>LR990534.1:12400000-14800000 GCA_905147745.2 Phlogophora meticulosa | reverse complement strand
GAAATTTAAAAAAGTGAGTAAAAAAGAAAAAAAAATCTGCAATTTTTTTTTTCTTATGTCCCCCCGTGGGTGTCCAGTCGGAACCGGTGTGTAATTGGATGCTGGATTGGTTCAAGTGATATTAACTTAGTTCCAAGTAAGCTTATAAGTTAGTATTTTTTAATTCAAAAGTTATTTGCCAACAAAATTTTCGATTTGGTTCCAAGTGGACATTCATAGATGGTGATGATGGTAATCATAGAGTAGAAATAAGTGTATTTATATTTTTTGATAATGTATGAATTAGATTAGTCAAGTGTTAGAAGTGTGAAGAGGTGTGTTTTGCAGTGTTTCACAACGTTGCAATTTGTCTTTAGAAACTGCTCCTGAATATGAAGTGCTCATTAACCCCCTTATTAATGAACACGGAGTAAAGTAAGGCCTGACTGACACTACGAACAATTGAAAGTTAATCTAAAGATTACCTATACTGGCTCTCACTATACTTCACGCTTAATAATAAGGGGGTAAAGTTTTAGTTCTACTTGAGAATCATGTCTAGCTTACCCATCTACGACATACCGTGTATCATGTACTTGCCCTTATAATCTGCATAGTCCTACGCGATCAGTCATCTTTGATAAAAAAAACCCTATCGCAAACTCTTACACAATTACCTACACTATCGAGACATTTAATTTTATCGGATTGTTAACCTGATTATCTTATTGGATGTTTTGTTACCACTAATGCTAGATAGATATCAATATTTCTTATTTTTAACCATATAGAAATACAACTATTTACGTGTCAGAATACAAAAACTAACTTTACAACATAAATAAGCCACACGCGATCAAAATCAACTGCAAATAACAAATGTAAATATTTAAAGGACTCTTAACACACATATAAACGGCTAGAGAATTTATCTCAAATATTATGTTGCCATTGATAAAATTGTGTCAGATTTATCATTATTATCTGTTACGTGCAAAAAGTAAATATCATTGTGATAGCGCTCTTAGGATAAACAGATACCGACCTTTGGTTTAGTCATCCAAGAGGCTGATCTCACGTGAACACATACCAAACTTAAGTAAATACAAAATGAAAGCCGGTGTTTAGTTAACTTTAGTTTTTAAACTACAAATATGCTTAGAGCTGCTGAGGTAGAGAGATCTGTAGCACCCAAACTTTAAAAGGAATTTTGGATGGATGAAGACGATAATATACATACATATATGTCTGATCCTAAATTAAATTTTAGAATTCCATATTCTTTTGTAAATTGAATTAGGCCGTATAGATAAAATCATTCAAAGAGCAGAATTGTATTCCAATTACAAATGAGACAAACAATTTAAATAATCAATCTACATTGCATGGAGGTTATACTAAGCTGTCAAAAAGAATTGCCTCCTAAATATATATATGTTGATTGATTTTAGGCTGATAGAACATGAATTGACTCTACAAAGATCTTGTGAAATAGTGATAGGGTATTATTTACATAATCCTAATATAGTTCAAATCCTTTTCCATAATGTTTCATGGTTCCTCCATGACTCCCAATACAATCATTGCCAAGCCAATATCTCATTTAGGGATACTGATTTTATCCTGCCAGGATATATTTGCTTTATCTGTTACTATATCCATTTGTATATCATAGACAACATTGTATAATTCCTGAGTGTGAGGAGTATATTAGATGGATCTATTTTGTCATGATCGTGTGTTGGGACCTTTCTCTGTACTACGTCATCAGATGACGCAATAACTGTTACTATTTCATTACGATGCTGCACATCCGTCCTTTCTAATGCTTTTGTATATTCTTCGAAATTTTTATCGTTATCGATTTTAATTTCAACCATTTTGAATCTTCTTTTTTTTTGAGTTCCTACTTTAGATGGAAAAAACGGATCCCTTATGGAAATACGAGTACTTTGTTGTCTGTCAAAGCCTTTTTTCTTAGGATAGGATAGAGTCATAATGGGTGTTCTGGGTATTTGCTATGTATAATAAAAAATATATCTATGTAATGTATTGTATTAAGTATATCAGTCATCTAGTGCCCATAGCACAAGCTCTGCTTAGTTTGGGGCTAGATGATGCTGTGTGGATTGTCCAGCAATATTTATTTATTTATATTGTCAAGTTTCATGATTTCTGATAAAAATCTGTTTATTTCATTAAAATGATACAATTATTAATATATGAAGAAATTAAATAAATAATCATAGGGCATCAAAAAATTCATCCGCATCGTTGTCAACGGGAAAAGTGCCCAGAAGGCTGGCAGCATTGCCACGTTGAATGGCAATGCTGCAATTGTCAAGTTGAAATTAATATTAAATACAAAGTCTGCAGTCCCTTAGACGGGTACACAGTCCTAGTCGCTCTTGTCCGGGTGTTGCTAAGAACATAGCACGCACATCTTTCTGCAATTTTTTTGTTAAAATGAGGGCACACAGTCCTAGCTGTTGTAAAACCTCTTGACATACGGTTCTAGTACTTCTCACCTCATATAGTAAAATCACGAATAAAACGAGTCCTGTTACATCAATAAAGATAAGAATGCTTCAACGTTCGACAAATACTTTCTCTTGTTCTCTGGACCTAAAGGTCGAGTTCAAATCTTGGGGCAAGGAAATAAGAACTTAGTTTATTTGGATTTTTTAGTAATAGCATAGAAGCCAGAGTTAGTGGGAACGAGCAGCGATTTTTGGTAGGATCATGCTGTCGCAAAGGTTGATCTACGGCTAAACTACGCTTGCCGAGGCCAGCCTGTGGATTGGTCTATCACATATCGAGATCCCTCTCTCGAAAAGCAAGTTAAGCCGTTGGTCCCGGCTGTCATTTATAGATTTTTGGCAGTTGTTACGGGTAGTCAGAAGCCCGTAAGTCTAACTAAGAGTCATCCTTTTACCTGGTAGCTGGGTTGTGGAGGTCAGATAGGTAGCCGCCTCCGGTTAGAATAGAAGCCAACCTCAACGTAGTGACCCCAAAGTTCTCATACAGTTGATGGTCTATAATTGTCAGAGACAAAGGTCTTTACCCTACTCTAGGCGCAAATGAGTGACATGAAAATACCCTTAGAACAATGTCGATATTTCTCTACGACAACCGTTTGGAAATAAATCGCAAAGCTACTAAACAAATAAAAAAATAGCTGTAAAACAATAAAATGAACAAGCTCCAACCGTTCAGCACATACTTCAGGGCGCATAAATACTCACAAGTACATAAATCGAGGTAACGTTACGACCTAGCCGTACGGGGCAAGAGGAGTCAAAGAGTTATGGCACTTCAGACCAACTGTTTGTGTGACAAATATTATGTTAGAATTTATACTTATCGAAACAAAAATTATAAAGAGGTAAACTTTGTTTGTACGTTTATGGCTAGGAGTTATCTCCGGAACTAATGATCCAATTCTATAAATAAGTTACTTGTTAGAAAGCTACATTATTCCTAATTTACTGAACTACACTTTAACGGTGGTGGAAGGGATGTCATTTGACGACACGGTTGGTGTAGTGGCTGAGCAATTGGCTGCTGCGCTGCGTGGCACGGGTTCGATCCCCGCACGGAACAAATATTTGTATGGCCTACAGGTAGTTGTTCCGGGTCTGGCTGTTTGCGTATGTGAGTTTAAATCTTTGTAAACGCACTCACGATACAGGAGAAATTACTAGTGTGTGGGGCAACGTTTAAAAAAAAAAAAGAAAGATGTTAAAGTTCGAAGGAAAAGTACGGAATCTACGCGGACGAAGTCGCGGGTGAAGTGCTAGTATATTATATAGGCAGGAGACCAATAGTTGAAAGCAAGGACTGGCGAGAGAGAGAGAGGATGAAAGGTTTGATGCTCGCCTTCTTTCATTTTCTATTTCAAATGTAGGTAGTTCTTATAAACAATGGAACGAACTGTCAGTTTAATTTATAAACAATGTTTTAGATCTCAGAAAAGAAAATGCATTTAATGAAGTTGATAACAGCACACTTACCTTTGTGATTCTATTTTGGTTATGGTGACCACTAAATGTATATTCACATAACATCACGGCTATACTCCAAGAAGGGTAAGTCAGAAGTTTACACACAGTTCGCCAGTGACGTTAAGTCACATGTAATAGACGGCGAGTTGCCACCAACCGGGTACAAATCCAGAATCTGGGCTGCTGCTGAGAAACTGCGCATGGAAAAACCCAATAAAACTTTGCCAACTCAGGAATCTAACCCAGGACCGCTCAGCAGAAGCGCTTCCAACGAGGCACAATAATAAAAAACAATAATTCAAAATCATTAAAACTAGTAATAATCGGCAAGATACAGCACAAAAACGCATCCATCCACACAAATCCATCTACCAACAATAAACAATATACCAGTCTCAAAAAAAAACTGCAAATAGTGTATTATTTAGCGTTCTTATAAAAGACATCAACGCACACGGACCCCACACACTCGCTCCTCGCTTCATGGTCAGTCCTTCCAAGAATAACTTCAGATATCGAACGATGGTGACCCCTAGCGAGCCTGCACGTGTAACCGAACATATTGCCTTAGATTATCTACCTGTCTGTACTTGGTTTTTGTACAATAAATTACTTCTTCTGTGAAGTAACCATACATTCGAAATATAAAATAAATTAAATTTAAAATTTTGCCGCCTTGTTTTTGGTATTTAAATTTGGAATACATTTAGTCCTGTCAATTAGAAACTTACTGTCAGTTTCTATTTTTTTTCTTTAAGTTGCAAAAAGTTCTAGTATCTGTTGTAATATTTCAATAGTTCAGTAAACCATTCAAAGTTATATTTAATATTAAACTTTTACAAAATGGTTCAGTTTGATCGGCAACTCGGTAAGTACCGTTAATAAGTGAAGGGAAGCGTTTCATCGTCTGCTAGTACATTAAATACATAAAATTTTATGATATGGCAGCCTTATACTTATTTAAAGACAATTTCATGTATTGCGATTCTACTAGTACTTCCGTGAAATAAGCAAAACTTATGAACTTTATCGGTTCCTACTTTTTTACCAAGGACAATATTTTAATCAACTTAAAACCTAAGCTGGGACACATCCGTGAAACGCTTAAAATGCATAATTATACATTAATCTATATTTCTTCATAATTCATGGTTGTTTAATCTATTTCTTCTTCACTCTCGTAGATGCTTATTCACTCCCCGTGCGCAAAGTAAGTAATGTCAAAAATACTCACGTTTTATTGAATCTATTTATTTTTTATCTGTGGGTTTTCTATTTAAACAGATCTCGCTCGTGACACCCATCAGGCTAAATGTTTTACTAATTAGAACTAATTGATTTCAAACTAGTATGCTGCTTCTTAATTGTTGCTATTTGGTTCGATATTTTAATTCGTGTTAATTAATTTTGTTTAGCGATTTTATAAATCAACTTTTAATTCCCATTAAATAAAGACAGATAGGTAACTTAGGTATTTAATTAAATAAATAATACGAAAACTACAACAATATCATATATCAACTAATTATTAAAATCTTCGAAACCTACTTAACTACTTTTTTTAACTGAAATGAGAAAAAAAACGGTGATACAATTCCCTCACAGGTGTTGCCATATTTACAATAATAATAAACAATTTACATAATTACTCAATAATTAAAATGTTAAATGGATCTAAAACCGTTAAATCTACATAGGGACTGCATTCATAGCTATAAAACCTTCTTGGAAAAATGTTCTATTTTTAAAAACGAAATGTCAAAATAATTTGTTTCTAAATTCAAAATACAAACGCTCTGGTCGCAAATATGTTAATGGTTTGCATAATACTCAGCCATGTTCTTTGTTGCACTGCTTACCGTACAATCTTAACAAAAGTCAAGTAGTCCACCTCGGTATGGTAAACTGGGTTTAAGCTTTTATGCTTCTTGCCACGCATTGTGTGACATGCAATAACGACGAGCGTCGCTTTCAATACCTACTTTAAAAACAGGACAGTGTTCTTTGGCTTTTCCCGTGTCTGAGGGGAACTTCTTCATGTATACCGAACCAGATGTGAATTTGCAAACGACACTAATTCCTCTCTGTGAAGTGCAGCAAAAAATATGTTCCATCTACCTACACTCTTATGGGTTGAATGCGGTTCATACAACATTTTAGATACTAAGAACAAGGAGAAATTATAGGAAACATATCACAACTTTACGCTTATATTCCCAAACGGTTTGGCAGAGGTTTAGTACCTACAACCACAGTACGCCATTTATATTTAATTCCCAAGTGAGAGGGGGCGAGCCTATTGCCATCAACCGAACACATATCCAGACTCCGCTGCCACTGAGAAATTCCAGATCGAAAAACCCAAAAACACTTTGCCAGCGCTAGAAATCGAACCCAGAACCATCTACTCAGCAGTAGTGCTTGCGGCCACTGAACCAACGAGCCAGTTAAATTATAAGTAGTCGTTAACAATACAAGTTAGAAGCAAAATGAGGGAAACATGGATGAAAATGGACACATATACAACCTGTACAACATTACAATCAACAAATATAGTATAGGTTACGTTTCCCCCGCTCCTGAGCGTCGTAGCGTAAAATTAAAATAGCATATAACCTTCTTTAAGAATTGGGCTGTCATATTCAAAAGGTTTTTTTTTTATCTATGTTGTAGTGTCAGATATAGCCTTCACACAATCTCATCAGCTTTACTATTTCATTAGTATAGATAAGACCAAGATTACTTTCATAACAAATTGGAATCAGTAACCCTTTGCCCAAGTGTGTCGGTCATCCCTTGCAATTAATATCGACCGTGATTGAAAGCAGATACTCTAGAACATGTTTCTTAGATGTTCGTATTATTATGATAATGTTGCTAAGGGAACAAAGTCCAAAGAAGTTTGACCCCATACGACGTAGGGTTGCTGAACTCAATGAATCTCAGATACAATGAGATATTGTGCTGAAAATCGACTTTGAAGTCCTGTAAATGGAAAATACAAAATGGAGGGGACATCGACGCATAACCACTGAGGTTTTAATTTAAAAAGTTAATAGCTAATTTATTTCTTTAATTAAAAATCTCATAGGTTAAAATAGAAATGACGATAATATATATGCTTTAAGCCCATTGTAAGATCTTAACACAATATAGAACGCAAATATAGACTAGAATATTTTCCAGCTTCAAATAATAAAAAAATAATCACATTAATATGAACAATGAGGTTAGTTTCAATGCTATCTGGTTGGGCGTCGATGTCCCATCCAGCCTGTAGGTAACTGATAGAACGATAACTGACTGACCGAAAGAGCAATTATTTAACTGGTGGTGAACTGGCGACTACAGACTCCTCAGCTTCATTAATGGCTTTTATGGAAGAGACACCACACTTTTGCCAATATCACGTAGGTACTAATCATAAGAACTTATCATATTAGTGTCCGCGCAAGTTTCAGCTGTCACTGACAGTAAGAACTGTCACGGACTGTCAGATTCCATGTTGATACTCACTGACACGCTGGGTCTTTGAAAAATGCTCTCGAAACAATGACGTCTCTAGCAGTGGCTGCCGAGGCACTCTCTTGATCTATGGGCAAAATGATGATAGTAAATTCTACCTAACTAGTAACACATTAAGTTAAGATTATTTTTGAGTATACCTGTAATCAGAAGGCTGATTCCAACGTTCAAAATTTAGTAGCAAACTCATCATATCCTCTTGCCCTTGTCCCAATTTATTTGGGGTCGGCGCAGCATGTTTTCTTCATCCATACATCTCTATTTGCCGTCATCATACACAATCCATGAGTAGCAAACTCATCACAGCGACAATCAATGTCAAAAAGCTGTCGAAAATGTTGGTAAATTAGACGTATTTTTGACAGAATGAGACTGAGATTGGAATTTGAACGTTCTTTAGAATCCCCTCTGATATATTTAATAACTGTTGCTACTACTGTCCCTACCATCATCCTGTACCACACTTTTCTTGATGACTTACATACAGAATTCAACTCCGACCTAAACCATCAGAATATATTTCGACCCGTTTAAATCAACGGAACCACACAAATTAAAGCACCCATTTAAATTGAAATAAACGATTCAATAATTAAATTGAATTAATATGATGTTAAACATTATTTATATTATTGTTTTAATATTTGAATATGGTCGAACACCTGTGTGCAACCCGATACGGCCGTCGGCGCCGACTGACCATAAATTGGCCATTAATTTGACCATAAACATTAGGTATGTTTTTTTCGAATATCGAATATCTTTTGGGACGGTTGTTCAGGTAGAGTTCGAAGAAGGTTTCATTGATAATTCATTTGGAATGGTTGGAAACAAGCTTTAAAATTTACTCAAGCATAATTTCAAGTTAATTGTAGTTTATCATTTAACATTTCTATTAGCCACCCATTGATTTCCTTCGTTTCAAATTTAAAAACTTGACTAAATTTCAAGACAAGATTAACACAAATTTAAAATCTGAATCATATTAAGTTACTTGTCTTTTCAAGTGTCTGTCTTACTTAAACTTGTTCATATTTATAGTTGCTTTAACACCTAAACTAAAATCACCCATCAGATTCTATACCAACCATTTCATAGCGTATAAACACCTCGATATGTACTTTATAGTACCGGCCCATTCAATAAACTAGGAGTACTCGGACATAGTCGATATTATGCTTCACACGCTAAGCAGTAAGCTAACACCACGGCTATATGATTACGCGGAAGCGTCTGGTATGCCGGCAGACGGTAACATTGACACTTGACTTATCCAGCGTGCGTTTTACTATAGTTAATCAATGGTGGTCATGGGACTGTCTCATCTGTCCAACCTCTTTTGTCATCAGAGGTGTATTTGGTATTATGTAGCTTAGCAGATCTGTATTTAAAGGTTATGCAAACTTTAGTTTATTACTTTGATTATTACTTAAGCTTGGTCTAGTTCAAGATTAGACTCTAATTTTTGGTGTCTGTCGTTGTAATCTCGCCTGTTTGCTTAATGAACTAATTCCTCACTTACTATTTTACTACCTCGAAAGCTGACATCTGCATGTATCTCACCACCATCTTTAAATTAACTGACGTTCTCAGACTTCACATCCAGACGTAAATTTGAATCAGAAACCCGTTGATAGCCGCGATTTTCATCATCTTAATCCTCGGACCGGGTCGGCCGCACTCGGGCACAGTCGGGTGTATTCGGAACCAGCGCAAGAGTCGCCGTCCAGTCTCGTTCAACTCGCTACTTATGTTACAAACCAGATCTTGTTAAGTTACATTTTATTTTATAATGTTATTTTCTTTTAGTGTGATATTTCTTTTATAACCATATGGTAATGCGTTTTTTCCTTTGGTCTATTTTTGTATTACTCATTTATTTTTAGATGTTAATGATACAAAAAGTTCATGAATAAATATTAATAGTGCTCTTGGTAGACAGAAGTCATTTTATCCAGACAGTTTGAAATATTAAATAGAATCTTACTACGTCGTTACGCTAGTTTGTCAAACTAGAGGTAACTTTTCTTCTTATCTTCAAACTCTATAAACTTACGTGTCTCATCTCAGAAATCATCCAGCTCATTTATATCTCAAGAATTATAATCCATGAAAATAGAATTATCAAAGTGAGTTGACATAATAGCTTTCTCATCGCGTTCATTGCCAACTTTCATGTGATATTGTACTGATTTCAATGTTGCGGCGACTCCAAACAAATGTGCAAAATGAGGTTACTGTACATATAATATTAGTTCAAAAGAAATTTACGCTCATGTGCAAGCCGAGTTAATATAAAAAAAACTGACTTATTCTGAGATCAAAATGAAAATTACTAACACGTGTAATTTAACTCCTTACGCTGAAAGAAACAGAGTTTAAAATGCTGAATACGAAATGCTGAATCTAATTGTCTAAATAGTGTAAAGACTAACAGCGAATTGCTACTAATTTGTGTATGAATGGCATTCGTCGGAAAGTTATTTTGTACGGTGAAACTTTTCTCGGAGCTGAGGAGACAACTGCTATCTTTTTTGGTCAGTTGAAGTGCAGTATGCATGCATAGTCGCATTGTATCGATTGGTTTAAAAGCATTCGTAAATATCTAAGTAACTTGTCTTGTAAAGACTGTTTCGTTCAACATAAGGGAGTCCGTAATGGCGATTGGCAGGCGATATAGTAATGCCCACATGATCTGTCAGTTGGTGTGTAGTTAGAATATTATTAACACCATCTTTACTGCTTCTTCTCCCTACGATTTTCAAGATAGACTCTAAAGAGACAGGATAGTTTATGTCTGAAAGCTAAGGACCAGTCAATACTAACCTGAATGAAGCAAGGTAATTATTATTAGCAATTAAACATAAAGCAACTACGGAAATACTAACCCGATAGTAGAACATTACACAAATAGTTACCCATATATTCACGCATAATCTTAAGAGGACTAAGCAGATAAAGAATCTCGTTGATTGCCAGTAATTATCACGAAGGCTTAGTGAAAGGTGGTACATATCTGTAATTAGATCTCCAATGTTGTTTTCCTTGGGAACTTGAGACCTATTAATGTACCGTCAAAAGGCAATCTGATCTTAGTGAGTTATGAATATTTTCACATAGACTGGGATATGGGTAGAGACGTGATAGGTGATAACGTTAATGAAGTATGTGAAGTGGAAATAAGAGGAGAGCCTAAATCAGAGTTCATTTTGGTAAAAGTCGAAAAAACAGATAACCTTTTTCAAGACGCTATTGCGAATTAGGAATGCCTATTGATAGAGGATTGTAAAGATGAAAATATTAAAAAAAAATACTCAATAATACAGATACAATACAAGTGTAGCAAATAGACTAAGTGTAGACCCACGAATCAACGACACAGTTTGAATAAGCAGGACGTCGCGGTGTCCATTATCACTAGCGGAGCTGTGGTCCAAGAGACGCACAACGAAGTGTCGTAAACCCTCAAGTAGCAATAACATTACTTACTCAAGTATGTACTTCTAAGTACAATACTCCGTAAGTTAAGTTGTCGAAGAACACGTCTTACTTACAATCAAGTTGAAAGTAAAGCCATTTATTTTGATAGCAACGCTAAAATATGTTGTTATTTCTCAACCATATTGTCATTTGAAGCATTTTATGTGGTAGACCTCGATTCAGCCGAACCTCTTGTTCAACAGGTTACTCCTACCTAGATATAAAGAGTATTATTTACAAACTAGGCTGATTCAAATAAAAGTGTAGATGTTGTGGAAACTAATTTATAAGATATTGCTCTATACTCACAGCTGGAAGTACCTACTAATGGTCTGATCCCACCGTTTATCCCAAATTTGTATACATTTTAGAGCCCACATATTTTTAGAGGAGCTCGTGGCTGAATAAAATCAGCCGCACGGGTTGATCGAAGGTTAAGCTACGCTTTCCGAGGTCAGTCTGTGGATGGGTGATCGTTCGTAACATATCGAGACTCCTTCGTGCCTCGGAAAGCACGCTAAGCCGTTGGTCCAGGTAGATCTTTGATAGTCGTTACGGCTAGTCAGAAGCCCGAAAGTCTGACAACCAGTTTTACCAAGGGGTATCGTGTCGCCCAGTAACTGGGTTGTGGAGGTCTGATAGGCAGTCGTTCCATGTAAAATACTGTTATTCAGCTGCATCCGGTTAGACTGGAAGCCGACCCCAACATAGTTGGGAAAAGTCTAGGCAGATGATGATTTTAAGAGCCCACAATGTGTTCAGTTTTGCATCCAGATATCATTTCACAATCATGGAAACTGAAAGCAAAACCAACTTTAAATCTTATTTAAAGCTAATAAACAAGCTTAATTCGTATCTTCATCGTCGTCTATGGATATTGCTTATATGTTGCAGCTAATGTCAACCATTTTCAAAGTTAGCTAACCTCTTTGCGAATAAACTTGACAGTTAGATCTTTGTAATATGTTAAAGTGTGACTAACCAAGATTTGTTAGTCAATTGTCTCCTAACTGTATGACTGTTTTCGCATACTATTATTAGATGTGGCTACATTTGTATATTCATGCGAATGCCGTTCTATTAATACTGGTAAACTCAATGTCTTACTTGCGAGTTTTATTTTGGTTAGAAATACATTGGCAGTGGGTTACATTTGTGTCTCAAATTTAATTTCTTTACGCTCAGTATTGAAATTAAGATTCAGATCTATCACTACATTTATGTTTCTATCCTGATTCAGTTTTTGAAAATCTTTCTTTGTTTTGGTAAACTGTATAATATCTGTCTAAGCTCTGTTTTCATCATTAAAACTTTTAATGCTTATTGCTTATTAGCCTGTCTCGGATCATATATCCAATCCATAGTGTTCTTAATATTTTCCGCTGATTCTTGATTAAATTTATGTTCTATATTCGTCACTCTCTCGCTTTAAAACACATCCTCAGTCCCACAAGATCAGGGACAATTTTTGAAGCCACAACATGCAGTAGGTGTTTAGTTGCAACACGTCGCTCCGACGCAGTAACGATGTAGATTGGATTGCGCGCATGCGCCGTAGAAGGCGTCAAGTTGTCTCCGTGTGTCCTCGGCTTAGTGTTGTCAACGCACACTTCAGCAAGTGTGTAGGGACGCGATATGCTGGACCTTAGAAATGTTCTGGTGTTTGAAAGAGTTATGAGGTTTTAATTAACCATGGTTCTTAACTATTTTTAAGGTCCGTATTTTATTTTTTAATACAATCCTACTTCATGGTAAATCAATGTGGCAATGTACAGTAAAGTGTAACTAAATTGTGATGTTAATTAAATAATTTTGGAGTACATTTGTTTTCGGTACGTGACTGAAGCTTTTGTAGCTTTCAAATTTAAATAAATTATTATATAGATTAAGGTTTAAAGAAACTTTATTCTGAATAAAAACACAAAATGCCACTTACTGAAGAACTTACAAGACTTAAATAATTAGTTACTATTTTTTTTAACAATTAGTTACTAAAACTTTCAATATATCCGAGACCCCCCACGCATAATTTCTCCAGAGTTATTCTATTTACGATTGAGTACTGACTGAGCTGAGTTTTGAATCCACGTGAGGGTTTTTTAGTGCCCTCCTTCAAACGCAAGTATCTTTTGCCATAGTTGGTTCTAGTTTTTTGGTAAAACTAACAAGCTTGCTGGTCGTGTGCTTCTTTGACTAACTTATCAGTAGTAACACTTAGATACCTAATTATTGACTTGATCCAACAAACAACTGACGGCTTCGTTGTTCTAGTGGTCCCAAGCGCGACTGATGAGCGTGAGGTCCTGCGTTCGATTACCAGGTCGAGTGAAGTGTTATCCAGTTTTTCCAATAGGAATTTCTCAGTAGCAGCCCGTAGTCTGGATGGCAATAGTAGCGCCCCCTATTGTATCGGACTTAAAACATATAAATCTAGATACTAGATGATGTTATGTTATATCCAAACAAGAACTCTTTTGCATTTTTGCCAAAGCAAATCCAAAATCCTGCACTACAAATGTGATCAGACTCTAATTTTATCACACTTTGGAATGTTTGCAAATCGTTACAATATAACAGTTTGTTCTGCGAGTATGTCAACTCCAGTTAGGTCTGTGCAAATGATGGCAAACGGATCTTATTGTGTGGCCAGACTGTGTAACTTAGATTTTATGGGCTTTGCTTTTGCTTACAATCATGTTTGATATTCGTAATTGTTAATAGGTCGCAAGAATTTGTTTTGTAAACTTTGGCAATTCGTGTTTTTGTATTTTGTGCTGTTGGTCATTATGTTCTCTCTCTCACATACACACAGAGACGATATTCGAATCCCAACTGCTTATGTTTATATTTACTGATTCTACTTCTGTGTTCAGTCTTAATCGCGTCTTCTTAAGTTATATCTACCGACACGTAACTACTTATATGAAGTGTTTTCAAGACTCACTTATAATAACGAAGGCCCAAAGTAACTGTTTTTTTTAATATTAACTTGTCCCTAGGCTTCCTTTGGCCCCTTTGCGTGGCCTGTCCCACAGAAACGGATCATATTTCCGGGTTTAAAACAAGCTTATGGAATGTAGCGCTACTACAGTTTTTTATCGGTAAGAAGTTGGAAATCGGATCAAAACTTCGAGATATTACTTCCTACTAATAAACATAATTATAAATAATTAACATGCTTAGAACATTCGTTTAGGATTCAAAGAAAAGTAGCTACCACTTTTGCTCCACCACTCTGGTCGGGCCCTTAGCTGCGCAAGCGCGCGTTGCCATCGAGTCTGCCGCAGTCACCCACTCAGGCGCACGTAGCCGTGTGAAACCCGATACACACACACACAAACACGCAGAGAAAATCAACGAACTGCACAGAGCGCGGCTCTGAACTAACTCGCTTTACAAAATGTTATATCTTGCCTTTACTTAACTTATTTACTTAGCTATTTATTAACAGATTTTTATGAAGATCTACCTAAGTTTAAGTCAGAATTCAATCTAACCTGTGCGAGCGTTTTGTCGATCGACTGCTTAACAGGATTAATCGGGTCAACAATAAGTTTTATCGAACCTGAAGGACCTGCCTTTAGGTTCGATTCTCAGTTTTTCTGTTCTAGAAGTTCTTAGTATCAGATCGCAGTCTGGATTTGGGCCTGGTTGATAGGAACAGGCTAGCTATTACAAACCACCAGATTTAAACATAATTGGAGAAATTGAGGTGTACTATCAGGTACACCTCTGTGAAACCCTTCGGAGAGTACATGTGTTATGTATGTTCAATGTTCAATTGTTTTTTTTGTTATTGAATGAACGATTAAACTTACATAAATCCTATTTTCAAAATCCTGTATTTTCAATATTGCATCGTGTCTAGTAGCATCCTGAGCCAATATTCTACGGTCTGTCCCACCCAACGCACTTAGTCAGATTTAATTATATTTCCTCAAGTTAAATTAAAACTTGTGTTACGTAATATGTCTCGGTTCAAATTAATTATTATTTAAAGGTTTTTCCTCTTAGTAAACAGCTGGTATATTAAGGTCGGTGGCGGTTTATTGAGTAAAGTGGTTCTTGAAATTATTACTTATTTAAACTGCCATTTGTTTCACTTTTAACTTGCTATGTAGTTTCGACTTTACTAATACAAAATTTACTAACTAACTAACTTTTTAGTAACACCTTTTTAGTGACGCCTGAGATCACGAAGAAGCTATCAGCTGTTCCCTACATTGTAATAACTTATGTGAACATTTATGTAGTGAGCAGCTGAGTTCAGCAGCTAAGTACAGCAGCTTCAGATTTCAAAGTTGATCCCATAGCAAAAGTAGCTTACTATTTATGCGTACTTTCTTTTACCCGCTGAAATATTACCAACGCATTAAAAGTCACCTCGTATATGATTAATCAAAAATATCTGTAGTTTACACCTATACACAACAATAAAGTTCTTTTTGGTTTGGTTTCTCAAAAAATCATTGACGTAAACGTAACGCCAATTTGAACGATTTTTACATTGGAAATGCGACTATCCAGTAGCATCTAAACTTAAATTGATGATTTCCAATGTTCAAGCATTCGTGCTAGGCACACTGGTACGCCAAAGTAGAGTACTACTTAGTCTTATTTGGAAATGCTACAGGATAGTTCCAATTCCAATTTTAAAATCATTCTAATCGACGTTACGGTTGCGTCAATCATTCGCGCTAGCCACACTGGTGCCTCAAAGTAGAGTACTATATATTAAATGTAAGGGCCCGCGACACATGAGCGTTTTTATGTCGAGTTTTTTTTAATTTACCGTCTATTATTTTTAGGAAATGGTAGATATTTATTTACTCGTCGCAAATCTGTTGTAAAATGTCAGTTGAAACGCGTAACTAGCATTTGTGATCTTTGCACAGAGGCACATAATATGTAAGTAGATACTATATGCTATAAATCTCTATCAAGTCACGAGCAACTTCAATTTTAATGTAAAAAAAACCTCAAATTGATCGATGCCTGGAAAAGGCCGCTAAGTTATAAGTACATACATTATAAAATAACACCAAAATGTACACTTAGTTTGCAAATAAATCTTTGACTTTAACTTTAAGGCTTCATGGAGGCATGAATGAAATATCACAACAACCTATTTACAATACTATAATAATTTAATAATTTTACCATTTACCACTGATGGTGCCTAATTTAAAATAGTATTGTCCTTCCTATATCACTTATTTACAAGCTTTTATTCAATAACCACATGTTCTGACGGCAATTGCTTGGTTTTACTACAGATATGCCATTTTTGAACGTTTTTCTTTATTATTATTGAACAGGGCTTCTGTGGTTACAATTTCCTACCTAAATATTGGCGGGTTTGGATCATGTGACTTTATTTAGTCATAACTTTTATTTTTAAATGAATTATAACATATAACATGAATAAATCATCCCTGTACTCCCGAAGGGTTAGGCAGATGAGTAGGTACCAATAGTAAATCCACATTTCACGCATTTAATCGGGGGCATTGCAATCAACCAGGCACAAATCCAGATTCCGTGCTGCCACTAAGAAAGTCCATATGAAAAACTCAATAACGATCTACCTGACCGGGAATCGTAACCAGGACCTCATGTAAAAGACGAAGCAATGGCTATCTGAACCAAAAGCTATGTAGAGAGGCCCAATCTGTCCAATTACTTTGACAGATTTTCAACTTTATTACAAAGTATAAGGTTCATATTCAACTGGGAAAATCAGACACTTTGGGATAGCTTGATGGCGTCTGCACATTTCAATAAATCAATTCTATATATTCAGTAGCATTTAACCCTCACACTATATTTCCTAAAGAAGTAACATATTTCAACCTGTCAATACTTACTCACAGTCGTGGTCGTTAATTTCACACGTTATACACCACGTGTTCCTTGGAGCCAACGCACCTGCATACAACGTTTCTTCTCAGTTTTATTATTAATATTCTCAATGAACGTGGGTTTAGATATTTCACACGATTTATCTCTGTTGTCATTGTTCTTGAAATAGATTTTTATTGTCTAAAGAGTTTTAATTGACGGATGCAGTTTTATATAAATTTGCATTATCTGTGGGAACGAAACGTCATCAACCGTTTTTTTGCGAACTTACTCATATGAACTTTGCAAAACTAAATTGGGGTGACGTCATAACATCACGCTTGTATTCCCCATAGGGTTGGGCTGCGGTGACCTACAGTACACTCACGTTTCACCAGTTATTTTTAAGTCCCATGTTATGGGGGTGAGCCTATTGCTATCAAGCGGGCACACATCTAGATACCAGGCTGAGAAATTCCTAACAAAAATCCCAACAACACATTGGTCGACCCGGGAATCTGACCCAGGATTCATGCTTAGCATTCGCGCTTGCACACTAGACCATCGAGGCGTGGTCATTAGCGTGAGTTATTTTAAATGCCTTTAATTCCCGCCAATCAAACGATGGTGCTATGTTTCGAAAATTCCGAACAAACAATTTCACTTATTTGTCCTCCCATAGCACTATTTGTCATAACAAGAAGAAAATTCGCAACTTTTCCTCAACCAGGCTCATACTTAGTGCTAAATATACCCAATATTACGTATTAGTCACACAGCAAGCAGCCGCTAATTTCGTTGCAATTCATAACGTTATTGTAAGTGCATTACTCATTTAATTCAAATCGATTTTTAATCTGCCTTGCCACATTTGTATGTAAATTACTCTACAAAACTGTAACTAATCGTGCGATGTATACAAACATTGTCCACTAAACCATATTGCCTAATAAGTCAATCGTTACTCACTCACAGTGGCCATATGTAATGGATCTATTTATATATTACTATATATGTCGGTCACATGTATACTGTTAATTATTGTAACTTTATCAACATGGCCCCAATTGGCGGTCACTTGTTTTTCGTCTAACAATTTGTCTTCCAGTAATTTGATTTTCTTGGCTGTCATTAAAGGTTTTTTGCCTTGTCATTAGTAAATTGTTCTAAATGGTAATAATCAGTGGTTGCTTAAGCATTCCCAACAATACAATAGTCATTTGTCAGATCAGATGTTTATCCTATCTTCCTAATTAATCCACTCAGACGCAAGAGGTGGCGTGTCTCGAACATGCCCGAGAGCCACACGACAAAACACGTGATGATCTAGACAAGCATAAAAATAACATCTTTTAATGAACATATAATTGGTCATAAAAAGTTGCACATCGCCCCGTGACCTCTAAATGTACGGAATATAAATTTTAATGCAGTATTAATTAAGTATCTTGTGGCGTATACTTAAGATGACCCAAATAAGGAGATCGTGTTACGCGGCGACGATGCGTCTGCGAACGCTCATCTACCAGTAACCTTATGTTGAAATTTTTCTGTTCGATATTTTAAAGTTGACAGTCTTCCAATACAAAGCCATGATCCAACAACAGCTGTACGATTGAATGGCTTTGAAAGCTGTGTCCATCTTCTGACTGAATTCTCAAGAGAAGACTTGCCTGTAGTAAAGAAAATACGAACTTTACCACGTTTTACTAAAACATACTCTGGATGGTGACGTAGAAGAATAGACTAATCGCTAGCTATAACAGTTATTACCATCGTCAATCATTCATCATTTATTAATTTTATGATACAAGACAGAAAGGAGGAAAACATACTGAAACTATTACTACAACAGTCAATTATAAAACAGTTAATATTTGTGATTAAATTTAAAAGTTACCATTTTGGAAATCCAACTTGTTATAAAACCACAAAACATTCTAAATTTCAAATGAGATATCTCTTGGTAAAAGTTTTTTAATAGAGTCATACCGACCTGCCTTACCTACTGAGTCTAAATCTCCCAAAATGTGGCCTCCACTTTTAACCTCACCAGCATTTGATAGTCCTATAAGAAAATCTCAGCTATCATTTTATATAGTAGTTGATTTGTAGGTCACAAATGAATTCCCTCGGTGGCTGTAGCTAGTAACTTGACACTGGCAGCTAAATATAGTAGCACATTCGCATCGATTACGTTCGTATCGATATTTGGTGTCGGTTCATTGAAGTACTCACATGTATCGTTTGGTACAGGCAAAGCTGTTTTAGGAGATGATGTTAGAGGTTATGTGATAGTGGTGGCATTGATTTTTGCTGGAAAATCAGCTGATCAATAGTTCTTTGTCAATCATATTTAAAGCTCATTGGAAATTGAATTCACCTGAAATACTTAGTATCTCAAAAGTCGTCAACGGTTATTTTTTATATGTTTTTATTTGTTTCTCAGCGGATCACTTCATAGTATACATTAAAACGAATTTTGATTGCCCTTAGTATTGCTTACAGAGGGTATACCCATAGTATGCTATAGACATTTTTATAATATACTGCAAGTTTTGAAACCACCGAGAAAGCCCAAATGTAACTCAAAGAGAGTAACATCGAGTTTATCCTCAAAATAAACCGAATTTACAGTGAAAGCGACCGTCTGGACACCAATAAGACATATTTACAACGCTTTAATGAAATAAATAAAATTAAACAAGCCGGCTTGGGAGCTAAAGTTAGCGTTTGTCTCTTGCCAATTGTCGGTCGGCTTAACGAACTGCGTTTTGTCTATCTGACTGTGGACGGTCATGTTGATTGTATTCTATAAGACGATCAGATTTTATATGTTTAGATTTATCAGAAATATTAGGTCTTTCATTGGTTTCTGGATCTGCTTCAGCAACAAATCTTTCATCGGCACCTTTAACTGCGTTTGTAGCGTCTTTACAAACAATTGAATGACTGTGCACTCTTTCAACAAAACGTTTGGTCTTTGTTGCTGAGGAAATAACTAACTCTCAGTCTATCTTCTCTCGCATTTAACTCATCCTATAAACTACAACTCAAACCTAAATCCAATTTTAAACTTTCTCACCGCTTCCAAGTGCTTACGTCATTTCCTCTCTTTCCACCTTTCCTCTTACATTGCATTAACATTATTGCGTATTTTAATATCTCAAAGTCTGCCAAGTCTGTCTCCATTACTTTTTCTTGAAAATGTCATTGAAGATGAAAGCGTGTTTTTCCACGGCGCGCACACACGATACCTTTGACAGTTTTATATCAATCGGAAACCGCACGGTTCACCTTCCTCCCGGCTGGTCGTCACGCCTGCGGTCGGGACGACACGAAATACACGCGCTTACGCCGGTACGTGCAGGGATGCACTCAGGACGGGTCATAAGATGCATCGCAACAGTACTAGAGAAAATTTCGGACATTTCGAAATGCCATCAAAGTTAAACATGTTTATCATCTGTTGACCTGTCCTACACATATCCTGCCTGTTCATAAAAAACATCAAAGACATCAGTTTTGGAAGTTCTTCATGCATCCGGCGGTAGTAATGCACCCCCACCATCCTGCTCCCTCCCTGTAAAAAATGACCGTCTTCGAATCGAACCCGCGCCACCGTCTTGTGAGTCAGATCCATATCACGCAATTTACAACCTCTATAATTATTTCAACATATACGTATCTTCATTAAAACTGGGTGGTCTTACTCTCGCAGATAAAACGAACTAATAAAAATGTTTTCTGTTTAACACTATCTTTTGATCGGCAGAAGAAGTTTATTAGCGATATAAAATGCTCTCGAAAAAATTTGGAGCAAATTTTAGATTTCACTGTCGAGAAAGAATTTAGTTTGGTTAGTTGTTTTGATCTAAAACTGACCATTTTTTTAAATTATCGTTTGTATTTAGTTAGTATATTTTATTGTATTTTTCTGTAGAACATAACTAAAAAGTATGTTAAAACCAATAGGTGTTGACCAACGTTAAAGTACAATATTTAAGAAAACTTGAACCTGAACATCGAAAAACAGTACTAAAATAGCTCATTAACAATCTTAAAATAGCACTTAACCAGAGACCTTTACGAGGTAACGACCATAAACAAAGCAATAACAATACTTAGTTAGTACTTAAACAACTTACTAAACGATAACAAGTAGATATGGAACTTTTAACAACTTTTAATCAGAATACCAACTTATGTATCATTGTCCCACAGCTGGACAAAGGCCTCTTCTCATACAGAGAAGGCACGAGCATTAAACACCACGCTTGCCCGAGCTGGGTTGGCGATTAATTATTCATAATACCTTTATTTGGAGCTGCGACTTTGACTGCGTATATATCTTAATAAATTATAGCCTATGTATTATTCTCAAATATAAGCTTTAATGAGAGTAACAAATATCCTCACAAACTTTCATATTTATATTTAATATTAAGTAGGATTAGTTAGTCCTACTTAATATTAGTTTATTATAGTAGGTTTTAATCACAAATGCCTCTTTTCACTAACACTAGGCGAGAGCTACAGTGTACTATTGGATTTTAAACGCTGATGCTCAACAGCTAGAGTTGAAAATCTAACAGCGCATAATGTCGCCTACTGTTAACATCAGATAATTAACATATGACTGACCAAATAAATATAATAAAACGATAATGTTAGAATAATAATAATGAAATAATTAATTGGAACCGCTGTGAATGGCGACCCACGCTTCCGTAGCGTGAATGGAGCTGAAATATAACATCCTCATAATGATAACCAGTGTTGGAAGACAGCCAATTTTGAAGACAACATTATATTTGGGGAGACCCAATAAATATAGTTAATGTATACCGTCCAGACACCGATGACACTTTTACTAAAGACGCTTGATAAAAAGATAAAAATAAAACAACTAAGATTATGTTTTATTTTTTATTCAAACTGTTTGACATTTTCTGTAGTATTCATCTGTAAGATTTACGGGTTGTGTGAAAGGTTAATGGACTTAAATTATGTATAGGTGCTGTTATTAAATTAAATGGAGTTTGGTTCTACGACGTAATATAATATGCTGAAAAATACAAAGTTAAATCGCAGTAAAGTGTTAGATAGGGACTGAAATGGTTTATGGATGGTATTTTACTTCATACTGTTGCGCTAGATTTAAAATATAGTACTAAAACCGCAGTAACTCAGGGATATATTTTTTGTTTCCGTTTGTTCTGTCTAACAGCCTGTATAATGATACAGGATGTTAGACAGAACGAAGGACACACTTTAAGGGAAGCTAGTAGGAATCAAAACGAACCAATTTTACTGTGTGGTCGACACTGAAAAAAATATAGCATTTTCTCACATTTTTTTGAGAGTTTGTGTAGCTGATTATTTTTTCGCGATTTTAGGGATTGTTCCATTGTCAAATGTACTAAGTCATATGTGAAAAGAAATGAATGATTTGGTTTGATTTAATATCCACCGCTAACCGACCATTTGATGAAGACTCCCATCATTCACAAGATAATATTAACATGCAAAAATTAATTGAGTTAAACTTCGCTCAAAATAGCCTAATTAAATATAATGGCACTATTCCCAAACCAGTCATAACAAACATGTTTATTTAACTTAATAATACTATTACGTAATTATTTAAATGGGTGTTTGAACTCCTTAATACCTGGTATAAATAAGAAATAACACAATTTATAAGTTGTAGTAGCTGTCTGAACTTAGGTGGAAGGTCAGGTTGCGCAGGAGTCGGGGCCTAAACCTACAGTCGCACAGTGAGTCATTTTAAAAGTTTATCTTACGAAGGAGTATACTATAAAATAATATCATCGTATTATTAATAAGTGCAGTGAAAAAGAAACCACAAGTCGTGTTTATGATAGTAACTCGTGTTATTAGTAATTTATTACACAGTGACATAATAATGGAACGTCACTCTGGAATCTTGTAAGCAAAGTAGACTATAAAAAGAAAATGATAGATAAATTGAATAACGTAGATTTCTATACGAATGGTTCATCAAAGCTATTAAAATTTCTAATACAGAAACCAGTGGTAGGTACGTTCGTCAGTTCGAATTTTCGAAAATTATTCACGTTGTTTCGGGGATACCGATAAAGCTGCGCGCGCGCCGTCTGAGTGTTCTGTTGCTAATGTATGATTGGTTAATTTTGGCCCGCAGACTACGCATGCGCGGTGACATGACTTGTTTATGCGCCAGACGGGTGTCCTCTAAACTTTGTTTATTTTGGTTTTTTCATCGATGGCTATATTTCATTTTATTTTATTTATCTTTTAAATGTTCTTCACTTGGCAGATTTCGTTTGAAGTGGTTGCTACGTTATTAATTTTGTAGTCTCTTGCGCATTTAGATAAGCACAGTATCTAACACCACGAAATTCACTAACACTGTGCGTGAATCTATATAATACAAATAATTCATTTTACCATAGTTTAAAGAGCCAATATTGTTTTGATCCATTGACGTATTAATTGCTTATTCCCCATATATTTCAGCAAAATTTGTAATGAAAATACGAAACAGTAGATGGGTAATAGTCGTGTAAATAAGTATGTTATGTAGCTAGGAACTTCAACATCAACTCTTCATTCAGATGCGGCTGAGTACCAGTATTTTACATGAGCAACACGGTACCCATTGATAAAACTGGTTGTCAGACTTTCGGGCTTCTGACTATCCGTAACATACCACTGTAACGACTGTCAAAAATCTATAAAAACACTAGGAAGTGGTGAAGGGTGGGCGTTAAGGGGGACTGTGTTTGTGTGTAAACGTTTTGACGCTCAAAAAGTGATGATCCTCAGACTAATTTGAATAAATCGCCGGGACTAACGGTTTAACGTGTCTTAATATGTCATGAACGGGCCCAGAACCCCGGAACCCATCCACAGACTGACCTCAGCAGGCGTAACTTAACCTTCAATCGACCCGTGCGGCTATTTTTATATTATAGCCACAACAAGCTTTAGTTAGAAAAGCTGTTATAGTTCTGTGTGTTATTGACTGAATTACAAACACAGTCAAACACATCTAGTAGCTAGAGCGACAGCACAGTGATAGATCCTGGGCTCCATATGTGGGCAAAAACAGAAATAGGATCCCTACTGAGTAGATCTATAAACATATGGATGATCCAGAAATAGATGGAGAATGATGAATGAATGGGTAGATGGAGAATGGAGGGTAGTTGTTCCGGGTCTGGCTGTTTGAGTATGTGAGTTTGGATGTTTGTAAGCGCACCCACGACACAGGAGTAATTCCTAGTGTGGGGCAACGTTATTTGAGAAAAAACAAAAGAAAGAGCCCTTTTCAGGGTACACAGCTATTTACGTCTATGTATTACGCGGTTTTATTTATTGTTACTGCAATAGCATGTAATAGGCACAGGTAATTATTAGCAATTATGTGCATACGGAACAAGTTTCAGGAAGCGGACATACGCATAGATCACACTAGACTTGCTAATTGTCTACGACACCTAGAATATGGATAATTATTAGGCGTCTATTGTTTTTTTTTACTCGATTGAAACTTTTCCATGCTGCATCGATAAACTTAGTGAAGTCCCCATGTTGGTAATAAATTGCTCGTTTCTGTATTTTTCTTTTTCTTCAGCATGATGAGAATAGTCTTGGATTCTTCTGCCTCATTGGTCTGGCGATCACAATCGCGACTGGTGAGCGTTAGGTCCTGGGTTCGAGCGGACGGATAAAGCAGCCTGGAGGCTGTATTTGACTTAACCATAACTGGCGAAATATGGGTGTTTCTATAGGTGCGCCTCTGCCTAAGCCTTTGGAGAATACAGGAGTGATGTTGATCCGCCTAACAAGCATTTTATTCTTGTCAAGAGTTAACTGAAGTATAAGAACTGAAGATTATGTGGTCCACTTCTTCATCCAATAAGTCGAAATTCATGATACTATTTCCCTTCATGTGAGATTTAGTGCTATGTACTTTTGTAATAGTTTTGGCATTTTCTATACAAACCCTACCTTTGCAGGTAGAGTACCCATGTAATAGAGGGCGAGCATATTGCCTTCAATGGTCCACTCCTTCAACCAATAAGTCGAAATTCATGGCTTAGTTTCTTAAGTATATATTCCATAGTCTTTTTTTATCACCGTATGAGCTAAGATAGTGTCTGATTCTGTGACTCATTTTTCTTCATAATTTCGTACGCAATCTTAGTTTGCTTTCCGTAGAATTATTGACGTAAGAAAATTTCGTAAGTCCAGCCGGTTACGTAGTGTGTTTTATCTATTTGGAAAGAATAATCCTAATAGGTACACACGCCGCACAGCAAGCTATCCCAAACTGTCAATTTTTTCCAATTGAGCACCCACCTTATTACAATCAAAGAAATTTGATGGATTAGCTGTAGCTGATAGATTAGGGGTAGCTTGATGTGCTGGCCTCTGTACTACGTCTTATCTACTTCCAGAAAATATAGAAATATAAATATGACAAAGTAGGTGGGTGCATTTTCTGATTGGCAATAAAGGCATGGAAAAAAATGAGGTTACGCAGTATAATCGCATTGACGTTCAGTCATTAACATAATATGAATGCCTTGATGATAATAGCTATGTACGGTTTCTGATACTTATCGAGGAAAACCGTACCGTACCGGTACTTGTTAAATTACTAGTTATTTCAAATTTAAAACATGTATTAAACCTACAGTAAAGTAATATATTAATAATATTTATTTCAAATTCAAGCTATCCGAGAATTAATTTAATTTATTACGATTGCTTGTAAAATGTTGCCAGAAGCTCTGAGGCACACACAGTTTTCCCGCGAATAATTTGTAGGTACAGTTAAAAAACCGTATGTCATGTTTCCCTCGCCGCCCGACTCTCGGTTTCTGTCAGGACGTCGCACGTCAATCGCCTCTCTATTATTATGCTGTATTAAATTTATCTCTAGTAATTCAAGGACCACCTGTGCAGTTCATCGGCACTAGACCGAACCAGTCAGTCTGGTTAACACAACCGCGTCATTTACACCTGTCAAATGTTATTTTAAACGATATTCAACTTTATTACATGTATAAAAGCGGCGAACTGGATGAACGATCTGAAACAAGTTTTGCCGCCAAAGCGCCGTTTGTGTATATATTTATTTATTCTTTTTTAATCTGTATCTCGGTCTGGACGCTCGCGATTAATGCCTGTGCCCGCGAATGGTGCTTCTTTTTTTAAATCTTCCACGGTGGGCCAAATGATTGTTTCATAATTGATAATCTAAAATTGATGGTTTGTTGGTTAGTGGTCTTCTACTTAATTTTAAATGACTCTCACCACATTATATATCTGATCCCCATGTTGCTATGTCTTAATGCTTATTTACATGATAATAATATGTTTTAAACAAACATAGATATTACTGATTTATAATAACACAATTTAATTTACACTCAGTTCACGACGTGACTACATCCAAAATTAATTACCGTTTCAAAATCCGCAGCCTCCGCCCATGACGTGTCGGTGTATAAAAAAACCGTCTCTGGCCAAAAACCGGTATCTTGTACCCGTTTGAAAAAAAAAACTCGAGACGTCTGCAGTAAATTTTCGCATGCGTTATTATCTGTACAGTAATCAGCTGTATGATGACGTCATTCTGAAGCCCGCCACTTTCTTTTCTTACAGTAATTGGAAGAGGAACTTGCGAGACCTAACTCGAGTAATAAGGCAGTTGTTGTCGAATTTCAGGAACTATTAATTTAGAATTTAAAGTAAATTGCACGACTTTTCAAACACAAATGGGATTAATATATAGGTATTCAAACAATTGTTTTTTTTTAACATAGTCTGGCATAAGATATCCATTCTACACTCTGGCCGGCTTTAGCAGAGAACACTAAAAAGCATTGATATTACCATAAACGCCTGCAGTTCGAAAATTAAAAATATCCACTACAATCCCATGCAGCACCCAATTAAACTCTAAAGGTACTTTTAATGGCCGCTGACTGCAAAATAGTCGAAAAAAGGCTGTGCAGATGATGCTCATAGACACTTTTTAATTCAATCTCAATCTTTAAGTTCTATTTACCTGATAAACATATAACTGAGCGATATTTAAGTAACATATGATCGGATAAAGTCGCGCTCGACTTGTTACGTTAAAACAGGCTACCTTCTCGAATGTTCCGACTTTCCTGGCGAAGCCGTTTTGCGCGACAATTTTCCAATACATGTTTTTTTTTTAGTTGCGTGACTAGGGATCTAGTTTTACATAAATAAACTTGATCTAGTCTAGTTATGTAGCATAATGGTGGGACCACGGGGAGCGGAGCGATAATTAGTAGCTTTGCCTCAATTGCCTCGTTCTTGATTGTCGGATGAATTATGTAGACGATATTCTCTTGGTAAAGTTGTTATGGGCGGGTTAAACCCTTTCCGAGAATACCGCACACGAACAAACAAAAATAACCTCATTTGAATTCGGAATCGGAAACTGGTTTTTAATTGGCTAATGAGAACATTTTTTTTAAACGACGTTTTAGCTCCTTGATTTTGTTTAGCTTCATGTCAAAGCTGTCAAATTTGACAGATCAAAAATTTCGAGCACTAATTTTCCGAGTCAGTTTTAAGGGTTCCGTACCAAAATGTTCAACATTCCTGTTTTACCATTTGTAGTCAAAATAGGGGGTTAAGTTTTAAAGTAAAGTAACTAGGTCAAGTGGGGTACCTATCATATGAAACTGAAACCGTTTACACTTCATAAAACAAATTTCCGTTTTCGTTTATGCTGCACAGCTTTTGACTAGTAGTAGGTAAGTCCATCTCAGAAAAATTCAGTTTGACGACCTATGTGCGCCTGCGACGCAGGAGGTTGCGGGTTCGATTCCCGCCTTGGGACAAATATTTGTACGATCTACAAATATTTGTTCCGGGTGTTCTGGGTATTTGCTATGTATAATAAAAATATCTATCTATGTAGTGTATTGTATTAAGTATATCAGTCATCTAGTACCCATAACACAAGCTCTGCTTAGCTTGGGGCTAGATGATGCTGTGTGGATTGTCTAGCATTATTTATTTATTTAGTTGGTAGAGGTTCATGTAAATACTACAGGAAGAAAACGCAATATTAAAGCCGCCTATTGATATGACTATTGATACTCCTAAAGTCATTATTTGTAAGTTTTCATGGTGCACAATAACGAGAACTCTACTATTTTCTATTCTATTACTTCTAAATAGTGCAGGGTTTTAGTAAAACATGACACCACGCCTGTATTCCCAGAAGGGTTGGGCAGAGTTGCACCTATATAATAGTAACACCCATATCTCCCCAGTTATGTGAGGTTTTTATTAATGAGTAAAAAAAAAAAAAAACTAATTGACTGACGACACGGTTGGCGCAGTGTTTGAGCCATCGGCTGCTGCGCCGCGTGTTGTGGGTTCGATCCCCGCACGGAACAAATATTTGCATGACCTACAGGTAGTTGTTCCGGGTCTGGCTGTTTGTGTATGTGAGTTTTATATGTTTGTAAACGCACCCACGATACAGGAGAAATTCCTAGTGTGGGGTAACGTTTATTTTTTAAATAAAACAATAAAATAAATTAAAATATCGATTATAAAGTTCTTAATGAAGTACAACATTTTCCTCGAAGAGAAACGCATATTTAGTACATTAGTCATGTGATTGTAATATTTATAATGTTTGCGCATGTCAGATGTATGCCTACTGATATTGAGCTCGCCTATGCGACTCACGCGCACCGCATTGTTGCACTAACACAATATATTTCGAGTCCTCGTCCATATTGATGCTCATTTGTCGGCCGTAGTATTTGCGTAGGCCTTCGGGAGAATTGGATTGTGAAGTCTTGTTCAAACGAAAATGATACGTGTTCCCACGTGTTACATGACTCAAGGGGATTCATTTTTCTTATGAGAGTTGTGTACACACGTGTTTTGTTAGGGAATTCAAGCACATATTTAGTAAATCATGCACAAATAAAGATTCAAAACAGTTTTGGACAAAAAGAAAGGCGTCAGTGATGAAAGGCGTTTTCAGTTTGGCACTTTACAAATGCATTGGATATTTTCCTACGCCTCGATCACTTATTTTTTTACTAGGAATTACTAGATATTTCTTCTGACTCGTAGGTGCGTTTACAAACCTTTTAAAACTCATATCCAAAAACAGCCAAACCCGGAACAACTACCGCCATATTAACACTTTTAGTGCCCAGCACCCGGCTCCCGGGTGGAAAAGAGTTTGTTCATGTACCCAGAACTCGCTTCCCGAGTCGTACATGTAAAAAGCTATAGATGAGATGTCAACATGCCCATCACCCCCTACCATATATGTAATTTGCCAAACATTATTCGTACATGTAAAAAGCTATAGATGAGATGTCAACATGCCCATCACCCCCTACCATATATGTAATTTGCCAAACATTATGACATACAAGTTAAATCGTATTTTTGAACTGGGCAGCGAAAGGGTTAATATTGATTCCGTGAGGGATACGAACCTGCGACACGCAGCGCAACAGCCAAACGCTCAGCCACTGCGCCCACCGTGCCGTAATAATGATCCATAGACGACAAGTCTACCTTAAACCATTGCCAAGTCACCTATTTCGCTAAGCTCCGGTGTTGCAAGTATTTAATAGTTCAAGCTAATAAAACATTAAATTAACGTTAAACCCCAGTCAATAATTTAGCTAAATTAATTCTGTTGAAATGTCTCGTAAGTACTGCACATGATATATTTACACGTTTAACTAAAAGTCAATCATAATCAGCAAATGATTACATCCTATGTGCTGGCGAACGTCGCCTATTAAGTGGCTAACGATTGCGAAAAAGGAAAATTCATGTAATTTCCACTACGAGTCGGTTAGGGTTGCCTGTATGAAAAAAATACTGTATCTATAATACTTATTGGAGTTCTGCCAAACGATACTTAATATTTTTAATGATGGAAGTCGCTGTCATTTTAAAGAGAGTTCAAGAAGCTGTGTCTTAACATACATCGTCACCCTTTCTTTGTATGTTTGTGTGTATGAGGTCCAAGGTTTGATTCCCGGGTCGGCCAAAGTGTTATTGGGATATTCCATCTGGGATTTCTCACTTAGCAGCCCAAGTCTGGATTTGTGCCCGGCTGATGACAATAGAGTCGCTCCCCATTACATGGAACTTAACCTAGTAAATTAGGGTGACATAGTTACACCTCAGAACACCTACAAGTGTGATTTTCTTTGTATCAAAAACTCAATGTTCATTTATAATTTTCACGCCGTACAAAAAAAAGAATCGTCAAACCGTCAACCCTATCTATCGTACGCATGTAGATACGCACAGCCTACGTGTGTGCGTATAACCGGCCGCTGATTCTCGGTGCAGACAGCGAGGCGCGATCGGCTGCGCAGGCGCACGATGTACTCGCGATAAATACATACACTGCCAACTAGTGCCAGCCGCGTCCCATGCTTGAACTAGACAGAAGTGAACTTGTACGGAGTTCGGTGACTCTAAAGATGCCACGAACTATGAATGTGGAATCAATTTAGGTGACAAAGGACGAATCTTTTGATTCGATAAAGATTTTTATCAATTTTAACTGACGTTATTTTGTTCAGGTTGCTGATCTATTTCTTGAACTCTGTCGGCCATTGACTGGTTCAGAACAAGAAATAACAATTTTTGAAGTGGACACTTTAATAGCCGCGTTGAGCGATTTTTCAAAAAAACAATAATAAACATTTGCATTTCATTATATTACTTGAAAATAAATAAAAATAATTATTATTAATACCTATGGTTTCGCGCCACCGACATTTTGCGCCAGGCTGACAGTTAATCCGAAGATTTAACTTTTCACTTTTGTTGGCAATCCACATGACTTCTTCTTTTCGTAGATAATGAAGCTACATAATGCTGCTTGTGAGTACAATTTTGAAAACTCATTAATACGATATATAGTTGTGAGACACGGATACCTATGGGCGGCAATATAGTTAGACAGTGTTTTAATTCACTCTTCAAATATATCTTTATTTAGCGAGTTATGGATATATTTGAAGAGTGAGTGATGAAAATCGTAGAGTACGTAACCAAAGAGGCCTCTGAAATAGCGATTTTACACGACTCTTTGGTTACAGGCTCTACTATTTTCATGTCGCACCGTGACAGACGGTTCCTAACCTAACGATGATAATAATACCAGCCTATTACTGTCCTACTGCAGGACAAAGTCCTTTTCTCACACCGAAGGCATCAGCTCTATTCGCAACGCTTCCTCTAGGCGGGTTGGCGATTTCAGACCTATATTAATTATAAGTCCAGGTTTTCTCACGACGTTGTCCTTAACCGAAGTAAGTGATATCCAAGATAAACTTAGAAAGTACATATAAATTGAAAAAGTAGCATTGATACTTGCCCCGATTTGAACCCACAACCTCGTGTACAAGAGGCGAGACCTAACCCTCGGCGCCATCACGACACGGAATTTAATAGTTTACTGTTAAAACCATAAATTCTTATAGTCCAGTCAAAATAGACATTTGACTTAGCCAAAATTCGCATAGAGCTGAAAATTGCCAGAGATGTTAAATACATCATTATAAATGAAATATCAAAAATCCCCTTCGATCCTACTTCTGCAAAAAATTTTATTCAAGGTCAAAAGTATAAAATTAAGGTTTTTTCCATTTTTCTCGAAAACAGTAAGTATTATCGTGAAAATAGGTCGGACAAAAGTTGTAGATCATACAATTCTCTACAAAAATGGTCTAGTCACTTTTTCTCTTACGACTCACCATTCGTAAGATATCGCGGTTTTAATCATTAGAAAATTCATATTTTACATAATATGCACTAAAATGCAGCTTGTATACGTCACCGGACGTTCAATATAAATGAAAATAAGAAACTATTCGTTTGTGTTACTTACACAATAAAACTTGTATAAATTAAATGAGGATTTTAAAATATAAGACTATACTGTCAGTCCCTAATTCCCTTCGTCGGTAACCTTGAGTAACATCTGCTAACTACGTCATTGTTCGAGTGTGGAGGGTCGCATACCTGCTTATTTTTGAAGAAAGTAAATGAAATGACTCAGTATATACTGTTAGTTTTGAAAATTCCTGTGCAGTGAGCAGACGTGCATATTGGTAATATTTTCAATTTTAATTTGTGCTGTTAAATAATTTAAACAAAATGTCAGAAGTTTGTTTCATTTGTGATAAACCTTTGAAAGAAAGTGAAGTTGTTGTTGTTGATCGTGGAATGAAGACTTTGATTGATGCAAGTGTTGAAAGATATGATAATTTTTTTGAATACTTAAAAGACAAGCAATCTGTGACAGTCCACGTGCAGTGTCGTAAAATGTATACTCGAAAGAGTAGTATTGTTGCAGCTAAAAGACAGCGTGAGACAGAACAAGGTAGTACATCCACGATAAGTCCACCTCATACTAGAGCACGAGTAAGTGAGCCAGACTTCAACTTCAAAAAATATTGTTTATTTTGCGGCGATGAAGCAAATGAAGAAGCTGAAAAGAAGAAAGCGCAAAATGCTCGTCGTAAAATTTATAACGTATCTACACTTGAATTTAAAGATTCCATTTTAAAGGTAGCTCGGACTCGTTCTGATGACGCAGCAAAAGCTGTTATTGCCCGCATTGAGTATGAATTTGACTTAGTTGCTGCTGAAGCTAAGTACCACAATAACTGTTATAATATCTTTCTGAGGCCTACTACGGGATATAAAGTTGGTCGTCCCGAAGATGATTCAGTAAACTTGGCGATGGAGGAAATATTTCAGTACATTGAAAATAATGATGATTGCCAATTTTCATTACAAGAATTAAAAGATATCGGCAAAAATCCAACTATAGATAATAAAACAATTAAAAGAAGATTAAAGTTAAAGTATGGTGATAAAATTATTATAACTGAGAAGAAAGGAAGTTTAACAATTATCTGTTTTATTGATAATCAGTACGATATTCTTAATAAAGCTTGGTATGAAAATAAAAAACAAAATACAAACGAAGAACGATTCAGAATATTGAAAGCTGCTGCAGCAATTATTCGAGAGGATATTCAATCTGTAGTGATTGATAATGATAATTATCCCCCGCCGAGTCAAATGTTTGAAAATATCAACAGCGATATTCCGGAGTCCTTGACTTATTTTTTGGAGCAAGTAATTTTAAAAAATCGACGATTTAAATTAGATCATTTGAAATTAATATGTACAACTATCAGCCACTGTATAATGACTGCTGTTCGGCCTAGGTCTTTCAAATCAAGATTGCAATTGGGTTTATCAGTTTTTTTTCATCGACGGGGAAACCACGTTAAAAAAAATGCGCCAAGTACATTACCTCATAGGTGGTGCGGAAATGTGTGCTATTATGTAAAATATGAATTTTCTAATGATTAAAACCGCGATATCTTACGAATGGTGAGTCGTAAGAGAAAAAGTGACTAGACCATTTTTGTAGAGAATTGTATGATCTACAACTTTTGTCCGACCTATTTTCACGATAATACTTACTGTTTTCGAGAAAAATGGAAAAAACCTTAATTTTATACTTTTGACCTTGAATAAAATTTTTTGCAGAAGTAGGATCGAAGGGGATTTTTGATATTTCATTTATAATGATGTATTTAACGTCTCTGGCAATTTTCAGCTCTATGCGAATTTTGGCTAAGTTATGACTTATTTTTGTCTATTTTGACTGGACTATAATCAGTTTTGTACCAAAATACTTGTTACACAAATAGCATCGCTTTATAAATTGGCATCAGACAATAGTTGATGACGATAGTTTCTTACCAATGACATCAACACAGACTTAGTATTTACAAGATGTGGCATGGGACGTGCCGGCACAACGGGGTCAATAGAAACGTGGGGGTCGATTGAAACAAAATGTTGAATAAGATTTTCACGTTCTTCTTCTTTTTCTATTATATTATAGGTATTATTTGTACCTAACAGAGTATTCAAAGTAAAAATTTCAATTTAGTAGTATATTGTTATGTTATATTGGAGATTTTGGATGCAACAAACAATATTTGACTAACGCCCACTCGCCCGTGTATTTCTACTTACCAGTGAGTTTCATTCTACGCACCCCATTTTAAGGTACATTGTTTTATCACGTCTAAGTCTTAAGTCATCATAAAACAAAGTTATTGCGTCTGTTTGTTTTGGGATAATCTTGGGTACATAGATTTAAATAGAGCATAGATATATTATGATAGATAGAGATATTATGCAGTTTTCTGTCGGTAATAGTGGTGTACAGCCTAGTTTTGTAGGTCCAACTGTTCCTACACCAAAATAATTTTTCAGCAATGGAAGTAACGTAAGCTAGAAACATTATTAACTTGTTCAAAATTGCTTTAAATAGAGACAGCAGAACCTCTGTTATATCTTGGGACATTTGACTCAATTCTCACACGAGTATCTTCTTCTGTGACATTCGCATCTCTTTTTTGCCACCAAGTTTCTTATAATCGAAGCGAATATATTCGCGCGGTGCAGTTCGAGATTCAGCATATGAAGTTAAAGTTTCCACAGAGAAGTAGAGGCGAAAGCTAAAACGGTCCGTTCATTCGGTTTTCAAATCGCAACATTGCATGCACGACACTAAGGCCATATCTTTACAATCCAGATTACCAGGGACACATAATCACGCCGGCACCATATTCTCTAATTCCTCGTTGACCCACATAGAAGCGCACGCGGCTAATTGTCTCTCATTGGTGGGAGTCAGCCATCACGCGACGTCGACCTAGCCTGCTAATTGTCCTATGAGATACACAATCGTTAATAGCCAGCTTACATAAAGAAACTGAGATGTACACGTGTATTTGCATGCTTTTGATAGAAGCTTGCGGGATTATCGTAGGCTGATAGTCTTGCTGTATCTCTGCTTAGCCTATAGTCTACTATCAGGAAGCTATTTGAAGAAATGCAAAAGCAACCTGAGGACTCCAACCTTCGGATTTTGGAGCTTCTGAAAATACATGGGCATTTCCCGGTATTATGATCATTTGTGAATGAAGCCGTAAGATCCTGAGTATTTCTTCGCTGATCATAAATATTTAAAGCATCATCTAGTTAAGTAATACAGTTAAACACAAATATAACATCAAGCCTGCATTCCCCAAAAGATTACGCTGAGATGTACCAATAGTAAACCCACATTTTGCCACTTACGTGTACACTATAGTTATTAAAAAAAAATCTAGATCCTATCCTATCCTCAAAACAAGTGGCAGTCACTCGGTACGTTTAAAAAGAATCGCAATTTTACTTGTTTACAGTAAGATTCATTACTCGACCTTGTACACTGATGGCTTAGCTTCTCTAGATTGATAACATTCTAGAAGATTTCAATGCAACCATTGAGTCTGAGACTTCGCTTAAGAAGTTGTTACGACGAACAGTTACTGAGAAAAGACCTATCTGTTTACTTATAGACTTAATTTGAATACACAGTTTTAGATTCAAGAGACTGGGGAAATAGAATTGTAGACTTCTCAGGAGTCAAACATATTACTGTCTGGGTCGTTCGATGAAATATATCAACGTAGGAGAGAGTCTTAAAATGATGTGCACACAGACTCAAGGGTCTTGCCGTAGTACCTTGTAGTACCTACACATATTTGGTAATGTTTATTATATATAGGTACACCTCTACTTGCCCTTTCGGGGAATATAGGCGTGATGTTATGCAGATGAAAAGATAGACTTGATGTGCCTTATTTATTCCCTGTCTTAGACGATGTCTTTTGGGCAGATATGGATTAAAAGACTCGATAATTTGTTTGGAGAAATTCCCTTTTTGATTGCTATTGAACCCCAATCTTATCCAGCATCATGCCATCAGTCCACTCGTTCCAGTGAAACTAGGAAGTGAGAGCGTCCAAATTGGTCCGGTAAGGCCGCAGTGAGGCCGGCCCCAAGGTTGCGCCCGCGCAGACACAATGGCGGACGATGCGCGCCATATACACTATTGTCTCTACTCGTGAATTAATTGAACGTATGGCTGTTCCGATTTTTGTTGGATGATAGTAGTTTTACTATGATATAATAATACAATTCCTACTAACATCCTGTTGTACAATCATCAGTAGAAGGGCTCTACATGGTGTTTCGAAGTTTCCTTCATAACCTCCAAACGGATTAGATTTCTAATGTCACATAACACACTGACACATTTAATATGGTGGTGCATAAATAAAATAACCAGCAAGGTACCTATTGTAGAAGATGGACTTCTAGAAAACCGAATCAGGAGATTACCTATTGTTATAAATAATGGAGCACCGCTGACTTAATTATATTTTTTAAGAGGAGATGTTTATACAATCACTTCACATTCAAGAATCCTTCTACCCTCGAAAAATAATCTGTTCTATATTTGAAACAATTCGAATATTGCTTGTCTGTTTGCAACCAGAGAGAACTAATGTTCTGCCAGCCTGTACACAATAAGTTCTGCTAATGTATACGACCTTTACAGTACTATACTAGAATCTAATTTGTAAGCTATTTTATATACGGCACACCAGTTTTTTTTTCGTGTTTCAGTGTCTTATGTGACATTCGATCCTGTCAAGATACTGCAGCTAATTAAAATTCGTACTTTAGACTAAATGCCCCGTGGGTTTACCCGTTCGTAAGAATCGTAGCGGGATGTTAAACAATCTATAATCTACCTCAAGATTGCAAATGCAAAAAGTTTTGTTTTTAATCCAACTATTTGTTCTGGAAGAGTTGTTTGAAAAAGCTAATCGCTGACAAACAACTCTTCAGTATTGTTATTATATATACAGTATTAATTTGATGATAACTAAGTTGTTGGTGATTTACTTCATAAACTAAACATGCTCTTGGCTGTAGATAAACATGGACATATCCTATAAAACGTTGCAGCTAGCAGCGGTCCATAATACTGCCGTAAACACCTCGCTAAGCTAAGTTGCAGTGTGACTGACGTCATAAGCCCCAGGTAGACTGCCCATCCTCTCTCAAATAAACCTTTGCAAACATTAAAACAACCACGTAAGAACATGCAAATAATAAATATTACCCAATTATCGCTCAGGTCGTTTGTGGGCGTCTGTGATCAAAATACTCGTAAAATGAAGCGGTGCCATACCGTCTATAGAACATCCAGTTGAGAATGAACTCTTAGTACGTAATAAACTTAGTATGAACGAAGTCTAAGTATGATGGTCGTGTGGATTTGTTGATTTTGTAAACAATATAAAATTGTAGAGTTTATGATTTTCGGCGACACATGCAGTTGTGTGCATCTAGATTCTACTGTTATATTGTTTGTAAATAAGTATTGGAAAACATCTTTTTGACATCCGTTGTTATGTAGGGAGCTGACTGCCTTGTTGATCTAGTGGTCGCCAGTGCTACTGCTGAGCACGAGATCACGAGGAGGGTTCGAATCCCAGGTCGAGCACATGTCTTGGAGTCTAGATTTGTGTCCGGTTGATGGCGATAGGCTCGCTCTCTATCAAAAGTACCTACACCTCTGCCTATAACCTTTTGGGTAATACAGGCGTGATATTATGTTGAAAACTCGCATTACCAGCCTTCTGGACAAGCAGACAACAAATTATAGTCATCCCATCATTGAAAATCCTCCTTTTACGTCATTCTTTTAACACAAATCTAGACTTAACTACTAGCAAACTATTCTAACTTCGCAGTTATAAACTAGTTACACTATTTTAGTGTATAGAGCTGTTTCTCGCCCACCTTGTTTACGCACACGCAGCCAATCTACATCGTCGCATTTTTCTCGAACACAAAGTTGCGCTTGCGCCGCGCATAGCAAGCAGGCCTGCGGGCCGCGCTGGGTGGCTGCCGGGCAGTCTAGCTGGTCTCGAAAAGTCGCCTTAATTGTCATGCAGAGGGCGTGCCGAGCGGTGCGTGTGCGGCAAATCCACGCACACTCTCACACGCTTTGCGTAACGCCATATCTGCGTATCTCACCCCGGGCCAAGTTCTGAGGACTTATTTATGTGCATATTAGATACATAGTTTAAGCTGAGGTTGTTAGTTGCCGCTGGTGATGCAATATGTCATCAATCGATGTCGATAAGTACCAGCGGGGTACCAATTGGCAATGCCTTTCATTTTGACAATTCAACAGCATTCATTTCGTCACTTACGTTGTCGAGTAGACGAATTGTTCCAACATATGAAGCAATGGATTAGGGATTTCCTGCTAAATCCTTCAGATTGTGATAGAAAGTATGTTTGCTTTTGGGATGTCATTTATACATCCAAATCAGATCGAATTGCGTCATAACATGTATTATAAGTACGCTCAAATACTACTATCTACGGGTTTTACTTACCACTTAATTAGTTAGTACTATAGCTGCAATCAAATTCAAGATTCCTACCAGATCGACATCAATTTGCTTAAGAAGAATTTTACCAATGGCTGTACCAGCCAAGATTATGACGTCATTTATCTACCTAACCTACTCATCAATACCTTTCAAAATGTCCACTTCAGATCAATTAAATCTTAGCACACATCTACATAGGCATGTAGGTACCCCACACTAGCAGAGCTAGTCTCGTTGGGCAGCAGCCGAGCAGTCTGCTGTCTATAATTGCTATGCAACCTGCGCGTGAGTGCGTGGACCGTAAAGCTGTTTGCACACTAGCCGACAACTCTTGAGCAACTATCAGGCAAAGTTTGATTGAGTTGTTGGAATAAGGCTGTAGATTTTTACATAAATTTCGACGACATTTCTAGCGGTTTAGGGCTACCTAAACCGCTAGAAATGTCGTCGAAATTTATGTTATATAGTATATGCTAATATACTATGCCTAAAATTAGCTTTAATTGTACCTATTCCTAGTAGTTTATAAGGCATTTTTAATGCCAATTAAGCCTTGGGGCGACTTTTGTTCTGGGATAAATTCTGCAAGTTTATTCACGTTGATTTTAGCAGCCCGGAGTCTGGTTTTGTGTCCGGTACCTAGCATTAGGCTCGCCCCCTATTACGTGAGACTGAAACATAACTGGTGCAATGTGGGTGTACACGTCAGCCTAACCTTTTGGGGAATACGGGCGTGACGTGGTTCTTGTAAATTTGATATTCGATAGTGCCTATTAATGGTATAATTAAATTATCATTTTATTTTGAAGTTACCGATTCGCGAAAAAGTTGCCTGAGAGCCCATCAGTCAATATGTTGCTCTTTCTGTCGGTCAGTGAGCACGTTACTTCAGCCGCACACTTGGGTAACAAGCGACAGTTTGCGCCTGCTGTTACATTATGTATGGCGACGTTAAGATATGTGTGAAACGTAGCTAATCCTATGCCAGAAGAAAGTTCAGTTTTCAATGAATTGGATGGCTCTGCTAATGAATATGTAGTGTAGGTTAAATTCCTTTTGAATGGCATTTGTTTTGCAATTAAAAGGGACTATAGCAATTTAATTTAATACCTTAGTAAAGAAATTTTAAAGGACGAGAAGGAGGAGACGAAGAGCTTGTGGCTAAATAGAAACACCACAGGTTGCCGAGGTCAGTCAATGGATGGGTGACAGTTCATTACAAATCGAGACTCCTTCGGGTCTCGGGAAGCACGTTAAGCCATTGATTCCAGCTGTCATTTGTAGGAAAAGGTGAGACAGATGATGATGATGAGAGTGAACCAGTCCGAAGATCGGGCCAGTAAACCGATAGGTGTTTTTTTTTGCACGAAAATGCGCTTACAGAAAAATGTACCTATCTACTCGCCATTTTAAATTCGTCATTTGCGCTTACACCTAGTAGGTAAGGTAACATTCTAGTTCTAAAATGCAGTACGTACTGGTTATAACTAGTTCGATAATGTTCTCATGTATTATTCTATGAATGTTCAGCCTACATTCAGTAACCGCTAGTTAGAAGCCTAGTTTAGCTACACGATATATTTTTCGGTTCTTTGCACTTTGACTGCCATATAGTCGTGATGGCTCAGTGGTTAAAGTCGTGCCTCTCATGCATGGGGCTGTGGGTTCAAATCCGGGAAGTTCCAATGTGGCCTCATTTTTTCTTTCTCTCTTTTCTACGGTTCTCAAACTCGACGTAGTTAAATACTAGCTGCCAATTGGCACCCAGATGATGCGAAAGTGCGCATATTTGGATAATCTATTAGTGAAATTTTAACCTTGGAAAGATAGTGAAATTCACACCGTAAGTGCGATATTTTACGCGATAGCAATCATCAAGTCTAGCCAAGACATTTCAAATGATGTAAAGTTCATTTTGCGCTGTATTATTATGATACTATCTTCATCTGTGCACTTCTTTTCTCCTCAGTGGAGATGCTGCATTGTTTCTTTGAGAAAGCTGAGTGCATTTTACAATGCACGTCTGTTACTGAATGATTTTTTGATCGGCATTGTTAGTAGCAGTGAAAGGGTTGGATCTGAAAGTTTAAGGTTATATCTGGCATTGGTATTTAATAATTAAATGTCCGTTGGGATTTGTAAGCCGAAAAGGCCACTTAAAGTGCACCGCTACGAGACATATTGCAGATTCGTTAAAGACACAAATTTGCAAACCACAGCAACAATTGGTCCTTTGGGGCGAAACGGTGACAAATGCTTCAGAACAGTAAAAAATACTTAGCAGTTTTATAAGACCACAAACTCCTTAAGAATTCAACAATCCCTAGGTAACGGGACTGACAAGTGCAAGTACTAACCGTCAGAATAAACTACAATACCCGTCTGCTCCACATAAGTTATACACGTTGACCACTGCCAACCATCGGGCCACCATTGAGCGAGCCCACCATGGCATAATAAGTTCATAAAACCGTCTATGAATCACCATTGCCTGGGGCGTCCCTCGTCACTGAATCGTTAAAGCGATGCCGAATGTCGTCGCGTCGACAGGAAAGATTTACTAAAGAAGGCATAGTTGTAGATAGTTGCATATAGAGATGATTAACAAAAGAAAGGTCACCGGTTCACGCGTCTTTTTCTCAAATTTCGAACTTCTACAAACCGATTTATTTCAAGGAATCCGCAGCGTGTTATGGTCTTTTGGTTCTAAAATTCTGAATGGCCCAATTGATTGAGTAAAACTTCTGTTCTACATTTTTGGTGGGAATGGCGGCTCACTTTATACCGATACCGAAGTCAGAACCGGTCCACTTGGGCCAATCAGGAAACGTTACGTATATATTATGTTTGTTTATTGAGACGGATAACACTTTATTTAAGTGCGTTCGCGGCGGAGGGTTAAGTAGTGACAAGTTTCGGGTTTTTATTGATATTAAACAATGGGGAAATTGTTTTAAACTCTTGGTCCTTTGCTCCGAAGTTGTTTCTTTTTACCCTCTTATAGGTACTATAGACAAAAAACGTTAACGTCTTGACATTACGGTGGCGGTGTAAGCCTTGTAAGGTACTCAGTACTCAATGACCTTAGAAAGTGAAATTAGTTTCACTTTTCATTCGCAAAAAAATGATCTACAACATTAAGGTACTTTCGCACATAAAATTACAAAAAAAAATAAGGTCAAAACCAGTCATTAGCATAGTTTAGGACAATCACCGCACATGAGTCATCCAAAGTAGGCTTGAGATGAAAGATCGTGAAACAAATTGCTGTTTCGACTTCACCGAGTTTCCATTCACTAAAATGTGCCTTTCGCCTTAGGTATATGAGGTGATATGGTGTGATTATTTAATTGATAGGTACGTGCAGTTTTTCTACAACAATAACACAAACATCACTCATTTAATCGATGTAATTAAATAAATAATAATAGATACTGTACAATTCGCAGAATTTGAAATTAAGTAGACAAGAAAAGTGTTGAGTAATCCAATTTTAAATTTAATAAGACGAGTTACTACGAACCTTTTTAAGATGTAAGAGGAGATTCTTTAAATGAGTAATCGATTCCAAAGTTCGTAATACGAATCCAGCTGAGTAACTCCACATATTATATTTATCAATAAACATGAGATTATCGTAAATGTTCAATATAGAAATTGCACAAGTTCTTAATATCCGTGTTGATTGGAAAGCTAGGGAAAGGAGCGTGGAATATGTTGTAAGTTCTGATAATTTCCTGTTTCATATAGGTAATAGTCATAGTTGGTCTACAATGGTGGTTAGGTTAGTGGCACAGAAACATCTATCCTTCATCAACATAGCTTCATCACACAATATAAGTCGATATTTTGGTACTTACGTAAAATATAGATTATCATAACTACTGAAAATTGTGCTTCTATGACGCCTCTTCCATAAAGGCTAAAATAGTCACAATAGAAAATACAATAGACAACAATAATCCATACTAATATAATAAATGGGAAAGTGTGTGTGTCTGTTTGTCCGTCTTTCACGGCAAAACGGAGCGACGAATTGACGTGATTTTTAAGTAGAAATAGTTGAAGGGATGGAGAGTGACGTAGGCTACTTTTTCTCTCTTTCTAACCCCCCACTTCCTACCGCGAAACCGTGGGCAAAAGCTAGCATTCAAGAAATTCAGAAGCTAATGTCAAATATTAAAAAGTGAACTGTCAAAGTAACAAGTTTAGTGTCAATCATTATTACTTATTATCAAATAAGTGATTATTTAAATACTTCAGTATTATTGCAAATTATAATAACATTGATCAAGTGAGAATTTAAATAAAGTCTTCTTAAATCCAACAACGTCATTTTTTTATACACTTCGGCATTAATTTAATATGTCAGGAATTACTATAAATTATTTATAGATGTCAAAGAGGAGGTAGATAGGTAAATAAATATTCTTTAAGTGTTTGTACAGTTAGGGATAAATATAAAATAAACACCATAAATGGAAATACATAGTTATGACCCTGGGCCCTTAATATAAACTGTAATAGACAGTTAGTTACCATTTATTATCTACCAGCAACTAGGTAGGTACGTACATACGTGTCTCAAATAACCCTAAGCCTGGCTGATAGAAATATAACCATTTCTTATTTTATTTGAACAAATAATTTATTTACTGAAATAGCTGTCGGGTACGCATTTTACTTAAATTACAAGGAGACTTAAGTAAAGTGCTCTGTAGATGTAGTTTTAATCTATTGATGCATGGTTAAGCCAACATGCATGCAGGCAAAATTTAAATGCTTTATCGGTCTCGTGGTCACAAGCATACGTTTCATTGAACGCTTTTCCAAAGGCATGTTATTATGTTCAATTCTGAACTTACATTATTAGCTTCTTATTCCGCTGCTTACCAACTACATCTATAATAACAACAACAAATATGGGGCCACCGTGTACCTACAGTGTACTTACAGTGTCCACTTTGAGATAATCGCCCGTTCACTTTGCGCTTTAATCTATCGACGTATCGGTTAAGGCGGAGTTTTAAATCGAAGTTTAAGTAAGAAGGTAGTAGGTACAGTTTGCCTGTGGCTGAAGGACCAAGTTTTTTGGTCTTTAGGTACATTAAAAGCAAATTGTCATGGAAAAACAGTCAACAGCCATGATTAAAATATTTTTATCGTTTTTTTAACATGATGTATTTTATAGGTTGATATTAGGTCTTTACAATGAATCCAAACTTAGAAATAACAACTCATTGCATATGTTTTTATGTTGGTTAATAAATAGTGACTATGATACGCGTATTTCCCTTAACCACGTGACAACACGCCCTGCGCGGGCGCAGAGCTGCGTAACATTGCGCCATTGCCGCTCACTCCTTTGATCCTCCTCGCCGTTACTAAATAACGGCCTTTTACGTATTGATAATGTTGAAGTACTTATGATATTAACTGTAAAACTTAAACAAGTACGGCGGCCCGTTTAATTAAAATACCTACTTCCTGGTGTGAATTATTTTAGCTGCAACGGTAACTATCTATTTATACGTGTTTAGTGGCAACTTATAACCCAATTATTGGTGTTTGACGTAATGTATAATCATGACTCTACGCAACAGCTACCTACTTACAAGTATACAATATAAAGACCTCGACCTTATTTATGAGGGAAACCCTTTTCTTATATTTATAAAGTTGTGGGCTAATGCGTCATCCTGGCAGTCAACCACAACTCGGATGTTTTTAACATTATTAACCTCACTTTTTCTTGTTTCCAGATGCATCTAAGTTCGATTCAGTTGGCGTGCGCGGCACTGGTGGCGGTGGCCCTGGGCGCAGCGGCGCCGCCCTCGTCGTCGCACCACGTCGCGCGGCGCTCCTTCTTCACCCTCGAGTGCAAGGGAGTCTATGACGCGGCCATCTTTGCTCGCCTCGACAGGATCTGCGACGACTGCTACAACCTCTTCAGAGAACCTCAACTCTACACTCTATGCAGGTTCGTTGCGTTTTGTCTATGATTCTTGTTTCAAATGTGACGTTTTACAGTTTTTTGTGATATTGTGCCAGTTTATGGCGGGAATTTCGAGTTGAGAACGGTTGGTTTGGAATCTTGAATTAGTTTACAGGAAATTGAGATTTTTACGCATACTTTATACTAAGCTTAGTAAACTATGATTATAACACTACATTGTAAAAGTAGTAGTGTAGTACATCGTTAACATAATAACGATGACAATACTAATTCACAATTCAAAATCAACACTACTCAATTCCAATAGAACATATATTAAAATGCATTATTCCTTGTTGGGGCACAGGAAAGACTGTTTCACGACAGATTACTTCAAAGGCTGCGTGGAGGTGCTACAAGAAACTGACCAGTTAGAACAGTTCAAGGAATATATAAGAATATTACACGGGGCTGTCCCCCCGAATGCGAATTAGGTACCAACCGAGTTTATTTTGCCTCTCCTTCTCACAACTTCACATTTCCTATATCTATCTTTTTCTAATGCGTAATGCATTCCTTCAGCTTTGGGGTTATTAACAGCACGCTATATATACCGCACTACTGTATTATATTTTAACACAGCTACCTATGCAAAATAAAAAAAATAATACTATACCAAGGATCGTAAGTATTAACTTAAAGTTTAAAAGGTCTACCTAATATTTTTCTTTCACAGCATTTTTTAATACCTTCTGGTTTTAGAAGGTGACATAACAGCATGCCTTCTCGCCTAATCTTCAGCACTCTTTATCTATTTTCTAACCTTAAATTAGCACTTTTGTAATAATGTATGAAACTAAGCACTTTTATAATTAAGGCAGATAACACACTAGATGGATCGAGTCGATTTACTGTAATATCTAAGTTAAAATTACATATTCCTTAGAAGTCTAATTCTCAAGTGACTTATCTGCCTTATACGCCTGTTTAGAAAATAACATTAATGTATTATAATGGCATATTTATCTATTTTCCTACTAATCAAGCTGAAACTAAAGCAATAAACTAACTCAGCCTTTTGCAGTCCACTTTTGGACGGACCCATTTGAGTAGTAATGATTAATTGTATAACATTAAAGTATGTAGTTTGTAAACTTATAATTTGCCTGCAGTTTATTTTCTACCTTAGATTTTCTTATCGTTAGAAAACTATTGTTATGAAAAAAAAACATTGTCTATTAGCAAAAAACTCTATGCTACCTGCTATTGCCTTCCTCTTCTAACATACCGCTAATACAACAAGAAACTAATAGTGTATTTTTGTGTTCCAGGGAGAAATGCTTCACATCGCCCTATTTCAAGGGATGCATGGAGTCTCTGTACCTATATGACGAAAAGGAACAAATAGATCAGATGATCGACTTCGTCGGCAAACGCTAATAACAACATCCGCGACCAATCGTTCCGACGCATCTTACCGTGTAATACAACTACGCAGTTTCGTACCAACATCCAACGCAACGGTTACGCAACGACCGCTTTGCCATAAGCAGACCATAGACAATGTTCCTGGTGGACATCTGCTTTCTTCCTCAACATATTCTAGTCCTAAGCGACGTAAATAGTTTTATGTTCGCACTAAATGTAATGTTATTGTAATTTGTATTAAGTAAATACTAAGGACATTTATTATCTATTTTATGGTTTATATGTTATTAAATGTTGTAAGCTTCTTATGTAGGGAAGTGTAAAGTACATAGAATCACCTCCTAGTATTGAAATTCGAAAATTTGGGACAGTCTTTGGTGTTGATGCTGGTCATCCGATCTGATCCGACTGAGATTAACGATTTTATTGTCTAGGTGTCGTTCTGAGACAGCGATGGAGGTACGGGATGTAACTGGCTGCTTACACCGCTTCCAATCAGCTGATAGCTTCGCCCGATAGCCATCTCGGTCTCTCTCGAATGTCTCACAACGACAACTGATTTGCGACGCATTCCAATCACAGTATTTAAAACAAATACTTACGCTTTTTTAAATCTACAATTGATTTTTAATACATTTTGTTTCATTCTCTTCTGAATTGTGTTTTAAAGAGCTTATCTATAGTTCTCACAAGAATAGTATTTCATTATATATGATGGATAGGTTCTGAACCGATATTACTTCTTTGCTATACGAATTTGAACTTAATTACCAAGACACATAACTTTGAATTTAGTTTTTATTGAAGTTTAGTATTTCACAATCTGTTGCTAGTTAGTTTATAAATATGTAAATCACGCATGTGGCTTATACATCACTTAGATTTATCACAACAAAACCCAAGCCCCCGTATGAATAAACGCGAAATAAGCTGGGCCAAACTTAATCTTCGAAAACCGTATGGTTAATCTGATGGTTATAATCAACCATTATAAATAACTTCACCCCGCCTTTATTAATATGAGGGAGGTTTATTTGTTTTAATTTCATTCGCGTTTATTTATTTATTACTCATGTTCTTGAAAAAGGGCTAGTTTCACTAATTGATAAATCAAAAACTTTCCAATTATAAAATAATAGAATATAATACACAAATATAAGTTCATATCCCAGGTTACCTTGGTTAGTGAAACTGGCCCTTTATTAATAAAGGCAGGTCTTCATTTGTACAAGTGACTGTAAAGTTTGGTCCTTTGGGTCGCAAGTAAGTCCGTTTGTACAAATGATACCCGCGCCTTACACAGGATTACCGAAATTGTGCTCACTTCGCTTTAATCAGGTTTCGATTGCCAAGCGAGTTTTAATGATTATTTTTATTAGTTAATTTCACTAGTTAGTAAGTATTTAAAAAAAAGATTTATTTTTATATACTTCCGACCTATTTATTACCTACTGTTACTTTTTATTTATATTTTTTTTAATAATAAGTATGAATAGAAACTTATCCTTGCAGCGATAGAGTGTACCAGTGTAAAAAAAATATTTAACTGTACTCATATTATATTCCTGATTTTTTTTATTATCTTTAAGTTGCGGTTTATACTTATTTAAAAGTTTTCTTTTGTAAATTCCGCTGTAACTTGTCTGTGTTCGAATCTCATCTTTTTTTTAGTTTATTAGCGTTTCTTATGTTTCATTGACAAACTTTGTAATGAATATCGACACAGTGACGTAACAGTTTCGCAACGAGAGTCTGTCCTGTGACGTAGACAAAATGGTGCCAATTACTGTCAGCAAGACACTAGGTTAAAAAAAATTAGCTAATGGTATATAAACAATTTATAGGACGCGTTTGTAAAGATGAATTAGTAAATTATTATTAATAATTGTATAAATTTTATAAAAACAGCTAAGAAACGCTACGGGTTCCATGAAATATATTTGATTTGAAAATCACACCTGCATTTTCTTTATCCCTCGAGTGTTCACCTAAGCTTCCTCCTAGGTATACAAGCCAGAAAAGACCTAAAAACTATCTTTACGCTGAAACGTGAAAGACCTTGCAAGCTAATAAGTTATGTTTTTCGATTAATTTAACTTAAACGGTAGTCTACCACATAAATCTTTGCATGTTAGTATTAATTAAGATAGTTAAAAGTAACCATATTATTGTACAGACGCCAGCACATTAAGGTACCCCAAACTGTCAGATTTTCCCGATTGAACATGAACCTTATTCTTGTGTTATAAAGTTGAAAAACTATCAAATAAATTTGACACATTAGGGTAGCTTGCTGTGCTGGCCTCTATATGACGACGGACATTTGATTTACGAAATCGGACTGTAGCGAGTTTCAAAGCATCACAAAATTTAGAAACATTACATTGGTCCTAAGGACTGCAGAGCTGAACTTATACATCTCAATAGGCTTTTCAAATATTACATTATAAATGCTCGATTTTAAACTTAACGACACACAAAATACAACACAATTTTGAATACACCAGGGAAACAGTATAATGAATACAACAATATATCCTAATTAATATATTTTAACGTAATAAATCTTTGACATTAGATATGACGACAAGTCATTTCGGGGATCACAGTACACAAGTATACATAATTACATTATTATTTAATTCCTTACATTATTTCATTAATTACAAATAACTATTCAACATTTTTAGTATTTGGAAACTTTAGTACGCGGGTTTTTTTATACTTTTAAATGGGGCTATTAAGAATATTTAAATTAGGTCCTTACTTCATACTATGACTTATTCGAACAATTTTCAAACACATTTGATTCAACATAGTACCTTTAAAACTGTTAAACAAAACTACTTATGCACTACTACACACTTCATACTATTTTGCCGTTATCATTTTTCGTTGTGTAAGAAGGCCGTATAGGGTACCTCTATTCTCTTTTCAAAACGTATATTTATTTCGTAATATTGGCAAAACTCCATGTGATGTAATAAGTGCAAGCAAATATAGAACTTAAGATGCTCGACCCTATCATTCCTTGACTGTAAAATGTATTACTCTTATTTAGCCCCATTTACACAAAGAAAAAACATGAAAAGCAGGCTAATTCAAAACCTTATTTGAACCAGTAACAAAAGTAGTGCCTGTTGGAGACTCATTACAAGGTTTTATAATTATTTAACTACGAACATCACCCTTACAGCTACGCAATCAAGGTGATGTCAAAATCAAACTGCTACCACGGAGGTGCGTATGACTGTAAATCGTCCACAACCGTCCACAGTGCATACATGGAATGGATATTTACACAAAATAACATTTTCTACGCAAATAGAAAGGTCCAGAAATTAATATGTATTAATTTCAAAGAATGTAAGTAATGTGAATATTTGACAAAACCAATAATCAAATCAACAGGCCGCCGAAAGGAGTAACAACTAAAATTAAATTTAGTTTCTTTTAAATAAATACATTCCAGTCTCATAATAAACACTCATTCAAAATATAGTTGGGTTCTTAGAGCATATCCAAATGGCTGATACGTAAGCCGCACTATTTCCTTTGAAAGAGAAAAAATCTCTGCTCAATTTCAAGTTGTTGATGTTCTTTAGATGTAGTAATTAAATTCACTGTGATTAACTACTCGACCAGCCATTTAGATAAGCTCTTAGAATCTTTAAACAGAAAACAAGACGATAATACTATCATGCATTACGGTACGGCCAGACTAACACGTTCAGCGTTGTGAAAACACACTGGTGAGAACCGCTGAAAGCCACCGTGCACGTCATCCCGGACGCATGATGACCACGTTGGTATGGCCCTACCTTAAGTGGGCGTACAACGGTCCCCTAGCGCCACTTCTTTGAACTTTTGACCGCCATCGTCATAAATACATGGCAAGCGAACTCAAGCCCTGTACGTCAATGTCACAAATACGTAACAAATAATGCGGTGCACTCTAAGTACTATAACACAAAATAAACAATTAAATCATTACCTTTGTGTGTTTATTATATATCTTTAAGTTGAAGTTCCCGTGCGTATTTAATTGCACGAAACAAATTAAAATACACTACGGATATAGGTAACTTCATGATAACAAAGAAAAATTAAACGTTTTTAATTAAAAGACTTGGCGTGGAAGTCACGCGCGTGCCTTTATGTTCTGGCGGTCAAAAGGTTAAAGAAATATTATCTCGAGACTGAGAAGGAACAATTAGCAACGGCTCTATAAAGAGCCTCGGTGTGTCTAATACTTTTTATAAAGTTTAATATTGTAAAACGACGCATCAAAGTTCGATCTATTGGGGCCACATTTCTCTAGATCGTACTTTGTTGCTTCGTGTCTTCTGAGCCTTAAAATAATATTTTTTAAAGGAGTGGCGCTAGTGGACCGTTATACGCCCTCTTAAGTTAATGTATCGTATGTGAATAAGCACTATCCTGTCTTCTGCGGATCTTAATTTCTCTTTACACTATAGTGCCCGAATTAAGACTGTACCAGTCAAATTAATTTGAGAATATTTGGGCAATCATTCTTTTTTTGAATATATGCCGTGTTCTTTACTACTTAACTCATTTAAAAATCGAATGTAAATCCTAACCTTACCTTTACTTTGTAACCGTTTCTACATTACTTAAATGCCAAAAAATAAAAAGTATAAAGAAAGCATATATGTGTGGCAATGCAATTTTATATTATTCATGCCATTTTTTTTAGCTAATTTCCTGCTAATTACTTAAAGCCTCGGACAGAATCGCGGGCGGTACTATACTTAAAAAGTATATTTGGAAGACTGTTTAGGCATATAACACATAGATAGCCAGGCTGTGTATGTTTAGTGTAAACTTATTAGCTGATAATGATGCCGATTCCCTTGTTCCCTACAAGGGAATCGGCATCAGCTAAACTGAAATTTAGACTACTTTCATCTCTTTCTCTCTTATAAAACCAGAATGGGACGGAAATATGTATAAGCTGTCAATCTTAGTTGAACTGAAACTTCCAAACAAACATGGTTGAAAAAAAAAATCAAATTTAAAAACCAATTTGTCATCTCCAACTTAGTATTTAACTATCACCGTCCTTGTCTCGAACTATCTGTCAGAAAGAGATGTCATTTCTGATACTTAAGCTTAGTTTATGAACAAGAGAATAGGCCAATTATCTTACCTTAGTTCATTAACTTAATATATCGCATATCAGATTTTATTTAGTAATCGGTACTTAGTTTTAGTTATTGCTATTAGAGTTGTTCAAGGAATCAATCTGAATATACAGGTGACTTTTAATTCAGTGGCAGTATTTCAGGGGGCACTATGGGACCAATTCTATTTTATTTTTAAATAAAATCGTGTCGTTTCCCCGTAAACATTGCATTTTAATTACCTTTACAAACATAATGTGAGCACGTATCCGTACCTATTAGTGTTTTCATTCGTATTTCATAGTTATTCATGTCAAAAATCTCCTGTTTAGTATAATGAATGAATCGGTCGACAAAATGTAATGTTTCCGGGATTACATGGTGGGTTCTTTCGCAAAAGTTGTTTATACTCATAAGTACTTTCACCCCCTAAAAGATTACTAATGGATAAAAATACACCCAGTATTTCACAAATAATTATTAATAATCGAAAAGAATTACATGTACCTATGCGCTATATTACTGCTAGCATTGAAGCTATCTAACTACATAGCAAAACCGGTAAGTATAACATTTGACAGACTATCTAGTTGGCAGTTGCAGTTTTGACTCTTAAGCCATTGACATAAGGTTCTAATTATAATGTTTTGCGCTGCGGTAGTTCAGGGCAAAACTTCTTCCGAGAAGTTAATAGCTCCTTATAAAGAATAGCTTTCTTTAATTCGTGTTGAAAATATAAGCCATCAGTTAAGGCTGGTTTGTGCAAAAATATATTTATATATATTCCTATAATTGAGGTTATTTGGTCACAGATAAATATGGCCACGGCTTATTGCTATTGAAAAGAAACGTTCAATTTATTGGTCAAAGCTGAACAAAAATTCTGCGGACCCAAGGACCAAAAACATTACCCTCCTGGGCTTTGCCTCAGTTGAGTAAAAAAAAAAGTGAAATTGTATTGTTTTAAACATTGTGCTCAAAATAAACGTGGGCTGACAACCAAATAATACTATTGAAATTATAAAAAATATATCATCTATATTTCTATTAATAATCAGGTTACACTATAATATTTATAATTTCATGATAACAATTTAATATTACAGTAAGGAATAGCCACCGAAATTATAATAATTAATTTACATGGTTAAACATCTAGTCATCGACCTTTTGTTACACTATACATTTAACATTCAATTAAATAAGGCACTGGTATTTCTATAATTTACAAGAAAAAAAAAACAGTCACAGATGTATCTAAAGACCATTGGTGTTAAATAACAAAAACGTTAAATAATTAAATGAAAATTTATCATTTTAAGGGCTGATTTTTCAATATACAGATGACCTTTATTATACTTCTGCTCTTATCCTAATTTATTTGGGGTCAACGCAGTACAGGCATCTATATTTGTTATCTCTAAACTAACCCCTCCCTAGCCATATAATCTTTCACACAATCCACCCATCCTTTCTTCAGTCTACCTCCACTCTTGTAACCCTCCACATTTATACTCATAACTTTCCTCACAACGTAATCCTCATACCTTCGCTGCACAGCCTAAACCAGATAATTTTTATCTGAAAAATAAATATGGCCGTCTGACATATTTTTTATACAAAATCTGTCAAACCGCCATTTTGGGTTAAGTGATAATTGAAAAATCGGCCTTTAATCATTTTATTTATTTACAAATGATGGACTAGGTCGACAACTATCCGTTTCACCGACATTAAGACTAGTCTACATCCTCATACTAACATTAGAAGTCGTCCAAGCAGAAGTCGAAGTGATCTTCCATAACTTTGTACTGGTCGCATGAGAACCTCATACACTTCGGACAGGTAAACACCTGGAATAGAGAAGAAAAAAACGTATTTTAAAATTTATTTGGTACAATTTAGGTTATGAACACATCCATGCGCTTTGAAATTTTTAATGCATTCATGCATAGAGAGTCAAAGTTTATTATTTTTACAGAAAATTGATGTTGTGTTAATGCGCAATGTTTAAGGCGGGGGCGATCATAAAACGTGAGAGTGAGACGACAAGAAACTCATACCGGGTTCTGGAACGAAATTATAGACGCGTCAAATTGTTAAGTGATGCGATTGGTTGTTGATAATTATCAACAACCAATTATATAATATAATTATAATTAATTCAACCAATCACAGCAGTTAACGCGCGCTTGAGAAATTGTCACATTAATTTTAAGATCATTTTCGTTCCAAAAACCGAAGGTCAGTATAGTGTTTATAAATTTCATACTAAACACTCGCAAAATACATGACCGCGCCTGTCGTTAGTCTTGATGTTTAGTTTACTATTTCGCTTTAAAATACAGAGTGGAAGGGATTTTGACGCACGAAACATTTCAACGTGCAGAACCCATGTACTGAACTCCTGGCGCCGCTCCCTTCCACCCTGTACAGTTAGTATTTGAAAATCAATCAGTCGAACACCAATTCGTTATAACTCATCACGTACAAACATCAAGGGGTTACACTCAAGAAATCAAAATCATTAATTAACACCTTAACACTTTCGCTGCCCAGTTCAAAAATACGATTTAACTTGTATGTCATAATGTTTGGCTAATTACGTAATGCGTAGGTATATGGTAGGGGGTGATGGGCATGTTCAGATCTCATCTATAGCTTTTTAAATGTACGACTCGGGGAAGCGAGTTCAGGGTACATGAACCAACTATTTTTCGACCTGGGAGCCGGGTGCTGGGCACTAAAAGTGTTAACTGCCATAAAACGAGACACAATAGAAAATGTATTGTTTGTCTGTCACTTGGCGTTTAAGGAGTTAAGGTATGAAGAAAAGAAATTATTATTTACACCTATAAAGTACACACAACACACAATAGAACACTGTCTCACCTAAATGTGGAAACCTTAAATTAATTCGTTGATTGGGTACTAATATTAGGGTGTTTGCACCACGAATAGCTAAACGCATTAAGCGGGTTCGATTCCCGGGACGGGCGGTGTTATTGGGTTTTTCCATCTGGAAATTCTCAGTAGCAGTCATGAGACTGGATTTGTGCCCGGTTGGTGGCAATAGGCTCGCCCCTTACTACATGGGACTTAAATATTACTGGCAAACTTATACTACTACCAACGTGAAGTATTAAAATGTATTTAAAACATCATTTTGTCTCTGTCACCTTCAAACGGTTGACGGGAATAGAACGTTTTTTAACAATTGGTTTGACGCTACATGCGTTTAGTGATTCATGGTGCAAGAGGACCTAAAAATAATTGACAATAGTATTGAATATGTGTATTATTATTGTTTTTTTTATTTAAGTACAAAAATGGTATCATAATAAAAATAAATGCACGTTAGTGATAAATAATACAATTAGACTGCTTTGGCCCACATTATTCTTAACATTTTTCAGGTATTGCCATGAATTTTACTTTTTTTTTATAAAAAGCTATCATTAATATTTAAAAATATAACGACAGTTATGGAACCTGTTTACCCGACCAATAAGTTCAGTATCTACCTATTCCATATACAAAAACATATTTCCGTTTGATGTTATTTCCATTTAAACAAATATATACTTATTGTTGGTGTAGATTAAGTCGATTTTGCAATGACTAGGACTATTGAAAATTCTTATGACGAAGTTTTGTGACATTGTAGAGCAAACTGAACTTTATGTGTGGGTTTTAAAGTTATTTTTACAATAAAGACATGTTTCTTTACATATTTGGAAGCTAGATTAAAAATGCAGAATACACTGTATATTGATACAGTGTATTCTGCATTTACATTACGCGTGTCTCTACTGAATTTACGTACATATGCAACGTATTTCATTGCCCTTACTTATAAACGTTACATGAAGTTCAGTAACCGTACGTTTGACGTTAAGCCCCTTTAAGGTAAAAAAGACTATGACTATTTAATGGTTATTACCAGAGATATTGGCGATTTAAATTTTCATATTTTAGTATTTTTTTAAATTATTATAGCCGCGTATGTAATTTTGTTCAGCAGACAATTTGACACTGCGCTGTCAGTTGTAAAAAACGCAAGCAATTTTGTATTCACAGGCTACTTTGTAGGAATTTAACCTAAGCAACGGTTATAAGTAAGTAATGACGTACAGTCTGCGCACTTTCAGCATACTATGGGACCTTATGTAGGCGCGAACATCAACGCGAGTTTACCAACGTTACCGTTACCGGACGGACCGCGCGTATTTCAGTTCCAAAAGGTCGCATACCATTCTGATCGCACGTGTATTATATCTATAAGTACGTCTCCTTCAACCCAGGTTACTTATAGAACACCATTTGAACTTAGCTAAATATCGAATAATCTAGATTTTGTCTTAAGGATGCGCTAGTCGACGTTTCTCTTAATACAAACATTGTTGGTTGATATCTCCACTGGGAGGCTTCGTACAACCAAAGTTGAGCATGGGATAGTTTTTTTTTGTTGTTACCTATGCGTAAAACGAATATTCAAATAATCCGTATTTTACTCATTTAATGCAACTTGTACCGTAAATAAATAACAGAAAGAGTACGAATCTTCAAAACGGCACAGTTAAAATATTCAAGAAATAAAATAAAATTTATTTTTGATGAATATTTCAAATTCAAATTCAAATTCAAATTCAAATATTTTATTTGTAGAACATAGGTAAATAAAAATACAGATGTCAATGTTAATAAATGAGCGCTATGTCTTGCCGTCAACGGCGTACAAATATTTCTAATTATAATTTCTAATGAATAACTGGTAAAAAACATAATAAAAACAGTCAGATTAATAATGAACTCAACTATACCAATAATTAATTAATTAAAATAACAATAAATTTAAGCAGATAATAGTACATTAAAATTAAATAGATTAAATAAAACAATTAAGTTATTGACAAATAATATGAAATAAATAAAATGTCATTAAATTACAATTTGTCTGCTAGGTACTCATTGACTGTGTAGTAAGCTTTTTGGCCTAATAAATTAAGAAGAGCCTTTTTGAAATGGCGTATGCTGTCAAGATCTTTTAAACAATTGGGCAACTTATTATATAACTTGGGTGCTATTCCCAAAAAGCTTTTTGAGTAAAGCGCAGACTTGTGTGGAATAGCACATATTTCTCTATTGCGACGTTTCGATCTAAGAGTTTGAAATAAATGCACGTTTGATTTTGCGAATACTGCTGTCTCGTAGATGTACATACAGGGCAAAGTAAGGAGTTTATATTTTACGAATAATGGCCTACAACTATCAGTCTTTTTCAGTTTAAACACAGCACGCACACACTTCTTTTGAGCTTTGAACGCAGTGTTTTTTTCAGTAGAATTTCCCCAATACATTATCCCAAAACGTATCGTTGATGAGATGTACGCTTTGTATGCTATCAAAACTACAGATTCATTTGAAATTTTCGCAAGATTGTAAAGCGCATACGAATACTGGTTTAGTTTTTTACACACAGTTTCTACATGATATTTCCAATTAACATGACTATCCAAGTAAAGTCCTAGAAATCTGGCACAAGCGGTTTCCGGTATTTTTTGGTCTGCGTATTTTATATTTAAATTTTGTTTTTTTTTCCTTTGTTCGAACGTCATAATCTGTGTTTTTTCTAAATTTATTTTAAGTTTATTCTTATTTAACCAGTTTATAATGAAATGGATGGCATTATTTATATCATTTTCAAATGATTCTAAATTTTTGCACGGTATAATAATTGTGCTGTCATCAGCAAACAGGACGGTTTGATATTCGGTACACTTCGGCAAATCATTTATAAAAATGAGAAACAGCAAGGGCCCAAGGACACTCCCTTGGGGTACACCGCAAGTTGTATACCTAATGGATGACTTGTGAGCAACTTCTCTCTTAGAGTTGGGACAAATTCTAGTTAAAACCGTTATTTGTTTTCTTCCAGTTAAATACGTTTTGATTAGGCTCAATATATTTCCTCGGATACCATAACGTTCTAATTTACCCAGTAATATTGTGTGATCCACGTGATCAAAAGCCTTAGACATGTCCATGAGTACTGCGGCAATAGGATTTCTTTTGTCAACATTATTAATAATTTTAGCAACTAAATCATAGACTGCGTTGTTTATATTTCTATTTTTACGAAAACCGTATTGTTCTTTAGCGAGTATTTTATTTGTTTCAAAGAACGAGTTAAGGGATTTATAAATCACTTTCTCAAAGACCTTTGATAATACCGGTATTAAGGCTATTGGACGGTAATTTGAAATGGTTGCTTTGTCACCTTTCTTATAAAGTGGTTTAATTACGGTCGTTTTTAATAAGTTTGGAAAGTGACCATGTTCTATGCATAAGTTAACTATGAAACTTAGTACGGGTGCAATTAAATGCGACACTAATTTTAAAATTTTTGTAGAAATTTCATCAAATCCCGTGCTGTTGGTATTTTTTAACAAATTTATGATTTTGAAAATGTCCATAGCATCCGTCGGTGCCATAAAAAGGGTCTTTGGGTAGTGACTTACAAGAGATATAGCATTACCGTCTGCAGATTTTTCTGTAGGATGTACCGAATCTATAAAATAATCATTGAAAGCCGTAGCTATGTCTTTAGGATCATTAATTTGCATATCACCAATAAAAATTTGCTTTACAGATTCCGGGGGAAAGTTAGATTTGCACCTATTAATTAATTTCCACGTAGCTTTGGTTTTATTTTCTGCGCTATTTATAATATGACTGTTTTGAGACTTTTGTGTCAAATGTATTACTCTTTTTAATCGTGTTGAATACTGTTTAAGTAATTGTTTGTTTTCAATATTTGGTGATCGCCTGTACAACCATAACATCTCTCTTTTCCGTTTACTACAGTTTTTGATACCTTTAGATATCCATCGCGGAGTTTTTCGAGTGGAAATCTTTTTCCACACGGTAGGGAAGCACAAGTCGTAAAAAAGTTTAAATATATCATAAAACGAATTAAAAGCTACTTCAGGATTTGTGATATTAAACACTTCAGTAAAACTTAAGCTACTAACGGCTTCAATGAACTTAGACATATTCTCAGAGCTATAATCTCGACTTAATACATACCAGTGATCAATTGCACACGATTTTCTAACGGGGCATTTAAAAAGTTGGGCGGTGTGGTCTGATAGGGCCAACTCTAAAACTTCGCCAGTACCACCTCTAACATTATGCATAATGTTATCGATACAGGTTCCACTAGATACGCGTGTGGGCTTTTTTATACTCGGCTTGAGATTGTAGTTCAGTAGTAGATGTTGAAACTCAGTGGATATTCTTGTTTTTTGCAGAATATCGATGTTAAAGTCACCGCAAAGCAAAACCCTTTTTCCTAAGTTCCTTCCGCAATAATTTAAAATTTGCTCTAAATTTTCTAAGAAAATAGAAGTAGCATCTCTCGTGTATTTTGGAGGTCTATAAATGCAAATGATAATCAACTTGTGAGCTACCAGTTCGATGGCAGAACACTCGATAAAACTGGCCACACATATTTAGTTCAGTATTTTTTTACCACGATAATTATTTTTCGGTATAAAACATCGTGCATACTTTTTAACGCGTTAATTGCCAAGCCAAAATTTCACCATTTTGGCTTGGCAATTAATGCGTTAAAACGTATGCACGATGTTTATTGGATGTATATTCTCACATAGATGGCCAAAATCAAAAATCGTTGAATGTGGTTTTTACTGTGCCAAAACAAATGCTGGGGCCCAATACGCTGCGGCCGCTATTTTACGGCTTATACAGAATTGTAAGGCACGCGACGTCGCGTGATGTGGCAATTAACGCGTTCACCACGCCTACCACTCAGTTTGAACCATCGACTAGCGCAGCCTTAATAGAACGTAGCAAGTCAATTCGCGCGCAAAACTTTTCAATTCTCTAGCTATCTTAGAAAGAAAAAAACAGAATTATTTTTTAAATAAATTACAATTCCTGCTATCATTACATCTATTGTAATAATCATCCTAGACAATGTTCAACATGTTGTTGCAACAATATGAGGGTTTTGTAAGGCTGGTCACACACGGGACAGTCGTACCGCAGCGGTGGCGGCGTGCTCTCCTTCGTCGCGGTGGCGCCCTCCTCGGACGTGTCAGATAACTTCTTCTTTTTGCGAACCTTTTTTGTAGGATGATACGTTTCAAATGGGGCTTGGAAAGGCGGAATATTGATGGGAAATAAATACATACATTTACGGTATTATAATGTCTGTAAGAAGTCATAAATCATATAAGTTTACATATATATTCTATAACGCATTTTAAAGATACGGAACGGTTACATTTTAAGGCAGCTGTCAAAAAAGGAATAACGGACAGGGTTAAGATGTATAGCACTCACCATGTTGCCGGTGGCGCTGGCGGGCTGCGCGGGGCGCGCGGGCGCGGGGCGCGCGGGGGCGGAGGGGGAGGAGGGGGAGGCGCGGGCGGCGGTGCTCGCGCGCGCGGCGCTGGTGACGCTGCGGTACACTGCTGGGTTACTGCGGACTTCTTCCAACTAAGGAGAAATTAAACCTCAAGGTGAAACTAGTCAATATTTTTTCCATCAAAATTTCGGGAGGCTTTTACTCCACAGTTTGACATTACCACATCCAAACTTAAACATGATATGGTTTTATCTCATCATTAATTGTGTCGGTACGGAAGCCGAATCGTACAATAAATTTCCATTAAAAACTTATGAGCGCAAAAAAATAGCATGAAAAACGAATGTTTGTTGAAACATTCGTTTTTCTTGCTATTTTTTTGCGCAATTTTGAGCGTAAATAACTAATAAAATTTGTGGGAAATCTCAAAAGACTATTTTTCTTTCTTTATCTTTTCTTTCTTTATCTTTTCTTTCATTTGGCCATGGAACCCTAAAAAAGACAATCATAAAGTACCTGTCGAGTAAGTTCTTGGTTCCGTTTCTGCGTCGTCCTGAGATCTGTGAGGATGTTCTCTTTCTCACTTGCCATCTTCGCACGAGATTCCCTCTCTGCTTCGAAGTCAATTCTGAAAATAATAGAATTCGTTAAAATCAAAATACTGACCAGTTCTTGAATGGACTGCGAACTATAATTGATGTGTGGACGCAACGTATGACTTTGTGCCTTTTGACACAGTGGCATAAGGTACAAGTTCAAAACTCAAGGTGATTTTTAGTTCACTGGCAATCTTTCAGAGGGTGAAAATACTATCATTTTTTCATCTGTCCGGAGTCTGGTTTGTACCTGATTGATAGTATACAGGTTTAATACAATAACAGACCTTATTTTATACAGGCTGGTAGAATCTTGGTTCTCTATGGTTTTAGCCACTCAAGAAAGAACAAAATAGTTTAGAAGATAAAATATTTCGCCCGTCTAGGGGATAGTTAAATAACCCGGTCTAGTGTAGTGTTATTAAACTATTGTAAATAATATTGCCTCACTGATATCATGATAATTACCTGATAAATATCAGGTAATTATCCTTGTCCAACTGTATGTCGCCCGGCTAACGGGTGACATATTTAATCTTCTAAAGTATTATAATTTTTCGTGAGTGGGTTTCAATAGGCTCGTCTCCTATTAGATGGAACTTAAACATAACTGGCTAATGTTGGTGTACTACACATCTGCCTAACAAAGGCGGGATGTAACGTAGTATGGAAGTCTGTAATTATTACCGATGAACTAGATAACAACATAAACTCACTTGTATGAATCCATTTGCGCTTTAAGCAACTCAGTATCATCCTTATCCCCCTTCAACTTATTAAGCTCAGCCTGCAGCATGGTGAGTTCCTGTCCCCTGGCCACTAGGGCTGCAGTGAGGGCTTCCACATTACCCAAGCGCTCCACCCGGGGCTTAGCCACCGACTTCTTCAGGACTTCGCTGTAGTCTTTGAAGATACCTTCGAATATTGAGAGGGTGCCTCGGACTTGGCCGCTAGAAAAGAATGATTGGTGAGTATAAAATGGTCATGGTTAAAAGTAAATGCGGCGGGTTTGAGGGTCCCGCAGCTTAATGCCAAAAATGTTAGGACAGTTGGGAAAATCAATATTGCGCACGCGCAAATATTCGTCGCAACTATGGAAGCCTTTTCTGCGCGTGATCCAACACGCACTGTTATTGAGTTCTGAGGAGTTTGCAAATATATCATCATCATAGCCTGCCTAGCCTTTTCCTAACAATGTTGGGGTCGGCTTCCAGTCTAACCAGATGCCAGTATTTTACATGGAGCGACTGTCTATCTGACCTCTTGGTAAGAATGGTTGTCAGACTTTCGGGCTTCTGACTACCCGTAACGACTGTCAAAGATCTACAAATGACAGCCGGGACCAACGGCTTAACGTGCTGAGGCACGAAGGAGTGTCGATATGTTACAAAATTTAACGGTCACCCATTCATAGACTAATCTCGACCAGAACTAAAACTTAATAATGAATTATGAAATCAGTAATTAAACTTACATATTATTAAGCGCCGTACTATGTTGTGTCTCCATCTGTTGCTTGACCTCGGCCAGGCCTGCCTTGAACTGATCTGCTGTCATCCTTTCAAGCTTGTAATCGTGAAGGCTCGTTATAAGACCGAAGGTTTCGACTAGACTGTCTGACATGCTGTAAGCAAATATAACACAGTGATTAACGATTTCTTCAGCTGTTGTGTTCTGTTATGTATGCTGTATCAGCATAATTTTGACGATTAGGCACAGAGCTTATGCGAATATCCGAATAACACCGCTGCGGTTTTTATTCTTTTTTTAAATATCTCAGCTTATGCTGAGATAGGAGCCTTTAGCCTCTGTTCTTTTTTTATTTTTTGTTTGTTTAGTTTTTGGTTTTATATTTCCTGTGCGTGTCCCAAATTTTTTTTTCTTTCTTTCTTTAATATTTTTTTTTTAAACAGACACTAGGAATTTCTCCTGTATCTTCCAACATTTAAATTCATTTAAGCAAACGCCAGACTCCGAACAAGTACTTTTAGGCCATACAAATATTTGTACCGTGCGGGGATCGAACCCGCGACACGCAGCGCAGCAGCCAATCGCTTAATCACTGTCAAACGTGCCGTCAAATATAATGTGTGACAAGACAGCTTCAAATCCTTTGAAGGAGAAACTTCATACACTTAATATATATATATAAAGTCACGCCCTTTTTCTACTGGGTTAAGCAGATACTTCAAGACGCTACCTGCTACAATCCTTACATGCTCTTTTTGCTTCGTTTGTGTTCATAATTTTGTGTACCAGTTGTAAATTACGCACGTGAACTTTTTGACGAACATCACCAATAGATGAATGTCCTTCTGGGGTATCCCGCCCGAATAAGTAAAAGCTTTAATAATAATAATTACCATATATAAAACTCACCCATGTGTCAGTATGTTGAGGAGCTCCGACAAATGCTTCAGCGTCTTGTCGTAAAGCTTGACGTTCGCCATGAGGCTGGCGAACTCAGACGACATGCACTCCGGCTCCGAGCTGATCGAGAATCGAACTGGCTGGAACACCTGGAGATCAGACATTGTTGATGAACTTTTTGACCGCCATCGTCACAAAAACATGACAAGCGGACGCATTTTGTGTGTGTTTATTTATATCTTTTAAAACTTGAAGCTCTCGTGCGTTTTTAACTGCATACACCACGGATATTGATAAATCCATGATGACAAAAAGAAATTAAACTTTTTTATTCAAAAAGGTTTGGTGTGGAGGGCACGCGCGTGCGTATATACTCTGGCGGTCATAACGATAATGAGTTTTCAATAGTCAATTTTCATCTATAGACTATCCGCGTTGGTCTAGTGGTCGTAAACGAGATTGCTAAGCATGAGGTCCTGGGTTCGATTCCCGGGTCGAGCAATGGTATTATTGGGATTTTCTTTAGTATTTTCTCAGTAGCAGCTCGGAGTCTGGATGTGTACCCGATTGATGGCAATAGGCTCACCCCCTATTACGTGGTACTTAAAGCGTAACTGGTGAAATGTGGTTGTACTATCCTAACATATCTTCCCCTTTTACTAAATTATAATTCGTTACTAAATGGGGGCTTCGGCGATGCATAGACAAAGGTAAACACTTACAGTAGTAGACGCCTCCTTTAGCCTGATGTGTAGATCTTGTATTTGGTCCTTGTATATCTTGACGTTCTCCGATACGCCAGACTTGTACTTTGTAAACTCCAACTGGAATATAAATTTTGTCCGTACATTAATTTTAACACAATCAAAAAAGGTTTAGTTTACATTACTATAAGAGATTAGTTCAAGGTTGCCAACCCCAAATAAATTGGGATAAGGGCAAGAGGATGATGATGAAGAGATTAGTTCAAGAATATTTGCGGGATAATTCGTTAGTAATGCAAGACTATTATTTTTATTATCTACACAGGCATTACAGGTCTGTGTTTTTAAAAACTTTGTGCGTGTTCTTTACTTTACATTAATGAATAGGTTAGTAATATAAACTTTTTTCTTTTTTTTTAATATAGAAATACTAGCTTCCGCCCGCGGCTTCGAAAGCGTTGTTTGTTGATAAAAAGCCTATGTCCTTTCCCGGGGTGAAATCTATCTCTCTGCCAAATTTTATCGAAATCCGTTCTGTGGTTTAGGCGTGAAAGACGGACAAACAGACACACACACTTTCCCATTTATAATATTAGTATAGATTGTACGTCATAAATTACATATATAGGATATGTTGGAACCATTATTACTATAACGTCTATTGTACCATATTCTGACAAATAAACACATGTAACGTCCCCTTGAAAAACAGTCATAACCCAAACAATGGTATTATTGAACTTTCATCCGTATTTAAAACGTAAAGTGAATATTTTGAAACTGATTATCTCAATTTCTGTTATTTTGGTAATACGAGAGTTTTTCAACGTTTGTGCGATATTTGATTTGATTTGACTATCAGGTAGACACAAAAAGCAACTTTGTTTTATACTTATTTCGTAATATCCTTATTTACCATTTACGGTTTTACTTACACGACTTGTTGGCATATTTCTGAGTAGTTTTAGAATTGTAAGAAGTACTTATTGATGAAGTAAAGATTTCTAAGGATTGGCTCGACAGTTCACTTGGCAATAGAAATAGGTAATCGTTATGGATGGCAAAAATACCTTAACACTCTCCAGTTCCAGTATCTTCAGCTGCGAGGTCTTCAGTTCAGCCTGTAGTGTGGCCACCCTGCCTTCCAGCTGACGTAGCAACTGATCGCGTTTAGCTACCTCTTCGGATGATATACTGGTCTGAAAATATAGAAAAATATATTATTCACAGTGTTTAAATTAAACTATGCAAATATTATATGTTTATTTAATAAATAACTTATTTCTCATATTTTTGTATAACATATTTCCAAAATATTACAGAAAATAATATTCTTTTCGTTGTTTTTTACACCCTAAAAATCTCTTGTCAGAATAGAATGATGAGAATAAATCGAATAACAAAAAAAGTGTCAAGTGTTATTGAATTTCCGTCCAGTAGATGGCAATAGGCTCATCCCCTGTTACATGGGACTTAGCATAAATGGCGAAATGTGGGTATACTATAGATAGATAGAATACAAGTGTGTCGGTACGTTATGTGTGACTTACGAAGTTACTGGCCGACTGCAACTGTGCTTGTAGATCCTGTACAGTAAACCGCAGGTTGTTTAATTCTGTCGCGTGGTTTGTGTCTTTAGTCGATAGTAGAAGCTGTAATAAGCCAATACATAGCGTTTAGAAGGTGAAGGGAAGGCGAAAGTGGGCTGTCATCCCATCCTAAAGGCTGGCGCCCACTGGCGGCATGGCACGTCAAGGGATTTTTGTAAGTCAGATGATTTCGAGCCTTATTTAACACTCTTAACGTTCAAATTTCAATGATACGCCACAGCCTGCTTTGCCATCCTTCGGCACGTTCTGGCATACCGAAATGTGAACGCTAAGCATCATAAAATCATCATCTGCGTAGCCTTTTCTCAACTATGTTGGGGTCGGCTCCCAGTATTCCCGTATTTTAAAACTAAAAGTATTTTACATTGAGCGACTGCCTATCTGACATCCCAGTTACTGGGTAACACGATACCCCTTGGTAAGACTGGTTGTCAGACTTTCGGGCTTCTGACTACCCTTAACGACTGTCAAAGATCTACAAATTTCAGGCGAGACCAACGGCTTAACGTGCGTCTCCATATGTTACGAACGGTCACCCATCCTCAGACTGACCTCGGCAAGCGTAGCTTAACCTTCGATCAACCCGTGCGGCTGTTTTCATTTAGGCACGAGCTCCTCCTAAGCTTCATAAAATAAGATGTCAAATCATTTTCGTTTACTTAACACATTCGCTGCCCAGTTCAAAAACACGATTTATCTCATCATGTACGACTCGGGAAGCGAGTTCTGGTTACATGAACAAACTATTTTTCGACCCGGGAGCCGGGTGCTGGGCACTAAAAGTGTTAAATCTCTAGACGTGTCGTGCAGTCCGTGTGTGGCCGGCTTTTATGCTAGGGATTGACAGTTCACTTACATAACTTTTTGCGGGGAGATTTTTATACAATACACCAGCTGATAACAGATTGAAGTTTAATGAAAGTACATTTGTTGAATTTTTATATATAAATATTTTTTAATTGTTTTAACTTTAGATGTAAGTTTAATTTTATCTCGCTGTGCCCTACAGGGTCCACGATTGTACTTAGCTCTAAGCCATTCTGTAACATCTCTTATACATTGTGGAATGCAAATAAATATGAATATAATATTTCCCGTTGACAACGATGCGGATGAATTTTTTGATGCCCTATGATTATTTATTTTATTTTATTTCTTCATCATCATCCTCTTGCCCTTATCCCAATTTTTCATTTGGGGTCGGCGCAGCATGTCTTCTTCTTCCATACATCTCTATTTCCCGTCATCTCAGAAGTCACCTCCTTCTTAGCCATATCAACTTTCACACAATCCATCCATCGTTTCCTGGGTCTCCCTCTACTCTTGTAACCCTCTACATTCATACTCAAAACTTTCCTCACAACATGATCCTCATTTCTTCGCATCACGTGTCCATACCATGACAGCCGATTTCCACACAACTTCTCTGTCACAGGCGCCACTTTCAGACTTCCTCTTATATACTCATTTCTTATTCTATCCATTCGCGTTACACCACACATCCCCCTTAGCATTCTCATCTCAGCTGCATGCAACTGCCTTTCATTCAGTCCTTTTGTGGCCCAACATTCTGATCCATACAAGACGGCAGGTCTTATCATCGACTTATAGATCTTCCCTTTAAGTTTAAGGGGAGGGTGGGAATCGCAAGTTGTTCCCGTTACCTGCCGCCATTTCATCCACCCTGTGTTTATTCTGTGCTTGACAGTCCGATCTATTCCTCCGTCACTTTGCACGAGTGAACCGAGATACCGGAATTCGGAGCAGATCGGAAGGAGCACGCAATCAAGCGCAATGGCTTCAGGGCTGGAGAGACCGCCGAAATCGCAGAACATATATTCTGTCTTGGTTCTGCTGATTTTCAAGCCTACACTCTCCAGCTTCTGTTGCCATTTCTCCAATCTACCCTGGATCTCAGGTCCATCTTCACTGACAAGGACAATGTCGTCGGCAAATAGCATGCACCAGGGTGCCTCTTCCTGTATTTATTTTATTTCTTCATATATTAATAATTATATGAAGGACTTACTTCAGCATTCCTGAGTTTCTCTTTAAGGTCATCTCTCTCCTTAGACGTGGCGTCCACGATGTGCTCCAAAGACTCCTTCTGCCATGTCAGGTTCTCATTATCTACTATCACCTGTAACGAAACAAAAATACCTTTAACCATAGACGGATTGCAGAAATAGACAAGTCACTAATATAATACAACCAGCCTGTTACTGTCCCACTGCAGGGCAAAGGCAAGAGGCCTTTGCCTCATACAGAGATGGCACGAGCATTAATCACTATGCTTGCTCAAGACGGGTTGGCGATTTCAGACTTATAATTATAAGTCCAGGTTTCCTCACGATTTTTTTCTTCACCGATGTCAGTAATGTGATGTCCAAGGTAAACTTAGAAAGTACATATGAATTGAAAAAGTCACATTGGTACTTGCCCAGGTTTGAACCTATAACCTCATGCACAAGGGGTGAGTTCTCTCCTCCTTTCCTTTCCTCCTACCTCTGGGTCATACATTACATAGATAGTTAGTTTTTATTATACATAGCAAATACCCAGTACACCCGGAACAAATATTAGTAGATCGTACAAACATTTGTCCCAAGGCGGGAATCGAACCCGCAACCTCCTGCGTCGCAGGCCGACCTTCGCCCGCCGCACCACATCGGTCGAGAAATAGACAAGACACTAAATAAAAATAATAATAAAGAGACAAGAACACACTTATTAGATCCAGTAGTAAGAGTAAACGGGACAGATATATTAGATGACTTTTGTTTCAATTGGTATTTCGAGAGGTTTTAGTACTCGTTAATATTAATAACTTTTGCTATAGCATCAACTCTGGAAGCTAAACTGATATGATGAAGAGAAAAGATTCATTTTGATCGTTTGTATGTTTGTTTGTAATGGATAAACTCAAAAACTACTGAAACAATTTAAAAAACGATAGATAGCTACATTATCAGCAAGTAACATAGGCTATATTTTATATTCAAAACTAAGCTTTAAAGGGGTTGGATGGGATATTAAAGTTCGAAAAGAACAGTACGAAATCCAGGCAGACGAAGTTGCGGGCGAAGTACTATACGAAATATATTTAATTATACTCGCTGATAGTAGCTTGTAGCTGTAGCTTTCTATTGGTGAAAGATTTTATTAATCGGTTGAGTACTTTTTGAGTTTACTCATTACAAACATACAAATCTTACCTCTTTATCATATTTGTTTAGAAAAGAAGAAATCAGCTATGATTATATTATATTTTATTATAGTTCTATTTCATTTCTGTACTCCGCTGTGGCTACTTTTGGTTTCCTTGTTAAGGATTTTGTAAAACAGGTCCTTTAGCACAAGCTAAATGGGGCTTCGTTACTTTTCGGATAGGCTACCTCTCAGATAATTCAAATAAGGATCCGCACTTGAATGAAGTAATCACCCAGATAAGTTAATCGGAACTTATCTCTAGAAGATAAAGCAGGCCAATTTTAGTTTGTTTCTTGTCTTCACTAAAATAATTTCAGCAAACTTTATTTAATAACATTATCATTACAATTATCTTTTATTTTTATTTTTGTTTTACATAAATAAATAATGCTGGACAATCCACACAGCATCATCTAGCCCCAAGCTAAGCAGAGAATATCTCTAAAGGTCTATTTAGAAGAGTATAATCATAACAATCACCTGTCGCCTCTGCTTCTCAACAAGCTCCAACTGTGCCGTCAGCTTATTAATAGTATCGTCATCAGGTGACGTCACAAACTCCATCGCAGACGCCGGGCCCGACGGCGCCGCTGGCCCCGCCTGGCCGGACTGTGCTGACTTGGTGGACCGCACCGACTCGCCCGTTTCGCTGCTAACGTGTGAATTCGAGTCGGAGTCGGCGAGCCGAGCTATGTCTGTCTTTAGTTTTTTGTTTTCATGGCGTAGCTAGAAAAAAAAGGTATATTAATTAAATAAGTTTACTGACACAAAATACCTTTGTACATTTTCCAGTATAAGCTGACCTCTCACTGTATCGACATCCTATACAACGAGAGGTTAACTTATGCTGGGTTGTATAGCTTGATATGTAGCCGTGTGTACAATGGATTTCGGGAAAAGGCTGCAGAAATAGTGCAAAGCCGTGCCTCCTAAACTTAGGGATGCCTGTGTCCTAGAACCCAGTGTTCTATTTTAACTAGGTGTACAAATGAAACCTTTTCTTATGTGTATTAATAAACTTCTAAGGACCTGATTTAAATATGAGAATATGTGAGTATGTGCGTAAAAGGGTGATGGTTATGTGAGTGGGATGGGGTGTGTATTTACTTAAGAAAAAAAAAAGCAGATAGGCAGTCATCGGGACTGCCAACAGAAGTAGATTATATAAAAATGATATCATCATAAATAAAATTAGTTGTTCCAGGCATGGTTGTTTGTGTATGTGAGTTTAAATGTTTATAAACGTACCGACGATACAGGAGAAATTCCTAGTGTAGGAAAACGTTTAAAAAAAAAGTATGTCATCATCACTTATGAACGAATCGACCGATTTGTTTTTTTTTCTTAATTATCAGGACAAGGTTTGTATTAAACAATTTGTTTGAAAAAAGACCGCTGGAAAAGCTGGACACTTTGATTTTCCAGTGGTTTGCGTTTTCTTTGATTGAAAATCTCAATAGCAAAAATGTGGCAAGTTAAAAACTAAAATAAAATACCTTCTCAACTAATCCTTTGGTCTCATCAAACTTCTCCTTATGCAAAACGTGGGTCTTCATCATGTCCTCCTGACACGAAGCTATCAACAGGAACTGTTCCTTCATAGACTCATTGTTATGTTTCAACGTCTCTTTGAGGATGACATTTTCGTCTAACAGTTCCCCGAAGCGCTTCTGTAGTTCTTCTGTGCTTCTGTCATCTGATATTATGGTACTGGCCACCATCATGCTACCAGGTGATGGCTGGAAACGAGTAGAAAAAAAAGATAAAAAAATAAGCCCTTAATTTTTTTATTGGATTCGGTTGAATCCATTCATAACCAAATCCAAATCATACATTTATGATACTAGCTCGCCCCGCGGTTTCACCCGGTCTTAAGGCCTACTTCAAAAATTGGGCTATTAAATGCAATAAATTTTTATCAAATCCAACTGATGGTTCGAAGGAATAAACAAAAGAACAAACAAGCGTATCAGCTCTTTTATTATAGGTATAGGGCGTTGGTTTACGAAATAAAGGTATCGGAAGATTATTCCTAAGAACCGAATGGATTTCTTAAAAAAATAATTTTGCAAAACCGTCTATATTTGACGATATGCCCGAACATACATAAAAAAGAAAAACACAAACATCCGAATTGAGAACCTCCTGCTTTTTTGAAGTCGGTCAAAAATAAAAAAGAAGACAGCTTAAATAAAATCGCAATCGACCAAAAATTTTGCACTACAAAAAGAAGTTAATTTTTTAATACGATCTCCCCAGAAACATGTAAGTAAAACCTAATAATATCAGCAAATAATGTAAATTCAACCCACATTCATTAAAAAATAAACCTTACCTCTAAGTTAGATAGCTATTTCCAAACTAATAACAATCCAGGAAGAATAAAAATACACAATACACTAACACAATGCTTTCTAACCGACCACCGGCGAAGCCCAACACTGAATGAAACGATCCGAGGAAACGTCTATCATAACACTCAGCTACGACAAATATCCTCTATAAAGAATTATATTATCTAAGGTGAATCCCCTTTAAGAGCACACGTGGTAAACATAAAGGTGAGCACACATTGACCGATGCGAAACGCTAATGTGTGGGAAACTCGAAGTTATTTACTAGTGTGACGTAGGTCAATAATATTAGAATTATAGTACCTTTCGGATTTGTGATTTTAGGTGTGAACAAATGTATTTTATTACAGACCCCTTTTTCGCCATGGATAAATGCAAGATGATAGTTATGACTTCAAAGAGGTGACCCACTAACAGGTAACAGGGATGTCGCACATCTCCTGAAAAAACTACCGTATCCCAAAATAACAGAATCTAGGATAATGAGTCTCAAAGTTATCACTTTATGTTTATTACTGATGAAACTTGAATAACACCATTTTGTGGCTTATGAAAGTTTTTCAGCGGATGTGCGATTTATGGAAGTAAAGAACATGCTGCGCCGTTCCCAAATATTATTAGTACTGACTAGAAGAGGATGATGATATGGGTATATAATAATTAGCTAGTTTTTTTTTAGTTTTGTCTTGTTACAGAAGAGAACGAGAACGGCACTCGTTAATCCGGTAACGTAAATCGATAAATAATAATTGTATGAGGCGCATCAGAATTTTAGAACCAAGCAAAAATTAAGACCAATTTTATGAGGAACTAACGACCCTTTCCGACTTCGCACGGATACAAACATTTTATTACTTAGATTTTCATACAAAGTTCCCCCCCTCCTCCATAAAAAAGAAATTTCAAGAAAAATATTTCTTAGCGTATGCTATCATTATTAAATCAACCAAAATTCTAGATATTACTTAGTTATTTTGGTTGTGCGTTAAAATATAGGACCAACTATTCTTTATTTTAAATATTTTAAATAATTTTCACCTTATACACATACCTATACGGTATAAGAATACCGCAACGACAATGTGTCCGCACCTTTATAGAGTTCATTTTTTGTTTATTTTATTGAATAACAGCGGTGACATTACATGATTAGATTGATTGATAATGGGATAACTTCGAATTTGCAAATTAAGATAACGCCAAAAAAAATCCCTATATCTTAAGATAATGGGATTTTTACCATTCATTATTAATAATATTGAATGGACAGTCATGAAAGTGAATAGAGAAGAAATATTATGCAAACCTTATCTACAAGAGTTTGTGACGTAAGTACATGTAATATTAATAATTGATAAATCATTGTGAGTCAGTAGGTGGTCTGTCATAGATGGGGACTATGTGGAGACTAACAAATATATAAACAGTAAAGTCATGCATGTAAGTAGTAGAAATCCCTAAGATAAGAAACTGGCTTATTGTTAACACTTTTAAACACGTCGAAAAATAGTTTGTTCATGTATCCAGAACTCGCTTCCCGAGTCGTACATGTAAAAAGCTATAGATGAGATGTGAACATGCCCATCACCCCCTACCATGTACCTACGCATTATGTTATTTGCCAAACATTATGACATGACAAGTTAAATCGTATTCTCGACCCTGGGCATCGAATGTGTTAATAAACATGTAGGGAAGACATTTAAGTAACCTTACTTAACCGTGTTGGTACCTGAACGGACTTAACATTAGTTGTATAACTGGATTGAGTTCCCTAGAAGAAGGTTGCTTCCTTGTAGGGATATCCTTCCAGGATTTTAGCACCAGCCCAGATCCATTTACAAACAATGTTATAATAGTAAGGCTATTAAAAAACATTACCTTGAGTAAAGAAAGGGACAATGTTTAAATTTTCGCCACTGTCCGACCATCTGACTGTCTGACCGATATTAGGAAGAAAATTGTAATCTATATACTGCAATACAAGGTGTAGTGGAATTACGAAAACATATTTGGTGCTTTTATAAAGTTACCACTTCATTTTTCAGTTTCTTCTTTTTAACCCCCGACACAAAAAAACGACGAAGTTTGACTTGTGTGTGTGTCTGTCTGTGGCATCGTAGCTAGCGAACGGGTGAACCGATTTTGATTTTGTTTTTTGTTTTTTGTTTGGAAGGTGAAATATTCGGGTGCTTTTATTAATTCATACAAAACTAACTTGTGACAGTGGCATGAACAGCAAGATAGGACTAGTTGCCAGTTGCAAGTAGGAATTTGCAGTTGTAAGAGCGGATTCGATTCCCTATAAGTTAATCTAGGTACCGGGTAAAAAGTCGCCGTGATTGAACAAAACACATTTATAAATAAAGTTTACATAAATATAAATTTAAACGCCATTGCGAGAAAATTCATTTTAGAAAAGCAAAATGTTATCAAACTATTTTGGCTGCAATGTAAACTGAACTTTGTGCAACGGAAAAAAGGTATATTTTTCCAAAGCTTATTAAATAAACGGTTCAAAATGGCTGAATGCAATTTTTATGAGTATGTGTGTGTGTGTTACAAAGTAAAGTCCCTGCTAAATGGTTCGTTACATAAGTGCGAGGCTTGAGTGATATTACCTTATACAGGCTGAGTCAAACCGCGCTTGCGTCGAATTCCAACAAATTGGCATGTCAATATAGGAAAATAATTTAGAAAAATGTAATTTGTCAACCGATAATGTGTCACTATTATTAATTTAGGAAATCACATTAGTGCAGCAAAATGTTGGATTCCTGGCCAATTTTGAAGAGTAAATCTGTGATAATTTTGAAGGCTTCATTTATTTTGATTCCCAGACTACCCAGTATTTCAATGGAAAACGGAGGTCAGATGTTCTATGTCGCTTTGAAATACTATTGTTGTAAGTTTATAAAAACCTAACCATCAACTTTCAATTCTTCAGTAATGGCTGGTAAAAATATCATACACCAACTAACGCTAGATACTAAATCAAATACTTTTTTTATAGGACAGTGAAAAGAGAGAGTGATTATGAAATTAATAGAAACCGAAACGAAAAAAAACTATTTCTACACAGTTATTCCAGTGTTACCAAAGGGAAAAGAAAACTTTCAAAGAGTTAGATACAAAATTGTTTTATGATACAACTTGATATTATTAATGTAACCCTTTCGCTGCCGCAGTTCAAAAATACGATTTAACTTGTATGTCATAATGTTTGTGCAAATTACATAATGCGTAGGTATATGGTAGGTGATGGGCATGTTCACATCTCATCTATAGCTTTTTACATGTACGACTCGGAAGCGAGTTCTGGGTACATGAACAAACTCTTTTCGACCCGGGAGCCGGATGCTGGGCACTAAAAGTATTAAAAAAAAACATGTAGGTACAGTTTACATTTATACAAGATGAGAAAACATTTCGACGGACGGATGACGAGGATATGAAAGGGAATAAGAAAAACTCTGTAAGAAAAACCTCATTATTGTATAATCGCCAACCCGTCTTAAGCAAGCGTGGTGATTAATGCTCGTGCCTTCGCTGTATGAGAAGAGGCTTTTGCCCTGCAGTGGACAGTAACAGGATGGTATTATTATTCTATTATTATTGTATGTAAATAGTAGTATCAAAAGTAAATTGGAAAACAGCCGCACGGGTTGATCTAATGTTAAGCTACGCTTGCCGAGTTAGCCATTAGTCTGTGGATGGGTGACATATCGAGACTACTCCGTTCCTTGGAAAACACGTAGAACCGTTGGTCCCGGCTGTCATTTGTAGATCTTTGACAGTCGTTACGGGTAGTCAGAAGCCCGAAAGTCTGACAACCAGTCTTAACAAGTGGTATCGTGTTGCCGAGTAACTTGTGGGTTGTGGAGGTCAGATAGGCAGTCGGTCCATGTAAAATACTGGTATTCAGCTGCATCCGGTCCCAACATAGTTGGGAAAAGGCTAGGTAGATGAAAAGCCAAGTTGTGAGAAGTGTATAATAAACAAGAAATTTATGAAAGTTTAATGTACACCGATGAAAATATAATTTCCCTAAACAAAAAAAAAACCTACACTCGTAACAAATATTAATGTTATCATAAATCATGATTGCATCAGCCGCTTTATCAGTGGCATAGGTATTGATTGACAGAGATACCAGAGAGGTACGCTTACATAAAGCTACCCACTTAGCTTACTCTTTTCTAATATAAAACACAAAGTTTATGAAACAACGTTTACTTACACTGGGAGTTTCCCCTGTGCGTGGGTGCGTTTACAAGCATTCAAAGTCACAAAAACAAACAGTCAGAAACCTGAAACCACTACTTGTAGGCCATACAAATATTTGTTACGTGCGGCAATCGAACCCAGACGAGAGTAGTTGATCGCTAAGCCATTGCGCCATGGGCACGCCATAATCATGGCGGTAAGTCCCCTCTTTGAGGAGTGGCTGGAAAGGCAACACGGCGTCCTTACCTTCCGCATGACGCAGGTCCTCACCGGACATGGTAAGTTCGGGAGGTTCCTGCACCGGATTCGTGCGGAAGAAACGCCCGGGTGTCACCATTGCGTAGACCGCCCGGAGGACACGGTGGAGCATACAGTAGAAGTGTGCCCCGCTTGGGAAGAGCATCGCCGTGTCCTCGTGGGGGCAATCGGCGGCGGCAATCTCTCGCGCCGGGCCTTGGTACAGGCCATGGTCCGGAGCGAGGAGGAGTGGCAGGCGGTCGCCTCCTTCTGCGAAGCAGTAATGCTAGCAAAGGAGGCGGCCGATCGCGTGAGGCAACGGTCCTCACGCCCCAACCGCCGCCGAAATCCCGATCCCGATTACCGGCCACCGTAGGCGCGGGCTTGCGGACGGCGAGCAATGGGTGGCTCGTCGTCCGCCCGTCCGGTAACCATCCGGACCGAGCCCAAGTCGTCGACGGCGCGTATTGTTCCACGCGCGCCTCAAGGAGATGTCAGCAACTGTAGGGACCCAGCAGGGTCGAAGCCTACCGGGGCCAAGGGTCTGATTCTGAAAGGAAGACTCGGCCCTGGTACAAAAGGCAACGAAGGAACAGGAGTGGGTTTTTAGTCAGTAAAAGTCTGACACTATCTCCCGCCCCGCCCAAGAGCGGGGGATGTCATAAGATGATTTTCCCACCACAAAAAAAAAAAAAAAAAAAAAAAAAAAAAAAAGCCATTGCGCCAACCATGCTTTGTATTCCTAACCTTCCTACCCTTAAATTCCTTCCGACTCCGTCCGAGTGAATTTCGGTTATCGCGGATGCAGTCGAAGTCGCAGATTAATAACCATCCTATGTCTTTCCCAGGGTCTCAAACTATCTCAACACCAAATTTCATATAATCTGTCCAGCGGATAAAGCTTGAAAAGGCAACAGAGAGACAGACAGACGGAATTTATAATCTTAGGTAGTTAAAACAAAAAAATTGGGTAGGGTTTACGTTCCTTCAATATTATCAGTTACTACAGTTACAGTACTTGTCAAGGTGTCGCAATTATTAACTTCAATTCATAAAAAAAGAGACCTTGTATGTAACAAACAATGTTAAACTTACGTGAAAATCCCTCTCGAAGCTTTGTTTCAATTCACTACTGCGTTACTAATAGCCCCGTTTTACGGTAAGTGCTTTTATTTTTAATGATGTGAAATCATCCAATGACTTCTCCCGTTCTGGGCGGAACGGGAGGGCGTGTCAGACTTTTACTGACTAAAACCCATCCATGTTCCGTCCTTGCCCGTTACGTTTCACGGTAACTCTTTTGAACATCCCGCAACCTAATTTACGGTAAGTATTTAGTTTACAATTAAAAAGAGATTGAAAGTAACCTTAATTGATTGACGCCACACGTTTGTAGTCAGATAATCATTACATTATGCGAATGTTTACAAAATACTGTGTCGTTACAGCATACCATATTGATAAATACAGATTGTCCCGCTACCGACTGTTAAAACTCATACAGAAAACTGTACTCATGGATGCAAATTCTCTCATTTTCGTTTGATTTTTGAAGAGTATCGTCGCCACTATTATTTGAAAGTGCGTCAATATTGTAGATTATACTTTGTCCGGCAACATATCTTTTCTCCTTCTCTAAGGTTGTCTGTAAGAGATTGTCTGAAGAGGTGACGATTCCCTTCTTCGCGAACTAAACTAAATTGCGAGAATAGGGTAGTGTCCTTAAAAAATCTGTTTGGTCCGAAAGTTGAATTACTCAAAAATACTGGACACGTAATTTTTCCTTTGTCAAATAAACCAAAAATGACGACGATATAGTGCGTTGAAATTTCGCATGACTACACTTTTCACGTAAAAGTGACGTCACTAGCCCCTTCTGCCGAACTTTGTCACTTTTTATTGATTTGAGTACGCACTAAGTACTTGTCTATTATATTTATATTAAATAGACTTATTATATTTTAACCTAGGACACATCCCTATTTACATCATCCCTTTCCGACATACACATTCAGAAAAGGACAGATAAGAACAAAGTTACAGATGTCAAATTAGATTATGCATTGATATTCGCTGTGTTTTTTGTCGATGCGTTCTGAAATGTCAACTATATGGAATGTATGGAAGCTTTAGCTCAACTAAAATTGAAACCTCTTGTGTCTAAGGTCTAAGGGACAGATGTCTGTCCCTTACTTAAAAGAGCCTCTTATTCGTATTTTACTACACCAATAAAAAATCTAGTATCAACCTGCATAGGATTTTGGAATACTTTGGCCACATTGCCAGAAAGAATGACGACACGGAGAGGTTAATATTCACTGGCAAAGTAGAAGGAAAAAGACAACGTGGTAGGCCGACACGTTGGACTGACCAGATCCGCACCGCTCTTAATACAGTCTACGATACTCTTCACTCCGAAAAGTTCGGTTGAGCAGTAAATATCCCTAAAGGATAAACTGCGAGATGCCCATTCCAAAATTTAAAAAAAAAAATCTTCACTCCGAGCAGATAGGAAAAAATAGGGTCGACCGATCCGCAACAAACTCTTGCTGTGAGGAGGCATTGTCGGAACCCTCAGCGTTGAGGAAACCGAAGCGAAGAGGATATAACAATTACCTTTCACCAAAAGGGATACACAAGTACCTTTTAAAATAACCCTGTGAGAATAAACGCGAGTACACTTAAAACAGTTGAAAATCGCACTTGACCCAGTACGAGTTTCCCGTGCATTTTAAGCTAAGTACATCCCCGTTCCCAAGTTCCATCTCTTACTAATATAATGTAGCTGAAGAGCTTGTTTGAACTCCAATCGGATTTGAAAGAATATTTTCATTTGATAGCTCAATTCTTGAGGAAGGTTTTAGGGTGTGATCATCATACGCTATCGCATGATGCTACGGCCCTTAGGAGTGGGTGTCACTGGAGGGACAGCTACTTTAATATGTTGTCTTTCACTGATTAGTCTACATAGCAGGTGCAATGGACCGCGTTTTCGAATTCCAAGGCGTAGTTATGTAAAACTTCGAGTAGGTCACAAAAGCAAGCTAGGTTACGTATAAAAAGTACATTCTATAGATTGTTTTAACGATTGGATTGAAGTTGAAAGTATGCACTTCGAAACATACGGTAGAATTTTTTATATTTTTTAAATGTCAGCCATTTTAAAAAGAAGTTGTTCCTATTTCTAGTTGAAAAGACGTATTACTCGATTGAAGACTTTTTAAATGACAAATTATGACTAAATTTAATTTTCTTTGACATTTTTAATAATTAAATTCAATTACTTTATTTTATGCGGCTCATGACATTTTTCAAGTGCTTCATTTATTTTATCCTAGAATTTATTAATTATGATAGTAAGATAACCAGCCCACTAATATTATATTTATATTTGTATGCCAATTATTGGCCGAACATACAGATCAGCCAAAATGTATAAATAACACCTTTTTGTACTTATGTTCACAAATAAAGTTTGATTTGATTTGATTTATAATAATATGTCATAGTCAAAACTAGCTTTGACACCGTTTGGTTAGAAGCCCTCGTCGGTCTAGTGGAACGGCTACTGTTAAGGATGAGGTCTCGATTCCTGGCTTGGGCAGTGATATTGGAGTTTTCTATCCATAATTGCTCAGTCTGCAATCTGTACTCAATTAGTGGTAATAGACTCGCTTCCTATTACATTGGACTTAAACATAACTGGCGAAATGTGTACTATAGGTACTAACATATCTGCTTTACTGGGAATACAAACGTCATGTTATATTATTTTACTTACGTAACCATTTTTAAAATAAAGTAATTAGTACTGGTTCTACGTGTAAGTAAGTCGTTATGTAAAAACTGGTTTTTAATGGAGTAAACGAGTTTTAGGTGATTAAAGGTTTTACCTGAAACAAGTGAACACTAAACAGTAGGTAGTTACAACCGGTTAAGAGTTCGAGTGTACAAGATATACCTACTTAGGCTCGCAAGCAGTCCCACAATAGGGTAGTATCCTTAAAAATTCTGATTGGTCCGAAAGTTGGATTACTCAAAAATACTGGACACGTATTTTTTCTTTTGTCTCGTAAACCGAAAATGACGACGATATAGTGCGTTAAAATTGCGCGTGACGTCAGGCCGTGCTACACTTTAACGTAACAGTGACGTCACAAGCCCCTTCTCCTGAACTTTGATGTGCTATAATATCATTGTTTGACGACCGATGTGGCGCGGCGGGCGAAGGTCCGCCTGCGACGCAAGAGGTTGCGGGTTCGATTCCCGCCTTGGGACAAATGTTTGTACGAAATACAAATATTTGTTCCGGGTGTTCTGGGTATTTGCTATATATAATAAAAATATCTATCTATGTAATGTATTGTATTAAGTATATCAGTCATCTAGTACCCATAACACAAGCTCTGATTAGCTTGGGGCTAGATGATGCTGTGTGGATTGTCCAGCAATATTTATTTATTTATTTATTGTCTCTGTCTTTATTGATTTGAGTTGGCAAAAAAATACGTGTCCAATATTTTTTGGTAATCTTACTGACGGACTAAATAGACTTAATATATTTATACCTAGGACACATTCTTATTGCGATTTTATTTTTATTCCTTTAGTAGAATAGAATAAATACTCTTTATTGTACACCATGAAAACTTACAAATAATGAGTTTAAGTGCTACATAGGGTGTTACAATGGGCGGCCTTATCGCTAAAAGCTATTCCTTACAGACAACCTTTGGATGGACTTGATAGAAAAGAAGAAAAGATATGTTGGTAGTTCGTAAAATATACAATACATAACTATAAATATGAAAATGACATAAGGACATTGTCACTGTCAAAGCAACGGACTGTTGTAATGACATTTTAGGAGAGAGGTAATGATTCTTGATCATAATTTTATAAGAGATGGTGTCTGAGCCCGTCTTATCGACACTGGCAAATCATTCCATAGCCGTGTTTCCACTGAGAATGATTTATCGAAAAGCTAGTGGAATGCATAGGCATCTCTCTCGCCTCCTACAGGAGCTCGTGGCTAAATCAAAACTGCTGCACGAGTCGATCGAACGTTAAGCTACGCTTGCCGAGGTCAGTCTTAAAATGGGTGACGTATCGAGACTATTTCGTGCTTCGGAAAACACGTAGAACCGTTGGTCCCGGCTGTTATTTTGTAGATCTTTTACAGTCGTTACGGGTCAACCGAGCCGGAAAGCCCGAAAGTCTGACAACCAGTCTTACCAAATGATATCGTGTTGCCCAATAACTGTAACAGTAACTGGGTTGTGGAGATCAGATAGGCAGATAGGCGCTCCATGTAAAATAATTCAGCTGCATCCCGTAGACTGGAAGCCGACCCTTACATAGTTGGCAAAAGGCTACGCAGATAAAATGTGTCTCATCTTGAACTAATAACATAGTCAAATATCATCTGACACCATTTTGCCGCCATGAAAATAAAATAAATAAATAAATATTTCTGGACAATCCACACAGCATCATCTAGCCCCAAGCTAAGCAGAGCTTGTGTTATGGGTACTAGATGACTGATATACTTAATACAATACATTACATAGATAGATATTTTTTATTATACATAGCAAATACCCAGAACACCCGGAACAAATATTTGTAGATCGTACAAACATTTGTCCCAAGGCGGGAATCGAACCCGCAACCTCTTGCGTTGCAGGCGGACCTTCGCCCACCGCGCCACATCGGTCGTCAAATATGTGTCACTATTCCATATCTATTATTAATAGTTGATATAAAGCAGAAGAGTCTGTCTCAGAAGAGTTTGTTTTCTGTTGCCTCTGGAACTACCAGTCAGTAGCATTTAATATCCTAATTCTTGATGAAATTCATAGGCTAATTAATATCAAGCTACCACCCTTAGTAGCCATTAAACACGTGTACTCAGTCAGCTTAATATCAGTGTAAATTTCACAATGACTACATGCTACAGAAATAGTCACAAAACTTGTTGAAATTGCAACGCAAACTGAACTTCACGTGTGGACGTTAAAGTTTATTTTACAAAAACACAGGAATTTGTTTATACTATTGGAAGCTAAACTGCAAACAGAATGTGTCGAGCACATGTTGCGAATCCTACATGGAAGCGACTTAGGCCCTCATGCGGACGATTATTTTAAGTCAACGAATAAGTGAATCATACATTAATCATCCATATTGAACAACAAGGGAAAAAATTAAGGTAAAAATAAATACATATCTCATCATCACCTATAATCTTTCTATGATAAAAATGTGTATGAAAAAGATAAGTCATTAATCTCATATCGATTTTTTGTATCCTACGCATAAGCCCAGGGATAATATCGTAATGGGCTGTAAATACCAAGGTCGTCTATCCAACTAACTGGGGGAGCCCCAAACAACTGGAGATAGATTGGAAGCAGAAGGCGTAAGACTGGATACTCTGACGAAAATTGATAGAGGCTTATGTACACTAAACCCTGGTAACACTTGTACTACGAAAATCACCCTTACAGCAACGACCTAAAGGCGCTTTGACTGTGTGTGGAGCAATTGAATGTGATAGGCTGAGCTGTTTTAATGACTGATGATATCACTTCCAACATTATTCGTTGCAGTCGCAACAAGACACTGACGCTGATACAAAAGGAATATGCTGATGATGCTTTTAATGTTTTTCCTGAGTTTGCATCGGAAATGTTGACAAAAAGATACCCAGCACACTGTGCAGTCAGAAGCTTAGAAGTATGCAATCCTTTATCAAAAAGCAAGCATCAGGCGGTAGCATCCTACTTTAGGTGATTGGCACACTGCACCGCAAGTATAGCAATATGAGATTAAAACGAGAATTATTGTCTCTATGAGTGGTAATTAAACCCTACTCCGCCTGTGGGTATTACGCTCAATCACGCTTTAACCAATATACTCTGTTTCCTAGCCAATTACTGTACGTGTTTTAACACCGGAACAACCTTAGACGTCAGTCTCTTTTAAGTTCCAGATTTCATCTTGGTCAGATGGATCATATGAGGGCCATGCACATTAGTATTTCAGATGGTCTTTTGACGAGTCCTTCGAGATCTAGTAACTGAACCCATTTCTCAGTAATCGTGTAGGTCAACTAAGAGCTTAAGTTCAACGACTTGACGAACAATACGCCACATAAAAGTACTCAAACTGTCAGACAACACATGCAAATTGGAATGCGAAAAATAAATTATCCACATTTTGCAAAGTAAATACTTAATTGAAGTAAAAGAATGTTAAAGTTTGTGAAGATGTTTGTTATTCTTTCACGCAAAAACCTCTCAACAGATTTTGGTGCATCTTTACAGTTTCACAGCTTAAAAGGTACTTCAGAATAAAACATAAGCTATAATTTATAATATAAAGATACAAACGCAGACGAAGTCGCGAGTAGCTGCTAGTATCCTATAATTATGTAGAGTGGACCCCCGGTAATCCAACAAACGTTTTGCAGGGCAGTGACGGACTATCGAATTTGTCGGGTAAAGAAGTACTGCCTAAGACCCCCTAAAGTCTGGTTTTATTTTTTGAAAAAGAGTACCTTGTAATCTGGCAAACTAATTTGGCAGATTACAAGGTAGGTACTCTGACAAATTACAGATCAAAATGATAAGCATGCATTTCCTACAATCATTTAGATTTACTAAAATAATGTTTCTGTACCTATTATATATTCAACAATGATAGGCATGTCGGATTACCAGGGGTCCTCTGTATATCATACAATAAACTTACACAGTCTCCAAGCTTAAAATGCGCCTTGAAGGCCATATTGGCTTCAACGGAGAGGTCTTTCATTGCCTCTTCCATCTGCTCCTTGTCTAGAGATATGTCTACATGCTCAATGCCGTTGCACTTCATGTCCAGACTTGTCCCAGGTGACGTGCCAAGGATGATGAACGAGTCGTCGTCCCCGTTCTGCAGGCTTGTCGTCATGTTCTTACATCAATCTGGAAAGAAGATATTGATCTGAATTGTGTGACGAAGACGGAAGTGTGGGAGGAGTTTGTTTATAACCACAACGTCCCCAATTGCCCATAGAGATTATAGAACACCAACAATTAGGGTGCCATGTCACTTCCTAATTTTTAATATATGGAGACTATTCGAGACTTCTCCGTGCTTCGGAAAGTACGTTAAACCGCTGGCCGGCTGTCATTTGTTGATCTTTGACAGTCGTTACGGGTAGTAAGAAGCCCGTCAGTCTGACAACCAGTTCTACCGTATCGTGTTGCCCAGTAACTGGGTTGTGGAGGTCAGATCTAGGCAGTCTCTTCATATATAATGGTGGTATACTTCCATGATAATAGTCGCACCAGCTCCACAAAAGATCTAACTCTATAAATATTTGATGAACTAAATTTTCAATGGATACTTTAAAAGGAAATCTGATTTGTATGTATTAACTATCGTAAGTATTAATGGCATGTGACAGTAGTAATTGTTATTGTTTTCATTCATAGTCTAACAATAAAATATAAACATTACACTGAATGATAACAACAATGATGTATGATTCAAGTGTTTCATTGACCCAGAAGCATATTAAGCTATTTGAATACAGAATTATTCATATGTGTAGAATAGAATACTCTTTATTGTACACCATATCTTATAACTTTAAACGAGCAATTCTTGTAAGTATATATGTATCTGAATCTCGGAAATGGCTCCAACGATTTTCATGGAATTTAGTATGAAGGGGGTTTTTTCGGGGGCGATAAATCGATATAGCTAGGTTTCACTAGAAAACGTCGTTTTACTATAATTTGCTTTCATAATTATACACGGTGGAAAGTACGCACAAACTGATACCATGGTTTTATTATATTAGTACCTACAAGATTCTGGACGTCCCAGCGTTGAATTTTCTTTTTGACTTTTTCATAAGTTTATTTTATTTTATTAAACTTACCTATTAAAATAGTCATCAGAAAATCGTATAGAGGTAGCCCGATACTAATATAATTATTAAATACTAAAACACCTCATTGGTTTAAGTAGAAAATATCTTTTTTTACAGTTTAAAGTAAAAAGAAAAAAAAGCCGATTCAAAATTCGAAACAAAATTGGAAAAGTCGTAGCAAGCCTCTTACTAGATGTAATAAAATAAATGCGTGAAGCGAAAACATCGGATCTCTCAGCGCGCACGGAGGAGTTTGAAATTGGAATAGGTAAAGTTTATAAAGAGTGTAGAAAGCTAAAACGGTCGAATTTCGGTCACTGAGCAACCACTAGTATTCTTTTTGACAGCTTAACAAATTAAGAAGGGAAAGGGATCGTCACCTTATCAACTCGAGCCGTGCAGAGTTATTTGTATGAAACTCCCTACTGCAAAGCACACTAATCGGAAACGTAACGTAATCGCCTCGCCTCGGGATCTCTAGGCGAAGGGCAATACGGTGACGATCCCTTTCCGAGTTGATATGTGGTCCATGGCTTTAAAATAAGAACTTTTTAGAGTTCATAGGACTTACCAATGGGCAGTCGTATCGACGGGTATGCATATTTTTGTCATGGCAATGTCATACAGGTAAAGAATATTGGGTGCAGAAGTTGGGTAAGATCGACCTTTTCAAATGACGTCATGTATGCATTTATTAAGCTATGGGCGTTTTTGACTTCCTTAATGCTCAAGGTACACTGACGCTAGAAGCGACGAAACTATACAAAATTTTAGTCATACTAATATTATTTTTGACGAGATTGACGATTTTTTTTTCGCAATAGATTTTTTTTTGTCGCGTTTCGCATTTTCGTTCAGACTGCACCGAATCTGTAATTTTCAAAGTCAAAGACAAATATTTAATTTGTTTCAATTAGACAGCTACATTTTTAAATTGTAAGTTCGACGTTTACGTGCTGTAAACGTCGAACTAACAATTTAAATAAAATTTTATAAAAAAATATTCTAGTTACCCCTTCGAAAAGATAGTTTGGTGTGGAAAAGAATTGGCAAAATATCTCCATTTTTATACTCATTTAAAATTGTTTTTATTTTTAAATATTTAGTTTACATTAATAAATAAATTAATTATTTATAATAATAAATTATTATTTCACTAGAAATTTCTCCCTAGTTGTGGGTGCGTTTACAAACATTTAAACTCACATACACAACAGCAAGACCCCGAACAACGACATTTAGGCCATACAAATATTTGTTCCGTGCGGGTATCGGACCCGCGACACGCAGCGCAGCAGCCAATCGCTCAGCCACTGCACCAATTGTGCCATCAAAAAATCGAAATTCTCGAAAATAATAAATGCAGAGTTGATGACAAATTAACAGAAGGAACTGTAAATAAAGTTTAATATTGTGATTTCTAGAATAAATGTATATTTTTGTAACAGGAAATGTTTCTGTCCATGCCCTTTAGAATAATAATTGTAAGTATAAAATGAATGAATTAGTTATATAGTATAATGTTGACTGTTATTAGTTTTCCGGCTACTTACACTGCATATTAATTTTTACTTTTATCTTCAACATGTCTTATCCCAAACATGAGTCAAAAGTTTTATCAATTTATTCAAAATAAGGACAAACAAACTGTGTAAATACGAAAAATAATATATTCTAAAATAAACAAAAATAATCATCACATCAAAGATCGAAACATCTGTGCAAATTAAAATTATGTTGCTAATTGCTGTTTGAAGTACTTGTATTTTATTTGTAAAATGAAATAATTGCAGCGAAGCATTTTTAACCTGTTAGTCTAGTCGACAAGTTGAAAATGGTACAAAATAGAGATACTGCACTTAAAATTATGTGCAATAGCTCATTGGATCCGGAATGACGTCTAGAAAAATGCGCCAAAAGCGTGTATTAGCACATAAAAAATTGCAAAAGTTATAAACAATTAAAGATGAAAAAAAATGGCATTTTATTTTTTGCCAATATTAAATAAACTATTAATATTTAAGATATTTCAAAAAAAGATTCTGAAATAGGAGGAAAAGTAACAGAAATTAGTGTGAAAAAGAAGTGAATCTTATTTTTTTTATTTTTTCGATGATGCAATGATGCCAGACATTAAAATTCCCAATTGCAGGATTGCATACAATTTTTTTTATATAAGTTTATATGGACAATTATACAAGCATCAACTGCAGTGATAAGACAGTTAGTAAGCATTCATATAACAAATATAGTTTACATATTCAAGTAACTGGAACACTTAATGTTCACATGACTATTGTTATCATTTAAAGAATAACTTTCCTTTCTTTCTTTCTGTAATGAATGGGCAAATAATATGTGATGATAATAACATCCTGCTGTCCTTGATAAGGGACACATTGCATGACATATATTATATTATATCTAGTTGTCTTTGGTAGTGTTTTAGAGCAAAATTCTAGCAGTATGGACAAAATATCACCGGTTGGTGTATTCTGTAAAATGTAGGTCAACTTCCATGTGAACTCTTTAATATTAGCTTTTCCTTTAGCTGACTCAATTTAAATTGTCATTGACATGCTAAGAAGAAGAAGATAGCTTGGGGAAGAGAAACCACAATTTTGTCATTATCACATAGGTCAGCTACTGGCAGACCAGCAATGGAGATTAAATAAGCAAATATATTTTTAGAACAGTGATGAGAGAGAAAGTATATTATGAAAATTATTAAAAGCCAAAACAGTACAAAAAATATATATCCAAGAGGAGGGTTATATTGAAACACCTTTGACAGCTGATAGAGATGTATGGAAAAAAGACAGTAATGCTGGCCAATAAATTGGGATAGCACAAATAATAATAAATAAATTATACAATTCAGTAAATCTATGTAAGTTCTAAACTGCTTACCAATGTCCTGCCTCTTGAAGTAGCCTCAGTAGGTGTCAACAATTTAATTTAAAGCACTCAGTATCTGTGTTATGACTCACAGATATCACTACTCAATTTACTCAATAGGCAATTGAAATTACTCAGTTTTTCACCTACTTTTTCATAATAGCAAGTCAGTGAGAGATAAGTCGCGTATTCGAGATAGAAAAGTAAAACTAACCTTTGCAACAAGTTAGTCTGACACACACACGGGACGTCCCCGAATAGAAAGATGTGACGCACTTAGTAAATAAGCCGAAAACTCAGTGATTGACTATTGTTTATAAAATTAAATATCACTTCTTAAGAGCACCACCAATCGTTGATTAGCCTGAATACTTTGCGAGTCAGAGCCACTTGACGCCGTACTAAAAATAAATTATGAAACTTGTCATATTTTCGCGTGTAGGTAGAAAAATAACACTTACCGGATAATTCGAAGTGATGACAAAAATATAATTGTTATGTTCATACACAAGTTTATATTACATGGTATGCAAATTGCACCACCGATTATTTGTTATCGTAGTCACTTTAGATAAGTAGGACTGAAAGTAAATATTTTTTTTGATAGCGGACGACGACGAACGAAATTCATTCGCAAGACCTTGAGATGTTTTGACACTGACAGCTTGATTTTGATGGTAGATCAAAAAGAATCACATGATTTGCTGCAGCAATAATAAAACGTTAATAACGTGTTAAGATTGGTTGTGTAAAATATTAAAAACAATATCAGAATAACAAAAAGCACGAAATTTCTCCCAACGATATTATCTCGGTGAAATAGTTTCATTTCAAAAGTTATACAAATAAATCTAAGTTGCGCTTAGTCATCGCTAGGTTACTGATGACAACAGCAGAATGACACTCGTGTCTCACCTCTAATCTGCAGTAAAAAAAACGAAATATTGACAACTGGAACTGTCAATGTCAAATTTGTCAATAAATGTCAGTCTCGTTCAGTTCTCAAGTTGTATCGTTAGTGTTGTGTAGTGATAATTAACATTATTTTCATTCTTTTGAGAGAAATGTCGAACGAAAACGTATTGGATTTACACCATGTCCATCAAAGCTTTCAAAGAAGCCTCAAAGAGGAAGATGACGTTGTCATTGAAGCGTACATAGACGGTTACAATGAATTAGTAAAGTAAGCTATTTACACTGTTTCCATATGAATTTTAAAATACTAAGTGCTTAGATAAGATTGGACAATAGGTTTGCGAGGTCATCTAGCGTAAATTAGCAAGAAATTGTAGAATAAGATTTCACTGTTCTTTATATTGATGTATTTCAAGTTGAACAATGATTAGGCAGTGAATAATGAAGAAATCATGATTTCTTTCTAGTCTATGTGTAGGGAGGAGACCATTCTTGCTCCTTTTATGTTCGAGACAAGGTGGGCCATAGGTATATAGTTAATAGAAAATAGGATAATGACATGACAATGTCAAGAGAAATATTATTTTCTAATTATTTTTCCTCTGGTAAATTACAACCTAACAATGATTCATGTAAATATCTGAGATAATGAAATTAGTCTGTAAAATGTGCAGTACATACTTACTCAGTACTAGCAATAGTGTAACAATTAAGTACAAAAATGTGGTCAGCATAGAAATTGTTGTCATAATTAAGAATACTTAGTTGTATGTCATAAATCTTATTTAAAGAACAGGAATATTATATTTTATAAAGTTAAATTAAATACAATTGTATCACAGTCAAAACCGTTTATAACAACATTGAAGGGTCCGTCATTGTAAGCAATATGGCGCTGTATCCGATGTTGTTAGTTTACTAGGGACTCGGACGGGACCATACAATCTGGTTGTAATAACCGATAGGTCATTTTAAACGATGCCGTTATAAACGGTTTTGACTGTATATTGTTTGACGGGCCAATAATGCTGGACAATCCACACAGCATCATCTAGCCCCAAGCTAAGCAGAGCTTGTGTTATGGGTACTAGATGACTGATATAATTAATACAATACATTACATACATAGATAATTTTTATTATACATAGCTTCAGCCTCGCGACGTATCGGTCTTGGCATGAATCTGGATAAAACCAAAGTCATGATCAATGGCCACATTGATCCAACACCGGTCGTCGTACATGGCCACCTTCTCGAAATCGTTTCCGAATACACTTACCTCGGGCAGATTCTGCAGTTCGGAAAAACAATTTCGAGAAGGAGGCCAAGAGGAGGATCCAGCTGGGCTGGGCAGCGTTTGGGAAACTGCGCCAAGTCTTCTCGTCATCCATACCGCAATGCTTGAAAACAAGTTTTCAATCAGTGCGTCCTACCCGTCATGACCTACGTAGCCGAGACATGGACACTCACGGTAGGGCTGGTCCACCAGTTCAAAGTCGCTCAGCGAGCTATGGAGAGAGCTATGCTCGGAGTTTCTCTGAAGGATAGGATTCGTAACTAATACATCCGACAGAGAACCAAAGTTACCGACATAGCTCAAAGAATTAGCAAGCTGAAGTGGCAGTGGGCTGGCCATATCTCGCGAAGAACCGACAACCGCTGGGGTAAACGTGTTCTTGAGTGGAGACCGCGACTCGGCAAACGTAGTGTAGGACGCCCTCTGACCAGGTGGGATGACGATCTGCGAAAGACTGCAGGCAGATGCTGGATGCGGCAAGCTGAAGACAGGGCGCTATGGCGCTCATTAGGAGAGGGCTATGTCCAGCAGTGGACTAGTATAGCCTGATGATGATGATGATAGCAAATACCCAGAACACCTGGAACAAATATTTGTAGATCGTACAAACATTTGTCCCATGGCGGGAATCGAACCCGCAACCTCCTGGGTCGCAGGCGGACCTTCGCCCGCTGCGCCACATCGGTCGTCATTGGGCATGGAAAATATTCAAATTGCAGGTGGAATGTGGAGGTCAGATAGGTTGTTCATCATCATCCTCCTGCCCTTATGGTTGTTATTGAATGTAAAAACCAACATTGAGCTGCCTTTGGTTAGAATAGAATACTCTTTATTGTACACCATAAAACATAGAAATAACAGTTTTAAGAGCTATATAGGTTGTTATAATGGGCAATCTTTTTGCTAAAATCATAGCTAAGAGCGGTAATCTAGACATGTAGCTGATCACAACATTTTGTTTTTTATAGTAAGTAATTTTGCAGGTCGTCAAAATTACTTTCTTTCTAATTATTTTTTAATTATTTCTATGTTTTATGGTGTACAATAAAGAGTATTCTATTCTAACCAAAGGCAGCTCAATGTTGGTTTTTACATTCAATAACAACCATAAGGACCCAATAACCATAATTTTGACGACCTGCAAAATTACTTACTATAAAAAACAAAATGTTGTGATCAGCTACATGTCTAGATTACCGCTCTTAGCTATGATTTTAGCAAAAAGATTGCCCATTATAACAACCTATATAGCTCTTAAAACTGTTATTTCTATGTTTTATGGTGTACAATAAAGAGTATTCTATTCTAACCAAAGGCAGCTCAATGTTGGTTTTTACATTCAATAACAACCATAAGGGCAGGAGGATGATGATGAACAACCTATCTGACCTCCACATTCCACCTGCAATTTGAATATTTTTCACAAATGAAATTTCTAAAAAATATTCACTTATCTAAAGCATCCCAATTAGCCAAAAAACTACAATTATTATTTGCTATGTATAATAAAAAATATCTATGTAATGTATTGTATTAAGTATATCAGTCATCTAGTACCCATAACACAAGCTCTGCTTAGCTTGGGGCTAGATGATGCTGTGTGGATTGTCTAGCATTATTATAGTAATTACAACAACAATTAGCGAAACTATAACTTAATTATCTCTTTTAGTGTTGGTTGTTTTTAATTTATCACTATGGTTTGCTCAAATTAGATAACAATACTTTTTTAAATTCGATTTGATTAGAATCACATTAGAAAGTAACACATCTCTTAATTTTCAGGTTTCTTAATCTAATAGGATCAGTATTCTCATTTGTGAGCAGTGATGTTAGAAGTAAAATAAAAGTAATGGAGAAGCACAGGGAGGGGGAAGACGCAGTACATTATGATTCTTTTAAGAAAATGATGAAGTATGAAAAGGAAACGAGCTTGTCCGAAAAGATTGGGTTCATGTCTGGCTCCAGAACAATGCTCCGTTTGCATCGAGGATTGGGTACGTTCTTTTATTCATTGTTTTTGAATGAGTATTGTAATTATAATGAGGCTATTGTTACACTTTATTGAGCTAATTTTGTTAGGTTGCCGCTTTAAAATGTCCTTTTAACAAACTCCTAACTCAGACCTGTCTTATGTGTCCGACACACATAAGATAAGTAATTCCTGCAAAGAGGACCAAAATTTCTTCCAAATCTGGCCCTTAAATGCCTAAGATACGCAATAGGCCGATATAAATAAAGTTAAGACAAAACAAAAGAGACTCTTGATACGATTTATGTTGCCGATTCGAGTCCAAGGAAAATAATTCAATTGGTTTCAAAATCTGTATATCGAATATTGCTTCAAATTTACCAGTAATTTAAAAGCCATGCCATTGTGCATCTCTTTCTTTTCTATGATGTACGACAATGATTGTGCTTCTCTTCCTGTCTGCGTCATAATGATCGATACTAGGCCAACTAATGACCCAGATAATAAGTGACACAAAAAAGTAAGACAAACTGAACAGCTGTTTGTAATAAATTAATTGCTATCAATCATAATATAGGCTCAATTGATACTGAGTAATGTCAGAGAATTTAATATATCTTTGTATTATGTAACTTTTAGCAATAAATGTTCATGTGACCGAATTTTTCTTCTATATTATAGAATAGATTTATTTCACCGTTATTTAGATAATTTAGTCGGAAAGGTTCGGTGTATATCCCATTAGCATTAAAATGGCATATAAAAAGAAATCTCGGAAGTTTTTTAACTGAAAAAAACCGAGCGAAGCAGGGGTCGGTCACTAGTTAAAGTATAATTAATTGTACATAATATCGCACACCTAGATCAAAACTGACACAACTCCAAAAACTGTTTTTTTCAGTACTCAGATGAAAAATACCCATTTTTCTAGATTTTGTAAGACAAGTTGAAACGTAATTTTATAGTAGGTCATTAACATGTTGTAGAATGTCACAGCATTTTAAATGGGGCTAGGAATCAGTACTTTCTATTGATAAATTAGTATTTTGGAGTTGTAACTAAACAATCTCGTATTTTGAGTTGTCTCAGTTTTAATCTAGCAGTGCGATATGTTGAACTGAGACACGCTTCATTAACATATTATAGTTATTTTAACAGTTGATTGCATTCTACGAGTGCCAGCCGGCCATTGTAACTTAAACCTTATCACTGTACACTTAAAAAGCTATTATGCGTGTTCATGTTTTCAACAGCTATATTGTTATGCGTACCTAAACTATAATAGCGAAAGTGATGATAAATCATGAAAATTACATAATTAATTTAATTAAGTAAAGTGGCCCCAAATTCTTGTTTTTATTATCCTTAATTGGAGGGTCGGGCTTAGACGTAGGTACCTAAATGGTATCATAAATTAATTTGCAAATTGTATTCTTTTTGAAGAAGTCACGCATAGCACAGTCATTCAGTAGCCCACTGATGTGTGACTTGTGTTTGATTTATTTATTACTAGCTTTTGCCCGCGGCTTTCCCTCGCGTTAGGAAGTAGGGGGTTAGAAAGACACAAAAAGTAGCCTATGTCACTCTCCATCCCTTCAACTATTTCCACTTAAAAAATCACGTCAATTCGTCGCTCCGTTTTGCCGTGAAAGACGGACAAACAGACACACACACTTTCCCATTTATAATATTATGGTATATAGTATGGGTGTTAGTCTGTATAAAATTTTAGTAATTTGGAACAATAATGTATTTAATTTAACTCCCATGGAGATGTAAATAACTATTATATGCCCTATGGGCGGGACATAGCTGATCTCAACTATTTAAGACCTGTTTTATGTACCCACCTATGATCCACAATAAATATATGGATTGATTGAGTGATTTATATAATTTTGCTGGGGGTTTTGATGCTAAATGTTAAATTAAAGGCTCTCAATTCTTATAGATTTTTGACTAATATACCAGCATGTTACTACCTCCACTGCAGGTTAAATACCTCTTCCCATAGATTAAAGCCACGAGCATTAATCACCATGTTTGACCGAGGCGGGTTGGCAATATCGAAATACGCCTATCAACCAAGTTTGTTGTATCTAGCAATATCGTCATTTGATAGCTTAGCCATACTATTAGAATTTAAGTATCGTTAGTGATTATGGTGGATTAAAATTAATAGGATTAGAGCTTTTAAACACATTTCTGTAGTATATCATCGCCTGTGAGCATAGTTTGTGAAGCAGCTGAGCTATCTGTTGATACTGTAGGAAGCGCGGGTTCGATTACAGCCCGCAACAGTTAATTTTCATTTGGCCTAGAGATAGTTGTTCCAGCTCTGGGTGTCTGATAACGAAAGATAATCGTAACATGTTTGTAAACATTGCACGATACACGTGTACACACGTGTTTCGTGCAATACAATACACGTATACACACGTGTAGACTATAACAACATCTTCATCTAAATCTACTCAATTACAGTTAACACCAAATTATTCTAAACATATAAAATTAAAATTCCCCGTCTTTAACATACCGATGACATTAAGTTCCATCTGCATACATATACCGCATAGCTTCGTAGTTAACGCAAGCATTTGTTTTACAGACTTCATACGTCTGTTCCTGAAGCGACTGAGCGAGGCTGAGGAAACCATGAACACTTGTACCACGTGCCAGGGCTCTTACAACGAGACCCTGGCGAACTTCCATCCGTGGTATATTAGGAAAGCAGCCACATTGGCCATGCATGCCTTGCCAACGAGACCTGATCTATTGAAAAAGGTAATTGTTGATGTTTATTTATTTATTGCCCTAGTGTGTGTAGTAGGAGAGATCTCAAGGGTGACTGCCGGGGTCCTCCTGGGTTTTATCCTAGGCTCGGTGTGTTATCTATTAAGTTTTTACATTAGAATATACCAAATACATAAGCCTGGAGTCTGAATTTGTGGTTAAGATTAGTGATAGTAAATATAAAATACTGATATGTAATTACCACTGTGCACCTATGCTGAAAGCCTTGCAGGATGCAAGTACTTCTGCTGGGCCTGGTCCTTGGTTCGACTCCTGGGTTTTCCGTCTGGTATTTCTCAGTAGCAGTCCGTTGACCAAAATTGTCCCCGGGTGATGACAATAGGCTCGCCCCTTATTTTATGGAAGTTAAATATAATTGGTTTCAAGGTAAAATTATTAATCTCATACAAGTTTTATAACGATGACTACGTAGGTACCGGGTAATTCGAAGATGAAAAATAGAATTCGAGGCGTTATGTATTTGTGCTTAACTTCAAACAAGGTCATACAAATAAAGCCTCGAAAATCAATACAATATACAATTGAGGCAATTTGTGAAGCCAATAATTACTAGGTGTTCAATATGATCGTGGGAATTACTGCCATGATTGTGTTTACTGATAGTTACTTAATAATAGGCTGATTTTGTCGATCATGGCTGACAGCCACTTTTTTCTTTGGAATGAGCATCCCTTTTTTGCAGGGTAGCAATTTAACCTTCAGGGTTACTTACGACTTAACCGAACTTTCCTGTGGGGACTTAATTAAATATTAAGCCCTTCAGCCAGGGCATAAAAACTTACTAGCTAAGCGACCATTTGCTAAGCCCCCCCCCCCTTCGGGGTAAGAGCCCTCGGCTTAGGACGACGCTGGGAGAGGACAGCAAAGAGACGGGCTGGATCGTATAGATTATTTAAGGGACTAATTTAAACAACTACTGTCTAAGCGACGAAAGCTGGCTCGAGCATAGGGTCGGGGGGAGCTGACAGCCCCATGATTCACGCTGGGGATATAGGCGTACTTTGGGGGTGGTTAAAACGTCAGCGCGTCGGCCTCACTTGGTTCTTTAATGAAGTTCTCGTACTGTAGTCATTTTATCTTAAAACTCTTTGCAACAACCTCCTCGACAACATATCATAGCCCATGCATTGTACGTATATTTAAAATGCAAATGTAGCACTGTCTGCTGTCTTTAAATATGATATGTTTATAATGCTGTCTGTAAAACTTTTAACTGGCCAGCAACCAGGTAAAAATAAATGAACTTATTGTGTCTGCCTAACAGTAAGATATCTGAAGGTAATAAACTATAATACGAATACTTAATTAGGCTTGCATTAATTCGAAATACATAGAATTCTAGCTTCTGCCCGCGATCTCTCACTTCTGCGTGAATGACGGTGATCACGAATGCAGACAAAGTCGTGGTCTAAAAACTATCCTGTGTGCTTCCCAGTTTAATAAACTATCTCCACACCAAATTGCATAGAAATAGGTTCAGCGGATTGAGCCTGAAAACCTTATAGATAAACAGAGTTAGTTTCTTTTACATTTATAGGTTTTATTATATTAGTTATTTATTGTAAAATAAAATTCTAACACAGCTCTTAAAATAATCTTGAAACATTATTTCTTGCAGGTGTTTATAGACCGTTATTTTTAACGACCCAATATCAATAGTTCTGTTGATGTAATGTAAAAAAAAAAAACACAGGGCATCGAAAAATTCATCCGTACCAGTCAAACGGAAAAGTGCCCAAAAGATGTGATTTTAGAGTTTATTTCATATGCAAGCAAATAGTATTAGTATTAGTAGAAACAACGGAGCTTATTATACGCTGATAGTATGGAAATATCAATGTCGTTGTAACGGTATTTTTGTAATGTTGAAATGCCTGCCTTATGGTCTAGTGTTCGTAAGCGCCACTGTTAAGCACGGGGTGGTGGGTACAATCCCCGGTTGGGCATAGTGCTATTTCCATCAGGAATTTCTTAGTATCAGCCCGGAGTTAACTTATACCCATTGGTGGCATTAGGCTCGTCCCCTTTATACGGGACTCAAACATAACTGACGAGGGAATGCACCCTTCCTTCTTCATTGGAACCGAAAAATTGAATACCGCCATTTTGAAATGGCGAGTAGCAGTCATGCCACTTAATATGGTCGTGTTGATATCATGTAATTATACGATTATAATTTGGATCTTATCATGATCACTTGTTATCACGTATTCTTCTTATATTCGTTTCTTTTGATTTGTTCCGATTATATTGTCTAATTTTATACGTTAAAGGCCAAGGTACAGGTTACCACCGACGTGCAGTCCAGCACGTTGGTCGTAACGGTATAGCCTTGAACCGGCCTAGCGTAGTACAGAATTTGGATTAAATGCGAGACCAGCTTATACTGGCTTTGTTACCTCTGATGTGCCTACCGTAGTTATGGATCTCGTTGATTTGTAAGGCAGATTATTCTTTTATTTATATACCGCGGAAACTTCCTACCGAGATATACCTACCGAGTATCCTTTGTCCTAACCAGGGTCATGGTCATTCCGAGTGTCAAATTTTATCAAAATCCGTTCAGCCGATAATGCGTATAACTAATATATGTACAAATATATTTTGGGCATATTTGAGTTTGCTACATGTGGCGAATTATTTGATATATTGTTTAGATTCAAATTCTTCAAACCTATCAGCCAGACATGTTGCGCCACTTCTTTCTTCCAAGCAAAAGCACTAAGAAGTGGTGAAGGTCGGGCGTTTTGGGGGACGGCTTTTGTAAACTTTGAGAACCAGTGTTCTCAGCCTAATTTTCATACCTAAATGATTTTTTTATTTTAAAAACAAACCCATTTTTAGGTAATATTAGTTAGAACTAGGACTCACAGTCTTGTGCTAATAAAATCGAATTTACGCAGACAGATACCTATCACACATATGTACATAATATTACATAATGGTAAATACTTATTCCGCCCACTACATAATATGATTTGTACTTTAACTACTAAGGTCGTATTAGATAAGTAGGTATGCACTGCGGCAATGTGTTTTCACGTAGTCGCATACATTCCTGCCATAACGAGTTTAGATTTAGTGGCTATTATAATATAGAATACTATCTTCCGCCCGCGGCTTCGCCCGCGTGGTTTGTTGATAAAAAAGTAGCCTATGTCCTTTCCCGGGGTGCAATCTATCTCTCTGCCAAATTTTATCGAAATCCGTTCAGTGGTTTAGGCGTGAAAGACGGACAAACAGACAGACCCTTTCTCATTTATAATATTAGTATGGATGCTTTTCAACACTAGTAAGAATAGTTATTCAAAACTCTTTTTAATTATTTAAGCATGCGAGTACATTCTGAGTGTCGGCGTGGGTGGTCGTTTATTGGGACAATTTGGTATATATTTTTAGAATATTTTTTAGTAGGTATTTTATCATTTATTGACACGGCGACGACGCGGGTTAAAAACGAACCTAAGTCCTTCCCAGGATGTCATACATACTTTATCCATACAAAATCACAAATGTAAAAAAAAAAACCCTCGGCGCTATAGAGGTTTTTGCGCCGAGTGTTTTTATTTCATGCTTTTTAAACTACTTACAATATACCTAGTAGTAGGCATGCTTCAATCGACAATCTATAGAAACACGTTATTATGACTTATTACTTATTTATCTTGCGAAAAAAGCCGGACTCAAAGAGTAAAATATGGATAACTTTTGAACGGCTAAACCAATTTTCATTAAACATAGCTAAGAACACTCCCGACTAATTCGCCTTTCAAACAAAAACAAACATATCTTAAGTACGTACTTCATATATTTTCCCTCTTTGTTACAGATATTTGGCTCAGACGAGAGCCTGACAGCAGCCCTAATAATCTTACCACAAATGTTATTATCTTGCGACGAAGTATACAACCGTGTTGAGCAGCTGTACACCGACTTCGACTTCCATGGACTTCCTTAATGTATCGTAAGACTTTCAATTAAATAGGAAATTGACTTGAAGTCTTTAAAGACGGTAAGAGTCAAGCTGCGCTCTGAACCTCCCTGGAGTTCATTTCAACGAGACTCACTAGCTTATCTCCTTATAGTATAAATCAAAGTTGTCTGCCTTTATTCGCTGTGTAGGTACTTCTAAACTACTAGATGGAATTTGATGCGGTTTTCAGCATCATTTTGATCATTTCCCCAAGGTGTCTAAGGGGCCATCTATAACTTACGTGACCGGTAAGGGAGGGGTAATAAAAGTGTGACAAGGGGGGCGGGGTCAGTAACTTCGTGACGTCACGTGTATAAATATATAGTATTAATACTGCAACGAAAATCTTTAAAACACTAGAGTGTATGATTGTAAAAAAAAACATCAAGGAAGGGGTGGACAAGAACAGGAGGGGGGAGGTAGCTCCCAAAAACATAAAATCATGTGACGTAATTTATGGATAGTCTAGATTATAGTTACCGGCTTGTTTCTTGAGCTTGGCTGAGTGGTGGTGATTTGTGTGCGCGTCGTATGGTCTCAGGAGTAAGGTCCAAAATCGCTTAAAGTAAGTAATTGAGAATCAAAGCTCAAGATAAATGCCGGCAACTGTAACCAAATGGAGCTTTGGCGGTTCGCTAGTTTTATTTAAACAGTAACGCTTTGTGATACCTACGGCTTTAAGGGTAAGCTCCCAGAGAAGCCAACAGCATCCTGAGATACTAGCGCTTGTACAGAAATATGGTTTTGTACATAATCTAGATTGCTAGCTTCCTCTCCGTCTATGCGCGCGCTGCTTGCTTGAAATTGAATTGAGCATTCAAAACTTAACACCTTAACTGCCAGAAAACGATACACAGTACAAAATGTATTGCTTGTCGGTCACTTGGCGTTTATGGTGCCAACTGATTCCTGTTTTGGAAAAATTAACGTTACTGGGCAAAAGCACTATATCACTTAACACGTTGAACGCCAAATGACCGACGAACAATACATTTTCTATTGTGTCTCGTTGTTTGGCAGTTAAGGTGTTAATCAACTGTGTTTTAATCTATCTAGATAGATTTAAAAAAAAATAGTTAAACCCTCTCAGGTATCGACAATATTGATAACTTATCTGTGGTTGGGATCTAGACCAAATTACCTTCATGCAGCCTTTTAAATTCCGAGTTTTTCTGTTCGTTAGACTAGGTACTTGTAACTTAAGCAGACTTCGAGATTTAATTTAAAATGGACCTCTGATAATGGTCCTAACATTTGATAAATATACTCAGTTCATTTTATTACGATTTGCGTGATACAATTATGATCTACCTAGCCTTTTTTTTAACAAATGAAATTAAATAATGCATGCATTTTTGCAAACATGGGAACATAGATGTCATAAAGTTGGGGTCAGCTTCCAGTCTAACCGGATGTATTTGTATTGTAAATGGAGCGACTGCCTATCTGACCTTCACAACCTATTCACGGTGCTACATGATATCTTTGACAAACCTGGTTGTCACATTCGAACTTCTGACCACCCGTAAGAAATGTCAAAAAAAAATCAGATAGGCAATGAAACGAAAATTAAAAATCCGACGAAAAATTTCAACACGTGCGGGTCCAGAATCATGAACTGATCTCATGGTTTCAGGTTGTGCACAGGGTTAAAACACTGTTTAAAACAATACGAAAATACATATCACGTTTAAAACATAATTAAAAACAGTTTGTTTTAAACATGTTAAAAAAACACGTAAAAAAACACAATATTATAGTGTGTTTTTTTTAATAATATAATATAATTAAATATATTATGATTAAAACAAGGCAAAAAATTCGCTTGAGAAACTTCAGATCATGGAAGTTGAGGGTTGAGTTGAAGAATAAGAGAAGGAAAGTTGATTGAAGTTGATTGCATATTAACTTTGATAATAAGAATAATAATTATAATGACAATAAATAAAGCACTTTTTGATTTTTTACTATATTTTTTTTTCATTTTTACGTATGTATGTGTTTAAAACATGTTTAAAACGTGATTAAAACAAGGCAATTAAAACGGCAATGAAGCATTAAAAAAAACATGTTTTTTTTCTTTTTCAAATAAAACATGATGATTTGTTCTTTTAAAAAAAAAACATGTTTTTTTCCAACCCTGGTTGTGCACCGATATCCCTCGCACCCTGTATATCATGGTATGATAAGAGAGGTACTCACCCGTCTCTCCCACTTGGTCTACTTCATCTTCAGTTAATGTCGTGTCGATGTCACTGCATAACCTTGAAATTAAAATAGAAAGTTTTTTAATTTTTGCTTCAGCATCATTTACTGAGCTCATGGTATCAGGTTGTGCAATAGCTCTTCCACTCTGTAGATTAAAGCACAGCGTTGTGTGAACTGCTCTAGACTACCAACCATTAACAGCTGGGACATCAAATCACAATAAAATGAACAAAGTAGAAACATAGGATGTCAAGAAATTGAATTTAAGCGTAAATTATAAATCTCACAGAAGCCATATTGTTTAACTAACCAAAAGTTGTGTTAAAATATGATCTCACACATAACAAGTACATGTGTTAAATAAATTGTTTTAGTTACCAAAAACTAAATAAAGTGTAATTGCAAAAACTGTCAACCGTTGTATTCATTGTTATGAGTAACTTTGACTATGGGACCAAATTTGAAACCTTGGAAAAAGATCTGCTGTTGCCTATATTTTGTCAAGTTCTGCAAACTTTGTTTTTTATGCCATTTTGGTTTAGTACCGTACAAGGTGACTATCCGTTTTGAAACGTCCGGCTTTTGGTACTCAGTCCGGGCTTTGTACGTACTTTCGACTTTTAGAGAGATTTCTTTTAGAAAAAATAAAATTATGTTAATATAGAAAGAAAAAGAATTTAAAAGTAAAATGACGTACGACTGACTGACTTCTTTGCAAGTGTTCTTTTCTAATTTTTAATTGGTAACCCTGTAGTCCTGTGGTAACATTTGTTTATTAAAATATCTATAACCCACGCAATGAGGTTTTCAGTTTTTTCAATTGCACCTAAGAGGTGCTGATTCTTGTGTTCATCAACTAAAACAATATACTGAATTCGATTGGTTCATTATTATTTTTAGTTAAGGCACGTAAGATATTAAACCGTAGTATTGGAAAAAAGGATCACAATGCAGGCTATTACTAAAACAATGCATTTAAATAAAAATGCAAAGTAAGCTAACCTTAGTAAGTGTCTTTATCTACTGATGCTAATTAGTTAATATTAGTGCTTCGAAATGTACAGAGGCCAGCACACCAAGCTACCCCAATGTGTCAGATTTATTTGATAGTTTTTCAACTTTATCCCAATAGAAATAAGGTTCATGTTATATTGGGAAAATCTAACATATTGGGGTAGCTTGATGTGCTGGCCTCTGTACAAGGTAGAATGTCACCAATGAAACTAAACGCGATCAAAACAACAACAAAACGGAATTCGAGATATGTCAATGTCAATTCAACTCTGCTTATGTGGTGTGTATTTATTTTGATCGCGTTCAGTTGCTTAGGTGAAATTTGCTTTATTTAAAATATGTATGTTAAAAAAGTAAAAGATAAACGAAGTTCAATTATAAGATTGAACCCAGGTGTTACACTATTTATTTTATTTCAAATGCTCTGATCACTGATATTAACGTACAGAGGCCAGCACATCAAGCTACCCCAATGTGTCAAATTTCTTTGATAAATTTTCAACTTTGTAGCAAAATAAATAAGGGTCATGTTAAATTGGATCAATTTGACACTTTGGAGTAGCTTGATGTGCTGGCGTCTGTACCTAAATATATATTTAAGAGCAACATATTTATTTTAGAACTCATAAGCTAGATACTATTCATTATTTAATCCAGATACTATTTATTGTTAAATCTGCTATTATATTACGTTTTAGTGTCTTAAGTAGTATTTAAAACATTTAAATAGGTACATTAAGCGTGAATTAGTTTTAAAACAACTTAGGTTTAAAAAAATGCCATTTCTCTATAAAAGCTGGCAACGAAATATCTATGTACTAGCTTAATTTATATGTAATTACCGAAATATGAGCACCTTTTTTTAGGCTATACTTTATTTAAAAGTCACTATTTGAAACGAAATTGGAGATTTATAAGAATATAATTAGTAAGCACTTCTACCAAATTCTGGTGTTGGTTACCTATATCAAGTTACGCATTCTGTAGTTTCTATCTACCCCCATGGGAAAAGGTTTATGTGTGTAAGGTTATGAAGGTGATTTATTGGTTGGCAATCTGTCAGGGGGTGAAAGTATTCATGTGTACCTATGAGCTATCACTATTCTAAAAACCAGTCACGAAAAAAAACGATTGTTCCTTAGATTTTAACAAGCAAAGAGAATATCAACATGGCTGTTTGTGTATGTGAGTTTAAATGTTTGTAAACGTACCCACGCTACAGAAGAAATTCCCAGTCTGGGGCAACGTTCTTAAAAAAAAAAAACAAACAAACATAAATACGCTTATAACAGCTGTTTTTCGAGCTTTCAGAGAATCCATCCTAAAAGTTTTTCATATTCATGACTACTTTAACCCCCGAAATATGGCCAATGAATTACTTCACCCTGTTTGTATATCACTGAAAATATCGCACATCAAGTTCAGAAAAAGGCTTTGTAGAGCGTCACGTCGTCTCTTTCACTCATACCAGAGTGAGAAGTGTGTTTGATGTACCACATTGACGCACAGACACACAGATATTTTTATACGTGCGTAATGAGCTCAATTGTAACGATTGCTCATTCAACAATATTGGTAGCTTTTGATAACTGTTGTTGTGAAATTAAATGTGTCTCGACGTGTAGTTATAACCGTAACGAAATTATAAGGAGGAAATGTATAAATGTTGCCATAGAAAATAATATTTTAGAAGCCTGCTTGCTGTGTATTTGTTGATCATTTATCATATTTGCAGCTATTCAACCAAGATAATACATTCATAAGTGAAAATTATAGTATGAAGTGAATACTGTTGACAGTCTCAATAGGCCAGGATCACAAGCGCTTTCTGGGTACGATTCCCATGTCGTGGTAAGTGCTACCCATTGGGTTCGTCCATCAGGCATTTATCCGTAGCAGCCCGGACTTAAACGTAACTGGGGATCTGTGGGTGTACTATAGGTACGCCTCTGCTTATCCCTTCGAGGATTACACACGTGATCTTATGCTAATCATGATTTTGTTTATCACTATAAAAATAAATATTTTCACTATTTTTTGTTTTAAAGCAAACCCTTCTTTTTATAACGTCATATTTTGCTATTTAATACGCTTTTTGTATTGAAATATGAAATGTGTGTATGAAATTATTACTAAATCCAAGTGTTAGAATTTATTGTATAATTGTATGTATGTTATCTATGTTTTAACTTAAATTGTTCGTACACTTAAGGACAAATATATCGTAGGTGTTGCATTTCACGGGCCCGCCTCATTAAATTGTACTGCAGTGCTATTCTGTAAAACTCCTTTAGTGATGTGAGCTATCATCCCATAGTATTGCCAGGGATTGGATTGGAGTGGAAATTATGTATTTTTCTAACTCGTCCGCTGTTCTTTTCTGATTAATTTCGTTGCGGGATCCAAGACTGTTAAATCGTTTCTCCAGGACTCGTCCAGCTTCATTGTCTCGGCATTTTTCTGATGGTGGCCACTGTCTGATTTTGGTTTTCAGGAGTTGCAGTTGTTTGGGATGCTATGCGCTCACATCACCTAACTGTTCACACGGAGATTTTTACGGTGTAAGCCCGCAGATATACAGTAAAAGTATGCGCTTTGGAAATTTTGCCCTGCCGTATTTTTTAGTAGTTTTTCCTTCTTTGATATTTCTAATACAGGGGCAGATCGTCATTTGTCACTTAAAAAGTTGTGAAAAAAAACTAACCTAACAGTAGTCGCATATGATGCGTAACATATGACATCTCGCCTTGGCAATAAAAGCAACATAAACATTATATCCTGTAAATATTACTCATGTAGTATTTGAAATTATTTTTCGTAACGCATTTTTCACGAATACACTCCCACAGATTGCAGGAAAGATGTTACACATCAAAATATTGGAATTATGGTAATACAAAATAAATGTTCTGCATTACATCTCATCGTCGCGAGTTCGTATTTCCGAAGATAGACGATGATTCCCAAAGCGCATACACTGTTTTTGGGAAATAACTCATTTGTATTTTATACCAATATGAATATTTATTTTTTATATTAAAAATCAAAAAAAAAAATTCAGCGTACCTACTGTATGCTCCATACATTCCCAAATCATTCCTAGTTTAGGGAAGCGTTTTCTAAGTTTTTGTAACAACGTTTGGAAGAGAATAAAGTGTTATTGCAAAGTATTGTTATTTTATTGTGAATAGTATCAGAATCTTCTAACAGAATAAATGTGGTGAGTACGTACCCTATTAGTAAATTCTACAAACGATCCAAAGGATTAGGGAACATACCAATTACGTCTTACAAAAAAGTGGGGGAAGTTCTTGCAAATCTAATCATCTATCAAAAAAGGGAGCAGGGGAATAAAATAAAACAAATGTTGAATTCTTTTTACTTTTTTTCCGTGCGTTCCATTTTGCACACAAAAACAATCTCATGGGAATGAAGACAAAACGAAATGCATGACTGTTAAATAAATTATATGTTTAAATAGTTTAGTAGGGGGTAGTATATATACCACTCTGTTCCCACCGTCATCCACTCACCACTCACCGCCATCCAGCACAGTTTTATCTACACATCGCATACAAAAAACGAGCAACTATTAGCAACTAAACCAGAGATGATGCGTTACCCAGAGATCCTCACCTCCATCCGTTTCGAGATCCCGTTGTCGGGACAGAAGAATTGCAATGCCGCACTTAGTTCCACGATCTCAGCGCTAATATCATTTCTATTATCCTTATTCTAAACATAACTAGTGTAAAGTTTTCATGTAACATACAAAAGATCTGATGACCAGTGTCATTATTGGGTTTTTAATACACTAAATTGATGGCAATAGGCTCGTCCTCTATATCGTGGGACTTAAACATAACTGGCGTAATGCGGGTGTATAATTATCGGCAAGTAACTTGGCAAGAGTCGTTAGATGCGCACAAGTCGTTTTTTAGGTCTCTTTGGTAGTCAAGCGGGACGCGGGGTATGAGGTACGTCAATCCGAGCGCGCGATTGGTGCAACAGTCGACAGTTGCCTCCCGAACTCCCGATTACACTTGCGTGCACGAAAATTGTACCCTTTGTTTTTGTTGTGTTTATGTTAAAGAGTTATTGTTATTGTTTTTAAATTTAGTTTTTGTTACGAGTTGATATTATTGTTGTTGTTTTAAATTAAAAAATGTGTGCGTGTACTAGCGTACACTCGTAAGAAGTGAAACTTCTTTATGACGTTATTTTTCAAAAAATGTAACTACTCAAAACGGGCCGCAAAATACATTGGAGACATTTACCAATCCCTACTCCGCTGGAGAAAGTATACTTCGAATCACGCGTGGTAGGGATAAGAAAAAGATGGCGCGTAACGGAAAAATGTTACACTAAATTTTTTTCCAACCCCGATAAAGAAGTTTCACTTCAAAAAGGTATGCCTTTTTTCGTATACTTTCCTCGTATGCATATTATTTATAACTCCCAATAAGCTTTACGAATTCCACTCCCTTCTTCAACTTTCTTCTAATCAGATATTATTAAATATAAATGATGGCAATAACCATAAAATAATGACTATCAATAAAAGTCACCACTTTTTTGTTCCACTAGTGCACGATGCGCGAACTTACCCCCACTACGCCAAAACCTTGCCAACTTATTGATTTGATATTAGAAATAGAATGTCTCGTTTCGATAAGTTATATTATGTATTAAAAGGACTTGAAAGACGAAGTTGATGATTTCACTGACTTCATGTCTCAAGTTCTCACTCTAGTATACTTACTAGAACGTCTCATGGGTATTATATGGGCCGATCCCGGCGGCACTGCAATGCCGGGCCGACCCGTGACGGGAGTGGAGCGAGCCCCGAACATCCCGTCAGTTTACAAAAATCAGATTAATATACTGGTCCCTCATTGAGGGAACTTTCAGATATTAAGCTGAAAAGAACAGATACTACACTTTGATCTTAGCCAAAAGGCCGAGAAGCGATACTGTAGTTACGTAAACCGGGGAGGGTCATTCAATCGCGGAGAATCTTAACACCGCCATTCAGAAATGCGCGTCATCAGCACAGTGACATCTAGCGGCCGTGTTTAGAACTAGCTTCGCGGATACCTAACCTCTTAAAGTGAGGTATAATTAAAATCTGTTGTTGACATACAGATGTTTGATTATCATGAAACCTTTGTCGTCCCATTATAGGATGCTCGTCGATTGCCAGAAGAAGCCTGGAGCCATCTCTTCCTTTTCATCACGGGCGGCGTCTTCAGTTTGCCTAGAAATATTTATGTCACCATTTGTGTTCTTACGTTGTTTGTAAGTATAACTCGTGCGCGATAAGTTGGGACCTGCTAGGAATGCGACTCCCCGCCCGCTTCCCCTGCACTTCCCCGATGGCGCCCGTATTGTTGCTTGTTATGTTCGTTTTTTTGCGGGCGGTACAAACACGCCAATATGACGTCACCGCGCTCAGGTCCCAACTTACCGCGCACGGGTAGTACCTATCTGTATTTGTATAGAAAACACGCGTAGTGCAGGACACAGAAAATGCATGCACGCGCAGTGTTAGTCGTTTGTCGCCGCGCACTCCGCTGCGTGACGCGGTGCAGTGTGCCAATCGCCAGAATAGAAAAAGAAGAAATTAGTTTAATTCCATAGAAGTTTTATAAATATTTTTCTGTTTGTTACCTTTTCACGACTAAACGGTTGACCGAATTTGAATTTTGCCAAGGAAATAGATTATACCTTGGGGAAGGACATTAGGTAGTTTTTAATCCGCGACTTGGTTTGACCCGACCCGCAATCGACATTCACGCGGACAAAGTTGCGGGCAAACGCTAGTATATTATAATAGAAACAACAATTGGTATTATAAATATCGCATTTTATTAACTGCACTCTTTTTTTGTTCTTATAACGCAAAAAAACATAATAAGTAAAGTATGACAACAATCTAGCGTTACATTAATTCATAGTACCTACACCCATATTTAGCCAGTTATTGTTGACTAACAGATGATACGGATTTATTTTCAACATCATAAGAAAATTAACTACTCTTGCTATCTCTCTCTCGGTCTGCGTGGAGCTTTACAAGCACATGAAGAAGCTTCATAACAAATAAAAAGGAACATAACAAAAATGCAAAACAAAATATTTTATTAAAAAATAAAATCACATTACCATAGTAAAAAGACATGGAACGCAATGATAGCAGCTATAACAATGAAACAATTTTGGTAATACCAACGGTTTTTTTCGTCTAAATAATAAATAGTCAGCAAGTTGCACACCCTTATAAGATAGGTACTAACAATAAATAGTAGACGCTCATTTAAATAATAAAAATATTAGTCTACTTAGTGCTAAGGTCGGTCATTCAAGCGGATAACAACAAGCTCATGGACTTAGCCAAGATTTAAATAAGGAATAGGGTTATCCCGCCATTTTAAAATAATCTGTGTAAATGAAGGTCTAAATAACATCAGGGCAAATTAATATACAAAAGTGTCTGACCTTTTACTGTTATTGTATTTTCTTGGGATCCTGGGTGAATTTCCTCATTTCTGATTAGATAACACAGGAAATCGATGTTAGTAATGATATTTTTTTTTTTTTCACCCGGACTTATTGGACCATCATCATATAGTTAGATAGATGATCTATATGTCATAGAAATATGATAATTTTATATAGACATTTGGATTATAATGTGAGCTTCGATATAAATAGATTTTATATGGGATTGAACTTGAAGAAATCTGATATTATAGGTCCATCAAATTTCAGAAGGGGATTGTGACGTCACTGTTACGTTAAAAGTGTAGCATTTTTGAGTAATCCAACTTTCGGACCAATCAGAATGTTTAAGGACTGTAAAATTGACCGTTGAAGTTGTGTATCTAAATGTTTTGAATCTAATATGGGTCAATGACCTGAAATAAATGTTTATTTTTATTTTTTTATTAGACACAAAAGAAAAACATTTTTTACAAGTGACGAACGTCCCTTTGGAGCACTCAAGCGGCTAATAAAATAATCCTGTCTAATTCCACGGCCATTGCTTTTACTCGGATCTCAGAATCACAATGACGCAATTTATTTTAAACGTATTTTTTTTAAGTTTTTTATTATTCAAGCTAAGCATAAAATACTATAATTATAATATAATAATCTCTTTACATTACCAATGAAAAACTAAGAAACGTCTAGCAAATATTCTAAATCTATGTATATTTGGGAACAGCGAATTGTTTCGAGACTACATAATACACAAGTGTTTTACATAAAATCTATTTGATATAAATTTAATATAATATTCTGGACCTCCCTGCAGTTCATTTCAACGAGACTCACTACCTTATCTCCTTATAGTATAAATCAAAGTTGTCTGCTTTTATTCGCTGTGTACTTCTAAACTACTAGATGGAATTTGATGCGGTTTTCAGCATTCATTATGATTTTGATCATTTCCCCAAGGGGTCTAAGGGGCCATCTATAACTTACGTGACCGGTAACGGTAAGGGAGGGGTAATAAAAGTGTGACAAGGGGGGCGGGGTCAGTAACTTCGTGACGTCACGTGTATAAATATATAGTATTAATACTGCAACGAAAATCTTTAAAACACTAGAGTGTATGATTGTAAAAAAAAACATCAAGGAAGGGGTGGACAAGAACAGGAGGAGGGAGGTAGCTCCCAAAAACATAAAATCATGTGACGTAATTTATGGATAGTCTAAATTATAGTTACTGGCTTGTTTCTTGAGCTCGGCTGAGTGGTGGTGATTTGTGTGCACGTCGTATGGTCTCAGGAGTAAGGTCCAAAATCGCTCAAAAGTAAGTAATTGAGAATCAGAGCTCAAGATAAATGCCGGCAACTGTAACCAAATGGAGCTTTGGCGGTTCGCTAGTTTTATATAAACAGTAACGCTTTGTGATACCTACTTACCTTTAAGGGTAAGCTCCCAGAGAAGCCAACAGGCATCCTGAGATACTAGCGCTTGTACAGAAATATGGTTTTGTACATAATCTAGATTGCTAGCTTCCTCTCCGTCTATGCGCGCGCTGCTTGCTTGAAATTGAATTGAGCATTCAACACTTAACACCTTAACTGCCAGAAGATGAGACACAGTACAAAATGTATTGCTTGTCGTCACTTGGCGTTTATGGTGCCAACTGATTCCTGTTTTGGAAAAATTAACGTTACTGGGTAAAAGCACTATATCACTTAACACGTTGAACGCCAAATGACCGACGAACAATACATTTTCTATTGTGTCTCGTTGTTTGGCAGTTAAGGTGTTAATCAACTGTGTTTTAATCTATCTAGATACATAAAAAAAAAGTTAAACCCTCTCAGGTATCGACAATATTATTGATAACTTATCTGTGGTTTGGATCTAGACCAAATTACTTTCGTGCATCTTTTTAATTCCGGGTTTTTCTGTTCGTTAGGCTACATGCAACTTAAGCAGACTTCGAGATTACATTTAAAATGGACCTCTGATAATGGTCCTAACATTTAAATTACTATGCTCTGTTCGTTTTATTACGATTTGCGTGATACAATGATCTGCCTAGCCTTTTTGTTTTAAATCAAATTAAATTAACTAATCAAGTAATTTTGCAAACATGTGTACATAGATGTCATAAAGTTGGGGTCAGCTTCCAGTCTAACCGGATGTATTTGTATTTTACATGGAGCGACTGCCTATCTGACCTTCACAACCTATGCACGGTGCTACATGATAGCTTTGGCAAAACTGGTTGTCACATTCGAACTTCGAACCCGTAAGAAATGTCAAAAAAAAATCAGATAATGAAACGAAAATTAAAAATCCGACGACAATTTTCAACACTGACGGGTCCAGAATCATGTACTGATCTCATGGTATCAGGTTGTACACCGATATCCCTCGCACCCTGTATACCATGGTATGATAAGAGAGGTACTCACCCGTCTCTCCCACTTGGTCTACTTCATCTTCAGTTAATGTCGTGTCGATGTCACTGCATAACCTTGAAATTAAAATACAAAGTTTTTTAATTTTTGCTTCAGCATCATTTACTGAGCTCATGGTATCAGGTTGTGCAATAGCTCTTCCACTCTGTAGATTAAAGCACAGCGTTGTGTGAACTGCTCTAGACTACCAACCATTAACAGCTGGGACATCAAATCACAATAAAATGAACAAAGTAGAAACATAGGATGTCAAGAAATTGTATTTAAGTGTAAATCATAAATCTCACAAAGGCCATATTGTTGAACTAACCAAAAGTTGTGTTAAAATATGATCTCACACATAACAAGTACATGTGTTAAATAAATTGTTTTAGTTACCAAAAACTAAATAAAGTGTAATTGCAAAAACTGTCAACCGTTGTATTAATTGTTATGAGTAACTTTTACTATGGGACCAAATTTGAAACCATGGAAAAAGATCTGCTGTTGCCTATGTTTTGTCAAGTTATGCTAAATTTATTTTTTGCGGGATTTAAGGTTTGGTACCGTACAAGGTTCTCAAACGTTACGTTCTGAAACTTTGTACGTACTTTCGACTTTTAGAGAGATTTCTTTTAGAAAAAATAAAAATATGTCAATAGGTATAGAAACAAAAAAAGAAAAGTAAAATGACTGACGACTGACTGACTTCTCTGCAAGTATTCTTTTCAAATTTTTAATTGGTAACCCTGTAGTCCTGTGGTAACATTTGTTTATTAAAATATCTATAACCCACGCAATGAGGTTTTCAGTTTTTTCAATTGCACCTAAGAGGTGCTGATTCTTGTGTTCATCAACTAAAACAATATACTGAATTCGATTGGTTCATTATTATTTTTAGTTAAGGCACGTAAGATATTAAACCGTAGTATTGGAAAAAAGGATCACAATGCAGGCTATTACTAAAACAATGCATTTAAATAAAAATGCAAAGTAAGCTAACCTTAGTAAGTGTCTTTATCTACTGATGCTAATTAGTTAATATTAGTGCTTCGAAATGTACAGAGGCCAGCACACCAAGCTACCCCAATGTGTCAGATTTATTTGATAGTTTTTCAACTTTATCTCAATAGAAATAAGGTTCATGTTATATTGGGAAAATCTAACATATTGGGGTAGCTTGATGTGCTGGCCTCTGTACAAGGTAGAATGTCACCAATGAAACTAAACGCGATCAAAACAACAACAAAACGGAATTCGAGATATGTCAATGTCAATTCAACTCTGCTTATGTGGTGTGTATTTATTTTGATCGCGTTCAGTTGCTTAGGTGAAATTTGCTTTATTTAAAATATGTATGTTAAAAAAGTAAAAGATAAACGAAGTTCAATTATAAGATTGAACCCAGGTGTTACACTATTTATTTTATTTCAAATGCTCTGATCACTGATATTAACGTACAGAGGCCAGCACATCAAGCTACCCCAATGTGTCAAATTTCTTTGATAAATTTTCAACTTTGTAGCAAAATACATAAGGGTCATGTTAAATTGGGTCAATTTGACACTTTGGAGTAGCTTGATGTGCTGGCGTCTGTACCTAAATATATATTTAAGAGCAACATATTTATTTTAGAACTCATAAGCTAGATACTATTCATTATTTAATCCAGATACTATTTATTGTTAAATCTGCTATTATATTACGTTTTAGTGTCTTAAGTAGTATTTAAAACATTTAAATAGGTACATTAAGCGTGAATTAGTTTTAAAACAACTTAGGTTTAAAAAAATGCCATTTCTCTATAAAAGCTGGCAACGAAATATCTATGTACTAGCTTAATTTATATGTAATTACCAAAATATGAGCACCTTTTTTTAGGCTATACTTTATTTAAAAGTCACTATTTGAAACGAAATTGGAGATTTATAAGAATATAATTAGTAAGCACTTCTACCAAATTCTGGTGTTGGTTACCTATATCAAGTTACGCATTCTGTAGTTTCTATCTACCCCCATGGGAAAAGGTTTATGTGTGTAAGGTTATGAAGGTGATTTATTGGTTGGCAATCTGTCAGGGGGTGAAAGTATTCATGTGTACCTATGAGCTATCACTATTCTAAAAACCAGTCACGAAAAAAAACGATTGTTCCTTAGATTTTAACAAGCAAAGAGAATATCAACATGGCTGTTTGTGTATGTGAGTTTAAATGTTTGTAAACGTACCCACGCTACAGAAGAAATTCCCAGTCTGGGGCAACGTTCTTAAAAAAAAAAAACAAACAAACATAAATACGCTTATAACAGCTGTTTTTCGAGCTTTCAGAGAATCCATCCTAAAAGTTTTTCATATTCATGACTACTTTAACCCCCGAAATATGGCCAATGAATTACTTCACCCTGTTTGTATATCACTGAAAATATCGCACATCAAGTTCAGAAAAAGGCTTTGTAGAGCGTCACGTCGTCTCTTTCACTCATACCAGAGTGAGAAGTGTGTTTGATGTACCACATTGACGCACAGACACACAGATATTTTTATACGTGCGTAATGAGCTCAATTGTAACGATTGCTCATTCAACAATATTGGTAGCTTTTGATAACTGTTGTTGTGAAATTAAATGTGTCTCGACGTGTAGTTATAACCGTAACGAAATTATAAGGAGGAAATGTATAAATGTTGCCATAGAAAATAATATTTTAGAAGCCTGCTTGCTGTGTATTTGTTGATCATTTATCATATTTGCAGCTATTCAACCAAGATAATACATTCATAAGTGAAAATTATAGTATGAAGTGAATACTGTTGACAGTCTCAATAGGCCAGGATCACAAGCGCTTTCTGGGTACGATTCCCATGTCGTGGTAAGTGCTACCCATTGGGTTCGTCCATCAGGCATTTATCCGTAGCAGCCCGGACTTAAACGTAACTGGGGATCTGTGGGTGTACTATAGGTACGCCTCTGCTTATCCCTTCGAGGATTACACACGTGATCTTATGCTAATCATGATTTTGTTTATCACTATAAAAATAAATATTTTCACTATTTTTTGTTTTAAAGCAAACCCTTCTTTTTATAACGTCATATTTTGCTATTTAATACGCTTTTTGTATTGAAATATGAAATGTGTGTATGAAATTATTACTAAATCCAAGTGTTAGAATTTATTGTATAATTGTATGTATGTTATCTATGTTTTAACTTAAATTGTTCGTACACTTAAGGACAAATATATCGTAGGTGTTGCATTTCACGGGCCCGCCTCATTAAATTGTACTGCAGTGCTATTCTGTAAAACTCCTTTAGTGATGTGAGCTATCATCCCATAGTATTGCCAGGGATTGGATTGGAGTGGAAATTATGTATTTTTCTAACTCGTCCGCTGTTCTTTTCTGATTAATTTCGTTGCGGGATCCAAGACTGTTAAATCGTTTCTCCAGGACTCGTCCAGCTTCATTGTCTCGGCATTTTTCTGATGGTGGCCACTGTCTGATTTTGGTTTTCAGGAGTTGCAGTTGTTTGGGATGCTATGCGCTCACATCACCTAACTGTTCACACGGAGATTTTTACGGTGTAAGCCCGCAGATATACAGTAAAAGTATGCGCTTTGGAAATTTTGCCCTGCCGTATTTTTTAGTAGTTTTTCCTTCTTTGATATTTCTAATACAGGGGCAGATCGTCATTTGTCACTTAAAAAGTTGTGAAAAAAAACTAACCTAACAGTAGTCGCATATGATGCGTAACATATGACATCTCGCCTTGGCAATAAAAGCAACATAAACATTATATCCTGTAAATATTACTCATGTAGTATTTGAAATTATTTTTCGTAACGCATTTTTCACGAATACACTCCCACAGATTGCAGGAAAGATGTTACACATCAAAATATTGGAATTATGGTAATACAAAATAAATGTTCTGCATTACATCTCATCGTCGCGAGTTCGTATTTCCGAAGATAGACGATGATTCCCAAAGCGCATACACTGTTTTTGGGAAATAACTCATTTGTATTTTATACCAATATGAATATTTATTTTTTATATTAAAAATCAAAAAAAAAAATTCAGCGTACCTACTGTATGCTCCATACATTCCCAAATCATTCCTAGTTTAGGGAAGCGTTTTCTAAGTTTTTGTAACAACGTTTGGAAGAGAATAAAGTGTTATTGCAAAGTATTGTTATTTTATTGTGAATAGTATCAGAATCTTCTAACAGAATAAATGTGGTGAGTACGTACCCTATTAGTAAATTCTACAAACGATCCAAAGGATTAGGGAACATACCAATTACGTCTTACAAAAAAGTGGGGGAAGTTCTTGCAAATCTAATCATCTATCAAAAAAGGGAGCAGGGGAATAAAATAAAACAAATGTTGAATTCTTTTTACTTTTTTTCCGTGCGTTCCATTTTGCACACAAAAACAATCTCATGGGAATGAAGACAAAACGAAATGCATGACTGTTAAATAAATTATATGTTTAAATAGTTTAGTAGGGGGTAGTATATATACCACTCTGTTCCCACCGTCATCCACTCACCACTCACCGCCATCCAGCACAGTTTTATCTACACATCGCATACAAAAAACGAGCAACTATTAGCAACTAAACCAGAGATGATGCGTTACCCAGAGATCCTCACCTCCATCCGTTTCGAGATCCCGTTGTCGGGACAGAAGAATTGCAATGCCGCACTTAGTTCCACGATCTCAGCGCTAATATCATTTCTATTATCCTTATTCTAAACATAACTAGTGTAAAGTTTTCATGTAACATACAAAAGATCTGATGACCAGTGTCATTATTGGGTTTTTAATACACTAAATTGATGGCAATAGGCTCGTCCTCTATATCGTGGGACTTAAACATAACTGGCGTAATGCGGGTGTATAATTATCGGCAAGTAACTTGGCAAGAGTCGTTAGATGCGCACAAGTCGTTTTTTAGGTCTCTTTGGTAGTCAAGCGGGACGCGGGGTATGAGGTACGTCAATCCGAGCGCGCGATTGGTGCAACAGTCGACAGTTGCCTCCCGAACTCCCGATTACACTTGCGTGTGATAGATTACTCGAAATATTACAAACAAAGAACTTTAAATATGTGTCTTATCGTAAGAACAGTAGGTACTTACTTATTCCAGTAATACGAGTATTACGAATAACAGATTGTTTTATGTATCTCAATTTTATAACATTGTTATTTAGAGGGTATATTTTAAATTAGGTTACAGTGATAAGATCAAATTTTAGGCTTGTTTATATGTTTAAACATAAAGATTAAATAAATCTATTATCAGAAGTGGGATACGAAAAATATATATATATAATTTAATAATATGCTTTCAGGAAACGTGAGCAAGGTTATGATGGATCCTACGGTTATTGAAAATTTACTGAAGACGATTCAAGCTGCACTGACTGATAAACGTCGAGGCGATGATGTTGTACTACCGCCTTTTGATTCGGAGAAAAACGAAAATGGTGCTGATAGCTGGTGTCGTGCCATCAATTCTATAGCTGTGGACATGGGATGGAGCGACATAACAACAGTCGCTAAAGCAGGTAAAGCCTTAAAAGGTTCTGCCTTATTATGGTATGAGACATGGGATCCTGAGAACGGTAGAACATGGGAAGTTTTTAAAACGACTTTAAGTGACTTGTACCCTGAAAAGCGTAATCTGTCTGAAAAGTTATCGCGAGCAGTATTATTGACGTCCGAAAACACAGACTCTTACTGCGAATACGCTAGGGAAAAACTAAGATTATTTAAACAAACTAAAATAGCTTTTACTGAACTACAGTTGGTCGAGCTTATTTGTGGAGGCATAAATGATACCACGGTAAAAATGGCAGCACACAATAGTCGTGTCAGTACTACTGCCGAATTAATTTCATTATTCACGTCATACGTTAAAATTCCCAAAAAGCGATTACTAGATCACAAAAATGATAAAATTGACTCTTTACCCACCTCTAGTAGTACTGTCCTATCTCATAAACGGCCTAGAATAGAAGATAGACGTTGTTTTCTTTGTAACAAATCGGGTCACACCCGTGCTCAATGTTTTTATAACCCAAGTCGTGAAAATCAGTCCAAAGCTTCTACTTTATTGTCATCTCAGTACCCCGTGCAATGTACATACTGTAAGAAGATAGGGCACACCGAAAATGTATGTTTCTTTAAGCAACGAGCTAATAATTCTAAAACTAATAACACAACCGTAACAGATAATAAAACTAATGTAAACTGTTTTACTAAGGTTAAAGACCTCAAATTAACAAAAATTGGCATTAACGACGTGACTTTGGATGCTCTTATCGACACTGGGGCTACGTGTAGTATCATTAAAGACTCCATAGCTAAACAACTGCACTGTAAATTAGATCCCCATTACACCACACTTTGTGGTATTGGAAATGGTGTCTTACATGTTTTTGGTAAAATCACTGTTCCTGTAAAATTTAATGAAATCTGTATCGAAATAGAATTCAACGTCGTAAGAGATAGTGAATTCCATTATGATTGTTTGATAGGTCGTGATATTGTTCAATATTCTGATATTTCTGTTATTATGGATTCAGTGGGTTGTAGGGTGACTCGTAGAGTAACTCCATTAATGACTGACGTTGTGAACTATACGGAGACATGTACTGACAAGTTGGAACACCTAGATAACTTGATTAACCATTTAGATATTGGCCTTCAGACTAAAATAAAAACAGTTTTCCAAAAATTTCCATCTGTATTACCTTCGGAACACAACATTGGGACTGTCAAAACTGGTACATTAAATTTACGTATAAAACGAGATGACATTATACATTATAGACCTTACAGACTGGCACCCGTTGAGAGAGAAAAAGTTAGTGAAATTTGCAAAGATCTTTTAAATAAAAATATAATTAGAGAAAGTGATTCCCCCTATGCTAGCCCTATTTTATTAGTAAAAAAGAAAGACGGAACCGATCGCATGTGCGTAGACTTTAGAGCTCTAAATAAAATTATCGAAAAAGAAAGATACCCTCTCCCCTTGATTGAGGACCAACTTGATAGATTGGGTAACTCTAAATATTACATCTCGATAGATATGAAAAGTGGTTTTCATCAAATTCCCGTTTCCGAAAACTCTATAAAATATACTGCTTTTGTTACTCCAGATAACCATTATGAATTTATAAAAATGCCGTTTGGAATATGTAACGGTCCATGTGTTTTTCAAAAAGCCATTAGTAAAGCTGTCCATCACTTAAAATTCTTATTAGTATATATCGATGATCTATTGATTCCCTTTAAGACTGAAACTGAAGGCTTACAATATTTAGAGCTCACTTTAGATGCTCTTAGTGTGGCTGGATTTACAATAAATTTAAAGAAGTGCAAGTTTTTTGTAAAAGAGATAGAGTATTTGGGTAGAAATGTCTCTGAAGAAGGGATAAGACCAAGTCAAAGAAAAATTACTGCTTTAACTAACTCTCCAACTCCTACATCTATCAAAGAGGTACGTCAATTTATGGGATTAGCTAGTTATTTCCGTAGGTTTATACCAGAATTCGCTTCGAAAACAGCTAATATCACTAAACTACTGAAAAAAGAACAAAAATGGGAATGGGGCGATGACCAAGAAAAAGCTAAAAAATACGTTATAAGACACTTAATATCTAAGCCACTTTTGACTGTATTTGATCCAGTGTTGCCAACCGAATTACATACAGACGCCAGTTCCATAGGTTATGGAGCCATTTTACTACAAAAATTAAATAATCAAACTAGAGTAGTAGCATATTTTAGCAAACGAACTACCCCTACTGAATCCAAATATTGTTCATACGATCTGGAAACATTAGCTATTTATAATGCCCTTCGACATTTTCGAGTATATTTGCTGGGAATAAACTTTATCATAGTGACAGACTGCAACTCAATTAAATCTACTATGACAAAAAAGGACTTATCTCCTCGTGTAGCTAGATGGTGGACCTTTTTGCAAGACTTCCAATTCCAAATTTCTTATAAAAAGGGAATATTTGCGCAACATGTTGATTACTTAAGTCGCAACCCAGTAGCTGTAAAACCTGCGGTTCATATTATTGAAAACTTAAATTCTGATCCTCCATCGTGGTTAAAAGTTGCTCAGCAAAATGATAATGAAACTCAAAACTTAATAAACCAAGTTCAAATCGGTGACATTGACTCCAATCAGTATGTAATAATTAACGACTTGTTGCATTATAAAACTGACAATGTACCAAAATTATTTGTTCCAAAGGGATATAGGCTCAGTATGCTACGACTCTATCATGACGAAAATTGCCATGTAGGTTATGATAAAACACTAAATAAACTTAAAGAAAATTTTTGGTTCCCTAGCATTACAGCTTTTACAAAAAAATACATTTCCCACTGTCTGATTTGCACTTCTCGGAAAGGTCATTCTGGACCTAAACAAGGTCTGCTTCACCCTTTAGTGAAAACTATTCCTTTTCACACATTACATCTTGATTGCACCGGACCGTTCCGACAGTCCAAGGATGGATATAAACACATTTTATTAATAATTGATGGCTTTACAAAGTTTTGTATGCTAAAACCACTTAAGGATTTAGGAGGACGGGAATTAGTATTTGTTTTACGCGAAACAATAACATTATTTGGCACCCCTTCCCTGGTAATTACAGATAGAGGAACCAACTTTTCATCAAATAATGTGCAATCACTATTTAGAGAAATGCAAATCCGACACCATATGATATCCACCGGTACACCTCGTGGTAATGGCCAAGTTGAACGTTATGTAGCTACAGTTATAAATATGCTAACTACGGCAATTAATGATACGACAGAATGGCCAAACGCTCTATGGAATGTACAGCAATCCCTAAATACCACCATTCAGAAAACTACAGGCTTTTCGCCTATTAGGCTATTGATAGGTAGAGAAGGAAACATACCTTCCATACAAGCTCGCTTAGATGATGTGATAGATGTAACTAGTCAGCCCCCTATTAATGTAAATACTGACCGTGACTTAGCACGACAAAAACTTAACGAAAGCGCCGCTAAATTCAAAGTCCGTTTTGACAATACTAGACGAGATAATAAGACTTACTCCACTGGCGATACTGTTTACGTTAGCCAAGACCATAGACGTCATGACAAACTTGCCGCTAAATTTAAAGGTCCGTATGAAATAATAGAAGTGCTAGAAAATGACCGATTTAGGCTACGGGGTCAAAATAATATTAGGGCTATTACAGTAGCTAAGGAAAAATTACGAGCCTGGCCAGGTGAATGGTTAGAACAAAATGTTTCTTTTGAAGAATCTTTGTAACTTTGATCCGTGATAGATTATTTATTGTTATAAGATATTATGATTGCTATGTGAAAATGACGGTAATAATCCAATACAAATGTATTTAAATATTATGATTGTGATTTATATATTAAGATAATTGATTGTGATTTATATATTAAGATAATCGATGTGAATTATATATTAAGATAATTGATTGTGAATTATATATTAAGATAATTGATTATGATTTGTGATAGATAAATTAAGATATAAAATAAATTACTTTATTAAAGAGATACTTTTTATTGATTTGCGAAAACACACATATTTAATGTTACCGCTGGTCGGCTTATGATCAGATATTAGCCTGAATATCATACTGCGGCGGGTGATAGGGTTAATATGTCATGGTCAGAAGTCACAAATAAACTCCGCTGGTCGATCTTTGCCCTGATACTTCACTGAAATTCACACTGCAGCGGGTGATAGGTGCTTGTATGCCAAGGCCAAAGATCATAAAAATACTGCTGGTTAATTAAACATTAATGCAGCAGGTGAAAAAAAAAAAAAAGAAAAAAAATAAGAAAAAGAAGAGAAAAGCAAAACAAAAAATAAAATAAAGGGTACTTCGAGAGCGAAGTACTGGTCAGTCTGGCCGTGATAGATTACTCGAAATATTACAAACAAAGAACTTTAAATATGTGTCTTATCGTAAGAACAGTAGGTACTTACTTATTCCAGTAATACGAGTATTACGAATAACAGATTGTTTTATGTATCTCAATTTTATAACATTGTTATTTAGAGGGTATATTTTAAATTAGGTTACAGTGATAAGATCAAATTTTAGGCTTGTTTATATGTTTAAACATAAAGATTAAATAAATTATGATTTAACAAAACTTCTAGCAAAAACTATAAGCTCAGAATATATTTTCTAAAAAAATCACGTGATTGCTCGACTTGTTTGTTCACTAGTATAAAAGAACACGTTTTAAACGGATTAAGGCACAATCAGATCCAGCCTGTCCCTTGCTGTCCTCTTCAGCGACGTCCTAAGCCGAGGTTCGTACCCCGCAGGGGGTGCCCTTAGCGATAGTCGCTTAGCTTATAAGTTTTTATGCCTGGCTGGAGGCCTTAATTTTAATTAAGCCCCCCACAGGAAAGTTCGGTTGAGCAGTAAATATCCCTAAAGGATAAACTGCGAGATGCCCATTCCAAAAAAAAAAAAAAAAAAAAACGGATTAAGGCACTTCTTAATCGACTGTCGTACCGAACGGAGCTCCGAGTTTGCGCTATAAGTTAAGTATTTTGTCTGGTTATTATTATGGTTTCTTGTATTTTGTTATGTTGTGTGCTATTTACTTATAATGTGATATATGATATTGTGCAAAAAGTACAATTTGAAGTATAACTATAACCTGTGAAAATAGTATAGTTGTGTAAAGTTAAAATGTAATCAGATGATTTTGACATGTCATGTGTATATATAGTATACAACCTATAAATATCCATAATGTTATTTTAAATTAGAAATATAGTAAATATATTGATTAGTAATGATAAATGAGTTTTTGATTAATACATAACGTTTAAATCCTGATGAAAAATTATACTTTAAATAATTAAAATTTATTATATTAAAATAACTGCTTTCTATATAATTGCTTAACATTTTAATATTCCCTTTAAATAAATCTATTACGTGCACGAAAATTGTACCCTTTGTTTTTGTTGTGTTTATGTTAAAGAGTTATTGTTATTGTTTTTAAATTTAGTTTTTGTTACGAGTTGATATTATTGTTGTTGTTTTAAATTAAAAAATGTGTGCGTGTACTAGCGTACACTCGTAAGAAGTGAAACTTCTTTATGACGTTATTTTTCAAAAAATGTAACTACTCAAAACGGGCCGCAAAATACATTGGAGACATTTACCAATCCCTACTCCGCTGGAGAAAGTATACTTCGAATCACGCGTGGTAGGGATAAGAAAAAGATGGCGCGTAACGGAAAAATGTTACACTAAATTTTTTTCCAACCCCGATAAAGAAGTTTCACTTCAAAAAGGTATGCCTTTTTTCGTATACTTTCCTCGTATGCATATTATTTATAACTCCCAATAAGCTTTACGAATTCCACTCCCTTCTTCAACTTTCTTCTAATCAGATATTATTAAATATAAATGATGGCAATAACCATAAAATAATGACTATCAATAAAAGTCACCACTTTTTTGTTCCACTAGTGCACGATGCGCGAACTTACCCCCACTACGCCAAAACCTTGCCAACTTATTGATTTGATATTAGAAATAGAATGTCTCGTTTCGATAAGTTATATTATGTATTAAAAGGACTTGAAAGACGAAGTTGATGATTTCACTGACTTCATGTCTCAAGTTCTCACTCTAGTATACTTACTAGAACGTCTCATGGGTATTATATGGGCCGATCCCGGCGGCACTGCAATGCCGGGCCGACCCGTGACGGGAGTGGAGCGAGCCCCGAACATCCCGTCAGTTTACAAAAATCAGATTAATATACTGGTCCCTCATTGAGGGAACTTTCAGATATTAAGCTGAAAAGAACAGATACTACACTTTGATCTTAGCCAAAAGGCCGAGAAGCGATACTGTAGTTACGTAAACCGGGGAGGGTCATTCAATCGCGGAGAATCTTAACACCGCCATTCAGAAATGCGCGTCATCAGCACAGTGACATCTAGCGGCCGTGTTTAGAACTAGCTTCGCGGATACCTAACCTCTTAAAGTGAGGTATAATTAAAATCTGTTGTTGACATACAGATGTTTGATTATCATGAAACCTTTGTCGTCCCATTATAGGATGCTCGTCGATTGCCAGAAGAAGCCTGGAGCCATCTCTTCCTTTTCATCACGGGCGGCGTCTTCAGTTTGCCTAGAAATATTTATGTCACCATTTGTGTTCTTACGTTGTTTGTAAGTATAACTCGTGCGCGATAAGTTGGGACCTGCTAGGAATGCGACTCCCCGCCCGCTTCCCCTGCACTTCCCCGATGGCGCCCGTATTGTTGCTTGTTATGTTCGTTTTTTTGCGGGCGGTACAAACACGCCAATATGACGTCACCGCGCTCAGGTCCCAACTTACCGCGCACGGGTAGTACCTATCTGTATTTGTATAGAAAACACGCGTAGTGCAGGACACAGAAAATGCATGCACGCGCAGTGTTAGTCGTTTGTCGCCGCGCACTCCGCTGCGTGACGCGGTGCAGTGTGCCAATCGCCAGAATAGAAAAAAAAAGTAGAAAAATGAAGAAATTAGTTTAATTCCATAGAAGTTTTATAAATATTTTTCTGTTTGTTACCTTTTCACGACTAAACGGTTGACCGGACCATAATGAATTTTGCCAAGGAAATAGATTATACCTTGGGGAAGGACATTAGGTAGTTTTTAATCCGCGACTTGGTTTGACCCGACCCGCAATCGACATTCACGCGGACAAAGTTGCGGGCAAACGCTAGTATATTATAATAGAAACAACAATTGGTATTATAAATATCGCATTTTATTAACTGCACTCTTTTTTTGTTCTTATAACGCAAAAAAACATAATAAGTAAAGTATGACAACAATCTAGCGTTACATTAATTCATAGTACCTACACCCATATTTAGCCAGTTATTGTTGACTAACAGATGATACGGATTTATTTTCAACATCATAAGAAAATTAACTACTCTTGCTATCTCTCTCTCGGTCTGCGTGGAGCTTTACAAGCACATGAAGAAGCTTCATAACAAATAAAAAGGAACATAACAAAAATGCAAAACAAAATATTTTATTAAAAAATAAAATCACATTACCATAGTAAAAAGACATGGAACGCAATGATAGCAGCTATAACAATGAAACAATTTTGGTAATACCAACGGTTTTTTTCGTCTAAATAATAAATAGTCAGCAAGTTGCACACCCTTATAAGATAGGTACTAACAATAAATAGTAGACGCTCATTTAAATAATAAAAATATTAGTCTACTTAGTGCTAAGGTCGGTCATTCAAGCGGATAACAACAAGCTCATGGACTTAGCCAAGATTTAAATAAGGAATAGGGTTATCCCGCCATTTTAAAATAATCTGTGTAAATGAAGGTCTAAATAACATCAGGGCAAATTAATATACAAAAGTGTCTGACCTTTTACTGTTATTGTATTTTCTTGGGATCCTGGGTGAATTTCCTCATTTCTGATTAGATAACACAGGAAATCGATGTTAGTAATGATATTTTTTTTTTTTTCACCCGGACTTATTGGACCATCACCATCATCATATAGTTAGATAGATGATCTATATGTCATAGAAATATGATAATTTTATATAGACATTTGGATTATAATGTGAGCTTCGATATAAATAGATTTTATATGGGATTGAACTTGAAGAAATCTGATATTATAGGTCCATCAAATTTCAGAAGGGGATTGTGACGTCACTGTTACGTTAAAAGTGTAGCATTTTTGAGTAATCCAACTTTCGGACCAATCAGAATGTTTAAGGACTGTAAAATTGACCGTTGAAGTTGTGTATCTAAATGTTTTGAATCTAATATGGGTCAATGACCTGAAATAAATGTTTATTTTTATTTTTTTATTAGACACAAAAGAAAAACATTTTTTACAAGTGACGAACGTCCCTTTGGAGCACTCAAGCGGCTAATAAAATAATCCTGTCTAATTCCACGGCCATTGCTTTTACTCGGATCTCAGAATCACAATGACGCAATTTATTTTAAACGTATTTTTTTTAAGTTTTTTATTATTCAAGCTAAGCATAAAATACTATAATTATAATATAATAATCTCTTTACATTACCAATGAAAAACTAAGAAACGTCTAGCAAATATTCTAAATCTATGTATATTTGGGAACAGCGAATTGTTTCGAGACTACATAATACACAAGTGTTTTACATAAAATCTATTTGATATAAATTTAATATAATATTCTGGACCTCCCTGCAGTTCATTTCAACGAGACTCACTACCTTATCTCCTTATAGTATAAATCAAAGTTGTCTGCTTTTATTCGCTGTGTACTTCTAAACTACTAGATGGAATTTGATGCGGTTTTCAGCATTCATTATGATTTTGATCATTTCCCCAAGGGGTCTAAGGGGCCATCTATAACTTACGTGACCGGTAACGGTAAGGGAGGGGTAATAAAAGTGTGACAAGGGGGGCGGGGTCAGTAACTTCGTGACGTCACGTGTATAAATATATAGTATTAATACTGCAACGAAAATCTTTAAAACACTAGAGTGTATGATTGTAAAAAAAAACATCAAGGAAGGGGTGGACAAGAACAGGAGGAGGGAGGTAGCTCCCAAAAACATAAAATCATGTGACGTAATTTATGGATAGTCTAAATTATAGTTACTGGCTTGTTTCTTGAGCTCGGCTGAGTGGTGGTGATTTGTGTGCACGTCGTATGGTCTCAGGAGTAAGGTCCAAAATCGCTCAAAAGTAAGTAATTGAGAATCAGAGCTCAAGATAAATGCCGGCAACTGTAACCAAATGGAGCTTTGGCGGTTCGCTAGTTTTATATAAACAGTAACGCTTTGTGATACCTACTTACCTTTAAGGGTAAGCTCCCAGAGAAGCCAACAGGCATCCTGAGATACTAGCGCTTGTACAGAAATATGGTTTTGTACATAATCTAGATTGCTAGCTTCCTCTCCGTCTATGCGCGCGCTGCTTGCTTGAAATTGAATTGAGCATTCAACACTTAACACCTTAACTGCCAGAAGATGAGACACAGTACAAAATGTATTGCTTGTCGTCACTTGGCGTTTATGGTGCCAACTGATTCCTGTTTTGGAAAAATTAACGTTACTGGGTAAAAGCACTATATCACTTAACACGTTGAACGCCAAATGACCGACGAACAATACATTTTCTATTGTGTCTCGTTGTTTGGCAGTTAAGGTGTTAATCAACTGTGTTTTAATCTATCTAGATACATAAAAAAAAAGTTAAACCCTCTCAGGTATCGACAATATTATTGATAACTTATCTGTGGTTTGGATCTAGACCAAATTACTTTCGTGCATCTTTTTAATTCCGGGTTTTTCTGTTCGTTAGGCTACATGCAACTTAAGCAGACTTCGAGATTACATTTAAAATGGACCTCTGATAATGGTCCTAACATTTAAATTACTATGCTCTGTTCGTTTTATTACGATTTGCGTGATACAATGATCTGCCTAGCCTTTTTGTTTTAAATCAAATTAAATTAACTAATCAAGTAATTTTGCAAACATGTGTACATAGATGTCATAAAGTTGGGGTCAGCTTCCAGTCTAACCGGATGTATTTGTATTTTACATGGAGCGACTGCCTATCTGACCTTCACAACCTATGCACGGTGCTACATGATAGCTTTGGCAAAACTGGTTGTCACATTCGAACTTCGAACCCGTAAGAAATGTCAAAAAAAAATCAGATAATGAAACGAAAATTAAAAATCCGACGACAATTTTCAACACTGACGGGTCCAGAATCATGTACTGATCTCATGGTATCAGGTTGTACACCGATATCCCTCGCACCCTGTATACCATGGTATGATAAGAGAGGTACTCACCCGTCTCTCCCACTTGGTCTACTTCATCTTCAGTTAATGTCGTGTCGATGTCACTGCATAACCTTGAAATTAAAATACAAAGTTTTTTAATTTTTGCTTCAGCATCATTTACTGAGCTCATGGTATCAGGTTGTGCAATAGCTCTTCCACTCTGTAGATTAAAGCACAGCGTTGTGTGAACTGCTCTAGACTACCAACCATTAACAGCTGGGACATCAAATCACAATAAAATGAACAAAGTAGAAACATAGGATGTCAAGAAATTGTATTTAAGTGTAAATCATAAATCTCACAAAGGCCATATTGTTGAACTAACCAAAAGTTGTGTTAAAATATGATCTCACACATAACAAGTACATGTGTTAAATAAATTGTTTTAGTTACCAAAAACTAAATAAAGTGTAATTGCAAAAACTGTCAACCGTTGTATTAATTGTTATGAGTAACATTTACTATGGGACCAAATTTGAAACCATGGAAAAAAATCTGCTGTTGCCTATGTTTTGTCAAGTTATGCTAAATTTATTTTTTGCGGGATTTAAGGTTTGGTACCGTACAAGGTTCTCAAACGTTACGTTCTGAAACTTTGTACGTACTTTCGACTTTTAGAGAGATTTCTTTTAGAAAAAATAAAAATATGTCAATAGGTATAGAAACAAAAAAAGAAAAGTAAAATGACTGACGACTGACTGACTTCTCTGCAAGTATTCTTTTCAAATTTTTAATTGGTAACCCTGTAGTCCTGTGGTAACATTTGTTTATTAAAATATCTATAACCCACGCAATGAGGTTTTCAGTTTTTTCAATTGCACCTAAGAGGTGCTGATTCTTGTGTTCATCAACTAAAACAATATACTGAATTCGATTGGTTCATTATTATTTTTAGTTAAGGCACGTAAGATATTAAACCGTAGTATTGGAAAAAAGGATCACAATGCAGGCTATTACTAAAACAATGCATTTAAATAAAAATGCAAAGTAAGCTAACCTTAGTAAGTGTCTTTATCTACTGATGCTAATTAGTTAATATTAGTGCTTCGAAATGTACAGAGGCCAGCACACCAAGCTACCCCAATGTGTCAGATTTATTTGATAGTTTTTCAACTTTATCCCAATAGAAATAAGGTTCATGTTATATTGGGAAAATCTAACACGTTGGGGTAGCTTGATGTGCTGGCCTCTGTACAAGGTAGAATGTCACCAATGAAACTAAACGCGATCAAAACAACAACAAAACGGAATTCGAGATATGTCAATGTCAATTCAACTCTGCTTATGTGGTGTGTATTTATTTTGATCGCGTTCAGTTGCTTAGGTGAAATTTGCTTTATTTAAAATATGTATGTTAAAAAAGTAAAAGATAAACGAAGTTCAATTATAAGATTGAACCCAGGTGTTACACTATTTATTTTATTTCAAATGCTCTGATCACTGATATTAACGTACAGAGGCCAGCACATCAAGCTACCCCAATGTGTCAAATTTCTTTGATAAATTTTCAACTTTGTAGCAAAATAAATAAGGGTCATGTTAAATTGGGTCAATTTGACACTTTGGAGTAGCTTGATGTGCTGGCGTCTGTACCTAAATATATATTTAAGAGCAACATATTTATTTTAGAACTCATAAGCTAGATACTATTCATTATTTAATCCAGATACTATTTATTGTTAAATCTGCTATTATATTACGTTTTAGTGTCTTAAGTAGTATTTAAAACATTTAAATAGGTACATTAAGCGTGAATTAGTTTTAAAACAACTTAGGTTTAAAAAAATGCCATTTCTCTATAAAAGCTGGCAACGAAATATCTATGTACTAGCTTAATTTATATGTAATTACCGAAATATGAGCACCTTTTTTTAGGCTATACTTTATTTAAAAGTCACTATTTGAAACGAAATTGGAGATTTATAAGAATATAATTAGTAAGCACTTCTACCAAATTCTGGTATTGGTTACCTATATCAAGTTACGCATTCTGTAGTTTCTATCTACCCCCATGGGAAAAGGTTTATGTGTGTAAGGTTATGAAGGTGATTTATTGGTTGGCAATCTGTCAGGGGGTGAAAGTATTCATGTGTATGAGCTATCACTATTCTACAAACCAATCACGAAAAAAAACAATTGTTCCTTAGATTTTAACAAGCAAAGAGAATATCAACATGGCTGTTTGTGTATGTGAGTTTAAATGTTTGTAAACGTACCCACGCTACAGAAGAAATTCCCAGTCTGGGGCAACGTTCTTAAAAAAAAAAACAAACAAACATAAATACGCTTATAACAGCTGTTTTTCGAGCTTTCAGAGAATCCATCCTAAAAGTTTTTCATATTCATGACTACTTTAACCCCCGAAATATGGCCAATGAATTACTTCACCCTGTTTGTATACCACTGAAAATATCGCACATCAAGTTCAGAAAAAGGCTTTGTAGAGCGTCACGTCGTCTCTTTCACTCATACCAGAGTGAGAAGTGTGTTTGATGTACCACATTGACGCACAGACACACAGATATTTTTATACGTGCGTAATGAGCTCAATTGTAACGATTGCTCATTCAACAATATTGGTAGCTTTTGATAACTGTTGTTGTGAAATTAAATGTGTCTCGACGTGTAGTTATAACCGTAACGAAATTATAAGGAGGAAATGTATAAATGTTGCCATAGAAAATAATATTTTAGAAGCCTGCTTGCTGTGTATTTGTTGATCATTTATCATATTTGCAGCTATTCAACCAAGATAATACATTCATAAGTGAAAATTATAGTATGAAGTGAATACTGTTGACAGTCTCAATAGGCCAGGATCACAAGCGCTTTCTGGGTACGATTCCCATGTCGTGGTAAGTGCTACCCATTGGGTTCGTCCATCAGGCATTTATCCGTAGCAGCCCGGACTTAAACGTAACTGGGGATCTGTGGGTGTACTATAGGTACGCCTCTGCTTATCCCTTCGAGGATTACACACGTGATCTTATGCTAATCATGATTTTGTTTATCACTATAAAAATAAATATTTTCACTATTTTTTGTTTTAAAGCAAACCCTTCTTTTTATAACGTCATATTTTGCTATTTAATACGCTTTTTGTATTGAAATATGAAATGTGTGTATGAAATTATTACTAAATCCAAGTGTTAGAATTTATTGTATAATTGTATGTATGTTATCTATGTTTTAACTTAAATTGTTCGTACACTTAAGGACAAATATATCGTAGGTGTTGCATTTCACGGGCCCGCCTCATTAAATTGTACTGCAGTGCTATTCTGTAAAACTCCTTTAGTGATGTGAGCTATCATCCCATAGTATTGCCAGGGATTGGATTGGAGTGGAAATTATGTATTTTTCTAACTCGTCCGCTGTTCTTTTCTGATTAATTTCGTTGCGGGATCCAAGACTGTTAAATCGTTTCTCCAGGACTCGTCCAGCTTCATTGTCTCGGCATTTTTCTGATGGTGGCCACTGTCTGATTTTGGTTTTCAGGAGTTGCAGTTGTTTGGGATGCTATGCGCTCACATCACCTAACTGTTCACACGGAGATTTTTACGGTGTAAGCCCGCAGATATACAGTAAAAGTATGCGCTTTGGAAATTTTGCCCTGCCGTATTTTTTAGTAGTTTTTCCTTCTTTGATATTTCTAATACAGGGGCAGATCGTCATTTGTCACTTAAAAAGTTGTGAAAAAAAACTAACCTAACAGTAGTCGCATATGATGCGTAACATATGACATCTCGCCTTGGCAATAAAAGCAACATAAACATTATATCCTGTAAATATTACTCATGTAGTATTTGAAATTATTTTTCGTAACGCATTTTTCACGAATACACTCCCACAGATTGCAGGAAAGATGTTACACATCAAAATATTGGAATTATGGTAATACAAAATAAATGTTCTGCATTACATCTCATCGTCGCGAGTTCGTATTTCCGAAGATAGACGATGATTCCCAAAGCGCATACACTGTTTTTGGGAAATAACTCATTTGTATTTTATACCAATATGAATATTTATTTTTTATATTAAAAATCAAAAAAAAAAATTCAGCGTACCTACTGTATGCTCCATACATTCCCAAATCATTCCTAGTTTAGGGAAGCGTTTTCTAAGTTTTTGTAACAACGTTTGGAAGAGAATAAAGTGTTATTGCAAAGTATTGTTATTTTATTGTGAATAGTATCAGAATCTTCTAACAGAATAAATGTGGTGAGTACGTACCCTATTAGTAAATTCTACAAACGATCCAAAGGATTAGGGAACATACCAATTACGTCTTACAAAAAAGTGGGGGAAGTTCTTGCAAATCTAATCATCTATCAAAAAAGGGAGCAGGGGAATAAAATAAAACAAATGTTGAATTCTTTTTACTTTTTTTCCGTGCGTTCCATTTTGCACACAAAAACAATCTCATGGGAATGAAGACAAAACGAAATGCATGACTGTTAAATAAATTATATGTTTAAATAGTTTAGTAGGGGGTAGTATATATACCACTCTGTTCCCACCGTCATCCACTCACCACTCACCGCCATCCAGCACAGTTTTATCTACACATCGCATACAAAAAACGAGCAACTATTAGCAACTAAACCAGAGATGATGCGTTACCCAGAGATCCTCACCTCCATCCGTTTCGAGATCCCGTTGTCGGGACAGAAGAATTGCAATGCCGCACTTAGTTCCACGATCTCAGCGCTAATATCATTTCTATTATCCTTATTCTAAACATAACTAGTGTAAAGTTTTCATGTAACATACAAAAGATCTGATGACCAGTGTCATTATTGGGTTTTTAATACACTAAATTGATGGCAATAGGCTCGTCCTCTATATCGTGGGACTTAAACATAACTGGCGTAATGCGGGTGTATAATTATCGGCAAGTAACTTGGCAAGAGTCGTTAGATGCGCACAAGTCGTTTTTTAGGTCTCTTTGGTAGTCAAGCGGGACGCGGGGTATGAGGTACGTCAATCCGAGCGCGCGATTGGTGCAACAGTCGACAGTTGCCTCCCGAACTCCCGATTACACTTGCGTGCACGAAAATTGTACCCTTTGTTTTTGTTGTGTTTATGTTAAAGAGTTATTGTTATTGTTTTTAAATTTAGTTTTTGTTACGAGTTGATATTATTGTTGTTGTTTTAAATTAAAAAATGTGTGCGTGTACTAGCGTACACTCGTAAGAAGTGAAACTTCTTTATGACGTTATTTTTCAAAAAATGTAACTACTCAAAACGGGCCGCAAAATACATTGGAGACATTTACCAATCCCTACTCCGCTGGAGAAAGTATACTTCGAATCACGCGTGGTAGGGATAAGAAAAAGATGGCGCGTAACGGAAAAATGTTACACTAAATTTTTTTCCAACCCCGATAAAGAAGTTTCACTTCAAAAAGGTATGCCTTTTTTCGTATACTTTCCTCGTATGCATATTATTTATAACTCCCAATAAGCTTTACGAATTCCACTCCCTTCTTCAACTTTCTTCTAATCAGATATTATTAAATATAAATGATGGCAATAACCATAAAATAATGACTATCAATAAAAGTCACCACTTTTTTGTTCCACTAGTGCACGATGCGCGAACTTACCCCCACTACGCCAAAACCTTGCCAACTTATTGATTTGATATTAGAAATAGAATGTCTCGTTTCGATAAGTTATATTATGTATTAAAAGGACTTGAAAGACGAAGTTGATGATTTCACTGACTTCATGTCTCAAGTTCTCACTCTAGTATACTTACTAGAACGTCTCATGGGTATTATATGGGCCGATCCCGGCGGCACTGCAATGCCGGGCCGACCCGTGACGGGAGTGGAGCGAGCCCCGAACATCCCGTCAGTTTACAAAAATCAGATTAATATACTGGTCCCTCATTGAGGGAACTTTCAGATATTAAGCTGAAAAGAACAGATACTACACTTTGATCTTAGCCAAAAGGCCGAGAAGCGATACTGTAGTTACGTAAACCGGGGAGGGTCATTCAATCGCGGAGAATCTTAACACCGCCATTCAGAAATGCGCGTCATCAGCACAGTGACATCTAGCGGCCGTGTTTAGAACTAGCTTCGCGGATACCTAACCTCTTAAAGTGAGGTATAATTAAAATCAGTTGTTGACATACAGATGTTTGATTATCATGAAACCTTTGTCGTCCCATTATAGGATGCTCGTCGATTGCCAGAAGAAGCCTGGAGCCATCTCTTCCTTTTCATCACGGGCGGCGTCTTCAGTTTGCCTAGAAATATTTATGTCACCATTTGTGTTCTTACGTTGTTTGTAAGTATAACTCGTGCGCGATAAGTTGGGACCTGCTAGGAATGCGACTCCCCGCCCGCTTCCCCTGCACTTCCCCGATGGCGCCCGTATTGTTGCTTGTTATGTTCGTTTTTTTGCGGGCGGTACAAACACGCCAATATGACGTCACCGCGCTCAGGTCCCAACTTACCGCGCACGGGTAGTACCTATCTGTATTTGTATAGAAAACACGCGTAGTGCAGGACACAGAAAATGCATGCACGCGCAGTGTTAGTCGTTTGTCGCCGCGCACTCCGCTGCGTGATGCGGTGCAGTGTGCCAATCGCCAGAATAGAAAAAAAAAGTAGAAAAAAGAAGAAATTAGTTTAATTCCATAGAAGTTTTATAAATATTTTTCTGTTTGTTACCTTTTCACGACTAAACGGTTGACCGGACCATAATGAATTTTGCCAAGGAAATAGATTATACCTTGGGGAAGGACATTAGGTAGTTTTTAATCCGCGACTTGGTTTGACCCGACCCGCAATCGACATTCACGCGGACAAAGTTGCGGGCAAACGCTAGTATATTATAATAGAAACAACAATTGGTATTATAAATATCGCATTTTATTAACTGCACTCTTTTTTTGTTCTTATAACGCAAAAAAACATAATAAGTAAAGTATGACAACAATCTAGCGTTACATTAATTCATAGTACCTACACCCATATTTAGCCAGTTATTGTTGACTAACAGATGATACGGATTTATTTTCAACATCATAAGAAAATTAACTACTCTTGCTATCTCTCTCTCGGTCTGCGTGGAGCTTTACAAGCACATGAAGAAGCTTCATAACAAATAAAAAGGAACATAACAAAAATGCAAAACAAAATATTTTATTAAAAAATAAAATCACATTACCATAGTAAAAAGACATGGAACGCAATGATAGCAGCTATAACAATAAAACAATTTTGGTAATACCAACGGTTTTTTTCGTCTAAATAATAAATAGTCAGCAAGTTGCACACCCTTATAAGATAGGTACTAACAATAAATAGTAGACGCTCATTTAAATAATAAAAATATTAGTCTACTTAGTGCTAAGGTCGGTCATTCAAGCGGATAACAACAAGCTCATGGACTTAGCCAAGATTTAAATAAGGAATAGGGTTATCCCGCCATTTTAAAATAATCTGTGTAAATGAAGGTCTAAATAACATCAGGGCAAATTAATATACAAAAGTGTCTGACCTTTTACTGTTATTGTATTTTCTTGGGATCCTGGGTGAATTTCCTCATTTCTGATTTTTCTTGGGATCCTGGGTGAATTTCCTCATTTCTGATTAGATAACACAGGAAATCGATGTTAGTAATGATATTTTTTTTTTTTCACCCGGACTTATTGGACCATCACCATCATCATATAGTTAGATAGATGATCTATATGTCATAGATATATGATAATTTTATATAGACATTTGGATCATAATGTGAGCTTCGATATAAATAGATTTTATATGGGATTGAACTTGAAGAAATCTGATATTATAGGTCCATCAAATTTCAGAAGGGGATTGTGACGTCACTGTTACGTTAAAAGTGTAGCATTTTTGAGTAATCCAACTTTCGGACCAATCAGAATGTTTAAGGACTGTAAAATTGACCGTTGAAGTTGTGTATCTAAATGTTTTGAATCTAATATGGGTCAATGACCTGAAATAAATGTTTATTTTTATTTTTTTATTAGACACAAAAGAAAAACATTTTTTACAAGTGACGAACGTCCCTTTGGAGCACTCAAGCGGCTAATAAAATAATCCTGTCTAATTCCACGGCCATTGCTTTTACTCGGATCTCAGAATCACAATGACGCAATTTATTTTAAACGTATTTTTTTAAGTTTTTTATTATTCAAGCTAAGCATAAAATACTATAATTATAATATAATAATCTCTTTACATTACCAATGAAAAACTAAGAAACGTCTAGCAAATATTCTAAATCTATGTATATTTGGGAACAGCGAATTGTTTCGAGACTACATAATACACAAGTGTTTTACATAAAATCTATTTGATATAAATTTAATATAATATTGCTATTTAAAATAGGTCCCTAATGAAAAATGGAGCTTAAATCCCTTATATTAAAACTCAATATTGCTAAAATGTTTTCTTTAAGATAGAACTGTTTGCGTAACTGGACAAGGCACAATATTTTGGAAAATATTTTCATCCTACTTGACTTAAAGTACACACGGCAAAATAGTTAAGTATGCAGGTTTACTAAACACAAAGACTCGCAGCAGTCGCGGTCATAAAACGTGCGCACGGTGTTTATTTAGACTGGGATTTTTAAACACTAATGTGCAAGTGCTGTATACGGCCCGATGAGTATTTGTAATATTAAACAACATATCGTCACGCCTGTGGGCCTTTACTAACAACCACACTCCACCAGTTATTTTTATGTCCCATGTAATAGGGGTGCCACCCTAATGCCACTAACCGGGTAAAGATCCCAACTCCAGGCTGACAAATTCCAGACGGAAAAAACCCAATAACACTTTTTCCGACTCTGAAATCGAACACAGGACATGTGACATGCTCATGCATTTGTAATATTATGCAGCCGTATTAGGACCACAGCTGCTACGAACGCTGGCGTATACTGTAATATTAAATGTGTTTGAAACAGATAACCATCAATTCACCTGTATGCTTGTCAATTTTGCCGTTAGAATTTGATATTGTAACTCATGATCAGTTTTATACGCAATCTGCTAAACTTTGCATAAAAATTATAATATAATTATACAATACTTTTATAAATAGCGATTATTTTACTCTGGTAAGTTTTGATATTGTAGAGTGCACTTAAAATGATTGAGTGTCATCTTAGTGCTTAAGACTATCGGGTTTTATATATTATTTGATGGTGATTTCCAACTACAAATTGAAACGTACAGAGGCCAGCACATCAAGCTATCCCAAAATGTCAAATTTGTTTGATAGATTTCCAACTTTATTGCAGAAGATTAAGGTTCATGTTCAATTGGGATTTTTTTTACAATTTGGGGTAGCTTGATGTGCTGGCGTCTGTACTATTAATCTTACTTACACTCTATTCGAACTAGAACACGCGCGGTCTGCGTAATAGTGGTAATGTCGACAAATAAGCGTCAATACTCGTGAGACGATTGGATTGTTTTCATTTTAACACATTGTTATAGTCAAAACAATAATAATAACGCGGGTTTGCCGACGCTATATAAAAATGACTTATTCATTTGTCATGTAAGCCGTCCTTGCGCGAATAAAGTGTATTCAAAATCATTTTCCCGCAAACTTATAGCTAAATATTGTTATTAGGGAATAATTATGAATCCCTATAATAGCTTCGTGGTTAGAAGACATTTCATAAAAAAAGCTATAAGATTCTAGATAGTATATTTGTACATAGATTATATTTAGCCGCACACGATAACATATTGGAACACACGATTGAATACAAAAATTTTGTTTGGAGTAAGACTGATAGATGGCGTCACTATAACTTGCACTCAAAAACTTGTAAAATGCACTTACGTCCAGAACAATATTAATGCAATCAACACAACGGAGATCTGTCTCAAATCGTACCAGCTTGGTGGTGCTGTTATGGAGACCTGTCAAAGTCAAACTCATGAAATACAATCGGACATGGCACTCTATGAAAGTGGCGAAAAAGAGAAGTCACATGAAGGGTTTTCTTTTCATATTCCTTACATCTTCCAGAACATTTGTGTGTTAAAGCGAATGCATTGTTTTGAATTTGAAAACGTGAGAGTTTGCTAATTTAAAAGAAAAGTTGTCGTTCCGTTGCTCACAAAAATATTGTAACCTTTAAGTTATAATATTTTTGTGCGCAAAGGAACGACAACTTTTATTTGACAAGTCTACTACACCGTCACTATTATGAAATAATAAAAATAATTTTGGAAAATGTTTTTTCTAACAATAAAGAACTCCTAGAAGAAGAACTCAATAAAGAACTAACATAGGATTATAGAGTTGACAGATAATATAAATTAAGATTTGATTTAAAAACAAGAAACAGTAACACCATCGTCAAACACTGATCTACTTGTAACTATGTAAGCATATACAAAATCTAATTTTCATACACATTACATTAATGTAAGAATTACGACAACCATATTTTACTTAGTGTTATGGAATAATAGACCTAATATAGCAATATATAAAAGACATAATTTTATAAGGGCCGATTCCCCGACAGGCCTAGCATGTCAAAAAATTGTATGCTTGAGAAAAGACGCGCATTTCCGGACTATAATTACTATTTTAACAGAAATAAGAAATAATAGAACGGACATTAGAAGCGCGCGAGTTGTCATATACCACAATGTTCAGGAGTTTATATTTACTTAACATACTGGACAGATTAGATTTACAAGACAAATGGGCGAGATCGAATCAAACGATGCATCATTCTTATTTTGTAGTGAATCTGCTGAGTACGAAAACAGGTTGTCTTCTTCGAATTTGAGTCACTCCACTTTAAAAATGCAGATGGCGTTAGTAGTCCGCATAGTTATGAGTTTTGTCGTTTGTACAGTGATTTAATCACTCGGTGGTCACACAATCGATTATTACGTTTAAAATTAAAACTCCGAATGCAAGGAAAATGATTATTTATTCCTATTGAAACTTAAGATCAATGATGCAAACCTTGAATGTTGTAGAGCTGCAATCATTGTCACGGGTACTGCCATAAAAACTCTTTGAATTGTTCTGGTCTGGCTTTTTGTTTATAATGTCAAATAATGGCTTGTGTCACGTTTATTACGTTTTTGTCATAATTTTTCAATGCGTAAGAAAATATTCAAATTTCGAATTGAGCAATTCGTCCCTGGCTAAGCGCAGTACAAGAAGTCCTTATATAGAACTTAAGGTGCCCAACCTTATCTTACTTTGACTGTACCACAGCAAAGTATGATTAAAATCGTGTAAAAGTATGTACTTCCTTATGATGAAATATGGTCACAAACTATACTTTTATAAACGATGTTATACACTAAATAATGCATCTCTAGCCTCTGTTTTATTTGTTTTATCGCAAGTATGAGAGTACGAGAATAATTATAAATTCAAATACAGAGAATCTACAGAGTAGATAAAAATAAAAGAGGTAACAAAATTATATTTGTCATCGTCAAATTTTATTTTAATAATGGGGTTGCGGAACTTTTTAGTAAAACTAGCCGCATAACTGTATCCAAAGGTTTTTTGCGTGTACATTAGAAATCACAAACAGTGCTTATACAAGAATAAAATACAAAACTGTGCTTTGAAAAGACATAAATATTGTCAGACGTATATTAAAAAAATATCCCTTTATACTCCACTCACAATACATTATAAATAAATATAATTCACAAGAATCTAATTTCCATCGACTGACCGAATTTGACGACGTTTTTCGACGTCTGAAAATGGCCGGCTTGGACGCCAGATTTTTTCACTAAAGTCCTCTTATTAAGAAACGAGAAGTAATTTAACTTAATCAAAACTTAAACCTAGAAAAATGTAGGTGAAATCTAGGTGGCTACTAGATGTAACTTTACTACTCGTTCATTATTTGAGGGTAGATTAAAAACTAAGATAATATTAACATCACCATACATCGAGCCTGCGTTTCTCCCACCGTAATTCACGACATCACTCCGACTTCCGACGAGTCGTACGAGTGGTCGTGCGACTAGTCGTCCTGCGGATAGTCGTGGTCGTGTAACAAGCGCGTGCCTACATGATGTGTCAAGCCTGTGGTGGTTCGTCGAGTGGGTTGGCTCGCGGAAGCTCCTCGTTCTGCGACTCTTCGCGCGGCTCCGGGAATGTGGCGGAGGATGAGCCACTGCGACTTGTCGACGTGGAAGTCGCGGTGGAGGAGTCACCCTCTTGTGGAGTGCTGGAGTCCCTGGAAATGTTATGTGGATAATAAGAATGGGTCTTCAGATATGATACATAAGAGAGCAGTGATGACACGGTTGGCGTAATGGCTGAGCGATCGACTGCCGCGCCGTGTGTCGTGGGTTCGATTCTGCACTGCTTCATCTAATCTTTAACTTTGCAAAATTTTGCACCTCCGTGAGCGCAATATTATATTCTTAAAAAAATATCCGCTTCACGTATTATTATAATATGTAATTCTATTAAATTATCGAAACCAAATTATTATGAAAAAATGCATTTCCCAAAGTGACAATCGTAATTTCACGCGAAAATCTTTTTTGAATTTCTTCGTACATATGTGAAAGGTATTTTATCCTTGTGACTGTACACAGTACCAGCCTATTACAGTCCCACTGCAGGGCAAAGGCCTCTTCTCATACAGAGAAGGCACGAGCATTAATCACCACGCTTGCTCAAGACAGGTTGGCGATTTCAGACTTATATTAATGATATAAGTCCAGGTTTCCTCACGATGTTATCCTTCACCGATGTCAGTGATGTCCAAGATAAACTTAGAAAGTACATATGAATTGAAAAACTCACATAGGTGTTGCCCAGGATTGAACCCACAACCTCGAGCACAAGAGGCGAGGCCTAAACCACTGGGATATCATGACATTTTTCACACTGTACACTGCTCTAGACCAAATTATAATATAAAACATACTAACTTATGAAATCCGTTGGTCTGACACGTATTGTAGGCGCCACAATGCTGACACTTCAGTCCCACCACGTGGAACTTCACCGTCGACAGCTGGAACCAGATAATAAATTAAAACGTGACAAACATTAATATTTTGGTTTCATCAGTTTACATGCTAAGGTACCTTATTATGCTTGATTATGCATATCCTAATATATATAAATGACGTGTCACGTTGTTTGTCCGCTATGGACTCCTAAACTACAGAACCGATTTTAATAAAATGTTGCACACAGTGAGTGTTCTGGTCAAACTTAAAAGATAGGATAGTTTTATTTCGATTATTGACCTCAATATTTTTTATTGCAAATTAAATGTTTTCCTATAATAAGTTCCATACATTTCTGACAGATGGCAGTGTAACTTAACTTCTGAGGCGGTAGGAAGTTCGCCGTGACAGCTAGTCTATATATTATATATAAAGTGGAATCCCTGTTTTACTTGCTCACACATACTTGAGAACAACTATGCCACTTCCATTCATCTTTTTTTTTTCAAATATTTATTTGTTTATTTATTTAATTTAATACTTTAAGCACACAAATGTACAGAGGCGGACTTAATGCCATAGTCATCTTCTACCAGTCAACCTTTGGGTGAAGGAGAGACATACAGTGGTAGGTGCAATTTCTTAAAAGAAAAGGGAACAGGAAAAAATATATTTTAAACTTAACAACAAGATTTTAAACTGTAAATATAATGCCTACATAAAAGAAATACTTTGAAAAAGGTTCTTAAGGAAAGAAAAATTAAGACAGTTGCACAGATAATTGGTAAATTTCAAAGGCTTTTTTAAATTGGCGCGTTTACACGGACTACACCGCGGGGAACAGCTAGTTGTTTATTATGTGCATTTAATTAGCTATCTATATCAAAAGAGATCCGGAGGCATGGCAGAATAAGGACGGTCGTACCCTCCTCGTCGTATCCACATGGTAATTAATTTCGATATGGATAGCTAATAGGGATGTGTCCTAGGTAAAAATATACTAAGTCTATTTATTCCGTCAGTAAGATTACCAAAAAATATTGGACACGTATTTTTTGCTTACTTAATTAAATAAAAAGTGACAATGATATAGCACATCAAAGTTCAGGAGAAGGGGCTTGTGACGTCACGCCGTGCTACACTTTTAACAAAGTGTAGCACGGCGTGACGTCACGCGCAATTTCAACGCACTATACCGTCGTCATTTTTGGTTTACGTGACAAAAGCAAAAAATCCGTGTCCAGTATTTGTGAGTAATCCAACTTTCGGACCAATCAGATTTTTTAAGGATACTACCCTATTAATTGGACATGAAGGTACAGGTACAGTAAGGACTTATAAATAACTAGCAAACCTGGTGGCCTTGCTCGTAGTCAGCGACACCTACCGGTACCATTTGTGAATTTATACCATACAGGGACAGACTCAAACACACCAGCACAGCCGTTCAGGAGTTTAACGACATACAAACATACAGAATTATAGATAAAAAGATATGCATACAGGGCGTATAAGCGTAAAGGGACGTCAACGGCTTACAGTGTTATGGTGTTTACCTTGTGACAATCCTTGCAAAGTATCGTGGCCTTGTAATCTGCGTACTCTGGCGGCATCGGTGTCGCAGCTACCTCGGAGTCCAAATAACTCCACAACTGCAAAAGAAACCAATGACGATAGAGTATTTTATTGTTTTTGGAAAACCATCTCAATTTTTTCTTGTATGACATATGAAAATTAATGTTTTGATTGAATCGTCATAATTTTCAGTATTTCTCATTCGGATCAACAAATCAATGTATGCTCAAGTGTCGCCCCAAACAGACCCAGTGGATCACGTGGAGTCACATTATGTCACAAGCTTTTGGACACATTCAATTGCAGTTTGTTTACTCCCTTGTAACGTCATTTAAGTAAATTGTGTTAAAACAGGTCATACAATAAAACTAATCGCATATTATTTGAATAAGTTGGCGCAGATAAGTTCCAGTTAATTTATCTGATGGTTATTTATTCACAGTCTCAGATAGACAGTACGTAACGGGCTGTTAAATACATAAACATATTATTATGTCACAGTTCGGTTTCTAGCTGACAGGAGAAAGAAGTGCCCCTAGGCGTTAAACTCACATTAGCCATATCAATCATGCTAGTCTGGCAGGTGGGACAGGCGTAGTGTCCGGAATGCAGCAGCTGCTCGAAGCAGGGCCGGTGCAGCAGGTGTCCGCAGTCCGGGATGTGGCACGGGATACGGGACGTGTGGATGTCCTCGAGGCACACGGGACAGTTCGAGCGGGATACGTTTTCTACGCACTGGAAATAAGTAAAGTAACATATTAATCTATTACTTAAAACTTTTTTATTTGTTGCAATATGGACTCACATAGTACAAAGAGCAGTACCAAGGTTGATGATAATGTTTGGCAACATATTTCGCTCCAATTTCTGAAATCTGTAGACTTGGGTTTCGTTTTTTAGTGGATACAGAATCCTGCTCATATAGCCAAATATAGATTGTAATTTTGGAAATAATTTTTAATAAAAATAATTGTCTAAGCATTGTAATGCCACTTGTCTCAGCAATGTTCTGGAACGTGTCTCACCCTGTGAGTCCTGTGACCAACTTGCTGCAGCTGTATCGGCAAGCACATACTGCAGCGCTAGCAGTGAAAGAACCGGTCCCTTTCCCCGACCCGGTGGATGTACTGCCACCTGTCAAAAATGTACTGCAACGTGTCATACCCTGTGACCAATTCGCTGCAGCTGTACCGGCAGGCTCTAGTTGTGGGGCTCGCAGTGGAAGAACCGATCTCTTTCTCCGACGCGGCAGATGTACTGCCACCTCTTCGAACAATGTACTGCAGCTAGACTCACCTTGTGTCCGAGTTGCTGCAGCTGCACCGGCAGGTACACATTGCAGCACTCGTAGTGGAAGAACAGACCCCTGCCACCTGCCTCAACAATGTACTGCCGAGTACTCACCCCATGACCGACTTGCTGCAGCTGCACCGGCAGGTACACATTGCAGCACTCGCAGTGGAAGAACAGGACCCTGCCACCTGCCTCAACAATGTACTGCCGTGTACTCACCCTGTGTCCGACTTGCTGCAGCTGCACCGGCAGGCACATGTTGCAGCGCTCGCAGTGGAAGAACCGATCCCTTCCTCCGACGCGGCAGATCCCGCAGCCGTCGCAGTGGTACTGCCGCTTGTCGTCATCGTCGAACAAGTTGCAGATCAGGCATGAGTACTGTGAGAATTAAGAGTAAAAAAATGATGTTTTTTTTGAGTATTGAAAAGTTAGGCCTACACAAGCCAGAGGCTATATCTGTTCATGTTCATTTTATTGAATCGGCTCATAAGTTTAGAATGAGTATAAAAACACACACTGCTCCGTTGCTCTAGCTGGATACGATTATTGGGTTGGGCATAGTGTTGTTGGATTTTTCCATCTGGAATTGCTCAGAAACAGCCCAGAGGATTTGTGTCTGGTTGGTGGCAATAGGCGAGCCCCCTATTACATAGGACTTCAACATAACTGGTTAAATGGGGGTGTAATAAATGTACAGCTCTGCCTAATCCTTCGGGGATTGCAGGCGTTATGTTATTATATACATATATTTTTTTATAATTATGTTGTGATGCCCAATGGCTAAGGCCGAAGTACCAATGTGGTTTTTTTCAATTCATTATGTATGTATATTCTAAGTTTGTTTTAGACAGTACTTACACCGATGTGAGTAATTTTAAAACAAACGTAAGCATAGCATCTACGACACCGTCGGCATTTCAAATATATGACTTTTTCGCCGTCACAACTTACCAAAGTTGTGAAGAAATCAAATATTTGGTTGGAAACGAAGCCATATTAGAAAAATTAACATAATTATCCAAGTACAGCACGAGTCGGAAGTCCCTTGAACACTATAAAACACGCATGGCGTGCCGAATAACACGATTAGGGTGCCTGGCACACGCCATAACCCTTGTTATATGCCGGAAATGCAGATCGCGACACGATTCGTACACAGTAATGTGAATCATCAAAAACAATTGCTGTATATTGTTACTAGTAATTTCTTTTTGTGGGCACGCTACTATTAATACTATTATCCCACTGCAGGGCAAAGGTCTCTTCTTAAACAGAGAAGGCATAAGCATTGATCACGGATCGGCGATGTCAGGCTTATAATTTATTAATTTTAAGTCCGGGTTTCCTCACGATGTTTTCCTTCGCGACGAAGTTTATTTTAAACAGCACTAACATCGGTGTTATTATTGTCTAAAACAAACTTAGAATATACATACATAATGAATTGAAAAAAAAAACACATTGGTACTTCGGCCTTAGCCATTGGGCATCACAATATAATTATAAAAAAAATATACATAAAATAACATCACGCCTGTAATCCCTGAAGGGTACGGCAGATGCATACTTATAGTACACCCACATTTCTCCAGTTATGTTTAAGTCCCATGTAATTGACGAGCCTGGTTGCTTTAAACCAGGCACAAATCCAGATTCCAGGTTGCTACTAAGAAATTCCAGATAGAGAAACCCCATAACACTTTGCTTAAATCGGGATCGATTCCCGAGTCAAGCAAAGTGTTATGAGGTTTTTCCATGGACGGGACGATTCCAACCACTAGACCAACGAGCGAAGAAAAATACCCACATTTTTTTTTACAAATATTGAAAGATTGTGTTATTTGGTTAAACATGTAGAAAGAAAATGGAAATTACTGATAAAAAACCAGAACATCCCAGCATATACACACAATAATATTTGATATCAATAATCTTGGTTTTTTAAGCCATTTGTCATACTTTTAAGATATGGCAGTATAAAACAGTGACCATAAATGATAAGATTTTGCAGCATAGCTGTTTATACTGTGTTCATGACTGGCAGAACTAAGTAAATATTGTATGTGTCGTGAGTATTTATTAAGTAATGGCAATATGTCGCAATACATAGTCAAATTATGTAAACATTTGATTAATTTTCAAGGCCATAGCAGTTTCAATGGTGTTTAGTTCCCACATTCATTTGTATTCGTCATCTGCCTGGCCTTTTCCCAACTATGTAAGGATCGGCTTCCAGTTAAACCGGATGCAGCTGAATACCAGCATTTTACATTGAGTGTATTTTCACATTATCAGTACTTTACCTACACAACCCAGTTACTGGGCAACACAATACCCCTTGGTAAGACTGGTTGTCAGACTTTCGGGCTTCTGACTACCCGTGACGACTGTCAAAGATCTACAAAGGACAGCCGGGACCAACGGCTTAACGTGCTTCCCGAGGCACGGAGGAGTCTTGATATGTTACAAACGGTCACACATACACACTGACCTCGGCATTGTTATAGTAAAGCGACGATGCAACAAAAAGACCTATGAATAAGAGGTACAGTTATGTCTATGAACACAAATATTTATCTCTGTTGTATTAACCTCCTTTGGTTTACAGTTCTATTGTATCATATTGTGGAGGCTTTTCCTCAAATATCACAAATTAAGAGGTCTTCTTCCTCTTGCTATTGTGTCTATGTGCCCACAGAGCACAGAATTGCTCCAGAATTCCATGCTGGCAGCTAGAGATGCCATTACAATGAAATTCACTCTTAGTGCAAGTTTAAGGTGTAATAGGCATAGTAAAAATTGGGATGTGTCTCAGGTTAAATATAATAAGTCTATTGATTCGTCAGTGAGATCACCAAAAATAATTGTACACATATTTTTAGCTTACTCAAATCAATAAAGAGTGACAAAGATATAGCACATTGATGTTCAGTAGATAGTGCTTGTGACGTCACTTCTGCGTAAAAATTGTAACAAGTCGTGATGCCACGCGAAATAACGACGCACTATATAATCGTCATGTTTACATGACAAAAGAAAAAATATGTGATCCATAGTTAGATTACTCAAAATACTGGCTTTTGAGTAATCCAACTATCGGGCCAAACAGATTTTATAAGGAAACTACCCTTTTGTCACAGGCTATCAGTTTCTACATTACAGTATCTGTCACTGATATAATAGAGTACTCTTTATTGTACAACATTAAAATTTACAGAAATAACTTTTAGAGGTAAGTAACAATGGGCGGTACATTGCTCAAATCAATTTCTCTTACAGACAACCTTTGGATGTACTTGAACGAGAAAGATACGTTGGTAGTTTGTGGTGTACTAACAACATTTACCTACATACATTATATGTAATATATAAAATGCAAACATGAAAATTACAATAACTGACTAAACTGTTACAATTGTTGTTGTTGTTTGTTGTGGTTGTTTGTGTGGAAAGTGTATACAATGCTGCCTCAAGTAGCCGCCAGTTTATTTATAGTTTTAGGCCGAAATCTACACATGGATTGTTTTTTTGTAATTTACCTTTCCAAATCGCACTCCACAGTTTTCACATTCCTCTTGCACTTTCTGCCTCTTGTCACATTCTGTACAAATGAGTTCCGTAACGGACTTCCGGTTGAAGTAGTGCTGTTCGTTCTCATCATGGCAGTATCGGCAGACATACACTTTGTTGCAGCATGGTGTCTGAAAATAATATATATTTTTTTTTAATTTTGTGTTTATATTTTAAATTTTTCTCTCTGTGCAGGTAAGGTTTACATGCCATATGTTAGGAATGACTTTGCACAATATGTGCAAAATCATTTATTATTAAACTATTATTTTTATTTTTATAAGATAAAGCCATTTGTATTGGGTTTGATTGTGGAGTGTTATATTAAGCAATAAAGAGGTAGACTATACCTACCATTGACAATCTTTTCTCTTTTTAAATTAGAAGCGAACCTTCTAACACAAAAAAAAGACTTAATTGTTGATATTCAAAAAGACTTGTTTGTTGTTTTTGATATTAGTAGAGTAGTGACTCATTTCTTATATTCTATTCTTATAAACATATACATATAACTTTTAACTTGTATGTGCTTTAGCAAACAAAGGACTCTTCTACATTCAATGTTCTAAATATAAAATCTTGCAAGTACCAAGCTGCAATACCAAATCTTTGAAACTGAACTCTAAATAGGTACTTATGAAAGAGGTCAATTACTTTCAATGACTTGTACCTATAATGTCCATACAATGCCACATCACGTGAGAACACATTGGGGGAAAGTTAAGGATTACTTTCTTTATTTCGCCGCAATAATAAGGCATGATGCGCGCCATCCAGTTCGTTGACATTATCTTTATTTCTGAAATCCGCATGTCACTATTGCTAGACTTCTACGCCGTGTGTATATATAGACAGCGATTTGTTCCCGGCTATCGCACACAAACCAATATAATCAACTAATATCGATTAATTAACATCTGTTTAGGATCTACTTCTTACCACGAACTTTGCGCGACGTTTGTAATGAGCGCAGCCGATCCGTTTCTCTTTACTTGGTTCTGTGTTCACTGCACCATTAATATTCACAGTTTCTTCGTTTTCCGTAGACATTTTTCCGGCTAATTTACCGATGCACTTCCCGATAACAACACACCAAGGTCTCAGGACGTCATTCAATCAATTCTTTCAATTTTTTAATTAAGTGTTGGATTATTGAACAACATTTTATTTGAGTGACATCTGGCTGACTTGCGTGATTTTCCACGGACCATAACTGGCTAATTAGACATAAATAAAACGAGCGTGACCGAGACAGTATTGAAATAATATTTTAAGTATAACAGAGACAGACGGACGGTTGATGCCAAAGATATTCATATGTTTTGTGAGTAAATGAAACTTGGTTTGACGTTTAAAACGTTTAGTTATTTTATCGTAAGAACGTTCTATTTTAAGTAAGTATTTTTTTTAAACTTTCTCTTTTATGCTTATTTATTAGCATAAAAGCATTCTAATATGGATAAAATAAGTAAGGCACATCCATTTTCATAGTTAAGTAAGCAGGAACAGCGACACGAGATTTAGCTTTTTGATAAAATCTCACGACTCTTGCTAGTCAAAGTCGCCAGTTTTAAAACAAAGGAATCAAATAGGGTATTACACCATTTTTCAAAAACTGTTTTAAATTAATCCTGAGATCGTAATGAACTAGTAGAAATTTTGTTAATTTTTTTTAAAACCGAAAAGCGCCTTAAAATCTGTTTTTTATTTATGATTTTGAATTTTCGCGCGGAAACGCTAGCCGCCATGCTTTTTCATCTCGTGACGTCACTCGGTTAGTAAACAATACGACTGCGAAAGACCAAGTATTAAGATTCGTGAAAATAATGAGTTATCATTGGTGTCTTGTGCCTGAATGCAAAAACTTACATTGCTGTTTTAACATTTCTCAACTCCGCAGAACAGAAATCGGGATTGGAGGCAAAAAATTTCGCCACGATTAAAGTATTAACCATTGGCAGATTTGTACTTTCTGCTTTCACAAAACCGTCTTCCATAGTGAAATAAAGGCTAGAAGTCTACAAACGTATTAATAACTCGTAAATTTATCAAAATAACAGCGCACAACTTATTTTCAGTAGATTGTTTACTATCGGAATGACGTCACGGCGGGATCCAACATGGCGAATGGCGTTTTAGACATTTCAAAAACAGATTAGAAAAGACGATTTTTAAAATGGAATTATAAAATTAAAATTGCAATTTTATGAATAAATATCGACGTTTCTTGTTTACTTTTTTCGAAATCTATTATGAACAAACATTTTTATATTTTTCCTTACATAGTGTAAAATACCCTATTAACTTCGACCCAGAATTCAGTCAATTCAACAGCAATAACAGTGGCCTATTAAGGGTTCATAAAATAGGAACTGAGGCATCGTTTTTTAATGTCTACTGAAGCCTATGGGATGCCTTTTAAAGACATAGACAGACCATATTGGTGATGTTCTTTAGAAAGGTCAGATGCGTAGTACTCTCAACTGGAGTGCGTGTATGACCAGGTGTAAGACCGTAAACAAAGCAAAAAGAGTATATAGGTCAGCATCGTAGCGGCGTTCTGTAGTCTTTGCCTATCCTGATAGGAAAAAGGCCTAAGTTTACGTATGTATGTAGGTACTTTATAGTCCTTCATCTATTAAATCTCCTTGATTGGTAGGTATAACTTGACAAACAGACTTATTATAATATCTTGTCAGTCAGTGTTCTCAAACAACAAAACAATGGCAAAATTTTAGTTTCATCAGATTTTAAAGAATAAAATGTAAAAAAAAATAAACCAAAATAATATAAATACAAAAGGAACCAAATCCAGCAATAGCTATGTCTTATGTTCCTGCAATTCTAGTTTTTTGCTTGTTATATCAGTCGGCAGCGGTTGGGCTGGTACCGCCAAAATTCCAGTGGAAAGTGATCGACTTTGCGTGGTCATGCCCAGACTGCTGCACGGACAGGGAATCCGCAATAGCCAATGGGACCTATATACCCACAAATAACATGCCGACCGGAATAGCGAGGTGGAAGGACAAACTGTTCATTACCATACCTCGGTGGAAAAACGGTCATTTTTATTTGGTTTTTATGAAAAAGCAGTAGATATTTAACTACATACTTAAAATAATATCTACTGCTTAAGATCACTAGCGTAAGACAAAATGAATTATTCAGCCTGTGTTGGCCAACTGACTGAAAACTGATTGAAAATGAAAAAGAGCCTACTTATTCATTTTTCGGAGAGCGCGATCCTGCGACTATGGAGCAATCTCGTCAACTTTTCGACAACAGCTAACGTACATAGACTAAGCTAAGCTGTTACGAACTAACAAACATATGCTATCGAATAGCGCGACCGCTGAACGGGGGGGTCTGATTTTCGGGTTCTTCATCGCCAGCCTATACCAATCCCAATTTAGTCAGCGTAGTTGCCTTAATTTTTCTTTCATAAGAACCTTCAAAAAGTATAAGAAAACTTAAAAAAAAGATGAATGTAATCGGTTAAGTAGTTCTCAAGTTTTGGGTTGACCAAGAGAAACAGGGTTTCACTTTTATATATGTACCTACATATATAGATTGATATTAATTTCCTACAGGCTACATACATCTAAATTCTAACCTAAGTTATTTCCCTTACCAGGCATCCCTTCTTCTCTAAACTACGTGTACCTTAACGAAACTCAAGATGCGCCTCTACGTCCATACCCGAACTGGCGTGAAGGTTGCCTCAGCCCCGAAGACACGGTGGTCTCCAACAGAACTGTCGTGTCAACATTCAGGGTGCACGTGGATAAGTGCAATCGACTCTGGGTCGTGGATAATGGAGTTAAGGACATGGCATGTAAGTAAGCTAGTATAGAGGGCGTCCGGGGAATGGCCGGACTGAATTTTTGAACTGAATTAAATACAGAAGTAGTCACGTCAGTGATTAAAATAGAACACACTTTCAAAGACTATAATTACATAAATTTATAGAGTTCCATAGTAAAAAAAGAAAACCTTATAGTTATATCTTGCCCGTCCGTCCTTTTGTCCCTGGATTAGCGTAGAGATTATTTGTACCTAGAAAGCTTTAATTTGGCATACATATATGTTTACATAATGATCACATCAAGAAAGTGGTAAAATAAAATGATGATTTTTTTTGTTGTTGTCTACCTCCTCTGTAGGTATTTAACTTATTTTTTCTCGTCTACCTCATAGTGTGGGGTATAGTTGGGTTAGTCGTATAAAATGATCGCGGGTGTGGGAAAGCATTTTTTCTATTCGGTGATCTGTTTGCGAAATATTAAGGCCAGCGCCCACTGGCAGCACGGCACGTCAAGGGATTTTTGTAATACAGATGATTTAGAATCTTATTAAACACTGTTAGGGCTATATTTCACCGGGACACCATGGCGGCGCTACAAGTCGCGCCACCGTGGTGTCTGTAAGCTACCAAACTAGACACCAGAGTCGCCACACCACACTGAGACAGTATCAAAATGGACCTCGAAGAGATAGCACTACAGACTGCTGTATGTAAGTAAGAAAACAGAGTTCAAGAGCAAAAAGAAACAGTAGTGGGTTCATCCTTATTTAGCCGATCGCTGTAAGAAAGGACAATTCATAAATACGACGATCTAAGAAGATATCCGGATAAGTTTTTAGCTATCTGAGGATGTCCGTGAGGTCTTTTGATGAGTTACTGACTTTGTGTGAAAATGATTTGTTGAAACAAGACAATGCAATGAGGTAGGGGTGGCACTGGCGGCCGAGTGAGTGAGACACCATACAGCGCTATAGTAATTAGGGGTGGCGCGACCAGCGCCGCCATGGTGCCCCGGTGAAATATAGCCCTTAACGCTAACATTTCATTGATACATCACAGCCTCCTTTCGCATCCTTCGGCACGTTCTGGCCGTGGCATACCGAAATGTGAACGCTAAGCATCATGAAATAAGATCTCAAATTATTTGCGCTTACTTAAATCCCTTGACGTGCCGTTCCGCCAGTGGCTTAAAAGTGTTTTGGCTTTTAGTTAAGAGTCAAGTGTCCCCCATTTTTTCATTTCAATACTACAAGTTTTGTATGAACTCCACAGCGGATGTGGTACAAGTGACAGATCCGGCCGTACTAGTGTTCGACTTGAACACAGACGAGCTGGTAAAGAAGTACATCCTCAGACCAGACGTGTTAAGAGACTCTTCCATGCTGACCAGCATTGTAAGTATGCGTAGTGTAACCTCTTACTGTGTCCATGGTAGGCGACACAGTTCGATCTTCAAGGTTAAGCAGTGCTTGCCGAGGTCGGTCCTAAAATGGGTGACCATCCATTAGAGCCCCCTCCGTAACTCGGAAAGCACGCCAAGGCGAAGGTTCCGGCTGTCATTTGCTCATCTTTCAAAGGCGTTACGGGTAGTCAGAAGCCCGAAATTTTGACAATCAAACTTACCAAGGGTTAACGTTTTACCTAGTTACTAGCCTTTGGAGGTCAGATAGCAATAGCTCAATGTAAAATGCTTGTATTCAGTTGCTTCTGGTTCGACTGGAAGCTATCATAGTTGGGAAAAGGCTAGGCAGATGATGATAGCCTCACGTCACTGAAACCGGAACCAGTATAAGCGTATTTTCACATATAAACGCCGTACCACGTTTGATCAACTCATAGTGAACGTGCATTCGTCTGTAGGTACAATCAGTGAGTCAGCCCATCAACAAAGTTATGGCAACTGCAAAATAGCCCACCCAAAATGTAGTTTTTGTCCTAATAAGTCGTTAACATGACTAGCGCTGGCTAGCCGCGGAAATGGATTTATTTTCTGGCACCTCTAGGTATTAAAGCAGCCATCTGCCTATTTCTTGGATTTTACCTCTCCAGGTGTCATCAGACGCCTCTGTTGTGAAGACGTTACGATCATCATCTGCCTAGCCTTTTGCCAACTAAGTTGGGGTGGGCTTCCATTCTAACCGGATGCAACTGAATACCAGTGTTTTACATAGAGCCACTGCCTATCTGACCTAGTAAGACTGGTTGTCAGACTTTTGGGCTTCTGACTACCCGTAACGACTGTCAAAGATCTGCAATAGTCAACCGGAACCGACAGCTTAACGCGCTTTCCGAGGCATGGAGGAGTCTCGATATGTTAAGATCCACAGACTGACCTCAGCAAGCGTAACTTAACCTTCAATCAAAGTTTTTTTTTCACTCTAGACCCATTTAAATCACTAACAGAAGGGTTGGTACCAATGACAACCCGATATCGACAGTGCTATTTCTGTTAATCCAGAATTCGTGATTATGAATCATAAGTCAAATTTCAAACTGCAGTAGCTCAGACCTCAGAATGTTTTTTTTTTCAGACTGTTGAAACCTTAGGCAAGGATTGTAGCGGCAACAGCCCCAAAGCCTACGCATATATCACAGACATGGGATCAAACGCGCTCATCGTGTACAGTATGCACGACAACGAAGCGTGGCGGGTTGAGAACCATTACTTCCATTTTGACCCCCACGCTGGGGTCTACAAAGTTGGAGGTATTGACTTCTATTGGAGTGATGGAGTCTCTTCTGCTACTTTGTCGCAGGCAAGGAAAGATGGGTGAGCTGGCTTTGAAAGTAACTGCTAACCTAGCTCGGTAAACTTGTGATGGTATTGAGTTTCTTTTATAATCATTCATAAACTATGGTATCTATTTGAGAATATCGCGTACAACTAGTCAAAACATGTGTAGTTCGAGAGGACAAGATCAGTCACCCTACTCTAATAGATATTTACAGACACGTCTTTAACTTTACTAAGTAAACTAAGCATTGCGTTGCATACAAATGCGAACCTAATTCCATGTATCTTTAATGTTCATATTCGTATAAGCAAAATGTAAGTAAGCGTTTTATTTAAATATTTAATGTTAACATGATATGAATATGAATGTGCAGGGTTACATGAGTAGAGGAAGACCAAAGAAAAGATGGATGGATTGTGTGAAAGATGATATGGCAAGAAAAGAGGTGACCCTTGAGATGACGAAAACATGCTGCGCCGACCCCAAATAAATTGGGATAAGGGCAGGAGGATGATGATTAATGTTAACACGATGCAATTAATGTTCAAGTATTTAACGCTTTTTTAGGTACTTGGTAAAGTAGTACGTACTTGGTAAAGTTTGATAATCTGGTAGTAGCTGAGTTATTGTAACCGAAGAGCTAAATTGTTATGTGCTACACATTCGTCACTCGTCTCTAAAGGTTCCATTTGAAAACAAGCGTTATTCAGCACCTGCCTGCCAGAACCTACCACTGATATGGACCTTATAGCGCAGGAGAGACGGTGACGGATTAAGCCTTAATCAAATTAAGCAATTGCCTAGGGCATCACGTCTGGGGGGGGGGGGGGGGGGGACCAGAAGAAGCACAAAAAATCCTTCCCTAGGGCATCACGTCTCACTCTCACGACACCAAAAGCCATGCCAAAAAAAGTTTGTAGGACTAATTTTGAAAATTCGCGGGTTTTGCACGACTAATGTTTTTAGGCGGTAAAGGTTTAAAGACCTATTCTAATTGACATACGGATAGGGGGGCCCGCAGGCGTGGATTGCCATCAAGTAGTCTTAATCTGTCACTGAGGAGACATGCCTTATTCTTAATTTATTTTATACATTTAATATTTATGTACAGACGCCAGCACATCAAGCTACCCCAAGCTGCCAAATTTTCCCAATTGAACACGAACCTTATTTGTGATAAAATTGAAAATCTATTTAAGAAATTTGACATATTGAGGTAGCTTTATATGCTAGCCTCTGTACCGTGCGTGTTTCTACCTCTTACCAATAACAATGGATGCTTTTCTTTCTTTCTTTCAAATGTGATTGATCTATTGGCTGGTGATAATCGATGGATGAATCATATAAAATTCAAATTTCAGTTTCGCCGATTTGTATATGCACCCGACGTCAAGCACGAAACTGTTCAAAATGTCAACTAAGCTGTTGAGAGACAAGAATGCGCCTCAAGAGGAAATATTCAATGGAGTTCAGGTTTGTATGAGCAAAGTCTATCAAAAATATGTTTATTCACCAAAGCCAAATTATTTTGAATACATTTCATTTCTGCTAAACTACGCACCAGCTTGTTGCCACACGCAATCCCTCATACTAATTATTCCAAATAAGAACCTGAACGTTTTGAAATGGACATTAGTCATAAATGAAATATGAATAAAAGAACAATATGTATATTACCTACACATCTTCCCCAGTGGCACTGACTGAGAATACCAAAAAGGCACTTATGTATCTTTTATCGAAGAGATGTTTTTGAAATATCTAGCATAGGGCCCGCTGCATGAAACTACATTATCAGTACTCATCGTCTCATCTACTTTTGCCTTTATCTTGTCTTTATCAGTGTAGTTTCCGTTTTATATTGTAATGGTAAACAGTTCTGTACTTGTATATTTAATCAATATGCAAGTTAATGTAGATTCTAGTCCTGCTAACAACAATCCGGCTATAGTCCAGAAAGATTAGAAGTTACTGTAGAACTATAGTCAATACTGTATATAAAGTGTAGAAATGTAGATTTACGTACGGGTCAGTAGGTACCCAAGCAGTGGCGGACTAACAGGGGGGCGGAAGGGGCGGCCCACCCCGGGCTTCCGGTCTTGGGGGCCCCTAAATGCCTCCGCATTCCCTATCAAATCCTAAACGACACTTAAAAATTGTGCTAAGTACTACCTAACTAACCTAAACTACATAATTTCATCAATATTTTTTACGCGGTAATAATATTCTTTAACGTTGCTGAACCCGTCCAATACGCTGGGGGAATTCCCGTCTTTGTAGCGGGTACTTTAAAATTAATTTCACTTGCCAGATATTAACGAAATAAACATACAAATGTGAACTGAATAAAAAGCTTTTAAAACTATTTTCTTTTTTAAAGCTGGGGGGCCTCATTCAGCTTTGCCGCCCCGGGCCTCATTCAGCTTTGCCGCCCCGGGCCTCATTCAGCTTTGCCGCCCCGGGCCTCTGACGGGCTTAGTCCGCCACTGTACCCAAGTGCTTTCTTATTTTGTCCAGATAATTGGTGACAGAGGGCCACAGTCGCAAGCCACAGCCTGCGACATAGATCCGTCTACTAACGTCTTGTTTTACACTCAGGTAATAATAAAGTTAGTTTAGTAATGCACTCTGTAAAAGCTCCATCACGGTCTTTGTGTTAATGCTAGTCATCAGAGTGTTCACGAAAGAGCCCTGGCTGGAGGCCTTTACTTTTATAAAGTCCCCACAGGAAAGTTCTATTGAACAGTTAAACCTTAAAGCATCCAAAAAACAATAACATTGTAGTGTCACCGTATAAGGTAAATATCTCTGTATGACTGTGTATACTTACATGTACAGTATGACTCATAAAAAAATCATTGCCAATCTTTCAGGGGGTAAAATTAGGTACTCGTAAACAACTTTTAGTACCTAAAAGATAACTTTGTCAGCTTAGTTGTTAACTGTATTGTGCGTACTGAGGTCTCCAGTGAGTGAAGGAATAGGTAGGTACCCGAAGGAGTCTCCTCCTCCTTCCTAAGTAAAATGAGGAAAATGCCGATGAAATTTCAACACAGGTGATCAGAATCATGTACTGGGCCTAGTCATGGTATCAGGTCCCTTCCACGTTGCATATAATGATGTGTAGATACGGAAGGACCGGTTCGCTCGCTTAACGTACCCACTTTATCAACAGGTATGCAAAAATGGCTTAGGATGTTGGCACATGGACAAAGATTTTAACCTGGACAACACTCCTCTGATCCTTAGCGACTGCAATTTAATGGAATTTCCGAATGATGTGAAAGTATGTACCTACATATGTATATTATTTTTTACGAGGTAGGTTTCAAAAGAATCATTTAGAATAGAATAGAATAGAATAGAATAATTTATTTCAGATAATTTAAATCCATATCTTGTTAGTATATTAGCAACAATATTAGCTTACAATTATGTTAGTATTGTTAGTACTTATCTTTATGTAGACTACTTACTACCTATACAAAACCATTCACTACCCTTACCCAGTGTTTTTGAATGGGGCAGTCAAAGCGAGCAGCAATGACTTTCAGAATACCATTCTTAGCACCTCGCAGACGCTGCAGTAATGAAGCCGATTTTTTGCGAATTATGGCCTTGAAGCCGTCCGTGTGGGCTTCTGCAAATATCCCGGAGGCACTGCAGCGCCACGGTAGCCTTGACAACACTCTGAAAGCATTGTTATATTGAACCCGCAGGGTGTCATAGGATCGTCGCGTATAGCTCACCCACAGGCCACTCGAGTAAAAAGATTGACAATACGCTTTAAAGAGCGTTATTTTTACTTGAGTTGTACATCGAGCGAACCTGCGAGCAAGCATATTACTTCTCACAGCCAACGCCCTGCGTTCCCGCTCTATATCCTCGTCATCCTTGAGGTCATCCGTTACAATATGCCCCAGATATTTAAATTTGTCAACCAGCTTCAGTGCAACGCCATTGAGGTATACTGCAGGCACATGTGCAGGTCGATGTTTGCCTGCTTTGAAGATCAGCATCTCGCTCTTTTTGGAATTGTATTTTAGTCCATGTGTTTCTGCATATTACTCGCAGATATAAAGCAGTTTCCTCACTGCACTTATTGAGGGACCCAGCAGAACCATGTCATCTGCATAACTAATATTGTTGACACAGGTACCATCGATATAGCATCCGACATGAGTGCCGCTGAGTCTCTCAAGTAGCTGGTTGACGTACAAATTATTTGCTTACGACATTATTCTTCTCATTCCGTAAAAGAGATGGTGCAATATACGTTCCTCTATGGCTCCACCTCTCTCTTGGAACGAGAACGGCACGCGAAGGCAGTGAAGCTCGCGATGTGGTTTGCCTTATTTGGGCCCAAGTTAATCATATTTTTAACTTACCTTTTCACCCTTATCAATAATGCCAGCCTGTTACTATTCCACTGCAGGCAAAGGCCTCTTCTTATGCAAAGGACTTACTTAATTTTAATAATTATATATTACAAGTCCAAGTTACCCCACCTCTGTTTTTTTTATTTTGATTTCGATTAATCGATGTCTAAGATACGCTTAGATTGAATGAATTGAGAAAAAGAGTCACATTGGTACTTACCCCGATTTTAACCCACAACCTCTTGCATAAGAGGCGAGACCTCGGCCACTGGTAGATCACGACATTTACCAATAAATCTCCTCCAATATCCTTGGAAATCCAGGCAGACCGCGACGGCAACCTCTGGATCCTGAGCGACAGACAGTCGCGGTTCTTATACGAGTCTATGGACTTCAATCAGGTCAACTTCAGGGTCTTAACTGCACCCACTGCCACCCTCATTAAGAACACGCCGTGCGAGAAGAAGGGGTTTTTTTGTAAGTATAACTATAGTAGTGATATTAAGAGTTAAGTTGTAAGTTGAGCAGCTCGTGGCTAAATAAAAACAGCCGAACAGTTTGATCGAAGGTTAAGCTACGCTTGCCGAGGTCAGTCTGAGGATGGGTGACCGTTCGTAACATATCGAGATTCCTCCGGGCCTCGGAAAGCACGCTAAGCTGTTGGTCCCAGCTGTCATTTGTAGATCTTTGACCGTCGTTACGGGTAGTCAGAAGCCCGAAAGTCTGACAACCAGTCTTACCAAGGGGTATCGTGTTGCCCAGTAACTGGGTTGTGGAGGTCAGATTGGCAGTTGCTTCATGTAAAATATTGGTATTCAGCTGCATCCAGTTAGACTGGAAGCCGACCCCAACATAGTTGGGAAAAGGCTAGGCAGATGATGATATTAACAGTTAATAGAACTCTTGATTTCTGATTTTTTTTTCCTGTATCGCTCCTACAGTCAAAGGTTTGATATCCTACTGCTAGATTAAAACTGAGACAACTCAAAATGGCCTGAACACAAAAATCTTATACCTTTAAACGAGCAATTCTTGAACATATGCATGTACTAATAATATTATTTATTTATTAATAATAACTATTTGTTTTTATTATTTGCATACCCATGGGACGGTTAAACATTGAGAACATTATTACTCACATGAAAAAACATCAATCTATATTTTTACCCATTTTTGCCAATAAATAAATGATTTCTGATTATTTCAGCCTTGAGAAAATAAAACTTAGAAAGTAAATATCAATTATAAAGTCGAAATTCCCGAACCGATTGAAACATAACCCATATCATCATTTGGATTTTTTTGAGTGCAAGATTAACAAAAAAAAAAGTTGTTTTTATGTCATGTTATTTTACAATGCGAAATATATTCAATTTGAAACTGGAACTGCTATTGTTTTATTTCCCAAACTACACCGCGATTACTGTTTGTACAGAGACCAGCACATCAAGCTACCCCAATCTGTCAAATTTCTTTGATAGTTTTTCAACTTTATTACAAAAGAATGTTTCATGTTCAATAGGGGGTAACAAAAACCAGAGTAAAAAAGCAAAACACATAAAATAATTTAATTTTTTATTTAAATATACAACATGGTAGTTATAACTATGTAATTAAATAAGTCTATGTGATTGAATAATTCATAATTAATCATAATTTTGCACGTGACCGTCGATTCCGTTTGATTTCGTTCACATTGTCAGTCTTTTCACTAATTATTACAATTGAACCGACGTATTGTGGACTTAGAAATGTGAGCACCTACTGACTAACTTTACGTGAAGTTTAGAGTCCCGAGGACGTCGCGGGCGCAGGAGGGGGAGGGGGGGGGGAGGAAGGAGCTCTCTCTCTCTCCACACTCAAGCATCACTCAGGACGAGTTCCCACCAATCAAAAGGCTTTATATGAATGAAAGAGGAAGAACAATTGGTATTTATAAGGCAGATGTAAGCGAAAATGCCGGGAGGGGACGCCCTAGGACAGATACAGTCTCCCCCTATCGGTGAAACGAGTTTTAAGTAATGCTTGAGTATTGAATGAGGTTCTGTAATGCGAAGTTTTAAGGTTAATAGTTTAGTAATATCCCGAAAAACGTTAAGCTTAGAAGCCCTGTGTCGTATGAATTTCATAAATCGTCCTTTTACAGGGTCCATTATTGCCTTAACTATATTTATTTTTTCACTGTGCATATTTTCTATTAATTGTTCACTGTCTGACACAGAGTAAGCAAATGGAGGATTTCTTCTTTTTTTATTTATTTATTTTTTTCTTAAAAGCCCACTGGCGGCACGGCACGTCAAAGGGTTTTTGTAATACAGAAGATTTCGAGTTTTATTTAACACATTTCATCACCTGCTTTGGCATCCTTCCGCACGTTCTGGCATGCCGTGGCATACCGAAATTTGAACGCTAAGCATCATAAAATAAGATCTCAAATCATTTGCGCTTACTAAAATTCCTTGACGTGCCGTGCCACCAGTGAAATTCTTGACCCTGTCCATATCAGCACTCCATAGACTAAATACCCATCAACATCATCTAGTTTCAATAGAATGAAAAACAAAAAAAAAGATATGTACAGTTCACGTTACGTATGTTTGCCGCGCTGAAACCAGGCTTCCCAGTGCGTACGCGCATGACGCGCTGTTATGCATTACAATAACTTATTGTTACTGTAACAACTTATTGTAATAGCTGTTGGTTCTTCTACTTATAAATAAATAAATAAACTGCGCAGTCATTCGTGCCTATATCAGAGCGGCAAACTTAAGTGTCGTGAGCTGTCATTTTTAAACAATTTACAAAACAAATATCATATTTAGAATTCATAGGTTAGGTAAAATACAGTTGATAGTGTTGGGTAAACATCGGGATATTACTAACAATAATAAGAATTATTTGCACTACAACGAACTACAGTAGCATACAAAAAGTATAGAATCTAAACGGACATAAGAAGATCATTGTATGAAAAAGTTTTTCATGAAACACTACACAGTTGATATCATCTGTTCTCTACGATTCTGTGTGACATATTTGTGGTAAGTCATTCAAAATTTTATACATATCGTTTCGGCTGATTTGCAAAACTTTTTCATAGAATATTTTACAAATGATTTCTAACGGCGTTTGGAACAGACTGACTAATCGTATCTTGCCAGAGTTTACGCAAAAATTCAATGGTGAGCGAAGAGAATCTTATTTTTGGAAACTTGTATTATTTTACAAATTAGTTTTAAACATACGTTTGTTCTCACAACGCTACAGCTGCCGACTAAAACCAACTATTCACTATAACAACATTTCTTTCATAATACTCATTAAATTCGCGACTTCCATACTACCGTACTCCGACCAAAACGTTTCTATTTCTTAAATATTATTTTCTAAGTCCATGCGTGGCTCGTACGGTGCCCCATCGCGTCTGAATCCAACAGAATTTGCACAAGCATTGCAATTTGAAATATAATAACATTATTTACAAGAATTATTGCTGAATCATCTATCATAGGCCATAACAAGATTGAGAATTTACAAGAAAATATGTAATATAAAATAAAACTTATAAAATAGTGTCGCGCATGCTGAAAGTTATGAAAATCTATCGACTAAATCGATAGTCGATAATGTCAACTCGTGTTCTACCTTACTCAAATGGTATCGATTTCTAGGCTAAACAAATGCGGTTCAATTATTATTATTTCAGTCGACAACATTATCTCGGCTACTAACCAACAGTAATGACTGTTTTGTACGTAATATTCTTGTTCTTGAACTGCGATAAAGAAAAAACAAGTAAATCTGTCACACATAACTACGAGTAACATTGCTTACGCTTGTTTCAGTTATCTATATAGTCGAATCAATCGATTATCGTTTAGTCGATACATGTCCAGGTTTTGCTTGGGATTATACCCGCTCGGTACGACCACATAATCTTTTGCATTTTATTGAATAATTGAGTATTTCTTTAGACATTCACATTCCATTACCTATCAGTGATATAAGAAGGGCTCATGCAATGAATATAGACGAAATTCTTAACCTTTTAATTGCCTGATTTTATATCTGTTGCCGTGTCTCCAGCGCCCAGGTTCTGAATCGTCAGTAAATTTATCATCTAGCTTGATATGACTTGTTATAGGGTAGAATGTAAAGTAGAACCAATAAATAAAATTGGACAAACAAAGGTTTCTTTTGGCGTATAACGAATCAGTGGGAAGTAGTGGGAAGTAGACTTGTGTAAGTGATTTAATATTATTAAATTTAACATGGTACATGACATTCAAACATAGCGCGCGGTGGCGTTGCATTCGCGCGCACTATTTCATCTCATTTAATGATGGTAAGTATACATTTTATTACGCGAGCATTTCATTACAATAACCATAACGTGTGGCGTTGGATTACGCGGCATATCTGGAGTCATGATGTCATGAAACATATCGCGGTACTAAATGTAATTTCAGGTTTCATCACTTTACATTCAATGTTTTGCGCATGTCTAGTGGGAAGAACTCAAAACATTGGTCGGATCAATCCGACATAGGAGGTTACAATTGCAACTTAGAGAAAAGTAATATTTCATAATAGTATGGTTTCGAAAATGGATCTATCACTATCAAATTCATTACATTACATTACATACGCTCGTATTCTCTGAAGGGTTTGGCAGAGGAGAGTGACTTGACGGCGCGTTTGGTGCAGTGGCTGAGGTATCCGCTGCTACGCTGCGTGTCGAGGGTCCGATTCCCGCACGATACAAATATTTGTATGGCCGATGGTAGTTGTTCCGGGTCTGGCCGTTTGGGTATGTGAGTTACCCACGATACAAGAGAAAGTCCTAGTGTGGGGGTAACGGTTTAAATAAATAAATAAAAAAGGAGGTGTACCTATAGTACCAACCACCCACATATTTTCGATATTTATGTTTGGGTATCAAGTAATAGTGCCATAAACCGGATAAAATCCAGACTCCGGGCTGCTACTGAGAAATCACAGATTTAAAATTCATCTCAATACTTCAGGAGAAAATGGCTTCGCTTGAGTAAGTTTTTGGCGTCTTCTAACGCTAAACACTGGTATGGTAAGGGCACCGATCAACTTGTTGACATACAAAACATAAATTAGAGAATAGACATCTCTTTCTGACAAATGATGATGAAAGTAATCTAAATTTAAGTAGTATAACAAAACTATCAAGAAATTCTTAAATCACAAATTAATCTTCAGTTCTGTTCTGTATAAAACTTTATTTAGTGAAAATACAACATCTTCATTGCGTGAATCAAAGGCGAAAAGAATATTCGTCATAATGTCCGTCCCTTTCTTGTTTTATAAGGGAGAAAGAGATGGAAGTACTTAGTCTAAATTTAGTTTACTTTTTCGACAAGAGAATCGGCGCCAGTGTTTTACTATACATATCAATTCGTCCAATCAACTCGGCCACCAGGCAACTTTACTATTGAGCAAAAAAACTACACTGCTCACATCTAGTTCAAAATCAGCTACCGTCTTTCAAATAATGAAAAAAAAAAGAAAGATGGCAGGACCAAGGCCAGTGTGATTTACTATGTCGTTTTAGTCCCCAATAATAATAATACCAGCCTGGATTAATCACCACCACGCTTGCTCAAGGCTGGAGGGCGATTTCAGACTTTTATTCATTATAAGTCCAGGTTTCCTGACGATGTTTTTCTACACCGATGTCAGTAATGTCTGAGGTATACTTAGGAAGTAGACACGTAGGTAATTTCCCGGATTTGTACCGCAACCTCGTGCATGAGACCCGAGACTCTTACCACTGGGTCGTAACGGTTTTAGTATGAAAGTTATTGCAAAAAATGGCGTAAACAATTGTTTTTGGCTACGGCCACCAGCCATGTTGCGTGTTACGTTCGACCTGGCAGCGTTGCGCGTTGCTGTATCACGTTGCAACGTGTTACGCTTCTATTGTTGCCAAGTCCTTACACGAATGAAAGAACCGAAGTATAGCAATTTGAATGTCAAATTTTATCGTCTGTTAATGAGGTGTCTTTTTTACATAAGATTGTGTATGTGGTCGTAAAAAAACGATAGATACCACCTATATATGGTTTTCAACGGTTTTATTTACACAACAAAACAGTAATTAAATTCGTAGACTTGTAAATTATAGTAAACTTAACAATAAGTTTCGAGAAAATGGGCAAGCAGTGCACGTAGTCGCCTAAAACTTTTAAATATTGTCTTTCTTAAATTGCTTTTGTATTCTGAACTAATATTTTTATTGGAGTTTACTCTTTAAGAATCGATTTTCATATCAGGCCCCCGGTATGGATATTTTAGGAGGAGTGAAATTAATACAAGCGGGAACTCAAAAGCGTTATGTATTGCGACAATATAGGCTAAACCAATGTTGGTCGCCAATATTGGTCTCCAATGTTGGAGCCAAAAGAAGTTCGCACTTAAACAGTATACTCCAGTCGCGCGTCGGAGCTGACTCGCACAATTTTTTTCTTCAAGGCTTTCATAACGAAGAAACCTCTTTTAGTTTCAATACAAACAAAAAAAAAATAAAAATATATCAATAAAAAAATAAGTCAATATTGCATGCGCGACATCCAAAACCGTAAAATTATGGCAAAAGTGACTTAACGGTCCAACTTTCCCGATTTCTAAAACAATGACACCACACTTCTTCGAATACCATTTAAAACCCCTTTATTAGAAAAGGACTACACCATACTGTTGTCCCTTTCTCATTGCCGAAGATTTCCGAACAAAGCCGAAGTGTGGTTTCGATAAAACAGTGCGTCACTGAACATTGTCCTACCCTACAAGGTCCGTTTGCTGTGACAAAGGAATTTCTACCTTATTTCAATAGTCCAAGGTTGCTTATTGAGTAGATTATCTAGTGTTTTCGGCGGTTTCTCCGTTTTTATGTTGGGGCGTTGTCTTGGCTGGGCTCAGGCGCGTTCTCAGGGGAGCCGTGTACTCCCATCCGTCTTCGCCTTTAGGGGTGAACAGCTGCAACAACATTATTTTACATTATTTTGATGAATAAATCGGGTGTGTTTATTTTACTTATTTATTAAGCTTTATGAATAAACTAGACCGTTTCAACGTTGGTTATTTATAAATTTCGAAGTCGAGTTTACGTTCAGCGTACGCACGTCACGTGGCGCCACACGCGCCACACCTACAAGGTCCGTGCGACTCACCAACGTGGCCCACTTGTCCCCGGCAGCCTCGCGCGTCTTGACGGCGTCCCGCTGCGCCTGCTCCACTTGGCGCTTGGCGGCCGTGGCGGCGTCGCAGTCGGCGGCGCGCAGCGCGCACGTCACGTGGCGCCACACGCGCCGCGACTCGTGCGCCGCCTGCCGCGACACTGGCGCCACACGCTTGCGGCGCGGCTTCATGCGAGACACCTCGAACAGCACTTCTGTGCGCTGCGGGAATAAAAACGTTTCATTACGATTTTTATGGGTTTAAGCTTAGGTCAACTGGTTTCTTGATATAGTGGTTGAAAACGTAATAACATTACAAATGTGGAAGGAATCATGTGACGTTTCTAAAGCTAGTGTCAATTCTATACAATTTGATATTTCCTTTGGCATTAACGTTTACAGAATTTTGTCAGAGCCTTGGTTTTTTTACCGGATTTTGTTTTTTGGATGTGTGCCTTGGTGATGGCAATAGGCTCACATGGAACTCAAACATAACTGGAGAAATGTGGTCATACCATTTTGCCTACACCTTTGCCCCCTTCCTTATAAAATAATAAACATCATTCTCTTGCCTTTATCCCAATTAAGATGGGGTCGGCGCAGCATGTCTTCTTCCATACATCTCTATTTGCCATCATCTCAGAAGTCACCACCTTCCTAGCCATATCATATTTCATACAATCCATCGATCGTTTCCTAGGTCTCCCTCTACTCTAGTAACCCTCTACATTCATACTCAAAACTTTCCTCACAACATGATCCTCATTCATTCGCATCATGTGTCGTTTCAGACTTCCTCCCATATACTCATTTCTTATTCTATCTATTCGCGTAACACCCCCTACGCATTCTCATCGCAGCTGCGTGCAACTGCCTTTCATTTATTCCTTTTGTGGTCCAGTCCAACATTCTGATCCATACAAGACAGCAGGTCTAATCATTGTCTTATAAATCTTCCCTTTAAGTTTAAGGGGAACGTGGGAATCACAAGTTGTTCCCGTTACCTGCCGCCATTTCATCCACCGCGTTTATTCTGTGCTTGACAGTCCGATCCATTCCTCCGTCACTTTGCACTAGTGAACCGAGATACCGAAAGTCGGAGCAGATCGGAAGGAGCACGCAATCAACCGCTATGGATTCAGAGCTGGAGAGATCGCTGAAATCGCAGAACATATATTCTGTTTTGGTTCTGCTGTTTTTCAAGCCTACACTCTCCAGCTTCTGATGCCATTTCGCCAATCTACCCTGGATCTCAGGTCCATCTTCACAGACAAGGACAATGTCGTCAGCAAATAGCATGCACCAGGGTGTCTTTTCCTGTATTTCCGACGTCAGAGCGGCCACTATTAAGAGGAAGGTAAGGGCTTAAGGCCGACCTTTGGTACAATCCTACAGCCACACTGAACTTGTCAGTTTTACCAGCAGACGACTGGACATGGGTACTAGATTACCACTATGTCATTATTATGCATTTATGCCATATTATTATTATGCTAATAAAAGTTATGCGACGTTATGCCAAACAATATTATGCCTTCTAAGTGTATGCCAAGAGAGGGATTCCCTTGTGAAATACATGCATGATGTGCGAGTAACTTACCCCAGAATCAGTCCACCTTCCGTCCATTCTAGAGTTCCACTCTCCCTGAGCGGTGTAGTAAGGTTTCTTGTCGATTCCCGCGAATATCTCGCAGGTGACGCGATGTTTCTTGCCTCCATAGAACGGTTTCGTGAGGAACTCAATGTTCGCTTTGTGACCTGTCTGGACGCACTCTATGCACACTGACCCGCCCAGTTCTATCCAGGGAACTGTTAGTATTGATCTGTGGATTGAGGAGTCAAAAAGACGATTATTTAAATCTGCCTGATTCGTTGGTCTAGAGGTCACAAAAACTACTGCATGATGTCCTGGATAAAATTACCGGGTTGTGCAAATGTTTTTGGGTATTTTCCATCTGGAATATTCTCAGTAGCACCCAGGAGTCTCAATTTGTGCCCAGGATTTGTGTTTACATGGGACTTAAACATAATAAGCGAAATGTGGCCTTGCCTAAACTTTAGGGAAAACAGGCCTGATGAAATGTTAATTACCTATTGGGGAATGTTATTGTGTGTAGTCTTACAAAAAAGTCTAATGTGTTTGTTATATTAATAGAACTTACGTAAGAATTACTAACGTGCGACTATGTCTCAATTAAAAAGTATGTCTCAATTATTCAACAATTTAGAGCGACGCTATTCATTAAATACTTGCACGTGTTTACATATTTGAGATGTTAATCTGAATACATAATAATAGGGTATCGGATATTTTTGAATTAGTGATCTCGATACAATAAGTAAAAGCAGTGTAATACAAATCAAATGACTTGGTTACAACCTCTTTATTCCTAGGTAGACAGAAACAGCGATACAGACAATTGACGTCATCTGTCATGACCACCATTTGATGATAGTTCTCACACCGTATATCACCAATTTTGACCCCACTTTTGGGGTCGAGTGCCTTCACGTTGGTGGACAGTACTATCTCAATGGCTGGCGGCTACTGAGACACCCACATGCCGTTCTTTATGATAGTATGGAAAATATGGCGTATGGCGTACTGATTTTATGCAAGAAATAACTCCGAGGACGCGGCGACGACAGGCGTTCTGTCGTATCACTTTTAGCTACTTAGACGCCTGTGGGCGTATCTGTCCGTCAACGTGATAAGTTTTATATTTGCTTGCACTTATATTACGAATGAAAAATACGTTTTGAAAGTTTTTGAAACGAGAATGGAGGTCATGTATTCACATAATTTTCTTAAAGAATAAATAATATTTACGAGAATTCAACCAATTAGGAAAATATTTCAAATTGAAAGTAAAGTAGCTAACATGCATAAATAAATGACAATCTTTTCATTAAAAGCCTAGACCCAAACAATACTTATGAAAATACCTAAAGTATTTTGGGGATTATGTTGCACTACGTCTTGGGGACATTTGGGGACAACACACTAGAAAGTCGTCAAGGGAGGGCGTTTTGGGGCTTTTTTCATGTAATTTTTTACGATACAAAAGGGCTGATTTTTGATTAAATGTTTAATAAGATTGTGTGTGTGCAACATTGATTCTAGTTTCAAAAGAAATAAATAATAATTTTCTTTGCATACGGGGAGTCGATGTGTTTGAAAAACACTGTGTCTAATAAGATTATAAAATCGTAAAGCAAAATATCTAATTCTCTCACCTGCCATATCCATTAGGGAATGTAAGCGTATACTCTTCTCCAGAATCTAGCAACGTGACAGTTCCCTTGCCAATATTATGGACTCCAATGGACAGGCCCAAGAACTTGCTCTTGGTCCACACCCAGGCCTCGAACTGAATGCGTTTGTTCACATGTTCGGCATAGAACGCCGAAATTGGGGGATGGTGGGAGACTTGTTCCGCTACGAAGGATATCTGATCTGGTGTGCACCAAGGGACTGGCCCGTCGCCTACTTCCTGCTGTAAACATGGAAAATTCAATATATGTAGATCTTTGATAGCTTCTGATGGACAGAATAATAAATAAATAAATAATGCTGGACAACCCACACAGCATCATCTAGCCCCAAGCTAAGCAGAGCTTGTGTTATGGGTACTAGATGACTGATATACTTAATACAATACATTACATAGATACATATTTTTTATTATACATAGCAAATACCCAGAACACCCGGAACAAATATTTGTAGATCGTACAAACCGAGATACAGGCTTGCCTAGTTTGGGACCAATGTTCAAAACTGTGTGAAACTTTTATTTTTCCAAGGTGGGAATCAAACCCGCAACCTCCTGCGTCGCAGGCTGACCTTCGCCCGCTGCGCCACATAGGTCGTCAATGAAGAAGAAAGTGGTTTTGGTATCGTTATATTGGTGAATGTTGAAAGCGCGTATTATATCAATTTGTATAAATAATAATAAATAAATATTGCTGGACAATCCACACAGCATCATCTAGCCCCAGGCTAAGCAGCTAAGCTTGTGTTATGGGTACTAGATGACTGATATACTTAATACAATACATTACATAGATAGATATTTTTTTTGTATATTACAACCAACAATAGATTTCGATATGTTAACCTATATGCTAGTCCTGTCAACACTAGCCAGTTACAACTGCTCCTGTGGTGTCCAAAAAAAGAAAACTCATTGCTTAAAAGGATAACTTATTATCGTTTTGTATATCCGTCTATATTTATCGCAACTACCAATCGTAGCACTGCACTTTTGCACCCAGGCGTGGGATGTTAAACAAATCTGCTGTGCCTTACAGGGTCCATAATGATCTCAATCATAAAGTTATCACCTTAGAATACCTAAGGAAAGCAATAAAGATTGAAACTAGTTAGTACTTAGTCGTTCATACAGAACGAGCGAAACAAAACGGTACATTTTTGTTAAAATAAGTCTTAGATATGTTTAAAATTTTTTTTTAGAAAATGATATGATTGAGTTTGCTTGAACTCTGATAACCTGGTTCCGAGTGTTGACATTATATACATTATGTGTTCATCTTAAACAGCTTGACAAGTCAAACGCCAAGTGTCCGACAAACAATACATTTTCTATTGAGTCTCGTTTTCTAGCAGTAAAGGTTTTAAAGATCCGATTCCTTACCTTCTCAATATTAGTGTTACTACTCTCAGGCGGCGCTCCGTCCAACTCCCAATGGCATCTGAACACCTCTCCCAGGATGGGGTTGTACGGCTTCTTGGCGACCTGTGACTTGCGGCCCGCGTGGTACGAGCTCACGTACCAGCGCACCACCTGCACCATGCGGTCGCGAGGTGTTGGCTGGTCTACTATTCTGGGAAGGCAAAGAAGAGATTTTTATTACCCAGTGATTGGGTTGTGGAGGTCAGATAGGCAGTCGCTCCATGTTTCTTACGTGCTTGTCAGTCACGATTTGCAACTGCCGACTATTTTCTGTGGTATACTTGAAGTTGTGTTTTGTATTTACTTACATCATTTCACATATTTCTTATATAAAATAATTTAGGTATAGTCACCAGCACGTAAGTTGGCAAGGTTTTGGCGTAGTGGGGGTAAGTTCGCGCATCGTGCACTTAGTGGAACAAAAAAGTGGTGACTTATTGATCGTCATTATTTTATGGTTATTGCCATCATTTACATTTAATAATATCTGATTAGAAGAAAGTTGAAGAAGGGAGTGGAATTCGTAAAGTTTATTGGGAGTTATAAATAATATGCATACGAGGAAAGTATGCTCAAAAAGTATGCGAAAATGGCATACCTTTTTTTGCCTTAATTTTTTAATTTAAAACAATAATATCAACTCGTAACAAAAACTAAATTTAAAAACAATAACAATAACTCTTTAACATAAACACAACAAAAACAAAGGGTACAATTTTCGTGCACGCAAGTGTAATCGGGAGTTCGGGAGGCAACAGTCGACTGTTGCACCAATCGCGCGCTCGGATTGACGCTACCTCATACCCCGCGTCCCGCTTGACTACCAAAGAGACCTAAAAAACGACTTCTGCGCATCTAACGACTCTTGCAAGTTACATGCCGATAATTATATGTAGACTGGAAGCCGACCCGACATAGTTGGGAAAAGGCTAAGCAGATGATGATAGAAGAGTTCAAGCGATATATTTTTTTAATTATTTGGAGCCGTTTACGAGATTCAGAATATATATATATACATACATATGTATATACAAGAGTTGCTCGTTTAAAGGTATTAGATTAACGGTTGATGGTTAGATAGTGGGATATTAACTACATAGTTACTCACTTAACAAACTGGTCCGGATGTGCGAAGGAGTCTGCGTACATCTCTAGAAGTGATCGCCGCTCCAAAATGAATGTCGGTAGCACAACCTGAAACAGATGCCATCCATGACAATGTTACCCCTTAGCTTTCTTACCCGACGACGAACGGACCCCTTTTGTTTTTTCCGGAAGTTTACCTGGCTCATTACAAAACGAGTTCTAACTTTATATCAAGTCAGGGAAAGCCAGTTTGATGTATTTTGAACTTTATTCAGACAAGTTAACGGGTTTGACGGCAAAATTTGAAATTAGAACTTAAACAGAGTTCTAAATTAAAAAAATGACTGGTTTGTAATAAACTCGCAAGACCGTTCTGTAAAATTCACTTCTAAATTAAATCGATTTTTTTTTAAACAATTGAGTTTCCGGCCATATTTGTAGTGGGAGAGCTGATTATTATGTCATATTTGTAGTGGGCAGAGCCGATTAACGGCTCTGCCCACTACAAATATGGAGGGATAGTTAGTATTCGTGACTAGTCGTAACATAACAATGTTTGACAGAAGATTTTCTGATAAAAGATAGGTCAGGCTTTTTTAAAACTGGATGATATGATTATATTCATGTGTGTATAGAATTGCAGAAACAAAAAGGAACTGTAGATGAGTAACTCGTATTGATATATTTATATCTCGCTCTATCTCTTTTAATACTCTTCTTTTTTTCTCTTTCTTAAAAAAAAAACTTAATAACACTGAATGCACCATTGTTTTCAGGCTTAAGTACCCTAGACTAAACTGCTTGTGGGTTGGCTCCAGGGAAAGAAATATTTTCTTCCCGATAGAACTGCTAACAGTGGCTGCAGGGCAGGTATGTCATGTTTTAAATCTTGTATTTACAGGCCTCTTTCCATACAGAGAAGGCATGAGCAATAACCACCAAACTTGCTCAATACGGATTGGTGATTTCAGACGTAAGTCCAGGTTTCCTTATGATGTTTTCCTTCACCAATGTCAGTGATGTTCAAGATAAAGTTAGAATGTATGACGAATTGAAAAAGTCACATTGGTTTAATTACTTTGTGTCGGTACAGATATCAATCATTACTTTACCTTAGTGAGATCCATTCCGATCTTGACCTGCGACAGGAGGTGGGTGACCACGGAGCCGTGGTTCTCCATCGAACCGAGGTCGCTGTCCGACTCATCTTCGTACAACGCTGTCAAAAGAAATTACACATGAAAACTAGGTTTTATTACAGAATTGCACATTTGCGTTAGTTCTGAGTTCTGTTACTCCAAGATGGGGGGTTATTTCGGAAACTACGGATCGAATGACAAAAAACGACCTGAATTTTGATAGGCTTTATTTCATGGAGTGCCACATGGGCGATGCCGCGGGCTTCTACTCTGTTTCTTATAATAGTGTAGGAATTTGACTGTTACAAAAGTAAACATCTCCAATGAATTTTTGGGGATTAAAATCTTTTCCCCTATTAATTACGACGACTGCTATAGACTACAATTTATAAAAAAAAGACGCGGGATACCGCCGGTAGTTGCTAGTAATAAAGTCAAATATCCTATTCAAACGAGCATAATATATTACATAACATCGGGCCTGTATTCTCCGAAGGGACCTTCAGGACACCCACAATACACCAGCTATGTTTTCAAGTCCCATGTAATTGGGGGTGAGCCTATTGCCATCAAACGGGCACGCATCCATAATATATCAACCTCCGAAAACCCTGAATAGTATTTGCGTATATGTTCAATCACGTTAACCTACTTCCATATTCTAAATCATAACTAATTCTGTCTACTTGATGAACTAGACTAATACCCCTACTCTCCGCGAATGACTAGACCGAGTGAGACTTTCAGCTGACATAAAACCATGTCGAGTCCTTCAGCAAACACGCCCCTGGCGTATCTGGAACTGTGCCAGGGAAACTGGGTAAGGCTTGGCCGGTCGGATCGAATTTTATAGGTTTTCATAGAATAACTGTCAGTGTACCTAAACCTTATACTTACCTAAACCTTACACATACTCAAAATTCAAAAGAGATTTTCTCCTGGAGTAACGATAGAAACTTAGACATAATATATTATGTTTCCGCTAAATACCAATAAGCTCACACCACTTTAGAAGTCACTTGCTTATCATTAATACGTTTATGTATACGTATATTCTTGAATAGGGATGTGTCCTAGGTAAAAATATATTAAGTCTATTTAGTCCGTCAGTAAGATTACCAAAAAATATTGGACACGTATTTTTTGCTTACTTAATTCAATAAAAAGTGACAATGATATAGCACATCAAAGTTCAGGAGAAGGGGCTTGTGACGTCACGCCGTGCTACACTTTTAACGAAAAGTGTAGCACGGCGTGACGTCACGCGCAATTTCAACGCACTATACCGTCGTCATTTTTGGTTTACGTGACAAAAGAAAAAATACGTGTCCAGTATTTTTGAGTAATCCAACTTTCGGACCAATCAGATTTTTTAAGGACACTACCCTATTGTACTGTCTTTATTTTTGATGTGTCTGTGTGTGTGTCTGTCCGTGGCATCATAGTAGTAACCCGAATTTGAAAGGTGAAGTAGTGTTGAGTGTTCTTCGCCATGTTTGATGAAAATTGGTTTGGCCGTTCAAAAGCTATTCACATTTTACTCTTTGATTCTGGGTTTTTTCGCAAGATAACGTGTCATAATTACGTGAGGAGAAATAAAAATACATTTATTATTATTATTTCGCGTAAGTACTTATTAATGCTCGTAAATATACCTATTTTATATCGAAAACAAATGAGTAATGCTAAATTAAGTGGACTTTTAAGTGGTGTTACGTCCGTGTGTGCAAACGCACGACAGTATCGCCAGTAAGCCCCGTCTTGCGCATTGTATGCTAATCTCAAGAAGCCCCAGAACTGTGACTGTGACGCCTTGTCAAAGGATATTCCTTGTAAAATAATCGTGAGGGGAATAAGGTAGAGTATCATATTGTTCGATGACGTGCGCATGGCCACGACTCATGGTAGGTACAACGGGGTTCTTGTGCAACACACTCACCTACCATCTATAGGTTGTTCATTTTGACAGTTCACTCAGCCACAGAGTCGAGCTATACGATTACCGGCAAATGCGTGCACTAACTGGAGAGATCGACTCATATCTAGGTTGTTGTTGACACCATCTTGGACACTTGCATATCTGCATAGTCCCCACATACTCTAACGTAAACCAAGTATTTTTATGGATTTCAAAAAAGACTGTGATTTTTGATATTTCGCACAAACTCTGCCTAACCATTCGGGGTATATCTAAAGGCGTGATGTTTTTTAATGTAAGTCTAACATAACGTTGCATGCGGTTTGTTCTTTGTATAGAAGTACTAGCATATGTCAATGTCGGCTATCGCAGATGCAGACGTAGTCGCGGATTAAAAACTATCCAACGTCTCCTTCTCAATCATCATCTCCTTGCCAAATTTAATTACGATCCGATCAGCGGTTTAGTCGTGAAAAGGTAACAAACTAACAATGAAGAGATATATTCGCATTTACTCGTATAATATTACTAGCATTTGCCCGCGACTTGGCTCGCGTTAATTTAGAATTTGACAATCAATTTGGGTTGTACTTTGCTTGTAATAATATACACTGAACCGCTGTACAGTTTGGCAGAAGTAACATTAAATGTTATACTAGGGAGTTCACTACTAATAAAAGCTTTTTCATTTTTTAATTCAATCATGATTCGACATAAAAAGACACGTGGCGCCATCTATTATCATAAAAACGCTATTGTTGTTATCCTCGGGAACAGTCCTTTTTCCGGAAGGGTGGAAGGAACCCTATGTCCGTTTTTGTACACCTGATAACGTGTATGCAAAATTTCAAGATGATCGGTTCAGTGGTGAAAAGGTAACAAACAAACTTACTTTCGCATTTATGATATTAGTTAGGAAAGTAGTTATGGATTTGTGTAATGTTTACCGTCATAGTCGATCTCTCCATCACGGGTGCGGGGCAGGTCGACGGGCTGCGTCGAGTCCTGCTCAGCCGCCCCCTCCGCCTGGCAAGTGCGACTGGCGCTGTAACAATACAAAACGAGTTTAGTTATGGTACAGATTTGACGATCATCAGTCAGCTGATAGACGACAGCTGAACTAAAACCTCGATAGACCCAGCAGATTCTCGCGGTTTTCAGGATCAAGGAAAAAAGGTATTAAAAATAAAAGTATATGGAACAGCTTACTGTCTAGTTTATGGTAAATAACTTTAAAGATAAACATGATTTGGCTAGAAAGGGGTGACTTTTGGGATGACGGCAAGTAGAGATGCATGGAAGGAGAAAGACATGCTGCCCCGACCCCAAATAAATTGGGGTAAGGGCAGGAGGATGATGTTATACCTAAAAGGTAAACACAGAATGTAAGTGATTTAAAAATCTATTTCTGAAGATAACTCAAAAACCGCTCAAGCAATTATTTTTTATAGGAACACATGGCAGGCTTCCAAATGACAATAATTACGTAAATGCACCTAGTAATCACGAAAAAGAAAAGAGCTGGCCGAATGAAAGAACTCTTGCATTTTATGAAGTGGTTTAAAAGACCACACCAAGAAAAGATAGGCCAGTCAGTTAGCTAGAAATTTTGCCAATTCCCTTGTCGTGAAGCTAAACTAAATTTGGGCTATTTCCATCTTTCTCTTTCTTGTACAACAAGAAAGGGACGGATATAAATGACAGCTTTTAGTTTTAGTGGAACTAAAGCTTCCGTGCAAACATAGTTCTCATTTTAGATCGCATCCACCAAAAACACGTCGAAGTTCATAGCATAAACTAATTTGACGTTTCTAGCTTAATTTTATCTATTACCGTCCTTTTATCGAGCTATCTGTCAGAAAGAGATGTCGATTCTATTATTTAAGTTTAGTTAGTGAACATATAGGAGGCAGTGACGTAGTGTATCTACTAGAGCATGCCTTCAAACGAATTTTACGTGACAACATTACTTCCGCGTGTGTTCCTCTACCCCAGTATTAATCACACATATGAGACAGTTCGAACACAATTTTGAAAACAAAATTGCCTTCATAAGACGTTTACACACGACAGAGACGGCTATTAAGGAAATGAAAAATGTAATAAGCTTCCAGCGTTAAAGAAATTGCCGGTTACAAATAATTGATGGCTCCGGGGAGGAAAGGGGTTGGCAGCTTCTAAGTCATCTAGCTACGTATTAAGTAGGACTACTTGGTACTATAGAGGAGCTGGTCTCTAGATGGTTAAGCTACGCTTGCCAAAATCAGTCTGTGGATGGGTGACCGTTCACCACGTTAGCTGTTGGTCCCGGTTGACATTAGTAGATCTTTGACAGTCGTTTCGAGTAATCAGAAACTCTAAAGTCTGCCAACCAGTCTTACCAAACCAAGGGGTATCGTATTGCCCAGTAACTAGTTTGTGGAGATCAGATAGGCAGTCACTCCATGCAAAATACTGGTATTCAGCTGCATCCGGTATGACTAGAAGCCGATTCCAACATGTTTGGAAGGCTAGGTAGATGATGACTTGGTAGTATAGACTACCTACTTATGTTTATATTGTAAGCAACTTAGAGTAAGGCCCGGAGCAATCTCTTACTGTTAGTAGTTTCAAGTCTCCGAGGACTGGCCCTTCTAGATTGCTTATTCGAACTGATTCAGAATAGAATCGAATAGAATACTCTTTAATGTAGGTACACAATAAAAATATACAAATAATGACAGGGGGATTTGGTGCTTACAGCGATTTCTTACAGGAACTTTGGATGGACTTGATATAATAAGAGAACAGATGGAGATGAGATGAGAGATGATGATGATGTTTTGAGGACCGATGTGGCTCGGCGGGGGAATATCCGCCTGCGACGAAGGAGGTTGCGGGTCCGATTCCCGCTTTGGGACAATTTTTTTTTTTTTTTTTCTCTTTTTTCTCTTTTTTTTTTTTTTTTTTTAAAACGTTGCCCCACACTAGGAATTTCTCCTGTATCGTGGGTGCGTTTACAAACATTTAAACTCACATACACAAACAACCAGACCCGGAACAACTATCTGTAGGCCATACAAATATTTGTTCCGTGCGGGGATCGAACCCGCGACACGCAGCGCAACAGCCAATCGCTTAACTACTGCGCCAACCGTGTCGTCAAATATGTGTGTCGTTAAATAAAAATGTTTGTACGATCTACAAAGATTTGTTCCGTTGAAAAACCTACGGGGTATTTGTGGTGACATCTTATAAAAAAATCTGGCTTCAAAAAAACCTTAATCAAATAAATACATAAGTAAAAAACGCCAGCACATCAAGCTACCCCAAAGTGTCAGATTTTCCCAATTGAACACGAACCTTATTTCTATTGCAATAAAGTTGAAAAAGAATCAAAGATATCTGACACATTTGGGTATCTTGATGGATGTACTTAACCTATGCATCAGATATTAATTACTAGCTTTATCACGTTACTTTAATGAGAACGAATAGCGTATCCTGCATGAGTAATATTGATAATGGTTGCGAAAATATTGAGATCACGAGCATAATTACCGGTATACATGCTATTACAATTTGCACGAACGTTAATTAACTTGAAAACACGGCGTTCTGGAACAGTATACCTACCTTGAACTGTGAGTATAGCTTAACGACACTGTAAAACCATTTTATGGATGAGAAACGTTTTACGAAATGTCGGAAATTCCATGCCAAAGTAGGGAAGAGATTATTATGTCTTGGTATTTTCTTTAAATAAATTGGTTACCTTCTAATAAGAATGTTGTGCGTGCCTATAAGGCCACAACAGCCGCACTGCTGAGGTGATGGCAGCTAATTATGAACAACTTAGAAGTTCGTTTTTTTAGAGCTCAAAGGGACCGTAGACTTTCAACTAGATAGCTTCACGCATTCCTGAGAAAATGGGTCTTGACAGACGCACAGACTGACAAGGAAATGATCTTATAAAGGATCCAGTTTTCCTTTTGAGGGACAGAACGCTAAAAAGTAACAAACTCTTTAGCTTTATCAAGTTAAAATATAGATAGTACTAGTATATTATTGATTTACACATATTGTGTACAGTCGTTTTGGCACGTGCCCTGTAAACCTCCCCAACGCGAATAGACTGTGGTGAGAAAGGTTACTCGTCAAACCTAGCGACATTTGATATGTTTTGTGTATGAGAATAAAGCCTATTTTGGCCCGCCTGTCATACATAACGACGGTTACTTATCGTTCCCCAGAGAATAATCCGAATTTATTATTGAAAGGAGGGTTCTGTAGGTCATGTGGTTTGGAGGCTGGGATAACACGTAGTTGGATGTGAAAAATGGCACACAAAATTTGAAAAGCTAGCCCTCACCTAAATTGGCTGTCAAGCAATTCAATTTCATTTACGAACAATATACATTGTGTTTGAAATAACAAAAATAATAGTAATAAAAATTCATAGTTAATCAAGTAACACAATCAAAATCCATCAGCATAATGATTAACTCACATTAAAACCAAAATAATACGATAATCGAGAAAAATAAAATAAACTTAAAAAATGCAATTAAATTGTTCAATGTCAAATTAGTCATATGAAATGGTTCAATGTCAGCTTAGTAAAAAAAAAAAATGTAAATAGCTCATTCGTCATATTAAAATGAGAGTCGGAAACATCATCGACAGAGACACTTATCCAGTAGAAATGCTTGAAGCTTTGTTTTAAATAAAGAACTCATGTTAAGTGCCGTGATTGCCAGACGGAAATAACAACAGTAGTGCTATTTGTGTTAAAATCTCCGTGGGAATAGGTGAAGTGAAGGTGTGCGGGAATATAAGGGATTTGTGACATAATAACTACAGGAATACTCAGTGCAAGAAAAATAAATTATATTAGGTGCTAACTGTATGGCTTATGTACAACAAGTGAAGAGACGTGTGCCAAAGGACATGACACATTACATCAGGTGATAAGTAATAGTTAATTAAGTGAATTGCTACCGACGGTTGAACAGGCGCTCCAACAGAAGGCGAAATAGGCTGTCATCCCATATGGGATTGACAGTTCACTTCATGCTTCAAAGTTCACAATACCTAACTTTTCGCGGGGAGAATTTTACAGAGCAGAGGAACTTAGTATTACCTCAGTCTATCGTGTTACCCGGTAACAAGATACCCCTAGGGAAGGCGCTCTGTGGGTTCCGTCTCAACGATGAGCCGGTAACTGCCCGCATGCCAGCAGCTCTTCAAGTGACACGGCCCATTTTCTAATTCCGGACGTAAGGACTAACTTAACTTTGCTGTGGCATATACACAACTCTTTTATACATCGTTTTATATCACGTTTGATGCTATAACTGCTAATGTTAGTACCGTAAAGCGGAGTGAATGGAAACAAAACTTTGAAGGGCATTTTCGCGTTAGTTAAACATTGTTTGTTACTACAAGGACTCTATTTTTTGTTTAAGGAATTGAAATGAATCATTTCGACACCTTGTCAGTGATAAATAATATTGAATCGACCGCCGTTTAAATCTCATTTAAAGTTTTGATTCGATTCACTCCGTTTACCGGTATGTAATCGCAAAAACGAATAAGTGCTTTCATGTGATATAATTTTTGTTTTTTACTAATCCTTTACTTGTACTGCAAGGCCATGCTTCTTGCCAAATTTTGATGCTGTTAGGTCAAGGGGAAATGTCCAATAGATGGGATGATCATCAAAATATGTGACAAAATTTATCATTTATCTTTATCAAGTTGATATAGAAGCTTGAACTTTTCACTCGTCTAGGGGACCATCCAATATTATAAGTCAAGGAAACCCAAAAATAAAGTTATGATGGCGCCCAAGAAAAACAGCGCGTGGGGTACGAATAGGTCAGACTGTAGGCGGATCGCGACGAAGCTGATATAGTTTTGTTAGATATCTGGACCTAGAACTACCCACGAACCATCTATAATAAATGTTTTTATTGGCACAGTATTAAAATGGTTACATAAAGGTAATACATATTGGTGGTATATACAGCTGGTTTCAAGATCAGTAACCATTGTTATGGAACCCGGCCTCTTAAACTAGGGTGACGTGTATCATGAGAGAGTGAACAAACAATCGGATGCTTGGTTACGTAACACACTAAAGGTGTGATCTCGAAGGACGCGGCATACGACGGCAACCCAAAGGTTGACTGGTAGAAAAAATTATCAAGTCTTAAAGTGTAAATAAAAACGAAAAATAAAAGTTTATTTGTACATAAGCGTATATTTCGTAAATTGTACAATCAAGCCAAGCCCAGCCAAACTAAGTACGCAGACGAGATCTTAAGACGATTGTTATTATTACTCCCTACTTACGAAATTATTAATGAGGGCGACAAGTGTTGGTTTAATCATAGCAGATGAAGTAATGAATTAGTAATTGCCTTCAAAATCCTTCCGTTCGTGATAGAAAGTGAGTTACGTAATCGGGATGCTGAATACACGTGGATACTTTATATCGCCCAAAGCCTAATAACATTGCCGATGTTGCGGAATTGATTTAACGACGAGTCGATCAAAGTTGTAAATTTGGATAAAATTGTAATTATAATATTAATTTGTAATGTTTTGCTTTCAGCTACGGCTAGTGGTCTGAAGAGCTACTTCTGACCACGAGGTCCTGGGTTCGATTCCCGGCTCGCGCAAAGTGTTATTGGCTAATTTTGCCATCTAAAATTTCTCAGTAGCATCCCAGCCTGGATTCGTACACGGTGAAGTTAAAATTGCGAATAAAATTGTACTTAAAATATTAACTCGTAATGTTATGCTTTCAGGCTGCCTCGTCGGTCTAGTGGTCCGAAGCGCTACTTCTGACCACGAGGTCCTGGGTTCGATTCCTGGGTCGCGCAAAGTGTTATTGGCTAATTTTGCCATCTAAAATTTCTCAGTAGCAGCCCAGTCCGGATTTGTACCCGGTTGATGGTAATAGGCTCGCTCTAGTACATGAACTCTAAACATAACTGGCGAAATCTGGGTATTCTGTAGGTACGCGTCTGCCTAACCATTCGTGGATTACAGGCTCATACTATGTATTATGCTTTCAGTACACAGTGCCTATGGCATTAAGTCCGCGTCTGTACATTTGTGTGCTTACTTAAATAAAATAAAATAAAATAAATAAATACCTACCTACTGCTATATAATGAAACATGCAGGTACCACAATTTAACTCGTTATGAATAAAATATAAAAGCGTTGTTTACGAAACTCATAAATGTTAAATGTTAAGTAAGCACGCGTTGAAAATAATTAATTAAAGAGAATTAATTATGAGCTTTTCACATTGTAGCTTTTATTTGTATTTCTGAAAGCAAACTGTTTTACTTTTTAAATTAATTTCGTTTGCATTCAATCATTAAGTACCTTATCGTTTTTATAATTATACATAGCATCACGCCTGTATACTCTAAAAGGTTAGGCAGCACTGCACCTACGGTAACACCCACATTTTATCCGTTGAACGCGATGTAAAAGGTAGCGAGCCAATTAGAAATCACGCACAGGCACGAAATGAAACTACGAGCTTCTACTGAGAAAATTTCAATAGAAAAACTCAATAACACCTTTCCCGACCTGGGAATCCAACAGCGCGACTGTTAAGCTTGAGGTCTTAACGCCAAGCTTTGCAGTCGCGCTTGCGACAAGACCAATGAGGCAGTTAATCTACGGGCTTTTACTGAGAAAATTCTAATGAAAAAACTGAATAAAACCTTGCCTGACTAAAACAAATGTATTTAAAAAATTGCTTGACCGATTATTACCATCACTGTACGTAGTAGTTCCAGGTACCGAGGTTAATGGCACGCTATTGTAGTTTTCGGTAAGCAGTTTTGTTCTTAATACGATTTGATTTGACCTCAGTTTCAGGCCCCTGTTAACCTCATTTTAATTAAATAAACAGTAACCTAATTTTATTCACAAGGGTAAAACATAGGTATTATTAGGGTAGGGCTATGATTTTGTAAGTGTTAAAACAATTAAGGTTTAACTTATAAATATATAAGCTGTAGGTATCTATATGACGACCTATGTGGCGCGGCGGGCGAAGGTCCGCCTGCGACGCAAGAGGTTGCGGGTTCGATTCCCGCCTTGGGACAAATGTTTGTACGATGATTGTAGATCTTTGACAGTCCTTGGAGGAGTATTAATATGTTACAAACGGTCACCCATCCACGCACTGACCTCAGCAAGCGTAGCTTTACCTTCGAACAACCCGTGCGGCTGTTTTATTAAGCCTGATATGGACAAAAAAATCCTGTCTAAATTATTATTAAAGCAGAGTGAGGAACCTACATTCCCCAAATCATAACATACCGACCATTCCGCCGAAACATGCAAATTCTATTATCCTACATAAAAGATTTATGCCCGTTTTTAGTAACATTAAGAAACAGCTAAATTAATGCCTAAATAAAAGCGCGCTGTTGGATTTTCGACTTTCAGAGCTATGCTGAGGGTTGGAAATCCAACGGGTCTTTATTTAGGTGCCGCCTAGTGTACTACTTAAAACGAGCATTAGTGGGCAGTTGTAAATAATACTTTTGGGCATCTAATGTAGGTATTAGTATTTAAGGTCAGGTCTCGGCCTTGTGTCCGATACGTAACATTTGGGAACATTATTCGCCAAGCCAGGCGTAGTCAAATCTAAGCTTATGACTTGCCAGGGCTGCCACCCTTATGGAAAACCGAAGAAAATTGCAACCAGAGTGCAGATAATAAAAAAAGTATGAAAGAAAAAGGCGAATTCAGGGATACAAATTTTAGGTTGACTTAAAAATCATATAATGTGGCTTCATTAAATTGCATTGTATTCGACCTGCCTCAACAGCTTACTTTTGAGAGAAGTCTGAATGCGCGATACTATTATCTATGAGCGCATTATAGGTTAGTAAAAATAAATTGCCAATAAATTGGAGGGAATATACAACAGGAATTAATTAAAAATCTTTCTCTTAAAGAAAGCCTATTACAGCACTGAAAAATTTCTTTCTGATAATTTAGTCTGACATGTATGAAATATGTAAATCTTATTTAATAATTACTTGAAGCTTCAATTTGCTTATTTGTATTTTTAAACTATTATGATAAGCTTATGTCAAGATTTTATTTTTTTTGAACATTATTAAATTAAAATTATATTCAAAATTGTTAATTATATTATATAATATGAAACGGATTTATTTAAAATGACTTTATGCTTGTGTAACATCCTACCTTTTTATATTTGTACGGCGTTCAGGCAAAACATGACTGTGACACAATTTATTATTTTACATCTTGCATGCCATTTATGTTTTGAACAATAAAACCTATCTTTATCTTTATTATCGTGACAAGCAGGCAGCTGGCACCGGTCTACCACCGTTAGCAACCGCTGACCCGCGCATGTTGTCAGCATTTGTCGGAGCAGGCAGTTTCCATAAGGTTGCGCTGGAAGACCAGCCCAGCTACCAGCTGTCTAGGTGATGATAGTCTGATGATGGAACACGCTTGCCAAGAAGTAGCCTATTCACTCGAGACAAAAAGACTCCAAAATTTTTGTCATTTCAAAATACCGTGGCACCCCTAAATGTGAGGGTATTCTGTATTTTGGGATATTACGACCTTATTACGTATTCTGTGAATAAAAGGGAAGCTGTAGGTTTTATTGTGTTGTGATACTGATCTGTCAGATTATGCCTTGTTGTGGTCATGAATTAAATGCTTTTGAGTTCTCACTCTGAAGGCACTAATAGGATAACATTGTTGTATTAATTTTCTTGTCTATCAAATAATTAGTATCTATGCGTTTACAATCTGTGAGGTTGGCTTAGTTTATCACGATCATGAGAAAGTGCCATTTCGGTAGGTATCTCAGTCACGAACGGAAAGATAAATGACATAATATGGCATTTATATTACCTATGTCTTCTTTTTTATTGGGATATGCCCTCCGCTATATTCCCAAACCACTGCTACTCGTGGAAATCAGCAGAATCTACAGTGGCGACCTCCACAAAAGCGTCGATACAATGAAGCTTCGGGCTTCATTGTCAGATTCCCGGAGAAACAATTCAACTGTCTACTGTCTGTCTGTCTGTCTGGCTGTCTGTGTGTCTATCTGTGTTTGTGATATTATGTGTGTCGCTCAAAGGCACGTTAGGCCTGATCTGAATGCAATGGAGTTTCCCTGCTTAATGGAATCAGAAATGAAGACACCCACAGGACAATCAAGATAACCAACATAGTCCAAAGCAATGGTTGACAGTTGTCAGTACACATAGCTCGCAGAACGGATGAATCAGGCCGGATGGAATTTCTACGGTTTATTCGGATGTAATTTTTACTTAAAGCTGTTAAAAAATTTATTATTTATATTTAACCCAAAGAGATTTTAATAAAATCTGTGAATTATTTCATTTAAAATACCATTGGTTAGATAGAAATAATGTTTTTTCATAATATTTAACAATTAAAAAAGAAAAAACTCAAATTTCAACGAAAAATTGGAATCAGGATGTGCGTCGATTTCCTTTCCAGCCTGTAATTATATCTTGGATATGGCAGGTGAATCGTTACGATAGTTTTGTTACTATCTCTTTGTACTTCATTCATGCTACCATCAAACCTATTTGGAGACGTCCTTCAATGTCCTAAAAAAGTGTCAACTTGGTCGCGTTACACGCTGACTGTCTCAGCAAATTAGATCTCTCTGAAAAATTTATCTTTCATAAAACAAAGTGACGAAACATGAGCTACGAGAGCTTTCAAGGTAATTCAGTAATATCAAATCGCATTATCGTAAAATGCAGAGTGCGGTCGGCGGTAAACTCGCTTAGTAAGAAAACAATAAAAGGTTCTGAAGAGAAGAAATATAATATGATCTTGTAAGTAAGAACAGTAAGTAGGTTGGCTTGTGTTCCTGGTTAATGAAGGTATGGGTGAGAAAGTGCTGATTATTTACGCGTTATACTGAGAGTGGTGCGCCGTATGCCCAGCAGGCCAAGACTAAAAACTTTTCTGTAGCGTAAAACACCAATATGGAAATTACATTGAAAACGTGTGTCAGGTGACACCTTTAAAGCTTATGTCATCTCCGTACAATTTGATCTTTCCATTGTCATTAACGATTAAAGAGACGAGTATCTAGACCCCCAGAGCGGTTCCCGGTTCCTGTATTTTTAAGAACAGCATTCTCATCTTAATCTCAATCTGTCAAAAATACGTGTAATTCACCTACACTTCTGGCATTGCCTGTCACTGAGGTGAGATGCGACAAGATATTGAAGGTTTTTAATCAGGGGAATAGGCATTCAAAGAAGCTAATCAGGCCCCGCAGACAGCGCGCTGTCGGTGAACAAATAAATGACACTTCATCAACATTCCGCAGTTCCTATTAAAACCACCGGGTCAAACATGTTTGGAGCACTTTATGGTTAAAGAAATTTATTTCTCAATAAGAAATTACAAGGATTTCACTTACTTGACAAATAACATTTACGCAAGATATAATAGTGATTTTCTTCTAAAATATTGATATAAATTTTATGATGTGGAAAACGTAGTATTTCATAAACTCAAAAGGTTGCAATACCTAGTTATTTTATGAGGAAATAGCTTTTAAATTTTCCATAGTTATATATTTATGACTATATCAATATCAGTCTCTTTATGTTCACAGCAGGGCGAAGGCCTCTTCTCATACTGAGAAGGCATTGTAATCGGTCACCACGCTCGCTCAAGTCATTATAATAAGTACAAGTGACCTCAAGAGGTTTCCTTCACCGAAGTCAGAGATGTTTAAGATTTAAGATAAACTTAAAAAGTACATATGAATTGAAAAAGTTCCATGGGTACTTGTCCGGATGTGAACCCTGGTGTATGAGAGGCAAGGCCTTAACCAATGGGTTAATCTCCAATGATCCAATGTCCTTGTCACATGTCATCATAGCCAATGGGCTATCACGACTTCATGATGACATGTGACCGTGTGTGGGTACTTATTTCTCAATAATTGCAAAGCTATTGTTTTCGTGTTCACACTTTTCTATCCGAGCGTACATCACGCCCGTACTAATTACCGCGCCCCACTTTCTTTTTACACTACGTTACTACTACTGTAAGTAGGTAGGTTGTTATATTTCTTATCAGAGCCTTCAAGGTAACTTCAGTCACGAATCGTATTTGACATTACAGTTTTACATCATAACTAGTGATGACCGCTAAACATGTAAATTCGTGATTATGGATACGAACACGGAACGTTTGCGTCTAGATCCGCAAATTCGGATATGTACCTCAACGTTTAGACTCAGTTGGGCATTACACTTTTACACCTGTGTCGGCCATTACACTTTTACACCAAAACTAGGGACGTGCGTTAAAAATGTATACGAATACGAAAACGGATCGTTAGCGTCTGTACTTCCGCAAATACAGATACGGACCTCAACTTTTTTACACTGTCGGTGTCGTTGTCGTTGATGCTTTACGTAAGTTTTTACAATATAAGTAAGAAGTAAGTACCAGCCTATTACTGTCCCACTGCAGGGCAAAGGCCTCTTCTCATACAGAGAAGGCACGAGCATTAATCACCACGCTTGCTCAAGACGGGTTGGCGATTTCAGACTTATATTAATTATATAAGTCCAGGTTTCCTCACGATGTTTTTCCTTCACCGATGTCAGTGATGTCCAAGATAAACTTAGAAAGTACATATTATGAATTGCAAAACTCACATTGGTACTTGCCCAGGTTTGAACCCACAACCTCGTGCACAAGAGGCGAGGCCTAAACCACTGGGTCACCATGACACGATACACAATATAAATGTGCCAAATATAAATAAAAACAAAAAAAAATGGAAATCAATGATATTTTATTGCCTGTATTAAGAATTTCATACACGTAATAAAATCAAGTAAACGGATAAGGATTCGGATACATTTTTTTTTCGGATATCCGCGGATGCGGATATGGGTATCCGGCACACCACTAATTATAACGTTAGCTTAATGTGTACATTGTTGTTCGAGAAAGTTCGATGAGTTTTAATTCAGGCGTGTTTTCGTTTCAGGGAAAGTTGATCGAAGCGTGCTGTTGTTTATCAAGCTCCTGTTTTTCATAGATTATTTTATCGACTTTTATTATTGTACTACGACATAGGTAATTAAATACTGCTAATGATACAAATATGAAAGTTTGTGAGAATGTTACTCTTTCACGCAATAACTACTGAAATTCGACGAAACTTTACAGTATTCCAGCGTGTACTTCAGAATAACACTAGGGCAACAAATTTTAAAAGATACATACGCAGACGAAGTCGCGGGCTGCCGTTAGTATTCCATAAACTAGTATGTAATGGGAATAGCATCGGTTGCCTAGATACAATACTTTATATTCAAACTCCATTCTACTATGAAACTGAAGTTAAAGATCTCTGTGTAGGTACAGTCGGCGACATATCTGTAGTAACACTTCCACCTTCAACTGGCCTAGCTTAGTATAGAGATCCAATAGAATGCGAGGTCACTGACAAGTGACCTGATGTACGTTAGGCCGCACGACAGTGGTGACGAAACCAGGTGTACCTGGTTTCGTCTGTCGTGCGGCCTATCGTACATAAACACCATTAATTATTCGTAGAACCTTCTGTCAGGTAAAAGTACCAAACTGATGGCTGTGTAAACACTTATACAAGTGATTAGGGTCTAACTTCTGAGCCTAAAACATGTCAAAACTTTGAAATAAGATTCGGTGCTTACGACAGACTAATTATTAAAATACGCCCTTTAATACAATTAGCATTCAAAGAGAGTGTCCATTAACGACTGTCACTTTTAATTACCAAAAAGATACTTTATGAAGTCATTTTCTTTTTATCGTTTTAATTAAAAAGGTCTTTATACTCATCCCAAAGCTAGCTTTGGAAATGAGTAAAACATAATGAAGCTTTGGTGGCAAAACGCGGAGCTTTGCAAAGTCAACAAAATGGCATGTGTATATAGTTTGTTTAAAAATATGTTTCTGTGTACATACATAACATCACGCTTATATTCCCGAAGGGTTGGGCAGAAGGACACCTATAGTAACTCACATTTTGCCCGTTGCTTAAGTCCCATGTAATATGGGGCAATCCTATTGCCATCAACCGGGCACGACTTCAGACTCCGGGCTGCTAATGAGAAAATTCCTATTCGAAAAACTTAATAACACTTTGGCTTAGCGTATTGTTTGTTAAAATATTAAAAAACTTTGTTCATGCACTCATTTTTGTTTTTATTAAGTACTTAATAGTACAAAAGATTTTCAACCCTGTTATTACTTAAGTATCTATCTATGACACATAAAGATACCTTTTCTGTATCTATTCAGATTTTAAATAATCGTCTGCCTATCATTTTCCAAACTATAAAATAATATGTTGGTGTCCTCCAGTCTAACTGGATGCAGCTGAATACTAGTAAGTATTTTACACTGAAATACTGCCTGTCTGACCTCCACTATAAATATATGGAGTACATATGTATTTAGCTAGAGAATACAGCTTTGTCGGAGTGAAATTGTTACGTGATGTCGTGGAGCAACTTGAATGAGTTGGAATCGTGGAAAGACGAAGTTTAACCCTAGCACGAGTCATGCAAAACAAAAGGCAATATCCACCTTCCATTGCTGTACAGTGGAAGGTAATTTATATAACAAAAGCATGATTTACTTCAAGTTTACCGGTGTGCATATATCGTATTGGTGTATAAATCGCTAATTATTGAATCGGTAATAGAAGAAAGAAAGAAAACAATATTATGCCCCAGAGGACGTGAATGATTAGGTATTAAACAAGAGGTTGGAGGTGTATGATAACAATGAAGCTACGATTCAAGATACGCCTTGGAACAAATGTTTGTACGATCTAAAAATATTTGTTGGGGGTGTTCTGGGTATTTGCTATGTATAATAAAAATATCTATCTATGTATTGTATTGTATTAAGTATATCAGTCATCTAGCACCCATAACACAAGCTCTGCTTAGCTTGGGGCTAGATGATGCTGTGTGGAATGTCTAGCATTATTTATTTATTTATTAAGTCCAGGTAGTTAGTCCATTTAATAGTAGAATAACATTTCACGGTAAGTACAGAAATACAACAGAAAACCACTACAAAAACAATATAACCAACACACATAACAAACAATCAAAAGATTGCAAATCAAACCGCATAAAAATCAAATGACCATTCCTATCTACAATGACATCTATCGTTCCAAACGTTCGACCTCGTCCTTGAACCTGTCCTTGGGATGCCACTTGACCTCCGGCGTGGCCTTTCAGCGTCAGTAATGGCGGCAAATCGTATTGTTACATGTGTAATCGACGTCAGTGTGTTAGCCGATCAATAGTGAACGGTATTGGACTAATTATGCGAGGTCATGTATGGGAAAGTCGTTAGTTATACTACTAATCCTGCCAGGGTTTGATTGGAACTACTTTTACTTTTTCTTTGATATCCAGCAAAATTTTCAAATATATAAAATTGAAGTGTCTGTTTATAATGTTAAAATAACAGTTTTATACTAAATGCATGTACATTTTAATTTGTCTGTCTAATCTCCGAAACCACTGAACCGTTTTTGACGGGTATTTCACTGGCACTTAGGCTACTAGTTTTATTGTAGAAAATTAAATAAGAATTCCGCGCTAAAAACTGAAAACTGTTTTGTTCAATCCCACGCGGACTATGTCGCGAATTTTATTTTTCAGAAATACGATATAGAGGTGTTATTGAAGTTGTTTAGTCCATCAAATTTCGCCGGCGCAGTGGTATTCAAATCATGAACAAGAAATAAAATGCCAACAATACTTTAAAAGCTAATTGTTCTAAGTAGCGTCGGATATGTGCTCCCAAAGAATTTAATTTTCAATGAGAATATTTTAGTGCCTCGTTTGTCTAGTGGTTAAGAGAGCTACTGCTTATCATGGGGTCCTGGGCTCGATTCCCGAGTCAGGCATAATTAAATTGCATTTTCACATCTGAGTTTGCTTAATAGCAACCCGGGAACTGTATTTCTACCCGATTGATGGTAATGGACTTTCCCCTATTACATGGGACGTGATTGTCGAAAGGTGGGTGTTCTATAGAGGTACACCTATGCCTGACCCTTCGAGGAATAGAGGTGTGATGTGCCTCTACAATCCACCGTGTGATGTGTTGTGTAATGAGAAATTTTGTGTGAAAACTAAGTCCTACACTAAGAATTTCGTCTATCGTTGTTTTACAGCGGCAAATCTTGCATGAACTAATTTCTAGACCCAAATTGTTTAAGGGTAAAAAGGTACAATCGGTGTGAAGTTACCTCAGTCAGAACTAATCTAGGTAAAGTTGTAGTGATTGATTGTACGAGTTGTGTAGATAAGGCATAATCTGTTTGTGTGAAGTGCCTAGAGCCTTGGGGGGTTTGGCCTTGTAGTCCATAATCTACACTAATATTAGGTCTTTACCTATGAAATTGCCGTTCTGCAGTACTGGCCATTTCAAATCAAAATATTTTTTGTTTGGCTAAGAATTCTAATTTCAAATTAATTTTATTTTAAAAACATGGATTTTTTTTTCCAAAAGTAGTCATTTGTTTATTGATTAGTGTTACATTTTCATCGCATTTAAATCTTTTTCGTCATCATGGATACGTTAAAAATTCGAGTAATTATGGAATATGAGTACCGTCGCGGCAGCAACGCGGCACAAGCGGCACGCAACATCAACGACGTTTACGGAGCTAACACTACAAACCAACGCACTACCTGTTATTGATTTGCTCGCTTCCGTTCTGGAAATTTCGACCTGAAAAATGAACCTCGCGGTCGTCCGAGGACTTTGGTCGACAATGACGAATTAAAGGCGATTGTGGAAGCTGATGATACACAATCTACGGCTGAATTAGCAGCAGCTTTCGACGTTAGCGTCAAAACAATATTGGTCCATTTGCGTCAAATTGGCAAGGTAAAAAAGCTTGACAAATGGGTGCCCCACGAACTCAATGATCGCCAGCGCGAAGTACGCGTCGAGACGTGCCTTGCACTGCTCAACAGACACACAAATGAAGGAATTTTGAACCGCATTGTTACCTGCGATGAAAAATGGATTCTGTTTGATAACCGCAAGCGCTCAGCAAGTTGGTTGGATCCTGGTTCAGCACCTAAACAATGCCCTAAACGAAAACTTACCCCAAGAAAAGTGATGGTCACTGTTTGGTGGTCTAGCGCCGGTGTGATTCAACACAGCTTCTTACCAAACGGGGTGAGCATTACTGCAGATGTGTACTGTGAAGAATTGAACACAATGATGGAGAAGCTGGCACATCTCCAACCAGCATTGGTCAATCGCTCGTCTCCGCTGCTCCTGCACGACAACGCGCGACCTCATACTGCACAGCAGACGGTCTCCAAGTTGCAAGAACTGGGGTTGGAAGCTCTCCGTCATCCGCCCTACTCACCAGACCTTGCGCCTACAGACTACTACTTTTTCCAGAATTTGGATAACTTCTTGGCGGGAAAAAAATTCAATACCCGAGAGGCAGTACAAAATGCCTTTGAAGAATTTGTTGCCTCCCGTCCAGCTGATTTCTTTAAGAAGGGCATCAATAAACTGCCACTGCGTTGGCAAAGATGCATTGATTGCATGGGTGATTACTTCGATTAATACAAATAAAAAATACATGAAAAAAATTCATTTAAATTTTTTCATACAAAACGGCAATTTCATAGGTAAAGACCTATTATTATAAAGAGGAACGATTTGTATTTTTTAAGGAATAAACTCCAGAAGTTAATGGTCCTTTTACTACTATACTATACTACTATTAGCTATATTTCATTTTCAAAACTACGCTTTAAAGGGGTTGAAGAGGATGTTTAAGTTCGAAGGGAATCGTATGAAACCCCCGCGGACAAAGTCGCGTGCTAAGTGCTGTTAGTTTAAGAAGTTAATTCTTTATTTCATGAAAAACCTGCAGGGGACTTGCGTTTAATTTGTGAGTTGATGAGTCGTTAATTTCTTCCCAGGAGCCAAGATTTGACTAAAACCAGCTGTACCTCGCGGTTTTACCAGCTCCTAAGGGTCGTAGCGTGATGTGAAATAAAGCCCACAAAACCAACTAACCAACCTTAACCCCCCCCCTCCCCTTCTTCGTTGCAATCTTCTTCAAGAATTGTACTATCAAATGCTAAAATAAGTTTCAAATCGGACAGCTAGTTCCAGAGGAAAACGCATTAAAAAAAAACAAACAAATAAACTCTTCAGATTACGATGTTAGTTTAAGATACTGTCAAAATTCATAACATTAACAGCTTTAACCTTTCTTTAGTTAGTTTTACTGCGATTTAACACCCTACTTTACCCCCATAGAAGAACTTCCCAAAAATTTCGTGACGTCATTGAAAGTTAACCTTGATCGCCAAGGTTACTCCATTGCTGCAGTGACCCTCAAATGTCAACTATACGCAATTGTACGCAACATATCGGTGCGGGCTTACAGCGGTGAATGCTAATGTGATTCTGAACGCTTCAGAGTAAAAGACCTAATGGGCTGGAAGGAGCTATCATTTTCAGAACAGATACGTCATTGACGGCACGCTTGGCGCAGTGGCTGAGCGATGGACTGCTGCGCCGCGTATCGTGGGTTCAATTCCCGCACGGAACTAATATTTGTGTGGCTTACAGGTAGTTGTTCCGGGTCTGGTTGAATGTTTGTATACGCACCCACGATACAGGATAAATTCCTAGTGTGGAGCAAGGTTTTTTAAAGAAAAAAAAATAGGCCCTCCTGATATATCATTACATGTCTGTATTCCCCGAAGGATTGGGCAAAGGTGCATTTATAGTAACACCCATATTTCGCCAGTTCTGTTTAAGTCCCATGTAACAGGGAGCGAGCCCACTGCCATCGTACGGGCACGAATTTACGTTCCGGGCTGCTAATGAGAAAATTCCAATTGGAAAAACTCAGTAGCCCGACCTGGGAATCCAACTGATATATCAGCGCTGCGGTATGTATTTGTTATTCAAATATCGCAGCATTGTGCTGAGATATGAGTCTTTTTGGCCTCTCACAGTTCCAGGTTTTTTATATGTAAACTTGTTATAATACATACGGTCTTTTTCTCGTTTGAAGTTCCAGTGCATGTCCCAAATAAATGTATTTCTTTCTTTATTTACTGATGGATAAACCTGTGAATATAAAGTCTGAAGAAGGCACATCACAAACCGACAAGTTCGAAAAGGAATCTAATCAATCAATAGACATCACAAACAAAAGAAAAACCAGAAGTTTTGGTATAGAAACTTTTGTTGCCAACAACCCAACAAAGGTTGGGGAAGAAAAACATTTCGTTACGTTTCTATTCCATACATGACATGTCCAATACAAGTAAAAAAAAAGGAACGACTCGCAGTTACACTCACGTGTGGAAAACAAGAGTCTAATTGGGACATGTTCAGGTTATTGTTCTCGTCTCATTAATTAAGGCTACATGAGTCGTGACCACGATATCCAATATTGACAAAAAAAACAAATATTCGCTTACATTCGTTGGGCTACTGGCTGCAAAGCATTACTGCTGAGCACGAGATCTAGGGTTCGATCCTTAGGTCGGTCATTGTTATTAGTGTTTTCCATCTGCAATTTTTCTGTATCATTTCGGAGTCTAATTTCGTGACCAGTTGATGGCATTAGGCTCGCTCGCAGTTACATGGGACTTAAATATAACTGTCGCAATGTGCGTGTACTCTAGCTAACCCTTCAGTGATTACAGGCGTGATGTTATGTTTATAGTTAATTTTCTACAATCATATAAGTATGGCTATGGGTATATTGGCATCCCCCTTTTTAACTATGACATGGTTCTGACCACGAGGGAAATCATCAGCTGTGCCGCCAGGGTCATTGTCGACTAAGGTATTGATTGCACTTTATAATATTAGATGTATAAATAGTACACGCTGTTTTAATGGTTGTTTTCCCGCAGCGAAACAAGTTTGTTTTGGGTCTCGTAGTTCAATAAATAAATAATGCTGGACAATCCACACAGCATCATCTAGCCCCAAGCTAAGCAGAGCTTGTGTTATGGGTACTAGATGAGTGATATACTTAATACAATACATTACATAGATAGATATTTTTTATTATACATAGCAAACACCCAGAACACCTGGAACAAATCTTTGTAGATCGTACAAACATTTGTTCCAAGGCGGGAATCGAACCCGCAACCTCCTGCGTCGCAGGCGGACCTTCGCCCACCGCGAACCACCAATTATTATTATAATTTGTGAAGCAATACTACGGGCCCCTTTTTTAAGAATATTGCGCACACATGGGAGCTTGAGATTTTGCACAGTTAGAGTTTGTATGGAGACGGAGCGCAGACAGCTAAAACAGTCGAATTTCTACCGCTCAGCGACCGCCAGTAATTATTATTGGATTCAAAAATGGTAGATTAACAATTTGTAAACAGGAAAACTCGAAACCGACCTTGAACTAATAGTAATACCGCGCGGAAAACTTTTGTGTTTGAAATACACAAATAAATATTTTCTTTGTGTCTATTTGTGTGATTCAAATAAAAGCATATTTATGAAAGTTTATACGGTATTTATACCAAAAATCATTTATTTTTGTCTTTCTGCTTGTCTGTTTGTTTTATTGACATAATCTCCGAAACGGCTGTACCGATTTTGACGGTAATTTCTAAAAAAAAACTAACTTGTGCTACAATTATTTTGGTAAAATAGGGTTCCGCGTAAAAAAAAAAATATTTTCTGCGAAACGGTTTATAAAAGCTTCAGTGATAACTATAGTGGAGTTAAAAACTGATGGAGTTTCCCACACTCGACGCTATTTATCAATTATATGGATAACTTCGACAGCAGTTCTGTACGGAACACGTGAGAGCCGGCAGCTGTCTGTCAGGGTCACTGTCAACTTACATTATAGATGAATATCGATTGAACTTGACTCGTGTCTCTATCGTTCACGTTCAATGGCGCCACGTACCAGTGGCAAGACTGATAAAACGTTAAGTTTTATTGGTTCGGGGGTATGAGGAACAGGGCGTTAAGTTTCTCAAAAGTGGGAGGGTTCTCCGACCAGACGGTTGTAGTGTCTGGTGGACTACTGCCTGATGGTTGTTGTCGGGTTCTTGTACACATACAGTTAAAACGCGCGGAGATCTTCTAAGAATGGCAACCGGCTTAGCGCGTTTCCGGAATTTCGATATATAATGGATGGCCACCCATCCAAGGACCTTGTTATCTTAATCTTCGATGGGTCCGTGCGGTTGTTATTATTTACCCACAAGCACAATTATCTTTAAAGACACCAAGGATGTATTTATTCATGTATCACTAAAACGATAAGGCCAACTCGAAAAAAATGTCATGCTTAATAAAGGGAGTTGATCCGAAGGAAAGAAATGTGATAGCGTATTCCATATTACATAAGGGGATCACAACATAGCTAGTCGAACCGCATGCATATAGAGATGGAATATATTTATTATTTATAACGCCAGCCTACGCCTCCTCCGAGATCTACATACTATATGTAATACATAGTTACAGTTTGATCATGTTGTGAGGAAAGTTTTGAATGAAGAGACGTAGGAAAGGATGGATGGATTGTGTGAAGGATAATATGGCTAGGAAGGAGGTGACTTCTGTGATGACGGCAAATAGAGAAATGTATGGAAGAGGAAGACATGCTGCGCCGACCCGAAATAAATTGGGATAAGGGCAAGAGGACGGTGATAGTTACAGTTTGATATAACGATATTTTGAAGGTACGCTATGGGTATAGCAGAATTGAGCTCAGCGGTATTCAGTAGGTGAGCACAAAATACGGCAATGAACAGCTGTCGTCAAAGATGGTCAACATGAATGATTGAAAACATGGTGACGGAAAACGAGAACTGTCCCTTTGTGGAGTTGAAGTAATGATGAAAGAGGCAGAGATATTGAAAAGAAACACCCTATTTTGATGACAATCAAATGTTGTTTAGTTGGTCTAGTGGTTACAAGCGGGGGTGCATGTTGAAGAGCCTCCACGTGGCGCATCCTGGGCAACGTCGGTTCCAACTGCCCACCGCCTTTCGGTGGACAGTTGGGGCTGGCGGCTAATCTTCAACGCACGAGGAAGGGTCGTGGTTCCAGTCACAGATCATCTTTGATGGTCTGTGAACGGAACCCGACTAGGGAGGGCCACCCGTCCGTCTACTCCCCCCTCTGTTTGCAGAGGGAAGGTTGAGTGGACGGAGACATGGTGGAAAACCCAATCCCAAGTTTCCGGAGCGCGACGAGGGGATGAATGGCCGGAGGGAGTCCGGTCACTAGCGCTCCAAAACAATAAAAATGGAAATTACAGCTGCTGAAACAAATCCCCAGGCGGGTCCCCTTCGGGGGGAATCCCGCCCCTCTCACGAGGGCTGCCCCACCGTATCTGGGGGGGGCAACAACAGCCCAAAGGCCGACACCACCGGCCTGCGAAAAAAGGAGCTCCAGGTGAACCTGGAGCGACTGCGCGATGTGGTGCCGCCGTCTGCTGTCTCTGACAGCAGCAGGAGCCGAGGAGGTTCGGGTCCCGAAAGGGACCAGGTGTCCTGTCAGAACGCGCGCGGGTGCTCCGGCCAAGCCTGGAGGAAACGCCCGCGCAGCGAGGACTCGGGGCCGATAGGTCTCTCGTCGAGTGACGAGAACCTGTCGGCCGCTAAAGTGCCGACGACACGGAGAGGGCGAGGTCGCACGGCAGCGGGCGGAGCCGCCCCTCGATTGCCGGAGCGGAACGCTCAAGGTCGCTTCCTGGCACGAAGTCGACCCGGCACGCCAGCTCCAGCGGAGCAGGAGGGCGTGGGAGGCGACCCCGGTTTTGCGGAACTGAGCGGGGGCTCGGATATGTCCCTGCAGCCCAACAAGGCGGAGGTTGGCGCTGAAAAGCGGGCGCAGCGCAGGACAGTCGCGGCTGACGAGGTCAGCGAGTTGGCCCGACAGGCCCGAGAGCGCCGCTCGGCCCGCTTGGATGCCGGTGGGAGTGTGTCGGCGGTGGCGCTCAGTCGCCAAATTGTGGACGGCGTGGATGTCGTCCTGAAGGTTGCCACCAAATCGGGCAACCTGAAGGGCACGTTCACGCGCGCACTCAAAGAGGCGGCTGAGGCGATTAAGGAGGCCACTGAGGTCCTCCTTAACCGTACCAGCTCGGAGGAGACGGCGAAGTTGTGGGAGGAGAACGGCCGTCTCCGAGCTGAGGTAGAGGACCTCAAGCGGCGGTTTGCTGACGAGAGGGTGGCTCCTGCGCCCTCGGTTGATGCAACGCCGTTGACTCCGCCGGCAGCCCCGTCATCGACCCCTGCGATTGCGGATGCGGAGATCGAAAAGATCGCGCGCATCTGCATGATGCAATGCGGGAAGATGGTGGGTGCCCGGATGGAGTCCATCGAAGCCAGGCTTCTCCCGGCGGTAACCCTCCGCCCACCGCTCGCTGCAGACAAGCGGCGGAAGGAGCCAGCGCCTAAACCAAAGACGGCCGCGCCTCCAACGTCCGCGCCTCCAACGTCCGCGCCTCTGGCGGCCCCGCCTGGTCCCAATGAGACCTGGGCGACGGTCGTGAGGAGGGGCCGGAGGATGAAGCCGACGGCACAACCGGCGCCGCCGGCACCCGCTAAAGCGGCGCCATCGGCACCCAAGAGGGCCCAGGGGCCGCCTAAGGTGAAAGCCCCACGCTCCGCGGCTGTGGTTGTGACGCTGCAGCCCAGAGCCGTCGAAAGGGGCCTCACATATAGGGCGGTCCTGACGGAGGCAAGGGCGAGGATCGCGTTCCCCGACCTGGGGACACCGACCGGCTTCAAGATGAGGCCGGCGATTACGGGGGCGCGGCTCTTCGAGCTGTCGGGTGCCGATGGTGGCAAGAAGGCGGACCTCCTGGCCGCCAAGCTGCGGGAGGTCCTCAACCCGGAGGACGTACGGGTGTCCAGGCCGACGAAGACCGCTGAGCTGCGCGTCGACGGCCTGGATGACTCGACGACTCCGGCTGAGGTGGTGGCGGCCGTCGCCCGAGCGGGTGGGTGTCCGCCTGAAGACATCCGCACGGGCGACATCCGGGTGGACGCTTCCGGGCTCGGCTCGATCTGGGTCAGATGCCCGGTGGCGGCCGCACACAAGGTCGCCGACTGCGGGCGCCTGTTGGTGGGATGGGTGGCAGCAAGGGCCAAGCTGCTGCGACCAAGGGCTTTGCGGTGCTACCGCTGCCTTGACATTGGGCATGTCAGGGTGCGGTGCAACGCCGAAACAGACCGCAGCGAGGAGTGTTATCGCTGCGGTCAGCCCGGCCATAAGGCGGCCCAGTGCTCCGCGTCGCCAAACTGCAGCCTCTGTACAGCTGCAGGGAGGCCTGCTGGGCACAAAGTGGGTCAAAAGGCCTGTGGCGCACCCACGCCCAAAAAGAAGAGAGGGGGTGCCAAGGCTGGCGGGGGCTCTTTACCCCCCCCTCAGCCTGGCCGCCCTCCGGCCGACTCCCGGCCTAGGCATGGTGCGGAGGGGATGGACTGCGCTTAATGGCGCTGTACCATTTCCTCCAGGGCAACATCAACCACTGTGCCAGAGCTCAGGATCTCTTGCTCCAGAGCATGGCAGAGTGGTCGATTCACGTGGCTGTGGTCGCCGAGCCGTACTTTGTCCCCCCCAGGGATAACTGGGTGGGCGATCTGGACGGTTTGGTGGCCATAATTGGCGGGGCTCTCGTCGACCCGTCGCGAGGTCACGGCTGGGTGGCCGTCCTCGCGAACGGTATTGGCACTGTTGGGGCGTATTTCTCGCCCAACAAGAGTCTCGCCGACTTCGAGAACTTCCTTGTCGAGTTGGGTGGCGTCGTGGGCCGACTCCACCCTCGCCCTGTGCTGTTGCTAGGGGATCTCAACGCCAAGTCTACGGCGTGGGGATCTCCGGCGACCGATGCTCGGGGTGAGGTTTTGGAGGAGTGGGCGGTCACCACTGGTTTGACCGTCCTAAATCGGGGCTCGGTCCACACATGCGTGCGGCAGCGGGGCGGGTCTATAGTGGACGTCTCGTTCGCTAGCCCTGCTGTCGCTAGCCGTGTCCGCGACTGGCGTGTCGCCGCGGAGGCGGAGACGTTATCGGATCACCGATATATCCGTTTTGATGTCTCCGCCCAGACCGCCGGCGGCCGCAGTCCATCGGCTCCGCGGACGGACGGTCCGCGCTGGGCGCGTACGCGCATCGACAGGGAACTTCTCGAGGAGGCCGCCATTGTCCAGGCCTGGATCCGGGAGTCGGCAACGACCGAACCCGACGACGTCGACGAGGGGGCGCTGTGGTTCCGTGGGGCGATGTCGCAAATCTGCGACGCCTCCATGCCCCGCGTCCACGCACAGTCTGCAAGGCGCCAGGTGTACTGGTGGTCCGCCGAGATTGCGCAACTGCGCTTCTCGTGCGCGACGGTTTGGCGCCGGTACACCCGATACCGCAGAAGACGTCGTCGGGTTCCTGACGAAGAGGCCGCGCTGTATGAGGTGTACAGCGCGGCTAAGCAGGCTCTGAGGCTGGCCATCGGCGAGGCGAAGACGCGTGCCAGGGAGGAGATGCTGGGGACTCTGGACGGGGATCCGTGGGGGCGCCCTTATCGTGCGGTTCGTGGGAAACTCCGAGCCGCGGCGCCTCCACTCACCGAGAGTCTCCAACCCGAGCTGTTGGACGCTATAGTCACAGCCCTCTTCCCGGCAAGAGCGGAGCACACTCCGCCGCCGATGGCTTTGCCCACGGCCGCAGAGCCTGCAGAGGACAACGCCATCAGCGTCCCAGAGGTGACACGGACAGAGATGGGGGCAGCCGTGACGCGGCTCCGGGCCAAGAACGTGGCTCCGGGGCCCGACGGGGTTCACGGCTGCGTGTTAGCCCTCGCTCTGAAGGAGCTAGAGCCCCAACTGAGAGGACTCTACACGGCGTGCCTCGAGCGGGGCCAGTTTCCCTCCTTGTGGAAGTCTGGCCGCCTGGTCCTGCTCAGGAAGGCGGGGCGCCCCGCGGACTCTCCGTCTGCGTACCGGCCCATAGTGTTGTTAGACGAGGTGGGCAAGCTGTTCGAGCGGATAATCGCAGCCCGCCTCGTCGACCACTTGTGCAGAGAGGGGCCGGACCTAGACGAGAGCCAGTTCGGTTTTCGGCATGGGCGCTCCACTATTCACGCTGTGTCGAGAGTGAGAGTCCTAGCGGAGGAAGCAGTGTCCCGGGGCGGGGTGGCGTTGGCGGTCTCTTTAGACATCTATAACGCGTTCAACACCCTGCCCTGGAGCTGCATTCGGGAGGCACTGCGGTATCATCGGGTGCCTCTCTACCTCCGCCGCATCGTTGGGGCTTACCTGGCGGAGAGGTGTGTCACCTACATGGGACGTGATGGCGGACACCAGCACCGCGTGTCGTGCGGTGTTCCACAGGGCTCGGTCGTAGGTCCGCTCCTGTGGAACATCGGGTACGACTGGGTGCTGAGGGGCGGACTCCAACCGGGCGTAGACCTGACGTGTTACGCGGATGACACGCTGGTCACGGCCCGGGGGAGCTCGCACAGGGAGGCAGCGTTGCTGGCGACGGCGGCGGTCTCACAGGTGGTGAGCCGCATACGGCGCCTAGGCCTGGAGGTGGCCCTCAGCAAGTCGGAGGCCATGGTATTCCATGGTCCCCGACGGGCGCCGCCGCCGGGATCACACATCGTGGTCGGGGGGGTCCGAATAGCTGTCGAGTCCACCATGAAGTACCTGGGATTGGTGCTCGACAGCCGGTGGGATTTTGGACCCCACTTCCGGCGGCTGGCGCCCAAGTTGTTGGGCGCGGCCGGGGCGCTATCAACGCTGCTTCCCAATCTGGGGGGCCCGAGCGCCGCCTGTAGGCGGCTCTACGTAGGGATCGTGCGATCGATGGCCCTGTACGGGGCCCCGATCTGGGCGGCTGACCTGACGGCCTGTAGCCACTCTGTTCTGCGGAAGCCACAGAGAGCGATGGCCGTCAGAGTCATCAGGGGATATCGCACGATCTCCTGCGAGGCGGCTTGTGCACTGGCCGGATCCCCGCCCTGGGACCTGGAGGCGAAAGTACTCGCGTCACTGTACCGGTGGCGCGAGGAAGCGCGAGCGCGAGGCGAGCGACTGACGCAGCGACACATGGAGCTGCGTCGGTCCCAGCTTCGTGAGGTCCTGGTGGCGGAATGGCGGGAAAGGCTTTCACGCCCTACCGCCGGCCTCGTCACCATCGAGGCGGTCCGGCCGGTGCTCGATCACTGGCTCGGGAGGAGGCACGGCTCCCTGTCGTTTCGGGTGACGCAGGTGCTCTCGGGGCATGGTTGCTTCGGGAAGTACCTGTGTCGCATAAACAGGGAGCCGGACGCCCGGTGTCACCACTGCGTCGACTGCCGGGAGGACACGGCGTGGCATACGCTGGCAGAGTGTCCCGGTTGGGAGGATCCACGCCGTGCCCTCGTTGCGGAAGTAGGCAGGGACCTGTCGCTGCCGGCCGTCGTGTCATCGATGGTTGGCAGCGAGGAGGCCTGGAACGCGGTGGTGTCCTTCTGCGAGACGGTTATCTCGCGGAAGGAGGCTGCGGAACGGGAAAGGGAGATATCTTCCTCCAACCCGGCCCGCAGCAGACGCACCGGGCGTCGGCGGAGGGCGGACAACGCCCTCTTCCAGCCCCCCTAAATGGGTCCAGGGGCGACGGACCTGGGGACGTCTGTCGCCCCCTTAACACCAGGACCCGAGGTGGTGGCGCGTGTTCCACGCGCGCCCCTCTTAGACGTCGCGGGGGGAGTCTAACACCTCACTCCGCCCCTCGTCCTGAGGAGGCCTGCATAGGCGGGCCGGCACTAGCTGGGGGTTGCGGAAGGATCGTACGTTCCCGCGACCCCCGGCGTAGGTGTGAGACGGAACAACGGGTGGTTTTTAGTCAGTAAGAGTCTGACAGACCCCTTCGCTCCCCCAGAGCGAAGGACATCCATGAGGATTTTCCAACCCGCACCAAAAAAAAAAAAAAAGTGGTTACAAGCGCGACCGCTGAGCGTGAGGTCCTGGATTATATTCCCAGGTCGGGCATAGTGTTTTTAAGTTTTTACAATAGGAATTTACTCATTGTAGCCCGGAGTCTGGATTTGTGCCCGGATGATGGCAATAGGGTCAACCCCTATTACATGGGACTTAAACATAACTGGCGATATGTGGGTGTTACAATAGGTGCACCTCTGCCATCCTGTTATGTATGTCAAATGTTCCCAAATAACAAATTTGAACTGAAAAATATAGTAATCAGTCACCCTCAATCTGTGTACTACAAACGCACATCCAAGATCCAAGTGATATACTTCCTTCCTAGGCTCTAGGTACTTTCTTATCCTTCATCAGTAAACAAGCAAATAAACAACTGAAACGCTATAGCAGCACACCCACAGTTTACTCGCGTTATGCCAAGAACATACGCACACAGCTAGACAATGACGTTCACTGTGCCAAATGTACTGTTATAAATTTTGTACATATCGTCTGCGCAGAAGCCGTCATTTGATACAAATGATTGTAGGTTTCTTTTTTTTCTATAAAGACGTTTCCCCTAGGAATTTCTCCTGTTTCGTGGGTGCGTTTACAAACATTTAAACAACTATCATTAGGTCATGCAAATATTTGTTCCGTGCGGGAATCGAATCCGCGACACGTGGCGCAGCAGATGATCACTCAGAAATTGTGTCAACCGTGCCGTCCGGTTTGATTCTTTGATTGTAGCCTGGTTTCTCTGTAGAATTCTTTAAAATCATGGAGTATTTTCAAGAGATTTTGGAACAGCATCCTCTTTTGCAGTGTTTATAATAATCACCAAAGCAAAAAAGGGTTAAAGGGGCATCGACGCATGATCTGATATCATGAGTTCAGTAGAAGATTTCGGGCCCCACAGAATTAAAATTTTGCGATGTCTTTTCCTCATTTTGACGTTATTTACCGTTGTTTTTCTACTTTAAACATGATATTTTACCTACCCCAATGATATTATTTCTAATGACGGAAGTGAATCATTTACTTTTTAACTAATAATCTCATTAGGTTAGATAGAAAGCAATATATTTTTTTAGGGCCAGAATACTGTGCTGAACTCGTGATATCATGTTGAACATCGATGTCCCATTCACCCAGTTCGCATTTTATCAATCTGTTCAATTACTTTTTATTTTCTTGTTGGGTGAACTGGCCGTGAGCCAAGGGGATTGCCGATCAATGAAACATAGTTGAAAAATCTTAGGCGTCTGTTATGTGTTCACTATGCACATTTATCTCGTAAGTTGTTGGTACGTGGGCACATTTGGCAGTAATCTGTCGTTAACTGCGTAATAGTAGACACGGTCTACCAACAGAGGACATATCATTTCGGTGACTGTAAGATTCAAGAGGCCAGGTTATAAGTTCAGTGTTCTTAAACATACCTATGTCAAATAACTTGGTAACAATAAAAAGTTGGGGGAATGGCTTCAACCACCAATTTCATTGCTCGGTTTACGATAAGAGAAATGTTAAGTTAAATTTATTTCTGTAAATTGGTTTAAGAAACACTAAAACACGTCAAACCGAGCGTCGTCGGTGTTTCCTATCTTACTACTCTGAGAAGAAACTTAGAGGTACCAGTTTCTTTTGAAATCCAGCTATCATCTTGGTAATGTAAGGATCATGTAGATTAGTGTATGAGATAATGTTTTGCGGAAAGAACTAAACAGGTAGGAGTGGAATTGTGTCAGTGCACGTATTTGTCAATAATCGAACTTAAGGTAGTCTAGGTATTATAAAAGATGGAACAGAAATCACAGAAAGTGTTTCGTCAATCATTCATTAATACGTTCTCACCTTTGAAGTACAATCTATTCTTGTCGCAGATATATTATTGAACCATAGAGCGTTATAAATAGCTCGCTTTTAGGACGAATACGACGATAAATAGGACGCCCGTTGTGATCATTCATATTAACTAGCTGAAAGAAAATATAATACCACGTGTTGGGTAAATACCGCTTTAGTAAATTATGATGATCGTTTATTATGTCGTGGAAAGATGGAGGAAAACAATCTGCGTCAAACCCGAAATTGGGATAAGGACATAATGCTGGGAAATGCACCGAACTACATTTGTTCAGAAAGAATTTCAGTATTTTATATTAAAACAGTTTCAGTATTTAACAAAGATATAACAAACAGTCATAATCATCTGCAGACAGATACAGAAAGACAATACAAAATACATATTGTAAACACAGATGGTGCACAAGTACGCCGATCGGAGAGTTTTGTTAATATAAAATGTTATTCATCGAGTAAGAAAAGATGTGGATTTTTTTTCCGATTTAACGGTAGATACTTATGTAATAAATCTAGTTAACTATAGATTACGAATAGGCTACGGTAGGAATATGAAATTCTTTCTTCTTTCTATAAAAAAAACTACACGACGTGACTGCGTGCGTGTGTGGGTGTATTAATAAAACACGTCACAGACCCAAAATAATTGGCCAAACCACACATCTATTAGTAATAGTAACCCGTTCAGATGTATTCAACCCGAAAGGGTAAATTGGCGTGAACAAGTAATGTGAACTATTAATATTGAGCAGTAACTAAACCACTCATGAATGGCCGAGCACATACAAGCTAGAAGCGCCTTTAATAGTTAAATTACCCTATCAAATGTATAGGGCTTAACCCAATAACTCTTAATACTTGGTCGAAAAACCAGAGGCAAAAGAAGAGGAAAAAGGAGAAGTTTATTTAGCAACAAGGGAAATTTCATTTATTAAGAGTTTATATATATATTTCTTTTCCCTTTTCTTTTAAGAAATTGCACCTGCCACTGTTTGTCTCCGCATCACCCAACAGTTGACTGGTAGAAAATGCTCATGGCATTGAGTCCGCCTCTGTACATTTGTGTGCTTAAAGTGTTAAATAAATAAGAGTTAGGCTTTTGCGAACAAATATATTGCGTATTACTTGTACAGTTACAGTTAAAATAGGTCACCTTTAATTCTCTTTTTGTTTACAACGTTCACGATTGCTTTACTGCTGTACTGACTCAGTATTGTCACGTCAAAGTTATAAACTGACACTCAATTGCTTTATTCAAAACGTGATACTCTTCTATAAAATGGCCACTTCATTCGGTTTTAGTTTCATAACAACTATTACTATAGATATTGGAGAAATGGTTATGCCATTTTGATCTTTGTTATCAAGTGATTAAATATAGCTTTCTTTGCAGGAGACAACTGTGCCCTGACGTGATAAGTAAAACCATTTAAAACTGACAAAAGTAATAACGTTTCGACTGTACAATACATACTTAAAATAAAAGTATTTCTTCAACGCTAAGGGAGTATTCCCCAGTCGGTACTGCTTGCTACTATTAACTTTTTAGATCATTGCCAAGGTTTGAAAACACTTACGTCATAGCAACTAAGTGGAGTCTACTAGTAAACTGGTGAGAAACGATTATCCAGTTGAGTTATCTACTCGCCGTCAATTGGATAGATGATATATGTAGATACATACGCCAACATAAGTCATCATCTGACTAGCCTTTTCCCAACTATGTTGGGATCGGCTTCCAGTCTAACCGGATACAGCTGAATACCAGTGTTTTACATGGACCGAATGCCTATCTGACCTCCACAACCCAGTTACTGGGCAACACGATACCCCTTGGTAAGACTGGTTGTCAGACTTTCGGGTTTCTGACTACCCGTAACGACTGTCAAAGATCTACAAATGTCAACCGGTACCAACGGTTTAACGGGCTTTCCGAGGCACGGAGGAGTCGCGATATGTTACGAACGGTTACCCATCCACATACTGACCTCGGCAAGCGTAGCTTAACCACCGATCAACCCGTGCGGCTGTGTTTATTTAGCCACGAGCTCCTCCAACACCAACATAAGATACCAACATATAAGTAGAATATGAACTAACGTACTAAAATTGTATAGTGGTATCTGGAAACAGTTTTGATTGCATTCTAAATAAATAATAGGAACGTTTGGTTGGAATGGAATAGCCTTGCGACTATCAAGGGATTCTTGTGTTCTCAAATGGGCTTCGACAATACATAGACAAGGAATGGACTGAGCAATACCCAAAAGAAATGTACTACTCTGTAGATTGAGACAAAGACATCGAGCGGCCAATATTGTCCTTTGATTTGATAGACAATTACTGGTCGCAGTTTCGCCTTATCTCTCTCGCACTTTCTTGCCCTTTCATTTAACAGCTGTAAAGAGAACGGTCAGTCCGTAATACCTACGTGCATTGGTGGTATTTTAGCTCAGGATTCGATTTCCTAGATTAGACAGGTAAAATAGTGTGTTTCACGTACTTAGCTAATACTTAATGCCTTAAGTTCTGAGTCCATAACTGATCAATTCGTTCTTTCAGTGGACAGGTCTATTGCAATCTGTGTCGTTTTTTCCTCAAAAGACCATCCCTGACCCATATCTGCATTGTCCTTATATGATCGATACGACCAAGATAAAAACTGATTGAAAACGACTTTAAAAGATACTGTGACTTCTTAGTTTCTCAGTGTTTCTTATCAGAGTATTCGCTTGGAAAACTCTGACCTAAAACTAGTTTTGAACATATTTATCGTGTAAAAGTGTTTAAAAAAACAATTTACTAACACAAATCTAATTTTACATTTACTGTCTAAGGCCATGTGGGAGACTTTATGGTACCATCTCATATGAAAATAAATCTCTTTTTCCTTGTAATTTCAACTTCATCGTCAATCAAGCGTGTCGTATCCGTGTCGTGTTAGTGTCGCGTCCGTGACGAGCCCGTGCGTCGAACGGTTGGACGCACTGTTCAAGCTCAGTAACCGTGAAGCGACTCCACCGTTATGTTGACCGATCCGAGTGCTGCACTGATAAACGGTAACAATTGTAATGAATATTGTTTGTTGAGGAAATGTCAGCTGAATGAACGGGAGAAGTTTTACAGTGCACCGTGTATGGGCGAGCCGGGTCGATCGTTCCGTACGAATTCTTGTCGTAAACGTAACGTCAATTCGAACGATTTTAATATGATATTTTATATAAAATGGACGATTTTTTTCAATATGATGGACTTATTACTTCCTTTATCACAGTGTAAATGTGAGTGCCATCTTTGTTTACCAGACCAAGAAGAGAAAACACATAAATCCTTACACGTGAAATAAAGGTAAAGAGGTGTACAATAAAAAGCCGCAACGTTTACCCAGAAGTGAGCCTGAACTTGGTATGTGGCCCAGGAATAAGTGCGTCAAAACAAAAACACTCTTACGCAAGTATTTTGGCATTGGTAGAAAGATTAAAAAAGGTCTCAAGAGAGGTTCAAGACGTAAGCGTCCACTTGGAAACATTATCCCTTAGGCGCGAACCTTACACAGGCTTCTCGTATTATTTTCATGCCTTCAAAATGCTGAATAAAATTCACGAAACACATTCTACGTATGTAGAAATTTTGAATTAACTTTAGGTTCAACCATTGTAAATAATTGTGTTAGCTTAGGATTAGGTAAATGTTGTTTTAATAAGGGTTACAGTTCAGATTCTACTAATGAATTGAAAGCCTCTTAGATGTTGTAAGTAGGGTACGCACGTGAATAAATAAGGTTTCTACTCAGACCTGAATTAACGCTCAACTAAAAATAGAATACTCACAAATCTGGAAGCGAACATAAGCCCTGGTTCACCTACGAAAATTGTAACACACGTTACATTTCAAGCACCATCCTCTTTCCCTTAATCCAATTCATTTGGGGTTGTTGCAGCATGTGCTCTTCTTCCATACATCTCTATTTGACTCCATCTCAATAATGACCACCTTCCTAGCCATATCATCTTTTGCACCATCTCTCAATCGTTTATTTGGTCTTCTTCTTCTCTTGGAACCCTCCACATCAAGTACTCAAAACTTTCTTCGCGACATGAACCTAATTGCTCATGATGAATGAGTTGGAATGGTAAGGACCACGACAGCTGATTTCCACACAACTGCTCACCGGCACGCGCCAGTTTCAGGCTTCCTCATACATATTCACTTTTTGCGATCCATTCGCGTAACACCACACATCTTCCTTAGCATTCTTATCTCAGTTGCGTGCAACTTTCTTGCATTTTATACCTTTTGTGTCCCAACATTCGAATCAATTGAATAATTCAAGCGGAAAACAAGAAAAAAGCTTCTACATTTATCAACGTTGTCTGTGTACCGGACCAACGATCTACATACAACTTTATAACGGGAACAAGGCAAGTCAACACTATGAAACAAAGGAGTAACCGCATCAGCCGCCGGATAGCTTCCACCGATTGTCAGGCAAAAGGTCTCTTGACAAAACGAAACAGTACAACCCTCCAAGCCCACCTTTGACATTATAACTTGTAAAAAATAATGAGGCTCAAGATAGCTGGAGGTAAGACGCGAAGGAGGATGCTCTTAAGAAGATATAAGGTCGAATTTATGCACAAATATTTCCAGACGTATTTCGCGAAACACGAGTATTTTCGAGACTCTGTAATTATGTAACTTAGGTTGCGACTTGCGAGCCTTGGGGACTTAATTAATTCTCTTGGAAAGACATGGTAATTTTGTGAAGAGATTCATGAACTATTTAATTTTATAGTCCCTTTATAGCTAGGAAAAGTCGTAGACAGCTTGTCTGTGGTGTCTACTAATGCAAATCTCGAAAGACTGTAGGCGGTATTCGCTGTAAATTTAAAATCACTTGTTAGGAAATAACATAGCTACAGCAGCCTATATCTATAACCACAACCGTTTCTAGTTAAACCTGAAGGCAATGGTGAAATATTTACGTTTTGTAATTACTGTTTGTTTTTCATCTTTAAGACACGGTGTTTTTAACAGCGCAGTGAAATATTTCTTCCACTGCCCTTTGAGTAGAGAATCATGATTAAGTTGGCCTATTTTTCTGTTTATACTTATCACATCACATCAGTTACCTGTGTGGGATTGGCTTATGTATTCTGTCCGCTTAATGAGATATTAAAGTAAGCCTACCTGCCATGTTCGCGGGGATTCAAGCGCACAGATGGTTTATTAAGGCCCGAATTACAGAAGCTCACGACTTAGGCATTACTTAGAAATCATTGCAACCAATTAAATGACTTTAAACGAGTTCTCAGTAGTGCCTAAGTTGAACAAGAACTCATATTCCTCAGTTAGCGAAGCAGCAACAATTTTATTAAGTTCAACTACTTTTCAGGTAAAAATGAGATGGTTAATATTCACTGTTCTGTAGCCTAAACCACTGCGGCGTTATAAAAAAAACTTTGAAAAAAACACAGCTCGAGTTAATAGCAAAAGTTTGTTGAAATTAAAAATAACGTAGCATTCCGTTGGATATCAGAACGGTTCATGAAATTTTAGCTGAAAACAAAAGAATCCTCGGAGGGAGGTAAAAAGTATGGCAGAGGTGAAATTAGTTTTGTAGAGCGGCAAACAAGATGAATACCAATTAGATGAAGGCACGGTTGGTTTTCTTTTAGGTTTTAGGCAGATTGAAACTGGAATTAACACAGGTTATAAAGAACAGGGAGGTAACAGTATAAGTTGGCCGTGAATAACATTGAAACTGCGAATTACGTTAGCCCAGCTCAAGGTCAGTGTCACCACTGACGAACAGCACATATAGGATAAAAAAAAAATCGAATATAAGATTTTGTGCATTTAACAAAAACAGTAAACGAAGAAGTTATGAATGTTTATGAAAGCAGGAACATATCGGCAACGCTGTTCAACGATGCTAACAATACTAGAGTTTGCTTAGCAACGAATGAAGCCATTACAAATAAAGAAATAACAAGAAATATTTCAATACAAGCCAGTGGAGTTTCTCATCGGCATAAATGACGAACTTCCACACAAACTTTCATACATTCCTTTCTGAAGTGACCCCGCTTGGGTTATAAAAACTGTTGAACAAAATTTCATGCTTCTAGACGCAGTGGTTTGGGCTATACATTACCTGTTACTGAATTTAGATTCTTAACCGACGACAAAAGGAGGTGGTTCTCAATTCTACACGAACTTTTTACAGTGTACTCCGATTTCGACTAATTATTCTTTTCTTTACTGGATAGGATATTCCTCAAAGTTGTTCCCATTGAAAATTAGAAAAGAAATCAACCTCTTAGTGTTTAAAATAGTTGAGGGATAATCATTTATCACACTTTTTCATTCTTAAGTAGATTAGCTAAGAAATATCTATACAGGCTTCAACAGCCTAGGTTCCAATATGTTTCTGGTCCAATAGGGAACACCACATTTTAGCCAAATTCACAACAGAACTACAAGTGGTTTTCCCTAATACATAATCCCATTAACATTAACTGAATAAAACCACCGCAAGTTTAATAATGTTATATAAATTTTGCCAAAGCCCTTTAATCCTATGGATTTTGGGCGGAACGGGATTATACGAATAAGAACGACGCTCGACTTGTATCGTAAGAACTATATTATGGAATTTTCTTTTATTCTTCTTTATTTGATCAGTTATGCGTATGGATTACTACGTGTGTGTAATTTGCCGCAGTAGGAAGCTTACCCTGCTCTGCAAAGATATTCCATTCATAACCGTCAATAAAAGCGTTTAGCTTTTCCAACTTGAGCAAACTATGTTAATCAGCTTAGACCACTTCAAAATATGTAGTACTTAGTACTAATGATAATAGTGTTGACCACCTGCGAGAAGCAGATACAGCTGTCAGCATTTATCTTGAGCTCTGTTTCCTAATCTATTATTTATAAGTTTTCATGGTGTACTATCAAGAATATTCTGTTCTATTCTTAGTTACTGTAACATCTTAACTGCGAGAAAACGAGACACAATAGAAAAATGTATTGTTTGTCGGTCACTTGGCGTTTAACGTGTTAAGCGATTTTGAAGCCTTACTCCTAAAGCGGTGGGAGTTTAAATACGACGCGCAGTTAAACCCCCACCAATCCACCGAGAGCTCAAGTTAAATGCCGGCAACTATACGTAGCTACAATATATTTGGAAGATCGCGTGTGGCCATTAGCAACAACAAGCCATACAACCTACCCCTGTGGGTGTCGTAAAATGCGGCCAGACATAAAAATTGGCACTTACAAGATAATAATTTTACAGCGCCAAACTGTCTGCCAAACGCAGATGTTACAGCTGAACCATTTATTTTATAGAAATGCCCTTGAAAAAGTTGACAAGCCGAGAGGAATATTCTAGGCTGCTGGTCCTAGTTCAGAAGGACGGACACTTCATGATGTAGGTATGTCCGTGGCATCACAACGGACTCTATCAGAATAACAGCACTGCGGTGTTTGTTCTAACTACCGTAGCTTATGCTGAGAGTGGACTTTTTTTGGCCTCGCACATTATTGTCTGTTAAATTTTATTTTTTTGTGTTTATATTTCCTGTGTGTCCCAAATCAATGTTTTTTTTCTTTCTTTCTCTTTCTTAAGATATGTTACCGATGATGATAGGAATGCCATGAATGATTAAAATGGTTAGTGGTATGCTCTAAATTGAGTGGAGACCGCGACTTTGCAAACGTAGTGTAGGACGCCCTCTGACTAGGTGGGATGACGATCTGCGAAAGACTGCAGGCAGATGTTGGATGCGGCAAGCTGAAGACAGGGCGCTATGGCACTCATTAAGAGAGGGCTATGTCCAGCTGTGGACTAATATAGCCTGATGATGATGATGATGATGCTCTAAATACGACCACAAAAAAGTCACCTTTGTATTCGATGCACAGACTCTCTTACATCTCAGTACAAACTCCACATCTCAAAACATAAATTAGCAAGGTGTCAAATTAAAGTTGCCAATTTGATTAATCTCACGTCCAATTCGGTAATTTATGTGTCTTTTGGATTATCTACGCCAATGTTATAAATCAATTCTACAGAATGAACAATAATTAAATTACAGCAAATTCAAAACAGTCCAATTCGATCTTGTGGGCGTTGGCGTAAAATGCGATTTAGGGGGTGTTGAAGGAGAACAGCGTCTAAGATGCCTACTGAGAGTAGTGATTATGGCATTCTGCCAATTGTTTTAGTCTAGATTAAAGAGCAGGCTTATGTGCGGCAAATAAGTTCAAGGCTGATAAGTAAAAGTTTTTGAATATCTAATATTACAAAGGAGCTCCCCTCTCTTTCAAAAAGGTTGGATTTATAATTTACTTCAAAGTTCCTATGAACGCCATATTTGTTTTTAAGACAGAAATATAACAGCCTATCTACATAGTAAACTAATGAGGTTTATTGTGGTCATCATCGATTATTCTCACAAAAGGGGTATGTTACCGAGATAATTACCGACTAATTGTCTTAAACTCATTAGTGACAAAACTTGTTTTGATATAACTATCGGCGTTGATAGGAGCCAGTCTAACGCTTGATAACAATCGAAATTCAATTTATCAAAGCAAAGCATAAAACGTTGAAGAAAAGGTTGAAGGAGACGAATAAAACGGTCTTTCTGTAGCCGAGGCAAATGATGTTTCCAAGCATCTTGATAACAGTAAAGGCATGTTGGAGTAGACGAGGAATACGTTAAATTTAATACTGTGTACTAGTATTTTATATTCGAAAATAAAGCGTATATTAATAAGAAACCCTCACCTGCCACTGTCTCGTCGTAACGACCACCTCCTAGAAGTCAACGCACGAAGCATTGTACACAGTTCAATACACTTCAAGTCAACATCACATTATATAATTAAACTTAACAATCATAGTATAAATGCACTTTTATCTCACTTACTGTAACACTGTTTTTATTACGTTTGGATAGTTTTACATTATCACACTTTCGAGGCACTGAGTTTTGGTTTTATTTATTGTATTGGAAGAATAGGTTTATAGGAACGATCTAAGGAAAGTAGAACTTATTAGGATGCTTATACAACATCTCGTCAGTTGCAGGTTCTATTGGTGTTTGTATTTGAGTATAGATAGTTTATCTTGGAATTTTCGGCTCTTTCGCATAGTATGGTAATTATTGGTGGTAATTATTTCATGTCAATCTGGTTAAAAATTTTCAGTAACACCATCATTTCGGCTGTGAATCTTTCAAAATTATGTTGAAACAGCCACCAGATCAATCAGATGGTATCTACTTGTACAAGACAAATTTGTGTAACCGCCATTATTTCAGTGTTTCGAATAAAATAATCTGTACAGCAGAAGTGAAGTGAGCCTTGGTATTAGCTAAGCAACAAAATATATTTTTAGTACTGTTTTCAACTACCTTACTCCAAGAGTATTGGATGGAATATGTAGCAACTTAAAGACCATTAGGAAATTGCAGTTCATTTTTATCTGGTCCAAATATTGGTTAACGATTTATACTTTTGCGTATAATCTGTATCTGGTATTCATGTCATAGTGTTTTCTATTTACTGTCTTATGTTAAATTTAGACCGTCTTTGAAGATTCTAATATAACGGGGCATCTGGCTAATACTAACAACATAATTTTGTTTAGTGTAATAACTTTGGTACCGTTAATATTATGTACTATGTTACCTTTTAATATTGCTATAAGGAAACACTTAAGTGTAGCTCAATCTTTTGAAGCCAGATTATTGGATTGTTGTAAACTCTATGTCAAAAACATGTTTATTCTAAATAAGTAGTATTTCAATGGGTAATGAGGATGAAGTAGACAACATACAAATTTCTTATATACACTATTAGATCTTTATTTCTTTTTAAAAAACGTAGCCCCACACTTGGAATTTCTTCTGTGCCGTGGATGCGTTCAAAGTCACATACAAACATGTACTATTGCAGACAAGGTACCTTTGCAGGTGCGAAGAAATATAAGTAGTCATTGGTATAATAATCAATAAATAATTCTTCATAACGATACTAAATAGCATCGTGCATCATGGCCGAGGAATGGGCGAGCGTGTGAAAGTGCTAACAGAGACAATGGCCGATAGAATGACGTCACCGCATAGAATTATTAGAACAAACGTAAAGAAAGGAACGTCGGCTTGTCTGGTAGATAACTCCGAAGCATACCAGGTATTTATGAGGGTCTGTAATTCAACGTGGAACAAGTGGAAGATAAAATGACTGTTGAAGGAGTCAACACCACAACTGATATAGGACACCATATAGACAAGTGACGGCGAATAACGAACGCGAAATTTGTAAAAAACCGATGTAAGAGCTTAAACAGTTGAAGGAGGATTAAAATGATAAATCGAAGGATCTTGTATTCGTTTTGTAAGATACGATACATAAATATCAGAGGATCTACGATAAATCATACAACTACACATATAACATTCTATTAATAACGCTTGACGTTTCCCGATAAATCTTATCAGTGCGCGCGGACATTTTCTTTTCTAAAGAAAGTGACAATGCGGATAAATATGTTTTAGTGTCCATTAAGCGTGTTATTAAACTCTTTATGTTGGGTTTTATTGCATTATTTATACCAACGGTTGGTTAAAGCCGACACACACTAACTCCAGCGTGTGTGCAAAATTGGTCTTCTTTATCGTTCCGACCATCAGTAGGCACTTTTAGACCAAAAATATGATAACTAAGAACCAAAACCTCTTCACGTTCAGAAGCATTTATCGATGATTACATTAAAGCTTTAATTTCCTCAATAAAGTTATTCAATTCAGCCCTAGCAGTACCATTACAAATTGCTTTATCGTCACTTAAAATTTCTTCCCATCGCCGTTTTTAATCCGGAGCTGGATACAGTTTCGTCGATACCGGTAATTCGGTCTACCACGAATAGTTTGCTTTGAATTTAATTTAACTTGATGAAGACCGGTTTTTGTGCCCTGGTTCTGAGTTTGCCAATCATTGTTGCTTCGTTCTTTAGCTACTGAACTTTTTTAGTCGAACGATTCCGTTTGCAGTGTTTTAGTAACAATCATATCATGGAGGAAAATTTTAGCTATTTGGACCTTATTTTTTAATGTTTTTTTTTTCAATAGGGAAATAATATTTTTATTACTGTAAAACCTTTCATTACTGTAAAAGCTGAAGGGATATATCAGGGACCCCTTTCCGTTTATTCACCAGCTAAATAATTCAGCGAGTTGTTTCAACAATTTCTCTTTTTACAGAATGATAAAAGGTTGTTTTACACAATGCAAGGCAAAATTTATGACTAGTCGTTTTATTGAGGTAAATTTAAATAAATACGAAGGTAAAAATAAACCTGTTGTATCCATCCATTATTAACAAAAGTGTCAAGGACAATCAAAATACTTGTTAAAATAAATTAAAATTCTTGTTTGTGATTTAAAATGGAGGTACAATTTTTTATAAGCCGAGGTTTAGAACGAGTCTCTAATAAAACGTAATCCATACCGTCGTCGTCCCGCCTTGAGTAAGCGTGGTTTTAGATGCGAAGAATGCGTATGAGAAGAAGCCGTTACCCTGCAGTGGGCAAGTAACAGGCTGGTATTATTTGCACACCAAGTTTTTTGTGATGACGAGAGACATGATGTCTGGCCTAAAGTGGTCGATATTGAAGCGTTTGGACTAAATCTGACTTGTTGCACTGGACTACACGTCGTGAAACGTCTGTAGAGCACAGCGAGAAAGCTTGGGTATCGAAACAGCTGTTTCAAAATTCAAAAATTCGGCGACATTGTTAATGCTTTAGAGTATATCTGCTGTTGTGGACGACATCATTATTATGGTTGTTGGCTTACTTTCTTTTCATTTATTTTTTAATGGGACAAGCCCGCCACACTATTCCTAAACCACTGCAACTCCTGAAAACCAGAATGGCAGACAGTGGCGCCCAACAGAAAAGCGTCGAGACAATGAAGCCCGACGAGTCCCGGAGAAACGATTCAACTGTCTTTGATCCAGCAACGAAATTAATCGGAAAAGAACAGCGGAAGAGTTAGAAAAATAAATAATTTCCACTTCCCTCCATATAAAGCAGCTACTACTACTAGGTTAGGCCCAGTTGCCTAGCACATTGATATTAATGGGTCCTTAATGATGCTGTTTAGCTTGCAAAACGTTTCAAAGACGGCCAAGTTCAAAGTCTGGTTTAGTTAGCATACCATCTTAAGTTAATATGGATAATTATCATAACTAAATATGATTTTTCGTACAAATAAACACCTTATTTCAGTTACAAAAGAGGATTAAAGCGGGACTTTAAAGGGCATCCGTAATCAGATTATACTGTTGACGTACTGAGAACACTTGATTATTTCAATTTAAAAGTTCAGTCAGCTTTTGAATGAAAAAGGTGACTGAACAGATGACGAAGTAAAACCTTTTTTGGCCCTAAAACTAAATTGGTTTGATCTTGAAGGATGAAATATTTTCATCCATGAAGGTCAAAATAAAAGAGTTGAAACGTGATCAATCGCATTGGATGATATCAAGAAAATATTTACGAACAACTATTCTCTGGGATTGGGAGTGGGCACCGGATATTTGGAATTGTATTGAAGTGAGAGAAAAAGAGATTATCATTTTGCAACTGGTTGGAAACTGAAGAAGATCTAAAAAAAACAGCAAAACCCACACACATGCACCCATGAAATACATGAACCAACAGGAGTGAAGGATGAAGGAGTCGGAGAAGAACATTCCCTGGAGCATTGAGTAGTCAATGACGTAATGTCACTCACGGACGAAATGAATTTAGCTGAGCCAATTGTGTTATAGAATGGAAGCCTTTTATCTAATCAGACAAACTGGTGTTCGATCAAAATTCGATCATACGTAAACGATTAAGGCACCGACCGTAAAGCGACAATTATTTGTATTGTATAAGACACAATGGGAGGTATTTTTCTTCGTAAACGACCAATTAGAATCGTTCACCTACATTCTTTCCTTTCACGCGCGACCGATAAAAGTTCGATTGGATTGGATGATAAAAAGATACTATAGATCTTTAGTATTGTGTGATGGGGCTTGTGGCTAAGTACTAACAGCCGCGTGGGATCGATCTTCAAGGTTAAGCAACACTTGCCGAAGACGGTCTCTGGATGGGAGACCATCCATTACATACCGAGACTCCTCCATGCTCCGAGAAGCGCGTTTAACAGTTGGTCCCAGTTGATCTTTGTCTGGCAACCTATCTAGGGTTTTGTATTGTGTTGCCCAGTAACAAGGTCGTCAAGGTCTGTATAAGACTGGTAGCCGACCCTAACATAGTTGGGAAAAGTTAGGCAGATGCCTTATCTATGGTAGAGACAACGCTGATTTCATTGATCACCCAGTTATATCTCTCATCTTTCCATTTCGTTTTATGTTTGTTTCCTCAGATTTAATCCAGAGTTAGTGTGGCCGCCAACATTTGTCCTAATTTGAATACCGGAAAGGATTATCTTGTATAAATATTCGTTTTAATCTTGTTATACAATTTTGGGATTCGGTAAGAATCCTTAATTTTTGTTTTCTTCCTTTATCCAGTTTGTATTATTCAATTCTAAGGCTTATTACATTGTGTTTGTAACAATTTCAGCAACGACAAATTTAATATGGTCTGTAATGCTTTGAATAATTATTGTGTAAGTATACGGTTCTCCTTAACCTTCTCATGTATAATATAACAATATGTAATATGCTGGACAATCCACACAGAATTATCTAGCCCCAAGCTAAGCAGAGCTTGTGTTATGGGTACTAGATGACTGATATACTTAATACAATACATTACATGGATAGATACAACAACAACACACACACACATACAGCTTTGGTTTCGTTTTGTTTTGGTTTTGATTTTAGTTTTGGAACAAGCGATGCCATTGAACTTCCAATATTTCTGTAACAAGTTCATAGACAACATTTAGTTCAAAAACGATATGGTTTAGCTAGAACCTTGAAAAAGTATATTATCTAAAGTATGTTTTACTCTGGAATGGTTAGTGTTAGTTTTCGCTGTTACATGCATGACACAATTGCCCATAACACAACCAATCTAAAATAGGTGTAATGTGCAATAGTGTTACTTATATCAAATTGCAGTGTTCATATGATGTCCCATGCCATCTGATATTCCTATATATATTATATACGTCAACGGATAATTGTAAACACGGCTATTTAACAATTTCTCGGCACAACCCGGTAAGATTACAAACTTCGCGTAGGTATTATTGTGAATCAATGTTCAATGTATCTAGGGTTTAATTATAAAATTACGGACGTTACAATTACATATACCTAAGTGTTTGAAATTTATTGGTGTAATGGAAAACATATCTACGTTTTCTTTAACACTAATAAATTAGTAGGTATATCATTATTAAGGCAGAAATCTTGATATAATAATATCCCTTCGAAACAAAACGACTTGCCTTTCCCATTAAATGTTTTCTTTCTATGTATCCGTTTCCTTACCCTTTTAAATAAAGCTCTAAACATGTTAAATGATACCAACCCCTCAACCGAAGGGTTTATTGACCTTTCCCAAAGCTCTGCCTTTTCCGGAAAATCTTTGACGGGCTCCCCATGGACCCTAAAACGTTATTAAACCCCCTATCAAGTTGCAATTTTGTAAGATAATAGCTTACAGGCATACCAATCTACGTAACGTAACATTTTCATAATAAAATTGTCAATTTGTAAAGTAAACATTGTTTTTCAGGATCTTTTTCAGCGTATGGTGAAAGGTTTACTTAGGAAGGGTACCGATTATATTGACAGAAAGGGTTTGGAAGACACGTCGGTCCTAATTTACGTTGCAAAACATACCGGGTAGAGCGCTTGACTGGAATATTAAGGTTTCTCCTGAATATGATGTAAGAGTACTTGAAAATAGTTGTAAACCAACTTTAAGTAGAAATTATGTTGACAAGGTTAGGTTTAGAGTTGATTAAAAAAAAAACTATACTACGGAACAAAGTCAACTGATTAGACTGAAAATATCTCCACTTATAAACTAGACATTTGGATGCTGAAAAGGAAGCAGTTTCTTCACTAATGAGCCCGGTATATCGTTTAACTACCACCATCCTCAAACCAACCTTACCAAACAAGGAATAAAGTCGAATATCCACCAGAACATCCACAACCCACGATAGGAAGTCGCAAAAACAAATCTAAACACGGTTTACGTTCAAAAACTACAATAGAACAATATTTAACAGTTCGAACGTAAACATTAAACGTAAAACAAAAAAAAGGACACCAGAGCACACACAAACACAGAACATGCGTTAGAAATGAGTGATGCGGTTAAAACTCGCGGTTACATGTAATTGTGCGACGTACGTAATTTTGCCGGTTATTGTGATGCGCGGTAGGACAGTCGCGTACAGTCGTCGCGTGGCGTGCGTTGAACGTATCGATCGTGGGTCGCTGCGGAGCCGAGTCGCAGAGGTGTGCCGCCCGGCACGTACCGACGGCCACTGAAGTGCGGCCGCTCGAGATGAACGTAGACCAAAATAGAACAGAAGGGGCAGCCGGAATCATAAATGGATTCCGGCTTGTTTGTTTCGGAAGTCTTTTGACTGGTGTTTCATCAATAGGCAAAGAAATGGGTCGTCGGAACTCAGATGGGAGTTCAAGATTGCATACAGTTTATTTGAACGCTTAATAACACACATTTAAATTTATTTCAGATATTTATTTCAAAATATTTACCCGATTACGGTAAGGTATTGTTGCTAGGCGAATATACAAAATTAGGTAAATAGACGTGCAATGATATCCAAATGACACAAATAAACACAGTTAATAGTATTGACTGTTTCCTGTACATTAGCTTAGTCACAAAGTTAATTTGAATTAGATAATTTTCCTCCTAACGTGATTTTAATCACGTCTAAAGGCGTAATGAATTTGGTTGGAGACGAGTTATTATAAGTAGAACTGGCATGGCATTTAATTAGATTCAATTATAAATTCAAATGTTGCTGCCTCTTATGTTTTTATTTTGTTAGCCGTTTCTCTCATAAATAAATACTTCTGATTTTTTTAAGCATTACATCACATCTGTATTTCTCGAACGATTAGGCAGAAGTATATCTATAGTACCTACACCAACATTTCGCCAATTATGTTTAAGCCCCAAGTACTAGGGGAAGAGCCTGTTGCCATCCACTCAGCACAAATATAGAGTCCGAGCTGCTATTGGTTATTTAGATGAAAAAACCCATCAACACTTACCCGGACCTAGAACCTCATGCTAAGCAGTAGCAGACCTACGAAGCCGACCACTGTCAGTTAAACAAAAATAGACAGTTATGGGAAGTGCCGACAGAAGTTGTCACTTCTGTGAATCTTCCGTTTACCGACTAAAACTATGGAATAACTGCGTACATGAATAACTGTTTTACACACGTCATTTAAGCAAGCATAAACTTTGCTCCTACAAAATTTAAGTAAAGTAAAAAAGTTTCGTGTTCAATAATCAAAATAAATGTTTTCTGTATTGCGTTTTGTACCTACATGTAATACACACAGTCTATATCACATAATCTTTGTCCGCTGACCGTATCGCTACGGCGCATTGCTGCGGCGATCGACGGCAACGCACGAACGCATCCGAATTCTGTTTATAAATAAACAGCAATGTGCGTTTGCATTTACAACAAAACACTTGTTTATTCGATTGTACTGATATATGTTTGGAAGTTAGTATAAAGTAACTTTATTGCTATTCACTTTAAGTGGTAAATTGATTGATTTAAATCTTCTAAGAAATGTATAATTTTATTTTCTATAAGATGGGGATTAGCATTGGGTATGATTATTATCTTATTTTACAGACAAATAGAGGGATGACTAACTAAGTAAGTCTGCGTTACCAGGCCTGCTTGCTCAGATGTGCTAACGCAATTTATATTTTATTACTCTTAGGGTTAGATTAATCACACTTTACTGTGCTTAGGGCAAATTTTTCAATTGTCAGATAACTTATATCTAAAGAATGAAAATGGCGCTTTGACAGCTTTAGAACTAGAAAGTATAGTTAGTAAAGTAAGCGTTTCATAAGCATATGAACATTATTTTGCAAATAATAATGTTATAAAACTCGGAGTAATTGGCGATGTGTGTGAATTATATAGAATTACTAGCTGACACTGACACGGCAAACGTAATTTTGCCATTTTAAGCAAAAAAAAAATGTTTGTGGTAGACCACCCTTATCACTTAGGGGTATGAAAAATAGATGTTGGCCGATCATCAGACCTACCCTCTCACAAAATTTCATACAAATCGGTCCAGCCGTTTCGGAGGAGTTTGGTAACAAACATTGCGACACGAGAATTATATATATTAGAAGAGATAGTGATGTCCAACATAAGTCGTTTTCTACAAGATAATTCATATAGTTAAAAAAATGCTAAAAACGATTCAGTGGCGTCGTCGAAAAGCAGCTAGGAACGTTAAATGTGAATCGAAGTTGATTAATGTGCTGTCAGGCAAAATGGTGTTTCCTTAATTGGAAATAGAGGATTACAATTAATCGAGCGTAACACAAACGAATGTGTTTTAGTACTGACCGTCTACTGGGTTTAACCAACAGTAGAAAAATAAAATTATGTCAAAACATTTCCCGTTGACAGTGATGCGGATGAATTTTTCGATGCCCTGTGATTTATTATTTTATTTAAATTCTTCATGTATTAATAGTTGAATCGTTTCAAAGAAATAAATTGTCAAAACTCATCTGCACACTTTTTTGTTAACATCATCAAGCATCTTCTATACAAATAAATGAAATTGAAGTGTCTGTTTGTCATGTCCAAATAATAGCTTTTTACAAAATGCATGTAAGAGTTTATACATTCCAAAAAAACAATTCAAGGCTTTTGAATGTCCGTCTATCTGTCTGTTTGTTTGTTTGTTTAAGGTAATCTCCGAAACGGCTGGAGCGATTTTGCGGGACTTTAAGTGGCGGATTGCTGACGTGTTAAGGAGTAACTAAGGCTACTTTTAACTTAGAAAAATAATGAAGCCCATGAAATTCTATAAAATTCCATGTGGACGAAGTCGCGGGCACAGCTAGTTTACTAAATAAATATTTTTTCAATGATGGAGTCGGCTTTTCATTCTCACCGCTAGAAGTTATGTAAGAGACTGCTTTTAGCGATAAGGCCGCTCATTGTAACACCCCACAGAGCTGTGAAAGTTATGTTTTTATGGTACAATAAAGAGTATTCTATTCTCTTCTAAATACTACTATTTTACAAACTTCGACAATAACTCATACAAAACATATGGAGTACCAGAGCATTGGCTGTTTTTCATAAAATTTAAATGATCCCTCTCGTGGCAACAGATTATAATATAGGTACGAATCCCGTTTCACTTACCTTCCTCCTACGGTATTATTTCGTTAGTAGAGCTAAAGGCACATTTAACGTATTGTTTTCAAGCCACTTTAATTTTCAAGTAACGCCTGAAGCACGACCGTCATTACTAAATAACAGACGTATAATACCAGACTGTTAATGTCCCACTGAAGGGCAAAGGCTTCTTCTGATACAGAGAAGGCACGAGCAAATAATGACTGCGTCTCCTCTAGCCGGGTGGGCGATTTTGACATATATTCATTATTAGACAAGGGTTCCTCACGAAATTTTCCTTCAACAACGGCTTAGATGAATTAAGAAAGTACATTTTATAAATTGAATGCTCGGATTTGAACCAAGGACATCGTAATTGGAGGCATAACTAGTGAGCCGATTATAATATAAGAAATCCAGGATTCCTCACGAGATTTTTCTGTCTTGTTGGAAGCGCTACTGCTGAGCACGAGGGCCAGGGTTCGATTCCCGGGTCGCGAAGTGTTTTTGAGTTTTGTCCATCAGGAATTTCTCTGTAACAGCCTGGAGTCTGGATGTGCGCTCGGTTGATGGCAATAGACTCGCCCCCTATCGCATGAGACTTAAACATAACTGGCAAAATGTGGGTGTGCTATAGTTACGCCTCTGTCTAACCTTAAAGGAACTACAGACGTGGTGGTATATTATGTTTGAACAGTTTCCCTAAAACAGGTCGATAAATATATTCTACCTAGATATAAGATATAAGTAAGATTTAGTAATATGGACGCAGAATTTTGGCAGATAGGAACACAACGATCTGACTTATTATATAGACGTAAGTTATTGCAGACAGTGGCCAGGGGAAAGCGCGATAAACATATTCGCGACACAAATAGACTGTGATACAGAGTCTATGTCTAGTCCGCGTCTGTGTATTAAACATGCAACGATATTATCTTCTGTTCAATACAGTTCTATGTCTGACTGAGAGGAAACGAAACTAGAACTGAAACGCTGAAGATAGAAACATGAAAAGTGGCGTTTTTTTTTTTTAAATAAAACTTTGCACCACACCGTCGTGGCTGCGTTTACAAACATTTAAACTCACATGCACAATCAGGCAGACGCGGAACAACTGTGACCTGTAGGTCATACAAATAATTGTTCCGTGCGAGAATCGAACCCACGACACACGGCGCAGCAGTCGATCGCTCAGCCACTGCGCCAATCGTGTCGTCAAATACAAATATTATAATCAGAGGGTTGACTGTATTAAATACATGAATAGTGTGGAGTGTTAAATGATTTTATAATAAAAAAATACGAAATAAATGTCCTTATTTTCTGTAAAATAACAAATAAAAAGCATTCTTTTTTCAATCTGTCCCACGAACGGCGGACCAATAATAGACCGTCTTTAGAATTTTAAATAATAGTCACAAGAGAGTGAGAAAACCACAATTAGATGTTCCGACAGCTTGTGTTAGTACCTTGTGACGTAACATGATCCACAGGGACTTATTTTCTGTACCTTAGTAATATAAATTCATTTGTTGATTTTTAATAGGACATAATGAAAAATTATGAAGATTCTAATAAACATACCATGCCTGCACACAAGTCAAAATACTCGTAGCCTACTTATATCTATTATGTATTTAGTACGAACAGCATTTGTCTATAAATAATAAACGTATCACGTGAACATAAATACTGAAAGTGCGTCACACTAAACCAAACAGAGCGTTTCTTTTACGACTACAATGGCTGCCCTACCCACTAGACGGCCGACCAGAATGGACCCGAAAAGCCTGCAATGTAAAGTTCAATGAACCAACATCATGACATTTACAGACCGAGGGAAAATTAATTCCATCAACGTATTCGACTATTTTTGGACATAACATAGCAACACGCTTGTATTCTTCAATGGGTTAGGCAGAAGTGTGTCAATAGTACACCCACATTTAGTACATACACGTTATGTTTCAGTCCCATGTAATAGGGGGCGTTGCATCAACCGTGCAAAAATCCAGACTCCGGGCTGTTGCAGAAGGAAAGACCCAATAAAACTTTGCTGACCAGGGATTTGAACCCAAGAACTCATGCCTAGGGGTAGCACTTGCGACTACTAGACCAACAAGTCAGTTAATTTAAAACATCTTTAGCAATATGGTAATAAAAGAAAAACCAAAAGGAGGTTAAAATATCATTTCGCGAAAACAATATAAAAAGCGAGCCAACACATCTAAACAAATTTAAACGCTCTAGGCAAGTGGCACTTATGGATGCCCTTTGGAAATTTAAAAATAGGGTTGAAAATTGTATGGAGAAAATGTTGTTACTAAGAACTTTTTGTTTGATGTTATCAACTAGGTTCAAGTAATAATGTTAAAATAACACAATGCCACCGACTAGACTATATTTGATTAATATAGAATTCTAGAATTTGGCCTTAACAGAGAACGCTTTTAGCCCAATCAATATGGCGACATTGATAGACTAAAATAGACATTAGGTGGATGAGCATTTATTAAGAATTTAGACTAGACATCAATGCTAAAGTATAAGTGGCTGGTAACTATTTTAAAACGTTTAAAAGGTGGAATGCCATAAAGTATTAAGAAAGAAAACGCATTAAGCTTTGCTGGCGAATAAGTGTAGAAAATGACATTATCATTTGAATTTGGAAGATTTGCATGACACATTCCAAAATATCTTTGCACAATGTGCCCTTCGAACTTTAACATGCCCTGCACTTTTAATATGAATCTGTGACATTATTTAATTTAACTTAATAATTTGAATGTATATTATTGCACAGGGTATTACTATTCTCTCGAATTTATGACATTATATAACCGATTAATTGGATTTATGAAATTCTCTAACTATAATTTTTAATTTTGCATGCCTGTATTGGTAAATACAGTGGACTGCGCATTCACTTAACACCTGGAAATGCATATATGTACTGAGTTTTGCAATAAATATTTGAATTAGAATTTGCACCCCCTGGTAGTTTTGAAAGTAAAATATAGCTAGCATAATGTTACTGGCTGATAATGTAGCTTACTATAAGTGAAAGATTTTTTCCCATAGGTATAAAATTTAAAGTAATTTACATTACAAACAAACAATCGAATCTTCCCTCTTTATAATATTAGTGTAAATATTAATATTCTATTGTTAGTTATTTTGATGAGGTGTTACGATGGCCCAGTAGTTTAGGCCTCGCCTATTGTTCACGAGATTATGGGTTCAAACATGGGCAAGTACCAATGTGAGTTTTTCAACTCATATGTACTTTCTTAGACATCACTGACATCGGAAAACAGGAAAACATCGTGAGGAAACCTGAACTAATAATTAATATAAGTCTGAAATCACCAACCCGTCTTGAGCAAGCGTGGTGATTAATGCTCGTGCCTTCTCTGTATGAGAAGAGGCCTTTGCACAGCAGTGGGACAGTAACAGGCTGGTATTATTAATTATTTTTATATGTATCTTGCTAACATGCAATGGAGTGCAAGTATAGTGTGAGTCAGTAATTGTTAGAAATCTTGGCACTGGGTAACGAGACAATGTTTATAGCGATGCTTCTGTTGATTCGTGATTCAGATACGAGAAAGGAGACGTTTTAGAAATGTGTGAGGATTGGTACTAAAAATAATTGAGCATTTGCACAGAAATCTTAGTCATAAAGGCTAAAAGAGTATTCGTTTATGGGCATTTAAACAGATTTCACAACTGTTAAAGTTTTTCTAAAACTGAAAAAATGTGGTGAAAACAGAAAAGAAATTGCATTGATCAAACACAGTTGAATGAAATCGGTAAAGTCGTTCTCAAGTAATGGCGTGGCTGAAGGAAACAGGGTTTCATTTTTATATTTAACACCTTAACTGCCAGACAACGAGACACAATAGAAAATGTATTGTTTGTGTATCTCTTGGTGGCGAAGGTCCGCCTGCGACGCGGTTGCGGGTTCGATTCCCGCCATGGGACAAATGTTTGTACGATCTACAAAGATTTGTTCCAGGTGTTCTGGGTGTTTGCTATGTATAATAAAAAATACTTATCTATGCAATGTATTGTATTAAGTATATCAGTAATCTAGTACCCATAACACAAGTAATGCTTAGCTTGGGGCTAGATGATGCTGTGTGGATTGTCCAGCAATATTTATTTATTTATTTATAATATTGTTGGATAAACTGTACTTGGGTACATACGTCTGGTTCAACAAAATAAAGAAAGAAAAACGTTTATTTGGTACGCACACACAGGAAATCCAAACAAAATAAATAACTAAAACAAAAATAAATACAAAAAAAGCCTAGATTTATGCGAAGCCAAAATGACCGATGATGATGCTGCGATATTCAAAAATAAATAAATATCGCAGCAAAGGATAGGTAAATTGAATTCAAGAAAGAGACGAGATTTCCGTCATGACCTTATAATGATACATCATCATGTGACGGGCTGATTTGAGATATCATTGTAAGCAATTTTCCCATCCTCTAAACCAATGACAAATTACAAAAAATAATCAAACTACAAGGTACAGAGGCCAGCCCATCAAGCTACCCCAAGAGTCAAATTTCTTTGATAGTTTTTTAACTTTGTTTCACTCAGTTTGGGGTAGCTGGACGTGCTGGTTTGTAGATGTACAAATAATGTGCAACATTTACATTGTTCTTTTAATTAGATGCAGAACAGTTGATTAATGACCCTCGTGCCAGAAGAATCCTGTGTTACAACTGTTAGGCTGTCTGTCCATTGAAGCGGAGCGAGGCAGCGGAGCGGGGAAACGGAGAAATATTAACCAATAGAATCGCATAAAATGTCAGGTGGACGGAGATTACTGGTTAATATTTCTCCTTTTCTCCGTCTCGATCCGCTACAGACACACTCACACATACACACATACATTACATATACATTAATTTCATGAGATTATAAATAGGTAAATTTCTACTTACCTATTTGCGGCTATTTATATAAAAAAGGTAATTCTTCAAATTAGGTAAGAAGCAATGAAATGTACCATTAGTATTCGTAAAACACGACCATTAGCATTAAAACCTTTGAAAAGTTTTGTTACATTGCCGAAGTGTACACTTTCTAGATTTTTTCAGCAACGACACGAATTTCAGCGGTCACTCATTCAGGCGTAAATTCAAGCGGTCACGCGATATCAAGCGTTGATTTAACTTTGCCCAGACTTATACATATATGTACATACAATACCCGGCCGTTGATACGGAAAATAAGATATTTTCACGAAATGGTCTTATTTCCAGAAAATATATTTTTGGCATGTTGGTGTGTGCTAGCTGAGGAGCTTATGGCTAAATAAAAACAGCCGCACGGGTCGATCGAAGGTTAAGCTACGCTTGCCGAAGTTAGTCTGTGGATGGGTGACCGTTCGTAACATATCGAGACTACTACGTGCCTCGGAAAGCACGTTAAGCCGTTGGTCCCGGCTGTCATTTGTAGATCTTTAGCAGTCGTTACGGGTAGTCAGAAGCCCGAAACTCTGACAACCAGTCTTACCAAGGGGTATCGTGTTGCCCAGTAACTGGATTGTGGAGGTCAGATAGGCAGTCGCTCCATGAAAACACCGGTATTCAGGTGCATCCAGTTAGACTGGAAACCGATCCCAACATTGTCGGGAAAATGCTAGGCAAATGATGATGGTGTGTGCTAGCTAACTTGTGTCTTGTGTTGACTTAATGATTTATCAATAATTTATTTAATTTTCTTTTTTGACATATGTTGTATTAGATCCAAGTTCTTGAAACCTATCAGACAGGCGTGTTATTGGGGAGACTGTTCAGCCACTTCTTTTTCCCAGTAAAACTCTAGGAACAACGTTATGACTTTCAAAATGTGCTGATTTTATAATTAAGAGTGGTATGTTATGAACGGATATTATTAAGTTATTTTGTGTGTTAATGAACTGTGCCCCGTTTCATTTTCTCCTAAGGCTCGTAACGTAATGTCAAATAGACCATAACCTTCCTCGAGATTTGGACTAGCAAATCGAGATATTTTCACGAAACAGTCTTGTTTCCCACCAATTTGTATAATTTCGATAGTTTATGATTACTGATGCTTTGAATTATTTTGTTTCGGTAATTATAGAGAATAATAGAGTTGTACGTATATAATGAAACATAACTGGTGAAATGTGGGTGTTACTATGGGTGTCTACTTCTGCTTACCCTTTGGAAAATACAGGCGTGATGCTGTGTATGAATGTGCAGGTATGGAAAATAATGACATGCTGCACCAACCACATATAAATTGGGATGACGACTTGCCTCAATATGCATACAAAGTAAAACAGCGCTGACATTTGGAATTAAAAACGTAATAAATGTTGAATTCCGCGGGCTACATTTATGAATTTTCCTTAACTCCACCACATACGTGATCTATGTGCTGTGACCGTTCCCATTTTAAAGTCTAGCCTAGGTTTGTGCTGCCTAAATATTTGGCTAAAATAGACATACATTAACTAGGTTTAGAATGGGGCTAGATTTCTTTTATAGATAGCTAGAATGTAGTTGCAAAGCCTGTGTCGACTGATGGACTACCATAAGTTGAGTTGATTTGTTGAATGCTCGCGTAGCTTAGTGAGTATTCTGTCCATATACAGTCTAGAGTTGTTGTTCAAGTAAGCGCGTCAATCATAGCAATTAAGATCTTATGCCGATAACATTAGATTACAATCACGCGTGCTCGTGATTTACAATGACCGTAATAGCGATTTCCACTGCCCCATAGGTCTAGTGGTCGCAAGCGCTACTGCTGAGCATGAGGCCCTGGGTTCGATTCAGTCGGGCAAAATGTTGTTAGGTTTTCTATCTGTAGTTGTACCAGCCGGAGTCTGGATTTGTGCCTAGTTCACCTACAACATCGCGAAGGATTTTATTAAAAACATACAACCTAAATACTGAGCTACATAAAAAAAACCCCATGATTATTTGAATTTCGCAGGCTTCTACTACGCATTCACCTTAAGAGCTACCATTCAATAGAAAATGAATCAGAAACCGTATCACAATAACAAAGAACCTTGGAAGAAACTAGATTTCTTTATACCAACTACTAGTTTGCAAAAACTGAAAAGTCACAAAAAGGTATATCCAAAGTGAATTCTTTGTTCTCAGCACCAATCGCTTTCAATGCATTGTGACTGAAAACCATTTGCCTTGACAAAGGAAACATTGCCTAAGGCGTAGGTCAGACAGAAAGGACGTAAGGCGTGGACGGAGCGCGTAAAATGGACTTTCAATAAAAAATACAGGAAGACTCGCAATGCAAAACACACAAGAGGCCACGTGGCGCAGACAGGGTGAGGAGTACATCCCACATATAGCAGACGTGGCTGATCTGGTTTAAAATCTGAGTGTCTTTTTGAAATTAAATTTTCACTTAATCTTGAAATTCCAGGTACTCGTACCTCTTATTTTCTTTTCTTGTCCACATTGTCTACGTATGTCTTTTGTGGCAAATCATTTTTATTTATATTCTTTTTCTTTCTTTCTTATCATTGTTTTTTTTGTAATTATATGTATGATACAAAATAAACATAAGTAATAATACGAATGGAGTGTACATACATTTAAATAGCAGTCTATGAGTAGCGACCTCAGGTCTCGGACGGGAGTGATGTAGCGACATCTATCTCGCCACATACGAACTAAATCTGACGTACCCTACATCGCGATATTAAAGTTATCCGCGCAATTGAACATATACTCAAGATTCCGATAACAACTGTCGGGCAGTAGCCCACCAGACTCAAAATCCTTCTGGTAGGAGAAGCCTCCCTTTTCAATGGTGGATGAGAAACTTTACACCCTGTTCCTCATACCCCAAAATGTAATAAATAGAATCTATCTATTAACACTTTTAGTACCCAGCACCCGGCTCCCGGGTCGAAAAATAAACATGTAAAAAGCTATAGATGAGATGTGAACATACCCATCACCCCCTACCATGTACCTACCTATTATGTAATTTGCTAAACATTATGACATACAAGTTAAATCGTATTTTTGAACTGGGCAGCGAAAGTGTTAACTATCAATAGACTGCTATCATGTCTCATTAGTCAGGATGCCATCACTTCTGCTGTAGTGCTCAGGTTGGTAGTTTTCGGTAGCAGTCCAAGAGTTTTACCCTCAGCCTGGTAGAACAACACACGACATGCCCAACTGGTAAACAGAAACAAACCCCTCTGTCTACCCCGCTTTGGGGAATACAGCCATGTTAAGTTCAATTATACTTATTCCTGCTTATTTCCTTAGCGAGACATTAAAAATAAGGTTATTGGATATTTTGTGCCGTGTGTTGGTTGGATAAGAAGAAAATTATCTTTCTCTCGAGAGCTGTGGAGGCGGATAATACTGGTTACAGAAGTTGGGATAATTCCGTGTTGTTTTGTATTAAGTGTGCGGGCGGTGTTACACCCACATTCTTCCAAGAGTTATTGTTAATTATACCATCATATTGCAATAGGTAGCACTCCTACCAATATGGGTATCAGCCCAGTAACTGGGTTGTGGAGGTCAGATAGGCAGTCGCTACACGTAAAATAATGTTATTCAGCTCCATCCGGTTACATTAGAAGCCGACCCTAACATAGTTGGGCAGATGATGATTGCAATATAGGTAGCGTTATGTGTCAAGCGTTATTTCGTAAAACGAAGTAGTCTATGACCATAGAAAGGGTGGCTGGGTCATCGGCGCATAAAGTTCCACCCTGCATATCTATAGAATCGAAAGTCTTTTACAGCTAATATAAAATATGTGGACATATTTCTGGGCTCAACATTATGAACAACTCTTACTGTTTGAGACAGCTTAAGAGCACTAAAATGTCAGCTTGTTTATACATTCATAATCGCATAACTCGACGATATGTATGAAACAGCAGATATTTTTTTGTATAACATTTCAAATTCCGAACAATAAGTAGGTTCTCACAGCAAAATACTTTGACATCTAAATAACAAAGCGAGGTAACCTCAACTTCTGATATAAACTATTTATTATATTCGGGAATTATTCAAAGGGTCTGCCCTAAGGCTTGTTTGACTGTATATCAGTGGTCCGTGAGGGGAATAGTAATCAGATGTATCTTTTAGATGATAAGCCAATTAATATTTATGAAGGTTTTGGGTACACCAAGGAGCACGGAAAGGATTTGGCAGATGCAGATAGAGACGGCATTGTCATCAATTTTCAGACAAACCAAGAGTCTGTCAATGAGTGTCACCTATTATCCATAGGAACTGACGGTTACATAATAGGGATGAAGTTTAAAAATTATTTCTTCTGTCCGTCAGGTGGATTATAAAAAAATATTGGACAAGTACTTTTTTTTACATAATCAAAAGATTATGTCGATACATTGAGTAAAATGTGGCAAGACGTCACGCGTATGTAGATTTTATACAAACGTAGAGTAAGGGTGACGTAGCGAGCCCCATTCTTCGACTTCAAATCGTTTCATCTAGGTCATGTTTTATTAGTTTGATAAACTAAACAATTATTTATTTGACGACCGATGTGGCGCGGCGGGCGAATGTCCTCCTGCGACGCAGGAGGTTGCGCATTCGATACCCGCCCTTGGACAAATGTTTGTACGATCTACCAAGATTTGTTCCGGGTGTTCTGGGTATTTGCTATGTATAATAAAAAATATCTTATCTTATCTATAGCACAAGCTCTGCTTAGCTTGGGGCTAGATGATGCCGTGTCTCAGATCTACATGTAGGGAACTAGCACTTATTCACGAATTTAACTTTGTTCATGATGTTATAGTACACCTACATTTCGCCAGGTGTGTGTGTGCTGTGCGTTACTTAAGGCGCGTCCCCGTGCAAAACGCAGCGGTAGCCCTTTTTTATGCAGTTTTTAGGAGCCATCTTCTCTTTATCCAATAGAAATACCAACTAATAAAAAATACATTAAAATTCTACGTAATGTTGACTCCAAAATGGTAGTTTTTTTTTTTTTATATATGTAACATAATATTTAATTAAAGGGTCACAACGAAACTACAGAAATGAGAAGTAATGATTTTTAACACGCATCTCCTCGTAAAGTAACCATTATTTTGATTTGATACTTAAACTAATGGATAGGTAATTTAATAAAGAACATAATGCTAGTTTTATTTTTTTCAAAACACGAAAATTTGGTTTTATATCGATTTTATTCTAAAATCTGAGCGTATTCTCTACGTTTTTCATGCGCTGGCTTAGTGTGCCGCAAGCTCTCGAAGGTGATACCCGTGTCGTTTGTTGCCGCGTCGACGCGCTCGCGCACTTACTCGCTCACGCAGAATATTATAATATTAGTTTTATTTTGACGACCGATGTGGCGCGGCGGGCGAAGGTCCGCCTGCGACGCAAGAGGTTGCGGGTTCGATTCCCGCCTTGGGACAAATGTTTGTACGATCTACAAATATTTGTTCCGGGTGTTCTGGGTATTTCCTATGTATAATAAAAATATCTATATATGTAATGTATTGTATTAAGTATATCAGTCATCTAGTACCCATAACACAAGCTCTGCTTACCTTGGGGCTAGATGATGCTGTGTGGATTGTCCAGCAATATTTATTTCATTTATTTTATAGTGTGTTTTTGTTATTGACGTTTGTTTTAGTTATAGATTTTTTTGTATTAGTTATTTATTGTTTTATTTATCGCGAAAGAACGCTTTGTGTTTGTATTTTCATACTGTTGAGTTTTGCGAAAAGGATAGCGTTCTTTTCGCAAAACTCAATAGTATGAAATGTTGTGTAAACAGCCAAAATGCCTAAGTACAAGAAAGTTGTGCGACAAGGACGTGCAAAAGTAGCAATGATGATCGAAGCTCGGTAAGCAGTCTCGAATTTATTTATGTTCTAACCCAAGTTCGAACGAATTTAAAAATATTAGGACGGGATTTTATTGCGCAAGGGGTTTTCAACTCTCGGTGGTTCGTCGAGCGTTCAGAATCCAACAAATGCAGCCTAACGCTTAGTAAAAACATATTCTTGGAATCTCGACTCTACGTACTTTGTTGTGCGTTGAAAATCCAGTGCACCAATATTGCACATACGATTGTGGGCTAATGAATGAGAACATGTTTTTAATTATTACAAAAAATCAATGCAATTCGTTTATTAATCTTTTTTTTTTGTAGCCGGGCTAAAAGAACAGGACTTTTGAAGATTCTCAACAAAATTACGTTGATAGCGCGTATGTATCCCTCAAATCTATGTATGTATGTATCTATCAAAAATAGAATATACCCACTAAGTACTGGTCTAACATGGGAGTAGGTAGTTAGCGAAGTGAATAACATCTCATCTTTATAATTTAAAAACAAATAAAAATGAATCTTTGTACTAAATGTTCCTTATCATACGCGTGCCATAGAGCTATGAAACTACAGACAGGAACATTCACATTGATTCAGTACTTACATGGTTCAGTGTTTGTCATGTATTAATTTTGGAGTGTAAATTTGAGATATAATATATTTTAAAATAATTATTTTTTTACAGTTCAAAGGACCACCAAACTGATGCACAGCTACCTCTAATTGAGATTTCTAATATACAATCGAAAGAAAAAAGCAATAATGAGTAAGTATTAGATGATTATAATCCTTTTCTCGATCATCTACAGTCATCGAAACTTAAAAAAATATATATATCAATCATCTTTATGCAATATATTTCTTTTGTAGTACGGAAGACAATTTTGTACCAGACTTGACGGAATCAGAAAATACAGAAAAAAACGATAAAAACATTGAAGAGGTAAGTTTCTTAAACTTTCCGCTCCAACTTTTGCACTTGGAAGAAAGTTGAAAAAAAAAATTAAACCGTGAATTACTCTAATTTGACTTTTTTGGATACATAATAAAAGATTTTTTTTTAGTTTCAAATTTCATACGAGGAAGAAGCAGAAAGTTGGGAAAAAGTTTTAAACAGAAGAATTATTGATGTCAGACACTTCCTTTCCGAATTAAAACGTATTTCAAACCATGGACCACTTGGATGCAGTTTCACAGAACATGACCTCATAGCTGAAACCCGAATTGTTCTACAACTACACTACACCTTTTCTGTTACACGTCGTATAAAAAACAACATAGTAAGATGTTTTTTGTGAAGTCATCGACAGTTAGTGAAATATCAAATTAAAACATAAAATTGTTGTTTGTATAAACTGATAGGTACTAATATCTAAGAACGATGAAACATAAAAAACAGGGTTTTTCAGTTCATTAACAGTACCAGCGGCCGATATCACGTCTACAGAGTTTCGCTAGGTAATTTTATTTGACCCTGCATAGGTAGATACCTACTGAAATCTAATAAATGATGATAAAATTGACTTTGTTATTTAATTTTTCTACTTTTATCAATCACCCACCGTCTGAACTAATCTTAAATCTAAAAAATATAGTTTAAAAAAACTAAAAAACACGCTTTCATAGCATATCAAAATAAAAAGTGTAAAATAATTTTCAACATAGGTAGAAAATAATAATAATGAACGAAAAATATTAATATCATTGTTAAAAAAGCGTGGGGCGCTTTGTGCCATATTTTTCGTTAGTCAATACACAGTGATTTTCTTTTATTAGCCATGTTTACAGTTTGAAAGTTTGTGAGTAACTAAGAATATGATAAGGTATAGATAATCCATGACTCCTACTTATGAGTCATGGTCAACAACAGTCTACACGTACAAGCAATCCCAATTTGTAAACAAAAGAACGAATTTCTTAGAAAGTTCGGTATGCATGATGCCGACAGTCGAGTTTATTGCGGGCTAGGATAATAAAGCGACAATAGATCGTACACACTGCGCAGTTTTTACTAATTTTAGCAACTTAAAAGATACTTTTTATTACTCAATTGTTGTCGTTATTGAGAGTGGGTGTAATGCTATGTAGAGTGAAACATTGTATGAAAGACAAGCTAAACCAACCAAAGCGAATTGATTTCGACGCTTAAGGGTGTTTGTCGTTAAATGGAGTGACGTTACATGGAGTTTACACTGTATTCATAAACGTAGGTAAGTTGCATAGTCAATTAGTCACAGAATTCATCATGACCAAAATTATTATGGCGAACCATTAACCGTTTCATAAAAAAAAAAAATATTGGATGCCATGTCTATGAATTCTTAGGTCTGCGATTTTTACTTGTATTTGTAAGATGCTCGCTAGATGGCGCCAGTACTGCTTGACGAAATATTATAGAGGCGGGGTGCGGCGAAGAGGGAACGAATGCTCAAGGTTATTTGGTGAGGGTAGCGCCTTAATCATCCTTTTACAAATATACAAGTTGCAAGTATGTAGAGATAAAGAATTGACATAGAAATACCGAGAACCTTAACATTAACATGAAAGCTAGCATTACAATGAATTATTACTATAGGTGATCTAGCTTTAAGGTCAACGTTTCTATGTCTGATCGCTCCTGCGCATACTATTTTGTAAGAAGAATCTTTCAGTATCAACTATTCTGATTATTGTTAGTTTTCTTTATATTGCCTGATTCATATTTGTCTACCCAAAAAAAAGAACAATAAATACTAACAACTAGTTATTCCATGGATAAAAAAAACCGGTCAAGTGCGAGTCGAAGATGTCCGTACCAGGCCGAGCAAAAAACGCCAAAATAAACACGTTGCTTGTACAGGGACACCCTTTAATTTTTATTATTTGTTATAGCGTCAATAGAAATATACACTATCAGCCTTACTAATAAAAATAAGTTAAATATCTGTTTAACACTTGTATTGTTATACAATGTATAAGCTGTGTATAGGCGTTACACACTACCCTTACTAATAATCAGTGTGTAAACAATGCATAGTTACCCACTGCTTATAACAAAAACCACTGGCAACATTAGAAGGTGCGTTATGAAACTGATACTGCGTAATATCAGTGACATTTTTTCATTTGGGAAAACATTCATAACTTTATACTAATCAGTTTAAATAATGTAAATTTAAATAATTACGTCCATTTTATTTCTAAAACTACTTATTTTGCGTTTTTTTACGAATTAAAAAAATAAATTATTGTTAATTTTCTAATGATGTTTGCATTTGGTTAGTTAGTTATGAACGCAAACTGTGAAAGCTGTCAAAGTCAATCTTGAACTTTCAAACGTTCAGTACGATTGATATTAACTATTGTGTAAAGTTTTTTTCTGCAATAATGGCTGAAACTAATGCAAATGCAAATAACAACGACGGGAAAAATAAAAGGAAACGGTCTGCTAATTGGGATAAAATAGAAAAGGTAAGAAACATATTTTCAGAAAATAAACATAGTTCACAAAATATAGATTTGAAACTAAAGACAACAATTTTTGCGTATTTTTTCAGAATTTATTGAAAAGTTGCATGACGGAGTTTGTGTCTACTATAGAAAATAAGAACACGGATACAAATACGAATAAAAGTAAAATAGCAGCTTGGCAAACAGTATCGCAAAGGTTTGTAAAACGTGGTATATTTCATAATAGGTGTTATTAAATCTTTCGTATAATTGGCAACTGTGTAAAATTTACAGGTTCAACGAATTAAATAACCGCGTGAGGGATTTAGCTGAACTAAAACAACAGTGGCGAACTATGAAACTAGATGCAAAAAAGAACATGTCTGAGGTGAAAATATTGATGAAATGCACTGGTGGTGGACCAAAACCTCCTAGTCCAAACCCAGATACTTTAGAAATCTTGAGCATGATTCCACAGGAATTTGAGACAGGTTTTAATGTTTTTGATAGCGATGGCATTGGCATAAATTCAAAGGTAAGATAACTTAAGTTCAACACCCTTTTACTAGCTCAACTTTTAACAGTGTAATTTGCATATAAGGAAGAATTTCACTAATTGTTAACTAACTAACTTCTAATCCTGTTGTAATGTTTGTGACATTTGTGCTACTTTCAGTTTATACTTAATTATTCTACATTTATTTCAGAAACAAAACATAGAATTGGAAACTAGTATTACTTAAGAAATTGTTCTCACACCAGTAGCGAATATAGAAAATATAGATAAGGTAATGTAATGTTGATTATACGTTGGATGTTGAGTGTGCACTAATATTGCACAAGTTTCTATTTCTATTCTACCATCAAACAATCTTCAAATTTAGAGTGAATTTGGTGCACTGTAAGCAACTACATCGCCATATTTTCTCAGTAATGATTTACAAATTTAATACATAACATCACGCCTGTATTCCCCGAAAGGTTAGGCAGAGGTGGTATCTATAGTACACACACATTTTGCCAGTTATGTTTGAGTCCCATATCATAGGGGGCGAGCCTAATGCATCAACCGGGCACAAGTCCAGACTCAGGGCTGCTGCGGGTGATTTCAGTTTTAATTACAATTACAATTTTTCTTGTTGTTGTTACAGAATATAACACCAATATCATCAAAATCAAATGTCCCATATCAAAAGCCACCTGTGATGAAACGAAAGCTACCATTCAATGATAATAATAAATCAAAACATCCGGTAAGATTTTAATTGTTAATAAAAAGGTGTTCATTCTTGTATCTTAAACATAATAGTGAATTGTGATTGTTAATAAATGATCTGTATTTGTTTTAGGATAAGGAGTTTGCCAAAGAACGGAATCATGTCCTTCTAAGTTGCATTAGACAGGAACATGAACTTAAAATGAAAAATATTATGGAAATTCATATATTTTCTACAGAAGAACATAATTTAAAAATGGAGCAAATGTTAGAAACACACAATTTATTAAAAGAAGAAACTCAGCTTCGCATCCATAAGTTAAAATCGGAGATAGCTCAGTTAGAATCTAAAAGAATTTTGACAAATAAATATGAAAATTAAAAATGTGTTTCAATAAATATTCGCCTTGATTCTTGGCCAGTAATACTGTCAGGAACATTACTTGGCACATTCTGTCTGGCATTATTCATAGCTGCAAGAGTTTCTGGAAAATCAATATCTTCATTCATATCAATGGCAATATTATGTAATACAGCTAGTGCTACTATATATAACTTAATATTTTCAAGTGATACACTGAATCCATGTAAAAGACACCTGAATCTTTGTTTCCAAACTCCGAAACATCTTTCAATTGTATTTCTCGTTAATATATGAGATCGATTGTAAGCTTCCTCTTTTGCATTACAAGCATTATGTACTGGAGTAAACAAATAATTTGTTAAACCATAGCCTGAATCTCCCAGTAAAATGCCATTAAATTCTCTATTTTCAAATCGCTGTCGTAATCTACTCTCTCTAAATATTCTTGCATCATGAGTACTGCCTCTCCAGTGCGCCACTAAGTCTCTTATTCTTAAATGAGAATCACAAACTACTTCGACATTCAGCGATGAAAATCCTTTTCTGTTTATATAGTATTGAGCACTATCTCCACCTACTTTTTTAATTTTCACGTGCGTGCAATCAATAGCACCTATTACTTGTCGCAATCCACAGATATTTCTAAATCCCGATACGACTTCTTCTTGTTCTGCAACTGTCGCAGGCATATATACAAATCGTGTTGACTTACTAGCCAAAGCTAAAGCCACTCTCCGACACACATTCGTGATGGATTGCTGGCTTAGTCCATGAATGTCGCCTGCATCATCTTGAACTTCTTGTCGAGCCCATGTTCTAAGAGCAACACAAACTTGAAACTCTACTGACAGTCCACCACCTTGGGCTTTCTGTTCAATGTCACATTTAACTAATTCAACAATTTTTCTTGCGTATAGTTTGCTGAACCTATATTTCAACCGAAAGTCATTTTCTTGCAAACAGAAAGGATCAAAACGATTTTTGTAACATTTTCTTTTTCTTGGTGGTTCTTCATTGTCAATTTCATCAAAAATATCAAAATAATGTAAATAATCCATAGTTTTCAAACTCAATAAGATAAATGTAACTAGTTACTATAGGTTATACGATCGCTACACAAGGTCCGAGGGCTGAATAACGGTTGTACAAATTCTCATTGTTTAAAGACATCTGTTACACCAGATGTATACAACTGAAACGTCAAATACCGTTTATTGGTAACGTTGATGTTATAACCGTGGTATACGTCGTGCGTAAAAGTTTATTAGTAAGGCTGTATGTGTAAATTTCAACTGGATAATATGGTTCATGAGATACAGCCCGCTGACAAACAGATGGACGGACGGACAGCGCATTTTTTTAAGGTATTGAAATGAATTATGACACATCCAATGACTTCTCCCGTTTTGAGTGGAAAGGGCGTGCCAGACCTTTAGTGACTAAAACCCATCCGTGTTCCGTCCTTGCCCTTTACGTTCCGGGGTCACAGTAACCTTCGAACATCCCGCAACCCCGGCAGGCTTCGGCCCCTATTGAGCCCCGCCAATTCTGCCGACACGACTTCTTGAGGCGCGCGCGGAGCACTAAGCGTCGTTGACTCGGGCCTGGTCTATGATCAGACGGCAAGCAACCCTAGGTTGCTAGCCTACGGTGGCCGGGACTCCCGAGGCCCAGGGTGTCTCCTGCGGCGGCTGATCATTTCGACACCTTGTCAGTAATAAATAAAATTGAATCAACGTTTAAATCTCATTTAAAGTTTTGTTTCGATTCACCCCTATTTACCGGTACGCATTTATCCCGCTAGTAAATAATAGAACATCAAACTAGGTCCAAGTATTCAATACAATAAAGCTTCCATGGGAAACGACCGCGAAACGTTACAGTAGTTCATTGACCGATTATTTCAGGAGTAGCCGCTGTCAATTGACCTGAAAACAGCAATGCATGTCTAACTTAACTCGTACCCTGAATACGGGTAATGGCGATGGTTCGATTTAGTTATTAAAAGTGTTTTGTTTTGACTTCTCTTCATATCGATTGATATGTAGGTACTCACTACTGTTCTTGTATATCTAGAAGCTTCGCTCGAAAGATGAGTATATGCGAAAAATTTGTATGTAATAGGGAGCGAGGCTATTGCCACCAGACGGGAACAAATCCGGCCTTTGAGCTGGTACTGAGAAATACCAGATGGAAAATTTCGATAAAACTTTAACCGACCGGGAATCAAACCCAGGACCGCATGGAGACGATCAAGAACAACTCTCCAATCAACAGAACTGGGAATGTGGATGTACTATAGGTACACTTTTACCTAACCCTCTGGGAAATTCTCAATACCAGATTATTTAAAAGTAAATTGTATGACTGGCTGTCCACTAATAGTTTTTATAGTCTTAAAGAATTTTTTGACAAAAACCATTGATGAATTGTATGCACAAGAATTTGCACGCTTATATTGTTAAGCAGAAACATGTATGCTCTGTATTCAATCTTTGTACCATCTCTTATACCGTGTTTTTATGCAAATAAATTTTATTCTATTCTATTCTAAACAAGTACAGACCTTAGGTTATATTTGCAACATAAAAAAATGCGATTGCATGAATAATAGATATTCAAGCAATCGCATTTTTTAATTTTACTAAAGTTTGTCGTCGACAAACTTTAGTAAAATTACTTCAGTTTACATTTCATAAATTTAGGGTGTATCCAACAATGAACAGCGTAGCTTTTTAAATGTTGTGGTCTAACTGGCTCAAAGAGAAACGTAATCGCATTCAGCATAAAAGCTTTATAAAATATTTTCAATAAAGTCGCTTCATCCGGAGCTCACAGACAGATACATAGATACACCCGTTTAACTTGTAACACCCCTCTATTTGCATCGGGTTTTAAAAATAAACCCAATAAACAATAAAAAGGTTTTACATGTATAAGCTGAAATGGGACAGGACTAGCCACGTCTGCCGCACGCCCAATGAGCTGTGGGCCAAAATGACCACTTTATGGAGCCCAGACACAGCAAGAAGGCGTCGCGGCAGACATCGTAGAAGACGGCGGGACGAGCTGGACAGTACCAACGGCTAGTGGCCTCTAGATCAAAACAACTGGAAATCATAGGGAGAGGCTTTTGCCCAGCAGTGGGACGCAGGCAAACAGTATCAGTACCTAAGTAATTCAGTGAAATGTGTACAGAACTGCTCCGTGCATATCCTTTACCCCTCTGTTTCCCCAAAGATAACGTAAATCAGAAAACTGCATTCAACCAAGTGGAATAGCCCCTTTAGCAAATACATAATTACCTACTATCCGTCACAAAATCCCCGTCACTATAGCATTAACATGCATGCAAGTGCATACAACATGCATCGGGCTACACGACGAAATTAGGTCGCGGGTCGACGACACAGCACACTCTTGGGTCGTGAACTTTGCGTTAGTGCTGAAGCGAAACATGACGAGAATTTATTAAGTATTGAATGTATTATGGAGAGGTGGTTGGTATAGAAACCTAGGACTTTTAATAATAATAAATAAATAAATAATGCTGGACAATCCACACAGCATCATCTAGCCCCAAGCTAAGCAGAGCTTGTGTTATGGGTACTAGATGACTTATATACTTAATACAATACATTACTTAGATAGATATTTTTTATTATACATAGCAAATATCCAGAACACCCAAACAAATTTTTGTAGATCGTACAAACATTTGTCCCAGGACGGGAATCGAACCCGCAACCTCCTGCGTCGCAGGCGGCCAATCGCCCGCCGCGCCACATCGGTCGTCAAATCAATGTCTACTGAAGGAGTCATTGGTATAAGTTGAAGTCGCTCCATATTTGGTTAAGACTGGAGGCCGACTCCAACATTGGTAACACCTGAACTGCCAAACGACGAGACACAATAGAAAATGTATTGTGTGTCGGTCATTTGACGACCTATGTGGTGCGGTGGGCGAAGGACCGCCTGCGACGCAGGAGGTTGCGGGTTCGATTCCCGCCTTGGGACAAATGTTTGTACGATCTACAAAGATTTGTTCCGGGTGTTCTGGGTATTTGCTATGTATAATAAAAAATATCTATCTATGTAATGTATTGTATTAAGTATATCAGTCATCTAGTACCCATAACACTAGCTCTGCTTAGCTTGGGGCTAGATGATGCTGTGTGGATTGTCCAGCATTATTTATTTATTATATATTTGGCGCTTAAGGTGTTAGAAGGCTCGGCAGATGAAGATATTGCTAATTAAACTTCCGATGCACGAGAAACTTGACAAAGAAAGTAAACTTCAACACTTCTAAAGCTCGCTTTACAAGTCTTTTTTTTCCGGAAAACGGACCGTGTTTTTCACCGGACGGATCTGCATGCGCCGGATACCGAGCCGGTGTTTAGTACTTACATACATACTAGGCATAAAAGACGGTCGCTTTCCGTTAAAAAAAACGGACGTCTACAAGCGGCCTTACAGAGGTTCGTTGTACGATAAAACCGACCTAAAGCTAAGATTAATAAATCCATGATGATCATTATCCTTCTTTATTAAGGGTAGGCACAGCATATCTTCTTTTATATCTCCGTTAGGAACTAACTACAATTATTTCACTCAATCTCATAGGCAAACTCATAGGAAACTCCAGTTCATGCATCTCATTCGTAAGTCGTGTTTTCTGCTGAAAGTTGATTTGGGCTGAATAAGTGTAGTTAATCTGTAAGTCGTCATCTCAGTAGTCAACCTCTTTCTATCGGTATCATCTTTCACGCAGTCCATCTATCTCTTCTTTATTCTTCCTCTACTCTTGTTATGTCTTCATCCACATTCATACTCAAAGCTTACCTCAGGACGATATTTTCTATCAATTAAACTGTTAACATGAGACATTTTTCTTTATAATACGTTAAGGACACAAATGTACAGTGGCGGACTTAATGCCATAGGTATTTTCTACCAGTCAACCTTTGGGTGATGCAGAGACAGACAGTCACAGGTGCAATTACGTAAAAAAGGGAATCGAGAAAAAAAATTGACACATAAACAATATAAAACCCTACAATGGTCTTTGATAAAGATCTATTTAGCAAATTCAACTAAAACTCAGTCTCAATGGACCTATTTACAAGTTATGTAACTGTAGTTATGAACTAAGTTTTGTCGTTATCAAGTTATCAACTGGTACAGTCACGGAAAAAAGTAGTTAACGGTAACGGAACATAGGAAATTGGTGTTATATTGTTTTGGAACTTAAACTGGATGTGAACCTAAGCGATGTAAAAACTTTATTCTAGATTATTACATAAGTGTTATTTTAGCTACCTCTATTTGTGGATATTTATCTAATATATAAAATTCTCGTGTCGCAATGATTGTTACCAAACTCCACCCAAACGGCTGGACCGATGAAATTTTGTGTGTATATCGGGTAGGTCTGAGAATCGGCCAATATATATGTTTTGACTTTGACTGAATAATGATTGAAACTTTTATATAAATCGAAAGCGTCTACAGTAAACGTTCTGTGGATAATAAACAGCGGCGAAAAACAATATCCAAACTTTCTTCTAAAATAATGTAAGAGGACTTTTCAACTAATTTTCGCGTACACAACTAAACGAAAGAAAACTCGTAAAATGTATGTTTTCTTCTTTATAATAACTTTAAACTAAAGACGGCTAATAATCCAAATATTATTGCCGCCCACTGCAGGGCGAAGGCCTCTTCTCATACAGAGAAGGCACGGCCATTAATCACCATACTTGCTGAAGGCGGGTTAGCGATTTCAGTCTTATATTACATATGAGTGCACGTATTTTCCTTCACACGATGTCAGTGATATCAAAGATAAACTTAGGAAGTACCTACATATGAATTGAATTAGTCGCATTGGGTACGTGCCTGATCTTGAACCTACAACTTCGTACACGTGACGCGACGGGCCACTGAACCATTACGAGATAGTTCAAATATCTGAACGAAATTGAACACAGTTATTCGGTTTACTGCAAATGGTCCGGTACGCAAACACAGCTTTCATATATTAAAATGGGCATAGTTCAGCTAAAGTGTACAATGGCCGCGCTCGCTCTGCATATTTTAGGCGGGAAATGTAGCCAAACTTAGCCCGGGTCGATAGCGGCCTAAACACAGACTTCCATATACAGTTTAACATCTAGGGATTCACTTACCTTATACACGTTGTGATGCTACCAGACTATGAGGTCCATTTTATGATGCTTCGGTCTTTAAATAACGTTGTGTTGTGTTTAGCGATAAGGCCGCCAATTATAACACCTTATGTAGATCTTAAACTGATTATTTGTAAGTTTTCATGGTGATAATAAAGAGTTATTATCTTATATGTAATTTTTTTTACAAATAAAATTCTCGGTTATTTAATCTCGGTAATTGGTGTTTGTAATTAAACTCCTCCGAAACGGCTACGATTAGGTCTGCGAATCGGACAACATCTATTTTTCATCCCCCTAAATGTTAAGGGTGGTCAACCCCTAAATTTTATATGGCAAAACAATGTTTGCTGGGTCAGCTAGTATTCTATAGTAAATTGGTGAATACTCCGTTAACTTTCTCGGAGGAAACAAAGGCAAAATAAAACAGAAATAACCGGACTGGAGCTCCGTAATCGGGATAAATATTTAAACAAGCACAACTTGGATTTCAGCCATCGCAGATTTAAGTGTCTATTTCGTAGTCTATCTTAAAGAAGCTGTAGTAAACAAAGTTATTTTAAAGTCAATCCATCGACTACTTTTTGAGTTTTGCGGATACAAATTTGGGGGTATGAGGAACAGTGTATAAAGTTCCTCATCCACCACAGAAAAGGGAGGATCCTCCGACCAGACGGGTGTCGTATTTGGTGGGATACGGCCCGACGGTTGTTAATATCGCGATGTAGGATACGTCAGATTTAGTTAGTTCGTATGTGGCAAGATAGATGTCGCTACACAAATATAGGTGCGGAAGCTGAATTTTTATATAAAAAATAATATTTTGTATTCAATGAAACGCTGCTGTTTATGACCATGATTATCACTTGGTCTATTCTATAAAATCTCCCCGCGCTAAGTTATGTGAAGTGAACTATCAATCCCAAGTATGGGATGACAGTTTAATTCACCTACATTTTTAGGCGGTGATTTTTACAAAATGGCACTGCACCTTGAAGAACAGCCTATCACTGTCCCACTGCAGGGCAAAGGCCTCTTCTCATACAGAGAAGGCACGAGCATTAATCACCACGCTTGCTCAAGACGGATTGGCAATTTCAGACTTATATTTATACGCACCTTGAAGACGAGTTCTTAAATGAGATTGGGATCTCCATTGGTATTGTAGCATTTGTTTGTTTGTGGTTAATGAGACCAACGAACATGATTAAAAAGGCGATTTGTTATGGAATAGAATAGTATCCTTAGAGGAATTAATCCTAATAATATCACATCTGCCTATTATTAAAATACTCAGGCAACTGTAGAAGCAGTCAGCGTCTACATAAAAATGGATGATGTTTCTCGAGGATCATCGCAATATAATCGGCTGTAGTTTTACATAAGATTGAGCACAATCTCCCGCGCAAGAATTGTACTTATTTCCTTGAATGTTCTAAAATAGTGCAGTATATTAAAGGCTGACGTACATTTGGGCGTGTCGCACCACAATGCTAAAATCCTCCTATAGCACTTTCATACATTTTGTATGATCCATGGCACACTTCAGATGCGGCGCACCAGGTTTTCTTGTATTGGAATGCGAAGCGTTGCGGCCCAATGGGACAAGGTAATAGGTGTGCGGTTGACTTTACGCGTTTGCAGCCCCATCTAGCGTAAATCTTTAACGCCTACTTTCACGAATATTTAGGCATTAGTTGCATGTTTGTTTTTGTTAGTATGAACATGTATTAGACTCGTCTTAAAAGTGCAAATTTGGGAGACAAGTGATAAGTCCAGAAAATGTCCCATAACGCCTCTAAATCGTCACATCACGTCTTCAACCTTCCTCGGCGACGACGCCCTTCTTCTGGCTCTCAATACGTGACAAGGACGACTGTAAAGCTATAGAGGAGACATTTGTCCAGAAATGGTACAACACGGATAAATAAAAGAAAGTAATGACTGTCACTAACCTGGGTCCCGGCATAGTGTCCACAGGCTCGTCGTCCGCGTCGTAGAAGTCGTCCTCGCCCTCAGACGAGGAGTAGGACGTGTCCGGCACCAACAGGGACATTGCTTGTCATGTAAACAAATGGCGTTTTCAATTCATGATTGTAAGGAAAATACAGCGAACGCTAAATATTGTGACGTAGGTATGACAACTACACACAAACACACACACACAGTACCATTCTTTAAAATGGGATGGTATGTTGTGACACGAGGCGTTTATTACGCAAGATTCCAAACCAATTTATTGTTTTGATAGAAATGTTATGGCGTTACGGGCAAAGACTTTTTGAAACTATACTTCCTATTATGAAACAAATCTTTACTCAAAATTTTAATCGTTATTTCACTAGAAAACACTTTTATTGTTTTTGTAATTCATCATCATCATCATCATTATCCTCTTGACTTTATCACAATGTATTTTGGGTCGGCGCTCGTCTCCATACATCTCTATTTGCGTCCGCTATCTCAACAGAAAAATGGGTGACCTTTTCTGGACATATTCTAGACGAATCTTTCACACAATCCATCCACATAAATGCAAGGTATTTATGCTCGTGACTGTACCAACATAATAAATATTATATAATAATGTATGAATATTATATGAATTACAGCATCTACCTATTATTTTTATATATTTCCCTTAAAATAACCCGCACAAACATTAAAGTGTTTACTCCAATAGAATTGTCAAAATATAAAAGTCTTGACGTCATCAAAATTCCCCTCATTTGCCAGAATATTTTATTTTGCTATTATTTCTACTATTGTTTATTTTCAATTTACCCGTTGCCACAGTTGAGTATTCAATGGCACCAATTCCCTTGTTCTCTCATCTCTTTCTGGCAGATAGCTCAGGAAAGGGACGGCGACAGTTATGTACTAAGTTGGAGATGTCAAATTAGTTACTGCCTTGAACTTGGCCATGTCTTTGGTCGATGTCTTTTAAATGTCAACTATGTTTGTTTGGAAGTTTCAGTTAAACTGGATATTGTCTGTCCCTTTCTTATTTAATAATAGAGAAAGAGTTGAAAGTAGTATAATTTATTAAGCACAAGTTTTACGAAATTATAAAATCACACGTTCATTTCCAGTTCTTCTCTGATCAAAACCTAAAGTTTATTTAGTGAAAATACAACATCTTCATTACGTAAATCAAAGGCGAAATGAACTATATTTTTAAGAACACACAATTTAATAATTCTTTTTACAGGATCTAAGACTGGTATGAATGGCCTTGACGCCACAAAACAATAGTTTAATAATCACACAGTTCTACAAAAAGCAAAAACTAATGAAAATATTCTTTTCTTAAAAAAAAAACGTTGCCCCACACTAGGAATTTCTCCTGCATCGTGGGTACGTTTACAAACATTCAAACTCACATACACAAACAGCCAGACCTGGAACAACTACCTGTAGGCCAATATTAATAATAGGTCTTTACCTATGAAATTGCCGTTTTGTATGAAAAAAAATTAAATGAATTTTTTTCATGTATTTTTTATTTGTATTAATCGAAGTAATCACCCATGCAATCAATGCATCTTTGCCAACGCAGTGGCAGTTTATTGATGCCCTTCTTAAAGAAATCAGCTGGACGGGAGGCAACAAATTCTTCAAAGGCATTTTGTACTGCCTCTCGGGTATTGAATTTTATTCCCGCCAAGAAGTTATCCAAATTCTGGAAAAAGTAGTAGTCTGTAGGCGCAAGGTCTGGTGAGTAGGGCGGATGACGGAGAGCTTCCAACCCCAGTTCTTGCAACTTGGAGACCGTCTGCTGTGCAGTATGAGGTCGCGCGTTGTCGTGCAGGAGCAGCGGAGACGAGCGATTGACCAATGCTGGTTGGAGATGTGCCAGCTTCTCCATCATTGTGTTCAATTCTTCACAGTACACATCTGCAGTAATGCTCACCCCGTTTGGTAAGAAGCTGTGTTGAATCACACCGGCGCTAGACCACCAAACAGTGACCATCACTTTTCTTGGGGTAAGTTTTCGTTTAGGGCATTGTTTAGGTGCTGAACCAGGATCCAACCAACTTGCTGAGCGCTTGCGGTTATCAAACAGAATCCATTTTTCATCGCAGGTAACAATGCGGTTCAAAATTCCTTCATTTGTGTGTCTGTTGAGCAGTGCAAGGCACGTCTCGACGCGTACTTCGCGTTGGCGATCATTGAGTTCGTGGGGCACCCATTTGTCAAGCTTTTTTACCTTGCCAATTTGACGCAAATGGACCAATATTGTTTTGACGCTAACGTCGAAAGCTGCTGCTAATTCAGCCGTAGATTGTGTATCATCAGCTTCCACAATCGCCTTTAATTCGTCATTGTCGACCAAAGTCTTCGGACGACCGCGAGGTTCATTTTTCAGGTCGAAATTTCCAGAACGGAAGCGAGCAAACCAATAACAGGTAGTGCGTTGGTTTGTAGTGTTAGCTCCGTAAACGTCGTTGATGTTGCGTGCCGCTTGTGCCGCGTTGCTGCCACGACGGTACTCATATTCCATAATTACTCGAATTTTTAACGTATCCATGATGACGAAAAAGATTTAAATGCGATGAAAATGTAACACTAATCAATAAACAAATGACTACTTTTGGAAAAAAAAATCCATGTTTTTAAAATAAAATTAATTTGAAATTAGAATTCTTAGCCAAACAAAAAATATTTTGATTTGAAATGGCCAGTACTGCAGAACGGCAATTTCATAGGTAAAGACCTAATATTTGTTCCGTGCGGGGATCGAACCCGCGACACGCAGCGCAGCAACCAATTGGCCAGCCACTGCGCCAACCGTGTCGTCGATATTAGTTTTTGCTTTCACACAAGTAAGCAATAGTAGTACTTACTAACATATTCTCATTACTTAAACAAAACTGGCAAAATGTAGGTGTTACTAAAGGACCTCTGCCCAAGCCTTCGTGGAAAACAGGCGTGATGTTGTGTTATGGAGCCCTAGTTACATGTAGAAGTCTATCCGTAGTCAGAATACTTACTAGGCGCGTCAAGGTGTTCAAGCGACGGTAGCGGATGCGTCGGCGTGGTAAGCTCGCGACACTCTGCGCCCATCTCCACGCGCGGAGATAGCTCTGCATCTAAGAAAGAAATATGCGATTAGAACCATGTTTTTCTACAAGTCAGCTGACACGCCAGGCAAGCCCTGGGTTGGTATTAGCCTGGGGTTGTGGAAGGATTGTACGTTCCAACAACCCCCGGCGTAGGTGTGAGATGGAACACCGGGGTGGTTTTTAGTCAGTAAGAATCTGATAAACCCTTCATCCATGAGGATTTCCCACATAAGATCAAAAAAAAAGGACGGACTGTGTCCCGGCCTAGAGGCACACAATTACACATAGGTACATCACTTATGCAAGAACTTAGCCTGCTTAGACTTTGAATAGGGTATGTACGTCTTTATAATTGCTTTTCGGCATCCTATGACACATGGGGTTCGGATAGGGTCAATCCCCTTCCATGGCACTCTATACACCTTGTTGGTTGGTTTATTGGGGGCGGTTGTAACACCCATGATAAGTGGGGGTTACGCGATTTATTTATATATGTTATTGTTTTTTTATAGCTTTTATTTGAGTGCTTCCAAGTATTCAAGTAATCAATATTAAGAACTAAAACTATTTCAGGTAACATAGTGAGCATAAGTGCAACTACAGTGTAATCGCGCAGGGAAGGTTTGCACGACACATTAAATGACTGCACGATTTGTGTAATAAAATTCCTTTACGCAAGTATGTAAAATATGCTCTGTGTAGTTGTTGTGGGTTAACTATGGTAAGCATTTTTACAAATTTAAATAACACGTTTATCAGAAGCCATAATAATTACAAAATCGGTCGGTCTTGTTGAATTCCACTTAACATGCACACATCTATATTTTGTAAAAATATTCATTTGTTATTCATTTTGCATACATCACATGTTTTGGCATGTGTCGTGCCAAAATTACTTCGATGTGTGCAGAATTTGCGGCTGCGATCGATGACAAGTTCAAATTTTTTGGATAAACCTGGAATTGCAGCTGCGATTTCAGCGCGAACAAAGTTATTTTTAGGCGTCGTATAAAGTGACCAAGTTATTGTAATGTGAAATCCATATTGCAGACTGTCTGCAGATCTGTTGGCGCTTTATTACCATTGGCAGTTTGAGCATTCGGCAATTTTTTTAAAAATTGTATTGAATAAGCAAGATGGCGGCGCGAGGCGGCCAAAAATGCTTGTACAACTAAAAGCGTATGTTTGATTTTAAATTAAGAACGTTCTTATTTTGAAACTCATGATATCTGTTGTGTTTTGTTTTTGTCCATGCCCCCTTTACGGGTTGTACTAAATGAAAAGAACTCAAATACCTTGTTTGATATGTGTTTGTGAAGGATTTGTAGGTCCGTGATATACTCCGTTTACTGGATTAACTGTGTTCTGCAAGAGAAAAATTATTTACTTTAATCAATATTTGACATACTTGCACTTTGCCTAGACTCTGTCCACGTGGATTTCGTATTTCTCGCTTTAAAGCGTAGTTTTGCACTCAGGAATAATGTAGCTTTCTAACAGTGAAAACAATTTTAGAATTGGATCATCAGATCCGGAGACCATACTGACTATTTTTGTATGATATTACGAAGAACTGATTTTGGTATATTAGAGTGTGGTAGCTGGCCCGTGGAAGATAATTTAATTTCATGATTAATATACCCTTTTGCTTTGTCATTTAATGTTAATTAGTTAGCATACTTTTATTTATACATCAAGTTCTTATATCTTCTGTGACAACAACACAAGGAAGTGGTGAAGGGCGGCTATATTGGAATCTACTTTATTCTCATTTTTGATTTTGACATTATTAATAGTGTGCGTGTTTGTGCTCCATTTTAGCAGATTTATCTAGAACATCAGTGTGTATTGCTTTACCGTGAATATTAAGTACTTAATTATACTGTTGTAATTTATTTTGCAATATTTCATTGACATATCCATTGACTCTGCTTACCTTAGCTATTTGTAGCAGCACAATGGAATGTTTGATATGGTCCAACATTACCTGCAAAACAAAAAACATGTTAGAAAAAATATACAGCACAGATTATATATTGAATTACAAAGTAAGTAAGCATATTTAATCTGTATTGTAAACTGGAACGGTTAATGAGATAACTGATACTAAATTCGGGATTAGGGTTCCATACAAATTTCGAGGGTATTACTACATTGTACAGAGACCAGCATATCACGCTACCCCAATCTGAAAACGATTTTGATAGATTTTCAACTTTACTAAAAAAATATATAAGGTTCATTTTCAATTGAGAAAATTTGAGTTTGAGGTAGCTTGATGTGCTGTTGTATACGTACATCCAAAGTTAAACATGGTATCGTTTTATCTCAGTATTAATTTTGTGTGTGCGGAAACAAGAAGCCATTCAAAAGTTATGAGCCAACCTAGATTCGTTTTTCTTGTAAATTCCAACACAACTTTGGGCGAACCCTGAATAATTGTCAAAGAATTAAAAGTCACCCAGTATACAAGGTGTAACATAATATACGGAAGTCTTTAAAGTAGTTTGTTCATAATTGACTACTGAATCGATTTCAGTATTTTTTAAAACAAGGTGTTTTCTTTTTTCAAAATATGTATTTTGCCGTACTGACCGCCGAATGGCCTAAGAAGATTTAATTACATTTCAAGGCAATTAGACTCAATTTTAAATGCATAAAGTAATTCATGGTCATTATATTATGCTTTTAACTCAATACTCTAATTGGGGTTTATGAGGTATTGCGTTCATCATGTTACACATTCATACTGATTGAAAAAAATAAATTACTTAGGTAATATCCACGGACGACGAGAAAAATATGTATGTATGGAATGAACGCCAATGAGTCAAACTTATACTGGTTTGCAACACCACTTTTGTATGATATGCGTACGCGTCCTTTCAACTGAACAGTTGCGTACAAGTCTCCATGCAAAATCGTTCTTTTCTATGGAGACTGAATACAGCTGTATAATTGAGAGTAGTCCCTAATACACCTTTCCCTTGTCCTAGCAGACCTGGGGGCCTAAACGAAATCCCTTTTCGGTAAGCTTTAACAACATCGGAAACATAAAATTGTATGGAGTTGACATTATCTTTAGAGATATCACGTGATGCCATTCTACATTTTGACGTTAGCCTCTGGCGTCTTACGCCACAGAATAGTTTTTTGTCTAGACCTGGTGGCGTTTAGTTCGATACAAAACAAAACAAATGATTTAGTACTTAAATAAATTACTTACATTGGAATGGTCTAATATAACTTGTCCTTTGCTCTTTTCGAGTGGGTCTGCCAGCTCTGACACACGAATGCTCATTTTCTGAAACAAAAGACAGAAAGATGTTAAAAGTTTTATCAGTGCCCGGGTTCCGGTCGATGATATTGCCGAATTGATATTCGAGGTGGAAGCTCTGATAAAGCCGAAATAAATACTTCAGGGTCATGAAGGGCAGTCAATAGGCCTGCTGATTAAATATCGACCATGGCAGTCAATCTCAGAGGAGACGCAGGAAATATTAAGCGCAAACACAGGTGCACTCTCTCTTGCCTCACACTCATAGTCCGAACAAACTCCAATCCAAAAAGATCGGGGGTAGAGATCATACCCAGGATAAGCACAGACACGTTCGCATAGAGGCATACGTTTGTATCACACCGCCAACTTCCAAACTGCGAGCTGTCACGGCTGGCTGGCTATCAATATTATCTACCATTCTCTGATGAAGCCCCAATACCTCGGAATCTCGACCGATGTGACCGACTCGACTCTCGTCTGCCGTGCCGCGATGTTCTTCTTATGCACGCTATACACCCGCGGCGTGAATACCCGCGAAAGTCATGAAACACGAGTGTAAATGATTTCGCGCCATTCCTCGAACGGTGATGGTTTTAGGTCTCGCGACAAAGGGTTCGCGTGTTGTGAACCAAGCGCGAATACAATGGTCACGTTGAGAGGATGAATGAAAGACGACTAACAAAGGGTATTTCCAAGGCAGATGTAAGCGGAAACGCCGGGAGGGGACGCCCTAGGAGGAGATACACTGACCTTTGTGATGTTCTTCAAAAATGTCAGGTGCATAGTACTCACAACCGGCGTGCGTGTATCACCAGGGTTATGAACGTAGACGAAGCACAAGGAGTATGTAAGGATCGTAGGCATTCTGTTGTTTCTGCTTATCTCCATGAGAAAAAGGCGTGAGTTTATGTATGTATGTCTATACTAATGTCGCAGCATCTGGCTATAGAACTAAGCGTCACAGTAGCTTCAAACTGTCCCGACGAACCGCGGCGCTAATTCACAGCAAGATTCTTGAGCAAGACTTGAACGGTTTAAAACTACTTGTTGACTTACAGAAACCAGGTCGATCATGATCTGCAGGTACGCGTCGGCCTCCGATATCCTGCGCTCCAGGTCGCCGTGTCTGTGCCGCGGGGCCGGCATGCTGCGCGACCATCGCTCTCGCCTGCCGTGCCGCGCTATGGTGTCTTCTAATGCTCGCACCCAACGTTCTCTTTCGGAGCCGTCTCGCGCCTGGAAACATGGAAACAGTTGTTGTTATGTGTTGGTTCTAGAAGTTGGATTAGTTGGTATCTGCCAACACGTCAAGAGCAAATTATGAATCTATAACTTCACTTTGATCATAAGTCTATAAACAGTTCCTGCTTACTGACCCGACAGACTATGTCTTGCCCAAATAGCGATAAAAAAATCCCACACAAAAAAGTACTTTACTTAATTATTGTCCACATTTCTTTTTCCTCACACTCATAATCCAATATCGATACGAAACTGGCGGGGAAAGATTAGGCGCAGGACTTTACGCGCTTTCTGAGGGACTTTGCTGCCACTGAGTTATCCCTAACGAAAAACCCAATAACACTGCTCGAACTGGGAATCGAACCCAAAACCCCAAAGTCAACGTCACGTTTCTACCGCGAGACCAACGGGCTAGTCCCGAGCCTTATTAGGCAGCCAGTCTCGTAACAAAAAAGTAAAAAAAATGATAATTACCTGAAAGTGGAAGGTCTTATGGTCTACTGTGATGGTGAAGGTGGAATCGTCTTCATCATCGATGCCTATGACAGCTGCTCTCAGTCGCACGCAGCCTCTTCGAACACCACGGGTCATTTTCTCTTTGGACTGGAAATAATAAAAAAAATGGTTAAAAATAAAAAAAACTACAGACAAAACATAAATAAAAGCATCAAAGAAACTGGCTACAAAACGGTTCGGCTGTTTTGCAATCAGGAGTTATGAAAACGTTCAACAGAAGAAAAAAAAATCCTACATTTTACTTAGTCTGAGATTCAGAGAATTTTTAATTTTTAAATCGTCTTAAAAAGTACACTTAATTGTGGCACCGAATGTTGCTTCTTTTCGATTCATATAGCCTGTCACTAAGGGTATCAAGACAGATCTTCTTATCTATTCTAATCTATTTCATTCGTGAAAAGCCATCAAGCCGTTTAGGCTACAGAGCGTGCCTAAGAAATAGACATACCTACATACATTCGAAAAACATTACCATCATTATGGGGCAGTTAAACGTGGTACTTTTAATTTTGATTCTAACTCAGATTCAAAATTAAAAGTACCACGTTTAAGTGGTCTATCATCCGCAGATGTACATAATAACTTTAGTTTTGCAAGGCAACAATATACCGTGACCTCGAATACTATTTTACGTTTTAATATCATGAATACGAGATCTCCGATTCAAAATCAGAGATGTAACTGAATGCTCCTTTCTACCGACTTCATAAGGTCCAGAGCTCATTTGCGGGGCTCGGTATCTGCTTTTATGACATGCTACTACTTTCTTTGATGGATTTGCCTTTTAATCTCCCTCGAAAATTCTTATCCTCTTCCCCTAAAATATAGTGAGGGGGGATGGCTGACCTTTACGTTGTATTCTTGAACGAGTGCTGCTGGTGGTGAATGGACGTCTTGCTGGCTATAGTTTTATTATTGTGATAACAATTAAATGTTTATTGGATTAGCCTCGATGGTCCTAGCTTATGATTAGTGACTTCTAGTCACAGCTCCGCATGGATAAAATAAATAAAGAACATTTATTTTCTCACCACAATATTACAATATAATACATATTACAGGGTATTAGAGTCAGACAACTTAAATATTGTGGGAGACTGGTGCCTAAACTAAGCCCTGGGCTTGTTTTTCAGGACACCAGGTCTCCGCCCTTTTACAAAATTATACATTTTACTTTGTTATGTACTTGTACACTGACAACTTAAAAGATGAAAAAAAAAACCATTATAAGGATATTGGCAATTCTAGCTATAAACTTTTGTTAGTTAGGTTATTATGTGTGTGTGTGTGTGTGTGTGTGTTTATGTTTGTGTGTGTGTGTTTATGTGTGTGTGTGTGTGTTTATGTGTGTTAGGCGCTTTTTTTTATGTGTCGATATTGGTGTATCAGTAGACGTACAAAAGAGTGCTGATTTGCAGTCTAATTTGAATAAATGAATTTAAATTTTTGAATGACAATACAAACGTTGACCTGCATTGACATTACACGGAAATAAGGAATCCGTAGCGACACCCCCCCCTCCTTTATTTTGAAACTTTTAAAGGGGAACAACTCCGTCACACATGATTTTTAATAGAAAGCTATTAAAAATGAGAAAAGGTTAAAGAACCGTTTACGCAGCGCACGCAGCGGAAGCTCTCACAAATGGAGGATTTTTTTCCCGGTTTTGCAACATTGTTCAATGATACTCCACTCTTAGTGGTCGTAGCGTAATGTTATATAATTCTCCTTACAAATGGACTATCCAAAACTAAAACATTTTTTCAATTCGAACCACTAGTTCCTGAGATTAGCGGAAACCAAACTGAGCCCGCGACTTCTTTCACGTGGAATTTATTAACATTTCATGGGTTTTAGTGCGCGGAACCCTAATTCTTTTTCTAAAATACAAATAGCCTAAGGAGTAACCCGTAGTCCCGTCAAAATCGGTTCAACCGTTTCGGAGATTACTTCAAACAGACAGGCAGACAGACAGAGGGAAAAAAAAATAAAAAAATGTTTTTTAGTTAACTACTATAATAACGAATACCTACCGTTTACATGCTGCGCCGACCCCAAATAAATTGCGATAAGGGGATGATGATGATGATGAGTTATAACTACCGTATAAACTTTCTACAACGATTAAAAAGTTGTTATTTGGACATTACAAACAGACACGTCAATTTAATTCATTAGTGTAGAGTATAGATATTGATTTAACATAATACATAGTAATGGATTTGTTGAACTTCAATGCAGGTTCAAACTTTTCGCAGTTACAATTGTCGCACAGTGGAGTGTTGTTACATACGGTTATAAACATGGATACAATCCAGAGAGCCTACAATATAGTGTTTTACGAAAGAGCAGGTAATAAAATAAACATGATAAAGCGTTGCATGATGATATTAAATGTAATGAAATTCATTGCAACGTTGTGATGCAAAAGGTAAGTGCAATGGTCAGTGGGGTAGGAGGTGAAGTGCGAGATGCCGATAGCGACAGCAAGCTGTTGCGTACAAAATCTCCCCGGTTGTGTGAGGTGAGCGATCAAGTGAGCTGTTAGTATTTTATTTAAGCTTCACGCTTTCATCCAAGTTTCCACGGGAGTATTTTACAATATCTTCCGGCCGGCATTTAACTCTTAACGTAGACGAAGCGAATGGAGTATAATCACCGGCAAATAAGATGGCAAAAGTCGTTAGATGCGCACAAGTCGTTTTTTAGGTCTCTTTGGTGGTCAAGCGGGACGCGGGGTGAGGTAGCGTCGATCCGAGCGCGCGATTGGTGCATCAGTCGACCCTTGCCTCCCGCACCGCGCCTTCGTCCCGTTCGCTCCCGATTACATTTCAGTGCACGAAAATTGAACCCTTTGTTTTTGTTGTGTTAAACTTAAGTGTTGTTATTGTTTTTAAATTTAGGATAGAGTTCCTGAAAAGGCATAGCATACGAGGAAAGTATGCTCAAACCAGAGTTATACAAATTAATAAAATTTGGAAAAGAACAATTTAAAACATACAGCATTGACCAAACACTTGCAGAACACAACCATAGTGTTCTGCGATTGCGACTTTCAATATGATGCCAAGGGTAGTTTTATTAACGGATAGTGACGACGACTAGTTATTTTTTTTTTTTATAAACTTTTTTTGAATTTTAAATGCACGTTATTTATAACCCCTAATAAACTTGAATTCCTCTCCCTTCTTTAACTTTGTTCTATACAGACATGATTAAATATAAATGATGGCAATAACAATAGAATAATGACGATCAATAAAAGTTACCACTTTTTTGTGCCACTAAGTGTACGATGCGCGAACTTACCCCCACTACGCCAAAATCTTGCCATCTTATTTGCCGGTGACTATATGTAAGGATCGTAGCTGATGGCGTTCTGTAGTTTCTGTCTACCATCATGGAAAAAGGCGTGAGTTTATGTATGCTGGGCAAGTACCAATGTGAGTTATTCAATTCATATGTACTTTCTAAGTTTATCTTGGACATCACTGACATCGGTGAAGGAAAACATCGTGAGGAAACCTGGACTTATATAACTAATATAAGTCTGAAATCGCCAACCCGTCTTGAGCAAGCGTGGTGATTAATGCTCATGCCTTCTCTATATGAGAAGAGGCCTTTGCCCTGCAGTGGGACAGTAATAGGCTGGTACTTTTTATGTATGCTTGTACAAACATGCATACATAAAGTCACGCCTTTTTTGTGTACGTATTAAATGGGCCTTGTAAGACGGATAAATTCTCATCCACCACATTGTACCACAGTCGATTTACGAGACAAAAATATGCTCGCAGTTTCCGCAAAATGAGGCGGAAGATGACTTCTTCGTCAAGAATAAGAACTTAGCAAGTGCTGAGAGCGATCTATGGTAATAAATCCACTAGAAAGTATCTTTTAAAGTGCCCAAATTAGAAGGAAACTTTGAATAATCTGTTCTACTATTCAAAAGCCTATTTTCAAACAGATAAGCATAATTTTCGACTACAACCGTTTCCGAAAGCTGTTTCCACAGATCGGCAAGAAACAAAATTCAAGACGATGGCATTCACAAAGTTGCTCGTTCGAAACAGTTACAGCTTCGTAACCCTCTTTTCGCGTCATTATTATCGAGCAGTAACAAGCGAATATGCCAAAACGCAACAATATTGCGGGGGAAATCTGTCATTTCACCAAATGGCTCGACATTTTCGTTAATGTCAGCGATATAAACGTTTTTAAACGACATCCAAAAACGCTGACCTCTTTAGCCGTAAATATTTCTGAAGATATGTAAGCGCATTCTTAAATGCGTTTGGGGTTTCTTGTTTATTAAGAACTAGCGACCCGCCTCCGCCTCGCACGGTTTTTACGAATTGAAAACAAACGCGATATTTTTTTTATTTTGTGTATGCACCTAAGGGTCATAGCCTGATTTTAAGCACTGGGTTAACAAATGCATCAAGGATTTTTCCAAATCCGACTAGCAGTTCCAGAGATTTGCGCGTTCAAACACAAAACAAGCAAACTCTTCAGCTTAGTTATATTAATTATTATAGATTATACATATAAACCATCTGGAATAAATTCTCTAAATGGTGGTGAAATTGGCATTCAAGTAGGTTGGGAAGCTTAGAAGCACAACGCGATTAGATAAACAAACACGAAAAGCGACTTTACTCTATGCCATGTATTGATAGATATATCAAAAAAGTTTGCTTATCAAATAAATATTAGTACTGACAAGATTACGGTAGATAAGCTTTCAAGAAGTGACTTTATTGGGAGATATTGTGACTGCTTTATTATTTTAAAGTGCAACAGCCATAATCCTAAATCAGACGAAGCTCGTTCATAATGTTACATTACCCTTTATACAGGCGAACGAACTGTCATAATTTTATAGACCTTTGTCTGGAAAAAGACAAATGCCTCCAGCCAGCTACCAAGAACATAAACAACTATAGTTCAATTACCAATATGGAGTCACGGGGACCCACAATAACGGGGCATAATAGCCTGAAAACTTTTCCGTGTCTACCCACAATCATGACAACACGATCGTTTATCTGCTGTACATCAGATAGTATAGCTTTTACCATGGAAACTAACGCAAGGCAGGAACAGAAGATCCACTTATGACAATAAAAACGAAACTGAACGGACATAATTTGAAATCAGAATGCATCATGCAAGATCAAAGTGCACTTGCATCTCGCAAAAAGATTTAGTAAAACTATACACCTCACGTCCAAGATCTTTTGGGCACCGGACAATCTAGGTTCAGTCTTCTGTCAGAGCCGGCGAAACATTACTAGCATTCACTTTGTACTTCGTCGTTCAGATATGCACTGAGCAATGGCATACAGCAGGAGCATACTTTGTACTCAAACAGAGCCTGATGCCAAGGAAGCCCAATTCAGGGCTTCTGTGTGGCTTCAACTGTGTGGTCTTGGATAGAGCTTAACCCACGAAACACTCTCGACAAGTTGCATCAGACTGCCACCGCGATTCTAATGCTTTTGGGCAAAGTAAAAGTGGACCTGATCTTCTGTCATCTGTCATACCGTGCATCAAGACTACCGTGTTAGACGAAATTAGTCACGATTTTAAGATGGCAAAATAAAGTAAATGGGACATGCGTTGTGTAGCGAGTTGCTGAAACAAGGAAATGTGCAATCACGTGTGTAATTCGTTGCTTTTATTGTTAGGTTTGACGTTATTCTATTACTGACGTCTGACATCGGTAAAGGCAAACATATTGAGAGAACCTGGACTTATAGTTAATATAAGACGCCAACCCTCTTTGAGCAAGCGTAGTGATCAATGCTCATGCCTTCTCTGTATGAGAAGAGACCTATCTCGTGCAGTGAGACAATAATAGGCTGGCTGGTACTTTTATTCACAGATGCCTTTATCAAGTTTCAGCGCACTAAGGGTAAATGAATACTAATGTTAATTGTTCATCACGTTCTATTTAATCCAAAATGATTTGCGGTGAATTATGATGTCAGCTCAGTCTACTAGCTACTCCGATCGCTATTAGATCCTAATGATAGCCATATACATCACAATCACACTGTTAAATTGGGGCCTGCAAAATTAAATGGAACCCATTTGTTCCGTTTCTAGGTCCCTTCAATCACGAAGCAACACAAAACAATATGAAATTAGACCTCAAGTCCACGGTAACAAAAGGCAAGACGAACGGACATTATATCATTAGTATCCTTTCACCTAAGTAACGTGTTGCAAAATCACGATGAATATGATTTAATATTTCTTTGTTGTGCCTGATGCAACGATAACGGACGGTCGAGATTAATTTATGCCGATACTAATAGTAACGGGAGTAAATCGTGCGTTCGCGCATTGACTGTGACGGGGTTCCGTGAGGTAGTGTAAGAACGGAATGAGGAGATTAGTTTATGCCTTTAGGGTGTTTCCCATTTTGAAACTATCGGTATCAACTCGTGACGGTAATAGAAAGGACCTATTAATAAGAAGGAATTATTCGGTGGCGGAGAACTGTCTGAAGTAGCTATTATTTTCCGGAAAAAAACATAGCATACGGTATAACCCACTGAATAGGGGGACACGCACAGGGGACTGGGTAGGACACTGGGTAGGTGCTGTGGGCTCGAATAGCACTGAGCTGGTGCACTGAGACAGTGAGGCAGAGTCGCGGCAGGCCACTAAGACGAACTGGATAGCTTCAATAAGCTGAACTGGAAAGAGGACGCAACGGCCAGCGAAAGACGGGAAGCGCTAACAAAATTCTCTGTAATAATCTACGGAACCCTCACCTGCACTTAGCACTTGATATCTATACATATAAATAAAATTGGAGTGTCTGTCTGTAATATTGAAATAACCGTTTTTTCTTACTTGCATATGAATATATATACGGTACATACACCAAAATAACATTTTTTAAATTTTTTGTCTGTCTGTCTGTCTGTCTGTCTGTTTGTAATCGCTAATCTCTGAAATGGCTTGACCGATTTTGACGGGACTTTTATTGGCAGGTAGCTGATGTAATAAGGAGTAACATAGGCTACTTTTATTTTACAAAAATTCATTTATTTAAAAAAAAAATGCGCGCGAACGAAGTCGCGGGCACAGCTAGTATATAATATATAAGCATAAATATAACATATAAGCAGCTATAAAGCTGCAATTTGTAACATTACGAAATCTAGGTCAGTCAGACTGAAGCCATCTCGTTCGGTTGAAAAGTGAAATACTTCTTTATAGCGCTGTTGATCTGTTTCAGAGATTAAATTGTTACGCTTCTTCCTTGATATTACGGATAATTTCAAAGAAGGTAATTTAATAGAATGTCGACTGCTACCCTGGGTGGAAACGTGTTTATGTTCAAGCAAATTATGGATATTTTTAATACATGCCCCTTATGTTGCTTTTAGCGATAGACAGAACATTTTAACACCCTGGGGAGCTCTTAAAGTCACTATTTGTAAGTTTCATGGTGTACAATAAAGATTATTTTATTCCATGTGTGGTATTTGTTATTCAGAACACTTTTTAAATTCCAGAATAAAGTTTGGGCTAAATGTAAATAAAATAAATAAATAATGCTGGACAAGCCACACAGCATCATCTAGCACCAAGCTAAGCAGAGCTTGTGTTATGGGTACTAGATGACTGATATACGTAATACATAACTACTTTGTACAAAATAACTACTTTGTACTTTCTACAATACTTTGTCAACATCACCATTTGTAGATATCTCGAGGCACATCTTCAGGTTTAAATGCCGTATTTTGAAGAGTACTAATCTAAATCTTCCATGAAACCACTGGTATATTATGATAATACAATTCAATCATAATACCCAGTTAAGATAACAATTCCATTATATTATTAAGCCTGAGAATATATCTAACCTTCGTGACGCTGTGACAGGAAACTAAAAATACATAGGTGAAGACTATTTACACGCGGCCGGATTTCGTGGGAAACTACTTTTAGAACAGTTATATTTTATCTTTAAATATTTTAACAGAAATTTTGTCAACTAAGATGCTATAAGAATATTAGTGAATTAATTTAAAGTATTACCTAACTTCTGATGTCTAAGAGAAACGAATTTCGAGTAGATGACTGAAGTCTTTGATTGGCGATAAACATCTATCACGGTCTGAGGATCGCCCAAATTCTCCATTACTACTAGCAAATAGTCACAGCAGAATACGGGGCGACATTTCCTTACAAAGCTGGAGGCAGATGCCATCTCATCCATTCTCCACCCCGTCATCGATTCCTCCAAAGATCATCATACCAAAATATTTTTTTTCATCCCCAGATCAGCGTGTCAATGACTGGGCTTTGATGACCTCACCGAAGCCACTGGCAGCCATCATAGCCATGTACCTGGTCACCATCAAGCTGTTCCTGCCTCCATACATGAAGGACAAAACGCCGTATGAGCTGAGGAGCGTCATCAAGTGGTACAATGTGGTGCAGATCGTTGCTAATGCTGTCGTGACTTGGGGGGTGAGTACGATTATACTTTGAAACCTAGCGTGGCTCATTAATCCAAAAAGTTGAAATGGACTGGGCTAGCCAAGATTGGACACGATCTTGGCCAGTTGCCAGATAGTCTGGCAGTTAGTGGTTCAAGATGGAAGTGAGCTGTTTAATATGGCACTTAACTTTCGCTGCAGGTCTTGATAGATTTGAGTACTTTAGTCAACAAAGATAGGCGATTGGTAAAACCTAGTATGTTTTAATTCATCTCATTACCTGGTCACAGGTAAACGATTCCAATACATACCTATATATATATATATATATATTTCTTTAGAATGTTTGATTCTAGGACATACCGATTTCCTCACGATGTTTTTCATTACATTTTCCGAGCACACTGCATATTCGCATGATATACAGACTAATCGCGAAGCACTTAGCGTTGATTGGTCGCCGCTAAGATCATTAACAACGAAGCTATGCATTGAATGTTAATTGACCTCGCTTGCGACTGTAGAATCCCTACATCGCTCGAGGTTGTACAAGAAGCAACTCATCTTAGTAATGGATTCATTCAAGGTTCATCCTAATCAAATAAGGGTGAGTTTCACCAATGAAACAAAACGCGATCAGCACATCTACACCGCGTTCAAGAGCTGTCTGTGCCACCATTTGTTGTGGAATATTAACTCTGACAGTTCTTGATCGCGGTTTGGATGTGGAAGAGCGGGTGAATGAATGTGATGTGGATGGTGGGGATGTGCTGATCTCGTTCAGTTCAGTTGGGGAAATTCGCCCAAAGTAAAACGTATCTATGGCTTTGAGGACGAGCTATGATTCGCTTTGTGACTTTTGTGGTTGAGTAAATTTACTAATGTGAGTATAGCACGATGTATACATACAGGGTGGACGGTACATCAACGCCACAAACGGATACTATAAGAGTTCAGTCCATGATCCTGGATCCCCCAAGCATTGTAATGATGATTTCCTCATGACTTTTACAGTTTAAAATACAACACATCGGAAAAAAACGTAAATATGATGAAAAATCCTAAACGCTGAGTGATCCAGAATCTTCAATCAAACTCTTATGGTATCCGTCTGTGCGTCGATGTTCTTTCCATCCTGTATACGTAGGTATAAGTACATATGTGGATATAGCTAAAGAAAACGTCGATTGACGCAGTGGCTGAACGATTGAATGCTGCATTTCGATTTCCGCAAGATACAGCCTCACCCTCTCTACGGAACATAACATAACATTACGGTTGTATTCCCTGAAGAGTTAGGCAGAGGTGCATTGATAGTAACACCCACTTTTCCCCAGTTATTTTTAAGCCCATGTGCCATTACAATGGCTTAAAAAAAGCTAGTAATGAGAGAGTAATAGGCCCACCCCATACTGAGCCTGTTGACATCAACAGGACACAGCTCCAGATTTCGGGCTGCTAATGAGAAATTTTCTATTGGAAAAACTTAATAACACTTGCCCAACCTGGGAATCAAATCCAGGACCTCACGCTTAGCAGTCGCGGTTGGGCACGAGGCAGTCCTCTCTACCGACTTTCATTTAAACTCAATCACTAAACACCAAGACTGCCTAGTTGGTCTAGTGGTTGCAATCACTGTAAACGACGAAGTCCTTGCATATCTCAGCAGTAACCCGGAGTCTGGATTTGTGCCTAGTTGATGGCAATAGGCTTAAACATTTAGTTGAACTATTAAGGTACACTCTACCTAACCCTTTGGGGAACACAGGCGTGACATTGCGTTATCTTCATACTCATTGTAATTTACAAATGTTACTTGTGAAAGCGGCTAGTAGTCAACAGATACACATATACTACGTATATTTATGTTTACAGCACTTATTCATATATCAGTGTGTCACACCGGATGTTCCCGTGCCGTCCGCGTTACGTGCGGGTCACGCAGTGTCAATTTGATCAATTTCATACCGCCCAGCGCGTGTAGGGTGTCCATATATTGTGATTCGTTCAAATAGTACGTATAGAGTTTTTTGCTCATACAAAAGACTTTCCCTCCTTTGTTTTGTTTTCACCATACGAAACCTTTTTGTTCGGGCAAAAAAGATTGCATTTTACATATTTTGGATTTTTAACCTTTTGACCGCCAAAGCATAAACGCACGCACGCGCCCTCCACGCCAAGCCTTTTTTAAAAAAACGTTTAATCTCTTCTTTGCTATCATGAATTTATCAATTGATTTTGATTCGTGCAATTAAATACGCACGGTAGCTTAAAATTTTAAGATATATAAATAAACACACGCAAAACTAATGATTTAACTATTTATTTCGTGTTATAGTACTTACGAGTGCACCACATGTTTTGTCACGTATTTGTGACGTTGGCGTACAGGGCATGCGTTCGCTTGTCATGTATTTGTGTCGATGGCGGTCAAAAGGTTAATATTTAAAATAAACTATTTCACTTTTAAAGGGTAATTGTTGCAAAATCTGAAACTTTTGGTATAGATAAAAGGCCTGCTTCCACAGAAAAACCGCAATAAAAGATTAAAAAAAAAACTTGTTCGGGAATCGAAGCGGGTTATTTTCCTTTAAAAATCGATAAGTGATAATTTCTGGTAACAGCTTAAATGAAACTGGAAAAATAATAACAACATAAAAGGATTAACGACGTCAGTGTGCAGTGGTATCAATACCATTACAAGCTGGCCTCGTGTTCTACTGGAACTCGGTACTACGCTCAGCGAGCTCACAGTCAGTGTTACCACCGACATGTAGTCAACTGTACCTCTAAACCGTCCAAAAATCTCATCTTTGGATACCCCTTTCTAACGTCAGAAATGGACCACGCATACCATACCTACGTGTGGTAGAAAAAAATCTGTAGCTTGATTACTTTCTGATTTGTCCCAATACATTGATACATACTTCCGACCCATCTGAATAAGATCATCCTGTATATATTTTTCTAAAGCGATTATATTTTCTACTATTGTTTGTTCACCTCCATATTCCCGGAGACGGAAAGGGATCTATTGTGTGCCAGTCACGCGGTTAAATGTTTGATATCTGTGTAAGTTGTGTGTACTTGTTTATTTTGAGCTGGGTCAATTTGATTTTGTGTTCAAAGCTTTTCATGAGTGTTGATTTATTTTTATATTTTCAAGCCCCAACAGATAAATTATGCGTTCCTTTTGTGTGTGATTGATAACAATATCGCACGGATGGAAAGGATAATTGATTTATTGTTTCATTTTTCAAATATTCGGTTGAAAAGGCAGCTTTACTGTTTTTAGATATAGGTTTTAGATATTAACTGTTTTGTTTATATAGTAGCTTGAGTTCTATGTTTGGGACAGTTGCCACTAAACGGAAAAAAAACCTCGAGGGTATTATATCGATTAAACTATCGATGAGAAGTGACTGAAAACATAAATGTTTTTTGGGATTATTTTATATAGTTTATTAGAATATACTCGTAGATACTATAAGAGACTGTAACTAAACACTACCGATTTTGGTATATAGTCAAGAATTTTTGAAAGCAAGATAGTATAAAGAATTATAATTTAAGACAAAGTAATCAACTCAATTCATGTCTGATAAATATTCAGTAAATATTTTAAAGATAAAACAAAATAGAAGTACTCGTAGTAGAAAAACGATGGAAATACATAATCTTGTACCTTACGTGTATGTATACTTGAAGTCTCAAATCATTTATACCTAGCTGCTCTATTTAGATTAATAAGAACATGTTCTTTTCTGCTTTCCGATGTACATGTCTACACCTACATGTCACACCTACATCAAAAAGAAGAAAAAGAACATGTTTTAAGTAAAAGAAAAACTGAAGAAACTAATTTACTTAAATTTCATTTTCAAACACATATATTTTACTGCATATATGCAGATGCAGTATAATATATTTAAAACAAATATAAATTAAAACTATTTAACTATCGAACACAAAACCACAGGTATACCTGTTGAATATTATAAAAATCATTGACCCGTAAAATGTAAATACTTGGACAATGCGCTTTGATAATTTGAGTGATACATTCTTCACCCAAAAAATGTTGGCGTATATTTTCCATCACACATTTTGTCGATTGAATAGTATGGTTATGCATCGGTTCTTGCTTAAACTGGTGAAAGTTAATTGTACAAAATAAAAAATAACAACATCAAAAATGTTTTATTTTTTATTACTTATTATACATTGTAGTTGGTGGCGTCTCCTTTTAAGCATATATCTGTCTGTGCCAGGAGGCGCCGCTCTTTTATATCTAATAATTTTTAGTGTAACATTTTACTAAGCAAAAGATTTTGAATTTATTTTGTTTATTTTTATTTATTATCAATAATTTGTTGGTGTGTGTGTGTGGGTATACGTGTGCGTGCTTGTGTTGTGTGCATGTGTGCGTGTTTTATTGATGAAAATATATTTGTACCGCCGCCTAAGTGAATTTCCAGACGTTCAAGACGTTTATCATCTGCGCTGTCATGTTTTTTTTTTTTAAACGTTGCCCCACACTAGGAATTTATCCTGTGGGTGCGTTTACAACCATTTAAAGACACATACACGAACAGCCAGACCCGGAACAATTACATGTAGGCCATACAAATATTTGACCGTGCGGGAATCGAACCCACGACACGATTTTGCCTCTAATATACTTATCCTGCGTCTTCGAAACGCATGCTCACACTAGCGTGTTGTCAGTGCGATCACAATGCAATGATTGTATGATACAATACTATTAATAGTTCCAGACGTTTATCTTCAGCGCTAACATGTTTATTCCATTCGAGTTTATTGTTTTCGTGACATAGCAGTGTTTTGAGTGATTGATTGCTGTGTTTTATGTTCTACGGGTTTATTGCGATGTATGATGTCAGGAGTCTTGATCGCTCAGTGTTTATATTAGCCTCTTATGCACGAGATGGTTGGTTCAAGGTCTAATGTGACTCTTTTAATTCATAATTATGTACTTTCTAAGTTGATCTTAGACATCACTGGCATTGGTGAAGGAAAACGTTATTAAGAAACTCTGACTTGTAAATATTGCAAGTTTATAATCGCCAACTGGCTTAGGCCAAGCGTGGTGATTAATGCACGGGGCATCTCTATATAAGAAGAGGCCGTAGCTCTGTAAAATAACCTTTACGATCCGTGAAGGTATTACTAGATATGATATTAGCCAAGTATTTTTTTAGAGAATACTCAAATTCACATTTTTTGTTTCGGAATAAAAAATTGAATTAATTAGCTCAAATTTTGCAGAGTTCCACAATAAGTAAATAATTAGCTATGGTACCTATTTTTGTTATTTTTTTTAAAACGTTGCCCCACTCTAGGAATTTCACCTGTATCGTGGGTGTTTACAAACATTTAACCTCACACACACAAACAGCCAGACCCGGAACAACTACCTGTAGGCCATACAAATATTTGTCCCGTGCGGGAATCGAACCCACGACACGCGGCGCAGCAGTCAATCGCTCAGCCACTGCGCCAACCGTGCCGCCAAATTATATTATAATATAATTGTATCTATCAACATTCCATCAACACAAACGTAAACGTACGAGTTGATAGGTACGCCCTGAAAATGTTATCATCATACACATTGTATATTTTTAGGGTTCCGTATCACAAAAGATAAACAATAAACTCTAGTAGACTCGCTTCGTTGTCAGTTCGTTGGTCAAGACCCATCTTTCAGAACGGGAAGTGTTCTCTAGTTGAAATTAATATCAAATACTCAGTTTACTTAGATGGGTGAAAGATTCAAACTTCTAAATTATCGCAATAATTTTGATCATTTTCTCAGTTTTTAAAAACTTTTCAAACTTCCCATTGCCCTTGCAGCAGATAATTCAACAAGAAGAAAGGTCTCAAGTAATAGCATAGGAAAAAATAGTTAAGCGATATAGAGGTACCACGGTAAGCCGGGCACAGCTTTGCGACGGAACCCTCAGAGCACGAGCCATACTCGCACTTGTCCGGTTATTTTATCCATTCAGGATTACACCGTACCTACATATTTTATCGTTTTTAGCACTCAGTATAATGACTCACTGGTTTTATCGGTCAATATTCACGACACAGTTTTACTTTGACACTACATTTAGACAGACAATGATTTGCACATTGTTGTTTCATGTGTGTCAAGATATCCAATTTTATTTGATTATTCGAAAACAGTTGTTAATAATCAAAACTTAATTTGTATATATGCATGTAGATAGTTTATAATAAGAGTAAGTAGTCCTGTAAATCATCATTATCATCATCCTCCTGCCCTTATCCCAATTTATTTGCGTCGGCGCAGCATGTTTTCTCTATTTGCTGTCATTTCAAAAGTCACCTCAGTTTCTAGCCAGTAAATAATAAATTAAAAAAAACCAAGTACTGCTTAAAAAATACAATAGTTAAAAAAAATATAACTATGCGTAATCTACCACTTTTTGTCTCTACATCACCCTAAGGTAGACTGTTAGGAAATGCCTATGGCATTTGTGCTGTTATTTTTACTTGGCTTTTTTTAGTAAAACTAATAAATAAAACGTCGCGAGTTTATATATCATCGTATGTAAACGTAAACCTGAGAACCCCTCACGTGTTTGAATTGTTTATACTGCTTACATACTGAACACAAAATTGATCTTTTTGGCACCTGGAGAAGGGGATGTGAAGGTTTTATTGTTTTCCCGTAATACTATCCGTATCTAATACTACCGTCTTAGATGCGGATAGTTTATTTAGTATAGATAGGTAGTTTGTCTAGTGGTCGCAAGCACTACTGCTTAGCATGAGTCCTGGGTTCGATTTCTGAGTCAGGCAGTGTTATTGGGTTTTGCCTCTCTCTGCCTGACTCAGTGTGGATTGATCTCAGTGGAGACTGGAGTGTGTATTTGTGCCCGGTTTGATGGTAACAGTCTCGCCCCCTGTTACATGGGACTTGGGGAGGTAATGTCGGTGTAATAAACTACACCACTGTCTTACCCTATGGGGATACAGGCGTGAGGTTTTGCGTACTATTTACAATCCGCATTTGGTTCCGGATAAACACCAAATGAGAAGGACTTCAGTCCAAAATAGATCAACATTTAATTTTAAACTCGACTTTATTTTGAGCCAGTTTAACATCACCCGGCAAGTTTCAAAACTCCGTTTATTTTACTAACAGAAGTAAACGATTTGCGAAGCTCATAAATTTTGTGTTTGCTATTTCTAGCTCCAACGATAAACAAACAATCTGTTTACTTTTTTTTTATAAACTTCTGGCAGGCAAAGAGTGATGCACATATCTATAAACAAATTAAAAAAAAAGATGAATATAAGTTTGTGAAGTAAGTGTTAGTGACTGCCTCGCTGTTATGATACTCGCAAGTGCTACTACTGCTGAGGATGAGATCCTGGGTTCTTCCCGGGTGGGGTATACTGTTATTTGGTTTTTCCATCTAGAATTTCTCGGTAGCAGCCACAAAGCCAGACTCCGCTTTGTGGTAGATGGTAATAGGCACACCCCCTAATCTATGGAACTTGACCATAACTGACGAAATGTGGTTTTTGGTACTATTGGACATCTCTGCCGAACCCGTTGGGGACTATAGGCGTGATATTATTTAAAACTTCTTCACAGCAGTTGTCAGGAACAGGCCTTTGTCCTATAAAGTACAGTTTGCAGGATTTGGACAAACAAAGGGTATGACCACCGACCAATAACTAAAGCAGCCTCCGACCTTTGTCACTTCATGAATATTGTAAGCTACAAGTTACGAAGAAACGAAAGGAACCAACTATTCTCTGTTGAGGAACAGACAAAGACCCTATGTTGGTCCCTTGACATGGGATCCCAAGTCTGAAATGGACCTTTTGGCCGTGAGAGTAACATTTCTTCTAAGATATTGTTATTTTAACATATTCTATTTTCAGTGCGTGTTTTCTACCTGTTGGCATTAAATGTTTTTTCTATCTTTCTTTCTTTTACGTAGTTAAAAGTTCCTCGTGTTTAGTTATTTATAAAATAACTACTCTATACTTATTTAGTAAAGCACAAGAGTAAGTTTTGTTTTTGTTTGTACACGGTAATCTATGGAACTTAGAGGTCGGAAATGTTTTTTTTTCTTTGCATTTTACAGCCCAATACTTGAGGAAGGAGGCTATTTCACATCACGCTATGACCCAGTTACTGGGAGACACAACACGATACACTTAGGTAAGACTGGTTGTCACACTTTCGGTCTTCTGACTACCGGTAACGACTGTCAAAGATCAACACAAGACAGCCGGGGTAAAAGGCTGCTTAAAAAGCTTTCTGAGGCACGAAGGGGCTCGGTATGTAATGGAAGGTCACACATTCGCCGACCGGCCTCGTGAAGCGTAGCTTAACCGTCGTTCGACCCACGTGCTTGTTATAATTTCTTTCTTTTTTAAAAAACGCTGCCTCACACTAGGAATTTCTCCTATATGGCGAGTGCCTTAAAAACATTCACACACAGCCAGACCCGGAACAACTACCAGTAGGCCATACAAACATTTTGTTCCGTGCGGGAATCGAACCCACGGCACGCGGCGCAGCACCCAATCGATCAGCGCTAACCGTGCCGTCAAATATGATTTAATAAACAAATAAAATATTATTTAGCTACGAGCCCTCTAACAATACGGTTTCATAATCTAAACGATATCAAACACGAATGCTAGTGTCATTTTAATAAAACAAAATGTCATGAAAAAGAAACAAAGGGTTCCGCCTAGTCTCCTAAGACAAAGAACTAAAAATATTTCGCTTGTCCAAACAAATCGACAACTTTCTTCAGCCTATCACCGGAATACATTAAACGTACAATTAATCGTACTTATTGCCCGTTGAATTTAACATTGCGTGACACTAGATTTAGAAATTCCAATGAAATTAACTTAAAATCTTATGAGTTACGACTTATGAGACGAAACGTGTTATGGACCTAAGGCCACACCCGTACTTTCATTCAACAGAATGTCGGAGGCATCTAAACCAGCGAGTGAGAGCAAGAAATAGGCAAATAGTAAAATATGATACATGATTTTGATTACTTTAATTAAGTAAACAAAAAACACTTTTAATACCTTAAACTCCAAATTACCGACAAACAATACATTTTCTATTGTGTCTCGCAGTTAAGGTGTAACAAGTCATAAAATCAATAGTTTAGTTAGATTGATGTACCCAAGCTAACTACAGTGATTAGGAACATCGATCTGAAATCAGACAGTAATCTACAGGCCCTTTTAAAGTCCAGACATCTTGGTCAGATAAATCATATGGGGACGATGCAGAATACTGCCTGAGATGGTCTTTTGAGGAAAGAACCACCAGATTTTTCACATCGATTCTAATTTATAATGTAAAGGTGTCTGATAATGTGAAATGATAATATTAGGACCCAAAACCCTCCAGTTTTTTTTTTCACCATTTCATAGATATATTTTTTTATACTTTCTGTTTCTATTAACCATACCCTGACGAAAAAATTGTCTCACACATCTTTCGCCTTTACAGAATCGAGAGAAGAATCTCTTGGGTCATATTATTTTACTTATTCAGAAGGTTACCATTTTTTACAGCTTCCTCACGAAGACTAGAAATTCGAGGGTATTCTTATATTTTTGGTAGAAACGAAACGCTAGTACAGAAATCGCTGTTTTAACAGCCCGTAATCGCGCTCGACCATCAATAGATTAGTCATTACCGTGAGTCATACAGCGGGCGGTTTTAAAGGCGGATACCGGTGTCCATCTGTTTATATGGCACCCTTAGTGACCAAGTTTATGGTCTGATTGGGCATTCAGGCCATAAACTGGATAAATGAAGAAATTAGGGTGAAAATAGTCAGTCTTTTTGGTGTTATTGTTGTATCTTTTACCGTTTACTATAGAACGGCGTGCCTAGCACGAATGCTTGACGTCGTTACGAACGATTTTTGAATTGAAAACACTTCGTTTCAAATAAATAATTCTGGACAATCCACACAGCATCATCTAGCCCCAAGCTAAGCAGAGCTTGTGTTATGGGTACTAGATGACTGACATACTTAATACAATACATTACATAGATATTTTTACTATACATAGCAAATACCCAGAACACTCGGAACATTTTTCCCAAGGCGGGAACCGAACCCGCAACCTCCTGCGTCGCAGACGGACCTTCGCCCGCCGCGCCACATCGGTCGTCCATCTTAATATATATATTTCTTGTGTGCGTGTGTATGTGACTGAACTCCTCCTAAACGACTGGACCAATTTTGATGAAATTTTTTGTGTGTGTTCGTGGAGATTCGAGAATGGTTTAGATTTACAATTGAACCCGGTAGGTGGCGCTGTACGGGCAGGACGACGTCTGTTCGGTCCGCTAGTATATTATAAATTTCTTTATAATACTTTATTATTCCTGCATTGTGCTTGTCTTATAATTTAAAACTTTAACGATATAGAATAATTAGTATGACGTAATGTTTACGTCAAACATTCGTGTTAGGCACAATGATAGGTATCTATAGAAAGAGCAATGAGCCTTAAGCTTGCACCAGTCGATATTTTTTTTGCTAATTTCTGGGGGGTACCCCCCTCCACATCAATTAAACACGATGTCTTTTTGTCTTATCATTAATTATGTCTTTACGGAAACATAATCGTAAAATAAGAAGTCATAAAAACTTAGGACCCAAAAAGTTATTTTTTCTTGCTCTTGCTTACGCCCAAATTTGCGTTAGAACAATAACGCAAATTTGGGCGTAAATAACTAATAAAAGTACTGTAAAATCAACTTTATTTGTAATTGATGAATGTTACGGAATTTTAATAAAACTCAATTTTCCTCAATGGACTTTTCGTAATTTTTTAAACGCTGGTTTTACGTTTCACTTTTGAACGTTGTTTGTGTGCGTGCGGACTAGACGATGTGCGTGTAGACTAGCGTCTAACTTCTCATTCGTCTGTCTAACACGATGCCAGGTGAGACAGCGTGCTTTTTGGCCATAACCACCAGTTCGTTCGAGCCCGCGACTAGTTCAACCTTAAAGCAGATAATAATAAAAAAAAAGTTGCTCCAATCTAGGAATTTCTCCTGGTGCTTCTATCGTGGGTAGATTTAAACCTACATACACAAACAGCCAGACCCGGCTTTTAATTAAGTTTTATTGACACTTGCAATATAATATAATGGTTAACTCTTAATTGTAGGTACACCATACAAACTTATCAAAACCAATCAATCATCGTATGTTAGCAAGGACCAAGACCAAACATTTATAACTTCACCACAACACAGATCGTATCTAATGAAAGATTGTCGCGTAACAATTCAACGCTAAAGTGAAACAATAGGCACAAATATCAATTAATTAAACGTCCGTACAGCAACTATTCAAAACTTCCCACTGTCTACGCTGTCAAAGTAATAACAAACCGTGCTATAATCATATTATTATACAAATACTTTAGTGTTTAAACGGTAGACTAAGTAATTGTTAAGCGTAGTGTAATGCCATGAAAGAATCTTCGGTTACCTAACACGAACGTGCGAAGTAAAGGTAACGAAAATTCGAATGATTTTTGAACCGAAACTACAACCATCTTAAGTTGGTATAGCGTTTTGTTTTGAATTAATGTGGCAAGTATAATTAGTATCACCTATCCTTTTCTCTTAATTATATACTTTTCTACTTTTTTATATTTCTTTTTTTACACGTTGCCTCACAATAGGAATTTCTCCTATGTCGTGGATAAGTTTACAAACTCACATACACAAACTGCCAGGCCCCGAACAACTATCTCTAGGCCATACAAACATTTGTCCAATCACATAGCCACTGCGCCAACCGTGCCGTTTATTATTTTATAAGTGTGACTATTTAATTAGTATTGTATTATTTGTGTGTGTGTTTGACGATGTTGAATGTGCTGTGATTTGTGTCAGTGAAACTTTTATGGGGGATTAATTATCAGAGAGTAGACGTTCTGTATCAAAATAGTTCTGGGGACTTTAGTTCGCGTGTTCGTGCCAAGCGTTCCGGACTAAACAACGTCTTTACGCTAGTCCTATCTCAAAGAGGGAAGTTTCTGCGGCTGACTCTAACAAATAGGAGAGGAACTAATTACGGGTCGGAACGTGGCTTCAAGAAACTGTTAGAGGCAGTTGCGTTGCCTTTATCTGAGAGAACGAGTGTAATTTTTCCGGTTCATTGGCTGGCTTCGGCTTTGTTGGAGAACTTCACTTTAGCAAGCATAGGACCCTAATCGATAAAATGAACATTACATAAATTCACGCCTCTATTCCCTGAAGAGATGAGCAGAGGTGTACCGGCAGTACACACACATTTCAACAGTTGTGTTTAAGCCCCATGTAATAGGGGGTGAGCCTTTGCCATCAACCGATCACACATACAGACTCCGGGCTGCTACTGAGAAATTCCTAATGAAAAATCCCAATACCGCATTATCCCGGCAATTGAACCCAGGACCTCATGCTTAGCAGTCGCATTTGCAACCACTACACCAGCGAGGCAGTCACGAGCAGTAAAGCAAAATGAAGTCTCAGAAAACTATAGTTATCTATGTATGTAATTTAATTTAGAGTTTCCGTATAGAAACATCCCACATCGTCATTGATCCAAATCCGCAATTTTAAAGCACATATAATTCTTGGCTCTAAGGCCTATAACGCCTTGTCACGTACCCACTTATTTATTCACATACGCTTCAGCAGGCCCTAGATTTTCGAGCACCTGGCTTAGGCACCCATTTATTTTGAGAAAATTATTCTCTGAAAGCGTTTGTCAAGTAGGGCAGGAGTGCCAACATTGACTCGGCAGAGACCCTCATTAAAGAACCCTCACCTCATGTGTTAACTGTGAACGCATTTATGATTCAAGCAGACTAAAGCAATCCTTAGAAGCTATACATGCTGAAATTTTAATGGTTGCTTTCCCACTTCGTAACGATTTTTCTTGGTCAATTTTTATCTTGACGCAATCGATTTATAATACAGGCTGGAAGGATCTCGACGCACAACCTGAGACCATGAGTGTAGAACATGATTCTGGACTACTACTGGATATCCTGGGATTTATCCTCATTTTTACGTTGTGTTTTTTACTGTTTTAAGTATAAAACAGTAAACAATTAGATTTTTAATTGAAAAGTTATATATGTATAGAAATACTTAACATCTCTCAATAAAAATCTCACTCAATCTCAACAAAAAAAACATTTTAAAAATAGGAATGAGGAAAAACAACAAGAAATTTCAACAATTGGGAGTCCCGAATCATGGTCTGAACTAAATGGTATCATGGCTTCGATATCCGTTCCATCCAGTATATTTAAATTAGGCAGATTATTAATTAGGAAAAACAAAACACAAAAGCGACCTCGAACCAATAGTAATACAGCGTAAAAACCATTTATTGTATTACGATGAGAATCATTCTGCCGCGGCAAATCTACCGTTAAACATTCACGATAACTATAAAATCTCAGTAAACTAAGGTCTGAAATGATCGATGACGACCGATGTGGCGCGGTGGGCGAAGGTCCGCCTGCGACGCAAGAGGTTGCGGGATCGATTCCCGCCTTGGGACAAATGTTTGTACGATCTACAAATATTTGTTCCGGGTGTTCTGGGTATTTCCTATGTATAATAAAAATATCTATCTATGTAATGTATTGTATTAAGTATATCAGTCATCTAGTACCCATAACACAAGCTCTGCTTAGCTTGGGGCTAGGTGATGCTGTGTGGATTGTCCAACAATATTTATATTTATTTTATATTTATGTCTGTTAGTTTCCTTTATACCTCAACTTACTAGTCTCGTCGGTCCCAAGCTGCCATGATAAACTAAATAAACCCACTGCAGTGATCAATCATGTCCCTTGAGAATAGACACTTTTAATCCATGGTTTTAGTATAATGAAACAAAACGTAATTGATTTCTTCTGCGAGTAAGATTCATGAATTCTGGTCTGTTTTTGGGCCCATTATTCCAGGATATTTATTAAGTAGGTCCCTTGTTGGTCTATTGGTTGCAAGCACTACAGCTGAGTATGAGGTTTTGGTTTCGATTACTGTACAGGGTCAATGTTTATTCATCTGGAATGACTCAGTAGCAGTCTGTATTTGGGCTGGGTTGATGGCACTAGCTTCACCCCCATGGATATTGAATATGACTGACTAAATGTCAGTGTACCTACTTGGTATACCTCTGCTTAACCTTTTGGGGTATACAGGCGAGTTACGATGTGTTATTAATAGGGCATTGCTACCTATGAGGCTGTACCGATACTTCCAAGTCCGGGGTAGTCAAAACGTTTGTCCGATTTTATGTATGGCAAGTATTTGGTTGATATCTTTTTGACTATCAAATTTTAAAGGATTTTTTAACTTCCAGATAATGACGTCAGGATGGACAACAACGTATCACTTCGGCTGCATGCTACCAGACTACTCCATGAACCCAGAAGCTCTGAGGATGCTTCGGTTCCTATGGTGGACGGTGATTCTGAAGCTCTTGGAGCTCTTTGAGACTGCTTTCTTCATACTAAGGAAGAAGGACCGCCAGGCTTCGTTTTTGCACGTCTATCATCACGTCAGCACGCTGATCATCGTGTGGTCTGCTGTGAAGTATGTTGGAGGTACGTTTTTTTCGTGGTTAAGTAGGAAATTAACCTGTATGATCATTTCATTTAAATTTCGGATAGATGACTCCGTCTGGCCTTGGTTCATAACGATAAATTATGCCCCTATGCGCATCATCACAATCCCAAACGAAGCTAGCAATATTTTAATGTCACTGGACAATTTTCTACTGGGGCGGTATTTCGTCTCATAAGACGAAATAGCAGCTGACAAATGCGTGCACGGACTCGAGAGGTCCACTCAAATCTGCTTGGTTCTTTTACACATACATCATCATCATCCTCTTGCCCTTATCCCAATTTGTTTGGGGTCGGCGCAGCATGTCTTCTTCTTCCATACATCTCTATTTCCCGTCATCTCAGAAGTCATTTCCTTTTCACACTAACATACATGGTCTTTATATCACCGACCTAACCAAGGAATGTCTGAACTTTAAGAGACTGACCTCTGGAGTTTGTTTCGGCGGTTCCTCTCAGAGTAGTCAGCCAAGAAACATCGACCTTATCTAGTTCTAATTGTATTAATTAATGTTTTGTAACGTGTGAGTGTTTTTTTTTAAATCCAGTTAAGGAAATAAATAAGCGTTTATCGATAAGAATAATGCAGGTATAATGCAGAGGCTGTGACGTCATCAGCATAACACAGTTTATAGTACAATGAATGTATATCCAACACGTCATGCATGGTAAATCATCACAATAGATTAATATAAATGCATCGTGAAGTGGTGATCGTTATTTATTGAAATATCAATAACAAGAATAAGAACAGTACAGCGGTGCGAGAACGGCCAACTGTGACATGGGTTGTGAGTCACACATTTTATCACAGTTTGGGCGCAAAACCGTAGCATATCATCGTAATCATTTCTTGTCACAAACGTCTTGGGTACGCCCGTGTTCGCCGCGCTGGTTTAGATTGCCTTATAGACGAGCTCAACTATATTTACGCTATTTTCGTATTTTTATCGAGACGGATATATACAGAAAACGATGGAGATACTCCAAGGGAGTGTAGTATAGTAGTACTCATAAAATGAACATTTTTCACTATAGAACCAACTCTAACGAAAACAAAAATCAGCTGCTCCATACGTTTCTATTCGTTACACTTGACAAAATGTAAGGAATAGGTGATTTTTTTGTTACTTGTGCAGATGGCGATTTAAGGTTGCTCCCATAGTAAAAATTGTTCATGGTTCTGAATAAGTACTACACTCTCTTTAAATATATCTTTATATATATTATCCCTATAAGCTGCCAATTAAGTTCAACTGAAGCTACTATTTGACGACCGTTGTGGCGCGGCGGGCGAAGGTCCGCCTGCGACGCAAGAGGTTGCGGGTTCGATTCCCGCCTTGGGACAAATGTTTGTACGACCTACAAATATTTGTTCCGGGTGTTCTGGGTATTTCCTATGTATAATAAAAATATCTATCTATGTATCTATGTAATGTATTGTATTAAGTATATCAGTCATCTAGTACCCATAACACAAGCTCTGCTTAGCTTGGGGCTAGATGATGCTGTGTGGATTGTCCAGCATTATTTATTTATAGAAACATGGCGTCATCGTAGACATTTGAGAACACATCGTCTAAAATCACGAGGCATATTCTTATTACACATCTCTTACTAATTTCATATCATCATGTTCACGTCCTTTTCTAGAGCTATCTGTTCATTAAGTAGCTTAAGAAATTATCTCTGTTAACGACCTTATAAATACAAACACACAGAATACTAAAGGAATTTAGTAGTAAGGATCGTAGCATATGGCGTTCTGTTGTTTCTGCCTACCCCTATGGGAGAGAGGCGTGAGTTTAGAGTATGTAGAATACTGTAGGAAACTCGATTCCTATCAAGAATATTCACGCAATCAGCGCTTTCATCCGGTGCTACCGGAAGAACAAACATGCCTTCACTACACAAACGTATGCTTGATTGAGCGTTAGTGCTAATCCAATTTTCTGTTATAGTTAACAACTAAAATCGAAACTTTATTACCCCTTTATCAACCCTTCGGGGAATCCAGGCGTTACCAACGCATGGATTGCCCAAAGGTTTAAGCAGTGGTATACCTATAGTTCATCCGCATTTCGCCAGGAACGTTTAAGTTCCATGTCATAGGGGGCGAGCCTATTGCCATTAACATGAATCCGGGCAGCTACTGAGAAATTCCTGATGGGGTACCTAACCCAATATCACTTTGTTCGACCAGGATATCGAACCCAGGTCGTCACGCTAAGCAGAAGCACATGCGACCACATGACCAACGAGGCAGTGAACATACCATAACAATTATGACACTGACAGCTCTTGAACGTGGTTACGACGTGATCGCCTTTAGTTTCATTGGTGACATTCCCCTTTATTCACAATCACTATAATTGCGTCTGCAGTATTCACTGCTTGGTATAGGATACAGTATCCCTCATCAAGCGTCAAGTCTACTGTTCACGGCTGAATACGCATTTCCTAACAACTTTGCCTACACAATAGAGAATGCCATCTATTCCATGGGACAAGTAAACGAAGAATAACTTCTAATCTCAAATGAACACTGTAAAAGGTAAGAATAGAAAATAATAAGTAGTACCTTGTTTCCACTGAGAGTAGAAACATGATCAGGGGTGATGCTTGGTTGACGATGATTTTGGTCACGCAAAACCGTTTCACAAGGTCGAATCATCAGCCCTAACTTTATCCGCGCAAAAACGCGTCAATAATCCATTCACCTTAGAGAATTAACGCCAAACCGTGTGTGTTACGAAAATATTAAAAAAAACAGCTCTTTACATTGCAAATATATTATTTACCCGTTTTATTTACGGATCGCGTGTACACGGGTCGTTTGACGGCACGGTGCGGGCAAACCAATCCCAACGGGTGATTCTAACAAATTCCCCGCCAACATTTGACGAAAAAAGATCGCATACAATTTATTCTTGCATGAAGCCGTTTAGTGAACTTATTGAGGTTAATTTAGTCAGGCCGTGTTAGTGATTTGTTTGTTACGTCGATTAGCCTTAGATATCTTAAAAGGCGGATTATCTTCAAGGATTATGTTTCGCAAGGGGGCTGGCGGATTAACCGTGGAATTAGAAATTGGCTTCTTACTTGTTCTTACTAAAGACGTCTTGCTAAATCCACTATATGGCAAGGATGCGCTATGAACGATAAGTAGTTTGTTTTTATAGTGCGTTGTTTTATACGCTACATAAGGTAGCGACATTTAAATCTTTTACTAAATTCTGTAACTAAACTGTCCTTTCCTAGATCGCGATATAAAAGTTATCCACGGGAAAACACGCCGCACATCGCCGCTGTGCAGCTATCTCGTAGGACTAGTTTGTCAAGCGATATTAGGTACGTCTACTTTACCTAAGTATTATAGCGTGCAGTCAAAGCCGATATAAAAAAAACGCTCAACGCTTTGTACACATATCGTTACAATTTGGCGTTATACGTTATAACATATAACGCCAAAACGTAACGCTATGCTAGGCTTAAGAACTTTAGTAGTATATGGACTGGTTCTTAAGCCTGATACACTTATTGCCAGGCTGATATATTTAAGCTGCTATATTTAATAACGAATTCCAGAAACGCAAGGTTCTATCTCACAACTCAATCAAAGACAATAATAACACAATGCCAAATTCTATTAAGCCATTATTAAATTACAACGAGCCTATAGCAATTGGAGTAACGAACCAGTAAATAGGCGATAATGGACCATGAAATAACAGTGTAACGGGCCTAAAGAAATCACACCAGTGGGTACAAGCCAGTTGGGTTTTCATAAAGATACTGAAACATCGTTATTGTTATGAAAATTGCCATAAGATATTGAGACACGCATGTGACAGAGGAGCTCGTGGCTAAATAAAAACCGCCGCACGGGTTGATCGAAGGTTAAGTTACGCTTGCCGAGGTTAGTCTGTGGATGGGTGACCATTCGTAACATATCGAGACTCCATCGTGCCTCGGAAAGCACGTTAAGCCGTTGGTCCCGGCTGTCATTTGTACATCTTTGACAGTCGTTACGGGTAGTCAAGAAGCCCGAAAGTCTGACAAACAGTCTTACCAGGGGGTATCGGGCTCAGTAGCTGGGTGTTGGCGGTTTGATAAGCAGTCGCTCCATGTAAAACACTGGTATTCAGCTGCATTCGGTAAGACGGGAAGCCAATCCCAACATAGTTGGGAAAAAGACTAGGCAGATGATGTGACAGATGTGTACGGTGTGTGGAAAATCTATAGTAATGTAATAAAGCTCAAGACTTAGTTAGCTACGGAACGAACAGTAGGATTTGAAAAATAGTTTTGTATTTGATAGCCCTGTTGAGTATCTGGTGAAAATCATATTAATGATTTTAAAATAAAATTCTATAATGTTGAACTGTGATAACAGTTTAATTGAAAAATGAGAAAGCACTAATCAAAATAAAACCAACAACATAGAGCTATGTTGTATAAAAATATTGGTATTTACATATCATTGATTTTCCACACATTGTGCTGTCATTGTGACATGTGTCACGCAAACCTTCATTGCGCACAAAGAAGTAGAAGTAGGTATTTAGAGTCTGTGGTATCATTTCAGTTACTCTTCTATAATTCCATTTTTGATGAGCTATTAGCAATTTAAGCACTCTTGTTACAGGATTCACAAAACAAGAAATAAAGCAAAGCCTATTATAATAAACATCTTGAAATAATAGTACCTTAAATCGTCGTTAAATGTGTAAATGACATTTTTACGATAACTTTCATTCAACCATTTTAATCGCCCATAAAGTCAGATGTCGCGCCGACCCACTGGGATAGGGATGGCGAATTGCGAACGCTACATTTGTAGGTAAACCAATTGACAACAGACTGCAAGACAAAAGCATCATTAACGCTCACACCCTGAAATCAATAGACTTGACGGAATGGCACCAAACGACTACTTGAAAAAGTGACCGTCCACATTTTAGCCTAGCGTTTTTTCAACCATTTTGGGGTCGGCTTCCAGTCAAACTGGAAACAGCTGAATTTACATCGAGCGACTGCCTATCTGACCCAGTTACTAAGTGGCACGCGATACCTTTTAGTACAGACTGGTTGTCAGACGTTCTGGCTTCTGACTGCCTGTAACGACTGACAAAAATCTATGAATGACAACTGAGAACAACGGCTTAATGTATGTTCCGAAGAACGGATGGGTATGCAATGGATGATCACAAATCCACCAATCAGGGCCTGTCCGCTAGCGTAACATAACCTTCAATCGACCCGTGTGGTTATTATTTTTATAGTGAAGGTCATCATTATCCTCCTGCCCTTATCCCAATTTATTTGGGGTCGGCGCAGCATGTTTTCTTCTTCCATACATCTCTACTTGCCGCCATCTTAATAGTCACCTCTTTTCTAGACATATCATCTTTCACACAATCCATCCATCTTTTTTTTCGTCATTTTTATAGTAAAGAGCATAATAAACGACACGACACGACGACGATTTGACGACACGGTTGGCGCAGTGGTTGAGCCATCGGTTGCTGCGCCGCGTGTTGTGGGTTCGATCCCCGCACGGAACAAATATTTGTATGACCTACAGGTAGTTGTTCCAGGTCTGGCTGTTAGTGTATGTGAGTTTAAATGTTTGTAAACGCACCCACGATACAGGAGAAATTCCTAGTGTGGGGCAACGTTTTATAAAAAAAAAAAAAAAACTTTGTTGTCAGGCATGACCCACAAGCCCACATAATCTAATTTAATATACCCACTGGATCTTTATTTAACTAGGGGTAAACAATGCAAGCAGGTTGAAAAAGCGTCGGCTCAATCAAGACTTCTTAATCCGCATTGTGGGGAAATCCGCTTCCTTAACTTTGCCAGCCCTAACCGCCTAACCAGGGATTTGACATAAAAGATTTTTTGCATTCCAAATGTAGGTCAATAAGTTTTTTAGGCAAACGCCGTTCCATTTTGACATGTTTCCATAATAGCAATCAAGTGAACTGTTACAACCACAGATTGAATTGTATTGATCGATAGGATGAGCGTTTTGATTGATACATAAACCGCCAGGTTTACTTAACAGATTTGTTGGTTGAGACTGGGTGAATTAATAGGTAAATGTGGATTAAATGATGATAAATATTTGTGTATATGTAATATGTGTGTTATAAGTCTTGAATACAGTAGATATTTTTTATAGTAACAAATACGAATCTGAAAATACCAAATATAGTGTGAATGTTCTCTATGATACTTTTCTTTAATCGACAGAGGCACGTTTTTGTTTTTTTTTTTTTTAATACTTTGCCCCACACTAGGAATTTCTCCTGTGTCGTGGGTGCATTTACAAACATTCAAAGACACATACACAAACAGCCAGACCCGGAACCACTACCTGTAGGCCATAAAAATATTTATTCCGTGCGGGAATCAAACCCACGACACGCGGCGCGGCAGTCGATCGCTCAGCCACTGCGCCAACCGTGGCGTCAAATTCTCGAAGTCCTTCTGCCCACCTTGCCAAATCCCACAATCCACATCGAGTTAAAGGCAAATACTGCCTAACATAAAAAAAGCGTCTTAATAAAAGTATGGTCAGCCGATGCAGGCTAAAGCTCAGCTTGAGGGATCCTTCTCAATGAAAAGATATCTTGCCCACTCCGGATTATCAGTTAACCTCATACGGTTAGTGATCATAACCTTCTTGTTAGCTTTGGCGTCAATTATTTGTCACTTTAAAACAAGACGGCCGATTTCTAGGATCGAGGGTTCCAGAGTTCAACTATTTTTAGGGGCCAGATCGAGAAGCATTAGCATTCACAAGAGTACCTAAGAGCATTGCTAAGCAGTTTTCTCTGAAGACTCGGCACCGTTCCAAGCATCACCAGGGTCTAGTTTGAATACATAACTCAGCAAAATAAGCTGTGTACATTTAAGACAAAGTTGTCTGTCTCTTACATAAGATGGCTCCCTGATATATCGAAGCTCGGGTTCCTCGATACAGATGACGGACTGCGGGATGCGGACATAAAGTTCATTGGAATGGTGCTTCGTAAACTTTTGAGCCGCATGAAACCATTCATTCGATCTAAATAAAACTGTCTCCCAAGCTTCTATTTGCGTATATAGGTCATCTATTCTTGTCTTTTGCCATAAAGTAGCTGTATAGACAAAAGAAAAGTTAATAATACGATTTTGCTGCTCTGCAAAATGCTATGAAAAGGCTTAAGCCCTGTCGCAGTGCCAACAAAACCGCTTCAGCTTTGTACGGGTAACTAAAGCACAATGTCATCCGGTTATCTCGAGCTATAAAAGCGCTGATCTGGTCCTTCCGTACCAGATCTTTTTCATCATTCCTTTTACGTAAAAAGCTTAGCTAAAGAGTGGACTTCAATGTTGTATTTTCATTATTGTATACCATTCGTTTGTTGTTCGTCATGTGGCAGTGGTAAACTTATTGGTCCTTCAAGCCTTGTTCACTATGCTTTATGCACCAACATCAAAATCTGTCAGGAGGATGATGATGATCAAAATCTGTCTCCGAGCTAAAAATTATCTAGAACTTTCGTTTTTACAAATCCATTAATGATCTATAATGTCAAATCAGAATATGACTTCTCTCAAGTGTCGGGAATGAAGAAAATAAAAGTTTGAGAAGATTGTCTGTTAAGACCTTGCACTATAATAAGAAAACATAATTAAGGCCCACAGCACCATAAACTTCAACCAAGATCTTGTAGTTATTAATTAAAAAGGTTGATCATTAAGCTAAGATGTAGTAGCAAACATAAAACTTGACCTTTACCGGCGAGCGCGAATAGCGTGAATACTTAGCAAAATGTGCGGCTTTAAACGAAACGAAAAATGAACACATCAAAGAAATTTTTATTTTTAAAACGGGTTACATCACGAAATATGTGTACATAAATAGCTTGAAGTGGTATTTGCCTTTATAATGGTTTAAAAACTATGCATTTTGAATATTGGTCCTTGATAAAATGCCATCTGTCAGTTGTCAAAGTCTTGTGGTGTGAGGCACCACAATAGTGAATTTAAGTTTGACTTATAGGGACCACTGACATCGGCTACGGAAAACATAGTAAGAAAACCTGGACTCATAATTATTATAAATCTGGAATCGCCCACCCGTCTTGAGCAAGAGTAGTGATTAATACTAATTCCTTATCTGTATGAGTAAAGACCTGACCTAAGGCCTGCAGTGGGAAAATAATAGGCTGGTATTATATTTATATCTGGAGAGTCGGAAAAGATATACTTTCTCCCCAGATTTTCGTAAAAAAAATCTTAAAAAACACATACTTATCTAAGCTTTATTGAGACGACGACGTTTGGTTAACTAATTATGGACCTGCGCTGAAACTAACTCGGACAAAAGCCTTTATAAAGTCCAGCCATGAGCATAGATTTATGATGAATACAACAACGCCTACATCATACTGTGAAAAGCTTTTGAGAAAAGAGCTTTTCTTAAAGGATACACTCTCCACAAAATAGTTTCTCGAATGGCTAAATGCCGTTAAGACCGAACATTACCCAACTTTCTTCAATATCGCGGCCCGTTCACAAATCTTCCGCAGGTACTACTTTCATTGAATTACCTATAACTGGAAGTGGGCAAGTACTTGACTTCCCATTACCAATGAGTTATGGATTTTGCCCTCATTTCATGGAACGTAGAAAATATAGTTTAATATGCGTTGGAACCGATAGGGTGGTACTGGGTAACCGATGTCGGCTGTACGAACAATTCTGGGTAGTGCAATAATGAGGTCGGCAGCTAGGAAAGCTTTCAGCACGGTTTTAAATGTCTATAGTGCAGTCGAGGGTTGGTCTAGATATAGGTCAGGTACGTGGCGTTCATTTTTAGTTTTCTAGAGTGTACATTATTATGATCCGACAACTCAATTATAAAAAGGTGATAGGGATAGAGGGAAAAAAGAAAAACAAGGACAAAAAGAAAAGACCTTAGTGGATATGAAGAATTAATTCTCTTCTATAATATTAATTAGTGGAGAAAAAGTTTTGCGAGTGTGTTGAGTAAGCTTGATGATAAAGCTAGAAAGTGGGAGGAGCTAAGATGACGTTTATAGTTTTACGGAAGAAAATAACATACTGCGGCAGAAAAATATATAGCGATAGAATCAAGAGGAGAAGAAACATCTCTTAGATTCGATTAGACTGATTATGTTGCTGCAAACGTAAGCGAATGATAGATTTTTCTTCTTAATTAACATTTGGCACACAACGGGATGAATCCGGTCGAAGCAGAAAACGAAATCTAGGTCAATCCCAACTAAGTAGGCACGGTTTTCATTTGTCACGTGTTTCCAACTACTGCATCATAAGCGGGTTACTGCAATTAAGCCCTGTCAACGAAGCATTTAATGAGGATAATAATAATGAATGCAAATAGAGCAGTGGCTTAATGGTCTGCCTTGTGTAATAGATAAGGCTATAATCTGATAAATCACAGGAACATTATTAAAGTCTATTAGAAAATGAAATATTTATAATTCATTTTTGACAGGGAGGAACACGTGGTTAAATAAAAACACCCACTCGGATCGATCAAAAGTTCGGCTAAGCTTGATGAGGTTAATCTGTGTATAGATGTCGGTCAATTACATATCGAGCATTGCTGGGGACCTCCGTGCCTAGGAAAGCTCGTTAAGAAGTCCCAGTTGCCAATTGTAGATCTTTAAGAGTGGTTGTTGGTAGTCAGAAGCCCGAAACACTGACAACCAGTCTTAACAAGGGATATCGTGTTATCCAGTAACTAGGTTGTGAAGGTCAGATAGGCAGTCACTTCACGTAAAATACTTGTATTCAACTGGATCTGGTTAGACTAGAAGCTGACAGCAGTAACAAATTTGGGAGAAGGCTAGGCAGATGATGAACCAAATAGTGGCGATTCACACCAAGTTAAAATTCTGAGACTGCAATTATGTAACTGAAAGCCTTTACAAATGTAAGGCTTTTATTAGCAATTTGTTTTGCTTAGAAGCTGTCCAGACAAAAATGCTGAAAACAAATTACGCGCGTATTTGAAATACTCCGTAGTGCCCTCTGCGACCTAAATATTTGTTAGACCGTAAGTTAGGACGCGATATTTGGATAGCCAGCAATAGGGTAGTTGTCCTTAAAAAATCTGATTGGTCCGAAAGTTGGATTACTCAAAAATACTGGACACGTATTTTTTCTTTTGTCACGTAAAATAAAAATGACGACGGTATAGTGCGTTGAAATTGCGCGTGACGTCACGCCGTGCTACACTTTTCGTTAAAAGTGTAGCACGGCGTGTCGTCACAAACCCCTTCTCCTGAACTTTGATGTGCTATATCATTGTCACTTTTTATTGAATTAAGTAAGCAAAAACTACGTGTCCAATATTTTTGGTAATCTTACTGACGGACTAAATAGACTTAATATTAGGTCTTTACCTATGAAATTGCCGTTCTGCAGTACTGGCCATTTCAAATCAAAATATTTTTTGTTTGGCTAAGAATTCTAATGTCAAATTAATTTTATTTTAAAAACATGGATTTTTTTTTCCAAAAGTAGTCATTTGTTTATTGATTAGTGTTACATTTTCATCGCATTTAAATCTTTTTCGTCATCATGGATACGTTAAAAATTCGAGTAATTATGGAATATGAGTACCGTCGTGGCAGCAACGCGGCACAAGCGGCACGCAACATCAACGACGTTTACGGAGCTAACACTACAAACCAACGCACTACCTGTTATTGGTTTGCTCGCTTCCGTTCTGGAAATTTCGACCTGAAAAATGAACCTCGCGGTCGTCCGAAGACTTTGGTCGACAATGACGAATTAAAGGCGATTGTGGAAGCTGATGATACACAATCTACGGCTGAATTAGCAACCGCTTTCGACGTTAGCGTCAAAACAATATTGGTCCATTTGCGTCAAATTGGCAAGGTAAAAAAGCTTGACAAATTTTAATGGGTGCCCCACGAACTCAATGATCGCCAGCGCGAAGTACGCGTCGAGACGTGCCTTGCACTGCTCAACAGACACACAAATGAAGGAATTTTGAACCGCATTGTTACCTGCGATGAAAAATGGATTCTGTTTGATAACCGCAAGCGCTCAGCAAGTTGGTTGGATCCTGGTTCAGCACCTAAACAATGCCCTAAACGAAAACTTACCCCAAGAAAAGTGATGGTCACTGTTTGGTGGTCTAGCGCCGGTGTGATTCAACACAGCTTCTTACCAAACGGGGTGAGCATTACTGCAGATGTGTACTGTGAAGAATTGAACACAATGATGGAGAAGCTGGCACATCTCCAACCAGCATTGGTCAATCGCTCGTCTCCGCTGCTCCTGCACGACAACGCGCGACCTCATACTGCACAGCAGACGGTCTCCAAGTTGCAAGAACTGGGGTTGGAAGCTCTCCGTCATCCGCCCTACTCACCAGACCTTGCGCCTACAGACTACTACTTTTTCCAGAATTTGGATAACTTCTTGGCGGGAAAAACATTCAATACCCGAGAGGCAGTACAAAATGCCTTTGAAGAATTTGTTGCCTCCCGTCCAGCTGATTTCTTTAAGAAGGGCATCAATAAACTGCCACTGCGTTGGCAAAGATGCATTGATTGCATGGGTGATTACTTCGATTAATACAAATAAAAAATACATGAAAAAAATTCATTTAAATTTTTTCATACAAAACGGCAATTTCATAGGTAAAGACCTATTATATTTTTACCTAGGACACATCTACATTATTATGATCCCTTTAAACACATCCAATAGGGCTGAGAGTCCTATAAACATACAAAAAAGGTTTGGTTATAGCATGCAGCAAGTTAAAACATGTAAAGCGAGCATTCAAAATTGCAGTCTATGTCAGTAATGACTATTAATGGGACAGATACTGGTCTTACCCCAGCCACTCGTTGTTAAGCCAATGGGCTATAAATACAGCAATCAATAAACGTTAGAAGAGTCAACTTGCTTGCGTAACACTGTTTACTTTTGTAATGAAACTGGAAAGAAATGAGAGAAAATTGTGTGACACCCACGTTGGTCAAGATTTGAGTTGGGTAGGAAAATAACGGCAGAACTAATAACGAAACAACATATCATATTAGGACCACATATAGCAATAAACGAATCAATTTACGCCGGTCGTGAGTACTACGCATCTGACCTTTCTGAAGAACATCACCAATAAGTTCAGTGTGTGTTTTTCTAGGGTCTTAATTAAAAAGCCAGTAGGGGAATGGCGATTACTACAAATCAAATCTACCTGAAGAATACCTGTTATGAGTCACCTTTTAATCATCCTCACAACATGGTTTCTGAGGTTTTAATTGAAATGCCAGTAGAGGCCTGACGTTCCAATTCAAATCTACCCTGTGAGTCGCCTTTCATCAACATGACCAAAACATACTCTTTTCATTTTTTACACACTTTTGGAGAAAGTTGTTATATCACATAATTCCTCAATCTATCATTTATCCACTCTTTATTGAGGAAGTATTACTTTTAAACCTTCGCTTAAAACGTTCCATGATTATTAAAACTGTATATGAAGAGGTTTCGCATATTCGTATAATCTAACTATAGGTCCCAGGTCCCAAAACCAAATACCCAGAACTTTTATAGACATCATCAAATTTTATTTTACTGTTTTAGAGATAATGTGGACAGAGGCCTTTGCCCTGCAGTGGGACACCACAGGCTTTTAATAACAGTAATACCCTCCATTCCCTGGCTGCAAACAGGACAACCTTTTCACCTCCTGAACTCAGACTGTACAACACCCAACAGAATATTGTATCACTGTTAATTTAAGGGAAGTAGCGCCTTAGGCGTCGAAATATCAAATAATCAGCCCGCCACAGTGACAGACAGGGTTAATCAATCAAGTAGTCTGCCGTGTTACAGGGATTATCATCCAAGTACGTTTACCTGTCCCAAACTAAAGTTCCATCATCAATCATACCGCTTTATTAACTTATTAAAACTTTAGGGACATTGGAGACATGATCTCGTTAAAGTTTGAATTTTAGAGAAGCCTGAATTATTTTACTAGTGGTCTTTATAGTCGCCATTTTTTAACAAATAAGCAAATAATCTCTCGTAAGGTTTTAATGATTGCTTGTAATGTTTAGAATCCATAAAACTTAACAGGTAAATTTTAAAGCACTTTAAATTGCCATACCAAACCGGTGAAATAATGGAGGTTATCCTTGACCCAATTCGATTTTAGCCGAACTGAGAGGCATTCAGTTGAGGTTTCCTGTTCTATTTTTTTTCTTAACCTTTATTCTCTGGCTGCTGGCCCAATGTCTACTAAAAGGCTAAAAAATTAAGTGCACGTTCCATTTTTAGGGACTTAAATCCTTTAAAGAATGTCAGCCTTATCGTAACCACACCTAAGTTTAGACCATTTAGATAATACCTACATGCAAACAAGAATTCATGTTTTATAAAAATTGTCGCGATCTGCACTTGCCATATCACAAATAATGTTAGCAGTATCACTTCCTGACTAGTCAGAATTATAATAAAATACCCATTATTTTGCGCAATGTAGCCAATAGCTTCGTCCTGGTCTGGTTATTTAAACATTTCAGCGAAAAATGCTAGTTTTGAGGGTATAAGGAACCTGTTCCTTATGTAGTATAAGTGTAAAGTTCCTTATCCTCCATAGAAAAGGGAGTATCCTCTGACCTGAAAAGTGATGTGTCTGGCGGGCTAACGCCTGACGGTTGTTGTCCGGTTCTTGTACCAACATGTTCGATGCGGATTACTATAATATCCCGATCTAGCATACGACAGTTTAGTTCGTAAATTACAGTATAGATGTCGCTCCACCAATGATGGGATGGTGTGCAGAACGGTACATTCTATATCATCATGGTACAATAACTAACGTTATATTATTATTACTACCATTTACGACCTATAAAATATCCCACGTTTATGTTTCATATCTAAGTTAGACCCATGGTTGATATTACGGGGGTTGCGTCATTTTAGTACACATAATTGCCGTGATTTATCATGTAATATTTCAGGCAATATTGGCTATCAAAGATTTGATTGCTTAGAGACGCGTTGCGAAGTGAATAAGGGCCACGACAAACAATTATGCCTGTATAAGGCTTATCAAGCCATGAATCTATCAACACATTTTCTGTAATCACCGTGCTTACAAGAAAATTGATTCATCTTTATCTCTTAGGAAGACTTTCGAAGTGGCCTTATTTGGCTAAAAATAACATAATTGGGGAACGTTGAATCAGATCCTGTAAAAAGTCGAAGTTAGTAGATAATTGCTCCAGGCAGAAAAAATACTTAAAATATTTCTGTCCTCTGTAAACTTTTTAATGAACATCAACGTCATCAACATTATCTTAATTACATTAATTATTAACTTTTACAGCTTAAATACGGATATACCCTCGTATTATCTTGTCATGCATGATTCGCGAAGGACCTCTTCATTACATGAAGCCTACTTCGTTGCTTTAGTGGTTACATCCACTACCCTTTCCTTTCTTCCTTTAAAAAACAAACGTTGCCTTACACTAGAAAGTTCTCCTGTGGGTTCCACTAACATTAATAATCACATACAGAAACAGCCAGACCCGGAACAATTACCTACAGGCCATACAAAAATTACTACTGCAGAGCTTGAGATCCTAAGTTCGGTTCTCAGGTTTTCCATCAGGATTTTCTTAGTACCAGCCGGAAATCTGGATTTGTGCCTGGTTGATAACAATAGGTTCGTTCTTATAATAGGGATGTGTCCTAGGTAAAAATCCAACGGTCCACCTCCAACGGTCTTCTGAGCGTGTTCTCAGATCGATGGGACTCCCCTCTGCTGCGTCATTGGCTAAGGAACCATTCCATCTGATTTTTATATATTTCTTCCTTTTGCGTTTGCCTTTACTAACCCTAGTCATTAAGTTATTTTGTTGTTACTAACACTATGGACAATTGTCTGAAATAAACAGTTTGAATTTGAATAATATATTTAGTCCGTCAGTAAGATTACCAAAAAATATTGGACACGTATTTGTTGCTTACTTAATTCAATAAAAAGTGACAATGATATAGCACATCAAAGTTCAGGAGAAGGGGCTTGTGACGTCACTTTTACATAAAAAGTGTAGCACGGCGTGACGTCACGCGCAATTTCAACGCACTATATCGTCGTCATTTTCGGTTTACGTGACAAAAGAAAAAATACGTGTCCAGTATTTTTGAGTAATCCTACTTTCGGACCAATCAGATTTTTTAAGGAAACTACCCTATTGGGAGTTAAATATATCTGGCGAAATATGGGAGTATTATGAGGAGCGGCCCTCCCATGCCTTCGGGGATAAACAGCCGTGATGGTTAAGTCATTATTATTCAATTACCTCAGTGAAAAGCTTTGGAGTACATTCCGAGGGTCCTTTTAAAGATTAGCATGTTCGGCTGAGTGAATTTAATCTTATGATCAAAGCTGGGTTGGATTGAGGATAGCTGTGAGGGTCATAGGGTTGCGTAATACTTTAATTGATTGACAACTGAATTAGTAAAGGTTTTGAAAGAATTGTTTAGATCAGTGGCTCCCAACCCTTTTCTTGACCTGGCCTCCCAGGTCTTCCTTAGATTAAATTGTTTTTCGCAAGGACTAGAACTAAAGTTTACTGTCTCAATTTAATAATTAGATCAATTTAAACTTTTAGTATTTATGTTTTAAGCATTTTACTTATGTGTTAAGAAACATATTTCAAATAGAAAATTAAATTCATGCAAGTAGATAAAATTGAAATTTAAAACCTTTCGTGGATCACTGATTCTTACCGAACAAATGGTTCAGATATACAGTCTTCTTTGTTCATTTTCTGTAAATGATGTAGTATTTAGCTATTACAATTTCTGCCCAAACCACTATCTGGACGCATTAAAGCAGTAACAGCACTATTGTCTGATAGGACCCATAAGTTTCAAAGGACCAATCCAAAGACGGACTGAATTATACCCACTCCAACACAATTGAGCACTATACCTAGGTATTACTTAGGCCACATAATTGCTGTTCTCGCCCCAACAGAACCTTGAACATCAAACTTTGCCGAAACTACGAAATTGTGCCTCCCGTCTGTTTGGAAACTTAAGACTTTAATGCCTTTGCGAGGAAATTTGTCGAGAAAATTGCAAAACAAAGTGAACACTTCCACTACTTAGTGGAAGTGTTCGTGATGGTGAAGACACGCTGAAGTTGTCTTCTTTTGTTTTATTTGTTTCTTAAATATTACAAGAACCGACACCCCGTAAAACATTTCAATTGCCATCGTAAGTATGCTTTGTAGTATTAATCCTTCTTAAATGTTAATTAGAAGCTCCACTTCTCAACCTGCTTTTCTATTACGACTATGGCTAACTGAAATCTCAATGTCGGAGAGGTGATGCCTCTATTAATTAAATTGATATAGGCTTTTTGATGTTAAGGAATAATATATAATAATGTTGTAAGTTGTAATAGGCTCAGTAATAATCTCTTATTATTCTAACAAGCTGCGCCCCACGGTTAAAAAGTGAGCATGAGACGTTTCAAAATTCCCCGGGAATACTTCACTTCGCGATTAAAGATAGCCTGTGTTTTAATCAGTGGCGTGCACTCCATACATGCAAATAAGCACGTCATACCCTGTGATCCCATACATATGTACATACATACATGCCCCTCTAAACTATACTTAAAAAAACCTACCTACCGTAGGTAAAACAAGCTGAAACTGGTAAGTTCTTTTTTTTGCATACCCTATCTGAAATCTCTGTGCACGCCATTGGTTTTTAAATCCTCCGTATGAGCTATCTTCGCAACAAATTTCATCCAAATCTGTTCAGCCGTTTAAGCGTGAAGGAGTAACACACATACACACATATACCGACAAACCATCGCGTTTATAGTATTCGAGTGATCAGTGACGAAAAAAGGATAAAGAAAGTTACTAACAGCACCAATTACAATGCCTTTTTAGAAAGACTGAATGACCATTTATTTACATCAATCAACATCAAACACCATAAACTAGCCAAACGCCATCTTATTTGAAAAGCATTTGAATGTTTTCGCTCGCCAGACAGCCTCTAAATAAAACATGGAGGTTTTATTTAAAAACATGAAAGCCGGAGGCATTCGTTCGACCTAGTGCTAAATATAGCCCGTACCTATTAAGTATTCCTTCTGTTTTTCAAGCGATGAATTTGTTTTTTTTTTTAAACGGATTTGTGGAAGAACCTTGGTTTGAAGACTTTTTTCCGTAAATAATGATACAGAAAAACATTCGTTTATTTTGTATAAACATGTATAATATCCTGGGAATGCATATTATTATGTGGATAGCTAAACAGACAAAAGTGTACAGCTCAATTTTGCCGCATTTAGCGTACAAAATAAAGCCCCTTTTGGGAAATTATCCTAGATAAGATTATTAAATTATAGTATATAATAAAATAATGCCAGCCTATTACTTTTCCACTGCAGGGCAGAAGCCTCTTCTCATACAGAGAAGGCACGAACATTAATCACCACGCTTCCTCAAGGTTTCCTCACGATGTTTTCCTTCACCGAAGTCCGTGATGTCCACGATAAACTTAGAAAGTATATATGAATTGAAAAAGTCACAATGGTACTTGCCCAGATTTGACCCCACAACTTCGTGCACAAGAGGCGAGGCCTAAACCAGTGGGCAATCATGACTTTTCTTTTTGTACGTAATAACAGAATTAAATTAAATACGACCAAAATAAAATGTTTCTAATTAATAACTTGGGTACATAATAGGGAACATTAAGATTTGGACGTTTTGATTACGGCATTACAGAAATGGAGTCGGTACCAAGGACGGCCAGATTTTTTTTTGGGTGTGATCTTGACCTGTTATTCTCTAACGAAACAAAAAAGGAATGGGATGCGACAACTTTTAGGCATAAAAAATACTTACTACCGTAGACTATTATTAACACTATCGAAGATAATATGCCGACAATTGATTGGTCTAGTGGTCGCATGCGTTAGTGTTGAGAATGACGTCCTGGATTCGATTCCCTGTTCGAAAAAAGTGTTATTGGGCTTTTTTCACCTGCAATTTTTCAGTTGTAACCCAGAGTTTCGATTTGTTCTCCTTCGATGGCCCCGCACCCTATTACACATAACTGGCGAAATGTAGGTGTATTATTTGTATACCTCTATAAAGGAAAAAGAGCAAGATATTATGTTATACCTACAGGCAGACAATGTAGTGGATTTTAGTGATATAACGACAAAATCTCACACAATCACTTCAAATAGTAAACATAGTAATGTGTTGCTTAGATTGATTATCCTAACAACTGTGGCAGTATAAATTAATGTTCGCACTTAGTACAATGTTAGCTGTACTTGCATTAACAATCCTATCAGCTTTTACAACATCGAGTAATGTTTGTTCACATTAAAGATAAGTAAACATTTACTGGGAGAATTTGCTAACAGCGTTACAGCATCGATTTTGTAGCTCCACACGGGATATAATAATCAACTAGGGGTCACTCAGTGGTCAGAATGTAACAGTTTTAGCTTTCTCCTCTCTTTTATACCATATTTAACCATGCCAAATCCTAAACTTCTCCGTGTGCGCAATATTCTTAAAAAGGGGTCCAAAGTTTTCGCTTCACGTATTAATATTTAAATAACGTTATAGTGGGCGCAGTGCAAAGTATATCGGTATCCCAGGTACTCTGCGAGAGATTGACAGCAAAATCAAATCGCTGCTGGCTTTTCTTGAGGAGCTGGGGTCGATCAAATAAGGTATTTTCCCACCAGTACGAAATATACGCGCCAGGACGAGGAGTAGCGGACAATAGCTCGACATACAACGTGGAATATGAAAATTATTGTCCGACTTAAAATGAATTTTCAGCCGAAAACGAAAATGGTTTCGACATTAAAAAAAATATTATTATGTCCACTGTAAACTGAAATCTTGTTTGTTTTTTTTATTACACCTCAGGAGAAAAAGAGCACATAGACTTACATAAAACAAATAAAACACATAATTCCATTAAAGGACACAACATTTCGTGTATATCTAACACCGAGCTTTACGAAGCAGGCCGAATGACGCGCACCAATTTACGAACCCGTGATTTTCGACTTGGCCGAAGCTTCGGCTGGTTTATGGAATCATGATTATTTGGCCTAAAACGAAAACGCACCTTCGATCGGTCACCAATCCAAATGCACATTGCTAGCTTGTTGCTGTCTATACACATGAACTAAACTGATGACAATATATTAAGTGCAAGACGATAGTTTAATTTGTCATCACTTATAATGTATGCGCTGTCTAGAATAAACGATCGATCACACTCCCCTAGGTGTCAATTGGAGATCGAGGACCTGTCTGCTGATATCAAAGACTATTACTAACATAATAACCCTGAAGAGTCCAAGTCGGAATTAAAAAATATTTTTGAATTTGAAAGCCCAATTCTCGAAGAAGATTGCAGGTTTAACATCACGTAAAACCCCTAAAAGCTAGTACATTATATCACTTCTATAGTTGCAAACTTCGAGGAATAAGTAAGTACTACTTTCCAGAAACAACACAACATATCAACAGCTTCTTAAAAAAACATATGCAAAGCGTACTGCATAGGCATGCCCACGTTTTCCCTGTCAAGATGACGCTCCATGACCCATATACACAGCTATAATACAGCTCAGGGCACCCATATACTTTATGTAGGAATATTTTGCTTGTTACAAAGCAAAGACTTAGGCCGACGCGACATTTGCGGTTTCGCGAATAGTTCTTTGAAGCGATGATATGTTTGAGTTGAATGAGAATATGAGAAGGCAGCGTGAATTTCAAATGTGGTAAATTTCCAAAGCTTACCGTTTCACACAGGTATTAAAATAAATTATTAGCTTTTATGGAGCTCATTTAGTCATGTTTTAATGTTCATTCAAACAATGAGCTAGATACTAATATGATGATTGCGTAAATGCTAGGATTACACAGTAGATGTGGCTCTGATGAATCGATAATTGCAGGTATTTCATCTGTTCTTGTAGAATTTATAAGAACGTCGATTTATTTCATCATCATCTGCTTAGCCTTTTCCCAACTGTGTTGGGGTCGGCTTCCAGTCTTATCGGATGCAGCTGAATACCAGTGTTATACACGGAGCGACTTACTTTAGAGCTAGATAATAAAGCAAATTATGAATGCCATTCAATGTATCATGTATCAGCTTTAATTTTTTTTTAATATCGATCATTTTAGTATCTTTAAAACAAACAACTTTCCTTCCATGAACTCGTGCTCCGATTCGCGAGTTCCGTAACTCTAGATTACATCTCGATGTTATCTCTGGCCATACATACATTCACTGATAAAACTGACCCTTAACAATGTCTAGTAGTTTATCGTTGGACAAGCATTGCGAAGATAGCGATGGACAGCGAGTGAAAGTGATGGGCTGGGCATTGACCACATAGCTCACAACCAAAAACAAACTTTAATAACGAAGGTGAGAGTATAATTTCGAGTGGTCCGCCTTTCGCGTGAGACCTTTCTGACGGTGATATCATATTAAATGTTATTGTATAACACCGTATAATGTGTGTGCCTTGAATACTCTTCGTGTTTGTCGACTGGCTCTCATAACACTTAATTTGCAGTGAAGCCGGCAATGCGAATGAAAGGTTTCTAACCGCAGACTCTAGTCCCATAATTGAAAAGAAACAACTACTCTACAACTGTTGAATAGTTTAGAATGGAACGGATTTTGCGCTTCTTTTACTATGTGTGAATGTAAATTGAAATAGAAGATAAGGTTGACGTAACCTATTCAAAAGATAACGTTATGTGAGACAATTATTTTTAGAATAACTATGAACACAAACTCAACCCGCCATTTGGATCGAAAGCGCAATTAAAATAAATAAATAAATAAATAATGCTGGACAATCCACACAGCATCATCTAGCCCCAAGCTAAGCAGAGCTTGTTTTATGGGTACTAGATGACTGATATACTTAATACAATACATTACATAGATATATATTTTTATTATACATAGGAAATACCCAGAACACCCGGAACAAATATTTGTAGATCGTACAAACATTTGTCCCAAGGCGGGAATCGAACCCGCAACCTCTTGCGTCGCAGGCGGACCTTCGCCCGCCGCGCCACAACGGTCGTCAAATTATTATAATAATACGTCAGAAGGACCGGGTGTAGAGAAATAGATAACAAAACAAACAATCTTGGGAGCACAAAGATGCTTTACAACAATGTGAATAAACAAGCACCCTTCTTTATACCAAAATAATGACATGTCATGAGCAGAAGGTATCAAAGCAGGTGACTAGGAGTGACATGCCAATTTTGAACGCGGAGCGCACGGTATTTCTGAGAATGCAAATTACTGTCCAGACGTGCCAAAGGCATAGCAGAGCATAGGCAGAGATTGCAGTTGTGCTGAGGACGGGCGTACTTTTTACTCAACATAGAATAGTAGATGCGAAGAATTATAGAACATTCTCTCTCAATTATTTACAGTCGAGGTTTCTCTTTTGCTTATCGGGTGAAAGAACGTTGCTACTGCTATAAACATGATCACAATATACCCTTGATGTAACCCTCAAAGCAAATCAGGCGGTAATTTAGGGTTACAGGCACGATTTAGGGCCAGTATTCAGATAAAAAAGGGTCAGGTATCGCTTGAAAACACACCCGATTGATGATAACTCCTTGTCGCATTAGGACTAAAATGCTGATGTTGGTCCTTATAGCCGAGCGGTAATATTCACAATAGGGACGATGACAAAAAAATAGTTTTAAGTCCATATGGTAGATTATTTAAAAACATTGGACACGCATTTTTTTTCTTTTTTTACGTAATCCAAGGATTAGGTCAATATCATGGGGTTAAAATGTAGCGTGACGTCACACGTAATTTTATACCCACATGTGACGTAGAGAGCCACCGGTCCCCGTCTTTAATTCTCATTCATTTTTTATTAATATTATTAAGCAAAAAATACGTGTCCAAAATTTATTTATTACATGACTGACGGACTAAATATAATTCCTTTTTTTTTACCCAAGCTTCATCCCTATTATTATCTTTTGGGATTAATTAATCCATTACAAGCGTAAAATCTGTGAACTAAAGTGGAGTTCGCACTTTGACAACGATTGGATTCCTTCCTTCCTAAAATTACTTTATAATCACAGCCTAAGTTAAGCTTAGATTATAGAACTTTTTAGACACCTCGTTGTCAACGTATAACTTAAAGCCTCCAAAACTCAGCCAATCATCGTAGTGGTTTGACATTTAACAAGTATCGTGGGAAATGTTGAAGATGCTTCAATCAATCAATTTACTTTCACTGTGAATGTGCCCGGCCTTCCGCTACAAGATGGTACTTGAACACCTTGCGCCAAAGTAGGATTGCTTTTGTGGTTTTGTATGAAGCGAAGAATGCTTTCAGACAGCAATATGCCTATCATTCCTGTCATTAGTAAGTTATCGCCCCTCGTTCGGAAGGTTCTACAACAATGAATCATTATACTTGGGTTTTTTCTCCTATATACCTCTATCTACAAGTATTATTAAGCCAGTTTACGCCTTTGCGAACCTTGTATCGTTTTCCATTTAGCATAATTTGTCCGCAAGGCCACGAAGTTAATCCAATAATAATAATAATATATTCTCTAATGAATTTAAAATCAGTTTCAGTTGTCCGAACAGAAAATGGGTAGTTTGATATAAAAATATCGGCATTCTTTCTATGTATAGGTGGGTTTTTCCTTTTGTCCCCCAGTTCATCGCCGCCACAGGGGGACAACGGGAATTCCTATGCCTTGCTAATCAAATATTCACTAGTTTTACGTCTTTGTGTACATTACTCATTAATGTCCGCACTTAGGTGCTGAAACCGGGATTAGAGATTACGTCCGATAAAAGTGATAAAGCACATCTAAATTGACGCCAGTACCTACACTACAAATACGGAGCATCCATTAGATAGATACCCAAAACCTACTTCATTCATCTGATAGGTTAGCCTCAACTGAAATGTAGGTAATTCATCATCATCATCCTTCTGCCCTTATCCCATGTCCTCTTTCCATACACCTATATATGCTGTCATCACAATAGTTACCTCTTTTCTAGCCGTATCATCGACAGTTTCCTGGGTCTCCCTCTACTCTTGTAACCCTCTACATTCATACTCAAAACTTTCCTCACAACATGATCCTCATTCCTTCGCATCACGTGTCCATACCATGACAGCCGATTTCCACACAACTTCTCTGTCACAGGCGCCACTTTCAGACTTCTTCTTATATACTCATTTCTTATTCTATCCATTCGCGTAACACCATACATCCCCCTTAGCATTCTCATCTCAGCTGCATGCAACTGCCTTTCATTCATTCCTTTTGTGGCCCAACATTCTGATCCATATCACATGCCCAATAACTTATAATATTATTTCTTTCTTCAGGTGGAATAACTTCTTTCTCTCCAATGATAAACAACTCGGTGCATGTTATCATGTACAGCTACTACCTCCTATCGGCGGAAGGGAGCCCGAAGATGAAGGCGATCCTTATCAAGTATAAGAAATGGCTCACTATTATGCAGATGGTAAGTATCTTTGGCGAGAATTCTTGGAGAATAAAACTTGTTTTCTGTTCAGCTGGAAAGACTCTTTGTCGTTAATAAGGACCAATAAATTCAGGGACTTGGTCCTAAGTTACGAGAATTAAATATAGCATCGTAGGGTAGGCTGGTAACTACGTAATAAAAGTCGTACGAATCGAGCGAAGGTTAAGCTTTGCTGGCCGAGGTCAGCCAGGGGATGGGTGACCATTCATTGCATAGCGATGTCTCTCCGTGCTTCGGAAAACGTTCATAGATCTTTCACAGTAAGGATAGTCGTCAGAAGACCAAGTCAAGTCTGATAACCAGTCTTACTAAGAGGTATCGTATTACCCAGTAACTGGATTGTTGAGGTCAGAAAGTCAGTTTCTTCATGTACAGTACTGGTGTTGAACTGCATCCGGTTAGACTGGAAGCCGGCCCCAACATAGTTGCGAAAAGGCAAGGCAGTTGATAATGAAGTTGACAATCAGTTATTTATAACCATCTGCGCTCTATAAAAGTAGTAAATACACAGGGGTATGAATGCTAGTTTCTTATTTCTATTTCAAGCGAATTTTTCCTACAAAATTGAAGTTGCCATTTCAATTCATACTGATATTTCCGCTGGGATGTCGAAAACCCAATTTCCTTCAAAACGACTGGCAGAAATAGCAAGGTTAGGGCGAACGATTGACACTTCTGGAGCACTGGCTTTATCGTACGAGTTTTAATCTCTTTTCGTTTATGCTAGTGCGAAATCGACCAGTTATGATTCTCACCGTAGGTATAATACCAGCAAAATCAAAATCGAACTCCTTTATTCAAATTGGGCTGAAAAATAGAACTTTTTGAAAATCAAAAATAGTATAAAACAGTCCTTCAAAACGCCTACCCTTCACCACTTCCTAGTGTTTTTGCTGGGAAGAAGAAGTAGCGCAACAAACTCCCCAAGCCTTCCAACCCATTACTATCCTAGTGCAGGGCAAAGGCCTCTACTTAAACAGAGAAGGCACCAGCATTGATCGCCACGCTTGCTCAAGGCGGGTTGGCAATTTCAGTGTTTTATTAATTTGTTTATCCAGGATTACTCACGATGTCTTTCATCACCGCCGTTAATGATGCCTATGATAAACTTCTCAGTGAAAGTGCATTAACTTTGACTGAGTTATCAACTCAGGGAATTTTGGCTTGGGAGGTGCCTATATTTGGAAAACCACTCCATTATTAATCTGTGATAAAATAATTTCCTGATCACACAAATAAATTACGACTTGACGATTAATTAAGACTTGCAGATTCTTTGTTTTCACAGTTTTACTGCCAATTTAAATAACGCTTCTGATTCGCCCCCTTCAAGGTAACAGATTGCAAACTCGGCCATTGATTGGTTACAAACAAAGATCGATCTCTAGATTTCGATTGAGAGACGTTATTGAAATCAGCCGCAAAAGATCACGAATAAAGACTATTGAGTTAGGTTATTAAGTATTTTCACTAAGATTTTTTTCGATATCAGCCCGGAGACTAGATTTGTGCCCAGTTTATGGCAATAGGGTCGCCCACTATAGCAAGGAAGTTCAATATAACTGGCGAAATGTGGGTGTTACTTTAGATGCGCCTTTGCCTAACCCTTTGAGGAATACAGGCGAGATGTTGTGTGAGTAAAGGCTTAACTTTATACCTAGGTACATATATAAAATTGCCTCGCTGGTCTAGTGGTTGCAAGCACTACTGCCGAGCACGTCGGGCAAATGTTATTGTGTGTTATCTCTCTGGAATTTCTGAGTAGCAGCCCAGAGCCTGGAACTAAAACATAACTGACGAAATGTAGGTGTACTATAGATACACCTGTGCCTGACCCTTCCGAGTATACAGGCATGACGATATGCTACTTTATAAATTAATTTACGCAGTTACAGATGGCCTTTAGCCCTTATTGAAGTATTGGAGACGTGTCCATCGCTAGATTCGCAATAGAGGACGAATGCCACTCATATACCGGTAATAAAAGGTCTTCACGTATACTCGTATTAACTATTAGGTCGCTTAACTAGTATTCAGCAACGCAATGTTTGAAGATACCAAATCAATGCCATTAAATATAAAAAAGATCTCCGGATTGGAATACTTCAGAAACATAACAATATGCCTTTATAACCAGAAGACTATGATGAAACCACAAATAGGGGGCGACCCTATTGGCACCAACCGGGCGGGTTCAAACTCCGGGCTGCTACTAAGAAATTCCAGATGGAAAAACCCAAAATCACTTTGCCGGACCCGGATATCGAACCAAGGATCTCATGCTTAGCAGTGACGTTTGCGACCAGTAGAACAATGCGACAATACTTCAGAAACTAACGTATTTTACAAACTATCCCTCAAAATTGGTCCATCATGTTTGGAACGCAAAACAAAGCTATATTATCCTTCTCAAATGACAGAGAAGTCGACATAAATTAACCATTCCTCTAAAGACCAGGGTGGCTTGCTTCATTTGCATTTTATTATCAATTCCTTTGAAATAGTTAAGACTGAATGTGCTGACGTTTATATGCCTCATTTGCACATTTGATTCGAGACTGATTAGAGTCGTAATTTGATGGGGAACTTAATATTATGCTGATGGTCTTATTTGGAGATAGGGACTGGTATTTAGTTAAGAATTTATGATGAAGGTAAGTAAATTGAAACTTACATACATAAATACGTAAACTTACGCCTTTTTCCTATGGGGCGTTCTGTAGTTCGTTGTAGTTGTCTGCATATAGAAACTACAGAACGCCACCTGCTACGATTCCTACATACTTCTTTTGCTTCATTTACGTTACGCGTTCGGATCGTCCCGTTAAACTACACCTCAGTCTTCCACAACACCGTTGGACGTTTATAGGGTGCAGGGTCCACGATGCATCCGACATGCGGCAAACGTGACGGACCCAGTCTCACGTAAGCATATCTACTTTTGACGTGACGTCAGCGATTTGTATCATGTTCCGTATCCGATCAATCAGTCGACCTCCAAGGATACTGTGCTCCATCGCTCGCTGTAATCGAGCTTGGTTCTCTGCTGAAGTATTAAGGACCAAGCTTGAGCGCAGTATGTAAGAGTATTTACTCATTTTCATTTATGGAAAAGGTTTCTTTCTAATTTATTTCTAAATATTATTTTTCTTGTCTCGCCTGGAAGACGACTATTTGAACGATGTAGGTATACCTAGAGGGTACAAGGGCCATTGACCCACCACCTAAAAGTTATTCTCTGCTTTTGTTACGTAAAACTTGAAAATAGTCTGCAAAAAAGTCAATGCTAGGAGGTCCAGATTCATGTACTGAACTCTGGGACAAATGTATCTCCAGAAACTTCACAATCTGTTTTTATTTGAGACTCGCAAGTCATTAACATAAAATATAATAATATCACCCTGTTACTGTCCCAATACTTGGCAAAGACCTCTTCTCATATAGAGAAGAGACAGAAACAGAAAACAACAGCAACAACATTGACAGTAATGAATACTTTTCCTCTTTACAGATCCAGTTCACATTCATGTTAATATACTCCGCACAGGTGTTTCTACCGAGCTGCCCCGCACCGCTAGGCATCACAGTGTTATACTTCCCTAACGTCATATTTGTTTACTACATGTTCTATGATTTCTTTAGACAAAACTATTTAAAAGATAAGAAAAAAGTGTTGAGTCAAGTTAAAAATGGCATCAACAAAAATAATTAATTTTAATGATGATAAGTTTAAGTTTGTTGGCAATACCTAGATTAGATCTTTATATTGCCTTTTTGTTTCTAATACAATTTTTACATGCTATCAACCTAGATGTTGTTTATACTGCTGGTCCTCAGGGTTCTTCCCTGTGGGATCCTTTTTATAGGGGAAGAGGGTTGTAATCCACAACAGGTGAAACATCCATACTTAATATTATAAATGGGAAAGTGTGTCTGTCTGTTTGTCTGTCTTTCACACCTAAACCACTGAATGGATTTTGATAAAATTTTGCAGAGATAGATTGCACCCCGGGAAAGGATATTAGGCTACTTTTTTATCAACAAAAAACGCGGGCGAAGTAGCTGGCGGAAGCTAGTGGGTTCATTAAAATGAGAAAGAAGGGAAATTAACAATGAAAAACTGATACACTATCAGATTGACTCTCTGTGTTATGCATCATTCAATTAAAATATTTTGAGATAATCATGTAGAGTAAGTACTGATAAAATAATTCTTAATATAAAACCTGTTTTTATATATTGAATGCATATCAGATATTGAATGAATAAATGTAAAAGACATTGTATATGTTTGATAAAAGGCAGACAAAGGATTTTAAACAATTCAAAGTTTTGTTCGTTCTTCAAATGCATAACAATGGTTGGGTATTTTATGTCAGTCATTTTCAGTTGTGTTATTTACTTAAATTCATGATGCAACAAAGTCTCTTATCAATCAGCCATCAGTAGAGATTTTTTCATTATCACTACATAGTTTTGTTTAATGCATAAGTTTACTGCTGTTTACATTAAGTAAATACATGGTTTTTTTTCAAGTTCATTTAAAACTAGAATAAGTTGCAAGTTATTCGAAGTGTTATATATCTTGATAAATCATTTATTGAGACCATAACTTAGGAATGGCTATGGGTAAACCTATAGTTCTCATTCATTCTCTACTGTGTGGTCAATTACACTGTTCAACTCTTTTGTATCATTAATCAGCAAGAAGTCTTAATATAGGCTGTATACCCAAGGGCTTTGCCTCACCTTGGCATCTATGATACACATAAACAACACATTTTTAACCTTGGCATTGGCACTAAAGAGTTTTCAACACCGGGCAATTCTGATTTTATATATGAAATTTGCATTCTATTAATTCTAAGTCGGTATAGTAGGTCACGGTATTGAGCATAGTCCAATTTAATGTGTATTTTTATACATTTAAGTGTTTGTTCTGTGTGTATTGTATCATTAAAAGGTTAAATTTTGAATTAAAATTTCGCATACTAAACGATGAACTTACGTAGTTTGGTCATATTTTGGAGGCAAGTAAACATTTGTAAGGGAAACCCGTATGGAAATCACAGCTTTAACGACAGTTAATTTAGTAATACGGTTATATGAAACGTCACTTACCGTGTAATAAGAAAGCAGGCCAGCATTCTCGTCCAACACAAACCACCGGTACTGCCAACCCTTCATCACATTCGTCCATTTACTTAGAGAACCCTCCATCATGATTACAAGTCAAAAGATATAGCAAAATACATGAAAATAAATAAAGACTGTGAATTTTACACTGCGGTATGCACCTCTTCCACCATAAATAATCCATATGTTTGACAGATCAAACAAGTGTTGCTAGTTCTGAAAAATTTAAATCGGTTGAATTGGAATCGATTGAAAACGATTATTTAAATCGATTTTGAAGTGTTTGAAAAAGCAATGAAATATTGAATTTTCTGGAGTCAGTTAATAAAATATGTATCTATGTAAAGTGTGTGTACTTTTTTATGTCATTTATCAGATTTAAGAAAACGAATAGGTAAAGTTTTATTAAATTTTCCATGCCAATATTTTTTTTTTTTTTTAATTCTGTACACTCGTATGTCACTGAACTCTTCCTCAACCAAACTCCAAAAAAAAATACTTATGTTTGAGTGGTTTAGATATACAATTGGAACCGGTAGGTGACGCTGTTCGTCCAGGACGTATGTTGGCTTTGCTAGTGTAGTATAATAATCTGAAACAACATGCTAGTAACTAAAAAATATTATTATTTGTGAGGTAAGCAGGAAAAAAAATAAAATCAAGTTTAATAGGCAGTTATTTTATATTGTACAACCATTATCACTTTTGTAAAAAAAACAATTACGACTACACGCAACAATCGCGTTGAATTTAATTTAGTAATACTAATACTAGACTATTTACAAGGATCAGACACCATTTGGCATTTGCTTATCAATGTCTCCTAATCGATCTGCCGTGTTTCGTTTTACTGTAACCTGATGATATTGACACTTGGTCTGTGTTTCCCTGATCTAATTTTAAACCTGATAAGTCTACAAATAATGGCACATTTTCAGAACCTTCCGCAGCCACGTCGTCACTTTTATCCTTGTCAAAATTTTCTGGAATACCTTCTCCTGCAATGGCTAGTGATTCGATGTCTTTGCTAAGTGAGTTGTTCTCTGCAGCTTCAACGAATGCGTTTGATAGGTCACCATCGAGTTTGTTCACGTTTCCTGAAGTGATGTCGTACATGAAGATTTCTTTTTCATCGGCAGCTTCCGCATCCCTGGAAATTGAATAAAAATGTTTCAATTAAACATGTCAAGAAACAGATTGTCTTAGTTTCTTAGCTAAAAATAAAGACTAAAATATCTTACCCAGTCACAAGCAAGACCACTGATTGCAAGTCAGTGGCGGTCTTCTTCTCAACGTCCAACCACTTCTCGAAGTTGTCTTTTGTTGGTCGTTTTAGTAGTTGTTGCAAGCTTTCACCAGCGACAAATTTAATTCCTTTCAAGTTTTCTTCGGCTGCACGCTCTGTCCTTGAATGGGCTCCTAAAACTTCAGTCTCAACTGGAGCCAATACAACGACTGAAGTTATCTTCCTCCCTTTTAGGACATCCGGTAGTGGGAACTGATTACCTCTTACTTTCAATGGTAAATATCTGTTATACCGTTTGTCATTTAATGCCACGGGATCAACTCGTGTGGCGTTTTCTTTAATATATTTCTCAGCCAGTTGCTGTCCTTCGGAAGTTTCGGGATTAAAATGAACAACTTTCATTTCAACAGCTTGACCATTTGGCGGAGGGGCAACGAAACTGGGGACATTTTCTGAAGCAGCAAATTCCTGGTCATCTTCAATATCTTCATCAATTCTAGATTGAATAGAATCTCCGTTAGGCTTAACATAGACGGGTCTATTTTCACTAGCAGCAATCTGTTGACCACCACCAGCACTAAAGAAATTAGCCAGCTGGTCTGGAGGAAGAGAATCCAAAGGAGTTTCTCCTACTTTATCGTAATCCAATACGCTGATGTCAGCATTATCTAAGATGCCCGAGGACAACAACTGTTGACGAAGATCATCTGGGACTTCATCAGGAAGTTCAATGCTGGGCTTCTTTTTCTTCTCCTCCTTTTTAGTCTCCGGTGCAGATGTTACTGAGTTCTGTGTAGAAGACACATACTTCGAAGTTGTTGGTTTGATTTCCACCGTCCTAGATGTTGATTGATAGTAAGGGGGAGATACAGTGCTTGTAGAATATGTAGGATGCGGTCGTGACCTTTCTTGGATGTATTGAGATCTTGGTGAAGTAGCTTGAACTTGCTGCTGATAAGCGCTCTGGTATTGTATTTGTTCTTGTTGTTGTTGTGAATGCAATAATTGCGCTTGTAGACGTTGGATTTCTTCTTGTTGCTTTTGGACGTTATGCGCTAATTGTAACCTAACTTGTTCCTGCTCTGCATCCAGTTGCTGCTGCTGCTGTTGATATTGCTGCTGCTGCTGCTGCTGTTGTTGATGTTGACGATGTTGTTGTTCTTGTTGGTGACGTTGTTGTTGTTCTTGTTGTTGTTGACGCTGCTGTTGTTCCTGTTGCTGGTGACGCTGTTGTTGCTCTTGTTGATGATGCTGTTGTTGCTCTTGTTGTTGATGACGCTGTTGTTGATCTTGTCGCTGTTGTTGATCCTGTCGCTGTTGCTGTTCTTGTTGGTGACGCTGTTGCTGTTGATTATGTTGTTTTTGCAGTTGATGATACTGTTGTTGTTGACTAGGTGTTGGGGAAGATTGACTAGGGCTAGACTCTCCAAGGCCACTGAATGGTTGAGAAGTAGGTCCGTTAACAGTAATATGCTGTTCATATTTTGATATAGCCGGTACCAGTTCACCTCCACCAGGCACTAGACCGCCAATATTTTTTTGATGTTCAATGTTTGATGGGTGGTTAAAAGGCCTTTCCGAAGGTGATCCTTGGTGGAAAACATCAGGAGTTGGTGAGGGTTGAGGGTGGAAATTATATAATGGAGCAGCAGAAGGTGATGGAAGAAACTGATTCTGCGGAGAGGGAGACGGTGAGGGGAATGAGTGTTGTTGCTGGAACGGAATCTGAGGTGATGGTCTAGGAAGACCCTGAGGGCCTTGGTGGAAACTAAATTGTGGTTGCGGTTGAGGTTGCAGGGAATTCTGCTGGAAAGGAGGGCGGTTATTTTCAATGAGTGGTGGGGATGGTTTCAGATTGAAGAATGGGGAAGCGCTAGGATTTATAGCAATAGATGGTTTGTTGTGGATTGAATGGTCAAATTGCTGAGCTGGTCTTTGCTGCGGAAGTTGTTGACTAACGGGAACTATAGGAGGTCGACGATGCTCTTGAAATTGAGCTGGGCTCGGGCTGGGACTCGGATGAATGAAAGGCCTGCTAGGTAGTTGTTGTTGTTTTTGCGGGTCAACTTGTTCGGTGGTGATAGTGTGATAATTTTCTTGCAAGTATTTGGGATCGTCGAAATAACTTTTGGATTGAGATGGGAAAGGCCTCTGTGGTCCGGAGTGGAAGCTAGTTCTTGGGGGTCCATTGAACTGTGGTCTTGAGGCAAAGGAAGGTGGATTATTAATGCGGGAATGAAAACTAGGTCCATTATTTGCTCTAGGGAAAGAAACCGTAGGGAAAGCAGTCACTGGGCTGGGAGCAGTTGGGCTACCAAAATGTGATACAGGACCGATGGGACCGTTAGAGAAAGCTGCGTTGAAGGTAGGAGTTGGACCGAATGGAATTCTAGGAGTTTGAGGCTGCTGTTGGGGTCTAAACGGTGACACTGACGGTCCTTGTCTTGGCAGCTGTTGTTCATTGGGCACAGGTTGGGGCTGGAATTGGATACGGCTTTGAGCTTGTGGAGGTCCAGACCTGAAGAATTGTGATTGCTGCTGATGCTGGTGTTGTAAGAAAGTTGGTCTAGTACTGGATTCTACAAACTGTGGCTTCGGTGACGCCGATCGCTCCAATTGCGGATGACTTTGATGAATTTGGACGCTGTGGTGGCTCTGTGGGGACGGTGACGGTGGTGGTGAATTAGGAAATGCAATGGCTGGCTTTGGTGCAGTCTCTTCATGGTGTTCGGAGTGGCTGTGGCTTTCACGTCTGTCACTATAATGGCGGCCTTCGTTACCAAAAGTTATCTTTACACTGCTGTCACTGTGGTACACTTGGGATTCTGGCTTGATTATGGCCCGTAAAGTGGTAGTCTCTCTTGGAGGTAAGTAAGGCTCAGGAGTCACCGTCACATATTCATCTTCATGTTCATGATGTTCGTCTTCTTCGTTGGTTGGAGGAGTGATAGCAGGGATCGGTTTCTCATAAATTACCTTGTCCTTAGAATAAGGGTCTTTACTGTATTTCACATAGAAAACATGTACCGGTTCCTTCTTTTTCTTCTGAACTGGTACCGGAGGAGGAGCCGGCAGCGTCTCATTGGACTCTTTGATAATGATCTCGATAATTGGTTCAGGTTCTTCGTAGTAATGAGGATGCTGACTGTACAGAGGAGCGGTAGGCAAAGTGCCATAAGGAGGACCGTAGCTTTCAGCACTCGACTGATCATCCAAATTTAAAATTTTAGACTGAGCGTAAATCTCGTTTTTGTTTACAACCGTTTCTTCTAGGTTTTCTTGATTGGGGTCATAAAGAGGATCCTTTTGAGAATACTGCACGACTGGCTCCATCTGAACCGCGTATGGCGGCAGCTTTCCTTTCGTCGGGCCATGAGAAATGCGTCGGTTGTTGCCCAGTGCTCTGTAATGCTGAACTCTAGAATGAGGCAGTACGAGTGAATATTGTAAGTTTTCATGCGTTCTTATGTTGTCTAACTGTCGTTTAGGTTTCGTTTTTGCCGTCGAATTCTTTGCCGTTGCTATGCTGAGCACAGCCAACGCTGTGACCTGAAACAAGACAAATGAAAATGTTAATCGATTTGGAAAACGATTATTTTATCGATAAGATTTTTTTCATTGGGCACCTTTTTATGATATATATCTATGTAAAATCTATGCATGTCTAGGCTAGGCAGTAGCATATTGGTTGTGTAAATGGGTATGAGTAGAGTGAGCTACACAAAGGTAAAAAAGATAAAATCTATCGTTAAAACCTGTGCTTAGGTAGTAATTTTTAATGTATGTTTGTTTATTTATAAGAATAAATTATTCTTAGTTATATTTTAATGGGTACAGCTCATATTGTTGGTCCAAAGAAAGTTTTATAATTTGATTGTCGTAAGCACCACACGGCACTTATGTAAACAATAACAAACAAAACCCATTGTTGTGGCTATGCTCGCCTCCACCATAGATAACTAGTGTTGTACACGTATGAATGTTAACACAGTGAATAGAATCGATTTCATGGTGGATCACTCGAGTGGGAATTCATGTTTATATTTTGTTTACTTTGGTGTCTTAGAAGTAGTTCATCGATACATTTACCTATGTGTATTTATGTTATTTGTTTAATGTTTTTCGTTTTAATTTATTCAGTAGGCTAGCGAAGTACCTAGGTAATGGAGTTTAAACTGATTAACACCTACTTATTATTAACTAGATAGGTACCTACGTACCTTATCGCTTTTATTACATACATAAGTGAATTAAAATATTGATTTCCGCCGACAATTTGGCTTGATTAACTCATAGAAAGTAAAAGTTATTGACAAGTTCGACGTAGTGGTTCCATTAATTATGTAAATTAAGATGGCTGTTCTATCATCAGATTTTTGTGTCACACACTTGCGAGCCTACATAACTTTCGAAGGATAACGAGATATTTTAACTATTTGAAGATGCTAAATATATCGGTACCTATCGACAGTTCATAAATTATTTTATCTGGGCTGAATATTGGATATTCTAGGCCCCAAGTTCTTTGCGCTTTCCCTTTAAATTCCACATACATTTATCATCGTTGGCGCAGTGGCTGAGCGATCGACTGCCCGCCACGTATCGTGGGTTCGATTCCCGGACGGAAGTACGGACCATATATTTGTATGGCCTACAGATAGTTGTTCCGAGTCTGGCTGTTCGTGCATGCGACTTTAAATGTTTGTAAACTCTCCCACGACACAGGAGGGGCAACGTTTTTAAAAAAGAAAGAAAGAAAAGAAAGAACTATGTTGGGGTCGGCTTCCAGTTTAGACTGGAATCCAGTTAGCTGGATGCAGCTGAATGCATTTTACATGTAGCGACTGCCTATCTGACCTCCACGTAGCATAGCATTCGATCAACCCGTGCGGCTGTTTTTATTTAGCCACGAGCTCACAAACATCTATCACCACAGACATTTATATAACAACTAAATACCTACATGTTTTATTCATCGGTAAAATATTGGCTGGAAATAAAATTCAACCAATCCCTTTACCCCGCATTCCTACCTTCACCCCCTGGTACTACTCCACATGACACAAACAGAAAGCAATGTAATATTTAAACACGCCATTATTACGAGGAAGATGTGAGTAAACACACACACATACATAAACACACATCCAACGTAACGACGGAGAAAGTGTTTTGATGTGAAAAGGCTCGTGCTTGCCCACTTTGGGACCACCCCGCCGGCCTGCGCTTGCGCCTGAGTCTGCGCGGATGGCACGCGCGGAAGCGATTTGTGATGTCAACGCACTTAGTACAATAGAAATCTGGTTATGAATATATGAGGATGTGTTTGATGAGTGTCTAAAGGTGATCAGTTGGAAATTTGATGGTACTATGGTATGTAAGCTGGCTTTGATGATGGCTTTCTCTGAGTTATACTCTTATAGTATCTTAAAAAATATGTTGTGACTTCAAAAGAGGACGCGAACTCTGAGTTGGTTTAGGCATTCCTTCTCATTCCTTCTTCTTCCGACGGCACAACCGGCGCCGCCGGCACCCGCTAAAGCGGCGCCATCGGCACCCAAGAGGGCCCAGGGGCCGCCTAGGGTGAAAGCCCCACGCTCCGCGGCTGTGGTTGTGACGCTGCAGCCCGGAGCCGTCGAAAGGGGCCTCACATATAGGGCGGTCCTGACGGAGGCAAGGGCGAGGATCGCGTTCCCCGACCTGGGGACACCGACCGGCTTCAAGATGAGGCCGGCGATTACGGGGGCGCGGCTCTTCGAGCTTACGGGTGCCGATGGTGGCAAAAAGGCGGACCTCCTGGCCGCCAAGCTGCGGGAGGTCCTCAACCCGGAGGACGTCCGGGTGTCCAGGCCGACGAAGACCGCTGAGCTGCGCGTCGACGGCCTGGATGACTCGACGACTCCGGCTGAGGTGGTGGCGGCCGTCGCCCGAGCGGGTGGGTGTCCGCCTGAAGACATCCGCACGGGCGACATCCGGGTGGACGCTTCCGGGCTCGGCTCGATCTGGGTCAGATGCCCGGTGGCGGCCGCACACAAGGTCGCCAACGGCGGGCGCCTGTTGGTGGGATGGGTGGCAGCAAGGGCCAAGCTGCTGCGACCGAGGGCTTTGCGGTGCTACCGCTGCCTTGACATTGGGCATGTCAGGGTGCGGTGCAACGCCGAAACAGACCGCAGCGAGGAGTGTTATCGCTGCGGTCAGCCCGGCCATAAGGCGGCCCAGTGCTCCGCGTCGCCAAACTGCAGCCTCTGTACAGCTGCAGGGAGGCCCGCTGGGCACAGAGTGGGTCAAAAGGCCTGTGGTGCGCCCGCGCCCAAAAAGAAGAGAGGGGGTGCCAAGGCTGGCGGGGGCTCTTTACCCCCCCCTCAGCCTGGCCGCCCTCCGGCCGACTCCCGGCCTAGGCATGGTGCGGAGGGGATGGACTGCGCTTAATGGCGCTGTACCATTTCCTCCAGGGCAACATCAACCACTGTGCCAGAGCTCAGGATCTCTTGCATGCATGGCAGAGTGGTCGATTCACGTGGCTGTGGTCGCCGAGCCGTACTTTGTCCCCCCCAGGGATAACTGGGTGGGCGATCTGGACGGTTTGGTGGCCATAATTGGCGGGGCTCTCGTCAACCCGTCGCGAGGTCACGGCTGGGTGGCCGTCCTCGCGAACGGTATTGGCACTGTTGGGGCGTATTTCTCGCCCAACAAGAGTCTCGCCGACTTCGAGAACTTCCTTGTCGAGTTGGGTGGCGTCGTGGGCCGACTCCACCCTCGCCCTGTGCTGTTGCTAGGGGATCTCAACGCCAAGTCTACGGCGTGGGGATCTCCGGCGACCGATGCTCGGGGTGAGGTTTTGGAGGAGTGGGCGGTCACCACTGGTTTGACCGTCCTAAATCGGGGCTCGGTCCACACATGCGTGCGGCAGCGGGGCGGGTCTATAGTGGACGTCTCGTTCGCTAGCCCTGCTGTCGCTAGCCGTGTCCGCGACTGGCGTGTCGCCGCGGAGGCGGAGACGTTATCGGATCACCGATATATCCGTTTTGATGTCTCCGCCCAGACCGCCGGCGGCCGCAGTCCATCGGCTCCGCGGACGGACGGTCCGCACTGGGCGCGTACGCGCATCGACAGGGAACTTCTCGAGGAGGCCGCCATTGTCCAGGCCTGGATCCGGGAGTCGGCAACGACCGAACCCGACGACGTCGACGAGGGGGCGCTGTGGTTCCGTGGGGCGATGTCGCAAATCTGCGACGCCTCCATGCCCCGCGTCCACGCACAGTCTGCAAGGCGCCAGGTGTACTGGTGGTCCGCCGAGATTGCGCAACTGCGCTTCTCGTGCGTGACGGTTTGGCGCCGGTACACCCGATACCGCAGAAGACGTCGTCGGGTTCCTGACGAAGAGGCCGCGCTGTATGAGGTGTACAGCGCGGCTAAGCAGGCTCTGAGGCTGGCCATCGGCGAGGCGAAGACGCGAGCCAGGGAGGAGATGCTGGGGACTCTGGACGGGGATCCGTGGGGGCGCCCTTATCGTGCGGTTCGTGGGAAACTCCGAGCCGCGGCGCCTCCACTCACCGAGAGTCTCCAACCCGAGCTGTTGGACGCTATAGTCGCAGCCCTCTTCCCGGCAAGAGCGGAGCACACTCCGCCGCCGATGGCTTTGCCCACAGCCGCAGAGCCTGCAGAGGACAACGCCATCAGCGTCCCAGAGGTGACACGGACAGAGATGGGGGCAGCCGTGACGCGGCTCCGGGCCAAGAACGTGGCTCCGGGGCCCGACGGGGTTCACGGCTGCGTGTTAGCCCTCGCTCTGAAGGAGCTAGAGCCCCAACTGAGAGGACTCTACACAGCGTGCCTCGAGCGGGGCCAGTTTCCCTCCTTGTGGAAGTCTGGCCGCCTGGTCCTGCTCAGGAAGGCGGGGCGCCCCGCGGACTCTCCGTCCGCGTACCGGCCCATAGTGTTGTTAGACGAGGTGGGCAAGCTGTTCGAGCGGATAATCGCAGCCCGCCTCGTCGACCACTTGTGCAGAGAGGGGCCGGACCTAGACGAGAGCCAGTTCGGTTTTCGGCATGGGCGCTCCACTATTCACGCTGTGTCGAGAGTGAGAGTCCTAGCGGAGGAAGCAGTGTCCCGGGGCGGGGTGGCGTTGGCGGTCTCTTTAGACATCTCCAACGCGTTCAACACCCTGCCCTGGAGCTGCATTCGGGAGGCACTGCGGTATCATCGGGTGCCTCTCTACCTCCGCCGCATCGTTGGGGCTTACCTGGCGGAGGTGTGTCACCTACATGGGACGTGATGGCGGACACCAGCACCGCGTGTCGTGCGGTGTTCCACAGGGCTCGGTCGTAGGTCCGCTCCTGTGGAACATCGGGTACGACTGGGTGCTGAGGGGCGGACTCCAACCGGGCGTAGACGTGACGTGTTACGCGGATGACACGCTGGTCACGGCCCGGGGGAGCTCGCACAGGGAGGCAGCGTTGCTGGCGACGGCGGCGGTCTCACAGGTGGTGAGCCGCATACGGCGCCTAGGCCTGGAGGTGGCCCTCAGCAAGTCGGAGGCCATGGTATTCCATGGTCCCCGACGGGCGCCGCCGCCGGGATCACACATCGTGGTCGGGGGGGTCCGAATAGCTGTCGAGTCCACCATGAAGTACCTGGGATTGGTGCTCGACAGCCGGTGGGATTTTGGACCCCACTTCCGGCGGCTGGCGCCCAAGTTGTTGGGCGCGGCCGGGGCGCTATCAACGCTGCTTCCCAATCTGGGGGGCCCGAGCGCCGCCTGTAGGCGGCTCTACGTAGGGATCGTGCGATCGATGGCCCTGTACGGGGCCCCGATCTGGGCGGCTGACCTGACGGCCTGTAGCCTCTCTGTTCTGCGGAAGCCACAGAGAGCGATGGCCGTCAGAGTCATCAGGGGATATCGCACGATCTCCTGCGAGGCGGCTTGTGCACTGGCCGGATCCCCGCCCTGGGACCTGGAGGCGAAAGTACTCGCGTCACTGTACCGGTGGCGCGAGGAAGCGCGGGCGCGAGGCGAGCGACTGACGCAGCGACACATGGAGCTGCGTCGGTCCCAGCTTCGTCAGGTCCTGGTGGCGGAATGGCGGGAAAGGCTTTCACGCCCTACCGCCGGCCTCGTCACCATCGAGGCGGTCCGGCCGGTGCTCGATCACTGGCTCGGGAGGAGGCACGGCTCCCTGTCGTTTCGGGTGACACAGGTGCTCTCGGGGCATGGTTGCTTCGGGAAGTACCTGTGTCGCATAAACAGGGAGCCGGACGCCCGGTGTCACCACTGCGTCGACTGCCGGGAGGACACGGCGTGGCATACGCTGGCAGAGTGTCCCGCTTGGGAGGATCCACGCCGTGCCCTCGTTGCGGAAGTAGGCAGGGACCTGTCGCTGCCGGCCGTCGTGTCATCGATGGTTGGCAGCGAGGAGGCCTGGAACGCGGTGGTGTCCTTCTGCGAGACGGTTATCTCGCGGAAGGAGGCTGCGGAACGGGAAAGGGAGATATCTTCCTCCAACCCGGCCCGCAGCAGACGCACCGGGCGTCGGCGGAGGGCGGACAACGCCCTCTTCCAGCCCCCCTAAATGGGTCCAGGGGCGACGGACCTGGGGACGTCTGTCGCCCCCTTAACACCAGGACCCGAGGTGGTGGCGCGTGTTCCACGCGCGCCCCTCTTAGACGTCGCGGGGGGAGTCTAACACCTCACTCCGCCCCTCGTCCTGAGGAGGCCTGCATAGGCGGGCCGGCACTAGCTGGGGGTTGCGGAAGGATCGTACGTTCCCGCGACCCCCGGCGTAGGTGTGAGACGGAACAACGGGTGGTTTTTAGTCAGTAAGAGTCTGACAGACCCCTTCGCTCCCCCAGAGCGAAGGACATCCATGAGGATTTTCCAACCCGCACCAAAAAAAAAAAAAAAAAAAAAAAAAAAAAAAAAAAAAAAAAAAAAGGCATTCCTTCTCAGGGATCACTCAGAAAAGTAAGACGCCATCTAATTTTAAAACCGACCGTAAAAAATAGATCGTCGACCGACAGAATGAAATATCATTTAATTTGCTTTCATTTGTACTTGCATATGGTAAGGTACCTACTTAACTTAAGATATGCTACTTGTTCATATCCCATATTAATAAGTCCTTGTTTCCAATGTATGTTATTAACGCTCATTTAAATATCAACTTTATTTTAAACAGTATTGAGTTAATTTCAGAATAAATAGTAGGTACCTACTATTGATAAGTTATTACAATGGTAGAAGTGGACTTTACGTATGAGTGTTAAAGTTATTTTTCCAAAAATACACGTTTGTTTACAAGACATGAAGATGGAAACTAATTTGCGTTTGAACATGTACCTAAGCTCAAACGCAAATTAGTTTGATCTTCAAGTCTTGTCTATTTTTAGAACGGAACTTTTCTACATATTATACGAGTATATACTAATACTAGCTGACCCAGCAAAAGTTGTTTTGCCATTTAAAAGTTACATGATGAAAAATAGATGTTTTCCGATTCGCTGGCCTAACCGATATGCAAACAAAATGTCATACAAATCGGTCCAGCCCTTGCGGAGGAGTTTAATAACAAACACCGTGACACGAGAATTTTATACATTAGATTTTCTAAGAGTTACTCTTCAACATGCATGTCATTCTGTCGAATTTCTTGAACACATTACCTCCGGAGGGCGCACGCACATCGAGAAGCTACATAATTTAAAATTCAGACTAAAATACCTTACATCCAATCAATCACAACGCTAATGCTCTCAAACCGCTACTCGTCTACTTTTGCGCCAGTAGCCCCAAGAAATTTTGGTAGGCTGTCCAGTCGACCAGTCGGGCGGCATTCCAATAAGATTAAAAGTATACCACGGAAAGCCAGCATCCACTTTTGATTCCGTCCCTCCCCTCGACGGGCTACAAAATGACAGTCATTATCATTTTTGAGCGCTCTTTTTCTTTCTAACTAAAGAAGTATTAAATGTAGGTATTGTAAGATTATTTTTGGTAGGTAGGTGTCCTCTACTGTCAGGTCTGACCTTTGTATACGTACTCTGAGAAACTAACGTTCCTGAGGTACCGGATTAACAAAGGTGTTTTTTTTTACGATTCTAAAGGAGTATGTGTAGGAGCAATAAAGAGAAATATCTAGGAGCCCCAAATATTCTTCAGTAGATACGTGTGCTTGCTCTTTTTATTCGGTTCTTTAAAATGGCATCGTCAACCGTAAGTAGCCATTCAGAGAGGTATATCTGATGTGTACAAATTGATTTATTGTGTAGTTCTTGTTATAGGCAATAAGGTCATAAGGTACATCTTATAATGCATCGACCTAATATGGTACTTATGGTGGTCAAATAGATGGTTATTATGATATTATTGCATGAAGTGAAAATTTTAGATTCCTTTTTTAAGATGGGCCTATTAGATTTGGCACAGTTAAAGTTTATATTGAAGAAAAGTGCAGGAAGCCGAAACAGTCGAATTTCGACTACCTACTTAGCGACCACTAGTTAAATGTATAAAAATGTATAAATATTTATTATGAGTTGATGGGAGGTGGATGGGTGGTTCGTAACATATCGAGACTCCCCTTGCCTCGGAAAGCACGTTAAGCAACGGCTTAACGTGCTTTCCGAGGCAAGGGGAGTCAAACACTGACGACTGTCGACTGTCAAAGACGGTACGGGTAGTCAGAAGCCCGACAGTCTGACAACCAGTCTTACCAAGGGATATCGTGTTGCCCAGTAACTAGATGGTCAGATAGGCAGCTGTAAAATATTGGTATTCAGCTGCATCCGGTTAGTCTGGTAGCCGACCCCAACATAGTTAAGAAAAGGCTAGGCAGATGATGATGATGATGACATAATACTTCAGTGGAAATATTTCAGTAATTCTTTTGCAAGTTTGCAACAAAAGATAATTGAGATAGCACGTATGATTCATTTACTTAGCATCTGTTCGTATTCATAAAAAATCATACCTAATGCACGTTGCAAAATGCATTTTTGTATCGCGCAACACCAACATTGTGCACGGTGTTGCCAAACTGAAAAAAAAGTAAAAGTTACCGTTTTGGCCAAACGTTCGGCCATTTCAGGCCAAAAGTGGAATAATGGGTGTTAATGTTTATAGCGTGGGCAGTGAAAATTGCGAAATGGAGTCAAACAACTGTCAATGTAGGTCGAAGTATAATTTGCACCGAATTGTTCTGTAAACTGCGGCATGAATGGTTCATTCGTTATTTCGCTACAAACCTACATTAAGGACAATAATATAATAACCACATATTTAATAATAATTATCGTCATCGTCATCCTTCAGCCCTCATCCCAATTTATTTGGGATCCACACAACTTCTCACTCAGTCGTCACTTTCAGTCTCTCAGAAGCCTATTGTAATATGTTTATAATATATTTAAATACTCTGAGACAGTGATCCTTCGTAGCATCAAAGCCAATTCAACTCCAGCACTTTAAGCTATCCCAAACTATACATTTTTCTCAATTGAACATAAACCTTATTCTTTTGTTAAAAAGTTGAAAAACTATTGATGAAATTTGACAGATTGGAGTAGCTTGATGTGCTGGCGTCTGTATCTACCTAATCAAATATTCCTATCGCTGCTCTCATGCAATATCTTGTGACAACTAGTTCCGGCAATTAGCAGCTGAACATGCTGTGTAAATAGTTATACAATTTGTATGTAACTGTCTCGTAACTACTCGTGAATTGTGAGCCTGCTGTACGAAAGCATACAGATGTGTGGTCTTATGAACCACAACTTGTAAGTGTGTTACTAATAGCACACAAACGATATTTGGATTTAAAGAAAGCGTTTCCATGACGACTGGTAGAGACGTATGTAAGGCAAAATACGAAATAGCATTGTGATCTCAAGTCCCGGAGTAGTAAAGAAAAACATGGAAACGTCGGGACGATAGCTGTGAGGCAGTCAAATGCAAAGATTAACATTGCAATTTTAAAGCTAATAAATTCAAGTTTGAATAAGTTTTTTGCAATTTGTAGCTAAGCACTAGGTAGTGGATTTTGAAAAACGTTATTTGCGACCCATTGATTTAACTTCACAAATGTTAATCGTTGCCAAAAATCACCTCCACAATTTCAGGAAAACTCCAATGCGAATACATGAATATTATTTTACAAACACGAGCCTAAGAAAGTACGTTTCACTGTTCCTTTGTACATAATTGCCGTGTTTAACCTTTACGTCTGTGGCTGCGTTTGCGCAATAAATCTGACCACTCTCTTGGGGTTTGCATCATTTTGCTGTATTATTTTAATGTTTTCCCATACTGTACTGTTATTTAGCGCCTTGGGAACTGTTTAGACATCTTACAAAACTAAGTTTAGACTTAATAGAGTGAGAACGTGACTATTGTCCAGTTCCTTGTTGTTCTTATCATGACTGTAGCCACTTCGGTACTGCAGGGAGTACTGGTCAATATTACAAGCCGTAAACCAGCTAACCTATAAGGTACCTTTTGGTAATGTTCAATTTATTATCATCCTTTCGAAAAAACATTTTTTGATGCCTTAAAAGAATGTAAGAATTTCTAATTAAACTATGGAAGCTATGTATTTATGAGTCATGTATTGTGTACATCTTTTGTGGAGATCCAACGCAAGATGTAAATATACGAACTAACTTAAATTCCGAAAAATAAAATAAGTAAGACAAATTCCGAATATGTTTTGTCTTCTCGAGATATTCGAAGGAAGGAATTGACGGCAAGGTTGGCGCAATAGCTGGGCGATTGGCTGTTGCTCTGCGTGTCTCGGGTTTGATTCCCGCACGGAATAAATATTTGTATGTCCTACAGGTAGTTGTTCCGGGTCTGGCTGTTTGTGTATGTGAGTTTGAATGTTTGTAAACGCACCCAAGACATATGAAAGACATTCCTAGTGTGGGGCAGCGTTTCAATAAAAAATAATTACCTACGTATGTAGAGAAAAGGATAATTCATAACGTTTCGTAAAAACACAAGTACCTAGTGTGAGTCATCTCAGGTGAAACTCTTGCGCGGTCCTCAGCTCCAAAGACGAAAGCTTTTGTTTTCTTAAACACGTGCGTCCCATTTACTAAAGTACCCATATTATCTGTACCTAAATATTAAGCATTCCTTAATAGGCAGCTCAAGTAACAGATTATTGAACACTAGTGCCTAGCCTTAAGCAGATTACCTTAAGTGAGTTAGCTATTTGGAGGCCTTAGAGCAGCTGCATCGTTTAATCTGACAGTTATAAGATAGATTGGGTTGAACAACTGCACAGTCTGACTGCTCTATGATTTATTTTATAATCTCTAGTTAACTGGCCTCAAGTATTTATGAATTTCCAGTCAGGGCTTGATACCGCTCCTCAGCCTGATTACCCAATCCATTTTAATCTCTGGTTAGATTAGTCAGTGGATAAGTATCTATGAGTAATAACGAACGTCTAAGGATGTTGCATAGGATATTTGACCTACATTGGTTTCGTAAGCTTCGCGTCTTCATTTGTTTCAGATAGCCGGTCCAGCACATTTTCGTTTGTGGAATAGATAATCTTATTAAGCTTGAACTTTTACTTCTTTTTAACGATACCGCTATTATTGATACATGTAGAAATAAAATAAAATAAATAATCACAGGGCATCAAGAAATTCATCCGCATCACTGTCAACGGGAAAAGTGACCACGTTGAATGGCAATGCTGATTCTTTGGCCAAAAGAAGGCCAGCCCTCTGGACACTTGAAGAGTCAACCAAACGCTTCGCGATTTCTAGAAAAACTAAATGGGTACACGGGCCCCATGGCCCTAGTGTTTCAACTACAAACGGCTCAAACATATAACTTCCAGTTAGGTTGTTGTTTTTTCGCCGTTTAAGGTTTTCTGCACCTGCAGCAGCCGCACCTGCACAGTCCACCGTACTAGGAAGATGGGATATTTAAAAAAGAGTACCCATTTTTGACCAATGAAAAAAAGGAGGTTCTCAATTCGAAACGTACCTATATTTTATAATACGTATCCATATCGTTTCCCAATTCTGTCCCTTGAAACAACCTTTTCAACGCGGATTAAAAGACCAATTTACACATAAAAAAAATCTACAATCAACGTACCGGACGGATGTATAAATTATCATCTCCAAACAGCCACAGACTCAAAAGACCATATTAAATAAATTACTAGGCAGGGACGTCACAGCGTGAAATCAACTTCTCTTTTTATAGAATCACCTCAATCGCGTAACATCATTACATGAATTGCGTCCGCGCATCGCATCTACTTCATATTAGACAGTCATTAGGTTACACACGTAATAACAGCCGGCCCATATTGGAGTGCTGAGCAAAATGACGGGGCAATTTAGAATGTGGTTATACTTAGGGTCACCATTTGACAGTTATCAGCAAATATTACATACTTACTCTGAACTTACGTACAGATTTTGATAACTACATAGTTATTTTTTTTAAATGGTCATCCTTTAGGGTTGATAACTGCTCAACCGAACTTCCCCGTGGGGACTTTATAAGGACTTTACAAGGCCTCCAGTCAGGCCAGGCCACCAGCCACATAGGTAGATTATTTAGAGCTGGAAAAGTGTACAAAGGACAGTCATTGCCAAATAAAATTGCTATTTTAAAGTAAGGCTAGTAAGTTACAGGCTTATGTTTTACTAGCTGTGACCCGCGGTTTACTCGCTCCCGAGGATCGTACCGCGACCGTGATGTTTAATAGCCTACATACAATATTCCTCAAGAAATGGGCCATCAAATCACCAATAAACTTCAGCATTACAATGTTAGTTGCCATACTCCTCAGAAACGGCTTGATCGATTTTTATGAAATTTCTATTTTTTAAATTTTTTGGCTTAAATGGGCGAAACACCGTTTGCCGGGTCAGCTTTAAATAGTTTTGTCGAAGTTCATTGTACATTCCCTTTTTTATCTAGGGCTCTGAAACCATCCAGTGACCCAGTGTGCAAAAACGCCATTTAGATTGTATGTGATAACCCTGAGGTCAATTGAGCCAGTAGATCCACTATTCCCTTCTAAATTCATATATTTTTTTGTTCTGAAGTATGTTACCATTCTCTCGATGAGACCCTGACGGCTCCTGCGCCGTAGTGAGTCATTTAGATTCATCAAATGATTAGTTATGCTCTGGTCGATTCGCAACAACCGTTTGACACGGTGCCTCACGGTTCCCAGGTTAAAGGTTAATGGATTATTGTCGAATTCTCAATTTCGAATGCGTAGACTGTGTTCCGGTTAGATGTGTTTTGATACGGAATAAATTTGGGTTGCATTCTGTAGAGTTTATTGGGATAAATCTTTCTTCAACATTTTCTCTTCTTCTTCTCGTATATTTATATTTTTAATGTATTTCTTGTTTCTCGTTTTTTGTTTCTATGTTTAGTATTGTGTCGTTGTGTGCCTGAGCATGTGCTGAATAAATGTTTTTTCTTTCTTTCTTTCTCTTCGATATATCGTCGATGTCTTTCGTTTAACATTTCTCTATTCAATTATTTTTATTTTTAAAATGACATGTATTTGTACACAAATGGTTGAATAATAGTTCACTTAATGTTATTTACTTTCAGTTACAAATAAATATGATTAATTTCGTGACCTCAATCATTTCCCGCTTATCTGAGGTAGCTAAACATCATCGCAAATAACAGTCTGCGCGTGAGCATTGCATAACGTCATGTATGTATTTGTGTAAACTCTTGAAATTGAAAGGCGTCCGTCATTTATAGTGACGTCACTTGCGACTAGAGTGACGAAACCCTGCATTTCAGTTACTTTTACGGTAAATGTAAATGGCAAATATTGTTCTAGAGTTTTCACATCGTTTTGCAACGCATGCTAAATTATAATATTAAACTTATTACTTGAATATTTAGTTAAGAAGAGAAGGAAGGAACCATAGGACGTCCAAAAATTCATCCGCGTCGCTGACAACGGGAAAAGTGCTCAAATGGCTGGCAGCATTGCCACGTTTAATGGCAATGCTGATTCTTAAGCCCAAAAAAGTGCATAATTCTCACAATACAAGGTTTAACTCCATTTCAGTTATTACGGTTTACCGCGTGGCCGGAAATATATATTATAAGGGCATAAAACTGGAAATGTAGTTATTGAACTACTAGACTATTTCTCAGTATTAGCCCGGAGTCTGGATTTGTGACCAGTTTGTTATGCTTGCCCGCTATTGCATGGCACTTGACCATAACTGGGCACAAATCCAGACTCTGGGTTGCTATTAAGAAATTCCAGATGAGGAAAAACCCAAGAAAGCTTTGCCCAACTGGCGTATCGTTACCAGGACCTATTGCTCAGCAGTTGCGAACAAAAGACCATCAACGAGGCAATTAGAAGCTCCTCTCTCCTCCTCCTTATTTCCTCAATGTTCTCACCTGTCTTAGTCTAATAAATGATGTATTATCATAGCAAATATTTCTACTTTCCTTAACATAATCATAACGTAATACCATCGCTTTAGCGTAATGGCTTCCTAGTCGGGCACTAATCGAGGTTCTGTGCTGTTCAGATGGTGCTACTAGGGTGCGTATAGATCTGCGTGCAAGACTTGCGTGCTGTCGCTAACTTGCGAGTTGCGACAAGCAATTTTAGACATGCAAGCTGGTCATGAGATTTCTTAAGCAAATTTGTGTGTGTGTGTGTGTGTTATATAGTCCATCATTGCCCTAAATTATGAATTATGAGTAGGATTGTGGAGGATTACAAAGTGGAGGAAAACCTAGAGACTAGATAGACCGGTATTAGTGAGATGACGGCAATAGAAAGAAGAAATGAAGAAAAAGATGCGCCGACCCCAAAGTCGCTTTGATAGGGGCATGAGGATGATGATAACGATGATGAAAATCGAAAGTTATTTTCTAGTGATTGCAACTTTAAGTAAATATTTGTTTCGTAATAGGTGGTATGGTTTTGAAAATAGAAAATAAAGATTAAATTAGTTCAATTAGTTTAGAAAATATAATAGAAATAGGCGTTGAGGTACAGACTCTACCTCTCCTCCCAATTTATTTGGAAGGATACGGGTATACCTTATACCTATTTACGGAAATAATTACGATTTATCATGTGACGATAAATGGATGTTTCATTAAAAGCATTTGTGATCGGTTACTCCAACAAATCGCCATTAAATTGAAAAGAGCGTGGTGGTTCCCACTCGCGCATTCTCCAATGTGTAATCACCCTTACATTGACTCTAAGTCTGACATTTGCAGCAATTTGCCAGGTCGTGGGAATGGGAGGGGCGGGAAAAAATGTAGCAAACATAATTGTGTGGTTTGATCTTGTTTACACGGGATTAGAGGGAAGCGGGTTAGTACAGCACTGGTTACAAGTAACTGGTAGTTAGTTGATTGCTGAGTTCAGATGGGAAGCAGTCACGTTTGATTAGGTACGGTATGGCGCACGTCAGTGGTAACATAACCAGTATAACCTGGACTCGCATTCCGCAGTACTCTAGGCCAGCTCAAGGTCAAAGTGTAGTTAGGTGATCTTTTGGGACACGTCAATGTATGTTTTTTTTTTAATTAAAAGGCGCTGGAATTTCCTTTTCCTGTTGTCATGGTATGGGCATGTGATACGAAAGAATGAGGACCATGTTGTGAGAAAAGTTTTGAGTATGAATGTGCACAATGGTAACAAGAGTAGGGGGACACCAAAGAAAAGATTGTGTGTGCTAGAAAAGAGATGACTTTCGAGATGACGGCAAATAGAGACATATGGAAGAAGAAAACTTGCTGTGCCGACCCCAAACAAAAAAAGGGTAAGGGCAGGAGGATGATGATGATGAGGCTGGCAATTCCTATTTGATTGATCCCTGAGATGAAATGCCAAAACAAACTCGGAAAAGAAACCCGAGAAAAAGATCTATCTACAAAAATGATTAATTTATTCAAATCTAATTAAGATTATTATCAGACTGTGAGACAGTTTTGTTAAAATCTCGCAAAACCTGCCATACTTGATATCAGTCACAATGACACAATGGCTTCACTAGGAACTGATTAACACCGCATCCATTCATTGTTATAAACCTTGGTAACTTTCCTTCTTCTTGTGATTTTGTCTATTTCGATGATAAAAGTTTTGTTCCAATTGTTCTTGTAACTTTTGATTTCCGTTTCTTAATCATTAACATCTAATTTCCGGCCTTATCTATCTTGATATACAGTACTTATATTGAAATCTTGTATGGATCAGAATGTTGGTCCATAAAAGGGATACATGAAAGGCAGTTGTATGCCGTTGAGATGAGAATGCTATGGGGGATGTGTGGTGTTACGCGAAGGGATAGAATAAGAAATGAGTAAATAAGAGGAAGTCTGAAAGTGGCGCCTGTGACAGAGAAGTTGTGTGGAAATCGGTTGTCATGGTATGGACATGTAATGCGAAGGAATGAGGATCATGTGGTGAAGAAAGTTTTCAGTATGAAGGTAGAGGGTTACAGGAGAAGAGAGAGACCCCAAATAAATTGGGATAGGGGCAAGAGGATGATGATACAAGTCTTGAACTCTTTGCAAATTAGGCACCGTTATGGTCTATTGAAAACTTACCTCTAGGAGGCCACGGGTAGCTACAGATTACCAGCCACCTTGATATCATCGCAATTCAAATGACAGAAGAAAATAATAGAAATCACCTTTTTCTATTTAGACACAAAAAAATACCAAGATTTAACGTGGTATTTTTATTTTTATTTCTATATATATATTTTTTTCAAATTAGGTTCAGAGAATGAGAACTATTTGAACGTCAACAATTACATAAGCTAGTTCACCAATAAGCCCGCCCTGCAGGGCGGGCTTATTGGTAAACTAGCAAAAACACTAGGAAGTGGTGCACCACTTCCTAGTGTTTTTGCTGGGAAGAAAAAGTGGCGCATTTAACTCCAAAGCAGGAAATACCTACGCCAGCGCCATTTTCTTTCACAAAACAATCTTTCTAAATCTATCTTAAAGCTCTTTCATCAACATCATCATCATTATTCTCCTGCCCTGATCCCAACTTATTTGGGGTCGGCGTAACATGTCTTCTTCTTCTATACCTACATCTCTATTTGCCGCCACCTCCTTTCTAGCCATATCATCTTTCACTCAATTGTGAACATCAAAGGATATGAAAGGTCAGCTGGGCGGTGTCAATACACTGTGTCGTGTTATGGGTGCTTCGAACGTGATTCCGGTGTCTTTGACTACGGTCACGGTAATTTTCACGCCCACCTACGGTCGGGTTGGTTAAGCGATGAGCGAAAAGCGGGTGTTTGGCGTTCCACCTTATTGTATTATATTTTTTGGCGTTCCTCCTTATCACAGACTAGCTGACCCCGCGTTTTACCCGCTCAGAAGGGTCGTTGCGTGAAGTTGAATAGCATTTTTACCTTTTTCAAAGCCGGCTGGTAGATCCAGAAAGCCATTTCCGTAATTAAATGCAACCTCAACTCAACGACAATGAGCATCAAATATTGGTCAAAAATAAATGTGAATGAGACGTATTTTTGACTGATTGATTCAGAGCCATGCCCCTCACGCCTTCAAAGAAAAAGCAAAAAACTCTTCGGTTTTATAAACATCTCTCTGTGAATGGTTTAATAAAAAGTGAGCCTGGTTTTGAACGGGTGAACTACATAACCTTTACACCCGACTTGTTGCTTTTAGTGACTTTGATAAGGTCAGGTTGCTCGTCGCCTTCAATCACATTTGTATTAATAGTAGTTTATGAAACTGTTACATATCAGAGGTAATTTAAACACGCATTTACTCGTATAAATACTCATACACTCCACAAATCAGTGTCCACCACACATAACACTAAAATCATTGAAAACTGAACGTAGGTACTTAATTTGAAAAAATATTGTTTTTTACTTTTTAATTTACCGTGGAAAGAGTCTGTGCCATTTAGGTACGTATTTTGCATTTCAAAATAAGAACTCTATGATTCGAGTTTAAAAAATAATATTACAGAACTGCATACAGTATAAAATAATGATTATGCTTAGAAACTAGATGTTTTAATGGACGCAATTACTTTACACAGTATGGTGATACTAATTTCCCATTAAACTTATACCCGCTATGTCTTACAATTTAACAGTTATAAAGTCCATCACATTAATTCCATTACATTATCTCTATCGCATAATCTTCTGAACGTTTTTAAAGCGAATGATAATCAAATCATAAGTCACGAAAATGAAAGTAATGTACTCTCTCGTAGTGATGGTGTTTCGTATGGGTAATTGTAAGTGATGAGCGGTGTGATGGGAAAGGCTGATAGTATGACAAGCCATAAAAGGAGGGTAAAGCAGAGCTGTAACTGTAGTACACCCACATTTCGCCAGTAAAAACACAAGAGATAGAAAATAAATGTTTGTAAAGGATTGATGATGGCCGACATCACAAGAAAAACATCGTGAGGAAACCTGGACTTATAACGTCTAAAATCGCCAGCCCGTCTTGAGCAAGCGTGGTGATTAATGCTTGTGCCTTCTCTGTATGAGAAGAGGCCTTTGCCCTGCAGTGGGACAGTAATAGGCTGGTACTAAAGGATTGATGAAAAGCAGTGCACGTGTAAGAAGGGATGATAAAAGAAGCTGATACAGAAATGGTTACAACAGGAATTTGTCAGATAGTTTCAAAGACGTAATATTTCTCAAAGAAACTTTGGAAAACAGAGTTATTTTCGCGATTATGATTGTCACCGAAAAAAAGATGTAGTAGTGATATCCTACATAAAGGTACACCTTTGCCCAACTCTTCAGGGAGCAGAGGCGTGATAATATGTTCAATAACCTTATTAAATTCCAACAAAAGTAAAGGCTATGTCAAACACAGGCATGCCTGTATCTGTGGAGGTGTACAAGCAATTAAAATAATTATTTAATAACTTATCATACGCCTCATGCCGCGTTCATAATTCAAATAATCATCTAATATTCCTATCTAAGCAATTGACAATCATTACAATGGATCGACCATAGACACAGAGATACGGACAGAGCGTTCCATATACCTATAGCTGAGAAACGAAAACTGGCAAGAAAGTGTGAGAGAGACAAAGCGAAGGTTCGGCCAGTAGTTGTCAATCAAATCAAAGAAAGAAAGAAAAGAAAGAAAGAAAAGAAAAGAAAAGAAAAGAAAGAAAAACATTGATTTGGGACAAACACAGGATATAAAAAAGAAAAAACACTAAAACTATCAAGTTTACAAATAAAAAACCTCACAGGTTAGGGACAGGTCCAGGTTTTTTTAGGCTAGGCCAAAAAGGCTTCTGTCTCAGCATGACTCTGCGATATTTAAAAAACAAAAAATACCAGAGTGATATTATTCTAATTGGCCGCATGGTCGCTTTGCCTCTTTCTACAGAGTATTCAATATTTTGAGGGTATTCTTCATTCCACTATGTCCATCGGACCGAAAAAAAGATTTGATTGACTGGTGCTGGAATTCATTGCAGTTTGATTGATAGCATGACGTCATAATCACACGTTATGGTGTGACCGTTATGACGTAATTACTGTAACGTCATCAGGTCGGAAAGTGTGTGTAATTATTATGATTACTTTCTTTTATTGATAGTGATGCGTGGGTGTTAGGATAGAAGTATTATAATAATTGAGGTAAATTGTCGCTGTAGGGATTCGCTTTGTCGGTACCTATTACGTGTAAGTACTTATGTGGGATGGTGTTACAAGAGTAAAAGAAGACTGAATAGAATTTAAATATTTAGATGCCAACTTTTTTTTTTAGTGAACCTACTACAGCTTCCGTGCAATATAGTTCACAATTCAGAACACATCGACCAAAAACAATTTTTATAAGTTTAAATGGTACAAGGGAATCGACGCCATTAAGTCTTCTAAGGCCTAAGCAGACTAACGCAAATTACATAGTACATAATTAGTCTATTATATTAGCAATCTCATTCACTTTCTTCTTATTACTGCAATTAATTATAATCTTAGACATCAACCATTATTGTTCTAACAAGAACTAACAAAGCCAGCTAGCAAACATCGTCTTGTTTTATGCTCATCTCTGTTTTAATTCGATGTAAATTATGTACCTTCAGTACAAAAAAAGCAATGTAATTTAAACATAATGGTATCATCTGACAATATCACAATAATGACATCATGTAGTTACGGCACTTTAGCGGTTACATAGATGCATTTGCATACGTTGCCAGAGTAAAAAAAAACTGATTTTGAAATCGGTGCTGCCAACAATAAACATTCTACCTTCATCGTGAGAATAAAAAAAATAAACAATAGATCCGATTACCTCACTTTTCGAGATCTACTTTCATTTAGATGTGTGCTCCTTATGTTAATGGGATACGGTTGAGATTGGCAAACAACATTGTAACGGGATATTCTAATGAGAATATTATGGTAAATACATTTCACTTATAGGTGTTATGCAAATATATTGGAGTTTTTCTCGTGTCGTGTAAAGTCAGCTTGAACACAGCTGTTACGTAAAACGGCCAACAGACCAATTAGTAGTAGAAACTGATTATCTTTTATCGGGCCATGCTGTGCTGTTTATCTCGATGCCAAATGTCTCGTATTAGTTTTTTACATCCTCCTCCTTCTTTAGTTATTTAAAATCTCTTGGTCTAGTGGTCACGAGCATAAGAGTCTGGTTTCGATTCCCAGTTCAGGCAAAGTGGTATTAAGTTTCTCCAATGGAAATTTTCTCATTGCAGCCCGAAGTCTGGATCTGTGCCCGCTTAATGGCAATAGGCTTACCCACTGTTATTTGGGACTTAAACATAACTGGAGAAATGTGGGTCGTGCACCTCTGCACAACGCTTCTTGGAATACAGGCGAGAAGATATGTTTATGTAGTTATTTAAACGAATACTTTACTTACTTACAAATAATACTTTACTAAACTTAACACAGCATGCTCTACTTTTAATATTTCTCTATTCTAGTACTATTATTTTAGTTTTCTTTTCACCGTTTCCTCCGTGCTATGCTGAAACCCCCTTCTTTTGGTCTTTAGGCACCATTAAGGACTAATGTTACTTACTTTCCTTCTCGCATGATTGGTATTGCACTTTTCCTCTTTGCATGCCACCATATTTGTACGCCACTAGGCATAACATAGCGACCTATTTACTTATTTAAGATCTGTATTCACTACCTATGTTACACAAATAATAAATGATTTGATTTGATTTGATTTACTAGTGGTTGCGTTACTTAAGTAAGTAGTCTAAATTTGACCAATTTGAGCTTTCTGCGCATCTTCTCCATATAACTAACAACTAACTACCTTCAAGTATGACAAATCTAACACTCCTTCGTGCTCGTAATTTACTTAAAAAGGGAACGAACATTTTGCTTCAAGTATTAGTATACAACGGAAAGGCTGGTCATCGGTGCACAACCTGGTACGCTTGGGGTCAGTACGTGATTTTGGACCGCGTCGAAATTTTTCGGCGAGTTCTTCCTAACTTTTACGTTTTTTTTCTTTAAATCAGTTAAAAAGCCATGACTTCTATCTAACCTTATTAGATTTTTTAATGGAGGGAGTGAACTTTAACTATACCTTTTTAATTGAAAATCTTATTGGGGTCTTTGGGGTCCACAATCATATACTTAACTAATGGTAACAGGTTGGGCGTCTTCCAACCTTAGTAGATAGACTGATGATGACTTCAACCAATCCAAAAATTCCAAGTTCAATGCCCCTTCTAGATGATTTTCGTAGTCTGCTGCCACTACCGCCTCTTAACTTGTCTAGTATCAATAAAAGCCGTTAGGTCTACGTGACCAGCCACTATCACTGCAAGTGTCGAGGTTTGCATAGTAATGGGCCACTGTGGGTGATAGGTGTACACGCATGGCCATCAATTTCGCCCATCTCTCTTGGACTTTCTCGACTCCTCATTTGCTTTTCCTTGCTTTACCAAAATATGGAAATGCAGATGCAGCGTGACTGTTAAACAATGATTTTCTATTGAAAATGTAACTTTATTCTATAACCCAAGTTAATGCATAGTGGATGGCCGGTCACTCTTGAATATGTTTAAATAATACTAGCCGGCCATGTCGTGATGGCCCAGAAGTTGTGAGTTCAAATCCGGGCAAGTACTTATGTGACTTTTTCAATTCATATTTACTTTCCAATGTTATTTATAAGTTATAAGAGGTCACTGACATAAGTGAAGGAAAACACTGTAAACAAAACCTGGAGTTATCACAAATGGAAGAACCTCATTAGATTTTTATTGGAAGAAGTAAAGTTTAACTTTATCTTTTTAATTGTACATCTTATTGGGGGATCTTTGGGGTCCACAATCATAAACTGAACTCATGGTAACAGGTTGGGCGTCTTCCATCCTTTCCATCATTAATGCAAAACAAAAATCAGAATATGTGTGTGTGCGTGTGTGTTTGTTCCTCCTCCACGCTGAAACGGCTGAACAGATTTGGATTCCGTTTGTTATGAAGTTAGGTCCCTGGAAATTGCCAACAGGGCTTGAACAATCGTTGTGATAAATACTCGCCTTTCTTTGTATAGAAATAGGTCTTTGCCCTGCAATGGGACACTAACAGGCTGGTACATAAAAAAAACAGCCTACAAAGCTGCAACAGACAACGACTTTTGAATTAAGAATTGAAAGATCTACACTCATTCAAATTCACTTTACGTTCAAAACGAGGACCTCAAATCGAAATTCGCATCGTCAGAAGCGTCATTATCATGTGATCGTTGTCGCTTTTTAATTTAAACAGCCTTTAACAAATCCCATTCACGTTTGCGGTAGCGTATCAACCGAAACGATACGAAGATCAAGTTCACGACACTTTCTCCGTTGGTATGGTAGGCAGTGAAGGCGCCATGTTTTATTTATCAATACGGACGTATAATCAGCTCCTACGCATTCAGTGTGCTGTGCGCAAGTACATCCGCGACAGGACTAGGTTTTATTGATGGCGGAGAGAGGTTTATGAGGTGTTAAATGGTTTGTGGTTAACATGAAAGGCAAGTACCAATGTGACTTTTTCAAGTCAAATGTACTTGTACTTTCTAAGTCCGCTGGGTGATCGTTGATAACATATCGAGACTCTTCTGTGCTTCGTAAACCATGCTTAGCTGTTGGTCCTAGCAGACATTTGTACATCTTTGACAGTCTTTACGCGTAGAAGCCTGAATATCTGACAGCCAGTCTTACCGAGGGGTATCTTGTTGCCCTGTTACTGAGTTGTAAAAGTTCTATAGGCAGGCGCTACATGTAAAAATACTGGTATCCAGCTGCAACTAGTTAGACTGAAAGACCCCAAAATAGACGGGAAAAGGCTAGGCAGATGATGAGATGGTGATATACTTTCTAAGTTAAACATCGTGACGAAACCTGGACTTATAATAAATATAAGTTTGAAATAACCAACCCGCCATGACCAACCATGGTGACTTATGCTTGTGTCTTCTCCGTATGAGTTTAGTAGAGGCCTTTGCCCTGCTGTGGGGCAGTAACAGGCTGGTTTTGTGAAAGCCAAAAAGAAAAAAAATGGGAATTAGCCTCATTTTCATTTGTCAGTGGTACAAAGCCGTTGATAGGTAGTAATTATTCAAAATATTATATTCCTACATGAAGTGCCTTTAGAAATGTTAATAGGAACATTACAGTTTAGAAGATCATTGACATCAGAGATTTAGCATATGCTATAAGGCCTTTAAAACGAAACGAAATTATTAAGATTTTGCTAATATAAGACCACACTCCTAATAAGTTCGTTGACACTCCTAATAAGTTCGTTGAATAGAATGAAATTGCCAAACCAATGTCTTCTGGAGCAGTTACCAGCTGACAGAGGTGATAACTACAATCAGTTCAAAAATGGTACAGTCCAGTTGAACTGACGTACTTACACCATTATCCACTTTCTGGAACGAACATTTTCGTAAAATTAATGTGACAAATAAGCGCGTTCATCGCGGTAATAGATTGAATAAATTATCAACGAACTGGCATTTGATTTGCATTTAATATGTGATGCGTCTTTAATTTCGTTCTAAAAAAAGTAACCCTACGTAACCCTTCGTAGAGGTGTTACAATCGTACACCCACGTTTCGCCAGTTATGTTTAAGTTCCATGTAATAGGGTAGTCATCAGCCAGGCTCGGGGTTGTTAATGAGTACTATTGGAAAAAACCAGTACCGCTTTGCCCGGCCTGGGAATCAAATCCAGGACCTCACGCTCAGTATTCTGTCTAGACTCCTTCATTCAGACTCCTGGGAAACAAACCCAGGACGTGACGTTCAGCAGTAACGCTTGCGACCACTAGACCAACGAGGCAGTATTACATAATAAGTGTATTATGCCTTTTCGCTCGCAGTGTAGCCTAAAGTCTAACGATTGTTAAGATCAGGTTTAGTGAAGATAAATTATTGCATAGACTCGCTCTCGTTACCCACACATTTGACAGTTCAATTTTACTCTCTACTACTGTACTAGGAAGGCAGTGATATGTAATTTTCCAGTCTGAATATTGATTAGTTTTATATTTATAACTTTACAGAGAAACAAATGAAGATTCGTTGGTATTTGTTCATCATTGTGTTTACAGTTTCTATACCCCAGCAAATGGTTTAGTTAAGTCAAGTTAAAATGTAAATAAAGTGATAATGTGCTGATTGGTTAGTGACTAGGTAGTTAGAGGAATACCGTGTGGTTTTAGTCAATAAGAGATTTGCAGACTCCTTCCACTGGAAGACTTTATAGATAGAATTTAGACAATCACACAGTTCTGATTACCTAATACAAAATTTCCTCGATCTTTAGTCACATAGGGACGGAAACATACTTTACGGTTTTACGTAATGAATAGAAGCTTTCTAGAAACACTGTGATGACGCAGACTGGATTTCTTTAATTAAGTAGATTGGACATTATACATCGCGGAAACGAATATTTACAATGAAGTTAGAAAGTATGAGATAATTTGTGCAAAGCTGGTTATAACTGTGCAATTTATATTATTTGTGGAATAAATCACAAATATCTTTGAAATTATTGCTGTCTTCATTCCGATGGTATCTTTATTTTATATCCGCCCTGCACGGTAGTTGCGTAAAACATTACAAAGGCAATACCATTCATTTTGACAGTTCAACAGCATTCATTGCGTTATCTACGTTGTTCAGCAGACCAGTTTCTCACACATATGAAGCGGCACGGTTGGCGCAGTGGCTGAGCGATCGACTGCTGCGCCGCGTGTCGTGGGTTCGATTCCCACACGGAACAAATATTTGTATGGCTTACTTACAGGTAGTTGTTCCGGGTCTGGTTGTTTGTGTATGTGACTTTGAATGTTTGTAAACGCACCCACGACACAGGAGAAATTCCTAGTGTGGGGCAACGCTTCAAAAAATACACTTATAATTCCTTTTTTTTTTTTTAATTGTATTATTATGAATACTTGCTTATTAACTGCCAACGGCAGGGTGTTTAGTTGCAATTACGATCAAATGGCTTTCACTAATAAATCATTACACATTTTATTATATACACAGTTATTTTATCCAATAATTAATGCGTTACTTCTTGATACCGATAACTATTAAAACTTTCCAATCGATTTACTTCCAAAATATAAGGAAAAATAAACTGCTTGACGTGATCAAACGTTCAAGCTCAAGGTCACAGCGCAACTATACAGCAGTAGGTCAATACATTGTACAGGGTCAGTGATACGGCTGTAATTGATATATATACTTCATTTGTGCAAAAGGACGCACGGCATTGGTAACATACCCAGTATAAGAGGGTCTCTTATTCTATTAAAAGTCCGTACAACGCTAAGCCAGCTCAGGGTCAAAGAGCTACCTCAGACGTGCAGTCGACTGTACAAAGATCATGATGTCATGTCGTCATTATTTTTTAATTTAAATCCTCACTTGTCAAATCAGCTTTCACATAGCATTGCAGAATGAAATGTGACATTGCAAAATGTTTGTCAAACATTTGTGCACTGTGTACATAATTATGTATGCAATGACAAATTGCCAAACCATGACTTAACATTTACCACTTCCGACTTCATTAATTACAGCAGGCTACATCTGGTAACACACAATAAGTCACGAGGCCATCTTACACTGGTTCTGTTACCACTGCTTCTGTTCTGGTCTCCAGTACCTTTGTTCCTTTGTTCCGGGTAGGAAATACAGAACTCCACCTGGTACGATCTTCCAACTCATCTAACTTCTAAAAATAAACACTTTTCTTCTATCACTCATAGCGCGGAACAGAACAAAACGTTCAATTCAAGGCCACAGTAAACAGTAACAGAGCAGTAGGTCAATGCATTGTATCACTCGCTACGGCTGTCACCGATCCACTTCCTAACACACAATAGATCACGTAGAGTATTAAAAGTAGGTACAGTGACTATCAAAATGTTCGCAAATCGACCGATAAATTGAGACTCGAATCGCTGTCAGCTGTCAATTTGACGTTTATTGTCATGTTGACGTTTATTGTGAAGACGAGAATTTATTTTTGACTGTTTAATGGGAGCAGGTGGATCGTGTTTAGTGGAGTTTAGAAATTTGTGTGTGTGTGTTTACAACGGTTTACTTAGTACGTAGTTAACCGAAATACTATTCATCAAGACATTATTGATGCCTCGTTGGTCTAGATGTCCCAAGCATGAGGTCTTGGGTATGATTCCTGGATTGGACAAAGTGGTATTTAGTTTTTCTATTTGTGATTTCTCAGGGACAGAATGGTTTCGAAGGCATCTTGTAAAGAGCAGAAATCTTTTAAGAAATTATCGAAATGCAAAAAAGTAGCGGTATTCAGTGCCTGCCCAATAATTTACTAAAAGAGGTTCTTATGAAACTGCATATGAAAAAACTCTAAATACGGAATGAAAAGGTTTTGGCAGAATATCACTTTTAATAAGTCGGCTTTAAAAATCAATATTTATTTCTAGATTAAACCAAAGTGTACAACATAACAAACTTAGTACCTAGGTTCTTTCACAACCACTTCTCTACCGACCCTTCAATTTAATTAGCGTTAAGTTAAAGAGAGAACAATTTTTGCATGCACTCCCATCATTGAAGTACCAAAAGTGAATGCAAATGCACGCGTTATGACGACAGATGATCGGCTTTCTAACGAGCTGCGCGTACGCATCGGCACTTGATTCTTACACTTGTGACAGTTGTGTAGACAATCTAAAGGGTTCGGTGTGTGTGTGCGTAGGTTAAAATTAATTTGATGGGCCACCTCAATGTTTATTTCTGTAAACGCCAATCAAATATCTTCTACTTATGTTAACTGACAACTTAGTCACAACTTAGTGACAACTTAGTATTTAAAATTATCCCTTGCGTTAAACTCGCAAAAACTTGAAAAGACTCCGTTAGTTGCATATTTTTTTTTGAAAAATCTGTTTAATATCCTAACCAAACTAAAATTTGGCGTTGTAAAATTCTGGTAATGATTCCAAAAGACTAGTGGTATTGTCATGATGTATGGCAATGCTTAGCCTATGACCAAAGTGCCAGCCATTGGGTCAGGGGAAGTGATTTGCTTGCCCAGCCTATTGCCGGGCACAAATCTAGACTCAGGCAGCTAGTGAGAAAACTCCTATTGGAAAAACCCGATAACACTTTGCCCGTCATTTATGATATTCTATTAAGGTGATCCCCAACATGTGCTTCTGAAAATTCATATATCGCTACGCTATACGCTTTTTGCGAGTTGCTGCGCTGAATTACAATTAAGTATGATCAAATAAAACGTACTAAATTATAACCATTTAGAACATACTCTCGGTACTGTATTTTTAATTAATTTATTGCTTTTTATTTGCAGTTTATTAAATAATTGAGAGAGATAATTAGAAATAAAATTATAGTTGGTTTTGAGCTACATAATGAAGAAGACTATTATTCGTTTACATGAAACGATAACATTAAACAATATTTGTGACATTCTAATCGAACAAAAGGGAAAAAAAAGAGATTTTTGAGGTGCAGTTATGTTTTGTTTTATCTCTATAGTCAACTATTTTCCAGTTATAGCATCATAATTTCTTATTCATTCATAAATTCAGCCTGACTGTATTACTGCCGGCATTGCAGACATTTTGAGCCGCTAGTGATATTGCAGACATAACGGTGGGCAGCACCGGTCTGGCGGGAATGTAGAAAGCTGGGCAGCGTGCGCCGGCGCATCGTAATCAAGCGGTTTTGGTGATCGCTGTACTCTCTACAGTATTACGTGTGACGGGTAGGCAGTTCAGTGTGTTATAGATAAAATGTTTTCCTAAATTTATGAATACGTTTCATATAAATGTAACACCTGTATTCCCTGACGGGCTAGGCAGATCAGTGTACCTAACGTAGACTAATTTTAACAAGGTATGTTAAAGTCAAATGTAACAGGGCGTGATCCTATTGCCGTCAATCAGAAATCTAGATTCCAGGCTGTGTACGACTGCGGCTGACAATGTTTTAATTTGAGTCATATTGTAATCGCCATGGCATCAGCTTTGAGAACTTGGGAGAGGTATATGTCCAGCAGCGAAATGCGATAGGCTGGTTTGATTGAGTGACAGATAAGTGTGTCAGTCAATAGATATAGTTTCGAGCGCGACTGATCAATTTTGAACGACATCGCCAAATGTTTTAGCAACTAAAACTGGTTGGTTGTTAGAAAGCGTCCAGTCAGTTTTAGTAATAATATATCTGCTTGTTTCATAATTAATATTATATGCGTTTTGTTGACTGTCTATATGTATTTGTGATTACATTGTATGTTTTTGACAGCTCAACGATTGATAGTATGTACTACGAACTGTAGATCAGAATGTTGGGCCGCAAAAGGGATGAATGAAAGGCAGTTACATGTAGCTGAGGGGGATGTGTGGTGTTACGCGAATGGATAGAATAAGAAATGAGTATGTAAGAGGAAGTCTGAAAGTGGTGCCTGTGACCGAGAAGTTTCGTGGAAATCGGTTGTCATGGTATGGGCATGTAATGCGAAGGAATGAGGACCATGGTGTGAAGAAAGTTTTGAGTATGAATGTGGAGGGTTACAAGAGTAGAGGGAGACCATGGGATGGTATGGAAGGGATGATATGGCTTGAAAAGGGGTTACTATGTGTGTACAAAATATAATGGAAAAATAATATTTAATAAGAAAATAAAAGTTACGAAAAGAAAAGTTTATCACCGAGCTCGATAGATGGCAGCACAGGAAAAATTAGAAGTCGCTATGGTTTCGTTACCGCACGATGTATATGTAAGTACCCCGGCTCGTCGCTAGGTATTACAATCAGATCCAGCCTGTCCCTTGCTGTCCTCTTCAGCGACGTCCTAAGCCGAGGTTCGTACCCCGCAGGGGGTGCCCTTAGCGATAGTCGCTTAGCTTATAAGTTTTTATGCCTGGCTGGAGGCCTTAATTTTAATTAAGCCCCCCACAGGAAAGTTCGGTTGAGCAGTAAATATCCCTAAAGGATAAACTGCGAGATGCCCATTCCAAAAAAAAAAAAAAAAAAAAAAAAAAAAAGTCGCTAGGTATACGATACGATATTACCTTGAAATACGTTTCCGGACCTTACCTTAAATTTTCATGAATAGGAGCTGGTCTAGGCATGTAGTCTAGTCAGCTTCTCATAAACTAAATGATAATCCTTGCCAAGATTAACTGGCTAAGTACGAAGCAGTGGAACTGTTGTGATACTTCCTCCATAGTTTCAGTCTGCAGCGAATAGCAAGGAAGTAACAAATTCGTATTTGAAAAAATAATAAAAGGATGTTATGAGCTTTTATTGCCCGCTTCGTCCGCGTAGACGTTTAAAATGGTTCTAATAGGATTTTTAGTTGGTTTCAATTAATTTTTCATTTTTTAGAGGAACGAGCTCCTCTAAAAAATGAAAAATAAGAGTAGAGGGAGACCATGGGATGGTATGGAAGGGATGATATGGCTAGAAAAGGAGCTCGTGGCTAAATAAAAACAGCCGAACGGGTTGATCAAAGGTTTAACAACGCTTGCCGAGGTCAGTCTGTGGATGGGTGACCGTTCCTTACATATCGAGGCTCCTCCGTGCCTCGGAATGCACGTTAAGCCGTTGGTCTAGGCTGTCATTGGTAAATTTTTGACAGTCGTTTTTGGTAGTCAGAAGACCAAAGTCTGACAACCAGTCTTGCCAGAGTATCGTGTTGCCCAGTAACTGGATTGTGGAGATCAGATATGCAGTCGCTCCATGTATAATATACTGGTATTTAGCTGCATCCGGTTAGACTGGAAGCCGACCGCGACATAGTTGGGAAAAGGCTAGGCAGATGATGAGGATTTTTAATAGGTTTTTTATGTTATTAATTTTTAACATATAAATTATTATGTTTGTTTGTTTGTTATGTTAAAATGTTTGAAAAGGTACATATAAAATTAAACAATCTTTATTAAAATTTAGGGATTTAAAGGAAAATAAACATGAAAATTAAATTATATTTTTGTTATACTTTTCTTTTCTTTTTTTAATAAAACGTTGCCCCACACTAGGAATTTCTTTTGTGTCGTGGGTGCGGGTACAAACATTTAAAGTCACATACACGAACAGCCAGACGCGGACCTGTAGGCCATACAAATATTTGTTCCGTGCGGGAATCGAACCCACGACACGCTATGAACACGAAGTTATGAAACTCTCTAAACGCTATGGAACTTATTGCGAGTTTCAATAAAATACGAAAAACGTTTGCTTCTGGCAAAGAACAGTTATTGAAAATTTGAAGTAGTTTGGACCAAGGATTCACGTTGTCCCATACAAAATTTGCCGTAGGTGTAGAATTTCAGAAAATCTTGTCTTATCGGATGCCTACGTCATACAAAGAACGTACCCTCTAAGTTTCAGTTCACCACAATCATCACTTTAGGCTGTGCATTGATCCGTCAGACAGTCATTCAGAACAAAGAATTTTATATGTATAGATAGATAGTGTAAATTGCATTGTAAAATTAAATTAAAAACTCACACGGAACAGTGGACACCCTTGTATACTTTCTCTCACAGAACGCCAGACATACATGCACACTTTAATTCCATTCACACAACTCCCAACTGAAGACTTAACTTAGCCCTACCAACAAACCGCATAATAGCAACATTACATAAGTTAAAACCAGCAGGTTAACTTAACCACATCGGATAAACTAACAGTAAGTAGCAGTTTCAAAGTTTTCACTAAAAACGGGTCTCCGTGGGAACCGAATGTCGTTGGAAGGATGCAATATCGACTAGTGGTGTTAGTAGTTAGTCTACATCGACACCGGATCATAAGTGGCTACAGATCGATGGTTTCACTTTAATAAGTATTTTCTTGATGGGAAAGGTAAACATGAAGAGTACCTTAGTAAGTACACAATCTCGATCACTGCTACTCCTTGATTTGTGTTTTAAACGGTGTAACACTAGTAATTTCTCCTGTGTCGTGGGTGGGTTTGTAGTGTAGGTGTCATAGAACTATGTCTATGTTTGTATGTGTAAGTAGCCTAAGTCTATATATTCAATGGTTTGCTAATAAACAGTAGTATTATGCATCAATTCGTGTACTCAATTACACCTATCCCTACATGGCGACCCTGCCTTCAAACAAACATTAAAGCATAAACTGATCGGAACAACAACCAGTAGGGCTATGCAAATATTTAGTCCGTGCGGGAATCAAACCCGCGAGTGATAGCCGAATGCTCAGCCACTGCGTCAATCATGCCGTCAACTCTGCGAAAAAGATTTTGTGGGGACAACCACCAGAAATCATCAACAAAGCTTAGTTTGGTGTACTTTTTTTGTGAGCGCAGAAACTAATTTCACAGCCACTACGCCAACTAAGAAGAATGAAATAAAAATTAAGAGAATGGTAGTTTTGAAACTTAATATCCGAAGAGACTGACATATGTGGGTATAATATTGACCAAACAGTCGACCTTGAGAATGAAGACGAATCGCAAATAGAATGTTGGCGGTAACCGTAGCGAATTCGGAATTTTTTAGTTACGAAATTAAAAAGTTACAAAATGTTTGCACTTTTAGTAATTCATCTGTTTAGGTTAATGTGTAACCTAGAAACATAATTGATATAACTAATTGCACAATGTCTTATTTAATTAGATGCTATAGTTAATCAAATTATCTGAATAAAGTATTGTATACAGCACGGATTTTTATGGTCGTGAAATGGCCTTTTGATCTCAACACGCCTACGTGATGTTCCGTGAAGGGAAACAGAGCCTAGGTGTCCCTATACTCTCTTAAGAGGTAACGGGGCCCCTTCCATGTACTGTTAGTGATCACCGGGGTGGTTTTAGTGAGGTAAAAATCCCACAGTAGCTGGTCTTTTCCCCAAAAGTCCAGGCGCCTTCTGAAGGTTTCCCCCCGTTAACACAAAAAAAGGTGTCCCTATTCTATACTCACATTTCCCCAGTTATGATTTAGTCCCACATTAAAAAAGATTCAGCCTCCAGGCTGCTACTGAGAAATTCCAGTTGATAAAAGCCCAAAGACACTTAGAAAAGACACCTGGAAATCGAACCCAGGACAAGATCTCTTCTATTCCCGGAACTATTCTTATATTTACCAAAATTTGAATATTTATATTTCCGTAACAGCCTCCTAGCGAATGAGGTGGCTTTATCTCATATAAGGAAAAGTTTCATCAATATGCTAACTTTCTACATCGCCTAAGATCCAAAGGCTTGTTTTTCAAAATTGGTTCAGTAGTTTACGAGATCATTGCGGACTGACAATTATACGGTTGTCGAGAGGAAATCGCTTATTTACTGGTTAAGTTAGAACTTAATGGTTAACTGTAGCCTTGCTAGTAGCAGTTAATCTTTACACGTGTAATTAGAAGGCAGTCTTATCTCACATTCTTTATAATTAGCTCTTTACTTCTAATCGATTAAATTGCTAGACTTCCACGACTTTGCTCGTTTTAAATTAGTCGGTAAAAAATAATGATTTATTTATCTTGGAAATTTATTTACTTTTTAGTAAACACATGGCATCAAGTCTGTTTACCCCTCAGTGTTCGCCCGAGGGGGGAGGACGTAGGGGTCTTTAACCTTCTAAAAAAAGACAATTGTTTACACACAATTGTTTTAAAAATAAATTATTAACTACCTTCCTGTTTAAGACTTTCGAGTCGAAATGAGACTGACGACGAAGTCTCAAATATAATGTAAATAAATAACCCCATTTGTCAAAAAAATAGAATACTACTTTTTTTGTCATTTTTTTTAGGCAGAGATGCACTATAGTACATCCACCTTTCGCCCCATGATAGGGGCGAGCCTATTACCATCAACTGGTCACGAATGTAGACACCGGCTAGATCACAACAAGGCAGAATTTTGGTTGCCATCGGTCACTACCTTAATCTTCAATGGCTGATGATAGATCATTACAAGACAAATTGTGAATTGTACATTACTACAAGTATTTCACAAACACATTGACATAGGCCTCAAAATAATCCGAAAATAAACACAGACATCAAAAATGATTACATCTTAACATACCACCATAATGAGAGCAGCAATCAAAGGCCAATGATGGCATAGTTTAAAAGAGCCATTACATTTTGTAATATTGTCCAAATTATCGTGTTCTCTGTTGGTCTATGGAGATATTATGAGATATGTAATGGGTATGTCATGGCGGAGCTTAGCGGTGCCATATATTGTTGATTTTTTTTATGGTAAAATGTTATGGGCGTAATAATGTGGTAACTTTATTCTGTTTTTTTTTTTTGCTTTCTATGTTGTCAGTGAGAACTGGTTCTTACGAGTTATACTGACCAAGATTTATCTACACAAATAAACAAAATTGAAGTTCCTGTTTGTTTTGTCAGGATGACAACTTTTTACAAAATTCATGATTGTGGAAGTATATACTTACGGTAGTAATACCTAAAATCTTTTTGTTAAGTTTTGTCTATTTATTTGGGCTTTGTCTCGGAAACCGCGTAACCGATTTTGATAACACTTTCACTGGCAGTTAGCTAATGTTGTAAGGAGTGACTGAGTTGCTGGTCTAGTGGTCGCAAACGCGACTGCTAAGCATGAAGCCCTGGGTTAGATTCTTGAGTCGAGCAATGTGCTATTGGGGTATTTCATTAGGAATTTCTCTATCTGGATATGTGCCCGATTGATACGAGAATAGACTAACCCCCTGTCACATGGGACTTAAAAACATAACTAGTGTAATCTGGGTGTGCTTTAGGTACACTCTACTGCCCAATCCTTCGGGTAATAATTTTGACGACCTATGTGGCGCAGCGGGCGAAGGTCTGCCTGCGACGCAGGAGGTTGCGGGTTCGATTCCCGCCTTGGGACAAATGTTTGTAGGATCTACAAAGATTTGTTCCGGGTGTTCTGGGTATTTGCTATGTATAATAAAAATATCTATCTATGTAACGTATTGTATTAAGTATATCAGTCATCTAGTACCCATAACACAAGCTTCGCTTAGCTTGGGACTAGATGATGCTGTGTGGATTGTCCAGCAATATTTATTATTTATTTATTATTTAATACAGGCGTGATGTTATGTTAAATGACGATCATTGTTTTCATTAAGCGTCTCTGTAATATAAATTAATTGCTGTTTAAAATTGTCACAACACAAGCCTCACAAGTTGACAAGTGAAAATTACATTATATTAAGACAAGTAGAGGCTACATAAATCTCATTATTATAGTCTTGACAACTAAAACAAATGAAAGGTAAGTACATTCTATTTATTCTAACCATTCCCTTTCTACTAGGAATAGTGATGGGACTAATTTAAATATTTTATCGATAAAAACAAATGTGCTCGTCTACGAAATAAAACTATACTCGTGCATCACAATTTACATTACACATACCAATGAATAAGTAAACATCTAGTTTTGTCACCATATCCCACTCGTGTCGGGCGTCCAAGAACTTTCTAATTCCAATAGACATATTAAACCATAAACCATCGCGCATTTATCATACCTTAAGACTAGAGGTAGTCGTATGATCATAAATTTCTTAATTTCATCGATATCCGATTGTGTTGAGGTTAGAGTGTTATCAATAATTTTTAATTTTAGTGACGTGTTAATGGAAAAAACCGTGACTGGTGAATAAAGTATTGGACATGAGCAGTAGATGTATAAAGGGCATTCACGCTATCCATTTTTATTGCACAATTAACATTATTTGACTACTTTATTAAGGCATTCAATTAAACTTAGTTTTGAATTTACTAGTACCTAATGATGTAAACTACTCCCTAATCCGTGTGAGTTATACAAATTAAGTTGTTAAGTCAGATATTAAGAAGAGGGATAGCTTTATTATAGCTGCCACCCACACGCCCTGCTGATGCCAACTTCGATAACAGAACACATATCAACATCACAATTTTATCGATATTTAAAATCCTACAAACACAAATCACATCACTATCACTTGATATCTCTGCTATACTTCTTTTTAAAAGTCGTTAAGATGAATCAGGGAAACATGAGGACATATGTTACGTCACGTAATTAATATAATGAATCTGTGGTTCAGCCTAACGACTGCAGCCAAGCGTGTGACATAAAAAAAGTAATACGTCTTTTTTTAATGGCGGGAAAAATGGATTGTGTAAAAGAGATTGGTAAGTATGTTAAATGAGATAAGACGAAACTGTTTAAGTCTTAAGTAAGAGTATTTTGTTGGAGTTACGAAGTAGAATATTAGGGATTAATTCGGTAAGATGCTTAATTATGCATATACATGTACATGTGTGGTCAGCCAATGAGATGTTACTACAGCACATTCACATTTCACCAGTTTTGTTTAAGTCCCATGTAGGTAATAAGGGGTGAGCCTATTGCCATCAACTGGGCACGCATCTGCACTCCGGGCTGCTACTGAGAAATTTCACATCACATTGCTTGACCCGGGATTCGAAACCAAGCTTAGGAGTCGCGCATGCGTCCACTAGACCGAAGCTTTTTCTATTTTCTTTAAATGATTAGAAAAAACATAGTATACAATACTAATATGACGTATTATTTCATTCATAAGTAACACCGTACCAAGACGAGAAATATAAACGAAAGTGAATCTCCAAATCTCTAACTATTTGCGCTGCTCTTAGCGATTTATGAAAAAGTAAAAGTTATAATATCCATAACACTTAATGTTTATGTTATACGGTTCATAATTGAATGGCAGTCTGGTGCCGAAATGGCCATTTTCTGTTACGTTGTATGTGTCAATTGTAGACACCTTCGAACTTTCTCTGAAGGTCACACGAAAATGCGTAGACACGGCATTGCGACTAAACTTTTTATTGTTTGTTTTACGTAATCATCGTAAAAAAATGTCGTACTTTGTATAATTTAATTAGCGTTAATGGTATGTTTTTAGCACTTTGGAGGTTTTTAATTGGTATTTTTTAAGAAGCTATTGGAAGCTTATATGGCTCATTTTATGACTGTTTATTGGAGAAATTATCTGTGTTATATAATGTTTTAATTTATAACTCTTGTCGCTGTCTGATGAGATTGTTTTATAGAGGTTTTAGGTGGGCTAGTCAACCTTCATGGATGGAATATTATAATTATGAAACAAATGCTTTTCCATAATTATTAAGAACAGAAAAAGAGTAGACCACAGGCTTCCTTGCCTGACAGCGCAGTGATTTAAAATTAAAAAAAAAAATGACGTAAAATATCCTTTTATAATTATCTATTTAATGATATCGGATTTTTAGTTTTATAGTAATTAGTGTCCTCACCCTAACAGTACACACTTATTTCATAATATTATTCTAACGAACGAATATAACAACATGTAATTTATAAAGGAGCAAGATTTTTGTAACTCTACCCCAACGATTACCAATTATACTCGTGGAACATAAATTATTATTTTTTTATTGTGGACATTATGGATTTTAATCTGAAATAAATGAATTATTAATATAAAGGTTAAGCAATTTTAAAATAGTCTCTTTTCTCATTACTGTCACTTTCAACTGCCAAGTCAAGGTGTTGTATGCCAGAGCGCACGACAGAGGCAATACTTTGACCTTAGGGAGTTTCAATAGCTTGCTAGACGAGCTAATACTGGTTTTGTAGCCACCGACGTTCGGCCTACTATACATATTAAACTTGACCTTTGGTTGATAAACCTTATGATGCCACGACTGTACATAATTTAGATTTTTCCACAAACATTCAGTTAATTCAAATAAAATTCATCGTAGCAGCAAATAGGGATATGGATTTGTGCCCGATTGATCGCAATGATAATTGATACTTATTTCTGCGAATTGGTTTTTACAAACAAGCAAATTATATTTTTTTAACTAGGGAGGTTGTCTCAGAATAGGCTACTATTCTTCTTCATTGCTTTCTTAAAAAAAACGTTTCCCAACACTACGAATTTATTCTGTGTCGTGGGTACTCAAACCACACGGAACAAATATTTTGTTCCGTGCCAAAATCGAACCCGCGACACGCAACGCAGCAGCCAATCGCTCAGCCACTGCGCCAACCGTGCCTTCTTTTCCATGGGCCTTAAACATATCTGGCGAAATATAAATACACTCTCAAACTATGAATACACTCTTCCTACAATACCTTACTCCCCTTACCTTACTCTTCGTGGAAGACAGGTATTGTGTTATATTTTATAATCGACTATATAGTTTTATTATTCACACCTCACTTTTTCTTTCACTCACAACTTCCCACAACAAGATTGTAACGCGAATGTCCCCCACACTTTACTAGTAACAATGGCATCGTAATACAGTAATATCGGCTATTATCCAATTGGCTGAACAAATCTACTTATTATACCGTGCCATTGATTATACACGGCTGTTATAAAGCGAGTCTGTTGTTTATTAATTATATTCACGGTTCGTTGGTCGCACGGTGTAAGCAGAACTGATCCTGCCTTGTGAGGGTGATGATGAAGTACTCATTTTTATTTTCCAGCATTATTTTTGCATTTAGAGAGCACGGTTGGCGCAGTGGCTGAGCGATTGACTGATGCCCCGCGTGTCGTGGGTTCGATTCCCGCACGGTACAAATATTGTCTACACGTAGTTGTTCCGGGTCTGGCTGTTTGTGTATGTGAGTTTGAATGTATGAATACACACACACGACACAGGAGAAATTTCTAGTGTGTGGCAAAGTCTTATTTTTTAATGAAAAAAATAATCATTACGTTCTTCAAAAGGATCAGCGATATAGGATCGTTCCTTCCAACCTATTTATATATTTCTCATACAATTAAAAATATTATAAACAGGTTGGAAGGGACGTCGACGCACACCCCGATATCTATGCCTCGGAAAGCACGTTAAGCCGTTGAGTTCAGTACATAATTTAAGACCCCCCAGAGTTCAAGTTTTTCGTCGGATTTCTCCTATTTACATTTTTTTATATCATATTTTTTACTCTTTAAACTGTGAATATCATGATTTATTTCTATGAAATTTTAATGTGAACAATTACTTAAATTGTTTACGTTTAAATTCAAAATCTCATTCGGTTACATAGGTTTAATTATCTATCCTCTATCCGCCTATCTAAAGCTAGTTGTCTATAATTTCATGCAAATTCAAATTAACGATTCGCAATAATGGTTTATACCCACAATCAGACTTGAGAAGATTTTGAAGGTAAGAGGCCGCTAAGTAGTTCCAACAGTCTTTAGCTAAAACGGTCGTATTTCAACCACTGGGCGACCACTAGATCTAACGACTTATTGACGTACAAAAGTGACTTGAAAATATCTACTTACAGAAATAAATATCATGTCATTTCATAACACAATCCTCTTAAAAACGGTAGAGGTGACACATCGTCATCGGCCTCATCTCCTACCACACTCCCAGTAGCATAGCAAATTCTTGTCATACCGTAAATTGAGCATAAAATCAAGCATATCATTGATTACGGTCATATTAAGCGTTATTTGTATTTACATAAACTTTTACTAATAACGGAAGTATTAGGCAATAGGTGAACAGTGATGTAACCCGTTTTATTTTGTACAAGGAAATGTTGTATACTAAAATCAAATAAGTACTGTGAAAGTTTGGTAATTAAGGAAATGTTTTAAAGTTTGTACAGATGCCAGCACATCATGCTACCCCAATCTGTTAAATTTCTCTGATAGTTTTTCAACTTTATTACAAAATAATAAGGTTTGTGTTCAATTGGGGAAGCTTGACAGTTTGAGATAGATTGATGTGCTTGCGTCTGTACACTGAAATATATAGAGATTTGATGGAAAATACCCATTATATAAATAGTTATGGGTTCTAAGAAGTATATATATGAAAGATGATATGGCTAGGAACGAGGTGACTATTGAGATGATGGCATATAAAGATGTGCGGAAAAAATGTGTCGCGCCGATCCAAATAAATTGGCATAAGGGCAGGAAGATGATGATGCTGGGTGGGATGGGTCAAGAATGAGAAACTTATTATTAAAGTTAAGTTTGATTTTAGTGTGTAGATAATAATAATACCAGTCTGTAACTATCTTACTGCAGGGCAGAGAAGGCACAAGCATCAATCACCACACTTATCCAAAGCGGATTGGCGATTTCAGACTTATATTCATTTTAAGTCCAGATTCCCTTACGACATTTTCCTCAACCGATGTCAGTCATGTCTAAGATAAACTTAGAAAGTATATATGAATTTAACAAGTCATATTGGTATAAAAAGCGTGGCTTCCTATCTCGAAGAGATGGCCCAGTGGAGGTGTAAGTTGTATGTATAACTTACCATTTTGACAAGTGCATTTTTTCATTTGATTCATCAAAGGGAACGTTTGAATGAACTGAACACTGCAAACGACTCAAGAAAACAACAGCAATTCCTTTGTTAATTAATGTCGTAATAGTCATATACATCTGGTTAATAGCTCTTTTTCTAATGTAAGTAATAATTTGATGACGACCAAATGAGATTTTAAGTGAAAGTTGGCGGAGAAACAGAAAGGTACCCATACATGTTATTATGGTTCACGACTGTAAGTATGCTTGTTTGTTTTATACCTAAAACTAAATTTCCCCTGAGGATCCTGTTGCCCGCAGGAACAGAGTATTTTTCCTGGATGGACCTTTGGTGGTCACTTACCCAGACACTTACTTCAATAGATAACCTCCTACAAACCAAAAAAACAATTCAACGAATCATCATTGCCATTCAACGTGGCAAAGCTGCCAGCCTTTTGGGCACTTCCCGTTGACAGTGATATGTATGAATTTTTCGATGTCCTGTGACTCCTTTTCTTTTCGTTTCATGTACATAATAGTTTATAATATTCTTACAAATATATATGTATACGTATAATACATGTATTTATAGTATATATAAAATTAGTCTACATTACATAAAAGCATAAACGTGCCTACCTCAGTTAGACTTGAGTTTAAAAAAAATATTCACATCAAAATTTTAAAGCATACTTCAACATTTGAGACGTTGCAACCGAATGTTATTTAAACCTAGATCTTAAATATAAGGCTAACCAATTAAGTAATTATAATACGAACACTATAAACGACAATCGGCTCCTCATTTGTCAAAATCAGATCAGGACCTAGTTTTTGAGCTACGATCGAACACCCACACATATATACATACACTTTTAAAGTCACAACCCTACTTTCGTTACACCGTGGTCTGATAAATGCACGTGTATCTTGCTCAGTTATACCAAACCACGTGTTTACAGGTGTCACGGTCCATTTCATGCAATGTCAAGGCTGAGACCAGCCAACCGTGGCGGTACCATTAACCCTTGCTTACGTCACGACTAAGTATGGTATACGTAATAGAAGTGATAGTTAAGTTAAGAAGATGTCTATATAAAGTTTTGGTCGTTTTGGGCCTGGAAAAGAATGTGTGCAGTATTGGGCTCAAATTTCTTTATGTAATCAATTGAAAAAGCGGTGTAAGCGAGTTGCAAAATTGTGATATTTAATAGTTTATGAAACCCGGCCTGCTAAGAAATTAAAGGTTCTACGTTCATGTTACATTGTTATCAAATTCAATAGTTGTGACTAAATTTGCCCATATTGTTAATAATTTTATAATGAACTTTAAACTACGTTAGTAGCACACATTCACTCAAATGTAATGTAATATACTCAATTTTAATAGTAATGATCAATAATAAAGTTCAAAATATATGACAAAACCTGCAACAAAAATTAAGAACCTACTCTTTTAATTATGACCTACAAATGCTAAAAATATATTTCAACATTGGTTTGTAAAATGTCACCTTAAATTCGAGCGATTTTTGACAACTGGACCAGTTACAATACCGAAGTAAAAGGGACGTTATTGACATACTTACATGTACAGTATGTTAAAAAAACATTTAAGGTTATAAGGAAGTCAATTATAAACATATTATTAAGTTCCTAGTAGAGAGGGAGAGAGAGTTAAGGCCATACAGTAGAGACGAAAAGGGAGAGAGAGTTGAAACTATTCAAAATTTTAAGTCAATTCAGGGAACTTGTTTCTATACCACTTTTGATAACTATTCCAAGGAAATTCATCCTTCCCTAAGGTATAGACTATGTGTTGCGTGATGTTCGAAAGAGTTAAGTCATTGGATGATTTCCCATTGAAAAAAAAAGGTAGAGACTAAACTAAAGGTAGAGATGTAACTGTCACATACCTATCTAGACCTTGTCATTGTATGTACTTCAAGTGACATTCATTATTAATTTCCCTGGCTGTACCTAAGTTACAACTTTGCTTAGCAATTACTTATTTTTTCTTATATAGTGGCAAAAATGGCAGTGACCAAAACACTATAATAATATGGAACTTTAATATGACAGGAACTGTGGGAAATTAAGTGATTTAAAAATGGAAAATAAAATGAAATGAATAAAAAATAAAACGATTCGTTAACTTTATAAGCCTCGGGCAGTCATAAATCGCTTCAAAACTCCCAAATAAACAAACCTATACATATTTTTTACAGCCTGTATAAAAACTATACACGTATACTTTTATGCGTACGCGCAAGTCCTTGTATAGTGTTAGGTTAAGGCAGACTGGTTAATATTGCAAGCATGTACAACCTCATTGGTTCAAGACGGAAACCGCCAGATTTCTATAGCACACTGGCCGATTTAAATCTATTGGATTTATATTACGCATGCTTTTATAGTTTACATACATATGTACAGAACGATCAAATCTATAGAATGTATTCATACTTAATTTGAAAAAGAACGCTACCCCACGCTGGGAATTTCTCCTGTATCGTGGGTGCGTTTCCAAACATTCAAACTCACACACACAAACAGCCAGACCCGGAACAACTACCTGTAGGTCATACATATATTTGTGCCGTGCGGGGATTGAACCCATGACACGCAGCGCAGCAGTCAATCGCTCAGCCACTGCGCTAAACCGTTCCGTCATCAATTATAAATGCGAAAGTATTTCGGTTTGTTTGTAACCTTTTCACGCCCAAACGGCTGATTGAATCGCAATGAAATTTGGCAAGGAATTGGATCATATTTTAGGAAAGGACCTAGGATGGTTTTTGATCCGATAACTTTTCTGCATTCGCGATAACCGACCGACACTCACGCGAACGAAGTCAGGCAAAAGCTAGTATTTAAATATGTAGGTACACAAGTTTGCTACGCATTTAACTTCAAGCACGTTTACTATGACAAAAATGGACTGTAAATCTGTATTCCACAAGTTTCCAACCCCCTCTGTCAATCTTACATCGGTGTTATTTAAGAGCAACTATTAAGATAACATGGCCGCGTCGTCAGAATCCTACATTCACACTGTCTTATCTCATACTATTTCCCATTTCAATAACAAACCTAAACAAATCTTTGTCTAAATCACTTATCTATCAAAGTGTACACAATCTTCTTCAATGCTTTACAAAACAACCTCCGCGTTGGGAGACGCGTCCCATTCACTGCAACCAATCGTGCGTAACTTTCAACTCACGTTGTAAATATACAACAATAACGTTCAGAAGTTTCAATAGCTATAAAATGCCTAAATCATAATGATTGCCCAAGGCGATATGGTTTATTAAAGCAATTATTTCATAATCTATGTATTTCATACTACCTGACCATGTGCTACAATAAAAATCACCATATGCAGGTAGGAGTACATATAATGAAAGGTTTCGTAGGCGAATTAATATTTACGTATGTACAGTATCGATTTTGTCGACAGAAAAAATTGCTTTGTATTTAATTAAACTTGTGAAAAACAAAGTTATTACTACGGTTGTAATCTAAAATATTTAATATCCTAAAAAGACAATTGAATTATTAAGTTTATCCAATTTATTTTCTTGCAATTTAACCACACCATTTTTAGCGGTTCATTGAATACACTTTCTTTCCAAAATTGAATCTATTTACTGCCTGTTTCGGAGTAAGAGTCAAACATTTATCGTTTCTCTTCAGCTATGAATATTGACATTGAACTTTGACATGGCGGACTGATACTTCTGTATTACTTGTATGTGTCTTTGACTGTCACCGCTCACCTGCCACGACTCGCACCTGCTAGTTCCTGCCGCTATGTCGCTCAGGTAGTCTCATTTATACAGATGATAGTGACATTTTTTGTCACTTTTTTACCAAAATGTTCTGTGTGATTATCGGTTTCGTTTATAAGAAATCTTTATTTTTTAACACTGTTTAATAGAAATGAAATAGAGATTTATACCTACAGTTTCAAGAATATGATTTCAATAGCTGAATACAAATGGATGAAAACAACAAGGAAAGTTTTTTTTTTAAACGACCATGCATACGCTAGTATTAACTCACTGCTTTGCTTGTAATGTAAAGATTACTCAATAAATATAACACCACGCACGATACCAATAATTTATTACTAATACAATTTACCAGATAATACTTAATATAAAACCATAAATAAATTTACAATCTAAGATTATGAAGTTTATTCGTAAATATTTCTTAAAGTTCAGTTATACTAACGTATCATCAACCATAATTTTTACGTTCAAATGTCTCTTACATAAATAAATCAAAATATTCACATAAATACAATGAAACAGCTAATTATTCGCAATAAAACATTATATCACTTCATTAGCTTTCATAATACTTACACTATTTTTTAAATGTATATTTTAGTATACATTTAATTATAACTTGTATAATTTAGAATACATTTAAAAATACTCTTAACGTCTTTTTTGTGCAATTATGCTATAATTGTATTACTCATAATATGTCTGTTAAATGCAAAAATGAGTGATGTTAATGTGAATTAACACTTTCTCTGCTGTAATGTTACATCATTTTTATAGTTTGAACTTTAAATGTGTGAAGATTCTGATTTATTATCATTCGTACTTTTTTGGTATTTATCTTAAATGTGAATTGAAAGGAGGATAATGTTGCGACTTTTTTTTAATATCTTCACTGTCATTGTCAATAATGTCAACTGATTCCATTTTGTTTTTGAATTATTTGTGTAAATGTCTTCATCAATCATTTCATTGATAGTTGAACGTAAAATAGAACATTGCCACTGTTTGAAAACGATAAATATTTTTGTTTTATTCTCTTTAGTTTGATTAATTACAATATTAAGAATCACCAACAATTGCACCATTATGCGAGAAGATCCACAAAATATAATTTCGTAATTAATAGATGGTAACCGAAGCATTGCATACATCTGCCGGCGACCTTGGCATTTTATTACATATATAAAAAAATACATACAATCTAAACTTTTGGGCAGAATTTAGCAACTTTCGCATATATTGCTTGACTCACTTTTACTTATTTACTTTATTCAAGGCCTTGAGTTCGATTCCCTTGCTGAACGATATTTGTATTACTCAAAGTTTTGTGGAACATTTTAAAAGTTACTTCGAAATGCAAGTGGTGTTAAGTAATGCATTGAATGGACTGTTATTGTTTCACGTATTACATAATAATAATAGAAACACACTAAGTGGTCACTAGAATAAATAATATACATATATTATATATCTATCGATGATTTTACTTTCATGACGTACACATATGATTTTGAAATTTCACTCAACGTTATTCACAAAAATACGAATATTTACACACACACACACACACACACACACATACACTGTCTCTTTGGTCTGCAACCACTTGAGGTTGTAAACGCTACTATAGAGCCGAGCCCAAGGCCCTAAGATCGATTTCCAAGCTCGGGCAAAGTGTTATTGGGTTTTACCATCTGGAACTGTGGGTGTACTATAAGTACCTACACCTCTGCCTTACCCTTGGGAAAAAGAAGCCTGACGTTACGTGGATTTTTTGAATAAAATTTCATGAAACTTAAAAAAAACATTTCAATAAACAAAATGAATCTCAAAATGCACTTACAATTCGTTCCGTTAATAATAAACGTCAATTAGCGTAATTACGTTTATGCAAACGGTAGCTTTATGCATTTCTGTTGCATAAACCTGATGCCGGAAGTCTGAAGCTGTAATTATTGATGTCTCTCGTGAGATGAGGGGATGCTCACAGGTTAACGACCGAGTTTGTTCTAGATTTTGTAGAAAATGGGGGTTTTAGAGCATTGATCACGTGACTGTGATTAGCATCTCCATTTCAAGATTTAATCTTAATGCTAACGTTTAAAAGATATGTGGAGAGGCTCGTGGTTAAGTATTAACAGCGGCACGGTTCGAGGTAATGTTAAGCTACACTTGCTTAGGTCAGTCCGTGGATGGATGATAATCAATTTCACTTTGGCACCATCTCTGTGCCTCGGAAAGCACTCTAAGTCGTTAGTCCTGGCTGTCAAACGAACATTTTTGTCACCACTTTGCCTGACAAATAGTCTCATCAAAAGGTATCGTATAACCCAGTAACTGAGTTGTGGTTGAGATGAGCTTAATTATAAGCTAATTTGAAGTTCTGTTATTGTGCTGGATTCGGTTAGTCAGGAAGTCAAACTCATAATATTCTAGAAAAGGCTAGGCAGATGGCGGTGTTAAAGTACATATATTAATCATCCGATTCTTAAGATGATTTAACTGATTTTTGAGAAGGTGATGTCAAAAAAAAGTTTATTTCGACATTATGATAATTATACAACTTGTAACGCCACATCTACTTCACACCCTAATCCTGTAATAATATTTTTTTAACATCATTATCTATACACATTTAACATTTACAGGCAGAACCAAACAGTCTCTATAAATATAGAGAGTGGTCAATTGTGAGTTGTATAATACAACCGAGTTATAGAAAATAGGTGAAAACTATGTGCACCTTACGAGAGCGCGCGTCGATGTCTTCTACACGGAGGAGTTCCGTCCGCGAATCTGACCGACGCGCGACGAGTCGACCTACTTTTGTCAGACATTTTCTGTACATTTTACGTAATCATCAACGAGGATGTTATGTATAGAAATATACATCGGTATGTATATACATTTCGAACATCATTATGCAGGTGAAATTTTCGTTTTTGATGATTAACTTTTCTCTTGTTTTGTTGCTTTGGTTACAAAACTTTTTTTATGGAAATATTTTTATGGGTTTTATTTGAATGTATAATTTGTGTATTTTTTTAAATGGCTTTCGCTGGTGTATGATATCAGTCTATTACATTTATCTTAGCTCTCCAATTAAGTACAAATTCATTTAATTGAAATCTGCTTTGCGCCGACTGCTTTATAAATAGAAGTCTGTGTATAGAGAGAAATTGTACGGTCAAGCGTTATTTTTAAATACCGGAGTCTTAAGGTTTTCTAATACTTTTATACGTGTTCTATACTGAGAAAAGGAAAGATTTTGATCACGCGTTTTTTACCTAAAACCATGTTATTTACTACAAAGATTATTTAGTAACATAGAAAAAAATATTAAAACCAAATAATCGTAAAAATATTTTTAGTTACATGTAGTCCTAACAGATATTTTTTTAACCGTCACATTACATTTAATTAACTAAATTCCACACCGAATAATCCACAATCAAAACACACCGATGAAAAAAAAAAAACAAATTGTATTTTTTTATCAGCCTTCGATGGGTCACAATAAATTCAAACTTGGACACACTTTAAATTTTAATCGACAACACTAGGACACGAAAATAAGAACCTCCAAACAGCCGAAAAACTTTCACTCCAAAATTTTTTTTTACCAAAATAAATAATCTAGAAGGTAGTTGTAAAATATCACTGATATTGAACTTACCCAAAATATTAGCCTCATTTTATCCACACACAGCACTATACAAAAGTTTAAGAAGTAGAGTAACCGTCACTACACATGCGCGAGGTTGCGCGCGTCTCCTGCGACTGAAGGCGCTATGCGCCGGCGAAGCCTCCCCGCCTAAGAAAGTCTTCAACCTTCACATTATATATTATGTAAACTTGAAAAAGCGCAAGTGCATTATGGCTATGAGAAGATTTTTTTATGGTATTGTTTATGGTTATGATTATAAAATCGCAACCCGCCCCAGCTCCGTACAGGGGAAATATATTTATGAACTAGCTGTACCCGCGACGCGACGTCGTCGTCCACGTGGAATTTGACAACATTTCATTAATAATTTTGCTTCTAGCCTTACATACTCATTCTTTCTAACTCGTCTGCTGTTTTTTTTCTGATTAATTACTGTGTTTCTCCGGGACTCGTCAGGCTTTATTGTCTCGACGCTTTTCTGGTGGTCGCCACGGTTGATTCTGGTTTTCAGGAGTTTCAGATGTTTGGAAATTGTATGGCGGGCTTGTACCAATTAAAAAAAAAGAAAACTTACTCTTCATGACATTAGCTACATCCACCAGTGTAAGTCCTGTAAAAACAAACAAATAGACAGACACAAATTAAAAATGGTTTTTGGTAATACTACGTACATACTACATGTTTACTTTTTTATATACGTTTAGTATAAAGCTGTTATTTTGACATTTCAAACATACACTTTCAGTTCATTTATTTCCCTAAAAAGGTTTTTAATAACACTTTCACAATAAAAATGAATACATTACTTAGCTGAGTTCAGTTTTTCCTCGCTGACTACTCCCTGAAGAAACACCAAAGGTAACTCAGAGTTCACAGTCTCCTTTAAAGTCCAAACATTATCTTGGGCATATCCATTATATGGGGACCTTGCAGATTAGTGTCTGAGACTGCTTTTTAGGAAAAAACGACTTACATTTTTCGACGACCGATGTGGCGCAGCGTGCGAAGGTCCGCCTGCGACGCAGGAGGTTGCGGGTGTAATTCCCGCCTTGGGACAAATGTTTGTACGATCTACAAAGATTTGTTCCGGGTGTTCTGGGTATTTGCTATGTATAATAAAAATATCTATCTATAACACAAGCTCTACTTACCTTGGGGCTAGATGATGCTGTGTGGATTGTCCAGAATTATTTATTAATTTATTATTTATTTATCCATCATAACCTGCATGGTCCCCATGACAATGTCCTACATTTCAGTGGACCTGTCCAGTCAGTCCACGCATTATTCAGTAATCGTGTAGATCGACTTAGAACATTACCATTCCATATTAAAATATAGAACCAGATGTTTTTATTAAAGAGGGACCGTCGAAGTAGCAAAATTCATAATTTCCTTAAATTTTCTGTAAACTTGAGCGCTTTTTCATGGAGTTATTTTGTAAGGGTTGGCTTGGGGGTTTGTATGCTGTTTACTGAACTGTGTCCGATATCGTTTTATTGTTTCTATAATATTTACACATATTCAATCAAAAGCTCGAAAGTATGACAACCAGTCTTACTAAGAGGTATCGTGTTGCCCAGTAACTGGGTTGTTGAGGTCAGATAGGCAGTCGCTCCATGTAAAATACTGGTATTCAGCTGCATCCGGTTAGACTGGAAGCCGAACCCAACATAGTTGGCAAAAGGCTAGGCAGATGATGATTTACACACATTTCCGTCAACTAGATTTATTTTAGAGGAACAGAGTGTAAAGTTCCTCATTCATTATAGAAAAGTAAGGATCCTCCGGCCAGACGGGCGTTATGTATAGTGAACTACGGCCGTCGGTTGTTGTCAGGATCTGTAGTATCTGTTTAATCGCTCGGATAACTTTAATATCGCGATGTAGGATACGTCAAATTTAGTTCGTATGTGGCAAGATAGATGTCGCTACAGCCGCTAGCAATAATGCCACTGCGGTTTTAATTTCTAACACAACGTCACTAGTTCGATGTCTGCGACACTTCCCATTTTCAGTTTCTCGAAAATCATTTGTCAAAAAACATGAAAGAAAGAAAAAGATTTAATAGGGACAATATAAACACCAAAAACTTAAATTAAACAAAATGAAAAAGGACCAAGAGAAAACATGTCTTGACGCTTTGTCTGGACAGTGACTGAGAACAATGCTGGTTGGATCTGCAGTCGCCTCTCTAACGCAGCATCAGACGGCAGTGACCAGAAGTGTGTTCATAGAGTTACTTAGAAACCAGTTGTGTCGCTGCTCGCTACGCTCTGTTACTGTTGGGAGTTGGGTGGCTATCCTGCTGCAGTCTACGGTTGCCTTCAGATTTTTTCTTTTTTATTCTTAAAAATGAATAGGTTGGTTTTACGGCAATAACTAAAAATAAAGTATAACACCAGGCCTGTATGTCCCAAAGGGTTAGGCAAATGATCTTTAGGACACCCAGATTTAGCAAGTTAAAAAAAAATAAAAAAATCCCACACTAGGAATTTCTCCTGTGTCGTGTGTGTGTTTACAAACATTCAAAGTACACGAACAGCCAGACCCGGAACAACTACCTGCAGGCCATACAAATATTTATTGCGTGCGGGAATCGAACACACGACACGCGGCGTAGTAGTCGATCGCTCAGCATCAGCAGATCACTGCGCCAACCATGCCGTCAAAAAAGTTATGTTTAAGTCCCATAAGAGAGCCAACCAAAGAAAACGTAAATGAAAGTAAATTAAATACTGGCACTACAAAATGAAAACAACCTTATTTTGTTTAATTGTTTTTGGCGTCATATTTTTCGTCTTTTCGTTTAACTGACATTATCAGATAGAAAAAAATCACGGAAAAAAATGCAGTGACATTTGTTACCATTTTTGTAACCATTCTTTTTAAATTTTTATTATGTCTACAAGATTAAAATTAAATGTGAAAAATGTAATATCAGGATGTCATAATTTTAGTGATATATTAGTAAGAAATGGTTCTTCGCCGTTTGCCGGTCCGAGGACCCTTAGTAGACCCAACTGTGACTACTACAATCAAGATTACGTGAAGAGAAGTGCATTATATCATGCAGAAGCTGTTCTCACCCGAAAATTTACTAACACATCTTTGAACCGGGTGTCTTCACAGATCCCAGTATCCGACAAACGGCTTGAAGAGGTAAGAAAATCATTAATTTGGTAACGAGATGTGACGGAAAATCTGTGATAAAACACATATTTTATGATTTTGTTATTTTTTTAGAATATTTTCTGTCATTATCAGTATATTAGCCTTTTGGGTTATTCTATAGGACCAGGTAAAAAACAGCATCGTTTAAGTCTCATGTACACAATGCCAGTTACTTGGACATGTGCAGAGATCCTCGTGGGACATATGCTTTGGTTACTGGTGCTTGTGAACAAAACTTAGAAACATGCACAAATGAGCGTTTGTAAATCACGCTAGTAGGGTGTGAATGTAGCTTATATTAGCGCGCACAATAGATAACGAGCCTTAAATGACTGGACTCACACAAATTTTGCGATACGGTCCCTTTACACGGTGTCTAGACTTGCGCATATGACACGCCTCATGTACACGCACCTTTAATACTAAATATTATAAAACTTATAAACTTTTTTTTTATTGGTTATTAAAACATAATGCAGATGTAAATAACGCCTTAAATAATTACCAGTTCTTCTTAGAATCGGATTACTTATCACGGTTACGGTAACTGCCCCTATAGTCCGTCGTGTCAAATCTAAACTTCCAAGTTCGAACCAACTACAACTTCAGAGTTTGTTTTCAGGTACAAACCGGTCCAATCTGCACCCCAGAACGTGGGTTACCTTGGGAGTCATCATACAGTTTCTATTATGACCTAAAGAACCCTCAATCCAATCCTAAAGAATCCTCAATCAACCCTTTGGCTTCTAAATCACGATCAGACTGCGACCCCAAGTGCCCCGTCAAGCCAATGTTTTCCCTATCACCGCGATGTCCCGCGACGCTTAAATTCTATCCTTGCACAGACCCGATAGTGTTCGGTCCATTTGCTAAAAGTACTGCGTATTCTTTCAAATCTGTTCCCTTCGATACCAGCAGATTCTTTTCTGTTTGTCCCTGTCAACCTCATAGTTACAGAGTAAAGATAAAACCGCGTAAATCTAAACCTTGTAGACCAAGACCTCGTACAGCGAAGCCGTTTAGACCGAAAGAGTCGCACACCAAGCAGGCGCCGAAACGACCTCGAGTCCGGTGTGCGAGAGATGGTACTGATAAAAAGTATAGGATTTGTGGACCAAAACGATGTGGTATACCAATAAAGGCAGCAGATCAATGTGGGAAACCGACAAAAGAGATCCCACGTCGCAGGGAGCCTTGCCCGCAACCTCCCAAAGTGAAGTGCCCCAAGTAGGGGAGCTGGAACACACAGCATTTTGATTTTAAAAAGTAATATTGAAATAGTTTTTGATTTTGGTTTTAATTTGATTAAATTTCATGAATATCTTATTTATTGTGTTTGCGTTTTAACCCAAGAATGTGAGTCAACGTAATGCGATGATTTTTCAAGTGCATTTTACAGCCGCATCCAACACAATATAAGGCCGGTGCGGGTTGCGGGCTGCCTATAGTTTGCGATGGTTTATACAAAATATAAAATGAGAATATAAAAAGTTTATTTGGAACAGAACACACAATGAGCTTTAGATGTAGGCCATAGCTGCTGAACTGTAGAGCAGCTACCAACGCCCTTTTACAAATACATTATAGACTGCATTACTCAACTAAAACCATAAAATCTAAACAAGCTTACCAAATTACTATTATATAATTTTATGCACTACTTAGGAATATTTATAAATGATGAGCGTGTACCGCTTTAACGTACGCTTTTACTGTGATATATCAGGAGTTCTTAAGTATCTTGGATACATGCAGCCGTTAGCATAGCATGACTATTATTTTAGGAGTTATTTACATCTGCTTTATCTTCGTAAACTTTCATGCGCCTGACCTTTCTAAAGAGCATAACCAATAAGGTCTTTATATGTCCTTGTAGACCGCCCCATCTAGATGCTTCGACTCATAACTGCCTTAAAAAATACCTTTAGTTAGTCGATTTTTATTCGTACTCTCAACATGGCCAACTGTCGTAGCAAACTTAGACACTACACCCTTTTAATCTACAACACTTTCTTTTCTCGTTTCGTTTTCTCACAAAATCATCGACAATCTATCATTCATATTTATATATTTATATATACCCTCATCCTCACACTCTCACATGCTCATACATATTTTAACCTAAAGTAAAATATAACTTTATTTTCCCTTCTTGAAGATACATCGACACAGTCCACTCTTACATTATTTCAATTGGAACCTCATTGTGAAACACTGTCTCTTAAGATACAGGATACCCTAGTTTAAGAGACAGAGTTTAATATATTGTGTACAGATTTCTACAGCATCCAATGTTTAGTGTAATCGTAAACTTATACAATCTGTAATTTTTTGGGAAATAAAGATATTTATTATTATTATTATTATATCACGCATACTTTGCATGGAGTAAGATTGTAAGGATCTTAACAGGTAGCGTTTAGGCGTACTCTCGGCGTCATTGGAAAAAGGCGTGAGCTTATAGATGGATACATCTGCATTATATTTATAACTATTAATAGTTAAAGATGCCTCCTTGGTCTAGTTGTCGCAAGTGCTACTGCAGTGCATGAGGTCCTAGGTTAGATTCCCAGGTCGGGCAAAGTGTTATTGGGTTTGTCCATCAGGAGATTCTCAGTCGCAGACCAGAGATGAAATGTGAGGGTCGCCCCCTGTTATATGGGACTTGTAACAAACTGACGAACTATAGGGGTATACCTATAGTATTATGGATAGGTCCACCTTTGCTTAACCCTTCGGGTAAAACAGGCGTGGTGTAACGTTATATTAAGTAGATACATATAGATAAATGCACAAGCGGCAGTTGGTACATATTTTCCAGTATTTTACATGGAGCGACTGGCTATCTAACCTTCACAACCCAGTTACTGGGCAAACAAGTTTTGACTGGTTGTCAGACTTGAGGCTACCCGTAACGACTTTCAACAATCTGCGAATAACAGCAATAACCAACGGCTGAACGTTCTTTCCAAAGCACGGAACACTCAATACGTAATGGAGGACCATCATCCACGGACCGAACTCAACAAGACAAGCTTATCTTTCTATACACTCATGCGGCTGTTTCAATTAATCAGCAGGAATGATAACATACAAGATTTTTTTTTTTTGTAGCTCTTCGTTTGTTCTCGTCTCTTACATATATCTGAATAGAAGCGGAATTAATGAGCCCAAATTAGTTGGTTTTATCATTTTAGTGACTTCCAATACCATAGAAGGGTCTCTAAGCAAGTGCCGTTGTTGTTAAGTTTTGAGTTGGGTTGACACTAAAATATTGGCGTTTGTCTCGAGAGCAGGCATCATACTTGTCCAAGTTGGGCTTAGGCGTTACCAGCAAGCCCACAGAATTACTAACATAAACAACTAAATATTCTGTAGTCCTTGTCCTAACCTTATGTTAGATATCTTGGACCAAATATCATCACCAAGTTAGGTGCTTGATACTATGGACTCCTCAACAGTATTTCTGGGCATAACAGTGGATGCCAAAACTCAGTGGGGGGCCTACATTTATGACATTGACACAGCTCTGTTGGTCTATTTTAGTCAGTCAAGCAGTGCAATGTGCAGGTCGAGCAATAGTAAGCAGCTCATGCAGAGAAAATTATGGAAATTATGTATTTTTCTAACTCCTCTGTTCTTTTCTGAATAATTTCGTTAAGGGATCCAAGACAGTTGAATCGTTTCTCCGGGACTCGTCGGGCTTCATTGTGTCGACGCTTTTCTGGTGGTCGCCACTGTTGATTCTGGTTTTCAGGAGTTGCAGTGGTTTGGGAATAGTGAGGCGGGCTGAAACAGAGGGCTGTGTGGTGTCGGCCTTAAAAGAATAGCACCAACCCAACTCTTCCTGCGGGTGTCGTAAAAGGCGACTAAGGGACACAAACCGGGGGGTGGGCAGCAGCGCCCCCTGCAGAACAACTCCACAACCAAACTGCGATCCCCAACCCGCATGCCCAGCGTGGGGATTATGGGCATTACCCTCCCAATGATGCACAAGCACAAAAAATGGCCCCCAGTTCCCGGCCGCCTCGCTATTCCTGGCCATGGCAGCGGCCATGGTAACGGCAAGGCAGGGGGTGCTAGGAATCACCGGGCTACGGCAGGCTGCCTCAATGAATTGACCCTGGCAACGTTCAACGGACGAACTCTGAGGCTTGATCACCATCTAGCGCAGTTGGAAGTGGAGTTAGAGAACATTAAATGGCATGTTCTGGGGTTATGCGAAGTCCGTAGAGAGGGGGAGGACACCGTAACCCTAGACTCGGGCCATCTTCTCTACTTTCGCGAGGGTGATAAAACATCCCAGGGTGGCGTAGGTTTCCTCGTCAATAGGGCCCTCTCTAGCAACGTTGAAGAAATCGCCAGTGTGTCGACCAGGGTAGCGTACCTGATCCTTCGGCTGTCCAAGCGGTACAGCATGAAGGTAATTCAGGTTTACGCACCGACCTCGACACACTCGGATGATGAAGTGGAGGATATGTACGAAGACATATCCAAAGCCTTGCACAACACCACTAAGGCCCACTTCAATGTTGTTATGGGGGACTTTAACGGCAAAGTGGGAACCCAGACTGGCAACGAATCCCGGATAGGCCCGCATGGTTATGGAGTTAGGAATCACAGGGGGCAAATGCTTGTCAACTTCCTTGAGAAGGAGGGGCTGTTCTTAATGAACTCCTTCTTTAAGAAACAGCCTCAAAGGAAGTGGACGTGGCAAAGCCCCGACACTGTGACTAAAAATGAGATCGACTTCATCATGACGGATAGAAAGCACATATTCAGAGATGTCTCAGTGATCAACAGGTTCAATACCGGATCTGATCACCGACTTCTCCGAGGCTCTCTGAATATCAACTTAAAGCTTGAAAGAAACCGACTGATGAAGTCCACGCTCCGACCTAACCCAATCCATATCATGGCGGGTACCGAGAAGTTCCAGCAGCTTCTCGGGAATAGATTTGTTGCCTTGGAACCCACTGACGACGCTGACGAGAGCCTACACAATCTGGTCGAGACTCTGAGGGATGAGGGCATCAAGTTCTGCAGAACGCAGCGGACGGGCAGGAAATCCAAACTCTCGGCTGAGACCCTCGGGTTGATGACAAAAAGACGGGAAACCACCCAAGCTACTTCGTCGGAGAGGTCAGACCTGAACAAGCGAATTGCGAAGATGGTACGGCGCGACCTTCGGAGCTCCAACACACGCCTCATCGAAGAGGCGATTGAGCGAAACCGAGGGTCCAAAGTATTCACTCAGCAGCTTGGCAGGAGCCACCTGACGAAGCTTAAAACGAACGATGGGAGGACCGTATTGTCTAAACCAGAGATCTCCGCTGAGATAGAGGATTTCTATGGCCGATTATACGCTGCACATGCACCTCATTCCCGACGAGATGACCACGATTCCAGAGCCACCCTGATGCGCCACTACACCGACGAACTGCCTGACATCAGTCAAGACGAGATCGTGTTAGCTCTGAGGCAGCTTAAAAATGGAAAAGCCCCCGGTGAGGACGGAATAACATCAGAGCTTTTGAAAGCTGGAGGAGCCCCTGTTATAAAGGAATTAACGAACCTCTTTAACACCGTCCTTCACAGTGGGAGAACTCCAAAGGCGTGGAGCGGGAGTTTGGTGGTGCTCTTTTTTAAGAAGGGTGACAAAGCCCTTCTTAAAAATTATAGACCCATCTCGCTCCTGAGCCATGTCTATAAGTTGTTCTCACGAGTGGTCACGAATCGTCTCGCCAGGAGACTCGACGAGTTTCAGCCGCCGGAACAGGCCGGGTTTCGAGGAGGATATGGCACCATAGACCACATTCACACGGTGAGGCAGATTATACAGAAGTCCGAAGAGTATAATCAGCCCCTGTGTCTGGCCTTTGTGGACTATGAGAAGGCCTTTGACTCTGTCGAAACCTGGGCTGTTCTGGAATCCTTACAGCGATGCCAAGTAGACTATCGTTATATCGAGGTGTTGAGATGTCTGTACGAAGCCGCGACCATGAGTGTCCAAGTACAGGGCCAGCAGTCTAAACCGATCCAATTGCGCAGAGGAGTGAGACAGGGGGATGTTATATCCCCGAAACTGTTCACAAGCGCGTTGGAAGATATGTTTAAGATGCTGGACTGGAAAGGAAAGGGCATAAACATAAACGGCGACTACATCTCACACCTACGATTCGCAGATGACATAGTCTTAATGGCGGAGTCGCTAGAGGAGCTGAACCAGATGCTGGACGGCCTAGCTTCAGCCTCGCGACGTATCGGTCTTGGCATGAATTTGGATAAAACCAAAGTCATGATCAATGGCCACATTGATCCAATACCGGTCGTCGTACATGGCCACCTTCTCGAAATCGTTTCCGAATACACTTACCTCGGGCAGATTCTGCAGTTAGGTAAAAACAATTTCGAGAAGGAGGCCAAGAGGAGGATCCAGCTGGGCTGGGCAGCGTTTGGGAAACTGCGCCGAGTCTTCTCGTCATCCATACCGCAATGCTTGAAAACGAAAGTTTTTAATCAGTGCGTCATACCCGTCATGACCTACGGCGCCGAGACATGGACACTTACGGTAAGGTTGGTCCACCAATTTAAAGTCGCTCAGCGAGCTATGGAGAGAGCTATGCTCGGAGTTTCTCTGAAGGATAGGATTCGAAACGAATACATCCGACATAGAACCAAAGTCACCGACATAGCTCAAAGAATTAGCAAGTTGAAGTGGCAGTGGGCTGGCCATATCTCGCGAAGAACCGACAACCGCTGGGGTAAACGTGTTCTTGAGTGGAGACCGCGACTCGGCAAACGTAGTGTAGGACGCCCTCTGACCAGGTGGGATGACGATCTGCGAAAGACTGCAGGCAGATGCTGGATGCGGCAAGCTGAAGACAGGGCGCTATGGCGCTCATTAGGAGAGGGCTATGTCCAGCAGTGGACTAGTATAGCCTGATGATGATGATGATGACTGAAACAGAAATTGAGTGTACTTTGCTCGCGCGTACACATAAGGGAGTCGAGAGCGGTGACGTAGAGGGAGGACATGACGTCACGAGGTGCGCCTATAGATGTTTCACATCTATAATGGGAGCGGCCTCGACATACTGAATTGTACTCTGGATTTTTAGTTTCTGTCAAATATTTCATCACCATTGCTCTTGAAAACGGAGAAGAAAAACATGGTGAAGTAATCGGCATGTCCGAGGACCAAAAATTCGAAAACATGACATGTGACATGCGCCAGCCCCCACTGGGTCTGCGTGATGGCCGCTTGCGCTCCCTGAGAGCAGGCTTATGTCCCATCAGTGGGAACGTTGTACGGGCTGATTACTTATCATCATCATTTCAACCAAAAGACGTCCACTGCTGGACTTAGGCCTTCCCCAAAGATTCCCACAACGATCGGTCCTGTGCGGCTCGCATCCATCGGCTTCCTGCGATGTTCACCAAATCTTTAGTCCACCTTGTGGTAGGCTTACCCACGCTGTGTCTTCCAGTACGCGGTCGAGCATTGTGCGAGTAATGTGCCCCGCCCACTGTAACTTAAGTTTGGCAATTCGTCGGGCTACATCTGATAGCTTACATCCTCTTGGATTTTTATTTCTGATTCAAACCCAGTATAGTAGAGAAACTCCGAGCATAGCCCTTACCAGTGCCCTTTGAGTACCCGTGAGCGGCCTTCTTATAATTTCCATTGTGAACTATTATTACTAATACCACCCTGTTACTGTCCCACAGACAGACTGTTCCTCAGAGAATTCCTTGCTCTGATACCGGAAAGGCACAAGCAATAATCACCACGCTGGATCAAGGCGAGATGGCGATTTCATTTTAATTCCAAGTTTTTTCACGATTTTTTTTCTCACCAATGTCGTTAACGTCTAAGATAATCGAAGTACAACATATGAATTGAAATAGTCACATTGGGGCCTACCCAGATCTGAATCCAAAACCTAGTCCTTGAGAGGCACGGATCTCTGTTGGTCCAATAGAGGTTTTTGATCGTTATAAAAAGGAGGATCGACGGGCGTGCAAAAGTTTTTAAGAAAATAGGCCATTTTCCTGCTGACTGAACATTACATACACAACATTTCTTACAAACTTAAGGACAGTTTCGTAAGACCGTTTTCCTATAATTAGTTAAAACGGTAAAGTAAGAACAAGTAAGACAAGATGAAGGAAGGAAAAACGGTAGCTATACCGTTTTTCCTTCCTTCATCTTGTCTGTGCTGTGGACCGTTGAAGAGTTCATTCATCTTGAGCCATCTTGATCCTGAGTGCAGCCACCATATTACCAGGCACTTAAAACAGGCTATCATTATTATATTATAGTCGTGCCTCGAAAAGCAGGTTAACCCGTAAATCTTTGAAAGTCTTTACGGGTAGTCAGAAGCCCTAAAGTCTGACAATTGGTTGAACCCACCTCGTACCAATTACAAATTCTTAATTTATTTTCAGGCACGCACCGGACCAATCTGCACCCCAGAAGGTGGGTTACCCTGGGTCAACCCATACAGTTTCTATTATGACAGGAAAAATCCCCAATGTCCACCTTGTCCTCCTAAAGCTCGAAAAGACTGCCCCAAGCCTCCCGTGGGTCCACCTCCCCCGCCAAAACTATGTCCGCCATGCCCCGTGGTGCCTAAGTGCTACCCTTGCAAGACGCCAAAACAACCGGATCCGTGCCCTAAGTGTGCACCGTGCGATATAAAAGCTATTCTTATATATAGCTATAGATTTTATTGTGCTAGTCCATGCCAGCCAAAGTCTCCTAAGAAGTCAGGGATATGTAAGACTAACCCGTGCGCACCAAAGCAGGCAGCTAATAGGCCGGAGCCGAAATGTAAATCACCGTGTGGCTCTCCGCCTAAAAATAAGGAATGTAAACCGAAAGAATGTAAACCCAAGTTAGTGGTTCGAGAGGGTGGTGGATGTGGAGGAAAGCAAGAAACTCAGAGAGAGTCTAGAGAAGTTAAGAAAGGACCAGTTTGCCCACCTTCCAAGAAGTGCAAGTGAAACACATTATGATGAGGATTTTTATGTTCTGTAACAAAAAAAAGAGTGAGCTGAATTAAATGCATGTTTAACATTTCATATTTTGCCATTTTGACTGATTTGATTACCTCGTTGGTCTTGTGTTTGCAAGCGCTACTGCTAAGCGTGAGGTCCTGGGTTCGATTCTTGGGGCGTGTTATTGGGATTATCCATCTCAAGTTTCTCAGTAGCAGAGAGTCTAGATTTGTGGCTGGTTGATGTCAATAATATGGGGCTGAAACTGTGCAAATGCGGTGTGCTAAAACAAAAACATCATTTCTGTCTATCCCAATAAGGTTATTAGTTGAAATTAAATAATTCTCTTCTATTATAAAAAATCTCATCGAGTTGGATAGAAGGCATGATTTTTTACAGTATAAGTAAAAAAAAAAATTACTAAAGAACGTAGAAATAAGTAAAGCCAGCGAAAGCTTTTGAAACTGGGGGCTTCAGAAACATGTACTGAACTCATGGTTTCATGTTGAGCATGGATGTTCCATCCACCCTGCATAGATGAAAGAACAGTCGATTTCAGGATTGGAGATGGCAACACTTGTAAATTAAAAGGAGTGCTATGAGCCTTTATGAGGTTTCTAGCAACAATTACAACTTGCATATATTTGACTCGTAGAAATATGATAGGCAGTGTACCTACAGAAACAGCACGTAGGTGTTAATACTTTGATTCTGAGCTCACAACCTGACATAGTCGTTTGTTACCACTGCCGACCTGACCATTTTTAGGTAGGTACTTGCCCCCTAATAATAATTGTTTTATTTAAGAACAACATGGGAACCATTTTAGTTAGTACATACCTTATATACTACAACTTATACACTAGGATAAGTAAAAACATTTCTATATAAAAATATCTAACTTTCAATAATTGCAACAACGTATCTCAATCCTAATCTAGAGATCGATCTTTGATTCTAACCAATCAATGGCCGAGTTTGCAGAGACCGAATCAGTAGCAGCAGTTGAAGATCGTGGATTTAGATTGGGATTTAGATACGTTATTTAAATTGGTGGTTAGTGTTGTTTCAGTTTACTGGGAGATTTCGTCAAACGTGGTAAAGTAATTACGAGCTATTCATGCTAACATACTTTGAGCTAAATAACACTTCCTTTCGGCTCTGGCTTTGTTGGGCATAATGGACCGTGTAAACATTATCATCTTTTATTCAAATAGTAAAGAGTAAGTACTCTATACTGTACACCATAAAAGCTTAGAAATAATAACTTTAAAAGCTTAACAGGAAGTTAGAATGGGCAGCTATTTTGACGAAACGGTTGGCGCAGTGGTTGAGCCATCGGCTGTTGCGCCGCGTGTTGTGGGTTCGATCCCCGCGCGGAACAAATATTTGTGTGACCTACGGGTAGTTGTTCCGGGTCTGGCTGTTTGTGTATGTGAGTTTAAATGTTTGTAAACGCACCCACAATACAGGAGAAATTCCTAGTGTGGGGCAACGTTTCTTTAAACAAAAAAAAACTATAGCGCTAAAAGCGATCTCTTAACTTTGCATGGACTAGGTAGAGATTGAGAAAGGGTATGCAGGTAGTCCATAGTAAAATACAACGTTCTGTATCCATAAACGGGTTCCATAATATTCGGCCGCAATACTTTCTAATTGTGCCTCACGTAAAATACTATGCAAGAATCCAAATCTCTTCTAGAACAATTATTCCAGAAGAGATTTATTTTTCTAAGCGGACTGTTTTGTGAAGATTTAATTTCTGTGACTATACTTACTTTTGCATGGGTCACGGGAGTTATCAAGCTAGATAGAATCAAAGGTGAAAAATCTGACGTGTGCGTCACACAACGTAAAATACGGCCATATTTTAATTATCTATCAAACACTATGAAGTGGTAAAGTATTCTAGGGCCTTATTTATTTTATGACAGTCTATTCGCGCTGACAAGGGTAGCATTGGCATGACACAGGACAACATGAATTGGACGATGTTTACAGAATGGAAAGAATAGCTTGTACATTTTGGTAACAACTTACATACGACTATTGCAAGTTAATATACATATGACACGGTGCTGCGGAGTGGATTGGTCTGTGGTTTAAGGAATCTATTTCGGTTCTGTGAGGAGTACGCAGGGAGGCATGGGCTTAAATATATTGCGACCAAGAGTCAATGCATGGTCTTTGAAGCTAGAGGTGCAAAATGCCTACAAAATATTCTAAATGTTCCGTAGACAGAGTGGATCATTTTAAATATTTAGGACATATTAGTCACGGGTGACCTCAAGGATCATGCTGACATCGAACGGGAACAGATGGCTTTTTTCAAACGAGCGAGTATGCTGACCTGCAGGTTTACGTGAAATGAAAAGCTTTATTTAATCTTACAATTTTTCATCTAGATCCATGTGAATGCGGAGAAAAGGAAGAGAAAAAGGGTAAGTAGTAATTCAATGTGGTTGAAATTGGACGGTGTGTGCAAAATGAATCATCATCATCAGATGATGATGATGATTCATTTTGCAAAGGCTAGGCAGATGCCTAGCCTTTTCCCAACTATGCTGGGGTCGGCTTCCAGTCTAACCAGCTGCAACTTAATACCACTATTTTTACATGGAGCGGCTAGTTGACCTCCACAACCCAGCATCTGAGTAACACGATACTCCTTTGTAAGGACAGGTGGTCAAACTTTCGGGCTTTCGACTACCCGTAACGATTGTCATAGATCTACAAATGACAGCCGGAACCAATGGCTTAACGTGCTTTCCGAGGCACAGAAGAGTCTCGATATGTTACGAATGGTCGCCCATCTTCAGACTGCCTGAGCAAGCGTAGCTTAGCTCTTTCAAAAAAAAAACAAAACACAGCATAAAAAATAACGAAATTAACATACCAATATTTAGTATGCGGTTCAACTAAGAACAAGATAGACTCAGCGCCATTTTGTGACATCATACAAAATGGCGCTGAGTCGATCCTATTCTTAGTTGAACCGCTTTATACGGGAAATATACAGTTTTATCTAATCGTACAATATTTTATCCAGAACAATATGGAAGTGCAGAAGTGGTAGCAAAAAAGGGTGAGTTCAATTAATTACTTGTTCTTTATTTATTTAATATAGGTTCACCTCCAGCTTCTGTGTACAACATATTATTAAGGTTTTGCAGTCTTGGACTTTGGTCTTGAGTTGGCCTAACATAGTACGGAGTTTAATATAATGCCAGGCCAGCTTTTACTATCTATACTAATATTATACAGATTTTTTTTTGTAAGTTTGTATATAGGGGGTAATCTCCGGAACGGATGATCCAATGACGACACGGTTGGCGCGGTGGTTGAGCCATCGGCTGCTGCGCCGCGTGTTGTGGGTTCGATCCCCACACGGAACAAATATTTGTATGGCCTACAGGTAGTTGTTCCGGGTCTGGCTGTTTGTGTATGTGAGTTTAAATGTTTGTAAACGCACCCACGATACAGGAGAAATTCCTAGTGTGGGGCAACGTTTTTTTAAAGAAAAAAAAAAAAAAAAAAAAAAAAATTCTAATTTTTTTTTTTCACTGTTAGAAAGTGAAACTTGAGTGCACTTGAGTGCTATAGTCTACTCTATTTGTGTAGAAGTTAAGCTTCAAAGGGGGTGGTGGGGATTCGAAAGGAAAAGTACGAATTCCACGCGGACGAAGTTACGGGAGAAGTCACTTATGTTTTGCTATCACTAACGTGCGGCCTTTTGTACATTTGGCCCGCTAGTGACATTTAGTTTAATGGGAGTTTTTGTCTATCGTAGTAAAGTAACTACGAGTTCGACTAACTAACTAAAGTTGACATACTTTGTGCAAATTAACAGTCTCTTTCAGGTTTTTCGTTGATAATCTCAAAGGGCCGCGTAAAGATTTCTATTTTTTCTTTTTTATACATCACAAAAACTTAAAAATAATAGATTTAAGAGCTCCATATGGTGTTAGAACAGGCAGCCATAACGCTAAAAGCGATCTCTTACAGCGGACCAAGCACGGCTACTGTGACATAGCTTGAGTCACACATTTTATCACAGTTTGGGCGATAAAACCGTAGCATGCCGCCGTAATCATTTCTTGTCACAAACATAGCACGATTGGTGCGTTGGCTGAGCGATTCACTGCTGCGCCGCGTGTCGTGGGTTCGATTCCCGCACCGAACAAATATTTGTTTGGCCTACAGGTAGTTGTTGCGGGTCTGGTTGTTTGTGTATGTGACTGTGAATGTTTGTGCTCACCCACGACACAGGAGTAATTCCTAGTATGGGGCTAGGCGTAAAAAAAAAGTATTACGCCCATGTCCGCCCCACAGACAACCTTTAAATGGACTAGATAGAGAATGAGAACTATTATGCAGGTAAGGTCGTAAAATACAACGTTTTGCATCAATAAACAGGTTCCATAATATTTGGACGCAATACTTTGCAACTGTGAGTTACAAAAAATACTATGCAAGTGTTTTTTAAGATCAATGATTATTGTTTTGTAAATTAGGTTAAAAATTAAATAAAAAGACATTAATTACTGTTTAGTAACGCATGTCTTTGTTTAATTTCTCTGGCTTTTCTTACTCATGGGAATTATCAAGCTACATAGAAAGATAGATGAAAAATCGTAAAAAAAGTGCACCGCCACATGAAAAATGGGCGCCAGGCCAAACTAGGGAGCAAGTCCCTTCCTCGACTTGGCGCCCATATCTAACACCTTTAAACGAGCAATTCTTGTATATATGTGTGTACATTTATATGTATATATAATCTGAATCTCGGAAACGGCTCCAACGATTTTCATGAAATTTTTTATTCAGGGGGTTTCGAGGGCGATAAATCGATCTAGCTAGGTTTCAATTTTGGAAAACGTCGTTTTATCCGAACCAGCTCGGTCATCCAGGTACTTTTAATCAAAGACAGCCGGGACCAGCAGCTTAGGGTGCTTTCCGAAGCACGGAGGAGTCTCAATATGTTATGAGCGTTCACCCATCCACAGACTGACCTAGGCAAACGTAGCTTAACCTTCGATCGACACATGAGTAATTAAATGAACATATTTACGTGAAAAATACAGGTTTATTTAATCGTACCTTTATTTCATCCAGATAAATGCGGATGTGAAGATAAGGATGCAAAAGCACCGGCTTGCCCACCGGGTAAGTGAAACACATTTTGAATTTACATTTAATGTTTTGTAACAAAAAAAACCGGGCAAGTGCGAGTCTGACTCGCGCACCGAGGGTTCCGTTCAGCTACTTACACCAAAATAATTAACGTCACAAAACGATCTTAGAAGTTATTTATTCGCGATGTAAAGGTGTGCATGGGTATGACAAATGCCATCATGAAACCGGACGGGGTGTGCATAATGAAAAACATTAGAGTTCAGAGTTCATTTATTTGTCAGAGTTCGTTGCTGGGGAGTTTGTTCCGCCACTTCTTCTTCCCACCAAAAACACTAGGTAGTGGTGAAGGGTGGGCGTTTTGGGTTCTGTCTTTTGTTAACGTTTTGACGTTCAAATAGTGCTGATTGAGCCTAAGTTTTACAAATGACGTTGTTATTTTTTATGAAACATGAGTATCACCATTATCTGCCTTGTTCCAACTTTGTTGGGGTCGCGTTCCAGTCTAACCAGATGCAGCTGAATACCAGTATTTTACATGGAGCGACTGCCTATCTGACCTCCACAACCCAGTTACTGGGCAACACGATACCCCTTGGTAAGACGGGATACCCATGGGCATGATAAATATCAACGTGAAATTGGGCGGTGTGTGTACAAAAGAAAACATACCAATATTAATGTGAAATTATTAGTGTGCTTCTGCCCAACCCTTCGGGGAATACAATACATACACACGCCTCGCACGGGGGGCAGGGGACGCGAGGGGGGCTGGGGGAGGGGAACGCTCCTGCTGAGATCTGAATAGAAGCGGCACTACCCTCGTATATTATATTATCCATCTAATTATGGAACAGTCTCGAGCTCGATGCTCTGCGCGGGACGCAGCCGCAGCGGCCAATAAGACGAAGGACGTTTCAATGCACCATATGTTATGACAGTAATATGACATATGTATACTTAGATACCTAGTGACGCCGTGCTGTGGCTGCGACAGGACCACTAGCGTGTGTATTAAGTAAGTTATGTGATCTAATCGTACAATTTTCATCCAGATCCATGTGCATGTGGAGCAAAGAAAGAAAAAAAGGGTGAGTTTAATTAAATGCTTGTTGCAATTAGACGGTGTTTGCAAACTGAACAACATACAATACTCATGTGAAATATACAATGGGGCTGTGTCCTAGGTAAAAATATATTAAGTCAATTTGGCCCGTCAGTAAGATTACCAAAAAATATTGGACACGTATTTTTTGCTTACTCAAATCAATAAAAGGTGACAAAGATATATAGCACATCAAAGTTCAGGAGCAGGCTTGTGACGTCACTTTTACATAAAAAGTGTAGCACGGCGTGACGTCATGCGAAATTTCTTCGCACTATATCGTCGTCATTTTTGGTTTACGTGACAAAAGAAAAAATACGTGTCCAGTATTTTTGAGTAATCCAACTTTCGGACTAAACCAATTTATAAAGACACTGCCCTATTTCATCTAATCGTACACCTTTTCATCTAGATCGTTGTGGCTGCCCTATAGAAGAAGAAAAAAAGGGTGAGTTCAATTTAATACATTTTGAAAATGTCATATTTCTGTGTGTTTTTTTATGATTTGACTACCTCGTTGGTCTTGTGTCTGCAAGCGCTACTGCTAAACGGGAAGTCCTGGGTTAGATTCTTGGGGCGAACAAAGTTTTATCGGCTTTTTCCATCTGGAATTTCTCAGTAGCAGCCCGGAGTCTGGATTTGTGCCAAGTTGATGGTAAAAAGCTCACACACAAAATCCGTTGGTAAAACTGGTTGTCACAGGGCACAGACTACCAGAAACGACTGTCAAAAATCTACAAATGACAGCCGGGACCAGTGGCTTAGCGTCCTTTCCAAAGCACGGGGGAGTTTCGATATGTAATGAACGGTCACCGATCCACAGACTGACCTCGGCAAGCGTAGCTTAACCTTCGATCGACTCGTGTCGCTGTTTTTATGTTGTTGTAATATGAATATATTTTTTAATGTTCCAATCTGGATAACTTTTTACCAATACTTTTTCTTATTTTTTATAATTAACTACTTGAACATATTAAAGTCAAATGTACAGCTTAATTTAATCGTATATTTTTTTTCATTCATATCGATGTGGATGTGAAGACAAGGAAGAAAAAGCAGCAGTTTGCCCACCGCCCATAGGTAAGTGAAACACTTTTTGAATTTACATTTAATGTTTTGTAACAAAAATAAAACCGGGCAAGTGAGAGTCTCACGCGTGCACCGAGAGTTCTGTAAAAACGCTGCAGCGGCCGCCGAGCGCCACCTACTTCCTCTTTTGCAAAGCAAGCATGCATAGCAATTGAACTGGACTATCTATGTTGTGCTAGTATGACCAAATGAATATTATGGTGAATAAATGTAATGGAAGTCCACATTATTGAAAATGAAAAATATTAGCGAATAAATGTATGGATTAAAATTATTATGACACTTGATCGATAATGACCAATGATATATGTTGTATATATGTTGTTGAAATTATTTTATATTATTATACGATTCTGGCAACTGAATCGATATTTCAAATGAAATTATGGCAAATAAAAGTATGGTATGTAAAATTATTGCATAATAATCAATGGCAAACATTCGTAAACCGAAATATATTGGTGCACTTCTACCCAACCCTTCGAGGATTACAAGCGCTATGTTATGTAATCTAATCATGCATTTTTCATCCAGATCCATGTGGATGCTGTGTAAAGAAAGAAAAAAAGGGTAAGTTCAATTAAATGCTTGTTGAAATTAGAAGGTGAGTGCAAAATTAATAATATAATAATAATACTCATGTGTCCATCAGACGTTATTTCTGGTTGTTCTCGTCTGGCTAACGGCGAATTCTTGCACTAGCATAACCAAGTGGCCAGCATTATCCACCAGCAACTTGCTTTGAGGCACAAGCTTGTGGAATCTGAGGTATCGTACTACAAGTATGTGCCCGACACAGTTCTCGAAGATGACCATGTCACGTTGTACTGGGATCGGTCTATCATTACTGACAGGACTATTGTCGCCAATAAGCCTGACATAGTAGTGATAGATCGATTAGCGCTCCGCGCAATGATAGTAGATGTCACCATTCCACATAACGAGAACCTCGTGAAAGCCGAGAAAGAAAAACAGATTAAATATCTGGACTTAGCACACGAGGTTGTCGATATGTGGAATGTGAACTCGGCTTTCATTGTGCCAATCGTCGTAACGGCCAATGGCCTACTGGCTAAAAGCCTCAACGTCCATCTGTCGAGACTCTCAACAAATGTTGGATCAAAGGTATGATACAGAAGGCAGTACTCCTCGATACGGCTCGCAGTTTTGCGCGTTGCTGGGGAGTTCCTCCACTTCTTCTTCCCAGCAAAAACACTAGGAAGTGGTGAAGGGTGGGCGTTTTGGGGGACTGTCTTATGTAAACGTCTTTGACGTTCAAAAAGTGCTGATTCTCAGCCTAATTTGAATAAATGAATTTTGATTTTGATTTTGATTTTGATTGTGAGGAGGTTCCTGTCTCTGCAACCCTAATCGCCGGTAGCCATCGGTGGACCACTGTTTTTATATTGCAATGTAAATTTTTATATTGTGTGTACTTTAGACCACTTATTTATGTTGAAATATTTAAAAATGTTATTTATATGGATATATAACAAATAAAGGGAATAATAATTATGTGAAATATACAATAGGGATGTGTCCTAGGTAAAAATATATTAAGTCATTTAGTCCGTCAGTAAGATTACCAAAAAATATTGGACACGTATTTTTCGCTTACTTAATTCAATAAAAAGTGACAATGATATAGCACATCAAAGTTCAGGAGAAGGGGCTTGTGACGTCACGCCGTGCTACACGTGCGACACACGCGTGACGTCACGCGCAATTTCAACGCACTATACCGTCGTCATTCATGGTTTACGTGACAAAAGAAAAAATACTTGTCCAGTATTTTTGAGTAATCCAACTTTCGGACCTATCAGATTTTTTAAGGACACTACCCTATTTCATCTAATCGTACACCTTTTCATCTAGATCGTTGTGGCTGCCCTATAGAAGAAGAAGAAAAGGGTGAGTTCAATTTAATACATTTTGAAAATGTCATATTTCTGTGTGTTTTTTTATGTTTTGACTATCTCGTTGGTCAAGTGGCTGCAAGCGCTACTGCTAAACGTGAGGTCCTGGGTTCGATTTTAGGGCCAAAAAAGTTATTATATTTCTCAGTAGCAGCCCGGAGTCTGGATTTTTGCCAGGTTGATGTTAAAAAGCTCGCTGTCAAACAATATCCATCAGTAAAACTGGTTGTCAGACTTTCGGGGCACCGACTACCCGTAGTGGCTTAACGACCTTTCCGAAACACGGAGGAGTTTTGATATTTAATCAACGGTCACCCATCCACAGACTCGGCAAGCGTAGCTTAACCTTTGATCGACCCGTGCGGCTGTTTTTATGTTGTTACATTCACGTAACTATGATAATTAGGTACGTAAATGTATTTTTTTTATGTGAAATATACAGCTTAATTTAATCGTACATATTTTTCATTCATATCGATGTGGATGTGAAGACAAGGGTGCAAAAACAGCAGCTTGCCCACCTCCCGCGGGTAAGTGCAACACATTTCAAGTTTATATTTAATGTTTTGTAACAAAAATAAAGTGAGTAGTGTAGTAGAGTCTCACACGCGCACCGACGGTTCCGTCCAAACGTTAGGTAATTCAATCAACTATACAATTTATTTATTTATTCATTCTTCACAGTAATAATATATAACATTGTTAAATTTAAAAGAATTCCTTTTAAAATTAACAATGTTATGGTCTAATGTTAAATTCTGCCATTGGAAGAGACTGGAGCCTGAAGTAGGTTTTAGAGAAAGCCTGTGTTACAGGTCACCAAGGCCCCCCACAGTAAAACAATACAGTAAAAGGTTTAAAGACGATCTTATGTGAACATCATTAATGGTACCAAGAAGATCACAAAGAGACAATCTGTTTAGAGTTAAAAATAATAAGAAATACCTAGCAGAAATAAAATGGAATTAAAACGAACTATTGGTTCATACGAAAATGATTATATTTGTAGTGTCGTGCATAAATGTATGTTAGAGTGTATGGCTGTATGCTGCAGAAAATTTATGTGTTTTGGAGTGTACAAGAGCAAGTATGAAATGTGTAAATCAGCCCACTTAGTTAAATCATCAGAGATTGGATAGAAGATAAAGATAAGATAAAGATAGAGATAGTTTTTATTTGTCCAAAACATGAGTATACATACAAATGACACGCAGGATATTAAATAAAATTATGTCGCAGTTATGTTTTGCCTGAACGGAGTACAAATATAAAAGGTAGGATGTCACATAAGCGTAAAGTCATTTTCGATTTATCCGTTTCATACAGCAAATAACAAATTTGAATATAAATTTAGTTTAAAAAAAAACATTTGAAAAAAAACAATGTTAAATGTAACATGGGTTTGCCTGAATTCATTCATTCATTTCATTATGATATTATTATTATATAGAAATCGCGAAGCGTTTGGTCGACTCTTCACGTGACCTTTTTTTGGCTGGCCTTTTTTTTGGCCAAAAGAATCAGCATTGCCATTCAACGTGGCAATGCTGCCAGCCTTCTGGGCACTTTTCCCGTTGACAACGATGCGGATGAATTTTTCGATGCCCTGTGATTATTTATTTTATTTTATTTCTTCGTATATTAATAATTATATCATTTTAATGAAATCAAAAATTAATCTTTTATTGTTTATTACATAGATATAGACATAGCTTTAGCTTTAGCGCCAACTGCAACTTATCTATGGTAGCCAGCAGGCTTGATTGTAAGGTTGTGAACCACTGCTGCATGGTCGGCTGGGCCTGTCACCTTGCAGCAATGATGTCACAACATATTTCAGCTATTTCTGTGTTTTTGTCTTTGTAGTGTATTACTAACATTGTTTGTAAGTACATTGTTAGTAACACTATGAGTTATCACTAACGGCCCGCTCCGGCTTCGCACGGGTATAAAATATATACATATTATACATATATAAAAGCCTTCCTCTTCAATCACTCTATCTATTAAAAAAAACCTCATCAAAATCCGTTTCGTAGTTTTAAAGATTTAAGCATACATAGGGATATAAGGACAAAGAAAGCGACTTCATTTTTTATACTTTATTTTGTACAGCTTTATATAATCGTAAATTTTTTATCCAGATCCATGTGGATGTGGAGTCAAGGAAAAGGATCCAGGACCAGTCTGCCCACCCCCCAAGTGCAAGTGAAACTACTAACCTTACTTTAACTAAAAAAAACTTACTCTATATGATTTATAACAAAAGAACCAGAGAATTGAATTAAATGCATGTTCATTATGTCATATTTCGTTATTTTTACCTCTTTAGTCTATAGACTTTTTCAATTAAAACGTTGCCCCACACTAGTAATTACTTCTGTATTGTGGGGGCGTTTACAAACATACACAAACAGCCAGACCCGGAACAACTATCTGTGGGTCTTACATTTATTTTTTCTGTGCGGGAATTGAACCCACGATACGCGGCGCAGCAGTCAAACGTTCAGCCACTGCGCCATCCGAGCCGTTCGCCGTAAGTCTAGTGACTGCAACCGCTATAGGCCAGCATGAGGTCCTCGGTTCGATTCTTGTAGCAAATAAAGTGGTATTGGGTTTTTCTATCTAGAATTTCTCAGTAGCAGCTTGGTGTCTGGATTAATGCCAATAGGTTTGATGGAAATAAGCTCGCCCCCTTCTACTACTTCTTTTTTCGAAAATCTGCGTTAGTCCCTTAATAAAAGTACAATGACCCCATGAACGAAAATAGGTTGTAGATATTTTTTCTGGTTTTATTCATATGTTCTATGTAGGTATTATATTCATATACATTTTTTTTTCTGTTCCATTTTGTTTTAAGGAATTGCACCTACCACTGTTTATCTCTGCATCACCCAAAGTTTGATTGGTAGTAAATGCTTACGACATTAAGTCCGCCTCTGTTATGTGCTTCAAGTATTAAATAAATAATATAGTTCTACCTCCTTCATGTGTTGTAATATGTTCAATACTATCATAGTTTGTTAATATTCTCAGCTACTTCAGATGACTCTATAATCGATTATAATATATCGAAAGATTATATATGGTGCGCAATATTGACCCGAGGCGTAGATGTGAATTATTCGCGCACGATGCTGATCTGAAGTTTAGTAATCTAATATTAACCAAACAGATTTTAATAAACTTGATACGTTTACTCAAGATACGTCATCTGTCCTCCACAACCCAGTTACTGGAAAAAACAATACCCCTTTATTAGACTGGTTGTCAGATTTTCGGGCCACTCACTACCCGTAACGACTGTCAAAGCTGCTGATATGAGATTTAAGATTTTGTCTGTTTGCCTGCAGAACGAGACACATTGTCATCTGCCTGCCCTATCCTGGTTGCCTGTCTAGCTTACCTATAGTATAACAGCGGAATACCAGTATTTTACATGGAGCGAGTGCTTATTTTACCTACACAACACCCAGTAAATGATACGATAACCCTCGGTAAGTCTGATTATGAGACTTTCTGGCTTCTGATTACCCGAAACGACTGCCATCTACAAATAACAGCTGGGACCAACTGATTAACGTGCTTTCCGAGGCATGGAGGAATCTCCATATGTTACGATTGGTCACCCAACCACAGACTGACCTCGGCAAGCGTAGCTTAACCAAGCAAGCGAGATATAGGTATAGATCCGAAAAATTGGTGTGCTCCGCGAACGCTCTTAAATATAAATACAAAATTATTAACTTTATTTAAACAAGGACAGAACACTATCTAATTTTTTAATTTGATTCGTTTCACGAATTAAAAAATAACCTTGTAAAACATCTCAATGCAATTGGAGTGTAATAATAACGAAGATGTTTTATTATGAATACGTGTATGTACAGACGCCAGCACATCAAGCAACCCCAATCTTTAAAATGTATTTGATAGTTTTTCAACTTTAGGACAATACAATATGGTTCATCTTCAATTGGGAAAATTTGACAGTTTGGGATGGCTTGATGTGTTGGCGTCTGTACCTACACTCTTATATTAAAATAATTACAGCTTCCGACCATGTTTTTACTTTGGCACCTTGACATGATTATTTAAAGACTGAACGGAATTTCATTTGTTTTTTTGTGTGATTATCTTTTTTGTATGTGTTTGCTCTCGTTTTATTACGATGGAATTAGCTCACTTTACGACGCTCAAAATGAGCTGAAATAAATTTAAGTTAAAATTTCAATATAACAGGGATTCTTTACATTTATTCAGCTGCGTTGATATTTATTTAATACTTTAAGCACACAAATGTACCGAGGCGGACTTAGTGCTATAGACATTTCCTGACATTTTCTGCCAGTCATCCTTTGGGTGATGCAGAGACAAACAGTGGTAGGTGAAGTTTCTTAAAAAAAAAAGAAAGATAATAAACTATAAATATAATACCTACATAAAATATATACACAAATAAACATACATACACGACTATACATAAACAATTAAAACAGTTAATGGGAACACATTACTGCTGTGACGATACTACTGCCAACTTCTTACGAACGTGCTCACGAACTTTAACTTTAAAGGCCAATCGCTCGGTTGCCATCCTGATTTCCTGGGGGATTTGTGTTCAATCACCACAGTTAAGCTAACCGGACTAATACAGCAGCCATATTTAACATCAGAAAACGCCAGAATTGCAAATTAACTGTTAGTTCGAAAGATTCGAAACTGCAAACTTGGATTTACGCTACTGGTGGAGGCCCTAACAATATATTAAAAACTATGAGTAGATATAAGTGGCCTTTTAAGTTTTATGAAATTATTATCTACCAGAAACTTCTACATATCATATTTAGGTACTTTCTAAGTTTACTTTGGATATCACAAAAAGAAAAACATCTTAAGAAAACCTGGACTTATATTTAATATAAGTTTGAAATCGCTAATCCGCCATGAGTAAATGTGGGGATCAATGCTCATTCCTTCTCAGTATGAAAAGAGGCATTGGCCCTGCAGCGAGACAGTAATAGGCTGGTATTATTTTTATCTGTCATCTGATAGACCGGAGCCGACAGGACCGGATGTGTCATCTGAGTTCCGGTTAAGTTATCTAAGTTAACCCGAACTAATCCTGAGTTGGAGAAACAGGACAGTAAAAACGATGAAAGAAGAATTAACTGTTTGTAATAAATTCGTCAGCCGATCAAAGAATTGGGTACAGCCGGTATCTTACACAACGTCATAACGTGCGATCACTTACATTACATTGTTATGCGTTATTAACATCTTGTAAGTTTGCTGTAATATTGAAAGGTATTACAGATTATATCGGCGAAAGAATTGCTCAACTAGAGTCTATGAGTCAACCCGAATTAAACTTGTAAGACAATATCAATTTATACAATCGGATAACAATAGTGCTTAAGAGGACGCATTGGAAATTTTGGCATCAGTGATCTCTATTTTTGTCAGTAATTACGAAACGAATAAAAATATGAGTTGGTGACCTGAACAGTTCATGATGAAAACCTTATTTTGTTAGTTTTCATTACATGATTAAGTAACTTTTGTAACAGAGAAAAAAATATCAAACATACCTCTTTTTAAATAGAGATTCACATTTTATGGGCAAACGTGACCGATTTTAGCCTCTCAACTTGCTCTGTAGACAAGTCTATAAATACTCCTTAAAATTGTAGAAGGAATTTCTCAAGTTATCATTTCCGACTAAATAAAATAACAAAAAGCATTTTGTCGTTTACGTCGTTTTGTTATAAGCTAACGCGCATATGCAATCCTCGCCCCGCGGAGACGCTCAGTCCCCTCTTGACCATTGTCAGCGACGGGTCTCTGCTAGTCGGCTTCCGGACTGCATCGGCGATTGCGTGATCAAATTTAGCGGTTTTATTAAATAAAAATGAGAAATAAGAAAGAAAGATGTTCCAAAAGGAAAAGAAGAGCATGTCTTTTAGAAAAATGTGCTAATATGACGAAAAGAAAGTAAGTTTTCATACTGAAATGTGAAGCGGTGGTAGTTTACTAAAAAAGATGACGTTCAAAAAGTCACTTTGACTGTAACTTCAATGATGTTCATGAAACTATGGAGTCGTCAACTTGCAACAAAAATAAAGAAATGACAGCTTCCTTTTTAGGGTACGTATGAAAAATTCCTAAACCTCCTAACGTTTTATAAAAGCTATAGGCATTATTATTATTATTACTAAAACACTTTTTCTGGTATTTTCTAGAAATGAAAACGACGCTTTACCGAATTATGCAGAGTTGCAAAATGTGTTGCCCGCGTAAGTTTTTGTTGCTATGTATTATTCAATATTACAATCAATATACCTAATTCAACGATGAAGTTAAAATTAAAGGACTTCTTTTATTTTAGAAATGCTGATACTAATGAAACTAATATATCACAAAACGAGGGCATTCCTGCAGCTACAGTGTGTATATTAGATAATTTTGTTCTTTATACATAACCGACGTATTAGTCGAAATATGTTATCTCTGAATTTGGTACTAGGCTCTAATTTATTTATATTTTCAGATTAGCAGACAGTGTTCGAGTGATAAAGTTTCTACAGAAATGACAATTGAACGCCCTACTGAGGCACAAGTAAGTACTCGGGTTATAAAACACAATATTTTGTCTGATTGGAGTTGGAAGCAGTTTTCAATGGTTGCCTAGATATGAGAACCAAAAAAAAATATTTATACATAATCAATATCTGTGAAGTGATTGATGTAAATAAATAAATAAATACACAATGGGCAAGAAAAACATTTTCCTGCGCTATGCTATCACATTCCATGTACGATATTGATACTTAATTTTTACATTTGTTTCAGATGGAGCCGGAGGTACAAGATATAGGCCATAGAATAATAGATGTGAACCACTTTGTAACAGAACTTATAAAGTTCTCTGAGCACAAGTCTTTGTTTAATTGTGGATTAGCCACATTAAAATTTGAGTCTTAACATCACGTAGGCTTGCAATCAGAATTTACATATGTTTGTTCATTGTGTGGTTACAGAAATAAAATAAAATTGTCATTGGCTGATGTAAACAAAGACGCCGTCGCTGGAGTTATGGCTGCTGGTTGTGGTCAGGTACAACTCAATCAATTTTTGTCTGGAGTAGGTTTACCCAACATGTCCGATTTTACTTACAATAAATTGCATAACGATATCTGTGATGACTGGGAAGAGACTGCATGGGATGAGATGAAAAAGGCTGGCGATAGAGAAAAAGAAGCTGCAATAAAGGAAGGGAGAGTCAATAAAGACGGTATACCGCTAATAGATGTCATTGTAGATGGCTGTTGGTGTCAGCGATCTTACCGGACTAATTATGCGGCATTATCAGGGTGTGCAGCTATAATTTTTAGACGTTTCGGCCAAGTACTATATCTGTGCGTCAAAAATAAATATTGTATAATAATAATAATACACACGAAGTGTAATATGTGTTTGATTGTAAACTAGCTTTTGCCCGCAGCTTCGCTCCCGTGAACTGACTACTATACCCTATCCTACCCTACTCTACCCAACTCTCCCATACTATACCCTAATGTTTTTTCTTCATAAGAACCTTCTCCTGACAATAACAAACACAACAAAAAAAGAATTAGCGAAATCGGTTCAGTTATTCTCGAGTACTTACCAACACATTTTGCGATTCATTTTTATATTAGGTCTTTACCTATGAAATTGCCGTTCTGCAGTACTGGCCATTTCAAATCAAAATATTTTTTGTTTGGCTAAGAATTCTAATTTCAAATTAATTTTATTTTAAAAACATGGATTTTTTTTTCCAAAAGTAGTCATTTGTTTATTGATTAGTGTTACATTTTCATCGCATTTAAATCTTTTTCGTCATCATGGATACGTTAAAAATTCGAGTAATTATGGAATATGAGTACCGTCGTGGCAGCAACGCGGCACAAGCGGCACGCAACATCAACGACGTTTACGGAGCTAACACTACAAACCAACGCACTACCTGTTATTGGTTTGCTCGCTTCCGTTCTGGAAATTTCGACCTGAAAAATGAACCTCGCGGTCGTCCGAAGACTTTGGTCGACAATGACGAATTAAAGGCGATTGTGGAAGCTGATGATACACAATCTACGGCTGAATTAGCAGCAGCTTTCGGCGTTAGCGTCAAAACAATATTGGTCCATTTGCGTCAAATTGGCAAGGTAAAAAAGCTTGACAAATGGGTGCCCCACGAACTCAATGATCGCCAGCGCGAAGTACGCGTCGAGACGTGCCTTGCACTGCTCAACAGACACACAAATGAAGGAATTTTGAACCGCATTGTTACCTGCGATGAAAAATGGATTCTGTTTGATAACCGCAAGCGCTCAGCAAGTTGGTTGGATCCTGGTTCAGCACCTAAACAATGCCCTAAACGAAAACTTACCCCAAGAAAAGTGATGGTCACTGTTTGGTGGTCTAGCGCCGGTGTGATTCAACACAGCTTCTTACCAAACGGGGTGAGCATTACTGCAGATGTGTACTGTGAAGAATTGAACACAATGATGGAGAAGCTGGCACATCTCCAACCAGCATTGGTCAATCGCTCGTCTCCGCTGCTCCTGCACGACAACGCGCGACCTCATACTGCACAGCAGACGGTCTCCAAGTTGCAAGAACTGGGGTTGGAAGCTCTCCGTCATCCGCACTACTCACCAGACCTTGCGCCTACAGACTACTACTTTTTCCAGAATTTGGATAACTTCTTGGCGGGAAAAAAATTCAATACCCGAGAGGCAGTACAAAATGCCTTTGAAGAATTTGTTGCCTCCCGTCCAGCTGATTTCTGTAAGAAGGGCATCAATAAACTGCCACTGCGTTGGCAAAGATGCATTGATTGCATGGGTGATTACTTCGATTAATACAAATAAAAAATACATGAAAAAAATTCATTTAAATTTTTTCATACAAAACGGCAATTTCATAGGTAAAGACCTATTATATAAGAAGATAATATCAATGTAGAATAAATTATGTTCCTTGTTAAAATAAATAAACACATGCACACTCACAATAATTTAATACTTACAAGGAAAAGGTTCCAGCCTTAGAATACTTATGTAAAAGTAAATAAAGATATTTTGATCGTATAAAATATTATAAAAAAATATGATTTTTTAAAATATTTTACTTTAAAAAGAGATGTGCTAGTGTGTTTCAAATCACGAAAATCTTAATTTCGTTATTTGAATAACACTAGCACGTGTTAGTTTATTTCCGAAAAGACAATCAATTAAAAAAAGTCATAGGTAAATTCATAAAAAAAAATATAAGACAACTCTAAGGTGTCTATGTTCCGCGCCGCCACCGCCGCGCGCCGCTCGCCTGCGCCGCCTGTTGCAATGCATACGTTACTTACCGGGGTGCGTGCGGGTTGCGGGGTGCGCGCGCCTGGTTTTAGAATTATTGTTGAACAATTCGTCGCCTTAATAGTATTGTTTAAAGAGGGTGAGAGCCTGGAGATCTGTCATACAGGTCCCGAACCCACTACAGACTCCAGCTCACACAAAGGTTACAAACTTGATTGTAATAATATGTCACGAACCAATGTCTGTACCTTTTTGAGAGAAATAAATCTTTATTATTATAATAATTTTATTTTAAATTGTGGTATCATTATTTCAATCTTGTTATTATTTTTCGAAAACTTCTTGTTTCTCTTTTATTTTTTAAATAATTTTAGACCGTAGCCGATCTCATTGATTTGTGTACAGAGATCGTAGTACATCCTTATTTGAAGAATAAAACACTGTTAGTCTTGTTTAATATCACACCACTGACATATAGATACAGTGACAAGAGGAACACCGAAAATAACGTAAATTTAACGTTGTAAAATCGTCGTAGGTATGTACAGAGGCCAGCACATCAAGCTACTCCAACCTGTCAAATTTCTTTGATAGTTTTTCATCTTCATTACAAGAGCATAAGGTTCAAGTTCAATTGGGAAAATTTGACAGTTTGGGGCTAGATGATGCTGTGTATATAACATTTTATACTTGTTAGGATGCATAGCAAACAAAGCAAAGTAAATTTCAGCGATTCATTTATGGATTCAATTTTAGTTAGTAACTAGTAATCAAGTTACAAACAGGAGCATGTCGCGCTGTGCGACGCTATCATCGGGTAGAGATACCAGCAATGCTATTTTGAAAAAAAAACTTGGGTAAAGTGAGCGATGGCGTGAGCTGGCAATGCCAATGGTATTTATTTGATCAATGCATCTCTCATCAGTCTGCCTAAAACTCTGGCCTGCTGATACGTTTTCAATACTCGCTACTTTTAAATCGATATATTGTCAAATAATTTCAATCGATATTTTGACGACAGATGTGGCGCGGCGGGCGAAGGTCCGCTTGCGACGCAGGAGGTTGCGGGTTCGATTCCCACCTTGGGACAAATGTTTGTACGATCTACAAATATTTGTTCCGGGTGTTCTGGGTATTTGTTATGTATAATAAAAAATATCTATCTGTGTAATGTATTGTATTAAGTATATCAATCATCTAGTACCCATAACACAAGCTCTGCTTAGCTTGGGGCTAGATGATGCTGTGTGGATTGTCCAGCATTATTCATTATTCATTCATTATTCAATTTCGATGTTTTTTCCAGAAGCCTAATCGATAGCCGAGGACGGCGTTAGACGTCTTTCAAACTCAGTATAGCCTTTTCTCAGTTGATGATTTAGTTAATTAATTGTGTAAAGTTTTCCTAGTTAAGTTTGGTTTATTAAGGGCTGACTTCAGTCAGATAGGCTACTGTTGAGGAAATAATAAATATGGTGGTATTTTCTATACAAAAGCTTTCAAGTCGCTATTTTAATTTTTCAGATAAAAGTTACCTAACGATTGAAAACTCGGGAATAAATGTTGAATATACTTGATTGATCGTGCGTACTTATTTTAATAAAACCTGCTTCTGATTTATAGTACTATGGATACCTTTATATTAATTATATGCGAAGACTAGAAATACTTACGTAGCTTGAATACAAGAAACCAAATTCGAAATGCTAAACGATGCTGCAACGTTCTGCCAATAGATACTGGTCACCCTGTATTTCTCGATGCGGTCAAAGATCAAATCGGTGCGAGTGACACATAGCCTTATAAACTTTTGACCTCCTGCTAGAGCTCTGGAGTCAACGGACAATTTAACTACAGATTGGAAAATAAACTAATGTTGTGTTGCAATTAGGGAGGCATGTTTTATTTGACTGCGGTAGGCAGAGTTGATTGATTTATTGATGGACAGACCGTGTGCCGGATAAGATTCCCCATTGGCGAAAATTATTAACAAATTTATATGCAAACTTTATCAAGCTTTCATAATAGAAGATCACGCCTGTTTACTCAAATGGTTAGGCAGAGTTGTGCCTATAGTTCTTCCTCAATTCGTCAGTAAGGTTTAAGTCCCATGTAATAGGGGGCGAGCCTATTGCCATCAACCGGGCGTAATAGACTCCGGGCTGCTACTGAGAATTCCAAATGGAAATCCCCAAAAACACTAAGTACGACCCGGGCATCGAACCCAGGATCTCACGTTCACCAGTAGCGCTATTAACTTCAAGACGAAGGAGACAGTTCAACAAAATTTCATGCTCTCTTAAACTCCCTTCTTTATCATTTAAGGGATGATTTTTTTAAAACCTTACATAGTCGTCTTCGTTTTTGTTATTGGGTTTTTCCTTAAAAGATTCTAGGAATTGTTAGTAGCGCCTGGAGGTGTGCCCGGTTGATGTCAATACGCTCTCACACTATTACGTATACAGCATAACTGGTGTAATGTGGGTGTTACTTAAAGTGCATCTCTGATCAACCCTTCTGGGAATACAGGTGTAATGTTAGGTCTATTATCAAATATGTTAGATCGATTTATTATTAAACTTGTGACGACCGATGTGGCGCGGCGGGCGAAGGTCCGCCTGCGACGCAGGAGGTTGCGGGTTCGATTCCCGCCTTGGGACAAATGTTTGTACGATCAACAAATATTTGTTCCAGGTGTTCTGGGTATTTGCTATGTATAATAAAAAATATCTATCTATGTAATGTATTGTATTAAGTATAACAGTCATCTAGTACCCATAACACAAGCTCTGCTTAGCTTGGGGCTAGATGATGCTGTGTGGATTGTCCAGCATTATTTATTTTTATATTATAAATTTAAAGATGTTACAGGTATAAAATTGGAAAGTAAACGATACAGATACACTGCGTTATTACAATTCGTTCCACACGACAATATGACACACTGTACTAGGATTGCAAAATTACGTAATAGCTACCGAAGAGGCGCGTAAAATACAATATTTACGGTCATTTATATAGATTACGGTCAAATTATCAGCGACCTTGGGGACTATTTCTATTCCTTTATATTTAAAACAAATGAATTGCAAGTTTGTGATATTGTGAAATGTTTTTCAAAGACAGAAATACTTATTTAAGCCTGGTAACACCTTCAGCTGGCCCAGCTTTTAATAGAATACAGGGCGCTGCCAGCTGTATCGTATGTATCAGAATGCCACAAAAGGGATGAATAAAATCTAATGGGATGGGGTGATCAATAAAATGAAGTTGCATGCAGGTGAGATGAGAATGCTGGCGGGGTTGTGTGGTGTTACCTGAATGGCTAGAATAAGAAATGAGTATGTTAAGAAAGAGAGCGAACTTGAAAGAGGCGTATGTGACCAAGAAGTGGTGCGAAAATCTGGAGATGTATTTTTGGCATGTGGTGCGTATTGAGGATCACGTCGTGAGGAAAAGAAAGTTCTTCCCTTGTAACCCTCCACATTCATTTGTCTAGAATGTGGAGGGTTACAAGAGAAGAGAAAGACCTTAGAAACGATAGATGGATTGTGTGAAAGATAATATGGCTAGGGGGCGGTGACTTTTGAAATAGCGTCTAATAGATGTATGGAAGAATAAACTTGATGATGATAGTTTCTAGATACTTATAATGCAATGACCTAGGTACAATAGGCCGCACGTTGATGGTAACATTTTGACCTTGATCTTGTCTGGAGTATGAGAGGTCTCAATAGAATAATTGGCCATCCCAGGCCAGCTCAAGGTCAAAATCTTCCCACCAATGTGCGGTCGACTATACAGTCGACCGCACATTGGTGGGACTGAATATACATTCCTTTCCAATTGCATTTTAGTAAGAACTTAGCATTAACGACATAGCCAATTTGATGTCAGCGGCATACAAACTGCGGTGCTATGAACCCGATCGAGCTCACTAGTTCATAGAGAAGGGACGCACACCGCACCGCATAAAGAGTAGCCATATTTACCATATTTGATGGGGCATAGATTAAGAACACAGACGTGAAAATCTTTATACTATATAGAAATACAGCATCCATATGTTTGTAGCCGCAAAACTCGATAGTCAATGCATTTTTACCCAATGGTCTTTAAACATACTTTGTATCCTAAAATTACAAGGGTAGGTACGGGAAATTCCAAGCCTTTTTTCGAGGTTTCCCGGTTATCTATTTTCTTTTTCTATAAACTAACTGCCAATTTCAATAATGTATCTTAATCCAAATCTATCGATCTTTATTTGTAACCAATCAATGGCCGAGTTTGCAATCTGTAACCTTGAAAAGGCGAATCTCAAGCAGCAGTTTTAGATCGCGGATTGAGATTAGGTTTGTCGGCCTAGCCTAATGGCTGTTTTTGTATTAAGTCGTTTGCTGTCGTATTGCCGCTGCACGGTTGTGATGCCGCTTACTTTGACCTGCAGCAGGACCGCTTCTGGACGATAGTAGTTCATTATCAACCGTCATCAAAGTGTACTAGTCTGCAAGGCAACCTACTTCTACTTAGTGCTGTCTATCGGCCAATTTTAATAACGTATCTCAATTCCAATCGATCTTCAACTGGTGCTTGTTATTCGACCTCCCAAGGTTCCAGATTTTAAACATGGCCATTGATTGGTTTCAAACAATTTCAAGATTGGGATTGAAATATGTTATTGAAATCGTTAGTATGTCTGTCATCAGTCAAACCATGAATTCAGACGAAGAAAAACAAAACAAGTAGCATTTGTGACGTTGTCGTTCTGGCGTCGTGCGTGCGCGGTACCGGCGGCGCACTGCGCGCTCAACGCTTCAACTGTAAGGAAAAACAACCATCCGTGCGCAGTACGGCACCTGCACCGGTCCACTGCCGCAGCAGTCAAGCTTAAATTGAAAGCGCCCTTATCCCAACTATGTTAAGGTCGACTTCCAGTCTAACAGGAAGCAGCTGATAACCAGTATCTTACATGAAGCGACTGCCTACACAACCTAAGTTACTGGGTAGCATTTACCCTTAGGTAAGACTGGTTGTCAAACCTTTCACTTCTCACTACTCGTAACTACTGTCGATCTGTGTACCGAGGCACGGAGGGGTCTCGATATGTAATGGATGGTCAGTCATCCACAGATTGACCCCGGCAAGTGAAGATTGACCTTCGACAGACCCAAGTGTGCCCACTGCAAAAGATTGTTCGAAATTATACAGATGCACATCGTAACATTTATTATGAAAACACTAGGTGATATTTTAAGCATAATATTTTGATTATTTAATAAATATTTAAATAATTTACATAACCTTACTCATGCTCTTATAAAAGGCCAAGAGGATTGTTGCAACGACATGAATTTTAAAACAAGCACTGAGGTGTTTGATCCAGGCTAGGAGGTCGAGATGAACTAGATTACTAGACTAATTCATGAAATAATTATGTCCATTGGTCGATGTAGCAATAGCCATAAGTTGCCAGCTGTTGTGTTCCACGTAGACTTATGCTTCTCTCCTATTCAAAACCAGTCAAGTGCGAGACAAATGCGCAAACGAAGAGTCCCATACCATATCGAGCATATACAGACAAAAATTACCTGTATATTGTACGTTTAAAATAGTGCAAAAATTACCAGTACATTTAAAATAGCGTAAAAATTACCCTTTGATCGGCGTTCGCGCGATGGGTATTGGTATGGCCAAGTTCAACGCAATTCTGCACACCCATAAGTTCAACTTTGATTCTAAATGCCAGGACCACCTTGAACAGCAGCACTCAGTAACGCCGAGTCCATCTGGCTAATCCTTTCACCACGATGACTCAAATTCAAGGCCAACCTTCGGCTCAAGATGCGCCGGATGTACGATTACGAAAACCGGATGTGTGAATGTAGGTACGTCCGGCACATCATCATCTGCCTAGCCTCTTCCCAATCATGTTGGGGTTGGCTTCCAGTCTAACCGGATGCAGCTGTAGGTACGTCTGGCACATCTTAAACTCAAAGTGAGTCAACATCGTAGTTAAACAATTTACTTACATTAAAAAGCACATTTGAACGTCAAATTTACTTAAAACAATATTTTAATTTCCCTCTTCTTAAAGGTAGTTTGCAGCAAGGAAGATTGGGCAAGAAACTCCATAAAACTAATTCAAAATTATTGTTTTACATCATTTTGAATATTTAAATCACAAAATAAAACTACTTTACTATAAAATGGGTACAAAGTATTACAAACTAGACAATCCAGCAGAAAGATAAATAAATTCATGGTGCTCACATATTTACACAACCGTAGATTATATTATCATCAATTTAAGTACCCATTAGATAATTATCCCATTACTTGAAGATTTCCGATTTGGTCGATTTCAATATCGTATCTCAATCCCAATCTAGAAATCGACCTTCTTTGTAACCAATCAATGGTGGTGAGGGTGAGTATGCAATTTGTAACTTTGGGGGGTCGAATCAGAAGTGGCAGTTTTAGATCGCGGATTGAGATTGGGCTAGATACGTTATTGAAATAGGCAGATAGTAATAAATGATGAACGTTAAAACCACACATCAGGGGCCATACTCTTCAAACAGATTTGAATTCCGATCTAAAGCCAATACGATTCCAATGTTAATTTTGCAGTCAAGTGATTAGATTAATTGGCGAAATACACAGCTGTAGCTAGATCCCGAATTTGGCGCTTGCGTCGAACTCAAGAGAACGAAACGTCTAAATTCCAATGTCGATCGATCGGAATTCAAATCAAGTTCGAGAGCGCTGTACCCATAAAAGTATTGGTGTAGGTACTGATTCCAGATGGAGTATCTTATCTTTAACATACTCTTTGCCATGTTACCATCGCGATTTAGATAATATAATATTCAAAAGATACATCGGTGACCCAATCGTCCTACCTGTTGTTACGGCTGGTAAAACCATAACATATGCACGTGACGTAACGAAGGGAATGTATGGGAATGTTACGTCACTTCCTCATTCCTTATTTAAATTTTACGTATTAATTTGAGATTATCATTGTTGAAGGTATTTAGAAATTGTGTTTAGTTATTCATAGTTTTGTTATTAAAAACTCTTTGGTTCCGGCTTATTTGGTGCAGTAATAAAACTGTCAAGCTCAAGTACTACCATGGTTTTCTGTAAGACTATTTTTACGGCTTCCTCGGTCAGGTAAATCAAATCGTGAAAGATCGTGTTAAAAATTTTTGTATTTGCAATTCTGGGTACCTTTCTTACTTTTTGTGAAATTTTATAATTTTTTAGTTGTCAATAAAAAGAATAATAGTTTTCAATATTATAGAAATATTTGTACGCCGATACTTACGGCTAAACATGACTGGACTTAAACAATTGATTTTAATCTTGCATGCTCTTGTATGTATACCATGTTTAGACAAATAAAGAATATCTTATCTTATCTTATCTTATCTTATCGACAATTAATTCGTCTTTCTGTTTTTTGACTGAAAATCAGCACCTCTTCCTACCTTCACCTGGCAGTCAGCTTTTTACCTTCACCTCTTCCTTGTGTTATTGCTGGTAAGAAGCACTGGGTCTGAAACATCCCAGCAACACATCTGTCTGATCAGTTGGAATATTGAATGTGTACAATGTAATGCTAAGTACTGAATATATAAATCAAGTTTATAAATTATTTGTCACATGACCTAACACACTCCAATATACCAACAAAAAAAACTTCAGGGCAAAAGCGTCCTGACTCTCTTTTCACTTATAGACCTAGATCTATGTATGACCATTCCTCATCGATGAAGTACAGCTCATTATTGACATCTTAATTGGCAACTGAATACTAAGGCCAAAGGATTTCAACAAGATTAAATTAATGCTAATCTAACTAATCTTCAATTTCTGGCCGTGTGTTTGATGAATTCTAAAAGTATCAACATAATTAACTGCCTAGCCTTTTCCCAACTATGTTGATTGACTTCCAGTCCAACCGGATACATCGGAATACCAATAATTTAAATAGACCTACTACCTAAGTGACCTCCACAACCAATGGCTTGGTCTAAGGCGATCTTGTGACAGCCCGTAACGACAGTCTAAGATCTGCGCATGACATCCGCCACTTTCGTTGCTGCAGGCTCAGAGGTGTCTCTGTTTGTAATGAAGCAGTTACTCTTCCGCAGATCAACTTCGGCAAGCGTTGTTCAACCTTGTGGATCGAACCATCTGGCTGTTTTTATGTAGCCACGAGCACCTCTTACAAGTCTACTGTTGAACATAGGTATCAGGCTTGGTACCCTGCGAAGACCGGTATATGATATATTATGCTGATATGTATGTCAATATCATGGGCACATACATATTTATTTCATACACCTATAACAGCATGACTGCTGATAGAGGTGACCCTCTATACCGTTGTTTACCCACTACCCACACTAGGCTAAACACTCTAAAGTCTCGTTTACACGAGGTCATTAACTCGACCGTTCTTAGAAAGGTAAAGATGTGCTTGCAATAGTGATTAGTAAATGACTAACGTTACAGGTTGTCAGTACACCAGAAAATCTGACAGACAGTCTTGACAAGAGGTATCGTGTTACCCAGTCATTTGGTTGAATAAGTCAGATAGGCAATCGCCTCATGCAAACCACTGATATTCAGTTGTATCCAGTTAGACTGACAGCCGAAACTAAAATTGTGAGGCAGATAATAAGTTGTGCAGGAACAATCTCGCCTATAGACAGTCTACAAACTCTCCTAGTGTAAACGAGGCTTTATTATAATGACAATCTGTAGGTCCAAGGTCAGTACTCCTGAACCTGATCGACTGGTTTGTTTTCGATTTCCCTTGCTAGGCCAAGGGTTCAAATCCAATAGTAATAATCTATTCATAGATCAGATACATCTGTTAAACCGTGCATTTGTGAAACTTCTTATCAAGCTGAGGCGACAAGCGTCTTGTGACAACGACTTTTGAGAAAACAAATGAACAGCGGCGGCTCTAAAAAAGCCTTTTGAAAAGGTCCACGTGGGGCTATTCCTAATAAGAATGATTGTTGAATTGAAAACAATAATATATGCAATACTAACAAAATAATATACAACGTCAAAAATATCACCCCCCCCCCCCCCCCCCCCAAGTCCCATGTAATAGAGAGCGAACGTATTGCCATCAACCGGGCACAATTCCAGACTCCGGGCTGCTTTTCCCGATCTGGGAATCGAACCCAAGTCCCCACACGATTGGGACCATTAGACCCACTAGACCAACGAAGCATTAGTATAAAAGAGCGCGTTAAGTTACTAATTTTGTTTCCATAGGTCTTTCAACCTAAACTGAAGCCAACACGGAAATAATAAAAACGTTCACCAACATCTACTAAGTATTACATCAATGACACTCAACTACATAAGAACATAAGATTACCGTCACTTATCCTCTTTTTGTACAGAATCATAACAGAATTCCTTCGCGCTCTCATAACTGCCAATTAAGTAATTTGTCGTAAATAAAACAAAACGTATTAATAATTGGCACAATGCACCGCAGCGGTATAGTCGAGCTCGTAATTTCTTTACCAGTTTTGATAGTAATTACCGTCCCAGTTACTTGAAACTTGACATAGGCTGAAACTGTCTTAATGTAACATACCATCATTGACATTTGCCTAGTCTTTTCCCAAATAAAAAAAAATTACAAAATGCTGGACAAACCGCACATCATCTAGCCCCAAGTTAAGCAGAGCTTGTGTTATGGGTACTACATGACCGATATACTTAATACAATACATAATATAGATAGATATTTTTTTATCATACATAGTAAATAATCAGAACAAATGGAACAAATCTTTGTAGATCGTACCAACATTTGTCCCAAGGCGGGAATCGAACACGCAACCTAATGCGTCGCAGGCGGACCTTCGCCCGCTGCGCCACATAGGTAGTCAAATAACTGGGTTTGGCTTCAAGTCTAATCAGATGCTCCTGAATATCAGTGGATAACATGGAGCGACTGCCTATTTGACCTCCACAACCCATTTACTGGGTAACACCATACCCCGAGATACTGCTTGTCACGGCAGCTGGAACCAACGCCTTAACGTGATTTCCGAGGCACAGAGGTGTTTTGTTATTTAATGGATGAACATTCTTCGATCGACCCATGCAGCTGTTATGAGACCAAGTCTCTTGTCTCAAAGACCAATATTGACCCTCATCATTTGTGTAAAATTAAGAGAGTTTTTTGAAAACCTATTTACGGAAAAAAAAAATCATTTCATTTCACTTTATGACGTTTAAATGACATTTACCCTAAAGCTAGTAAAGCAATAACGAGGCCGTCTTAACATAATGGGATGTCGGAGTGTGGCTGTATTTTATGCATGTGTGTAATGCGTTCACCTGTTGTTGAAACTGACAGACGATGGTAACCGTTTGAGAAATTCTTATTGACTGCTTATACTGTGGAGTTTGTAGATTTGTAATAATTATTTTTGGACTAGTGAGCTTTATACTGACTCTGTTACGTTTATTTTGATAACGGCAGCTATATGAAAAGGCATATAATTAGGAATTAAGAAATTTTAAAATTATATTCAGGAGTGGGGCAAAGTGTAATTTGGTTATTTCATCAGGAATATCTCAGTAGCAGCCCGGAGTCTGGAATTGTGCCCATTTGTTGGGAATAGGCTTACTCCCTATTACATGAGACTCAAATGTAGCTGGCGGAACACTACCAAATCAGAAAAAAAAACTAAACTAGTGATCAAATTAGTCATTTATCCTGAAATGGACGGCTCGGTTGCCGCAGCGACTGAGCGATCGACTGGTGTTCCGCGTGTCGAGGGTTTGATTCCCGCACGGAACAAATATTTTATGCTCTACAGGTAGTTGTTCCGGGCCTGGATGTTCGTGTACGTGGAGAAACAACAGGAGATAATCCTAGTGTAAGGCAACGTTTAAAACAAAAACACAAGGTACAATAAGTAAAAAAGTCATAGTTCAGCCGAGCGCGTGCAAAATAGGTTTTAGTGGTCATCATCATCATCAGGCTATACTAGTCCACTGCTGGACATAGCCCTCTCCTAATGAGCGCCATAGCGCCCTGTCTTCAGCTTGCCGCATCCAGCATCTGCCTGCAGTCTTTCGCAGATCGTCATCCCACCTAGTCAGAGGGCGTCCTACACTACGTTTGAGTGGTAAATGGGTCAAATGAGAACTCTTTACAATACTATTACAACTTACAATTGTGTTCTTCACACACAGCAGATATCAAATAACACCGCGGTCAGTTCTATCGCTCACGCAGCACATTACCCAATAGGCTCGTCTTACCGCCATCGTCCTACGACACGAGATCCACGTACCATTACGTAAATTACGTATTATACACATATTTGTAATGTTACGGTACACTGATTGTATCGTATGGCTGGTCGGTTATTAGGTGATGTAAAAGAGAATGATATATAGTATTATATTGTGGTAGAGATACGGTTTAGTGGTAAGATTGTCAACTGCTTCCTATCTTGTGTAGATCAGAATGTGGGGCCGCAAGATGGAAAGATTAATACGAGGCAAAATTTGCACGAGAGTTCCTACTGAACAGTATAAAAATATAATAAAGAGGAAAGATTTCATTGTTTTTTTGTAACGGATAAACTCAAAAACTATTGGACCGATTTAGAAAATTATTTCTTTTAAGGAAGGTTACAGGGCGCTATGGCGCTCATTAGGAGAGGGCTATGTCCAGCAGTGGACTAGTATAGCCTGATGATGATGATGATGAAGGAAGGTTACATTATCAGCAAGTAACAAAGGTTGTATTTTATTTTCAAAACTATGCTTGAAACGGGATGGAGGGGATGTAACAGTTAGAAGGGTAAAATTGCTAGTAATAGAATCAAAATGAGTTTAAGTTTTCTTAAATTTAAAATAACTCAGTAGCACCAAATGTGGTTGCAACTATTAGGTCTTTACCTATGAAATTGCCGTTCTGCAGTACTGGCCATTTCAAATCAAAATATTTTTTGTTTGGCTAAGAATTCTAATTTCAAATTAATTTTATTTTAAAAACATGGATTTTTTTTTCCAAAAGTAGTCATTTGTTTATTGATTAGTGTTACATTTTCATCGCATTTAAATCTTTTTCGTCATCATGGATACGTTAAAAATTCGAGTAATTATGGAATATGAGTACCGTCGTGGCAGCAACGCGGCACAAGCGGCACGCTACATCAACGACGTTTACGGAGCTAACACTACAAACCAACGCACTACCTGTTATTGGTTTGCTCGCTTCTGTTCTGGAAATTTCGACCTGAAAAATGAACCTCGCGGTCGTCCGAAGACTTTGGTCGACAATGACGAATTAAAGGCGATTGTAGAAGCTGATGATACACAATCTACGGCTGAATTAGCAGCAGCTTTCGACGTTAGCGTCAAAACAATATTGGTCCATTTGCGTCAAATTGGCAAGGTAAAAAAGCTTGACAAATGGGTGCCCCACGAACTCAATGATCGCCAGCGCGAAGTACGTGTCGAGACGTGCCTTGCACTGCTCAACAGACACACAAATGAAGGAATTTTGAACCGCATTGTTACCTGCGATGAAAAATGGATTCTGTTTGATAACCGCAAGCGCTCAGCAAGTTGGTTGGATCCTGGTTCAGCACCTAAACAATGCCCTAAACGAAAACTTACCCCAAGAAAAGTGATGGTCACTGTTTGGTGGTCTAGCGCCGGTGTGATTCAACACAGCTTCTTACCAAACGGGGTGAGCATTACTGCAGATGTGTACTGTGAAGAATTGAACACAATGATGGAGAAGCTGGCACATCTCCAACCAGCATTGGTCAATCGCTCGTCTCCGCTGCTCCTGCACGACAACGCGCGACCTCATACTGCACAGCAGACGGTCTCCAAGTTGCAAGAACTGGGGTTGGAAGCTCTCCGTCATCCGCCCTACTCACCAGACCTTGCGCCTACAGACTACTACTTTTTCCAGAATTTGGATAACTTCTTGGCGGGAAAAAAATTCAATACCCGAGAGGCAGTACAAAATGCCTTTGAAGAATTTGTTGCCTCCCGTCCAGCTGATTTCTTTAAGAAGGGCATCAATAAACTGCCACTGCGTTGGCAAAGATGCATTGATTGCATGGGTGATTACTTCGATTAATACAAATAAAAAATACATGAAAAAAAATCATTTAATTTTTTTCAGACAAAACGGCAATTTCATAGGTAAAGACCTATTATATAGTAGTTAACCTCTGCCTTACCGCTCCGGGAACTTATGCGAGATGATATGTGTTTAAACAACTTCTTTCGCAGAATGTTTCTATTGCAACAACATTTACATCATAAACACTCTTTACCATATTTAATTAAATATATTATAAAAGCATATCAATTAATTCAGTTTCAGTTACATAAGTATAACGTAATCGAAGGTTAGCGCGAAATAACTAACGATAAAGTTTAACGATTGCTAACTATTTGAACTAAAAGAAGGTTACGTGTATACACATGGATCTATATTTCGTGTATGACTGCTGCGTTTTGTTAATCCTTCTAAATAATATTCTGCTTATATTCTTATATTTATACTAGCGGACCGAACAGACGTCGTCCTGCCCGTACAGCGCCACCTACCGGGTCCAATTGTAAATCTAAACCATTCTCGAATCTCCACGAACACACACAAAAAATTTCATCAAAATTGGTCCAGTCGTTTAGGAGGAGTTCAGTCACATACACACGCACACAAGAAATATATATATTAAGATTATATTCTTCCTGTGAGGAGCTCGTGGCTAAATAAAAACAGCCGCACGGGTTGATCGAAGGTTAAGATACGCTTGCCGAGGTCAGTCTGTGGATGGGTGACCGTTCGTAACATATCGAGACTCCTCCGTGCCTCGGAAAGCACGTTAAGCCGTTGGTCCCGGTTGTCGTTTGTAGATTATTGACAGTCGTTACGGGCAGCCAGAAACCCGAAAGTCTGACAACCATCCTTACCAAGGGGTATCGTGTTACCCAGTTACTGGGTTTGTGGAGCTCAGATAGGCAGTTGCTCCATGTAAAACATTGGTATTCAGCGGCATCCGGTTAGACTGGAAACGGACCCCAACATAGTTGAGACTGGGCTGGGCAGATGATGATGAATATTCTGCTTGTATGCTGTGAATAAAGTTGTTGATTACATGATAGTTAGTCTTAAGTATAATATTTTGTTTGTATTATCCATTGTGTATTTTTTTTATTTTTTTTTAAACGTTGCCCCACACTAGGAATTTTTTTCCGCCGGGGAAGACTCCGCCGAGGAGTCGCGTAGAGCGCTCGGAGAGCTGGTCGTAGAAGCCTTAACGGCCATTTCAAGGAAGCGAGTGAAGGGGAAAAAGAAGCGGGGCATCGCACAGTTCGCTGCCTCAATCTTGGAGGCTGTAGACGCCTCCTTCGAGAAGCGGCTCGAAAGGAGGATCACGATGCTCCGGGCCGAGCTCATCGGAGCCCAGATAGTCAGCCCCCAGGAAGAGGCACCAAAAGGGGGACGCATGCAGGGGCAGGAGCAAAAACAGCCCCAGCCCCAGCCGGAGTCGGAAAGCCAGCTGCTGATGCTGGTGCGCCAGGAGCTGGCTGCCTTTAGGCAGCAGCAGCAGCAGCAGCGTGAGCAGTTCCAGCTACGGATGCAGCAGCAGCTATCCGTGCTGGAAGGGATTGTGCTGCGTCCCCCGCTCGCTGCCTCCGGTCAGCGAAAGACGTATGCCACAGCCGCCGCGGCCTCGGCTGCTGCGCCCAAGGCGGGCCCATCCGGACAAGTCAGGCGCGACGTCGTGACGTCGGAGCCTGCGAAGCCAGCCCCGGCGGCCAAGCAGCAGCAGCGGCTGGGGAAGCCTGCTCCTTCCACGAGGGTCAAGGCAACATCTGCCGCTAAAGCGACAACGGCTCCTGCCGTGGCATCGGCTAGGCCCCTCCTGCCACCTCCCCCGTCTGTAGAGCCTTCACCTGAGGCCGGATGGACGGTCGTTGGCGACAAGAAGATGGCAGGCAGGACGTCAAGGGCGGCCAAAAAGCGCGAGAGGCAACTGCAGCGCAAAAAGCGGGCCATGGCGGCTAGACTTCGTGCCCCGAATTCCGAGGCTGTAGTTATCACACTACAGCCAGATGCGGTAAAAAAGGGCGTGACGTATGACGCCGTCATGGAAAAGGCAAAGCAGGCGGTGTTGCCCCACCTTGGCGAGCTCGGAGCCTCTAGGGGCTTCCGCATGAGGCGCACCGTAACTGGGGCCCGAATACTGGAGGTCCCTGGTGCGGCCAGTGGCCCTGCCGCGGATGCCCTGGCGGCAAGGATCAAGGCGTCCTTGGACGCGGAAGAGGCCCGAGTGTCCAGGCCCACCAAGTGCATTGATATGCGCATCATGGGCTTGGACGACTCCGTCAAGGTGGATGAGGTGGTGGCTGCCATCGTCGGAGCGGGATGTTGCACTGCTGAGCAGGTTCGGGCGGGCACCATCCGCGCTGACAGCACGGGCATGCGAGCCGTGACAGTTAGCTGCCCAGTGTCTGCGGCCAAGACCATCACCGCGGAAGGCCGACTGCTTCTGGTAGGCTGGGTCTCCGCGCAGGTGAAACTGCTGGAGCCCAGACCTCTGCGGTGCTACCGTTGCCAGGTGGGGCACCACGTAGGGGCCTGTTGCGCCGCGGAGGTGGACCGCAGCGACCGCTGCTTCCAGTGCGGTCAGGCCGGTCACAAGGCGGTTGAATGCCGTGCATCGCCGTATTGCTACGCATGTGCGGCTTCAGGCAAGCCGGCCCACCACCGGGCTGGGAGCAGGTCCTGTGACCCTCCCGCCAAAGCCAAGGGCAAAGTCCAGAGGCCCATTCACCCCAATGCCCTCACCGCCGCAGCCTCGTCTTTGGCTGCCGCCGCTGTCGCCGCTGCGACCCCCGCAGGGGGTCTGCGGGCTCGGGAGGAGACTGTAATGGACTGTCAATAACGGCTCCATTGCGACTCCTCCAGGCGAACATCAACCACTGCGCCTCCGCTCAGGATTTGTTGCTCCAGAGCATGGCGCAGTGGTCTATCAACATCGCCGTGGTCTCCGAGCCGTACTATGTCCTGCCCAGGGGAGACTGGGTCCAGGACCTAAACGGCTCGGTGACCTTAATCTCGTCGGTCGCCGCTGGTACCCCGTCCCTCGAGGCTCTCACGAGGGGACGGGGTTACGTGGCAGCACGGTTCGGGGATATTGCTGTGGTAGGCGTCTACCTGTCCCCGAACAGAACTCTCGCCGATCTCCACATCTCCCTTATGGAGCTGAATGCCGTCGTCGCTGGGTTTGGTTCCCTCCCCGTGGTCGTTTGTGGGGACTTCAATGCCAAGAACCTGGCTTGGGGTTCCCGGTACACAGACCAGCGGGGTGGAGACGTACTCAGACCACCAGTACATTCGGTTTGATATCTCCCCCCAGACCTCGATAGCGCCGGTCCAACAGACCCCGTGTGGTCCGCGTTGGGCGCTGAAGCAGCTGGACCGGGAGCTCCTCCTGGAAGCCGCGATGGTACAGGCCTGGGTGCAAGCACCGGACAGGCCTGTCGACATAGACGTCGAGGCAGAGTGGTTCCGGGAGGCCATGTCGCAAATCTGCGACGCGGCAATGCCCCGAGTCCGGCCAGGACGTGCCCGGCGCCAGGTGTACTGGTGGTCGCCGGAGATCGCGGCACTGCGCAATGCGTGCAATGCCGCGCGGCGCCGGTACGCCAGACACTGCAGTCACCGCATCCGCCCGCCAGATGCGGAAGCCAGGGAGGCGGAGCTGTACGAGGGATACAGAGTGGCGAAGCGCACCCTCCGAGCGGAAATAAAGCGGGCCAAGTTGGAGGCCCGCAACGTGTGGCTGGGGACTCTGAACGGAGACCCGTGGGGACGTCCCTACAAGGTGGTGCGGGACAAACTCCGACCCTGGGCTCCCCCACTCACGCAGAGTCTCCGGCCCCAGATTGTGGAGGGTGTGGTGAGCACTTTGTTCCCTGCACGATGGGAACACTCTCCCCCGCTCATGGCTCCGCCACCAGCGGTGTCTAACACGGATCACGATGACGACGACGATGACAATGCTCCAGAGGTGACAGAGGTGGAGATGAGTGTTGCGGTACGAAGGCTGAGTGCCAAGAATGCCGCCCCAGGACCCGATGGCTTGCCTGGTAAAGCCTGGGTCCTGGCCATGGGGGCTCTCGGGTCTCGATTGAGAGAGCTCTTCAGCGCATGCATGGAGAGGGGCCAGTTCACACTTCGCTGGAAGACAGGGAAACTGGTCCTTATCGCGAAGCCGGGGCGCCCAGCTGACTCTCCATCCGCGTACCGGCCCATTGTGCTGCTCGACGAGGTGGGCAAGCTCTTTGAAAGAGTAATTGCAGACCGCCTTGTCGCGCACCTAACACGGTTGGGGCCGGACCTGGCGGACGGCCAGTTCGGCTTTCGCAGGAGGCGCTCCACAGTGGATGCCATCATGCGCGTGCAAGCTCTCACGACGGGGGATGCGGTGTCCCAGGGCAGGTGCGTCGTGGCGGTGTCGTTGGACATCGCCAACGCCTTCAACTCCCTGCCCTGGAGTAGCATTAGGGGGGCACTCCGGTATCACCAGGTGCCTGACTACCTCTGTCGCGTGATTGAGGCCTACCTGTCGGACAGGTACATCATCTGCCCTGGTCACCAGGGAGAGTGGAAACGGCGAGAGATGTCGTGCGGTGTTCCGCAGGGATCGGTACTAGGGCCGCCCTTGTGGAACATCGGCTACGACTACGTGCTGCGCGGCGACCTCCCTGACGGAGTTAGCGTGGTCTGCTACGCAGACGACACGCTGGTCCTAGCACAGGGGGAGTCGTACCAGGTGGCGGTCGAATTAGCGACACGTGGGGTTGCGATAGTCGTTAATAGGGTCCAGCAGTTGGGACTCGAGGTGGCGCTGCACAAATCTGAGGCCATGTGTTTTCACGGCCCTCAGAGCGCAGCGCCTCGGCGTTCCCAATTAACGGTAGGAGGAGTTCACATCGGTGTCGGGTCGACGATGAAGTACCTGGGACTCGTCCTCGATAGCCGGTGGAATTTCGAGGAGCACTTCCGACGCCTGGCTCCCAAACTAAATCGAACTGGGGCTGCCCTCAAGCGGCTCTTGCCCAACCTCGGGGGTCCAGGCGCCTCCTGCCGGAGGCTCTACGCAGGCATCGTCCGGTCCATGGCCCTTTATGGGGCGCCAGTGTGGGCGCCGTCACTGCGAAAGCGACCGGCGGCCCAGCTGAACGCGTGCCAGAGGGTCATGGCCATACGGATGGTGCGGGGATACCGCACGGTTTCCCGCGAAGCGGCGAGCCTCCTTGCTGGCCAGCCACCATGGGATCTGGAAGCAACTTGCCTTGCACACATGCACGATCTGCGCGTGGAGATGCAACGGCGGGGCGAAACTCCGCTGCCGCGACAAGTCGCGGCATGGCGGGCGGAGTTCCGGCGGGGTCTCATGGTGGAATGGCGACAGCGACTGTCGCAACCCAGTGCTGGGCACGCCATAATCATGGCGGTAAGTCCCCTCTTTGAGGAGTGGCTGGAAAGGCAACACGGCGTCCTTACCTTCCGCATGACGCAGGTCCTCACCGGACATGGTAAGTTCGGGAGGTTCCTGCACCGGATTCGTGCGGAAGAAACGCCCGGGTGTCACCATTGCGTAGACCGCCCGGAGGACACGGTGGAGCATACAGTAGAAGTGTGCCCCGCTTGGGAAGAGCATCGCCGTGTCCTCGTGGGGGCAATCGGCGGCGGCAATCTCTCGCGCCGGGCCTTGGTACAGGCCATGGTCCGGAGCGAGGAGGAGTGGCAGGCGGTCGCCTCCTTCTGCGAAGCAGTAATGCTAGCAAAGGAGGCGGCCGATCGCGTGAGGCAACGGTCCTCACGCCCCAACCGCCGCCGAAATCCCGATCCCGATTACCGGCCACCGTAGGCGCGGGCTTGCGGACGGCGAGCAATGGGTGGCTCGTCGTCCGCCCGTCCGGTAACCATCCGGACCGAGCCCAAGTCGTCGACGGCGCGTATTGTTCCACGCGCGCCTCAAGGAGATGTCAGCAACTGTAGGGACCCAGCAGGGTCGAAGCCTACCGGGGCCAAGGGTCTGATTCTGAAAGGAAGACTCGGCCCTGGTACAAAAGGCAACGAAGGAACAGGAGTGGGTTTTTAGTCAGTAAAAGTCTGACACTATCTCCCGCCCCGCCCAAGAGCGGGGGATGTCATAAGATGATTTTCCCACCACAAAAAAAAAAAAAAAAACACTAGGAATTTCTCCTGTATCGTGGGTGCGTTTACAAACATTTAAACTCACATACACAAACAGCCAGACCCGGAACAACTACCTGTAGGCCATACAAATATTTGTTCCGTGTGGGGATCGAACCCACAACACGCGGCGCAGCAGCCGATGGCTCAACCACCGCGCCAACCGTGTCGTCACATTGTCGTCAATTGATTGTTGTTCCAAATAAAAATGAAAAGAAAAATAAATGCGAATGTTAGTTTACGCTTTCACGTATTAATTCACGGATTTCAATGAAATTTGCCACACGGGTAGAGCAGGACCTGGATGAGGATTATATTATATATGATAGTTTTTATCCCGTTACTAAGTTCCCGTTGGATAGTTCGGCGATCTCCACGTGGGAGAAGCCGCGGATAAAAGCTAGCAATAAATGTTGCTTTAAATACCATGTATGGCAACTAATAAAGCTCGGTAAAGTTTTTAAACTACTTTAATTCATTTATTAAAACTTTATGCACAAGTAAAAAAACCGTACAAAGACGGCCTTAGTACCTTAGGCATTTTCTCTCAGTCTACTTTAGGGTGATTCAGAGACAGAACATGGTAAGTGCAATAAGGTAAAAAATAACTTGAAGATAAATATATTTTGGTAATATACAAGAATAAAACTCATCTATATACATAGGGGAAAGGGGGGTAGACCCGGCCAATTTTTTTTTTGGTATTGTGAGTATAATATTAAGAGAAATACAACGAAAACTACAAAATATAATCAACAGAATATTTATTCGTATTAGAATATTGAAAATTTGAACAAAAATAATATGCAATCCTGATTAAACCCACTTCAACTAGTGGTCGAATTTTGGTATCTTTTGAAAGTGGAGGGTAGCTACGGCCACCACCCACGTAGGAATTATATACAAATGTCAAGAGCGGTTAAAAATTACTTAAAGTACTTTATATTTAATCTTTTTCTTTCCCGTGTTGTAAGAAAAACGAAGAAAAAACCTTTTTGTCCTAACGGAACCGCTCAAAACGTTTTCCCGTATAGTTACACACCCACTGTCTAATTAATTTCACATTAACCAATGGGCGTGATGTTCCGAACAAGAAAATAATTAAAATTAACGATTTTAACACGAAACTGCGTGTGTTGCTGTGAGGTGCGTTATCTATCATGTGTACATAGTTGTTGTATCATTGCATAGTGGAGCACGTTTCCATTTGATTATGTGTTTTTTTATCTTTAGCTCGGAGCCTGGATTTGTGCCCGATTGATGGCAATAGGCTCGCTCCCTGTTACATGGGACTTAAACATAACTGGCGAAATGTGGGTGCTACTATAGGTGGGCCTCTATCCAACCCTTGAGGGAATACAGGTGTGATGTTATTTCATGTTTTTATCTTTATTCAATCTTAAGCTCTCTACCTTTGCTAGACAAAAGCTCTCTGTTTTTTTTACTGTATATATGTTGATCCTTCAAATATTTACAAAGATACAGGTAAATACCTAGTTCGGGGACTAAATTCCAAAAAGACCGTCTTGTTGGTCTAGTGGTCGCAAATACTACTGCTGAGCACGAGGTCCTGGGTACATTTCCCGTGTTGGGCATAGTACAACGTACAGTCCACACAACTCGATTCCTACCAGCTCCCTTCGGTTGTTCGGGACGGTAGTTCTACAACCACAGTATTTTTTTTAAACTTTTTCCCGTCACTAGGAATTTTTCTTATATACATTCAGAATCAGAATCAGAATCAGATCTTTATTTGCTTAGAATGTAGGTACAGGTAGGTATAAGATGTTGTACATGAATTAATGAGATCGGCTACAGTCTACCTTACGGCATGCAAATTATTTCATAAATTAAAAATATAAATAAAATCAAAACAATGTCAACAAAACAGAAATTAAAGTCAAGTCAATTAATAATATTATAGTCAGGTACATGGTCAAATTTGCAATTAAAAAACAATAATTATCTGGATAAATTCATGTCATTTAAAAAGTCTTTCACAGAGTAGTAACATTTGTCTAAAAGTAGTGCAGTTACCTTAGATTTAAAAACGTTTACAGAACAGTCCTTAAAACCATGAGGTATTTTATTATAAATGACAGGACCCATTGTCATAATACTTTTTCTTAACAGTGCTGTTTTGTAATTACCCGAATGTAGCAAGCTCTTGTATTGGGATCTCAAGGGGCCATTTCGTGTTCTTATATTGGCCAGTGACGGAAATAAGTCTAAATTGGTTTTTACAAAAATTGCCACCTCTAATATGTACAGACACGGAAAAGTCAGTAAGGATACTGACTTTTCCGTGTTTCGGTCTCTGAGGACAGAGACCGAAACACAGGTTCACAGCTGTCTGTGCTTTTAAGGTTTGACAATGATCTTATACACCGTTTCTGGGCCTTAAAAATCTCCTCCCTCTCACTACAGTTACCCCAAAATATGATTCCAAATCTTAACACTGACGCAACCAACCCATGATAAGCTATTATAAGTGTATCATTGCTAACTTTGTGTGATAAGTTATACAGTACGTAGGCTGATTTATTTAACTTTTTACATACGTCATCGGCATGCGGTTTCCAAGTCAAATTGTTGTCAATCAGGATACCTAGAAATTTCGCTACACAAGTTGTATCCACTTTTTGACCATTATAACTAACATTTATATCATCAGCGCGTATCCTTTGGTAGAAGTGCATTACTTTTGTCTTTTTAAAATTTATTTTTAAGTTATTTGTATCAAGCCAATGTATAATTGTTTCTAAAGTGTTATTAATTTCTCTTTCATAGTCTTCTTTATTGGTGCACTTAACTATCGCTGTACTATCGTCTGCAAATAATACCATTGGTTGTCGCGTCTGACGTGGCAAGTCATTTATATATAGGAGAAATAGGGGAGGTCCCAAGACACTCCCCTGTGGTACACCGTATTTCACCTCCCTACCGGCTACACATTTAAACTGACTTACACAAATAGCCATACTCGGAACAATTACCTTATACTACCTGTGAACGATACAAATATTTGGACCGTGCGGGAAGCGATCCACGTGCCCCCAATAAAGTGTCTGCTATTGTCAAATAATATTACGCGTAGTTACCCTGTAGGTATATAAGAGGTACACCATATCCATAATATCCAAATAACAACAACTGATAAGATACTTATTTCTGTAAATTAGATATTCACATATATACAAATGACGACACGGTTGGCGCGGTGGTTGAGCCATCGGCTGCTGCGCCGCGTGTTGTGGGTTCGATCCCCACACGGAACAAATATTTGTATGACCTACAGGTAGTTGTTTCGGGTCTGGCTGTTTGTGTATGTGAGTTTAAATGTTTGTAAACGCACCCACGATACAGGAGAAATTCCTAGTGTTTGGCAATGTTTTTATTTAAAAAAAAAAAAAAATTATACCATAAAACTAACTATATACATATTTACAAAAACAAAAAAAAACAAAAAAAGCCGACCAGGACACTCGGCCTACCCATCTTAAAGATAAGATTACTAATACTTAAGAACTTACCTACATGCTTTTTTAGCTACTTCTTACAAAAATTGACGCCACGCCACATCTATGCAACCAGCCGAATATATATTTGGCTCTTCGACACTACTGCTCGTTCCTAAGCAATGGAAACAAACCCATGCCAAATTGGATGATCCCATAAATCGGAACACATGCTAATGAAGCAAAACACATGGAATCCATGCGGCGCCATCATTAGTTGCGAAGTTCTGTTACGTAAATGATGTTTTCGATACCGTTATGTGATTGTAACATATTTACCCATACATGCTATGAACAGCAAGGTTTTAAACAAAGTAATAATAATAATAAATCTTAATTTCAAAAAGCTAAACAATTTACCTCAACAGAAATTTACAACAAACAGTCTATCTCAACTAAAATATATTAATTAATTCCATGAATAATTGTTATTTAGTCTTCGACCTCTCTCCTAACTTTGCTGTGCCCGACAGGGTCCATATTGATCTTGACAATATTTATACCACCTATATGTACATAATATGGAATGCAATAAAGTATTGAGTATATTAATGCTATTAGGTACATATATGAAAAATGTCATGATAGCCCAGTGGTTTAGCCCTCTTGTGCACGAGGTTATGGATTCAAACCTGGGCAAGTACCAATGTGACTTTTTCAATTCATATGTACTTTCTAATTTTATAGACATTACTGACATAGGTGAAGGATTACATCGTGAAGAAAACCTGGACTTATACATATAACCTGGATATAAATAATATAAGTCTGAAATCGCCAACCCACCTTGAGCAAGCGTCGTGATTAATGCTCGTGCCTTCTCTGTATGAGAAGAGAGGCTAGTATTATTATTATGTCCTTTATTACATTAACTTACTTACTAATTACATTTTTAAATATTTCAATATAAAAGAGAAACATAAAACAATTAATAATATAAAAAATAGTAGCCCACCGGTATCGGGAACAGGGTCCAGCGGTCAGGGCTCAAATGTTTGTAGATCGTCCTGCGTCGCAGGCGGATCTTCGCCCCCCGCGCCACATCGGTCGTCAAAACATAAAAAGCTTGGTCTACAAATATCTCCACCTATACCTACGATCACATCAACACACCAAGTTACCTTTTGACCTAACGATCCTTTCATTACCACACATTGGCAATCAAACTAGAATCATTAAAATATATATAATGCTGGACTATCCGCACAGCATAATCTAGCCCCAAGCTAAGCAGAGCTTGTGTTATGGGTACTAGATGACTGAGATAATTAATACAATACATTACATAGATGGATATTTTTACTATACTCGTACATAGCAAATAACCAGAACACCCAGAACAAATCTTTGTAGATCGTACAAACATTTGTCCCAGGGCAGAAATCGAACTCGCAACCTCCTTCCACCTTCGCCCGCCGCGCCACATCGGTCGTCAAAACATAAAAAAAGCTTGCTCTACTAATATATCTACAAATACCTACACTCACATCAACACACCAACCTTACGTACCTTTTGACCTAACGACCCTTTCATCACCACACATTGGCAATCGAACTAGAATCATTAAGTACTCGCCCAATACGTTACGTAACTAATTAACAAATGACCGGAGAATGGCGGCCATAATGAACATGTTTGCACCACCATATACATATATATATATATACGGTCCTATTGTCATGTCCGTCTGTAACAAACTGCGCCAAAGCCCCTTCACTCGGCCCTTTTGTTGGCCCATCAAAATGACAGTTGGATGCTACTGATTTTGTAATGGGTCATTAACTATCTGGTGGTCGTTCTCAAGATTTATTATTTACTAGCTGTACCAGCGATTCTGGTCGCGTGGAATAATAATAAATAATGCTGGACAATCCACACAGCATCATCTAGCCCCAAGCTAAGCAGAGCTTGTGTTATGGGTACTAGATCATTGAGATAATTAATACATTACATAGATTGTTTTTTTTTCATTATACATAGCAAATATATAGAACACCCGGAACAGATCTTTGTAGATCGTACAAACATTTGTCCAACCTCCTGCATCGCAGTCGGACCTTCGCCCGCTGCGCGACATAGGTCGTCACAATAATAAGGAATATAACAAATATGGGTTTGAATTTTTTGCACGGAGCCCTCTGCATTCTTGTCTAAAATAAAATTATTAAGGTATCACGTCAACATTACATGATATCATGAAGATATCACAATAAAGAGGAAGTATTTGTTTGTTTGTATGTTTGTTTTTTATGGAAAAACTTAAAAGCTACTTCATGATTTTAAAAATTATTTCATAATCGTAATGGTAGCTGTATTGATATAACAAATAAATAAGAAATAAGATCGTTGGCGGTTAAAGTATCGGCCGCTTTGTTTATGTTATTCTCATTATGCTCAATAAATATGAACTTGATGCATTATATTCTTAGATCATCACACACTATATACCTACATTGTACAGGATTTAACCATAACAGTATTATGGATATTAAAAGTATTAGTTAAGTAAGTAAGGTGGTTAATTATGATGTAAAAGAGCGTCTCTCGCCATCAAACGTAAAAGTTTGGTGAGTTTAGAATTAAGCAACACCTCTGTATTAAAACTTTAAATAAATGATGCCGCAAACTATGATGAGCTTGGAGATCTATCATATAGGTCCCAAGTCTCGTTCAGAATCCATTCGGTCAGAGCCTGCCCCTTTGCTGTCCACTCCCAGCAACGAACTTAGCCAAGATCGGTACCTCACTGGGCTGCCATTTAGCGTGTAGACTCTTAGTTTTTTATATTTATGCCCTGGCTAGAGGCCTATATTTATTAAGTCCCCCACAGGAAGTCTGATTACGCAGTAGACAACCGCATAGGCTAATCTCAGAAATTGAAAAATAGTTCCGGCTTCAGCTCTCACAAAGGTTCTAAATTTAAAATTGTGTTACGAGTACTTAATTAATTAGTATAATATGTACCTTTTTGAGGGAAAAGACATAATATAACATCACGCTTGTGTTTCCCTGAAGGGTTGGGTAGAGGTGTACCTACAGTACACCCACATTTCACCAGTTATGTTTTTAAGTCCCATGAAATAGGGGGTGAGCCTTCTGCTTTCAACCAGGCACACATCCAGGCTGCTAGTGAGAAATTGCTGAAACATCAATAACATATTGCACGACCCGGGAATCGAACCAACGACGCAAGCTTTTCGAGAAATTCGAGAGATTTTTTGCTGTTATTTAGGTACAGAGGCCAGCACATCAAACTACCCCAATGTGTCACAAAAGTTTTTCAACTTTCCGCAATAGAAATAAGGTTTAAGTACAATTGGGAAAATTTTACAGTTTGGGGTAGCTTGATGTGCTTGCGCCTGTACCTAAATTATAACCAAACAATTGAACATAGACACACAGCTACTTCGGCCAAGGACGCACGGAAAGTTGACCCACAGCGACATGCATTTCCTGACGCCACGTAAGTGTTACGTCATGTATGGTAAGTATAATAATATCAAATGTTTTATTTATCAGTTATAGCTCCTCAATGACATGACGCGACGGTGGCAATGATATAATGACCCGCTTTTATAGTTTTGTAACCTCTCCATGACTCCTTCGATCCTTTCTACGAATGATCGTAGTATTGAGATTAGCCTTTGACCCTGATGGCAAAAATATCACAGCGTACAACATGGAGCGGCTGCCTATCTGACCTTCACAACCCAATTACTGGGTTACACGATTCTCGTTGGTTAGACTGGTTGTCTGACTTTTGGGCTTAACACGTTGAACGCCAAATGACCGACAAACAATACATTTTTTATTTTTGTTTTCATATTGTGTTTCGTTGTTTAAACAACGAAACACAATAGAAAATAAACGAGGCCCAATTATTAGTTACATAGTTCTTTATGAGTAGTCTTAATACACTACTCATAAAGAACTATGTAACTAATAATTGGGCCTCGTTGCCATAAATAAATAAACACATTGTTATTATAAAGACTCGAAGATCAGCAAAGATACTTAACATGCGTTCCGAGGCACGGAGGGTTCTTGGTATGTAATGGACGGTTACCCATCCACGGGCCGAACTGGGCAAGTGTAGCTTAACCTTCGATTAACCCGTGAGGCCGTTATTATTTAGCCACAAGCCTCTACTAAACAAGCTAGCATTAACTGACTTTCTTTTGTAATTCTTTACTTGTAAGTTTTAGTTTTTGGTTAAATAAAATAAATAAATAAATAAATAAATAAATAATGCTGGACAATCCACACAGCATCATCTAGCCCCAAGCTAAGCAGAGCTTGTGTTATGGGTACTGTTTTTCTTTCTATTCTTTATTTCCTTTTCGTCAAGCAAGGTTTTATTATACAAGTCTTACATATAATATAATAACACACGAACAGTCATACAAGTGCAGCACGGCATCTAACATAGTTATTATCCGGGCGGGCATCCTTTCACTAACACACAGCCGACAGTGCACAGCCACCTCCTCCGATAAATAGCCTCTTGAACGACAAGAAGGTTTCGTAACTTTACCACTGCCTTAGAATGTATAGTGCTTAGATATAACTTAGATACGAGTAAGAGGTACATTGTGGAGAACCCATTATATTGCAAGTTCTTTATACACTTTTACGCTTAAAAGGAAATGGTTATCTAATTTCTGAGACTGTCTTGTTGATCTAGTTGTTGCAAGTGCAACTGCTGAGCAAGATCCCAGGTTCTATTCCCGGGTGGGGAAAGTGTTGTTAGATTTTTCCATTTAGAACCCAAGAACTGGGCAACAAGGGTATCCCCTTGGGTAAGTTGTCAGACATTCGGGCTTCTTTCCGTGACGACGTGTTAAAGATCTACGAATGTCTGCAAGAATCAACGGCTTAAAATGTTTTACGAGTTACGGAGGGTTCTCGATATGTAATAGATGACCGCCCATCCACGGACCGACCTCGGCAAGCGTAGCTTAATCTTTAAGGTCAGTTCAGGCTACGCTATAATATACACCTATAGCAAATATTACGTAGCACAACGACATCGCTCAGCATACATTTTACATGGACACGTTCACACAAAGCTATGCCATTAAGTATGGAATAATAAAGAAATTACGCAATGTGCTAAACTATAGTATAGAACTATAGTATAAAATATAGTATAGCGTAGTCTGAACTGGTGTTTAATCGACCGATGTGTTGATGTTGTTAAGTTTATTGTGGAGCATAAACTTTTATTATCTATGCTTAAGTTTAGTAGTTGTTAATTTAAACACTAAGCCCACCATAGACAATGTTGATAAGAATCAATGGCAGGCTGGGAAACATTCTTAGACCAGCCATTTAAATTGACACGTAATTTATTTATCAAAAAGTTATTGGTCAATTGGATAGGAAAAGCTCCAAGTACGAGCCAATCACGTATCATGGTACTAAATCATAGATATTAATTTATCGAAGAGAAAGTATAATTTCTTTATGTCATTTGTAGAACAATAAGACGCTTCTTCGCACATTCCAGTATCATGGAACAAAATTGATGGTCTTGGTGCCAGTAGGCCGATAATCTTGTTATTGGATAAACGTTGGTACAGTCAACTGCATATAACGTAGACGACCTATGTGGCGCAGCGGGCGAAGGTCCGCCTGCGACGCAGGAGGCCTTCGACCGCTTCGGGTTCGATCCCCGCCTTGGGACAAATGTTTGTACGATCTACAAAGATTTGTTCCGGGTGTTCTGGGTATTATAGCAAATGCTATGTATAGTAAAAAATATCTATCTATGTAATGTATTGTATTAAGTATACGAGTATCAGCCATCTAGCACCCATAGCACAAGCTCTGCTTAGCTTGGGGCTAGATGATGCTGTGTGGATTATCCAGCAATATTTATTATTTATTTATTTATTATAAATGTGGTTAGCGAGACCGTAAGATCGCTAATGTGCGTTTGGCCAATCCAAAGCAGAATTCCAATGCAGAATTTAAAGATGCTGGCAAAGGCAACGTTGGTCCCCAATGTTGGCACCAACAGACGTATTTGAAGCTTAAAGCATCAATCGCACTTAAAGGGTCAATTCCAATCTCCGAAAAAAGGAAAAGTGTTAATTGTGCGTAGAATCGCACAATTTTCTTTTTTCCTTTTTTTTCTTTCTCTACTATTGTGTGTGTTTTTTTAAGGATGGGAAATCATCCCATGACTTCTTCCATTCTAGGTGGAACGGGAGGGGTCCCAGACTTGTACTGACTAAAACCCATCCGTGTTCAGTCCTTGTATAGAGTGCCTTCTACGTTCCAGTCATGGTAACCCTGGAATGTAGAGGGCACTATTTCGATCTCGCAATCCTGGAAAGTATTGTGAGCTTGAACCAATGCTCAATGAACGCTATACCAATCTTTCTTTCTTACTTTAACATCCTCTGGATAAGTTCCGGTTTATCAGTAGTTACGACTAGACTCATATTTAACAGCTAGTAGTTTATTTAAACTCTAGGTAGTGTACAAAATTAATTATTATTACGTAACATTTAAAAGTATGAGTGTACTAGAGGTGTACCAAATTGTAGTTACGTAACGTAATAGAGAGGTGATGATAGTTGAAGCAGATTCACACGTACCACGACAAAATCTGAACATACCTACTGTTTAAGGGAAAGTTATCTTTATAACAATATTGTTATTGTTCAAGCTCAAACACAGGGCAATTTTTTTACAAGGAAAAGTTGTGTTTTTGGATGACGAAAATGGAGAAGGTTCTCAATATGAAACTTTTTTTTTAATTTGTCATGTTGTCTATTCTTCCGTTGACAAAACCCGTGTCTATGATGGTCATACTATGTGTCTCCGACGAAAATGGCGCAACAGACGCCTTCAATATTTGTGTCTTCGGAGTATAAATAAATAATAAATAAATAATGCTGGACAATCCACACAGCATCATCTAGCCCCAAGCTAAGCAGAGCTTGTGTTATGGGTACTAGATGACTGATATACTTAATACAATACATTACATACATAGATAGATAGATTTTTTATCATACATAACAAATACCCAGAACACCCAGAACAAATATTTGTAGATCGTACAAACATTTGTCCCAAGGCGGGAATCGAACCCGCAACCTCCTGCGTCGCAGGCGGACCTTCGCCCGCCGCGCCACATCGGTCGTAGTATGCTACTACCGTGCCGTTTTGTGAAAATAAACTACTATACATACTACGTGCACTGGTCAATGATGGCAGCACGGTTGGCGCAGTGGCTGAGCGATTGTTTTGGGTTCGGTTCCTGCGGAACAAATATTTGTATGGCCTACAGGTAGTTGTTCCGGGTTTGGCTATTTGTGCATGTAAGTTTGAATGTTTGTAAACGCACCCACGACACAGGAGAAATTCCTAGTGTGGGGCAACGTTATTTAAAAAAAGAAAGAAATAATGATGATTCACATATTCCGAACGCGTCTTCTCCTTAACGAACAGGTGACCGGCTTGCGGCATTCCAAATAAAAAAGAAAGGGTTTTCTATCTATAAAATATCTTTTCACATCGAAATAATAAAAATAACTTCAACTATTAACATAATTATGTGTTACACAACTATCATGACGATTTCTTCTGTGTATGAGAAGAGGCCTTTGATCTGAAGTGGGACTATAACAGACTGCTATTGTTTAAAATAAGATGTCGGCCATTTGTCGATTAGATTGTTATTGAGTAATATAATTAAAATGTCAAAGCTAATTTTTCCGCGTAAGATTTTTATTAGATTGTCATTTCATGGGAAAAAAAGCGTGAGTTTACGTTACGTACCTAGGTATGTACATATATTCATTACATAACTGTGTAATGTGTATGTAAATACGTAAAACGGAACTATTTATTAACTTCAATTAATCGTTTATGATCCGTTCAGTTACAAAATGATACATTAGTAGCGAAGGTATCATTTAAAACACACATTAACCTGCATATAACCTCATATATTGTAGTTTAAAAATGAACAAAGATTATTTTTAATTCTTGATCGTCCATTATTCACATAATATCACGCCTGTATTGCCCGGGTTGGGCAGGGGTGCACCTTTAGTAACACGACTCGTGTTACAGTAGATTGACATTAGATACGATTGATTGATCCCAATTCAACTGTAGGTACTCGATTCGTTGTACCTATTGTATTGTACTGTATTTTGACAACCGATGTGGCGCGGTGGGCGAAGGTCCGCCTGGGTTGCAGAAGGTTGCGGGTTCGATTCCCGCCCTGGCACAAAAGTTTGTACGATCTACAAAGATTTGTTCCGGGTGTTCTGGGTATTTGCTATGTATAATAAAACATATCTATCTATGTTATGTGTTGTATTAATCAGTCATCTAGTATCCATAACACAAGCTCTGCTTAGCTTGGGGCTAGATGATGCTGTGTGGATTGTCCAGCATTATTTATTTTATTTATTTAAAGTGTAACTATAATGGACGAAACGGTGAATTGGTCTGATAAGGGTCTTCTGGGTTTCCCGTAATCCTGTGCAACAAATTTTGGACAGTGATGATTGTATTCCCGAGAGTTATTTTATCAAAAGGATCCTCAAGTCTCGTTATTAAGACTAGAATTCCGAAAACAGCGAGGGTTTTAAAATGGCGTCCGTTACATAATAAACTGCTTTATCCCCTCGATGCATAATCTACTATTTTATTTTTTTGCAACCGCGAAACAAAGCTTGATTTTAAAGGATTTTTGCTGATTTACAAAAAAAAAATGAACACCTTAACTGCCAGAAAACGAGACACAAAAAGAAAATGTATTGTTTGTCGGCCACTTGGCGTTTAAGGTGTTAAGGTCCGAAGCCCTAAAACCGACAAATAACCTATCTAGAGAAAGATTGGCTGAATGATGACAACGCATCACGCATCATACGCAGCCTTACAAGTATTGTTACGAAAAAAAGTATCCTGGTTATAAGGTTTATCCTCGAAAATAACGTTGTCAGTAACAGAAAGCTGGGCCAGAGGGTTTTTTGTATCAAATTTGGTTCCTTATTTCCACATTTTGTTTTCGGCGAAATCTAGTTCAATTAAAATTAAAATAAATAATGCTGGATAATCCACACAGCATCATCTAGCCCCAAGCTAAGCAGAGCTTGTGTTATGGGTACTAGATGGCTGATATACTTAATACAATACATTAAATAGATGGATATTTTTTACTATACATAGCAAATACTCAGAACACCCGGAACAAATCTTTGTAGATCGTACAAACATTTTTTCCAAGGGCGGGAATCGAACCCGCAACCTCCTGCCCGCCGCGCCACATCGGTCGTCAACTGATCCTAAAAGTTTAATGACATGATGAATATACGTGAGAAATATTTGGTAGTTTATGTAAGCAAACGTGTTTTCACCACCTACATAACCTAACAACTAGATTTTGTTGAGTTATTTCTAGATAACATGCGTGAGCAGATCTTGCGTGCTAAACTTATTTCATTTTATGTAATAATTTAAGGAATGCGTAAATATTTATTGTGCAATAATCTGTGGTAAGAATTGTTACCATTATACAGTATCTTATAGATGGAGTTACCATAGATGGCCAAATTATTAGGGACAGTACTCAGTTCTGTGGGTGATCTCAGGGCTGTTTGTGTATGTGACTTTAATTGTTTGTAAACGCACCCACGACACAGGAGAAATTCCTAGTGCGGGGCAAGGTTTTAAAAAATAAAAAAAACTTTGGATAGGAAAGGATTTTTAAGAGTGTAGTATTAGCATCGTAAAATTAATAAGTTACCACACCTTTTGCGAGTAATGCTCTGAAATGATCTGACCTATATAGGCGATTACACCTTTGCAAATAATACTCTTAGTGGATCCGACCTAAAACAGCCATTGTGAATAACGCTCTGTAGGTATAGATCCGAACTACTGAACCTCTGAATAACACTCTAAATAGTTCTAAACAGATCTTATTATACCTTTGGGAACAACGCCCTGAATAGACTCAATCTTGCCGAAGATTTTCAACATTGACTGATGTTACCAGAGCCTGTTAAAAAAATGTCGTGATGGCACAGTGGTTTAGACCTCGCCTCTTGTGCACGAGGTTGTGTGATCAAACCTGGGCAAGTACCAATGTGAGTTTTTTAATTCATATGTACTTTCTAAGTTTATCTTGGACATCACTGACATCGGTGAAGGAAAACATCGTTAGGAAACCTGGACTTATATAATTAATATAAGTCTGAAATCGTCAACCCGTCTTGAGCAAGTATGGTGATTAATGCTCGTGCCTTCTTTGTATGAGAAGAGGCCTTTGCCCTGCAATGGGACAGTAATAGGCTGGTACTGGTACTGGTACCGAGCCTTGGCTTACGCACCAAAATGTCTCGTAATACCATGAAATTATCATAAAAGAAGAAACGCTCTACACTACTACTTAAGTGTATACAGAGTAGGTATATATACCTACTTCTCGCAAATTTCTCCGGCATGCCAGCTCGTCCGAACGCAGAAATTATGCAAAATACCTATATACTTAGTTTTGAATGCCCATGTTATTTATATAAATGTTATGCTTAACCTTCCAACAGGACATTACATAGTAGAGTGTTGGCCAAATGTGACATACGGAATTCAAGAGTGGCAAGCGTTGAATTTTTTTCTTACATTATTTCAGGCCAGTAAATAATTATGTGTCTACTCATTTTTTTTTGTGCCGGAATGAAAGTCTACCTTGCATTTTTTTTTCTATCAATACATGTTATTAAGGGTAAAGAGAATATATGTGTGTTTAATCTTGACAAGAATTTACGTTCCTGCTAGCTGTATTAGCGAATTTTTCAAAATTCCGCAACTGAACTCAATGCTTTACTTTTGTTGATGCTTTATTATCCTCCTGCCGTTATCCCAAAATATTCGTGGTCAGGGGATCATGTCATGAGGAAAGTTTTGAGTATTAATATGGAGGGTTACATAAGCAGAGAGATACCAATGGATGGGATGATGGATTGTGTGAAAGATGATATGGCTAGAAAGGAGGTGACTTCTGAGATGACGGTAAATAGAGATGTATGGAAGAAGAAGAAATGCTGCACCAACCCCAAATAAATTGGGATAAGGGCAGGAGGATGATGACGATGATGATATTTCAATTAGCCGACATCTCAGTAATCACCCTCTTTCAAGACATTATCACCATCAACTGTTTTTTTTTTTTGATCCGAGGTGGAAAATCCTCATGGATGTCCTCCGCGCTGGGGGGGGGGGGCGGAGGGGTCTGTCAGTCTCTTACTGACTAAAAGCCACCCCGGTGTTCCCATCCTACACTTGAACCGGGGATCATGGGAACTAGTGCGCCTTCGACGATCCCCAGATCATCATCTGCCTTGCCCAACTATATTCTGACAGGCTTCTAGTGAGGTATTATAACCGTAAAAAAAGTCGTCGTAATAAAAAGGAAGACATAATTGTCTTGTCTTTTCTTAATTTAACAGTATTATTTTATTGAGTTCTAGTAGTCATACATATATATGCAGTCTCTGCATGACACAATCCAAATATTTGTATGGCCTACGGGTAATTGTCTACGGGTCTGGAGGTTTGTGTATGTGAGTTTAAATGTTTGTAAACGCACCCACGATATGAGGAGAAATTCCTAGTGTGGGGCTACGTATTTTCTTTTTTTTTTTAATTAGCAGCATTGAGATGACGGCAAATAGAGATGTATGGAAGAAGAAAAAATGCTGCGCCGACCCCAAACAAATTGGGATAAGGGCAAGAGGATGACGATGAGCAGCGCATTGTTTACTTTAAAAACGAAGCGTATTGTCTAAGTAAAAATGCTCGTCAACCCCATCATCCGTACATCACAGTGAGCTCACAAATCCGCATAGAGCGACGCGCGCCGAATAGAAAGGTTGTGTGCGGTGAAAGCGAACGATCGTGTCCTTGTAATAGATCTAGCGCTTCCTGCTGTACAGCACTATTGTTTTTTTGGCTAGTTGTCTTGTTGGGCGTTCCCAAGGTTCTGCCTAACCCTTCGGGGAATATAAGCGTGATGTTTTTAAAAATAATATAATAAAAACTTTTATTAAGATAACCAGCATCCAGTAGTAAAATAACTTATAACTAGTGTTAGTAATACAACCTTAATCTACTCGCCCTCTGCCTAACCCATGAATCGATATATCAATGGTCATGTGAGCAGTAATACATCGATTCATGTACAGACAGTCAAGTCTACCGGTATTTATGTAGTGCCGAAGCTTCATTCAAGTTTCGGCCATTTACTTAGTCCAGCCAAAGTCGAAAATTACGAATTTGAGACTTGTCGCGCGTCATACGGCCACCTTCGTGAAGTTCGGTGTTAGAAATACACTCAATACTCAATTATTTATTGCATTCCACAATGTAAATGATTAAGTGGTAGGTGAAAATATTGGACACAATCGTGGACCCTGTTGGGCACAGCAAATACAGTACTTATTCTACTTATAAATTAACTTATGCTACTTAAAACAATTTTATTAAAGATTTATTACATTATATATTATTATTATTATTTTACATTATTTTGCAAACGTTTGTAAACTGCTATGGAATTATCATGTTCCATTTCTTTAAAATCATTTTCGTTTTCGTTTTTGGCCGAAAGGACTAAAGCCGATGCTTCTCTTTAGGGTCCGTTTTCGGCTAAAAATTATTTTTGATATGACACTAGTATCATGTTTACTTCTATCTCGGCTTAGCTCGGGATGACACCTCCTGGATAAGCTTAAGTCAGACAAGACTCAAGAGTCAAGATATTAAATCAGGCAGATATTTCTGCATGTCAAATACATACATACATACATAAACTAACGCCTTCGATCCTTACATAGTCCTTTTGCTTCGTTTACGTTCATAGATCTGGTCTTATACGCACGCCAGTTACGAGTACATCGCACCTGACCTTTTTGAGGAAGATCACCAATAAGGTGTATGTCCTTTTACGGTATCCCCTCCCGGCGATTCTGCAATGTGACAATATTAAAAAGAAATTATGTATCGACGATGTAGTACCAATATTTCCTAAGTACCTTTTTTCGGTTTTTATTTTTGAATGCCAATCGACGTCAAATGCTACTTCACGGGGGGATACCGGGGATACTGGGAAAACCTTCTAACACGATATTTAACTATTTATCCCATAAAACACCAACACGGTACGGTATACTTCCAATTGCTAAAGGACAAAATAAGACGTATTTTTGTCTCTTGTAAAGACGCAATTTTTAGAGAGGAGATATTGCTAATTCGTCGTCGATATGGGGCATCGAAGTTATAGTTAAAAATAATAATAAATAATACCAGCCTATTACTGTCCCACTGCAGGGCAAAGGCCTCTTCTCATATAGAGAAGGCACGAGCAATATTATTATTATTACATTATTATTAATAGTTGTCTTAGGAAAATTGACGCCTCGCCACTGGTTTGTATTTGTCTAAAGACTTTCGCAATGCACCCTTTACTAGTTAATAGCAAATATATTGCAGAGTTTACCCAATCCCTTTCTTCATAGGCTATCGAGATTTGTGCAGGGTGATAAGCTGCTCTAAAGACTTGGAAGCTCTCGAAGCGTTCAAGAACGTGGTAGGTCAAAGATCATACGTACACTATGTGTAATATTGGAATTGAGTAAATAAATAACTTGATTTTATAGTGTAATCCTCGGAGAGGCAGTACCTATAGTAAACCCACATTTCGCCAATAATGTTCAAGTCCCATGCAATAGGGGGCGTCCTTATTGCCGTCAAAAATACACGATTTCTATCTTACCCAAAAAGTCAACTAATGAAATTTTATTTATAAATCTAATATTTGATTACATAGATGGTGAACGTCGATTTCTCTTGCACCCTGTTTCTGTAATCTCGCACTGGCAAGAATCTAAATAATAGATAGAAAATGTTGCTAAAAATCTCGCAAGTCCGGAACACACCAAATTCCTTTCAGTTGCAAATGTGGGTCAAAACGTATGAGTAATTATACGTAGGATAGTAGTTACCGATCTAACTTAACCGCTAACGATACCTTAGTGTAATGAATAAAAGATAATTATGTGCCAAGAATGAGATAATATTTAAAAAGTCTAATGATTTTTGGGGACTCTTGCATCATCTAACGTCATGGTACCGTGATTAATTTAAATGATTGTCATTTGAAATTCCTTCGTGGTATGACTTTTGTTGTTTTCACATTTTACTCAAGAGAGATAGCCGTTATTTTCTTTATATTTTGATTTGTAAACGTAAAGTTCCGAGGGTTCTATCTAAGTGGTTCTCAAGTTGTAAGAATATGTGATATACTTAATAACAAAAGCTGTAACATTAAAATGATATCACAATGTATAATTTTATTTCATTTATTTAACTTATGTAAATATTAGTACCTGGATAAAACGACGATTCTAAAATTGAAACCTAGCTACATCGATTTATCGCCCCCGAAATACTAAATTTCATGAAAATTGTTGGAGCCGTTTCCGATATTCAAATTATATATATGTAGATATGTACACATGTATATACAAGAATTGCTGGTTTAAAGGTATAAGATAAACTTTAGACATAATTATATTTAAAACAACTTTGTGGGTAAGTCTAGCAAACAGAGAATTTGTCGAAGCGCTTATAACTCGAGTAAGTCGAGTTATAAGCGGTCCAGCGGACAAACAGACAGAGAGAATGTAGCCTTTTGTAGTTTGTACTGATAGAGATATTATCAAAGTGTCTCAAAAACCAAGAAACAATATTGAATGTGTTTTGTTTCAAGATGTTACGTTGTTTAAAAAACCGACCAAGTCGAACTCGCGCACGAGGGCTCCGTACCATTATCTATAAAATTTAAATAAGTTAAATATTTATTTTATTCTGTTTTCTTAGTATTTGTTGATATAGCGGCAACAGAAATACATCTTCTGTGAAAATTTCAACTGTCTAACTATCACGGTTTATGAGATACAGTCTGGTGACAGAAGGAGAGCGGAATCTTAGTAATTGGGTTCCGCTTTACCCTTTGCGTACGGAACCCTCAAAACAATATTGATTGTGTTTTGTTTCAAGATGTTACGTTGTTTAAAAAAGACAGATATATAACATCCTAGACGTATCCGATTTATTTTTAGTCAAGCGTATTATCTTACAACGAAATACCACGCGATTCATTGTTCTTCCGTTACGTGTTTTTTAAATCAATGAATGAATGTTTTCTGTGTTAAATAACAGACGAATCCGTATCGAATGCAGTTAGGTAACTCGTGTTACTTCTGTCGAAAGTTAAACAATTATTTTCGTTTATTTGTCTCACTTGTTTATCCTCACGCGAACTTATCTGCTGCTCCAAATTGAGGACACGTTTTTTGTCTAAAATTAAATAAGCATACATTTTTAGATTTTTTTTTTTTATGTAGGTAATCATCGGCATACAAGCTCGATGCGTTCCAGGAGTATATTTATTACTTAAGTACTACTTAACACACACTCTCGAGTAGTATTTGTAATAAAACAAAAAGCTAGACGGTGATCAGACTAGAATAATGATATGATATAACTTATTATATAATGTAAGTGCATGCCAATTCAATAATATCTATACGAGAGCAGGACTGACCGGTTGCAGATAGATGTAGTCAATTGGTGTGTGGATTTATTTTGGACGGTTATTTTTTATGAATGGAACGGTCTGGCCGGGATTTTGTTAAGAAAAAAAAGGCAGTCGTGGGGCCTGCCGACAGAAGTGAGAGTTTTTGAATAACCGTGTTATTGACACACGTCACATTAGCATGTCGGTGACGCGGACCCTTAAGTTTTGTCGCTACCAAGAAGCTCTCAACGCAGCTTAAAAAGATGTCACTTCGAAAAAAAATATAGACGAAAATAATAAATATGACAACTTTTCCAAAAAACTACAACCATCGTAGCAGGTAGCGTTCCGTAGTTTATGCCTACCCTATAGGAAAAGGCGTGAGTTCATGTATTTGTGTTTATGGTCGATTAATACTTGAATAGGCTTCCACAAAGTTGCAACACATACGATTTAATATTCCTATCTTCTGATCATTCTCGTAATATATGGAATTCCCAAATTGAGCTTAAAACAGAAACTAATGAAGCATAAGAATGCTAACAATATAAAACAAGCATTCTATATCAATACAAGCACTTCGCTCGCGACTTCATCCGCGTGGATTTTGTTATTTTCCCTTCGTATTTTAATATCCCCTTGACCCCCTTTCAAGCGTTGATACACAAATAAAATAAGAATAGAATAGAATAAATAAAAAAAAATAAAAAATAATGCTGGACAATCCACACAGCATCATCTAGCCCCAAGCTAAGCAGAGCTTGTGTTATGGGTACTAGATGACTGATATACTTAATACAATACACTACATAGATAGATATTTTTTATTATACATAGCAAATACCCAGAACACCCGGAACAAATATTTGTAGATCGTACAAATATTTGTCCCAAGGCGGGAATCGAACACGCAACCTCCTGCGTCGCAGGCGGACCTTCGCCCGCTGCGCCACATAGGTCGTCAAATAATAATAGAATATTTATTTGCGTAAAACATGGTATACAGGGTTGTTAAATGCAAATTGAGGCACAAGCATGTTTAGCTAGGTTAAAACATAGCATGCCTATGGCAGCCTATGTTACTCGCTGATTATATAGCATCATATAGGAGAATGTTTTTTTTAAATCGGTTTAGGAGTTTTTGAGTTACAAACAAACAAACAAACATTGATAAAATGATAAAAAGTAGCCTATATCCTTCCCCGGGGTGCAATCTATCTCTCTGCCAAATTTTATCGAAATCCGTTCAGTGGTTTAGGCGTGAAAAGGTAACAAACAAACTTACCTTTGCATTTATAATATTACTAGCTGACCGAGAGAAAATGTTGTTTTGCCTTATAAAATGTTTAGGGTGGACCACCCTTAACGTTTAGGGTGATGAAAAATAGATGTTGTCCGATTCGCAGACCTAACCGATATGCACACAAAATTTCACGAAAATCGGTCGAGCTATTTCGGAGGAGTTTAATTACAAAAACCGTGACACGAGAATTTTATTTATTAGAAGTTACGATTCCTTTGAAAGAAACAGACAGATATAAAGTATGGTACATTATGTAAAGTTTTAAATATGAAATAATTAATACGTACCTACATAAGCGGCTTAGGAACCTATTGCCTACGCCTACAACGATCATAAATCATTACAATAAATAAATAAATTGAGATCAGACGCTTTCACTAAGAAAGTTGTAGTAAATAAAAGGTTTTCTGTTTATATTGTTCGTAACACTAATCCCCTCGCGGCTAAGTAATAGCAGCCACACGGGTCGGTCGAAGGTTAAGCTACGGTTGCCGAGGTCGGTCCGCCGATGGGTGACCATACTGTACCCCGTAAAGCACGTTAAGCCGTCGGTCCCGGCTGTCATTCGTAGATCTTTATCAGTCTTCACGGGTAGTTAGAAGCCTGAAACATTGACAGTTAATTTTAACAATAGGTCCTGTATCGTGTTGCCCAGTGTTGTGGAAGTCAAATAGGCAGTCGCTCCATGTAAAATACTGTTATTCAGCTGGTAAGACTAAGAGCTGTCTCCAAGATGAAGAAGGAGAAGGTTAGCATGTAGCGACATCTATCTCGCCACATACGAACTAAATATGACGTATCCTACATCGCGATATTAAAGTTATCCGAAGCGATTGAACATATGTATGTACAAGAACCCGACAATTACCGTCGGGCAGTAGCACACCAGACACAATACCCTAGTTTGGTTGGCGGATCCTCCCTTTTCCATGGTGGATGAGGAACTTAACACCCTGTTCAGCCTGTTCCTCATACCCCCAAAAGCATGATGATAACAATATTCCTATCGGGTTGAAACAGTTCTGGTTTCCATCTCATTTTGCGGGAACTATAAGTGATGAGTATTTATAATGTAAAGCTATGAGGAATGGAACGTAACACGCGTGAGGGAGAATGAACGATAATGAGAGGGAGAGAGAAAAGGAATGGCGTATTTGAAAGCTAGGAAGGAAGAGTTTACGCAGAAAAAGCCGTTAAGAACATTTACACGTCATGGTGTTAGTTAAAAGAGTTAAAGAAACCATAAAGCATTTTAGTTGCCCCACCATATTCTACAATTAAATTTTGATTTCACAACTGGCAAAGGTTTTTATAGCAGGGCAAGATGTTATCTGTCTTTTTACGCACTCTCAAGTAGGATTACTTATAGAGTCATTTAGTGCCACTCACTTTGGTTATGAAACCTGGCTTCCAATGCCATGTTAATGTGCTTATGATAACAAGTACCTACACAATGTCAAATATGACACCTCATCGAAATATCAAAATAAACATCAGGTGGGTTCGGTAGTACCGTGGGAAAATACTTGGAAATCAGTACTTTAAGAGGCCCATTTTTGACATAGGAATATTGTGTTGGACGCTTTGGACTACAAACAGGGGTTTTGTAAAATAGTAACAACTTTAAAGAGGGTGAATACTCATGATTATAATCAACTTTTTCTGTGAGACCAACCCTGAGGGGTAAGTCCCGTATTTTTAGGAAGGTTCGCATTTTAATCTTAGACTCAATCTGTCAAAAATACGTCTAATTAGTAATTCACCTACATTTTCGACAAATTTTCGACATTGATTGTCGCTGAGATGAGATAGATTTTGAACGTTTTTAATAGGGATGTGTCCTAGGTAAAAATATAATAGGTCTTTACCTATGAAATTGCCGTTTTGTATGAAAAAATTTAAATGAATTTTTTTCATGTATTTTTTATTTGTATTAATCGAAGTAATCACCCATGCAATCAATGCATCTTTGCCAACGCAGTGGCAGTTTATTGATGCCCTTCTTAAAGAAATCAGCTGGACGGGAGGCAACAAATTCTTCAAAGGCATTTTGTACTGCCTCTCGGGTATTGAATTTTTTTCCCGCCAAGAAGTTATCCAAATTCTGGAAAAAGTAGTAGTCTGTAGGCGCAAGGTCTGGTGAGTAGGGCGGATGACGGAGAGCTTCCAACCCCAGTTCTTGCAACTTGGAGACCGTCTTCTGTGCAGTATGAGGTCGCGCGTTGTCGTGCAGGAGCAGCGGAGACGAGCGATTGACCAATGCTGGTTGGAGATGTGCCAGCTTCTCCACCATTGTGTTCAATTCTTCACAGTACACATCTGCAGTAATGCTCACCCCGTTTGGTAAGAAGCTGTGTTGAATCACACCGGCGCTAGACCACCAAACAGTGACCATCACTTTTCTTGGGGTAAGTTTTCGTTTAGGGCATTGTTTAGGTGCTGAACCAGGATCCAACCAACTTGCTGAGCGCTTGCGGTTATCAAACAGAATCCATTTTTATCGCAGGTAACAATGCGGTTCAAAATTCCTTCATTTGTGTGTCTGTTGAGCAGTGCAAGGCACGTCTCGACGCGTACTTCGCGCTGGCGATCATTGAGTTCGTGGGGCACCCATTTGTCAAGCTTTTTTACCTTGCCAATTTGACGCAAATGGACCAATATTGTTTTGACGCTAACGTCGAAAGCTGCTGCTAATTCAGCCGTAGATTGTGTATCATCAGCTTCCACAGTCGCCTTTAATTCGTCATTGTCGACCAAAGTCTTCGGACGACCGCGAGGTTCATTTTTCAGGTCGAAATTTCCAGAACGGAAGCGAGCAAACCAATAACAGGTAGTGCGTTGGTTTGTAGTGTTAGCTCCGTAAACGTCGTTGATGTTGCGTGCCGCTTGTGCCGCGTTGCTGCCACGACGGTACTCATATTCCATAATTACTCGAATTTTTAACGTATCCATGATGACGAAAAAGATTTAAATGCGATGAAAATGTAACACTAATCAATAAACAAATGACTACTTTTGGAAAAAAAAATCCATGTTTTTAAAATAAAATTAATTTTAAATTAGAATTCTTAGCCAAACAAAAAATATTTTGATTTGAAATGGCCAGTACTGCAGAACGGCAATTTCATAGGTAAACACCTAATATTAAGTCTATTTAGTCCGTCAGTAAGATTACCAAAAAATATTGGACACTTTGGTATTTTTTGCTTACTCAAATCAATAAAAAGTAACAATGATATAGCACATCAAAGTTCAGGAGAAGGGGCTTGTGACGTCACTGTTACGTTAAAAGTGTAGCACGGCCTGACGTCACGCGCAATTTCAACGCAGTATATCGTCGTCATTTTTGGTTTACCTGACAAAAGAAAAAATATGTGTCCCATATTTTTGGTTAATCCAATTTTCGGAGCAATCAGATTTTTTAAGGACACTACCCTATTAAGGCAATTTGCATTTAGATATATCAAAAAACGGGGATGAAACCCAAGACATCATGCTTAGCAGTAGCTAAGCTTGAGGTCCTGGGTTTCATTCCCCGGTCGTCAGGTGATCGCTAGACCAACGAGACATTAATACATATTCCTGGACTTGTTGCTATACCGGACCCTATCACTAGGCATCCGCTGTCCGTCCGTCTGTCAACGGGATGTAGCTCATGAACCGTAATAGAGACCGCTGAAATTTTGTAGAATGTATTTTTTGCCGATATAGCAACAACTATTGAACATAAAATAAGGTAAAAATGTAAGGTGTCTCCCATAAAAGAAACGTGCTTAGGCGTTTTTTGCTCGATAGGGTACGGGAACCCTTCATGTGGGTGACCGACTCGCATTTGACAGATATTTTTTTCTCACATTCATTTTACGATAGTTTTCTTATACTTCAGAATACTACTACTACTACTTTTACTGTTACTTTGCTCTTTAAAGAGGTCAGCTGCGTAGTACTCGCAACCGGCGTGCTTGATGTACGAACGTAAACGAAGCAAAAGGAGTATGTAAGGATCGTACCAGGTAGCGTTCTGTAGTTTCTGCCTACCCCCATGGGAAAAAGGCGTGCCTTTATGTATGTATATGTATGTGAAGAATATTCTCTTAACTCTGGTAGGTATGACGAGTTTTGCTGGCAAACTGGTTGGTATTGCGTCAGCTGCCTTTCACGAGACGATCCTCAGGTCACGAGTGTGGCCCGAACTTGCTGTATCTCTAATCTCAGTAGTTGTTTAACTAACTTTAACATAACATCATGCCTGTATTCCCCGAAGGGTTAGACAGGGGTGTCACTATAGTAGATACTGTAGACCGGGTTATAACACTGTTGTAAATATTTGGCCTCCGCTTGCGCTTCTTAAGAGAATAATCTTAAAAGAATATTTGGATATTCAAAAAAAAATGCCATTTTTTACTATAAATGATCGGATGTCTATTTCGGAAGAAGGTCTACGCCAACAGCCCAGCGTCGATTCAAGAACCCAAAGATGGAATTTGTGAGGCTATCGAGGACATAGGGCAGCCACGTTGCGATTTGGTTATGGAAAATTTCATTAAAAGGATATGGTTCTGTAAGCGTGGTCGTGGTGGTCATTTGCCTGATGTTATATTCCGCTATTAACGGCATACCTTCCTCTTTATAATGAAATAAACATCCGATCATTAAATTAAAAAAATTGCATTTTCTTTCAATATCAAAATAACACACCTCTTATTGGACAACCCTATATCACAATCAAGAATCTTTCTCCTAGAAAAGTGACACATTCTTTCTTCTAATCTATTCTGTTATATAATGAGTGATTGAAACCAGAGAGAACTATGCATTATTTTCATTTGTGAATAGAAATGATGACCAATTCATTTTTCTTGCCCTATCCTATATTATATCGTGACATTTACTTATTTTTTTAACAAATGATGGTAGGTAGGTAGCCTGCCTATTACTGTCCCACTGCAGGGCAAAGGCCTCTACTCATACAGAGAAGGCATGAGCATTAATCACCACGCTTGCTCAAGACGGGTTGGCGATTTAAGACTTATATTAATTATATAAGTCCAGGTTTCCTCACGATGTTTTCCTTCACCGATGTCAGTGATGTCCAAGATAAACTTAGAAAGTACATATAAATTGAAAAACTCACATTGGTACTTGCCCAGGTTTGAACCCACAACCTCGTGCCCAAGAGGCGAGGCCTAAACCACTGGGCCATCATGACATTGACACATAACAAATGATGGACACCTGTACAAAACTGAAGGAACCTCTTAGGAAATTGGGAATTAAAAATAAACTCAGGACGTAGCACGCAGAGAACCCTTTTAATAATGACTGGTCACATTCAAAACGAAAACCAAGGACACCAAGGTTAACGCCTGATAAAATACTTATAGCTAAAGTTACTAATTACAAATTGCTCAGAGTTGACTTGAACTGAAGCTTTAACATGCCCCCGGCCGTTGGAAGCTCGCCTTTCAACAGTTGTCTTTTAATAATGAGCAAATCTTGGAGTATGCCCGTCTCACAGTTCCAGTTGAAGTCCTGATATCGGCAACTCTGCTTATGCCATCTGTGCCAGGGTGAAGACCAACAACGCGGCCCAACTTCCACTTCAGCGGTGGTTGGTTATCCTCCTTTACGACCACGAGGGAGTCCAATTTCAGGCTGTCGTTGCCGGTATGCCACTTAACTCTCTGCTGAAGCTCGGAGACATATTCCTTGCTCCATCTTGACCAGAAATGCTGACGCAACTGCTCGATACGTTGATGGCGCGTCAAGTGATGAGTGGAGTAGTCCCGGATATCCTTTACAGGAAGAGACGTGAGAGGTCGTCCAATTAAGAAATGACCCGGAGTGAGAGGCAACAGGTCTTCTGGATTTGACGATAATGGTGTGAGTGGTCGAGAATTTAAAATGCCTTCAATTTGAACTAAAACGGAGTTAAGCTCCTCGTAAGTTAGGTTACAATTGCCCAACACTCGATACAAATGAAATTTGGTCGATTTGACACCCGCCTCCCAAAGACCACCAAATGTGGAGCGTAAGCAGGAATAAAATGGAATTTGATACCATCTCGAGCCACACTATCAGTTATGGAGTCACAATTGCGTTTCAAGAAATCAGCTATCTCATTGTAGGCTCCTACAAACGTAGTTCCGTTATCGGAGTATATGTTCAGAGGTTTTCCTCTTCGAGACATAAACCGACGTAAAGCCTGTAAATAGTTACTGCTCGTCATGTCACCCACCAACTCTAAATGAATGGCTTTAGTAGTGAAGCACACGAAAATAACAATGTAAACCTTAACCAATCTACATCCACGACCTTGACGACTAGCCGAGATTATAGGACCTGCGTAGTCAACTCCTACGCTTTGAAAGGGAAAGTCTGCTGGTGAGAGTCTGCTCAATGGGAGATTACCCATCTGAGGGACAACTGTCTGCGGCTTTAGACGCTGACATCGAACACACTGACGATAACAAGCTCTGGCTAAATTACGACCACCAAGTGGCCAGTAAGTCTCTCTAATTGTACTTAATAATAACTGAGGACCTGCGTGCATTAATTTGATATGCTCAAATCTAAATAAAAGTTTGACAAAGTGATGAGTGGACTGTAATAAAATTGGATGTTTCTTTTCAAATGAATATTCGGAATTATGTAATCTACCACCTATACGAATAATTTTATTATCATCTAGAAACACATTTAGGCTTAATAATTGGTTTTTATGTGGTAATTTTTTATTATTTAACAGTAAAATGTATTCAGAAAATGACTCCTTTTGAGACTGAATAATAATTAAGTTTAATGAATTTTGTAATTCTTCATCATTTAAATAGGACGTGTTTGCTGAACGCCTTTTACATGCATTAATAAAACGGAAAACGTAGCAAATAGAACGCTGTAATCTAATAAAATTGGAAAAACGATTAAACTCGATGAATGATTTAAATAAATCTTCAGTAACATGATCTTGGGCTAAATTAATTAAAATACTAGATTTAATGTCTGGTAAGATTCCTGGGTTCATACCTGGAGATGGCCATGTAGTACTGTCAGACTTTAAGAAAGTCGGACCGAACCACCACAAATCCAGTGATTGCATAGCGGTAGGTTCCGCTCCGCGGGTTAATAAATCAGCTGGATTGTCGTGTGTCGACACATGTCTCCAGGTGCCTGCACCGGACAACTCTAATACTTCGGCAACACGGTTGCGAACAAAAGTATTTAATTTAATAGGTAACATCTTCAACCAACCCAGCACTATCATGGAGTCAGTCCAAAAGACTACACTAAATGGTTTAATGCGAAGGGAACCAGCAACCTTTTGATATAAACGTGCACCAAGCACAGCAGCACAGAGCTCAAGTCGCGGTATTGTTAATGGTTTAATAGGAGTTACGCGACTTTTAGCCATTAACAATCGCACGTCGACGTCACCCTGCTCATTGATACTGCGAATATACAAACAAGCGCCGTAAGCTCGCTCTGAAGCGTCACAAAAAATATGAAATTCTACATGTTTGTACGAGTATGCGTCACAGACCACACGACGTGAAACACGTAAGTTATTAAGGCAAGGCAAGGCTTTAATTATGTTTGTCCATATTGTTTTAACCTCAGGTGATAACTGGTCATCCCACTTCAACCCGTCTAGCCAAAGTCTCTGAAGTAACATCTTCATACTCACGACACAAGGTGCTAACAACCCTAGTGGATCAAATATTCGCGCGATTACTGCTAACATGCCACGCTTAGTAGTTTCAATGCATTCAGGAACACTAATAGGAAAACACAAATCATCTGTGTCAGTTTGCCAACTAAGACCAAGTGTTTTGTTGACAACATCACTTTCCTTGTGGAAATCAAAATGACTACCGCCACATGGTTCTGAAATTAAATTGGGTTCGTTAGATTTCCACTTCCTTAAAGGCATGCAAGCAGAAGCAAGAGCATCAGTCACCTGATGACGCAACATTAGAGCCTCCTCAAACACGTCCGCACCGGTCAAAAGGTCATCTACGTAAAAATCATGAAGGATAACTTCCGCGACCTTTTGATCGTGACATTCAAGACCGATCTGTTTGAGGCACCTAGTAGCGAGAAACGGTGCACTAGCCGTACCGTAAGTTACTGTATGCAACTGGTAAGCTTTAAGAGGACTAGAAGCATCATCACGCCAAATAATTTGCTGCAGGTGCCTATCTGATGGATGTACAGACACCTGCCTGTACATTTTCTCTACGTCAGCAGAGAGGACGTACTTATGCATTCTAAATCTAAGAAGGATTGCAGTCAGATCGTCCTGGACGGTAGGCCCGACCATCTGTATTGCATTTAATGAAAGACCAGAGGTTGTGGGTGCACTAGCATTAAAAACTACTCGTAATTTAGTAGTACTACTACTCTCGCGCAGTACTCCGTGATGAGGAATAAAATATGACCGCTGATCTTCATGAATAGTACACTCGAACATATGACCTAAAGAAATGTACTCAGTCATGAAATCTTTGTACATTTTATCGAGTGAAGGTTGGCTGAGATTTCTGCGCTCCAAAGACAGAAAACATCGTTTTGCACGATGATATGAATCGCCTAAACTATTCGAAGATTCCTTCAACGGTATTTTAACGCTAAAGCGGCCATCAGCCAAACGCGTTGTGTGTTTTATAAAGTGTTCTTCACACATCTTCTCCTCAGCTGAATAAGTTGATGACTCATGACAAACTTCCTCGACCTGCCAGAAACGCGATAATTGGTTTCGGATGTCATCTAACTCAGTCGAACTGGAAGAACTTTCATTAACATTAGTAAAGTTACATTTAATTGATGAGAATTGAGATGAATTATTATTACTACAGCCGCTGTTAATTGGGCCGCAAACTAGCCAACCAAGTCTAGTTTGATAAAGTGTTGGTTTCCCATCACCTAGTAAAATGTTATCTGATCCTAATAAACTCCAAAATACGTCTGCTCCTATAATAATATCAATAGAAGCCGGTGTGTGGAAATACGGATCAGCTAAGTGAATATTTGACGGTATATTCACATGTACCTGTCTAGCGGGAACGTTATCGGTGATCGTGGGCAGGACAAAACATATTAAATCATTAGCGTACGATTCATGCAACGATTTAATGTGCACACGACACATTTTCTCCACATGAGATAGAGAATTATTTATACCTTGTATAGATTTGTTTGTGTTTAAATGAGGCAGATTTAGCTTATTAAATGAATTCTCTGTCATTAAACACGACGAACTACCAGAATCGAGAAGAGCTCGAGCGATGTGTTCTTTATTATTGACATCGTAGCACCTAATTAAGGCAGTCGACAACAGGATGTCGCCTGTGCTGCTCGTATGCGAATGCGCAGAGATATTAGCTGAGAGTGCAACGTGACTATTGTTTGTGTCGGCAGTGGAGGATGACTCAACCTTAGCCTTATCGGTCGTACCGTCAGCTGATTTGCTTGAAACAGGTTGTGATTTAAAATCTGTGTTATGAATAAGCGTGTGGTGCTTGCGTTTACATATTTTACAGCCTGGTTTCTTGCAATTATTGGGATAGTGACCGTGACGCAAACAATTATAACATACCTTATAGCTAGGTAGTAAAGACATTCTATCGTTGACACTTAATGATAGAAACTGTGGACATGAATTGAGGTTATGATCGCTTTTACATTTTGGACAATTTGATGAAGAAGAACTACTGGTGTTTTTCGTTGTAACAAAGGCTTTTATTTTAGTGTTCTGTTTAATGTTAGTTATAGAATGACGTGATTTTTCCAGTGTTTCTATTAAATCAGCGCGATTACGCATAAATTCAATGAACTGATCAAAAGTGATTCGTTTAGACTTATCAATACGCCCTTTGTATTCCTCCCATTCTCGGAATGTTGTAGTATCTAGTTTTTGTCGAATTATATGGATAAGTAATGTGTCCCAACTATGAACAGGTTCGCCTAATGTTTTTAACGCTCTGATATTTTTGTTTACATTGTCTACAATACTTTTTAATGCAGTCGAGGACTCCTTTGTGATTGTTTCGACATTGAACAACGCAGTAACGTGATTCTCAATCAATAATCTTTCATTATCGAATCGCTCACATAGAAGCTCCCATGCCACGTTGTAGTTTTTAGCAGAAAACTCGATTGACTGGATCACGACAGCAGCAGATTCGGCTAATGATGACCTTAGGTAATGGAACTTATTAATCTCGTCTATATCGTCACTGCCATGAATGAGACTTGCGAAGGTATCGCGAAATTCAAGCCAGTTATCATATGATCCTGTGAATTTGGGTAATTGGATTGTAGGTAATTTGACGAACTGACGCTTACCACTACTGCAATTCGATTTTACTTCATCTTGCTCAAGTTTCGAAAACTTACCTAACATAATTTTAGCTTGAGCTACCAACCCATAATATTGAGATTCAATTGTAGTTCTTTCGAGTGCCTCAGTATCAATATTATCACACATGCATTCTAATGTCAATTGAACCTCGTTAAATTCATTAAAAAGATCATCCAATTTGGTGACTCGCAATTGCAACTCCATTACCTGAAAGGGGGTTATCTCAGCGTCTTTTAGATTGCTTAAATAGGTTCCAAATACTGTTAACCTTCCTTTATAACTGCTTCGCTTCCTTTTAAGATCTTTAATCTCAGTCATTTTGAAAGGATAGTGTCGTAGACCTGTAAATTATACAATTATAATGTTAAACAATGAAACTTTAACTATATGACTAATAACGTTTATACGTTACAAACTAACGTATATACCCATCGTATGGTCTAATGAGACTGCAATAAACTTTGCCTAGGTTAATAACGATAATTATACAAGTTTGAATTTAAGTTCTATCACTGAACCGAAGGAAAGTATGTAATGTTTACTACTCCAAAGAAATAACGTAATAAACAAATTAATTATCTACCGGTTAAATGGTTTACAAAGCAACAATTAATATTAAAGGTTTTAATAAGTAAATAACATTTGTATATTGAAATATAAATAGCTAACTAATGTAGGTTAACACTAACACTACTGTACTGTATTTTAAGCACACGTTAACTATATTAATTTACAACTGTGATTTAACCTAATGCTCTGTAAATAATTCCTTGTAAATAAACAAGAGAAAACACAAGTAAATAACTTTGTAAATGTGATATAAAAATATTTTACTAACCTTAATTAAGTTCTCATTATCAATACCTACTTACTTTAATTCCTGTATTTTATTTTACCTGATTTAACATTAATGAGTGTTGGGTGACTTTAATTAATATTACAATACTTAGACACTTCCTGTTTTATGTCACTTAATGTCCGATCCACTTTTCTTCCAAAACGTGTTCGTAACCTCGTCACTCCGGTACTCATTTAATCCAATTTCCAGAATATCCAATTCCAGCTCATTCCACTTTGCTAGTATGAAGCTAATAATATCCGGTTCGTATGGACCATGTACAAAACTGAAGGAACCTCTTAGGAAATTGGGAATTAAAAATAAACTCAGGACGTAGCACGCAGAGAACCCTTTTAATAATGACTGGTCACATTCAAAACGAAAACCAAGGACACCAAGGTTAACGCCTGATAAAATACTTATAGCTAAAGTTACTAATTACAAATTGCTCAGAGTTGACTTGAACTGAAGCTTTAACAACACCTGTTAAACATGTTAAAATAAATAGTTTTGGTTTGTTTGTTATTGTGACACTGTAGCACTTAAAAATGTTTATATTGCTGTGCCCTAGCAGGGTTCATGTATGAAACCTATATATATATGTATTTTGTAACAACTTGTAAACTACATGAATGCAATAAATTATGAGTATGATTATGAACTAATGTTCTACCAGTCTGTAGACAATAGGGTCTGTTATTGTATACAACCTCGGAGGAGCTCGTGGCTAAATAAAAACAGCTGCACGGGGTGATCGAAGGTTAAGCTACGCTTGCCGCGGTCAGTCTGTGGATGGGTGACCGTTTGTAACATATCGAGACTCCTCTGTGCCTCGGAAAGCACGTTAAGCCGTTGGTCCCGGCTGTCATTTGTAGATCTTTAACAGTCGTTACGGGTAGTCAGAAGCCCGAAAGTCAAACAACCAGTCTTACCAAGGGGTATCGTGTTGCCCAGTAACTGGGTTGTAGAGGTCAGATAGGCAGTCGTTCCATGTAAAATACTGGTATTCAGCTGCATCTGGTTAGACTGATAGCCGACCCCAACATAGTTGGGAAAAGGCTAGGCAGATGATTGTATACCACCATTTCGTCAGTTATATTTAAGTCCCATGAATTTGTGGGCAAGCCTTATTGCCTTTAATCTGGCACAAATCCAGACTCCAGGCTGCTGCTGTGAATTTCCAGACACAAAATTCCAATAAAACTCTGTCTGACCTCATGCTCAGCAGTAGCGTAGCAACCAAATCGCAATAGTGTTCTTTTTGTTTTTTTTTGTTTTAATGGTCTTGCCTATTCTGTCCTTTGCCCAGCTGTGGGACAGTAACAGGCCGGTATTATAATTATCATTAAAACCAATCAATCTGAGGAAGTAACTAGGTACTCAATTCAAACCAACCAATCCAAACGAAGTCATGACGTCACGGGTTTTCCCCTCAAAAAATCGACAAGGTGTTACCCCATTACTTGTTACATTAATCATGGGTTGTCAGCACACGAAACAAGTTGCCAAAGTTATTTTGTTTCCTATTCTCTTCGCGATAACTATTAAGAAAAATGTAAAGACTTTTGTCAAAAAATGTTTCTTAATTCTCGTGGTTTTATGTTATGGATATCGCCGCCATTTTGGTCATTAACACTTTTGAGAAGTAGGCTTTGTACGTACAAATACACCTACTCAGTTTTCACTGTTTCAGTTAGCTTGGCAAGCACCATTTCTGTATACTTAAATAGCCTAGGTTTTCCCAACTATGTCGGGGTCGGCTTCTAGTCTAATAGAACGCAGCTGAATATTAATATTTTACGTGGAGCGACAGCCATTGGTGATTGTGTTATATTGACTTTGCCGCCTAAGACTAAAACTTTGATAACTAATACTACATAAAATCACGCCTGTTCTCCTCGATGGGTTGGGCAGAGATGGATTTAATTGCCAGTTACCACATTTTGCCAGATATGTTTAAGTCCCATGTAATAGGGGACCAGCCTATTGCCATCAACCACGCATCAATACGGGCTGCTATTAACAAAATTCCAGAAATCAGGTATTAGGGAAACCGCAAGGGAGAAAATACGAGTGGAAAATAAATAAAACTAAATACGTTACGAATAATTATGACTGGACCTGTGCGAGGCCAAAAAGGCCCCTATCTCAGCACAATGCGCTACTATTTTTCTTTCACGTTTTTTAATAGAGGAATAATTAAGTTATTTTTAAGAAAGTTAACTTTACAAGAAGATTACCTACACTTCGCAATATAGACATAATCTAAAACATTCACACGTTATGTTGATAAAGAAAATGCTCTATTATAACATACATTTCCAGTAAGTTATGATCTTTGGCTTAGAATCCCTAAAAGTCTGCTATCGTCGCCTTAACTTGTACTTATATGATAGTGTGTGACTTGTACTAATATGTGATGGATGTTCGCCCATCCATGGACAGACCTTTGCCAGCGTAATCTTCGGTCGACCCGTACTGTTTCACTCCCCTTCAACTCTCTTCTTTGTGTCGGGTCAGATGTAATATTTCAGCATCATATTTTGCAATCATTACTAATAAACATAAGCACTAACATACTTAGTGGTAGATCTGTTAAGTAATTCCATATTCTGAGTTTTTGTTACCGTCTAGAAATGCAATATCGGGCGTTAAGCGAACTAAGGATCATAAAAACTGCAGCAGTATTAAGAAATAAGTCATTATGTATTTAGTAATTTCTAGAGGACGATGACTTTAGTAATTTTAAAGTAGACGTTAATAATCATTTCATAATTTATTGCCTACGATCAGGACTACTTTTAAATCGTGTCATATGTTAACTGTAACATATGACTGCAACTAGAAAGAAAAATAAAATATAGTTTAAAAAAACTAAAATAACACGCTTTTATAGAAATGGAAAAAAGCGTGGGGTGCGGCACCCCACGCTTTTTTCCATTAATATACATTTTTTTATAATTTACACTTTTCTTCAAATTTCACTCTTCATCCAAATTTATTAAAATTTATTTTCTATTTTTTAGTTGGATTTTCTATAAAGCGTAATAGCGTGTTTTTTTTTTTGAACTATGTATTTTTTTTTCGAATTATTGCATTGTCAGCGGTCTTTGACAGGTGTGCAAAATTTGAATGAAAACTGACCGTTTAAAGTGGGTCAAAATAGCGTCCAAAGGAGTCGGTTACAAACATACATACAGGTGAAACTAATATAAAGCGTGTAAAAAGTGTTCATTTGCTATAGAGGTTGTGCAATAGTGTAGTGTTCTTAAAAAATCTGGTCCTATAGTTGAATAACTCAAAAATATTGTATACGGACCAAATAGACTTATTATATTTTTTCTTAGGGGCTAAGTGAGCGTGAATTGAACTGTCAAACCCCTATTGTTTTATTTTATTTTATTTATTAGGGAAAACAAACAGTTACACATTACATTTTGTAGTACGGCCAAATGTGTTACCAACAAAATTTTCCACGGAATACACGTAACAAATTATAATCTTTACAAACTAATAATAGTAAAAGCAAATAATTTAAACTAAAACCTAAAAACTACAATAAATAATTTAAGTTAAGAAAACATTATGTTAAATACTAAAACAAAAATAAATTTAGCATACAAATACATTGTTAGTATGGGATGCAGTACATTTTCACAGAGACATTTTTACATGACAACAGACCGACAGAAGTAGAAATTTATGTAGAACTGAAATAATGATCACCGTGGTTCAACAGTTCACAAGTAGATACTTATATCGTATGAAGTCATATACCTAACATAGTAAAAGTGAGTGCTAACTGTATTGCAATTCACCGGAGCTTTGGACATCGTAGGTACAGGTGTGTTGCAACTAATGGATTCACCACTCTAGAGTCATTGAGTTATTTTGTAACACTGTTCTAAACGACAATAGTCTGCGTACATTTTGCTTCTTTTAAAACACAACCTTGCTCGTTTAAGTGTGAAGAATACCTTTCTAAGATCGTAATAAGATGCTGGTTAGATGACCTCCTGTGGTCTCTTTGACATCATTGCTAATTATGATGACATCGTTATCTCTTCTTGCATCTGTAATATTTTAGTTTGTAATAGGTCAGTAAATAAGTTAATGTCTATTATGTTACACTTCAAATCGTTCGTCGAGTTGTTGAAGGGTGGGCGTTTTGGGGGACTGTCTTTTGTAAACGTTTGGACGTTCAAAAAGTGCTGATTCTCAGCCTAATTTGAATAAATTAATTTCGTTTTTATTTTGAGTTCTTAAGTTCTGAGTCGATTTACATGATTATTGACATATGCGTACGGTAACTGGACAGGTCCACATAAATCTGCATGGTCCTCTCATGATCTGACCAAGATTATGACTTTAAGAGAGATTGTGACCTGAGTTAGTTTCGGCCAGGAGACACTGACCTCATGTAGTTTATAAAATAAACATTATATCATCACGCCAGTGTTCTCCAAAGGGTTGGGCAGGTGAGTACTTACCTACAGTACACCCATATCCGACCAGTTATGTTTTTAAGTCCCATGTGGGGAGGGGTCATAAGTCCAATGAGCCTATTGCCATTAATGGGGCACATATCCAGACAGCAGGCTGTTACTGAGAATTTTCTAGTGAAAAATTCCAATAACACATGGCTCGGTCGGGAATCCAACCCAGGACCACACGCTTAGCAGGTGCGTTTCCGACCACTAGACCAACGAGGCCTTGTGTAGTTTTTTTTATGAGTTAAGTATTTTCTGTAACCAATTTACAAAATTAAATATAATTTATCATTGGGGTTTTGCCCATGCGTTGACTGGCAATCATTAAGATGATGTTGAAATGGTGACTGTGTATAATTTTCCATTCATCCGTGAGTTTTCAACCGGAACAAACACGGCAAAGCAGTGGCAGGTCTAGAGAGATAGGTATAGTGGTTTTTTATCCCTACCCAAACAAAATCACACCCTCTCTCACTACTACCAAATAGATAAGTATACCATGGGGTTACTTGAATTTGCTGTCTTAAAGATTTTTTGATGGAACAATCCCTCCTCACTATACCCAAATACCAATCACTGCAACTCCTGAAAGCCAAAATCAAAAGTAGCGGCAACCAGAAAAAAGTCGCGGCAATTTAAGCTCGACGAGACCAGGAGGAACCTTTCAACTGTCTTAGATCCCGCAATGAAATTGAAATTAAAAAATTAAGAAATTTGAGAAGTTAGAAAAATACACCATTTCCACTTAATAGTTTCTCTTCATCATCACTACGATTTTCATGTTGGAACTTACCTACTTTTGCACCTAAATGTACATATGAATGTAATAAAGAGATTTGATTTAAACTCATCCAAAAGATGTCTAGCGCTCGACTGCGTCTCTCTTTTCCACTCTCGCTCTCTCTCTTAGTTTGTGTAAAACCTCATAATTCGATCTTCTTGGAGAAAACCTTGTACTTTTGCAATAATTGGTCCCAATACGTACATTTTGCACAGTCCCACTAAATATTGCTAAAGCAAGGTTTTACCAGAATAATAATGAGTCATGTCTCAGTTTAATTGAGCTCGAGGAGCTCATGGCTAAATAAAAACAGCCGCACGGGTCGATCGAAGGCTACGCTTGCCAAAGTCAGTATATGGATGGGCGACCATTCATAATATATCGAGACTCCTCCGTGTCTCGGAAAGCACGTTAAGCCGTTGGTCCTGGCTGTTATATATTTGATAGTTGTTACCGGTAGTCAGAAGCCTGAAAATATGACAACCAGTCTTACCAAGAGGTATCGTTTTGCCCAGTAACTGAGTTGTGGAGGTCACATAGGCAGACGCTCCCTGTAAAAAACTGGGATTAAGCTGCATCTGGTTAGACTAGAAACCGACCCCAACATGGTTGGAAAAAGGCTAGGCAGCTTTAGAGATGATCTCAGTTTAATTTAGTCGTACTAACCTATTCGAATGACGTAATGGCCCAGTGGTGAAGGCATCGCCTCTCATGTATGAGGTTTTGGGTTCAAATGCGGGCAAGTGCCAATGTAACTATTTCATTGTATGAGTACTTTCTAACATTGTCTTAGACATCACTGACATCGGTGAAGTAAAACATCTTGAGGAAATCTGGACTTAAATCGCTAACCCGCCTTAAGGAAGCGTGGTGATTAATAGCCGAGCTTTTGATGTATAAGGAGAACCTTTGCCCTGAAGTGGGACAGTAACAGGCTGGCAAGCTATCCTTTTCATTGTCATGATGGCCCAGTAGTTTAGGCCTCGCCTCTTGTGCACGAGGTTGTGGGTTCAAACCTGGGCAAGTACCAATGTGAGTTTTTCAATTCATATGTACTTTCTAAGTTTATCTTGGACATCACTGACATCGGTGAAGGAAAACATCGTGAGGAAACCTGGACTATAATTAATATAAGTTTGAAATCACCAACCCGTCTTGAGCAAGCGTGATGATTAATGCTCATGCCTTCTCTGTATGAGAAGAGGCCTTTGCCCTGCAGTGGGACAGTAATAGGCTGGTACCTACCAAGCTATCCTTTTTACATTACAGCGGTAAATCATACCATGTCTGCAACTTAGTTAAAAAGAAGTACCTGGATGACCGAGCTTTGCTCGAAAACGACGTTTTCTAAAAATGAAACCTAGCTAGATCGATTTATCGCCCCCGAAACTCCCTGCATACTAATTGTCATGAAAATCGTTAGAGCCGTTTCCGAGATTCAGATTTACATATATCCATACAAGAAAACCTCGTTTAAAATTTAATCGACCTGATGGCTGACACCTCTATCAATAAACTAGGGTCCCAGTATTGTTAGAGCATCTACCAATTTCCACAATGTTACGAAACGGCCTTGTTACATATTTCTGTAACTTATTGTGTGAATCCGGGGGTTATCGCGATTCGCCGTACATTCTATGATTCACGGTGCGACGCCGCGATGAGAGATCTCCTAAACGTATTTCTTTTGTAATCCATTGTTACTGTGTTCCAGTTTTTGTACATTAGACCAGTAATGACCAGGTGCCAGTGTTATATTGCTTTTCGTAACGTTTGAAAGATATGTTTTCAAGTTGTGTTGTGGGCTCCTTGAAGTAGATTGTATCAGGTATCAGAGATTCAATTTTGCAAGTTTCGATTGTTTTAATCTATAGCTTGTTAGTGTGTGAGAAGTATTTTTAATTGTCCGGAGCTTATACTGAATATGAGGTAGAACGATAACGTACTTAAGGGGAGCCTAGTACTTATGAAAAAGAACGTCTTAGACGGTGGAACAACTCTGAAATCGTGTAGGTAATATTTAATCAACTCTACACAATTAAGAGAACAGATGTTTATTTTTTACGCGATATCAAAGCAGGTTGTGATCTATCTAGGCTTTTTCCTTACTTTATTCGGGTCAGCTTCCAGTTTGTCCGGGTGCAGCTGAATACCAGTATTTTAAATGGAGCGACTGCCTATCTGACCTCCACAGCCTACTTACTGGGCAACACGATACCACTTGGTAAGACTGATTGTCAGACTTTTAGGCTTCTGAATACCCGTAACGACTATCAAAGATTTACAAATCAAAGCCGGGACCGACGGCTTTACGTGCTCTCCGAAGCAAGGAGGAGTCTCGAGATGTAGTGAACGGTCGACCATCGACAGACTGACTTCAGCAAGTATAACTTGACCTTCGATCGACCTGTGCAGCTGTTTTTATTTAGCCACGAACTGCTCCACGAACCTCTCTTTTAGTTATAGGTAGGTCACATTAGGTAGGTCATGTTGATTATTTTCATGAGTAGATTCACACAGCTTAAATATTATATATATATAGAGTGCACTCTCTTTAAGTATGTATAATATTTAAGTTAATTAAGTTAGTTAGTTGATGACAATAGGCTCGCCCCTATTTCATGGGACTTAAACTTAACTAGTGAAATGTGAGTGTTTCAGGTGTTACTATAGATTCACCTCTGCCTAACCCTTCGTGGAATTTAGGCGTGATGTTATGTTAATTAATCTGACTTTGTGAAATCATATGTAGATTTATATTCCTAATTACTTTGACTTTTGACTGGCTAATTTTATTTTATCGTATATTTTTATAACGAGTTGATGACATTATTCTGTAGTATATTATTTATGATTAGATTGAGTAAGTTTTAATTTTACATGTTAATAGGGTAGTGTCCTTAAAAAGTGAGTTTTTTACCATCTAGAAATGCAATATCGGGCGTTAAGCGAACTAAGAAGTTTAGTCATTTCTAGATAATGATGACTTTAGTCATTTTAAAGTAGACGTTAATAATCATTTCATAATTTATTGCCTACGATCGGAACTACTTTAAAATCGTGTAAACGTTGCAGTCAATTAGAAAGATAATTGTTAATTTACTATAGAGGTTGTGCATTAGGGTAGTGTCCTTAAAAAATCTGTTTGTTCCGATAGTTGGATTACTCAAAAATACTGGACACGTATTTTTTCTTTAGTCACGTAAACCAATAATGACGACGATATAGTGCGTTGAAATTTCTCATGACGTCACATTGTGTTACACTTTTTACGTAAAAGTGACGTCACAAGCCCCTTTTTCTGAATGTTGATGTGCTATATCATTTTTACTTTTAATTGATTTGAGTAAGCCAAAAATATGTTTCCAATATGTTTTGATGATCTTACTGACGGAAATAGACTTGTTATATTTTTATCTAGGACACATCCCTATACATATTGAATAATAGACTAACCTATCTACTAATAAAAATAACCTACCTGCTTATATTTATGCTATAATTCCATGTAATATCTTGCATGCCATGTGTGTGTATACTTATGTTTTAAACAAATAAATGATCTGTTCTATATTCTATTACATTAAGTATATCCAACGTTCTGCCTTACACACTATGGAAAGATAAGCTACCTACATAGAGTGGGTAGTACCAACCTATTATGTATTGCACACTATAGTTATAACCACACAAAGATGTAACAAACTTTCGCAAATAAATAATATTGACTTACAAAAGGATTCTGCCATAAAGGATCTTTTCAAACGATGTTTCCATGGCTTACCTATCCTTATTTGAAGAATAAAAGACTGTGAAGTCTTATTTAATATCACACTATTGACTAATAGATACAGTGACAAGAGGAACACCGAAAAGAACGTAAATTTGACGTTCTGAAATCGTAGTACGTACATACTGTACGCCTCACATGAATCTACAGCTCTAAAGCCAGGCTTTACGATGAACAAGGCATACAACGCTGGTGTTTTGGGCACAAAAGCTGGAGGAACACCTATGCACAACCAAATAGCAAGAGTCCAGCACATGATTTTGGTTTTTTCCTAATTTTTCTGATGTTTTTGTACTTTAAACTGTAAAAAATGCATGTTTTCTATCCAACCCACCGTTATTTTAAATACTTCTTAACACCTTAACTGCCAAACAACGAGACACAATTGAAAATGTATTGTTTGTCGGTCATTTGGCGTTCCATGTTAACTAAATATTTGGGGGGGGGGGGTCAGAATCGTGTACTGAACTCGATGTAGTACCTTCCACCCTGTAGAAATAGACAAATACACAGTTATTATATGCTACATCAGAGCATCAATATACACGACGCGAACTGTAAGTACAGTGATCCATCATATTCATTTCTTCAATGAGAGAATGGGTTTTTGCCTCCCAGCCCGACAATCACTGGCTGATAATATTGAGTAACAATTTTGTGTGAGCGATAGTTAAGCCAACATGCGACAAAACGCTATTGAAACAAAGCTCTCTCCAATAACAATGAAAAAAGCTAATTGGATTACCAAGTTGACTTTCTCAACGGTCAGCAGTTCAGATTATAATCTAGGAAGCGTGGAATAATAGTGCTAAATACGGCGCTTGCGCAACCGCGCCGCACTCGCCATTGTTCGGACGGTTCCGGCCTTCCGGTGCTGTTTATTCTTTTTAATTAAGTCGCTTATGGCGTGTGTGGAAGTGTGTCAGAGATTTGTGTTGGACATTATAATGTAGGTTTAGGCTAATTGATCGTTTTGTTTTATGTATTTGAGGCCGTAGTGCGTTTATGTCTTTTATTGAATATATTAATTTTATTTTTTATTTTTTTAATCTTATGACTATTTACCGATTTTTTAGTTAGTTGTTTAATTCGTTTGGTTGGTTATTTTTATTTTCTATTTATTGTTTGATTTGTTTGAATTATAGTTTTTGGTCTTCCGATCTAATTTGTACACCAGCCATGGTCAAACATGTTGTGCCAAAAATATCTGTACCTAACACCTGTAATAGGCATCGTACCATGTATTATTATCTACATATGTTTTGCAAATATATAAATCTTTAATCTTCAGGACAAGATACGACCAAAAAAATCTTTTTTTTTTACATAAGTGTTTTAATCTTACATGCTTACATAATCTCATACCTTTTTCCAATGGGGGTAAGAACGCCACCTGCTACAATCCTTACATACTCCTTTTGGATCTTTTCCATTCAAACATCTGGTCGAACACAAACGACCTTTCAGTAGAACATCACCGATAAGGTCAGTGTATGTTCTTCTAAAGCGCCCCCTCCTGGCGTATCCACTGTCATCTGCTTTTAAATACCTTTTGTTAGTCGTCTTTCATTCATCGTCTCAACGTGACCACACCATCTTAGCAGACTTCATTCAATTTTCTGTTACTACATCTTCTTTTAAACCACAGCGTTGTTTAAGAACATCATTCATCGATCTATCTTTAATAGTTACACCACACATGCTTTGTAAGGAACGCATTCCCTTGATCTGACATTTCGTAAAATATCAAATTTGTAGGTTTATATATAATACTTTTAAAAGAGCTATTCTATTGTATATATGTATGTATATACATTTACATACATATATACAAGAATTGCTCGCTCAATAATATATATATAATCTGAAGCTCGGAAACCGCTCCAACGATTTTCATGAAATTTTGTATGCACCCCTGCATACCAAATTTCATTTTCACGTTTCGGGGGCGATAAATTGATCTAGCTAGGTTTCATTTTTAGAAAACGTCGTTTTATGCGAGCAAAGCTCGGTCATCCAGGTACTCTTATACTTATACTTTATATATTAATATAATAAATCTAAAGATTGGTTTGTTTGTTTGTTTGAACGCGCTAATCCCTGGAACTTAGTTGAATTTGAAAAAATCTTTTTGCTTTTGACTTCCCAATTCTTGAGGAAGGTAGAATGGCAAAGAAAGAAGGGGAAGGAAGGGTTTTTTTAATACCCTATACGACCCTTAGGAACTGGTGAAACCTCGGGGCACAGCCAATGTCGTATATTCTCTTCTAATGTAGAAAATTCTCGTGTCGCAATGTTCTTGATTTGATTTGTGATTTGTATGAAATGTTGTGTGCATATCGGGTAGGTCCGAAAATCGGCCAACAACTATTTTCCATACCTCTAAATGATAAGGGTGCTCCACTCCAAACATTTTTTTTTTTTTTGGATTATTTTTTATTTTTTGGTTTTAAACATGTGGCATTAAAAAATAAATACAACTCTTAATTTTCCCACTTCTATCACCAACCCCTATATGGCAAAACAACGTATACGTCAGCTAGTACGAGTATAATATATAACCAAACAGAATACTCATATTTGCTAGTACCTACTACATGTGTTAATCCTATTACGAAAGCATCTTTCATTTAGCAAAAAAATGTATCTTTCCACATTTAAAATGAAACGGAAACACAATAACAAGTCCGTCTGTGTGGTAGCATTGACCTCAAGAACTGCTCGTCATATTCGCGTGACACTTTCACCGCAGGGACGCACGTTTCTTTCCGGAGGACATTGTGTGTCATCTAGACCCGGATTGGGTGGCCCAACCATTTTGGGTGCAGCCAATGACCCGCATTGTGTCATTCATATAAATGTTACGATTATTTTTAGGTAGGTACGAGTAGGTTACCTTGTTTACAAACTAAACTAATTTTAGGCTATTTCCATCTTTTTCTCTGTTATAAAAAAAGAAAGGGACGCATGTAATGAATATACGCTATCAGTTTTAGATGGACGGAGCTTTCATACAATCTTTATTTGACATTACAGGACACAATGACCAAAAAACGTCAAAGTTAAAGCATAAACTTATTTGACATCTATAACTTATATATCATCTTCCTTTTTTGAAATGTAAAAACTTTATTGAATTGTTTATGTTCATCTTCAATTGTTAATGCTCGTACCTTCTGTGAATGAAAAGATGCGTTTGCCCTGCTGTGGGACAGTAAGAGGCTGGTATTATTAGATATAACTCGTTTACTTTTGGTAAGTAATGCTTATATTACTCAGCAAAGAGATAAGTATCTGGAAAGTAGAAGATTTTCTAGTTTACTTATGCATAAAACCACATTCTTAGACCTGTTTAGGCGCGAAATGTATGAATTTTGAGCAGGTCATCAGGTCGTTGAACTTGGTCACTTTTACTTCCACTTCATATCGCCTTGCTCAACAATCTATTTAGCGTCTAACACCCGGTTTCTGAAACGATATTTTCAATGTGTTACTAATTAAACGCCAAAGTCACGTGATTCGATTGACTGTTGGTAATACATTTAACCTCTAAAAGCAGGTAACGGGTGCTGTCAAAAGAAGAACAAGTTACAGGCACACAATTTAATACTAAAAACTAACCTAACTAATTCCTATACTAAACAACAATTTAAAACTAAACAAAAAAGGGAAGAACAAAAACTTAATAATTCTCCCAAAAAGAAAAACGCATAGCCGGGTCCGAACTCGTGAAGAAGTATGCAGAATTGGCTGCTATGCCCCGAGACCAGCGGGCTTGCTCAAAATCGTAGCGAATATGACGTTCGTACTTCGCAAAGTGACTAAGGTCTAGCCTGTTTGGATGAAAGGGGCGTTTCCGCAAGCTGAGAACAAATAATGTAGCAGTCAGAATTGCAAAACATCCCCACATTCCACAAACATCAAAGAATCTAAACTTCGTGAATTAGACGTAAACACTTACCCCGTTTCATCCGCTAATCGCACACAAACACACAATGTCGCACCAACAACAATAATTATGACTTGTCACTATTTTAGCGCAACGTGTCTGCCAGCAATTTAATTAAACCCGGAGTACTTGTCAGTTGGTCCACTTTTTCAGTGTCTCACACTCAAGTGATCTCTGCCGGTAGAAATCTTTTTCTGCCACCCTCACTTGTCTCATTTTAGAGCCTACCGCAGCGAGCCTAGCCGCGCCGTTGAGCGGAAAATTACATTCATGATCATTACAAAGTAATAAATAAATATTGCTGGACAATCCACACAGCATCATCTAGCCCCAAGCTAAGCACAGCTTGTGTTATGGGTACTAGATGACTGATATACTTAATACAATACATTACATAGATATATATTTTTATAATACATAGCAAATACCCAGAACACCCAGAACAAATCTTTGTAGATCGTACAAACATTTGTCCCAGGGCGGAAATCGAACCCGCAATCTCCTGCGTTGCAGGCGGACCATCGCCCGCCGCGCCACATCGTCGGTCGACAATAATAATAAAAGTATAAATGGATAAAACATGAGTTACACCTGCGCAAAACGGCCATCGCTCAGCATAATGCTGCATCTCATGAGCGAGACAGAACCATAACGGTGGTTTCGCTGGCTGGAATATCTTCTGCTTAACCGAACTTTCCTGTAGGGACTTAATTAGAAATTAAGGCCTCCAGCCAGGGCATAAAAACTTATAACCTGCGGGGTACGAGCCTCGGCTTAGGACGTCGCTGAGAGAGGATAGCAACGGACGGGCTGGATCTAATAGATACATTATTTAGGGAATCATTTAATCATTTACTTGCTCGAGCAAAGGGTCCGGGGGAGGGCATTGTCGGGGTCGTCGCAACGGGCCTCGACGGCGAGGATGGAATGAGGATGATGTCGAACCAAGCAGCGTATAACGATAACAGCGATAATTTACGATCCAGAAACTTAATATAAATCTGACAACGTATTTAAAATAATACTTATTTTATAAAATGATGGCAGTGCTTACTTTACAATTAATAGAAATCTATTAAGAAATATCAATAAAATAACTTTGTGCAACATACTTAATAACACAATAAAGTCAATACTTACTTGCGACCTCAATTAACTTAAGTATGTTGCTGAACATCAACACTATTGATGGATTAAGCATTAAAATAGTTTATAACATCGTTATAATCTTGTTAGTGTCAAATGTTACTTTACAATCATATCGCAATGAGACGAGCAGAAACCAACAGTAGAATGGTGTAATAATCTTATTACCCGATGTAAATGCGCAGATTGGACGTGTCGAAATTTGACGCGTTACGTGCAAATGTGAACAATTTGAGCGTTTACCTCAAATGGACTAACAAACTTGTGTTACGCGAAGTATTAATAATAAATAAAATCATTAATACCACTTTTTACATTCAAATTATGCGAATTTATGACTATTTCATGAAGTTGAGACATTAGTGAACAAATCATATTTAAGGAGTTGTAGGTAATGGTGATTTTAATTATTATATTTTAAGAAATGTATTTTTAGAACGGTCGCATATAAGTTTTGAAATAAGATACAACGTAATCCTGATCTGCATATTACAAAAGACTTAAGAAAATTTGAATTTCGTGGGTTGCCACTACGCATTAGCCTTAATATCAATCAGTATTACTTTCTTTAATACGTTAGTAAGTCCTAGAACCGCTATACCATGGTTTTTAATGGGTATTAATATTAGGTCTTTACCTATGAAATTGCCGTTCTGCAGTACTGGCCATTTCAAATCAAAATATTTTTTGTTTGGCTAAGAATTCTAATTTCAAATTAATTTTATTTTAAAAACATGGATTTTTTTTTCCAAAAGTAGTCATTTGTTTATTGATTAGTGTTACATTTTCATCGCATTTAAATCTTTTTCGTCATCATGGATACGTTAAAAATTCGAGTAATTATGGAATATGAGTACCGTCGTGGCAGTAACGCGGCACAAGCGGCACGCAACATCAACGACGTTTACGGAGCTAACACTACAAACCAACGCACTACCTGTTATTGGTTTGCTCGCTTCCGTTCTGGAAATTTCGACCTGAAAAATGAACCTCGCGGTCGTCCGAAGACTTTGGTCGACAATGACGAATTAAAGGCGATTGTGGAAGCTGATGATACACAATCTACGGCTGAATTAGCAGCAGCTTTCGACGTTAGCGTCAAAACAATATTGGTCCATTTGCGTCAAATTGGCAAGGTAAAAAAGCTTGACAAATGGGTGCCCCACGAACTCAATGATCGCCAGCGCGAAGTACGCGTCGAGACGTGCCTTGCACTGCTCAACAGACACACAAATGAAGGAATTTTGAACCGCATTGTTACCTGCGATGAAAAATGGATTCTGTTTGATAACCGCAAGCGCTCAGCAAGTTGGTTGGATCCTGGTTCAGCACCTAAACAATGCCCTAAACGAAAACTTATCCCAAGAAAAGCGATGGTCACTGTTTGGTGGTCTAGCGCCGGTGTGATTCAACACAGCTTCTTACCAAACGGGGTGAGCATTACTGCAGATGTGTACTGTGAAGAATTGAACACAATGATGGAGAAGCTGGCACATCTCCAACCAGCATTGGTCAATCGCTCGTCTCCGCTGCTCCTGCACGACAACGCGCGACCTCATACTGCACAGCAGACGGTCTCCAAGTTGCAAGAACTGGGGTTGGAAGCTCTCCGTCATCCGCCCTACTCACCAGAGCTTGCGCCTACAGACTACTACTTTTTCCAGAATTTGGATAACTTCTTGGCGGGAAAAAAATTCAATACCCGAGAGGCAGTACAAAATGCCTTTGAAGAATTTGTTGCCTCCCGTCCAGCTGATTTCTTTAAGAAGGGCATTAATAAACTTCCACTGCGTTGGCAAAGATGCATTGATTGCATGGGTGATTACTTCGATTAATACAAATAAAAAATACATGAAAAAAATTCATTTAATTTTTTTCATACAAAACGGCAATTTCATAGGTAAAGACCTATTATTATAAGAAATGAGTATGTGAGAGGTAGTTTGACAAAGAAGATGTGTGGAAATTGGTTATCATAGTATGGTCAATAGGGGAGAAGCCTGGGTAAAAAAAGGAATTATATTTACTCCGTCAGTCAGACAATTTAGCTGCCTCCGTTTAGACTGAGAGCCGACAACAATATATGTAGTTAAGAAAAGGTAAGGCTGATGAATGAGTATGGTCAATTGTTCATGTGATGCGGAGGCATGAGAAAGTTGAGTAATGTGGAGGGTACAAGAGTAAGTGAGAAGGAATGATGGATGTATTGTGTAAAAGATGGTATGGCTAGAAAGGATGTGACTATTGAGATGACAGCAAACAGAGGGAGACGAAGAACGAAAGAAAGAAAGAAAGAAAACACTTATTTAGCACAGACTCAGGCACACAATGACAATACTAAATATCGAAAACAAAGAAAGAAGTAATAATAATGATACACAAGTAATATAATCCTAAGAAATAAAGTAAAATATACATATCTAATACCTTTAAACGAGCAATTCTTGTATACATATAAGTACCTATGGATATTTATATAGGTACCTAATCTTAATCGGGTGCTAATTAAGGCAGCTTCTTTAAAATGTCATTCTCGTCTGCAAATATATTTAGTTGTCTAATGAATTAATAGGTCAGCGACGAACTTTTAGCGTCTAATAAATGATTTATAAGCGACCGTATATTGTAAAACAAGCTACTGTTAATATGACGCAACATGGTGATAATTCTTAAGCAACAAAATTTGTGATATGTCTACTCATTGCCAGCTTCTAATAAGTGTATCAACTTCATCTATAAAATAATATCAACGTACTCTAATTTCATAGAGTCACCTTTATTTTTATACTTTAGCATAAGTAATTGATGAGTGAATCTACTATATTTGAACATAAAATTTCCTTATTATTGTCATCAAATAATGGTCAATGAAAGCTCTAATTTCATGTATTCGCCTATCTATTTATAATGTTACCATAAGTAATTGACTATTATACCTACCCAAATGAACATACAAAAAATATTGTTATCATAAACAAACATCTGCAACTCTGTGTTTGTTTGTATTTGGACACACCTTAGGGAAAATTAAAACCAAACAACTATTTTATTTGTAAATCAGATAATTTTAATGGCAGTAGCATAGGTTTTTATATTAAGTATAATTGTACTTATGTCCTAAGTTACAATAATGTAAGGCAATCAAATAATGAATAACATTGTTATTTGTCACTGAATAATCAGCGCAGGTTGTGCTTTACCTGGTCTCCCACGCTTCCTCTTTACACCAATTTTTTGTGTTTTTGCTTCTGGCTGCGGAAATGCATGTTTCATCCTGATAGCCAGACCCACCAAATGCTTGCAAGAATACTTGCGGTAAAAATCTGGACAGTCACAGTGTCCATTAATCCACTCCTCTTCTTTTTTCGGTAATGTAATTTTCCAAGAAGAAAAAAACACTTTTTTGTACTCATCAAAATCGTTGAATGTTTTCTCCGTCAAAGTAGTCCTCGTGGAGTTGTCACCTGGGACCAGGTAGGTATTAGTTGTTGGTGTTGATAGTATTGTTCTAATTTTGGTATCGGTTTTAGCCCATAGATATCCGGCTGTCCAGTCAGCTAATTTTAACACCGGTGTCGTCGCAAAGAGTTCTTCCGTTGCCTGTTGTGACCAGCTAGTAACCATGTCCTCTGCAACTACTAAAAAACGGGACAACGGTATACGCTCGCGGAGGGTATTTTCATCTTTAATAATCCTATTAAAAGATTCGAGAGCATTGTTAGTCGCAGGTGATGAGATAGGTGTTGCACCTAAATACCAATTAGGGTTTTTAGTGAGCCATTCTTTTTTAAAATATGTCATAAATGCCTTTTGCTCATGCCATTTCGCCAAGAAAACTTTTGAAGCGGCGGCGGCGGTAAACACTTCAGGAGAAGTAGCACTCTGCAATGCGTTTATATCTTGCAATATGGCTTTTCGTGAACTTTTCTCACTTGTTTGATCCAATTTCGTACACATTTGCTTTTTAGCGTGTGCCCAGCACATTCTTACTATAGTTTCTTCTCCGAACACGTCAATAAAAGCATTTTGAATGCTTTTTGCGGCGTCGCATATCAAAACCTTTGGGTCAAATGAATATGAGAAAATGGAAAAAATACTGTCTTTCACTCCCTTATACACAGTTTCAAAATCTTCTTTGCGTTCATGTGTAGATACTGTTAGGCAAATAGGATGAAATTTTCGGTTTTTGTCCGTTGTTCCAATTACTAGAACAGGAAACCCTTGCCAGATTAGTTTGTAGGTAGCATCCGCATGTAAAATTTCGGCAGTAAGGCACAGTTTTAATAAATTCTTAGAAGACAAAACGAAGCGGAAGCTAGGTGGGTCATTTTCTAAAATATGATAAGCTATCACAAAAACTTTATTCTCATCGTCAGGAACATCTGTGCGGTTAATTATCCATTTTTCTAACTCTCCTAGGTGAATTGAGGACGGCCCATACTTTATACGCCTGCGATCTGCCAAATAGTTGTAGAGCTGCTGTCTTGTAGGTATTTTAAGTCCATCTATCTTCTTCAGATTGTGTAAAATGGCTTTCGGCTTTAAGCAGAGGTCGAAAAGCTTGTTAATTTCCAATTTAGTTTCGTCGCAAATACCAAAACTGTAACTACTTTTGATGGAATCGTGGTTATGCTCGCAATCAGTGCGATAGAGTAACACCGCGTCCGAGTTCGCCTCAAATAACAAATACAACACACTGCTCTCCCTTGCGTGGTACTTTATTGCACCTATAAAAGCGTTTTTTTCCATCTAGCGTCATATGAGTAGTTAATATTGACCAAGTATTTTCTACTTTTACGACTTCTTCAGCGGCACGAACATTCAAAAATTTCTCCACAAACATCCAATTCCTCGATTCACCACGCCTTTTCTTCGCCTCCTGAACGTCTTCCGAGTCTTCATCAGAACAGTACAAAGGGACTTCATTATTAGACGACATGCTTAATAAATACTTTCATACAAATCCGTATCATAACCACTATCACAAACGTTTTTCAAATAAGAATACGAGCACTCCTTAATCGTGTCATTAATGTAAACAAATACACGTGAACTCGTTGCTGCACGCACCGAATAGAGCTCGCTCATTGGTGCAAATGGCCGGTCGCGCCCCTCTGATTCCCAACGAACGTCAGGTACACTCCCGCGCTTGTGTTGCAAACTTTCACGAAAAAAGAATATGATTTATTAATTTAGTTGTTAAATGAAAAACTTTGATTGCTAATTTTGAGGCTGGAATTTGATTTTATTAGCAGACAGATGTTGAATCTCTAAAATATATAAAGTAGCTCACTTACAACATTAGTCGCTGAGTTATCAAATCAGAAGTAAATATATTTATCGGTAGCTCGGAGTCATATTAATTTACGCTCGTAAATTGACGCTGGTTCTATGATATTCTGTTGGAATAATAAAGATGATGAATTAATATAATTGAAGCTGTTCTATTAACTCGTCGCCTACATATAAAAAAAGAAGGTAGGTTGCAGGTGCTAAAGAAAACTTTTGTTGCCGCACATATAATTTCCCATCTTAATCTCGGAAACGGCTCCAACAATTTTCATGAAATTTAGTATGCAGGGAGTTTCGGGGGCGATAAATGGATCTAGCTAGGTTTCATTGAAAGAAAACGTCGTTTTATCCGAGCAAAGCTTGGTTATCCAGGTACTATTAATTATGTAATTTGACTATCGATGTGGAGCGGCGGGCGAAGGTCCGCCTGCGACGCAGGAGGTTGCGGGTTTGATTCCCGCCTTGGGACAAATGTTTGTACGATCTACAAATATTTGTTCCGGGTGTTCTGGGTATTTGCTATGTATAATAAAAAATATCTATCTATGTAATGTATTGTATTAAGTATATCAGTCATCTAGTACCCATAACACAAGCTCTGCTTAGCTTGGGGCTAGATGATGCTGTGTGGATTGTCCAGCATTATTTATTTATTATTTATTAATTAATTATGTGCCTTACGGCTGCGCCAAATGGGTCCAGTTCAAGAAGGTTCAGAAGAAGAAGACATGCTGCGACCCAAAATTAATTAGGATAAGGGCAGGAAGATTGAATTGGCAGATGCAAATGTAATACGAGTTCGAAGCCAGATGACGAAACATGAATCTAATAAACCTTTTAAAGACGAGTCCGGACGTAACCAAAATTCATTGCATCTTATAAATATTCAAGCAATGCAAACGTGCGTCCGACTTACACGAATTTGAAAGTAGGCTGTATTAACTATATTTGGCAAACAGGTACTCCTATCTATAGTATACAAATAAATAAAATTGAAATGTCTGTTTGTAATGTCTAAATTCCAGTTTTTTACAAAATGTAAGGACGCTAGTTATACCAAGAAGCAATGTTTAAAATGTATGAGTTTGTCTATCTATTTGTTTGCTTGATTCTCTGAAACGGCTGGACCGATTTGGACGAGACTTTTCAGTAGCAGATAGCATATGTTTAAGGTTCCGAGCAAGACAATTAAACCCATTAATAAGCACGCGGACGAAGTCGCAGGCAACAGCTAGTTTTACATGAAAATATTGATCGTATGTCTGTCTGTTCCGGAAAGTCTCCGACACGGCGGGACCGATTTGGACGGGATTTTCACTGGCAGATATTTATTATATTTAAGAAAAAGAATAAGGAAACCGCACCAAAAAAAATGAAGTTGGGAACAAAATCCGATTCAAATAGGGAAGCATACGAACATGTTTTTGCTACATTCCACGTGGACGACAGAATACGCACGCAAAAGTTAGTTCCCAATAAGAATTTCGCAGTAGGCCTTCAGATTCTAGTACATTTTGCTTAAATTTGTAAACCCACACCTTTATAAAGTCGTGTGAACATCGTTTGGCTGCTGGATTTGGTCGCTACGTGTTGCCAAAAAGATGGGCGATTCAGATTAGATTCGACAGAAAAGGATTATTGCAGAGTATGTTGAAGTGTGTGATTTAGTTAGTCAACTAGGTTTCTAGAGAATTAGTTTAATGTGCAATAATTTGAATAATTGTTAGTATTCATATTATTTTGATACGTCGGCGTCGTATAGAGAAGAATTTTCAGTCATTACGAATGAATATGGAGGTATTTTATTGCAAAACTCGATTATCAAATATGTTTGGTGATTAATGATACTTATTCGTTAAAAATATTGTATCATCAATAAGTTACGTCAAAAATATAATTACAAAGAGTAAGTATAATAATAAGTTGCCTGTTTTTAATATTTTTATTTCTTATCCTATTTCTGTTTTTCACTTGTTATTTTTGTCTGTCAGTGGATAGATAGGATATTACGTAAGAGTAAGGTAAGGTTCTTTAAGGAGCGTTAGAAAATAACGGTCGATCAATCTATTTTTATTACTTCCATATCCGTTCCATTCTAAAATAGCTTAATAACTTACTTAAGGTGAATGTGTAGCTGCAGCCTGCGAAATTGTAATTTTCATAAGTTTTTTTGCAATTTACAACTTAGTGTAAGTCAGGGTGGTTTGTTTTTGAAAAAAGATATTCACGACCGTAACAAATGTGTATTTTGCGAGCTAGTAAAAGTACCAAAGTACCAGCCTATTACTGTCCCACTGCAGGGCAAAGGCCTCTTCTTATACAGAGAAGGCACGAGCATTAATCACCACGGTTGCGCAAGACGGGTTGGCGATTTCAGACTTATATTAAGTATATAAGTCCAGCTTTCCTCACGATGCTTTCCTTCACCTATGTCAGTGATATCCAAGATAAACTTAGAAAGTACATATGAATTGAAAAACTCACATTGTTACTTGCCCAGGTTTGATCCCACAACCTCATGCACAAGAGGTGAGGCCTAAACCACTGGGCCATCATGACATTACGAGTAAGTATCTATGAATTAAAATCATGAATACGACTGTTTCAGTTCTAATTTTGCGAATGAATGACTATTTGACGACCGATGTGGCGCGGCGGGCGAAGGTCCGCCTGCGACGCATGAGGTTGCGGGTTCGATTCCCGCCTTGGGACAAATGTTTGTACGATCTACAAATATTTGTTCCGGGTGTTCTGGGTATTTGCTATGTATAATAAAAAAAATATCTATCTATGTAATGTATTGTATTAAGTATATATCAGTCATCTAGTACCCATAACACAAGCTCTGCTTAGCTTGGGGCTAGATGATGCTGTGTGGATTGTCCAGCATTATTTATTTATTATTATTATTTATTTCTTGCAATTATCATTTGATCGCAATTTTAATTTAGAGGGTTGTATTGGTGATTCTAATGATTATATTTGGACGAATGTATGTTTGGTAGGCCGTGCTCAGTTTGGACGCGTTTTCCTACGAATTTTACTCGTGCGTACACGCTCGGACACGCACGAATGATCTTAACCTTCTAAGTTCTATGCACAGAACATATATACCCTAACCCTAATGCCCACAAAATAAAAAGTACTGAACCAAATTGGATGAATTTTATGGGACCAATTAGAAGGTGTAATCTTTCAATCAAACGAAGAATTAAAAAAAAAAAGATTACGACGAATTGCGAAACTCCTCCTTTTTTGAAGTCGGTTAAAAAAGGAGTCACAGATGTGCTCAGCACATGAATTTTATCCATATTATAAATAATGATTTTATTTAGAAATGGGGTCATTAATCACCATTTTTAACAAAATAATTCTACTAATATGGTAGAAATGTTCTAATCTGGTCAAACAAAGCACCAATAGTGATTTCTCTGTCTAGCGTATAACGTTGTCTCTGTGTCGTTCCTTTTGCCCGACGTTTGCATTGTTTATATAGAGACTTGACCCCCCCGTGGTTCTATGGGAGCGCACATACTGGATGCGAGTTAGTCGTACGTATACGTAAATATGTATGTTTAGAAAAATGTATTACCTTAATTTACGTACGACATAAATGTTTGTTCTGTTTTCATACGTACGTAATACGTAACCATGAAACGTTATGGGGTCATTATTTAAGTCTTCCATAATCTGATGAAATTCTCCAAATTCATTTGTTTTATTTTGTCATTTTTTTTTAATGAATTTCACGCTTCCATTCGGTTCTGAACAGCGAAGACGCCGCCGCAGTCTCCGAGTTATGAGAGAATTATCTAGAAGATACAGATTATTCATTGCCCTCCAACTAAAGATGACTTGACGAATGCGATATCACTACCTTTTTGACGCAATGAAACGTAATCAGTGTACACACTCAATTCGTACGACCACGATCGTACGTTTACGTACGATACAAATACGTGTCCAAACTGAGCACGGCTCTACGGTCGCGAATAACTTTATCAATAAATAAAATATACCCTAATACTAAACTGGAAATCACAAAAAAATCTAAGTAAATTTTACGGCCTTCCACAACGCATTCGCCTTAAGGTATGATATATTGGGTAGATACATAATAATAAAATATTATATCTACCTATTGACATGATTCATGATCCTTTATTTTGAGATACTTAAAAGTAAACATCGATCTACAGTCTTGAGAACTTTTTTTATTAAAATGGTTGTTTTGTAACAACGATCATTTACCTATATATGTAACGTATCGACTATCTTTACAGAGAGGGTCTATTTTTGTTATTAAATTTAAATTAATAGCTGATAACCTATTAAAGTCACCATCAATTTCTATCAAAATCAAAATCAAAATTAAAATTCATTTATTCAAATTAGGCTGAGAATCAGCACTTTTTGAACGTCAAAGACGTTTACATAAGACAGTCCCCCAAAACGCCCACCCTTCACCCTTTACTATTGGAATAACTCAAACTTTTTGCCTGACCTTGGAATCGAACCCAGGACCTCACGCTCAGCAGTCGCGCTTGGGAACAGTAGACCGACGAGACAGGTCATTGGACAACATTGTGGGGGCTTTCCAACGCCTTCTGGTACACGCAGTCACCACTCCAGAACCTTACTGATCCATCTGCCATTCGTTCTGCGATTATTGTGACCTGCGCATTGCTACTTCAGTTTGGCCATTATTCGGGCTATATCGTTTACCTTCGGAACTCATCTCTGATACGATTATCATCATAATCGTGTACTTCAGTATGTGTATGGAATTTCACTACAATGCAGTGAAGAAAGTATTTTTATTTATGTGGAAAAGAAAGACTGTTCACAATATTGTTAGCATTACCTAAAAGTTACTATGTAGTAACTAGGCTTGTCGATAAAACGTCGATGTATTTTTTTGCGATTATATTTAGGTGTATCGATATGAAAATTACAGTATCATAAAAGTCTCAAAAGCGATGTTTCATTTATGGGAAAAAAACCGCCCTAAGTTAAAATACTGCTGTTTATATCAATACAAAAATAAAGCATCCCACTCTACTAAGCTTTTCTTAAATTGTACAGATAAATCGATAAATATATTTTTATATGCAATTAGTACCTACTTATGCCGAAAGCGATATCGGAACCTATATTTAAAAATATCGATACTTTGAACACTTCCGACATCCCTACTATGTATCATAGCATCTCATAATAAACTTTATTTAGACACTTTCCACTTTTTCTCACCTTTTAATAAAACAACAATGGATTACCAAATTGCTTTTTTTTTGCAAAATGGTGATCACTTTATTAAGTATTTAAATGGACTTAATTCGCACGATTGTAAAACAGACAAAAAACAATTCCACACACGTAGGTACATATTACCAACATACCTCATCGTTTTTTTTAACTGCAATACTTTGTTCAAAACGTCAAGGTACAAGTAGTGGGCGGTAACGTGTAAACGTGAGGAATCCCACACGATATCTTATTGCAATATTGTAGAATGTCTTTACCCAGAGATCCTCACCTCCATCCGTTTCGAGATCCCGTTGTCGGGTCAGAAGAATTGCAATGCCGCACTTAGTTCCACGATCTCAGCGCTAATATCATTTCTATTATCCTCATTCTAAACATAACTAGTCTAAAGTTTTCATGTAACATACAAAAGATCTGATGACCAGTGTTGATTCGGTTTTTAATACACTAAATTGATGGCTCGTCCTCTATATCGTGGGACTTAAACATAACTGGCGTAATGCGGGTGTATAATACTATAAGTGAACTTCTAGCTAACCCTTCAGGGATAACAGGGGTTTTGTTGTTTACCATTAGATTTGATAATAGAAATGCATGTCTCGTTTCGATGGCACAGAGAGACGAAGTAGGATGATATCACGTCTCAAGTACTCACTCTAGATTACTTACTAGAACGTCTCATGGGAATTATATGGGCCGATCCCGGCGGCACTGCAATGCCAGGCCGACCCGTGACGGGAGAGGAGCGAGCCCCGAACATCCCGTCAGTTTACAAAAATCAGATTAATATACTGGTCCCTCATTGAGGGAACTTTCAGATATTAAGCTGAAAAGAACAGATACTACACTTTGATCTTAGCCAAAAGGCCGAGAAGCGATACTATAGTTATGTAAACCGGGGAGGGTCATTCAATCGCGGAGAATCTTAACACCGCCATTCAGAAATGCGCGTCATCAGCACAGTGACATCTAGCGGCCGTGTTTAGAACTAGCTTCGCGGATACCTAACCTCTTAAATTGAGGTATAATAAAAATAAAATATTAAATAAAAATTAAATATTAAAATCAGTTGTTGACATACAGATGTTTGATTATCATGAAACCTTTGTCATCCCATTATAGGATGCTCGTCGATTGCCAGAAGAAGCCTGGAGCCATCTCTACCTTTTCATCACGGGCGGCGTCTTCAGTTTGCCTAGAAATATTTATGTCACCATTTGTGTTCTTACGTTGTTTGTAAGTATCTGTATTGGTATAGAAAACACGCGTAGTGCAGGACACAGAAATGCATTCACGCGCAGTGTTAGTCGTTTGTCGCCGCGCACTCAGCTGCGTGATGCGGTGCAGTGTGCCAATCGCCAGACTAGAAAAAAAAAGAAGAAATTAGTTTAATTCCACAGAAGTTTTATAAATAGTTTTCTGTTTGTTACCTTTTCACGACTAAACGGTTGATCGGATCACAATGAATTTTAGCAAGGAAAAAGATTATACCTTGGGGAAGGACATAAGGTAGTTTTTAATCCGCGACTTGGTTTGACCCGCAATTGAAATTCACGCGGACAAAGTTGCGGGCAAACGCTAGTATATTATAAAAGAAACAACAATTGGTATTATAAATATCGCATTTTATTAACTGCACTGTTTTTTTGTTCTTATAACGCAAAAAAACATAATAAGTAAAGTATAACAACAATGTAGCGTTACATTAATTCAATATTTATGTTAAAGTTGTTGGACTATAGTAGGTACACCCACATTTAACCAGTTATTGTTGACTAACAGATGATACAGATTTATTTTCGACATCATAAGAAAATTAACTACTCTTGCTATCTCTCTGTCGGTCTGCGTGGAGCTTTACAAGCACTTGAAGAAGCTTCATAACAAATAAAAATGAACACACAAAACAAAATATTTTATTAAAAAATAAAATTACATTACCATAGTAAAAAGACATGGAACGCAATGATAGCAGCTATAACAATAAAACAATTTTGGTAATACCAACGGGATTTTATCGTCTAAATAATAAATAGTCAGCAAGTTGCACACCCTTATAAGATACTAACAATAAATAGTAGACGCTCATTTAAAATATTAAAAATATTAGTCTACTTAGTGCTAAGGTCGGTCATTCAAGCGGATAACAACAAACTCATGGACTTAGCCAAGATTTAAATTAGGAATAGGGTTATCCCGCCATTTTAAAATAATCTGTGTAAATGAAGGTCTAAATAACATCAGGGCAAATCAATATACAAAAGTGTCTGACCTTTTACTGTTTTTGTATTTTCTTGGAATCCTGGGCGAATTTCCTCATTTCTGATTGGATCACGCAGGAAATCGATGTTAGTTATGATAATTTTCATTTTTTTTTATTACATACTTTAGGGGGTTATTGGACCATCACCATCATCATATACTTAGATGATCTATGTGTCATAGATATAATATGATAATTTTATATAGACATTTGAATCATAATTGTGAGCTTTAGACACTTTCCACTTTTTTCTCACCTTTTAATAAAACAACAATGGATTACCAAATTGCTTTTTTTTTGCAAAATGGTGATCACTTCATTAAGTATTTAAATGGACTTAATTCGCACGATTGTAAAACAGACAAAAAACAATTCCACACACGTAGGTACATATTACAACATACCTCATTGTTTTTTTAAACTGCAATACTTTGTTCAAAACGTCAAGGTACAAGTAGTGGGCGGTAACTTGAAAACGTGAGGAATCCCACACGATATCTTATTGCAATATTGTGGAATGTCTTGTTAACACCAACTAGAACCGTTTGTAATTATGTTCAACTCCTTTTTTTTGTTGGGAGTTTCATCTCGCAACCGCGGCAACCCAGGTTGTCGGCTGCTTAAGCCAACTGTCCTGTGGTGCCTTCGTATAGCTAGGAGATAAAAACTTGGGTCGGTGATACCATAGGTACCTACAGAATCATGTTTTCTATCTAACTCGGTGAGATTTTAAATTAAAAAGTAAATAATTACCCTTCTTTCAAATTAAAATATTTGTTTTACAGTTTAAAGTTCGATAAAGGTAAAAATGAGTAAAAGCCGGCAAAAACTTGGGTTCTTCATCTTGGTCAAACTGGTTTAACTACAGGGAATAACCTTTCCTCGTGGTCAAACTAGTCAAATTATCCCCTGTATCCAAGTTAAAAAAAAAATATTGTTAGACATTATTGATAATACAAAGTTTAAGGATGTTCCTAAAGTCGATTCAACATCTTTTAAACAGACTTAAATTTTGTATCTACGGACTATGATAAGTCTTCATTAAGCAACAAAAAACATGAAAGACCTCAGTTAATTTCTTTGAAGTTATTTATGTTTGTTTCTTTATAGAAACAAACACAAACCTTACCTACATACATACGAGTATATTTACCGACTCTTGTTTGGTGTAAACCCTAAAATTGTCTAATTTTCGAGCAACGGTAACAGAAAGGTAGTTAAGGTATTCATTTTGTCAAGTTTAGTCTACCTACTGAATTAGCAGACAACTATTGTTTACACTGGCAACACTAAGCAAAAAAACCTCAATTTAGATTATTTTTCTCTCAACGGCAAACTTATCAAAAGTTCGGGGATTCACTTTTAAGTGATGTGTACCAATATTAATTCAAATCTTATATCGGTTTCATACGGTTTGGCTTAGAACATGTAATAAACTAGTTCCCCAACTCTTAATACCTACTTTCTTGCATCTTCTTATTCTTGATACTTATACATTTATCACATTTTTGCGAACCCTAATGAAAACATCACTGACCTTCAACTACCTATGTGGCGCGGCGGGCGGAGGTCGCCTTGGGACAAATGTTTGTACGATCTACAAATATTTATTCCGGGTGCTATGTATAGTAAAAATATCTATCTATGTAATGTATTATATTAAGTATATCAGTCATCTAGTACCCATAACACAAGCTCTGCTGAGCTTGGGACTAGATGATGCTGTGTGGATTGTCCAGCATTATTTTATGTTTTATTATTACCTTGGAGAATTTAACGGTGCGCCTAGATTTATGTAATTACTTATAAGCAGCGTACGTGAGCTACCTACATGATTTACAAGGCCCTTAATTGGTACGCAAGATTGATGTGTAGGAAGATTCACATCACATTGCACAGTAACCACCAAACATTTTTAAGATGATAAGTGGATCCAAGGTGGTGACTTGCATCATTTTATGGCAAAGATTGACGACCGTAAGACAACACTGCACCTACATGGCATCCTTCAACTTGTTAATCTTTCCAAATGAGTATAATGCATTGTCCGTTGACTTATTTTTTAACCGACTTCAAAAAAGGAGGTCCTCAATTCGACTATGTTTTTTTTTGTAATTGTTACGGGATCATTCCACCAATTATTGCCACACTCACTACGCCGATCATGTCACTTTCATTATTCAAATTCGTAGAGATGAACTTAAAAAGCACCTTTTTATACTGAAGAACAGTCGCTTTTCGAGTGTCAAAAAAAAAACTAATATTATTTATTGAAATTAGGGTGAGAGTCAACACTTTTTGGACGTTAAAACTTACATAAAACATTACCAAAACTGTCGCCTTTTACCTGTGTCGAGGATTTTGAATCACCATCGTTTTGAGTATTTAATCCAGTAGGTACTTGTCACACATCCATACATAAACTCACGCCTGCTTCCCATGGGAGTAGAAAGTACAGAACGCCACCTGCTACGATACTTACATACTACTTTTACTTCGTGTACGTTTATGTATCTTAATTGTACTTAAAGAAATTTCGATATTTTGAAAGTAGTAAATACTCGCCAGGTTTCTATGATAAAATTTGATGTATGAAGGCAGCCAGAGACACTATTCGCGAAACAATACCATTAAATAAACATAAACATTCATCATTATCATCAGGCTATACTAGTCCACTGCTGGACATAGCCCTCTCCTGATGAGCGCCCTGTCTTCAGCTTGCCGCATCCAGCATCTACCTTGCAGTCTTTCGCAGATCGTCATCCCAACATAAACATTAAATAATAATATAATGTTCTCTCATATTTAAACAGTTCATATGATCGCCATTAATCACTTCGTACCTATTATGTTGAAATCCAATCATCTTATAAGTTGACATTCTTCAAATAATAATAGTAATATGTACATGTATATATAGGGAATAAAGAATTCATAGGGCATTAAAAAACTAATTTGGCACGGTTGGCGCAGTGGCTGAGCGGTTGACTGCTGCGCTGCGTGTCGTGCGTTCTATTCCCACACATAATTAATATGTATGTCCATAATTAGTAAACATACATAATTTGTATGGCCTACAGGTAGTAGTTCCGGGTCTGGCTGTTTTTGTATGTCTTTCAATGTTTGTAAACGCACCCATGATATATGAGGAATTCCTAGTGTGAGGAAACGTTTTCTTTTAAAGAGTAAAAAAAAACGAAACAAGTTTCGAAAATGCTATGACATTTCAACTATTCGTAATGCCACGTTTAATGGCAATGCTGATTCAAAAGAAAAGGGCGAGCCCTCTGATCACTGGAATATTCTCTAAGAAAAAGAAAAAAATATCACAATAAAAAATTTATTATCTATAGATATAACATAACATCGGGCCATAACCATAGAATGAAACGACTGTATATTACATTGTATATAATGTATATAGGCTATACATGGCTTGAGGCACGTTACAATAACTGAGCAATGTTCTATACATGTATGAAAAAATATATCAACTCTCTATCAAGCTATCGATTTTCCATTTATTACGTAGAATTGCTTTTTTTTGTCGTCAAAAAAACATGTTTGAGCATAGAAAAAGGTTTGTTCACTAAAACTAAGTTAACTATAATATCAAAAACTTGTATGGAAGCATAGTTTGTTACAATTGCAGTACTTAAGATATTTTATTTTGAAACCTTTCATAAAATCATGTAAGTATGAAATTCACATGTTTGATGGAATATGAGAATACATTTTATGTTTTTTTTTTTCATCTCTTCAAAAAGAGAACGATTGTTATTCAGTGATTCATGACGACAGCGTTTTTTTTTATTATATTTAACTTTATAAATAAATAAAATTGTTGTACTAAATCTTAATCTAATGACTTAATGAAGCGTTTCGTACGATCTTGTCATGACGTAATCTATTTTTTTATTTTTTTTTATTTGTGAAAATATGTTTGTCTTTATATATTTCTTTTGTCACATTTACTGTATTAATGTAACGTGCCTGGGTACCTGGTGACATACGCATAAACAATAAGCGTGGACAAAATAACTATCAATAATTTAAATATACATAAATATCCTTCTCATACTGGGCCGTCACAAAACTAAAATAGTTATGTTTCATACGAATTTAGATCGCCTTATTCACATATACACATTATCAAGTATGTATTATCAATTCCATCCTTTTATTGATTATTGCTTGTAGACTAACATAGGACTACATTTACATATAAAAATATTTTAACGATACATAGAGTACTAGACGAGTAAAATAATATTCAAGACAGTACATGAATATTCGATGCTGCACGTTAGCGTACAAGCAACAATCGCCCGTATAACAAGGATAATAAGACACAAAACGGTTCGTGTAATAAGGGGTAGTATCGTTAGTGCCGCCAGGTACCGACTCAAAAACGAGCTGTGTGATGCTTTTACATGAAGTCGTCAAAGTCGTCGTCAAAGTTGCCGTATGCGTCGTATTGATTGAGATGAGCCTGGGAACAAAACAAAAATGGCGAGTTAAAGAAGAGAAAGAGTGAGTTTCTCAGTATGATTAAGGCGTACATGGTCGGACATTAAGAAGAAGAGCTCGTGGCTAAATAAGAACAGAGGCACGGGTTGACCGAAGGTTAAGCTAAGCTTGCCGGGGTCAGTCTGTGGATGGGTGACCGTTCGTAACATATCGAGACTCTTCCGTGTCTCGGAAAGCACTTCAACCTATTGGTCCCGGCTGCCCTTTGTAGATCTTAGACACCCGTTACGGGTAGTCAGAAGCCCGAAAATCTTACAACCAGTCGTACCAAGGGGGTATCGTGTTGCCCAATAAGTGGGTTGTATAAGTCAGATGGGCAGCTGCATCTGGTTAGACTGGCAGCCGACCCCAATATAGTTGGGAAAAGGCTAGGCAGATGATGTGGGTAATTTTATTTTATTTTGCCCAATAAATATAATAAAACAGTACACTACATTCCAGCTCAAAGTTAAAACAGAGATTAAAACGAAACAATCCAACAAAAATTCAACATTAATTAGTATGTCGTCATTACTATAAACTTGTTTGTAAATAACTTAATCACTACACTATCGTAGTGAAGCAAACTTGACCTATAAGAAATGATTGAATAACTTCATCACTCGTAGCGATAAGCGTATAACTTGCAACGTGTGATAGCAAAATGATAAAACACGTTTTCAGCTTTTATCTTATCGTTTCGACAACGAAACCGACAAGACAAGATACGACTGTTACGGAGAAATGACACAACAATATTCGTACAAACTTTATTTCGTAACAATATTTTTTATCTGAACATTTTTCTAAGTTAACTGTAGATATTTTTGACGTTGGTGAAGGAAAACTTCGTGAGTAAACCTTGACTTGGAATTAATATATAAGTCTGGTAACACCAACCCACCTTCAGTAACGATGGTGATTAACGCTTATGCCTTCTCTGTGTGAGAAACCTGCAGTGGCACAGTAACAGGCTGGTTTTATATTATATGCCTGTGTACAAGTTAAAACAGCCTCAAATTGCCAAAAATGAACCTTAAGTTAGTAAATCTTGTAGTAATTTGACTTGTTTTAAATGTTTTCACAGAGCAAGTTGGTTGGGCTGTGTAACTGGCCTATTACCAGTTGATATTATTTATTATTATATGTAGGTACAAGTAATACTGTCCTGGCAGGTCATGTCTGCTAGGAATACAACAAAATGCGATGCGACACAAATTAACGAACTAGAAAGTTATGGCCCACATCATAAACCGTAGACTAGTCCATTCTGCCCACAAAAAGTACAATGTGCAGTAATGCAAATAATTAGCATAACAACACGCCTGTATTCCCTGAAGGGCTAGGCAGAGGGCATATGGTACACCAACATTTTGCCAGTTATGTTTAAGCCCCATGTAATAAGGCGCAAGTCTATTGCCACCAACTGGGTAGAAATCCTAACTCCAGGCTGCTATTGAAAATTCCAGATGGAAAGTCCAATAACACTTTTCCCGACCCGGGAATCGAACCAGCCAGCCAGGTAAATAGTTGTTTATCAAATTAACCAACTATGTCAATTTGGCATTTCACATAAATGTTAAACATTTACAATAAATATGTGTGGCTAAATTAATCATAAATAAGTTATACTCACATTATCGCCTTCAACTTTTAATTTAGCCTTTCCCTTGCCCTTGGTTGGCTTCTTAGACTTGTCCATTTTCTCAGATTTCTGCTTCTCAATGTACAGGTTGTCTACTGTCATCTTTATCCTTTTTATGTCAGCTGATGGCACTGGAAAGAGAACAGGTTGATTGTGATTTTTGCTAATCATTACCTATATCTTGCCGAGGTCAGTCTGTGGATGGGTGACCATTCGTAACATATCGAGACTCCTCTGTGCCTCGGAAAGCACGGAAAGCCGTTGGTCCCGGCTGTCATTTAAAGATCTTTGAAAGTCGATCTTCGACAGTTACGGGTAGTCAGAAGCCCGTAAGTCTGACAACCAGTCTTACCAAGGGGTTTCGTGTTGCCCAGTAACTGGGTTGTGGAGGTCAAATAGGCAGTCGCTCCATGTAAAATACTGGTATTCAGCTGCATTCGGTTATACAGGAAGCCGACCCCAACAGTTGGGAAAAGGCTAAGAAGATGAAGATTACCAACATTCGCCCGCAACTTCATCCACGTGGATTTTGTACTTTTCCCTAAGAACTTTAACATCCGCTCCACCCCCTTGAAAGCGTAGTTATGAAAATAAAATATAGCCTTTGTGCACTAGTAATGTAGCTTTCAAAATGGGAAATAGCAAAAATTTTATAATTGGTTTAGTACTTTTGATTTCATTCATTAGAAACAAACATACAAACAGTCAAATCTTTCGTCTTTATAATATTAGTTTAGAAAATGTATTTAATTAATAAAATTGATGTTTACGGGAGTTTCAGGAACTTCCCATAGGAAAAAATTACGATACCTCATTTCACCCCTTTAAAGGGTTGATGGGTGATTCTTGTTTTGTGCTCAATTTCGTTGCATAAAGAAAATGGGTGAAAATTTTGACGTTTCTGGACTCAGCTGTTTGGGTTATGCAATGTCAGTTAGTGAGGGAAATTTTTGATTTTCTTGAAGTATATCGTGCACGTCTGCTTAATTTATGTGTTGTACAAGAGTGTTGACTTTGTCATATTGCCGTCGGCGGTGTGCCGATAGAGGTAATAGGCTGCCAGTGTACACCTGCACTACTCCGACGCAGCAGCAGTCATTTGTAAACGAGATATCCCAGCATTTATCTCAAAGAATTAATGTTTAAGTGACAGACTATGAGTTCATTTGTGTAAATATTAGTTTTTCTATTGTGGTTATGGATACCATAACCATGTATGTAGTCAATGTGTTAAATACAGAGTTAAATGAAGCCAAGTCCATATAATACAACACTTACATTGAACAACAACATTCCTCATGAATTCATCGATGAAGGTAGGGAACTCTTCCCTGGCCTTGTAAAGGCATATTTTCTTGGTGAGCATGTCGGCGAACTCTGTGAATTCTGCCATCGTGGTTGGTTGGAAGCCGTCGATTGTGCCTGGACTGGTGACTGTTTCACCTGTTAAACCTGGAATACAGATTTTATTCACTTGTTACTTCGTGGCTAAATAAAAACCACCGCACCGGGTGACCGAAAGTTAAGCCATCCACAGACTGACCTCGGCAAGCGTATTGCCGAGGTCAGTCTGTAGATGGCTGACCGTTCGTAACATGTTGAGACTCGTCCATGCCTCGGAAAGCACGTTAAACCGTTGGTTTCTGCTGTCATTCATATATCTTTGACAGTCGTTACAGTGAGTCAGAATTCCGAAAGTCCTGACAACTAGTCTTAACGAGGGGTATTGGGTTGCCCAGTAACTGTGTTGTGGAAGTCAGATAGGCGACTGCTTATACAATAGTAATACCACCAAGCAACCGCTCCATGTAAAATACTAGCATTCAGCTGCATCCGGTTAGGTTGGAAGCCGATCCCAACATTGTTGGGAAAAACGCTAGGCAGATTCACTTGTTACTAGCTGTCTATATTAATGGGGTCCCTACAGTTTTGATTATACAGTTAAGAATATGCTATTTTCTTTGATGGCTCTTCAAGCAGGCCTGGCTCCATAAGTATGTGGTAGCATACTTTTATTCATCTGGTAGTGGAAATGGATATGTTGCATAGAACATTTCTCCTCTTGTACATACATAGGTTTAACTTATACGCAAAATACGCGCTACGTCGTGGAGTTGCGGAAATCGGCCCGTCTAACAACAATACAATAGGTGTAACTTCCCTCTGAGTTTTTAACAATGTATAAACTCACTCACCGAAGGTCTCCATGGCAAGCCTTAAGTCGGACTCCTCCTGTAGTTTCTGTGCTCGGAGTTTCTCTGCCAGTTTCTGTTCAGGGGTCAGCTCTTCTACTTTCTCTACGGATACGCGGTCTGCCTTCTCACGTTCTTGACGCTGAAATGCGAACAAAATAACCATCAATTATTGGAGTATTTAAAAACTATTTTATTACTTTGAAAATATTATAACTGTGAAAGTTACTGTATGTCTGTCAAACTGACAGATAGGTAGCCTGAGACCTGGAGAATATATAGTTTTCTACATCCTGGATCATGACTGACTAAATACACACAGACAAAGTTGGGGCAACAGCTAGTTAAGTCTTGTTGTTAAGCTAGTTAATCTTACAAATTCTGTCCGTAAAAAGTAATTTCTAATGATAAGGTATACTTATTTATAGACTTACTTCAGAGATCACAATGAAAGGTTATGAATTCATGATTCATCAAGTCTTCTCAGAAGATAGTATAATGTAATTATTATGTACTATAGTAATAACATTGTACTATCTAATGATAACTTCACTTACTACAAGGATTAATAACTTAATTTGTCCCGAGGATAATTAAGATTCATCATTTTATGGCTTTCTCAGATACACTTATTATTATTTGTTGGTATTATCAGTAATTACAAAGTTACAAATAGTGTTTACTGCTTAGTCATTGATTATTTTAGAAAATTATTGGTGGATGTCTAGCAACTGAAGAATTTGTTTCAATAATTTAATACTGACATAATTTTCATTTAGAAACTTCAAACCCCCCCAATAATTTTAACTTTATCATTCTCCAGTCAGGCTATAAGAAAACAAATACATTATATTATAAGTACCCAATTCTCAATTAATTTGGCTGTTTCTGTGATCTCAATCAGAGTTTTTCCGAATTGAAAAGTAAATACTGTAAACTGTGTTTCATTTTTCCAAAATATGTTTAGTTCAGAGAAATGGTAGTAAATGTCTGTGTCATACTAATAGTAATTGTTAAAAGACTGACTATAAATAATACTAAAATAACTTTTAACTAATGAGAGAGGTCAAAGATATCACAATTGATTACAGGACTACAAGATCAATTTAGTGACTGATATTCAATTTAATTGTGCTAGACTATATTGGACAAAAAATCAATTTAATGCACTTTTTGAAGAATTTTGTGTGCATATTAGTTTTAAAGGGGTCAGATGACAGCATTGCATATTAAGTGTCAGCCTAGCTAATTTAAACAAGTTACTGATAACATTCTTGCAAAATATCTGAATCGCAAAGAATTTTAAACAGGTTCAATTAATAGTGACTTTCTATTTAGACTTTGCTCCAGTTTTGCCGGGCTTCAGAACTTTCACTGTGTCTTATCTAGCTAGACCATGCATGTCCTTTACACACAATAGGTAGGCATGACTAGTTAATCCAATCTGTCATAAATCACATAAACTGTATAGCAAGTTAAGTAAATGGAAACTAACAAAACTAATTAAAGATTTCTGTAATTACTACTACACTATTATTAATCTATTACGTCAAACTACTTATACACACGCCCTGTGACAAGGATGTGAAATGAACGGCCTTGTGATTTAAAGTTCACGACATATGTTAGATGACATCGTTCTGCTCACCTCTTTCTCGGCTATTTTGTCCTGGATCCTCTTTTTCGGCTTTGCCTGAGGAGGCGCGGATAGCTCAGTTTTTTCCTCATCTCTCTTTTCTTCTTCCTCGTCTTCCCAACTTTCCTGCAATATCACTGACGTCAACACGTATGCACAAACATTGGAGGTTATGTTCTAAAACTTGCAAAAAGTCAAAAACTACACTAAACACTAACGTAATACTCGACGGTAATAAAAATAAACTTTTTGGCAAAGCACACGTTACCTTCACGATCTCTTCCTCGTCTTCGCCTTCCCATTTATTTGAAGTAGTCAACGTGGTCGGTAGTTTAGGCTCAAAATTATCCGCGTCTGGAAATAACCACGCAAGAACATCACAATATATGTTATCGAAGAAAATAATTATTTAACGCTTATTACAACGACTTACCCCACGACACATCCATGATTGCGGACCCCTAAATAGCACCAATCTAATTTTGTTACTCGTTTCACGTGAAGACAAAATCAGACAGCCAAGTAACTTGCCGCAATATTGGTTTTTTATCACAAGATGTCTCCAGGGTCGACAGTGAATATAACAACAATATTATTCTCAGGCGAATATTGTCAAACGACCGAGGATTTTCTGCATTGACCGCGACCGGATTGAGAAACGATAGACAAATGACATAATTTTGGCGAATTCTCAACAAAAATATGATCAAATTTAGATAAGCAAAAATATGACTCCATTGCAGACGATAATTTCCGAATCACTAAAAATTTTCAATATGGCCGAGTCTCTGTGTGACCAAACCTAATAATTTATTGAAGAAAATATTAGTGTCCATTCATAAAAGGTTGTATTAAATCAATGCATGAAACCTTTTTTCAATTAAATTAAATTAAAAACAACGTGAATCTCCGTTTTAATTAGTGTATCACTGTAACCCTCGACTCGACCTCAGAGTGAAGTAGTATTCACAGATTAAGTAGGTCATAATATTATAAAAAAACGAGCTTGTTTACTGAAGTCAGTTTGGGTACGAAAGTGGCCACCTAGTACTATTATTCGAGCACAGCGATGATACACCTCGACAGCAGTGGCTCAGGCTATGTGTGTGTGTGGTTGACAATGCTGTCTCAACCCTTTCCCTATAATCTAAGCGATTCCGTGAGTGTCACCGATTGCCCATAGAAACGGGTGGCCCTTGATGTGTCAATCAGAAGCTTGCACTGAGCTGATTTATATATTTAAATGGCATCTCCAGTAATTGCCAGCGCTAGCGTATCGATTCTGTGCTATTGAATGCCTGACACTGACACTAAAATGTGATGTTATATCATATCACACTTTAATTAAAACAAGCATGTGGTTTTTGTAGTATTTTATTTACAATTATAAAACGTAGACTAAATCTCAATCAAATGCTAAACTAAAGCCGAAAAGGCAATAGATCAACAAGCAACAAGTATTAATAATATATTTTCTAGAGAATGAAACAGCACAGCTGTGGGCCGGAATGTAACAAGACTGGAACCCAGAGACAGCTAGACTGGGTCGTGGCAGACCGAGGAAAAGATGGCGGGACGCCACGTGTCCCCTCCCATCGTTTCCGCTAAAATTTACCTTATAAATACTAGATATCCTCAAAACAGTGCGTTTTAAAGTGATGTAACATGACATTACAATTAGTACCGAGGAATATTTCATCACACCATTGCTCCAAACATAACGCGTAATGAAACGCCACGCGATTCTTTTTGTTATGAAATGCTCGCGTTATAAAATACATACATCAATACATGAGATGAGATAGAGCGTTATTACTTAACCCCAATCTAAAAATGAAATCGAAAGGGCATTTTCCAAGTTTAGGACTAGCAATATTAGTTTTCTATTATATTTTTTTATCGGACGAGCCCGCCACACTATTCCCAAACCACTGCAACTCCTGAAAACTAGAATAAACAGTGGCGAACACCATAGAGCGTGAAACAATTCAACTGGCTATATAAATGCGGCTGGATAGATTAATCAGAAAAGAACAGTGGAGTTACAAAAATATATAATTTCCACTTTCCTCCATGTCAAGTAGGAGACAGAACAGAGCTTGGCCAATGGTCACAAAGAAGCGTTTACAACTGGTTTAGGCCCAGTTGCCTAGCAACGTTTAAAATTAATACTGATAGAAATGAGTCCTATATGATGAGCTGTTACATTTGATTGCAATAATAGGTATGGCAAACACGTTTTCTTTTAACGGGAACGTTATTACATTTATGTTTGACCATGATTTAAGTTTACCTTTTAAACTTACTTGATAAGTTTTATGCGGTGCAAAGGTTAAACTGAGATATTAAACGTAGGCATGTGTCATACCAATTTCAATTCCAGCCCGAGTACTTGACTGAATGAGCAGAAGGCCATCGTCCGGATAAAGAACAACCGCATGGAAGCGGAATCGCGAGGAAATCATCGATACCCAAATCCCATGGACTGATTACTGACCCCTGAGGGCATCCCATGGTAAGAGACTTTGAGAATGGTGTCCAAGTTTGAATTTCGCCGAACCATTTAGAAAATACGAGCGAAAAAGAGTACGATTGAACATTGACCAAGACGTTTTTCTTTTATCAACTGTTTTGTTAACTTACATGGTTTTTATAGTTTTATACGGTATTTAAATTTAACCCCCTTTTAAATTAAATCTGTTCTTCAGAGGCTTAATTTTCTCATCGTCACCATGATAAGACAAAATACCTATATTCACTTAAAATTAAACACAGGTATTTATTTACAGTGCAGTATTATCTACAGTTAAATTTACTTCAAATATCACCTAACTATTATAGTTTTATTTAATGTTATTTACCACCGTATACTTTCATAATTGCACAATAGATACATACAAATTAATACAACACTCATAATGTCATGTAAAGTGCGAGGATCATGATCACGTACTACGAAACATAAACCATATACCCATGAAAAATACGTTTCTAAATAATAGTTTACTTATTTCGCAGCCAGCCAGCGCATGTTCCGTCTCGCTTTCACACACGGCGAACGCGCCACCACCGCGCGTCATGTTTGATTGTCATGTGCCATGATTCATTTCGTCATTTTACGCGATGTGGTTATATGACGTGCAATGTAACGATCGCATTACTTACACCAGTCTAGAATGAGGGGAGGCCTTTGCCTAGGAGGGAGACAACCCGAACTAACTAAAATAATAATCATACTTTTAAATTCATTTTGTTTTTAGGGTTTTTGCTTTAGTATGGTAACATTGATTTTGCTGTTTGCCATTGATAATGACATTGACAATTGACAGTTTGTCCGCCAAATTCAAATAACGCGCTTATCTATCATTTACAAGTTTTAATTATTTTGTGATTTAAGATGTTTATTTACAAAAAGGCAAATAAATGCAAAACAAAGTTTTTGAAACCGCTCTGTGTTTTAATGTGGAAGTATGCGAAGATACGGTTGTGTCATCGGTACTGTCACACTTTTTTGGAAATATTTGGTGGAGTAACTGTGTTTATTATTTTATTTCTAGTCTACCAAATAAATCTTGATGCACTGAAAACTAAAACCTCCACTCCTGAACCCTACAGAGTAAGTATTACTTTAGGCGATTTTAACGTATCAAGTAAATATCATTATTATACTTTACAGTCTACAGTCACTTCATTCAGCCCATTTTTATCTTACAGTTTCAACATATTTCTTTCAGATGATGGAAGGCCATGATTCAGTAGTAAGAGTATTCTATTCACCCTTTAACAATTTTACCCGAAGGCTTATGACAAGAGTGGAGGCTTATTTGAATCATGACTCAGGTGGGTTTAAATTGAGGATTTAGGATTTGGCATGGTAGGCTTGAACAGTATTTTGTGCAGTCCTCCTGTTACCTACAAGAGGAAAATCAAAGAAACTTTGCATAGATTGTATGAAAGATAATATGGCTAGGAAGGAGGTGAATTTTGAGATGACCACAAATAGAGATGTAGTTAGATATTTATGGATTAAGAACACATGCTGGGTCGACCCCAAATAAATTAGGATAAGGGCGGAAGAAAGTTAATAAAATGTGCTCCTCTCCCCGCATTTAGGGTTGCCAGGTCGCCAAACCTAATAGCCGGACAGACCAGCCAGTTTGGCCGGACATTTGGGTAGAAAACCCGGACACCGTTTATTTTGGCCGAACACCTTATCAAAAAGCCTACCCATGTCCGGCTTTATCCTGAAACCTGGCAACGCTACCCGCATTGACCCTGGCCTAAGTCATGCCAAGCTAACTGTACAAAGTTTTTGAAGTATCTATTTTTATGTTCTTTTGTTCAACTCATCTGATTATAGCCGCCTGGTGACTGATTCCAGTCTGCATCTCTGTTGATCATAACAAAATAATTTAAAACCTTTCTGTTAAAGATTTGGAACCAATGCAACAGTGGGAATTTGAGAGCATTGGTTTTCCCATAAAATTTCATGAAAATTTCTTCAAAACCTCTAACGGAATTGCTGAGGTGAAATTTAAGGTAAGGCCATAACATTAAAAAAAAAGAAATAAAAAGAGTTGGTCTCATTCTCCGTTTTTTATGTTTTCTATAAATACTCCATGGTCAATAGAATGGAATGGTTTTTGCTGCTCCATGTGAAATACTAGTATTCAGCTGCAATTTGAAGCTGACTCCAACATAATTTCATTTTTTATTTTGATGGTTGTGATTGGATTGCTAGCAGTTGTTGATCAAAACATAATAAAATAACCAAAAACTCCTTTTACAGTATAGAAATGGTTGTGAACTACAATATAATCATTTCTTGTATGTTGAGTCTCATTTCTGCTCAACAATATATTTGTTCAATATAATACATTATCAATTACAAGTAATTGTATTGTAGCCACCTACACATAACATCACGCCTGTATTCCCCAAAACGGATGAGCAGAGGTGCACCTATAGTAACACCCACATTTTGCCAGTTACATTTAAGTTCCTTGTAATTGGGGACAAGCCTATTGCCATCAACCGGGATCACCCAGTTGTCAAAGTTTCTATGGAGGAGTTTAGAAAACTAACATGGTCGATTTTAGCTTTCTGTATTCCTTCTCAATATAAACTTTACAATATTCAAAGGTGTAGATAAAAGAGTAAGAGGCCTCTTCATATGAATATATATGTACCTACATATATAATGTTTCAGAATAATGGATCACTTCCAACAGACTTAGAGTATTCTTTAACAGTAATACATGGTGAGGCAGACAATGACATGAATGAGCCATTTAATGGAATTTTACGTAGTATTACTCCCAAAGGTATGGTATATCCAACTATTTGTGAATGAATAAATTTCATAGGCTTTTTTTATTGTTAAAGTTGAGGGTATGTTATCAAAAATTTTATTTGCAGCAAATGTTTATTTCATAAATTATTAATATTATATTAATACTAGCTGACCCCGGAAACGTTGTTTTGCCATTTTAAGCCAAAAAAGTAAAAAATAAATGTTTGGGTTGGACCACCATACCTTATCATTTAGGTGTATGAAAAATAGATGTTGGCCAATTCTCAGACCTACCCGATATGCACACAAAATTACATACAGATCGGTCCAGCCGTTTCGGAGGAGTTTGGTAACGACACGAGAATTTTATATATTAGATATTAATTAATATTATTGAGATAGTCTTTAGTAAAATAAATAGAACAAGATCGCATTTTGGCTGTAATGAAAACTAAACTTTGTACTATTGAGTTTAGGTTCATTATCTCAAAGTTTTAGAACAAATAAGAACACTTCTAAAACTGTTCATATATTATTCAAGATCTCCACAAATAGAAACAGTATTTACCTACTTTCTATATAAATTAAATTTTTTTTTTCAGAGGAAATAGCTCCTCCTTTTTTGGGCCAATTGCAATGGGCTATAGACAAGTCTTATATAGAGGAACTAAGTGATCAGAATATTGGACAGGTATTAAATATAAATTAATTATTAGCTTCGAAATATAAACTTGTAGAATAAGATAACCAACAGTAATAGTTCACATGTCATTTATTAAAGGCACCTTCTTATTACCCAACTTTGGGGCCGGACGGAAGGTACAGAGGCCACCCTTTTGACGACACGGTTCGCGCAGTGGTTGAGCCATCGGCTGCTGCGCCGCGTGTTGTGGGTTCGATCCCCGCACGGAACAAATATTTGTATGACCTACAGGTAGTTGTTCCGGGTCTGGCTGTTTGTGTATGTGAGTTTAAATGTTTGTAAACGCACCCACGATACAGGAAGAAATTCCTAGTGTGGGGCAACGTTTTTTTTTAAAAACAAAAAAACAAAACAAAACCCCAATGTGTAAGATTTTCCCAATAGAACATGAACCTTACAAATATTATAATAAAGTTGAAAAACTATCAAAGAAATCTGAGATATTGGGGTAGCTTGATGTGCTGGCCTCTGTACTTAATGATTTTCAGGTGCATGTATGTGTGTTCTGATTAGCCTAAATTGTTAGATAGATGATAGAATGTTGATGGTATCTTTGCCATGACACCCTGAGTGTCATAGGCTGTATGGATTCAGTAGCCGTAATAAAAAAAAAGGGTTCTAAAAATCATAAAAAAAAAAACTTGAATGTTAGCATATGTTTGGTAAGCACAAGTGTAGGATGAAACTTTATTGTAAAAAAAAATTTTGTTTTTGTTTTAACGGTTTTATTTTTAAATTTTTAGACTATAATGCTGTCCGCCATACCAAATTCAATCAGTAAAGAGCTGCTTGCACTGCACAACTTCATGGTAATATGTACTATTTTTGGACCACTGCCATTCTATCTTGTTTTTTCGACGAGACTGATCGTATTACGGAGAAGTGGAATGAAGGTTAGTTGATTTGGATACAGTATAAAATATATACACCTGAGGCAGTAAAGTCCAGCGACCCGTGCCGCGGTCGGTTCGTGGATGGGTGACCGTTACATATCGAGATCCTCTGTCCCTCCAAAGCACGTCAAGCCGTTGGTCTCGGCTGTCATTTGTAGATCTTTGACCAATCGTTATGGGTAGTCAGAGCCCCGAAAGTCTGACAACGTCTTGCCGAGGGTTTTCGTTTTACCCAGTTACTGGGTTTATAGGTCGGATAGGCAATCGCTCCATGTAAAATGTTGGTATTTAGTTGTATCTGGTTAGACTGGATGCAGATGATGTGTGAAAAACCTATGTCGTTACAAACGCTACTAAATCTAGGGTTAATGGTTCGATCACGGTAAGGACATGTGTTAATTGGGATTCCATCAGGAAATTTAAGAAGTAGTCTTGATTAGTGTCTGTTTAGTGGCAGCACGCAAGACATCACAAAACTGACCAACACGATGCGCGTGGGCATGACATATAGATCGTTGTAAAGTTAGTTAGTCGTCATAAAGTTTGTCTAGCTTCTCAATAGATGGCGTGTCTATTGAGAAATCGATGGTGCGAGCATATTTCAGTAGCTACAGTTATTTTGTTACTCCTCATGTGTATCTCCTCATGTGTGTCCAGATGATATATCTGGTAAATCGTGTTATTCAGAATCATTAATATGATCATTGCACCTTGTGGCACATGGGCTAATTATTTAACTCTAAATTGCGTCACTAGATGTCACTGTGCCAATGATGCTGTTTTGTAAATCGCGGTGTTAAGATTCTCCGCGAGCGAATGACCCCCCGCGACTGCCGGATTATTGACAAGAGTTAAACAAACATTTGTTGCACGGCGTGTTCTAGGTGAATATAGACATGCCGTGCAACATAAATACAGACAGTCATTACTCCACAAGACACCTTACACATACACGTGCAGTCGCGACGCGGGCCGCGACGCTCGTTTGACACTGAGCGGTGTTACACTACAAAACAAGCCGCTCACACATACACGACAGTTTATCTCTCAATCCGTAAACGGCTAGCTCTGTAAGCGGGGCGAGGGATAACTACATCTCGTCCTGTAGGAGCGTCGAGTCGACATCCTTGTCGCTGGTCGCCTTCGTTGGGCCTCACCCGGGTAACCGGGGGTCTCACTCGACGGGGGTTGACCGCCGGGGTGTCGTGAAGAAGCGACGCTATATGGAAATAGCGTCGTGGCGCGCCTACAGAAATACTCATTGCAACCAGTCACACGGACGCGTTAAATAAAACGCGTCCAATTCTACTAGCCGTGATAGGCACACAAAATGAGGGGCTCACAGTCGTGAGCCACAGTGTTGCATCCGCGGGCGAGGGGCGATGCCCCGACCCCGCTCGCCACGCCCCCTTGCGGGGGCGTCGCGACATCTTCAAGTTTTATTGACAAGAAGCCCCTGCCCCGCGACCTGGTAGCGGACGATTGACCCCATTCACCGGACATGACGCCTCGGGTAAGCTGCACCCAGGTTACACGTAGCTTACCCGATTAAAATAGACTCCACAATGTAAACAAACATTTGTTGCACGGCGTGTTCTAGGTGAATATAGACATGCCGTGCAACATAAATACAGACAGTCATTACTCCACAAGACACCTTACACATACACGTGCAGTCGCGACGCGGGCCGCGACGCTCGTTTGACACTGAGCGGTGTTACACTACAAAACAAGCCGCTCACACATACACGACAGTTTATCTCTCAATCCGTAAACGGCTAGCTCTGTAAGCGGGGCGAGGGATAACTACATCTCGTCCTGTAGGAGCGTCGAGTCGATATCCTTGTCGCTGGTCGCCTTCGTTGGGCCTCACCCGGGTAACCGGGGGTCTCACTCGACGGGGGTTGACCGCCGGGGTGTCGTGAAGAAGCGACGCTATATGGAAATAGCGTCGTGGCGCGCCTACAGAAATACTCATTGCAACCAGTCACACGGACGCGTTAAATAAAACGCGTCCAATTCTACTAGCCGTGATAGGCACACAAAATGAGGGGCTCACAGTCGTGAGCCACAGTGTTGCATCCGCGGGCGAGGGGCGATGCCCCGACCCCGCTCGCCACGCCCCCTTGCGGGGGCGTCGCGACATCTTCAAGTTTTATTGACAAGAAGCCCCTGCCCCGCGACCTGGTAGCGGACGATTGACCCCATTCACCGGACATGACGCCTCGGGTAAGCTGCACCCAGGTTACACGTAGCTTACCCGATTAAAATAGACTCCACAATGTAAACAAACATTTGTTGCACGGCGTGTTCTAGGTGAATATAGACATGCCGTGCAACATAAATACAGACAGTCATTACTCCACAAGACACCTTACACATACACGTGCAGTCGCGACGCGGGCCGCGACGCTCGTTTGACACTGAGCGGTGTTACACTACAAAACAAGCCGCTCACACATACACGACAGTTTATCTCTCAATCCGTAAACGGCTAGCTCTGTAAGCGGGGCGAGGGATAACTACATCTCGTCCTGTAGGAGCGTCGAGTCGATATCCTTGTCGCTGGTCGCCTTCGTTGGGCCTCACCCGGGTAACCGGGGGTCTCACTCGACGGGGGTTGACCGCCGGGGTGTCGTGAAGAAGCGACGCTATATGGAAATAGCGTCGTGGCGCGCCTACAGAAATACTCATTGAAACCAGTCACATGGACGCGTTAAATAAAACGCGTCCAATTCTACTAGCCGTGATAGGCACACAAAATGAGGGGCTCACAGTCGTGAGCCACAGTGCTGCATCCGCGGGCGAGGGGCGATGCCCCGACCCCGCTCGCCACGCCCCCTTGCGGGGGCGTCGCGACATCTTCGAGCTTATTGACAAGACCTTACTTCATAGGATCATTTCTATAGTAAGCTCTTCTCGAGACTTTCACACTATGTGAGTCCTCACAAGTCACGATGATGAGACGTGGCGCGGCGCCCTGAGCGTGAGGCGGGCGGTGGTAGTAGTACCATCAGCCTTCGATGATCGTTCGCTCCCTTCGCAAGAGGGGAGGGTGGGGTGCTGTCGCTGTCTGAGTGGCTTTTTTTTAAACTTTATAATTGATACTACATTTAGCTCTATCTTAAACCTATGTAATAAGCTATTCCTAACGGACTAACAGAGATCCAGTTGTATAATTCCATCAGCTATCGATGACCGGTTTCTCTCTTCGCAAGAGGGGCGTTGACTGACGCTGTCTGCGTGTTTTTTTGTAACCACTATATGCTGAGCTGCTTTGGATTAGAACAAATCAACAAAAAAATATATATTTCATGGTCTCTAATTCTCTTTGTCTTAGTTTCCTAGTAAGGGTTGTATTTTTAAAGTGTATTGATACAATACATTTTAAAACGAAGAAGCCTAGCGGGTGCTATATGTTTTCTACTAATCTGAACTACAGGCTTTAAATCTGGGTCAAATACTTTTCGATAGGTGAAAAGGTTTCCTTATTGATACGTTTGCGATAAGCGGTATTTCTATAACGATACATCGACATATTAATATATACCTATACATTACGTATCACGTTGTTTGTCCGCTATGGACTCCTAACGTACTGAACCGATGTTAATAAAATGTTGCACACAGTGTGTGTTTTGGTTAAACTTAATAATAGGATAGTTTTATTTCGATTATTGAACTCAATTTTTTTTATTGCAAAAATAAAAGTTTTCTTATAATAAGCTCCATACATTTCTAACAGATGACAGTGTAAATTAACTTTTGAAGCGAAGTTCGCCGGGACAGCTAGTAATATACTCGTATATATATTATAACGTCAAAGGATATCGACTTAACAAATGAAAAATATCGAATCTATTCATCGTTTTTTCAAGTCAATTTTATGGAAGAGATTAAATAAGCCTTACCCGATAACCATCACCAGCATTGCTTATTCACTCGCGGTTATCAGTTGTAGGGTTCCGTACCCCAAAAGGAAAAACGGAACACTTATAGTTTTTTTTTAATAGGCATCTCACAGCTCAACCAAGTAGGTTGTCTACTTGTTAACCGGACTTTGCTGTGGAGATGACCTAATAAATTAAGGCCTCGAAGCCAGAGCAATTATTATCTGTGGTTTCATTAGTTCTTATCTGTCTCTTTTTTATTTCAGGAGCTGATAAAACACTCGGGCGTATACTCTAATGTTCTGCGGGTCTCACATATCATGGAGGCTTTAATAGTGGGCATCATCTACTCTATATCAGTCACAGTCATTCTTAAGGTGAGTTTGTTGCATTATAGCCTGTGTTGTTTAACTGTTTGGGTGCAAAAACGTGTGGCATCCATTTGACCCACTAAGTCTTTCTTCCTCTCATAGAGAGAAGGTCTGATTTAGATCAGTGGGTACCTACCTTATGACTGTGTGTGTGACTACTTATATGATTTACTAGCACTTCGTCCGCGTGAGATTCGTACTTTTCCCTTCGAACTTAGGCTTATTTACCCCAACATTTTGATCCATACAAGACACCCCTCGGTTTTTTTACCCTATAGTAAAAATAATACTTAAGTCCACTATTTTTGTCTCCAGGTGACATCGCAACCATTATTGCCGCACAGCAATTCAGTTATTATAGGTATTACAATATTATATCATTTTGTGAATACAATGTGCTTTGCTTTGATAAGTACTGCTCTGACTCAGAATTGTAAGTACCTATTATAATCATAAAAGCTATCTATCGTAGCTAAGTTCTAGGCCCGGCCTAATAATCAGGGGGGGCGGCATCAGATCAGACTTTTGGGTTTCTTACTACCCTTAGCAACTATCAAAGATGAATGACAACCAGATAAGATAAGATAAGATAAGATAATATATTTATTTGCATAAACATGTGTACACATACAATAGTAGAGATATGCATGCAGGATTACAAAGAAAAAAAATAAGTTCAGACATGTTTGCCAATTATTAAGGCGTACAAATGTAATAGTTAATTAAGATTATTAATAATTGATTTCAAGTCAATATCAATAAATTAAAGTGAATTCAGCATAAAATGTCAACAGTAAATAAAAAATAATTTACAAATCATAAAATATCTAAAAGTCTATTTAAAAAAAAAAAAAAAATATAAAATAAAAAATGCTTCAGTCAGATTTTGCTGATATTATAGTACCTATACTTGACTTATACCTAATTATTATAGAATTTTATCAGAAAGTCAAATTAGAATTACTTAAAACAATTATTCAGATAATATTAAATATATTTATTTAATACATAATGTCAAAATTTATCTGTTAAAAAATCTGAGATACTATAATAACATTTTTCACATAGAACAGAACCAACGGCTTAACGTGATTTCCGGACCGACCTCGGAAAGCATTGACCCGTCTAGCTGTGCTACTAGCCACCTGCCTTTATTAATTAGCAGCGCTAAATATCATACATTCAGATTTCTGTCACACCCAAGGTTGGTTCAAGTGAAGCTGGAAGTCATGATGTAACAGCAACGAAGCGAGCTCAATAATGTTTATTCCGCCTCAAATAGGTTTGGGCCCCCTTAAGACTGTGCGCCCTGGGCGACGGCCCCGATCATCCACCCCTAAGGCTGGCACTGCTGTTAAGTACTGTGAAGAAGACATGGAAATACTTACTTTAAAACAGCTTTAGTACTCGTGGAAATGACTGACAAAAATCGCAAAAAAATCTGCGGATTCATTTTAATTATGTTCGAGTAACTTCACCAAAATGTATGGTCACTAGTACCTATACGTTGTAGTTTCAACACTGTGATAATATATATATTTTTCTTCTTTCAGTACATTACGCAGACGGTCTTGGTGTCACACTTTACTTGTCCACATTTATTTTAGACTTTTTGTGGCATTCTTTCAAAGAATACACGTTTCTATTATGCTGTATACTGCCGCATGCACCAGTCTATTTCTTTTGGGACGAAGTTCTTTATTTGGAAAGCGTCGGTGAGTACAATTTAATCTCTTTTATCTCCTAGCTTTCTCAGACAGACGGTTTCTACAATGGAAACAACAAAGAAAGTCCTTTTAAACTGCCAAAAGCATGTCAACTACTATGATTGGTGGACTGAATGATCCACAGCCAATCAAACCATAGATAGATAGATTTATTTGTTAAAACATGAGTTACATAACATGGTATGCAGGTTGTCAGTGGTAAAATTTGTTCAGTCATGTTTGGCCTGTACGGCGTACAAATATTACATTATTTTGCTTAGATATTATACAATCTAAGTCTCTCTTCTATCTATATTATACAACCATATGATAACAAGAGTTTAATTTTCTTTCTTTTTTTAAAAACGTTGCCCCACACTATGAATTTCGAATTTCTCCTGTGTCGTGGGTGCATACACAAACAGCCAGGCCCGGAACAACTACCTGTATGACATACAAATATTTGATCCGTGCGGTAATCGAACCTACGCCACGCAGCGAAGCAGCCGATGGCTCAGCCACTGCGCCAACTGTACCGTTTGAGACGTCGCTCGTTGAGTTTTGGTACGAGTAAAGGCCGCAGAGACTAGAGAGTGAAGGCAGCGCGGGATGGGTCGTTTAGACCAAGAAGCTTGGGGTGGCTAGGTACTGCAGTGGTATTCATGATGATGGGTGCCAGTTAGGGATGTCGGAAGTGTCAAAGAGGCCGATGGAATGAAAATGATCGAAATATCGATTCATCGATATTTTTTCGACAAGCCAAGTTCCATAGACTCCAATAAGCTCAATAAATCTTTTTTTTAGGTGTAGGCTCCCAGTTTTGGAATTTTTATAAATCCCATACCGATATCTTTTCGGTGGCAATATCGTGGGTTTTCTTCTACATTCAGTTTGTTGTGACATTCATCCTGGCATGGTATATAAACATGGTCAAGCCAGGATATTACGGCGTACCTAGGAAATGGAACTTTCTCTTCCAGGTAATTTTAACTTTATTGCTTAAGTCGTAACGTTCAATTTTACCTGGATTCTATCGAAATACAGTCCGGAAAAGTGCTGTGAAACTGAATAGGTTCGTGTGTACGTCACGCTTACTACTCGTACTTCCATCAATATAAGATAGACTCATCAACATTATCTGAACTGATTGGTTAAAATAGAGGTAAGAAGTCCAGAGTAATCAAGAGGAGGTGAGAATAAAGCTTAGAGTGATATTAGAGCGCCGCGCCACGTCTCATAATTCGTTCGCTCGCGGAGAATCTTAACACCGCTTCATCGGCACAGTGACGCGTTTTTTTCGGCCCTTTGAGGTCTTTCTATTAAAATAATATTATTACAGGCCGAACTACTCCCTACTTTACCTCTTTAATTGTAAATAAATAGACATTTTTAATCATTTACTTTAACTAAAAAATAAATAGTGTAATATACAAAGTTTATTGACAGTCGAGAGGGTAATTTGTTTAAGGTGAATGCGTAGAGCCGGATGTCTTTTTCTATCAAATAAAACCTAATACTGAGCTGAAATCGAATAATATCTAAGAAAAATTGAACTTCAAGGGTTCCTCCTACGCATTAGCTGTCAATGTTTTTTTTTTTTGCGATATTTTACCTACTATTGCGAGGGAGACAATTGCTATGATTAATTGCTGAAAGTGGAAACTTTAGCGATATTACGTTACGTTGTTTTGTGTTGTAGAAAAATTTTTGGTGTCCCAATGTTAAGCGAAGAATTGTACAACTACCGCCTTACCTAATCAAAAGAGATGAGACAAACTTTCAAAAAGGACCCAAAGATGCTGAAATTGCCATTCAAGTTTTGAAAGTTTCCAAGGTATTCGTAAAACTGTTTGACCTAACCTAACATTTTTTTGGTCCGTGGTGGTAAATCCTCATGGATGTCCTCCACCCTGGGTCTGTCAGTCTGGATGACTCCACATTTGGGGCCGCTGCCGGGCCCAGAGGTCGAAGCTCCCACAGTGGTGGCTATACCCGTTTTTTTTGTAACAACTTCGACCTCGCCAGACATCCCACCGGCGTAATTTCGCAAGATTGGTGACAGTTGGGGACGTGGGAGTCCTGTCACAACAATCCATGATTACGACTATCGTCATTAATGGACGATCCATCCAGACTGGGTCTGGAAGTGGAGGGGTCTGTCAGATTCCCCACCCTGACCTGAGGAGGACCGCAGAGGCGGGCGCACCAGCCGGGGGTTGCGGAAGGATCATACGTTCCCGTGACCCTTGGCTTAGGTGTGAGATGGAACACCGGTCAGTAAGAGTGTTTGATGTGTTTGCTGATGAATGGAAGAAAATAACACGCGCTTGTCTGGTGTTCTGTGAGAGACAATATGCGAGGGTGTCCACTGTTACATGTTAGTTTGTGTTATTTTGTGATGTATTTAAGTTTATTTAATCATTTAATTCTATATATGTATGTCTCAGTTTTTATTTATTCTAATTCTATGTTAATGAATGTAATTGGACCTGTGCCGTTTTAATTAACTATAAGTAAATAAATAAAGAGTCTGACAGATGCCTCTGCCCGCCCCAGGGCGGTGGACATCAATAAGGATTATCCACCCCGGAACAAGAGAACTATCGGTAATGCATTTACTAATCACCATTGCTTTTGATAATTGTACGTTCTATATTTTCAGTATCTGGCTTGAAAACCTATGGTGAGTTATTTTTAATGTTGTAAGTAGCACAGAAAGTAATTTTTAGTTCGAATACAACAAGTACCAAAACGTGGCAAGTGTCAAGTGTTTTAAACAGCTCTAGGATGGTGATGATAAGTTCATAGAAACCCAAAAATATCCTTTAAACATGAATCTTAAGGCTGAGGTTGAATTTCGCGGGATGCCACTACGCATTCACTATAAGGCGTAGGATATCTACGGTATACAAAATCATGTCGATAACCAAAGTTGAATTCAAGAATAAGAAAAGTAGTTCATTCTTATTTGCAGGTATTTAATCAACATAAAACCAAAAGTCAAGTGATCGCGCTGAAGTCTGTTACCTTTGACTGCTATAAGGGCGAAGTTACCATACTTTTGGGAGGCAATGGAGCTGGGAAAACCACTCTTATGCTAATTGTTGCAGGTTTGAATTTATTTGATCAGCTAATGGTTTTTTTAAAGAAAAAAGAGATAATACTGTTTTATTTTTCAATTTCGAAGCCGCCGATTGCCGCCCCCCCTAGTGCGAGCGCTCTAGGTCTAGTTCGTCTATTATATGAACGGGCTGGCCCTGTTAAAGTCTAAATCTTTGCAATGTGATGTTAAAGATGATAAAAGCGGCCGGAGAATAGAAAGAACTTTGAACTTTGTCAAACAATCCATCTGTCTAGCCTTTTCCCAACTATGTTGGGTCGCTTCTAGCCCAACCGCATGCAGCTTAATATAATCACCGGCAAATAAGATGGCAAAAGTCGTTAGATGCGCATAATAGATTTATTTAAAGGGAATATTAAAATGTTAAGCAATTATATAGAAAGCAGTTATTTTAATATAATAAATTTTAATTATTTAAAGTATAATTTTTCATCAGGATTTAAACGTTATGTATTAATCAAAAACTCATGTATCATTACTAATCAATATATTTACTATATTTCTAATTTAAAATAACATTATGGATATTTATAGGTTGTATACTATATATACACATGACATGTCAAAATCATCTGATTACATTTTAACTTACACAACTATACTATTTTCACAGGTTATAGTTATACTTCAAATTGTACCTTTTGCACAATACCATATATCACATTATAAGTAAATAGCACACAACATAACAAAATACAAGAAACCATAATAATAACCAGACAAAATACTTAACTTATAGCGCAAACTCGGAGCTCCGTTCGGTACGACAGTCGATTAAGAAGTGCCTTAATCCGTTTAAAACGTGTTCTTTTATACTAGTGAACAAACAAGTCGAGCAATCACGTGATTTTTTTAGAAAATATATTCTGAGCTTATAGTTTTTGCTAGAAGTTTTGTTAAATCATAATTTATTTAATCTTTATGTTTAAACATATAAACAAGCCTAAAATTTGATCTTATCACTGTAACCTAATTTAAAATATACCCTCTAAATAACAATGTTATAAAATTGAGATACATAAAACAATCTGTTATTCGTAATACTCGTATTACTGGAATAAGTAAGTACCTACTGTTCTTACGATAAGACACACATATTTAAAGTTCTTTGTTTGTAATATTTCGAGTAATCTATCACGGCCAGACTGACCAGTACTTCGCTCTCGAAGTACCCTTTATTTTATTTTATTTTTTGTTTTGCTTTTCTCTTCTTTTTCTTATTTTTTTCTTTTTTATTATCACCTGCTGCATTAATGTTTAATTAACCAGCAGTATTTTTATGATCTTTGGCCTTGGCATACAAGCACCTATCACCCGCTGCAGTGTGAATTTCAGTGAAGTATCAGGGCAAAGATCGACCAGCGGAGTTTATTTGTGACTTCTGACCATGACATATTAACCCTATCACCCGCCGCAGTATGATATTCAGGCTAATATCTGATCATAAGCCGACCAGCGGTAACATTAAATATGTGTGTTTTCGCAAATCAATAAAAAGTATCTCTTTAATAAAGTAATTTATTTTATATCTTAATATATCTATCACAAATCATAATCAATTATCTTAATATATTAATCACATCGATTATCTTAATATATAAATCACAATCAATTATCTTAATATATAAATCACAATCAATTATCTTAATATATAAATCACAATCATAATATTTAAATACATTTGTATTGGATTATTACCGTCATTTTCACATAGCAATCATAATATCTTATAACAATAATAATCTATCACGGATCAAAGTTACAAAGATTCTTCAAAAGAAACATTTTGTTCTAACCATTCACCTGGCCAGGCTCGTACTTTTTCCTTAGCTACTGTAATAGCCCTAATATTTTTTGACCCCGTAGCCTAAATCGGTCATTTTCTAGCACTTCTATTATTTCATACGGACCTTTAAATTTAGTGGCAAGTTTGTCATGACGTCTATGGTCTTGGCTAACGTAAACAGTATCGCCAGTGGAGTAAGTCTTATTATCTCGTCTAGTATTGTCAAAACGGACTTTGAATTTAGCGGCGCTTTCGTTAAGTTTTTGTCGTGCTAAGTCACGGTCAGTATTTACATTAATAGGGGGCTGACTAGTTACATCTATCACATCATCTAAGCGAGCTTGTATGGAAGGTATGTTTCCTTCTCTACCTATCAATAGAATAATAGGCGAAAAGCCTGTAGTTTTCTGAATGGTGGTATTTAGGGATTGCTGTACATTCCATAGAGCGTTTGGCCATTCTGTCGTATCATTAATTGCCGTAGTTAGCATATTTATAACTGTAGCTACATAACGTTCAACTTGGCCATTACCACGAGGTGTACCGGTGGATATCATATGGTGTCGGATTTGCATTTCTCTAAATAGTGATTGCACATTATTTGATGAAAAGTTGGTTCCTCTATCTGTAATTATCAGGGAAGGGGTGCCAAATAATGTTATTGTTTCGCGTAAAACAAATACTAATTCCCGTCCTCCTAAATCCTTAAGTGGTTTTAGCATACAAAACTTTGTAAAGCCATCAATTATTAATAAAATGTGTTTATATCCATCCTTGGACTGTCGGAACGGTCCGGTGCAATCAAGATGTAATGTGTGAAAAGGAATAGTTTTCACTAAAGGGTGAAGCAGACCTTGTTTAGGTCCAGAATGACCTTTCCGAGAAGTGCAAATCAGACAGTGGGAAATGTATTTTTTTGTAAAAGCTGTAATGCTAGGGAACCAAAAATTTTCTTTAAGTTTATTTAGTGTTTTATCATAACCTACATGGCAATTTTCGTCATGATAGAGTCGTAGCATACTGAGCCTATATCCCTTTGGAACAAATAATTTTGGTACATTGTCAGTTTTATAATGCAACAAGTCGTTAATTATTACATACTGATTGGAGTCAATGTCACCGATTTGAACTTGGTTTATTAAGTTGAGTTTCATTATCATTTTGCTGAGCAACTTTTAACCACGATGGAGGATCAGAATTTAAGTTTTCAATAATATGAACCGCAGGTTTTACAGCTACTGGGTTGCGACTTAAGTAATCAACATGTTGCGCAAATATTCCCTTTTTATAAGAAATTTGGAATTGGAAGTCTTGCAAAAAGGTCCACCATCTAGCTACACGAGGAGATAAGTCCTCTTTTGTCATAGTAGATTTAATTGAGTTGCAGTCTGTCACTATGATAAAGTTTATTCCCAGCAAATATACTCGAAAATGTCGAAGGGCATTATAAATAGCTAATGTTTCCAGATCGTATGAACAATATTTGGATTCAGTAGGGGTAGTTCGTTTGCTAAAATATGCTACTACTCTAGTTTGATTATTTAATTTTTGTAGTAAAATGGCTCCATAACCTATGGAACTGGCGTCTGTATGTAATTCGGTTGGCAACACTGGATCAAATACAGTCAAAAGTGGCTTAGATATTAAGTGTCTTATAACGTATTTTTTTAGCTTTTTCTTGGTCATCGCCCCATTCCCATTTTTGTTCTTTTTTTCAGTAGTTTAGTGATATTAGCTGTTTTCGAAGCGAATTCTGGTATAAACCTACGGAAATAACTAGCTAATCCCATAAATTGACGTACCTCTTTGATAGATGTAGGAGTTGGAGAGTTAGTTAAAGCAGTAATTTTTCTTTGACTTGGTCTTATCCCTTCTTCAGAGACATTTCTACCTAAATACTCTATCTCTTTTACAAAAAACTTGCACTTCTTTAAACTTATTGTAAATCCAGCCACACTAAGAGCATCTAAAGTGAGCTCTAAATATTGTAAGCCTTCAGTTTCAGTCTTAAAGGGAATCAATAGATCATCGATATATACTAATAAGAATTTTAAGTGATGGACAGCTTTACTAATGGCTTTTTGAAAAACAGATGGACCGTTACATATTCCAAACGGCATTTTTATAAATTCATAATGGTTATCTGGAGTAACAAAAGCAGTATATTTGATAGAGTTTTCGGAAACGGGAATTTGATGAAAACCACTTTTCATATCTATCGAGATGTAATATTTAGAGTTACCCAATCTATCAAGTTGGTCCTCAATCAAGGGGAGAGGGTATCTTTCTTTTTCGATAATTTTATTTAGAGCTCTAAAGTCTACGCACATGCGATCGGTTCCGTCTTTCTTTTTTACTAAACAAATAGGGCTAGCATAGGGGGAATCACTTTCTCTAATTATATTTTTATTTAAAAGATCTTGTCAAATTTCACTAACTTTTTCTCTCTCAACGGGTGCCAGTCTGTAAGGTCTATAATGTATAATGTCATCTCGTTTTATACGTAAATTTAATGTACCAGTTTTGACAGTCCCAATGTTGTGTTCCGAAGGTAATACAGATGGAAATTTTTCGAAAACTGTTTTTATTTTAGTCTGAAGGCCAATATCTAAATGGTTAATCAAGTTATCTAGGTGATCCAACTTGTCAGTACATGTCTCCGTATAGTTCACAACGTCAGTCATTAATGGAGTTACTCTACGAGTCACCCTACAACCCACTGAATCCATAATAACAGAAATATCAGAATATTGAACAATATCACGACCTATCAAACAATCATAATGGAATTCACTATCTCTTACGACGTTGAATTCTATTTCTATACAGATTTCATTAAATTTTACAGGAACAGTGATTTTACCAAAAACATGTAAGACACCATTTCCAATACCACAAAGTGTGGTGTAATGGGGATCTAATTTACAGTGCTGTTGTTTAGCTATGGAGTCTTTAATGATACTACACGTAGCCCCAGTGTCGATAAGAGCATCCAAAGTCACGTCGTTAATGCCAATTTTTGTTAATTTGAATTTTTATTATCTGTTACGGTTGTGTTATTAGTTTTAGAATTATTAGCTCGTTGCTTAAAGAAACATACATTTTCGGTGTGCCCTATCTTCTTACAGTATGTACATTGCACGGGGTACTGAGATGACAATAAAGTAGAAGCTTTGGACTGATTTTCACGACTTGGGTTATAAAAACATTGAGCACGGGTGTGACCCGATTTGTTACAAAGAAAACAACGTCTATCTTCTATTCTAGGCCGTTTATGAGATAGGACAGTACTACTAGAGGTGGGTAAAGAGTCAATTTTATCATTTTTGTGATCTAGTAATCGCTTTTTGGGAATTTTAACGTATGAAGTGAATAATGAAATTAATTCGGCAGTAGTACTGACACGACTATTGTGTGCTGCCATTTTTACCGTGGTATCATTTATGCCTCCACAAATAAGCTCGACCAACTGTAGTTCAGTAAAAGCTATTTTAGTTTGTTTAAATAATCTTAGTTTTTCCCTAGCGTATTCGCAGTAAGAGTCTGTGTTTTCGGACGTCAATAATACTGCTCGCGATAACTTTTCAGACAGATTACGCTTTTCAGGGTACAAGTCACTTAAAGTCGTTTTAAAAACTTCCCATGTTCTACCGTTCTCAGGATCCCATGTCTCATACCATAATAAGGCAGAACCTTTTAAGGCTTTACCTGCTTTAGCGACTGTTGTTATGTCGCTCCATCCCATGTCCACAGCTATAGAATTGATGGCACGACACCAGCTATCAGCACCATTTTCGTTTTTCTCCGAATCAAAAGGCGGTAGTACAACATCATCGCCTCGACGTTTATCAGTCAGTGCAGCTTGAATCGTCTTCAGTAAATTTTCAATAACCGTAGGATCCATCATAACCTTGCTCACGTTTTCTGAAAGCATATTATTAAATTATATATATATATTTTTCGTATCCCACTTCTGATAATAGATTTATTTAAAGGGAATATTAAAATGTTAAGCAATTATATAGAAAGCAGTTATTTTAATATAATAAATTTTAATTATTTAAAGTATAATTTTTCATCAGGATTTAAACGTTATGTATTAATCAAAAACTCATGTATCATTACTAATCAATATATTTACTATATTTCTAATTTAAAATAACATTATGGATATTTATAGGTTGTATACTATATATACACATGACATGTCAAAATCATCTGATTACATTTTAACTTACACAACTATACTATTTTCACAGGTTATAGTTATACTTCAAATTGTACCTTTTGCACAATACCATATATCACATTATAAGTAAATAGCACACAACATAACAAAATACAAGAAACCATAATAATAACCAGACAAAATACTTAACTTATAGCGCAAACTCGGAGCTCCGTTCGGTACGACAGTCGATTAAGAAGTGCCTTAATCCGTTTTTTTTTTTTTTTTTTTGTTTTTTTTTTTTTGGAATGGGCATCTCGCAGTTTATCCTTTAGGGATATTTACTGCTCAACCGAACTTTCCTGTGGGGGGCTTAATTAAAATTAAGGCCTCCAGCCAGGCATAAAAACTTATAAGCTAAGCGACTATCGCTAAGGGCACCCCCTGCGGGGTACGAACCTCGGCTTAGGACGTCGCTGAAGAGGACAGCAAGGGACAGGCTGGATCTGATTGTTCCATTATTTAGGGACATTTTAAACATTAATCGGCTCAGCTTCGCGGGCTGGCTCTAGCAAAGGGTCGGGAGGGGGGCATTGACGGGGTCGTCGCGACGGGCCTCGGCGGCGAGGACGGAATGTCCGTTTTTGTTTGCGAACAGTGCTGGTGGCCTTATCGCTCTCCTGGAGGAGAGTGATAGGATCATCTGGCTCTGTGAGTGTGTGTTTCGGTCTTCGAACTGTACTTATTCGCGAGGGAGTGTATCGGACGGCCGATGACACTAAGGGGTTAGGATGAGCGGTAGAACAGTCCATGAAGCGCTGGGTGAGTCGCTTCATGAACTGTTTCACCGTAGGTATTTTGAGATCTACATGGAGAGTCTCATTTCGGACGTAGAAGGGGGCTCCCGTGACTCTGCGCAGGAATCGGTTCTGGACGGTCTGAAGCCTATGAATATGATACGGCTTGGCGTGAGCGAACACTGCGCAAGCGTATGTCATGATTGGTCGGATGACCGAGACGAAGAGCCGCAATTTGCACCTGAGTGACAACTTGCTTTTCTCGTTGGTCATACAATAAAGCCTGCCGGACGCGAAGACGGCGCGCGAACGCGCCGCCTTTATGTGTTCGGCGAACGAAAGTCTGTGATCGAGTATCACACCTAAGTATTTGGCTCGCTTATCCCAAGGGATAGGCTTGCCGTACATGGCTAACGGACTAGGCGTGGGGACATTGCGGCGTCCGGGTTTCCTAAAGAGAACCGCTTGACTTTTGTCGGGATTGACCTCGACTCTCCATTTCCGGAACCAAGCGCCTAAGACGTTTGCGGAAGTTTGGAGAGTGCGAGCTATGGTGGTAGGGTTGTGACCGGTATAGTAGATGGCCGTGTCGTCGGCGAAAAGCGCCAACTGGGCCTTTCTACCCCTAGGGACGTCGCTAGTGAACAGCGAGAACAAGAGAGGAGACAGCACGGATCCTTGAGGGACGCCCGCGCGGATAGGGTGAGGTGACGATAGCGTACCGTCTACGCGATATCTAAACGTACGATTCGACAGAAAATCTCGCAAGATGAGCACGAGACGATCTGGCACATCGAGTTGGTATAGCTTGTATAACAACCCGTTGTGCCAGACCTTGTCGAAGGCTTTCGCAATGTCGAAGAAGAGGGCGCCGGTGAGCGCGCCTCTCTGAAAGCCCGCGCTGACGTGTTCGACTACGCGGTGCACCTGTTGAACACACGAGTGTCCCGGCCGGAACCCGAACTGTTCGTTCGGTATCAGGCTCTTTGCCTCGACATAGTCCTTGAGTCGCTTATAAATAAGCTTCTCGTAGATTTTGCCGAAAACATTGAGCAGACTGATAGGTCGGTAGCTCGTGGGCTCAGACTTGGGCTTGCCAGGCTTGGGGATGCCAATAACCACGGCTTCTTTCCACGATTGAGGAAAGATATTGTTGCTCAGAGCGCCATTGAAGATGGCGGTCATGAGCATAACGAGTTGCGCGGGGAGGATTTGAAACACCCTATTGGTGATACCGTCCTTACCGGGGGCTTTGCGCGGTTTGAGCCCTTTAATGATGTCTTGCACTTCGTCCGGAGTGACGGGAGGCAGAGGATCATCAGGGTTGTCGACGGGAGGGAGCGAGGACCTACGTTCGACTTCGGCGTCTACCTTTAAGAGGTGAGCTTGGTCGAACGGCTGGGAGCTAAGCGAGCATTGAGTCTCTAAGCTTTCGGCTAGGCATTCGGATTTTTCCGAGTCGTCGAACGCGACGCTCTTATCTGGACGAGTGAGGGGAGGCATGGTAGCCTCTACGGTGGACCGGAGTTTCCTCTGGAGGTTCCAGAAGGCATGGTGGTTGGGCTCTAGCTCACTGATCATCTTGTCCCAGCTCTCCGACCTATGCTCCGCCACACGTTTGCTGACAGTACGCTGTAGCATTCGCATGTGGGCTTTGTTCGCAGAGCAGGGAAAAGCGCTATAGGCACGGACGGACGCGTTCTTCTCGGTTATCAGAGCCCGTACATCATCCGGTAGGTTCCAGCGCTGGGCATTCAGCGCCGGAACCCGCCTTGAACAGTCGTTCAGGACTGTCTGTACGTGCTCCGTAAACGAGTCGACTGCGCCCGTGGTGTCAGCGACTGAGGTGATTAGATCGGGGATGGAGTCGAGTAGAGGCGACGAGGAGGATTTCAGCTTTTCGCTTACCTTCCTCCAGTCGGTAACTAATTGAGTCGGGGGTGGCTGATCAGGGTCAAGCGGACCCGTACGGGGAACTAGCGTCATCATCACCGGACGATGGTCGGAGTTAAGCTCGTGGAGCGCCTCTATCGATTGTAAACGAAGGTTTACATTCTTTAGGAGCGCTATGTCCAGTATGTCAGGTCTATGGTCAGGATCGTGGGGAAAATGGGTATGAGTCATCGGGGCGATGACGTCATAGTTAAGGGAGGCGCCCAGATTGAGGACAGCCCTCCCTCTGGCGTTGGTTACATTACTATTCCACGCGGGGTGCTTGGCGTTGAGATCGCCCGCTATGATAACGGAGTCACTCAAGCCGAGAAGAACCGAGATATCGTGGGATAAAGCTGGGATGTCGTCCCTCCCACGAGCGGGAGGGCAGTACGCGGATACAATAGTAATTGGCTGATGGCCAGTCATGCCGAGCCGACAGATAGAGTACTCAAGGAGCGAGGTCGGGGGAGGAGAAGTTAAAGGGACACAGTGCAATGAGTTTTTATAATAAATCATTGTACCGCCCTTGTGACAGCGGGATCTATCATTGCGCACCATACGGTAGTTTGCAATTTTGGGGTCGCGGTTGTGCGGTTTGAGGAACGTCTCCTGTATGAGGAGGACGTCCGGTTGGTGATCGCGGAGGAAGTTGGCAAACTCAGCCCGTTGCTGGAGTAAGCCATTTATATTGACGTATCCTAACTTTAGGGATCGCGGTTTCAAGGTTCTAGCGTTAACGTACCTATCCATTGCGGTTATTAAAATGGGCTTCTAGGTCACGGAGCACCGAGGGGGCCTCCATGAGCGCTTCGATGCGCTTCTTAGGGTCTGTGGTAGCCTCTAAGCGATCGGCTAGACGATCGGCTTCGCGGTTGCAAAAGATTAAGTACACTGGCAATATGACGTTCATATTGCGCTGTGTACGGATTTTAGTGTCGTAAAGAGCCTCCGTAGGCTGAGCACGGAAGGCGGAAACCTCAGCCTCTGCGGTCTGGGTAGCCTGAACTGCAGGGGCTGGGGTCGGCGCCGGGATGGGTGAATCCATCAGCGCCGGTGGGTGGCTGCGTTTAGCCGCCAGGGCCGGGAAGGCCTTCTGGTGGTTCAGCTTGTTCCACGGAGATGACCTCTGTGGGCTAAGGCGCTCAGGGAGCGCAGACGATGGCGGGGGTGGTGCCCTAGTAGAGGGGCATTCCCTTTGTTGACGAGCGTTTGAACGTCTCATCAACCTTTGGGAAGATGACTTTGGGGCTCGCGGGCACCCTCGGAAGTTCGCGGTATGACCGGACTGTCCGCACAGAACACAACTCGGTGGTTCAGTGCACTGAGTGCGGTCTTTAGGTCGGTCACATTTGCCCGTGGCGTGGTCGCCCAGACACTTGACGCATCTGGGCCTGGCGAAGCAGTTTCGCTGAGAGTGGCCGTACAATTGGCAGCGATGACACTGGCCAATTAGATGGGGACGGTACGGTTTCTCGATCTTAATACCGGACAGGGCACACACCGTTTTGATGTTGAATATTGGGTGGTGCCCTTCGGTGGGGTCGCAAATAACAAGGACCATATCGTAAACTAGCCCACCCCGGGCCTTATGAAGGCGGTGGACGGCGGACGCGGGGACACCTTGGGCGCGGATGTCGGCCAGGATGTCCTCCGTTCGGATCTCCCTGGGGATACGCCTGATGACCACACGGGTAGGCGTCTCCTCAGGGAGGGAATAGGTGTGGAAGGAGATGGCCTTCCCACGTAAAAGGGATACTATTTCCCTGTAGTCATTTGCTGACGACAGGGTTACCTTGATACCCAGAGGGGTAGCTCGGGCGTTGGTGTAGTTGATCCTGCGATCAACACACATCTTAGAGACGGCCGTCCACTTCGCCTTGTCTTGGATGAAGACAGGGGGAGGTGGCTTCGCCTTACGGGTGGCGGTGCCGTTAGGGCCCGTACCGGAGGCCTGTGACAGGGGTACGGGGGAGCGGGGTGGAGAGGGCGCGGATTCGTCTACTGAGGACGGGGCGCCGATTTTTTTTGGCCTTGGTGGCCTGTGAGGGAGCTTTAGAGGGCTTCCTCTTTCCTCCTTTTCCTACGACTTGGTAGTCGTCGTCGGACGAGGAGGAAGGAGACTCCTCTGCCTCTGAGCAGCTGCGCGAGCGAGGGACAGTCGTGTCCATCCTATCTAAAGATTCATCGGAATCGTCATGCGCGGGGGCTGGCATTCCGAGAATCGGACTTTTGATGCACCTGGCGGTAACAGGCACAAAAGCCGAGGCCGGACGGGTCGCGGGTTCTGGGTATTTCGGTGCCTTTGTCTTTTTGGACAAAGGCGCCGGACTACCTGCGTTCGTGGAAGAGGTCGGCGATAAGGGGCTATCGACCAACGGACGGGGCGCGGGTTCTGGGTATACCGGTGCCATTGTCTTTTTGGACAAAGGCGCCGGATTACCCGCGTTCGTGGAAGAGGTCGGCGATAAGGGGCTATCGACCAACGGACGGGGCGCGGGTTCCGGGTATACCGGTGCCATTGTCTTTTTGGACAATGGAAGACTACCTGCATTCGCGGACGGGGATGGCGACGAGTGATTATCGACGCGAATAATTCGCTCCGGTTGAGCGGCCAGCCTGTCGAAGGCTACGTTTTTACCGCCATATTTGGCGCGGATGTCCGGGTCCTTTAAGAGGACCTCCCTGACGAACGCTAATAAGTCAGCGTCCGTCATGGCTGAGAAAAAGTCCCGTTAGGGAGTAATTTTGGGGCCTACGCCTAAACCTATCTCTAACTCCCCGGGTGGGTACGCCCGGGGATGTGTGACCAAACCCTCCCTGCCGGGTGTAGGCAGGGAGGTGAGTACCTCGGGTGAGCCCTAAGCTTGTGATCCCGTCGCAAATCTTATTGTGCGAACGGGGCCCTGACCAGTCTGGTGCGAAGGGGTAGACACACCCAACCGACACCAGGTGAGTTGCTGGGGAAGGAAAACAGAGACTAGAGCTGACTAGGAGATCCCCCAAGGCCAAGCTTCTAGCTCCCTGCCGACTTGACTGCCTCACCCTGAAGGGGCTCGGCCGGTGTATCGGGTCAACACCGCACTCGGCTTCGTTGGCACCGTAAGGTATCCACCGAGAGACCACGAAACTGTGGTTTTAGCCCTGAAGGGGCCAAAGACGTTAGACGCACGTTTCCGTTAACGAAATAGCGAAATCAGTAACCCACTGTCTTGAAAAAGACGGCTCTGATGCACGGGATTCTTCGTAGTCGGCGACTACGGCGGAGTTGCGCGGAGGCGCAACAATGGCGGAGCGTGAAGAGTCACGCAGCGAGCGAGGAGCGGGAGCAGCGAGAGCGGCACGTCCGTTCGGGTCGAGCGCGTAGAGCGAAGTCCGCCGCCTTAATCCGTTTAAAACGTGTTCTTTTATACTAGTGAACAAACAAGTCGAGCAATCACGTGATTTTTTTAGAAAATATATTCTGAGCTTATAGTTTTTGCTAGAAGTTTTGTTAAATCATAATTTATTTAATCTTTATGTTTAAACATATAAACAAGCCTAAAATTTGATCTTATCACTGTAACCTAATTTAAAATATACCCTCTAAATAACAATGTTATAAAATTGAGATACATAAAACAATCTGTTATTCGTAATACTCGTATTACTGGAATAAGTAAGTACCTACTGTTCTTACGATAAGACACACATATTTAAAGTTCTTTGTTTGTAATATTTCGAGTAATCTATCACGCACAAGTCGTTTTTTAGGTCTCTTTGGTGGTCAAGCGGGACGCGGGGTATGAGGTAGCGTCGATCCGAGCGCGCGATTGGCGCATCAGTCGACCCTTGCCTCCCGCACCGCGCCTTCGTCCTGTTCGCTCCCGATTACATTTCAGTGCACGAAAATTGAACCCTTTGTTTTTGTTGTGTTAAACTTAAGTGTTGTTATTGTTTTTAAATTTAGGATAGAGTTCCTGAAAAGGCATAGCATACGAGGAAAGTATGCTCAAACCAGAGTTATACAAATTAATAAAATTGGAAAAAGAACAATTTAAAACATACAGCATTGACCAAACACTTGCAGAACACAACCATAGTGTTCTGCGATTGCGACTTTCAATATGATGCCAAGGGTAGTTTTATTAACGGATAGTGACGACGACTAGTTTTTTTTTATATAAACTTTTTTGAATTTTAAATGCACGTTATTTATAACTCCTAATAAACTTGAATTCCTCTCCCTTCTTTAACTTTGTTCTATACAGACATGATTAAATATAAATGATGGCAATAACAATAGAATAATGACGATCAATAAAAGTTACCACTTTTTTGTGCCACTAAGTGTACGATGCGCGAACTTACCCCCACTACGCCAAAATCTTGCCATCTTATTTGCCGGTGACTATACCAGTATTTTACACGGGGCGACTGCTTATCTGAACTCCGCTACACAATAACAGGGCAAGACGATAATACCTCTTGGTAAGACAAGTTGTCAGATTCTTGGGCTTCTTACTACCCCTATCGATTGTCAAACATCTACAGATGTCTGTCGGAACCAATGGCTTAAAGTGCGGCGTTGTAACTTGATTGTGGAGGTCAGATAAGCAGTAATTCTGTGTAAAATACTAGTATTCAGCTGCGGTTAGGCTAGAAGCGATCCCAACATAGTTGTTCCGGATCTGGCTGTTGGTGAGAAATTATAAATAATAATAAATAAATAAATATTGCTGGACAATCCACACAGCATCATCTAGCCCCAAGGTAAGCAGAGCTTGTGTTATGGGTACTAGATGACTTATATACTTAATACAATAAATTACATAGATAGATATTTTTTATTATATATAGCAAACACCCAGAACACCTGGAACAAATCTTTGTAGATCGTACAAACATTTGTCCCAAGGCGGGAATCGAACCCGCAACTTCCTGCGTCGCAGGCGGACCTTCGCCCGCTGCGCCACATCGGTCGTCCGATTTCCTATTAAATTCCTATAAAAATAAACGGATTTTTAACTGAATCCGGTTAGACTGGTAGCAGACATCTGCCTTGCCAGATGATGATCAGATACAGTTTGTCTGTCATCTCCTTCATTAATTCCTTTAGGTATGAAAGTATTTTTTCTCAATCAGTTCTATCCCTATCGACATGAAATCAGCTGGTCATCATATGGTTGATATTTCAGGAATGTTAACGGCCTCTGAAGGCAATGTCTTCGTGGATGGCTTTAACGTTGCTGACAAAGTCGTGGAGCTCCGCCACAACGTGGGCCTCTGCATGCAACAGAACATTTGCTTCAAACACCTAACTGTCAAGGAGAATATCACGTTCTTTAAAAAGGTTTGTTGGTTTTAAACTCTCATATGAAGAGTTGCCCAAGGTGGTGTATATGCATAGTAAAGTCCCATGTTATAGGGGCAAAACACTCGTCAGAAACGGTGCTAAAGATAAGGCTCCGGGCTGCTTCTAAGAAATTCCTTTTGGATAACCCAAATAATACTCAAAATCTAAATCCAAAATCGTCGAAATTCACCTAGGTATATTTTTTTTGTAAAAGGTGTTGAGCAGAATAGTAAAGAAAGAAAAGAAAGCAGAAGAACTTAAATAAATGATAAACAGACCCACTAAAAAGCTGATAAAATAAACCAATAAAACAAAAGCCATCGACTTCCGAAATCGTCTTTTTTATACATTTTAGTGTATTTTTTTAAGTGCATTGATTTTTTTTTGCGAAATCGTTCAAAATCCTCCGCGTTCTTGTCCTATTACTTTCGCTTCGTCACCCGAGCCAGTTAAATCGCCTATAGCTTCATTACCGCTGCTCTTTCTGGTGGTCTCCACTTTTATTTCTGGCTCTCAGGAGTGGCAGTGGTTGGGAATAGCTATATTCTAAAATAAAAGGTTTTCCTAACCAATTTCTGCAGTTTAGAATTGTATCGGCCCCGAAGGCTTTGCCTCATGTTCTTGATGATGCTGGCGAAACACTCTTAGCAGGTATCGTAGGCAGGTGTAGGTAGGGAGATGGAGGAAGCTGCCTGAACCAAACTTAAATTAGAGAAATGTCATCACCTTCTGACAGATAGCTCGAAAAACGGATGGCGACATTTATGTTCTAAGAGCTGTCAAATTAGTTCATGCTTAGGATTTGACCACGTTTTTGGTCGATCTTTTGCCCTTTTTGGCTTTCCAAATGTCAAATTTGTTTTTTTGGAAGTCTCAGTTCAACTAAAGTTGTAAGGTCTTATACATGTCCGTCCCTTTCATGTTTTAAAACAGAGAAAGAGATGAAAGTAGTCTTAATTTAGTTTAGCTTGTCAACAAGGGAAGCAGACCAAACTTTGGGAATAGTATGAATAAACAAGAGGCTGGTTTTGTCAGCCGTGGATAAAAATGTTCTAAAAATATATGAATATTCATGATGTTATTACAGTTAAAAGACAAATCAAAAGAAGGGTTTAGTGTGGAATATTTGCTGAAAAAGCTGAAGTTGGCTGAACTAGCTAATCACTTCGGCTGGCAACTAACCGACGGAACTAAAAGATGTTTGCAGGTATGTCATAACAAATATTAGAAAAAATACGCCCGCGCTTCCGGAAAATGTGGATCATCGCAATTGGCGATCACGTTTGGCGGCTAGGAGTGATCGTAACGTCATAATAGAGCATCATGCCGTGTGCCGTCACTAGATACAAGTCGGTGTTACTCCCAAATAACATTGTAACTGCCTAAGTTCGAAAATCAAGCTTTTTCATTAGTGGATATTTACCTCGTTCATCCCTTCTTTTTCTCTCAATGCTATGGTGGTGACCTAGTCCAAGATTGGGTTATTTATTCCCTTATGTTAAAGGTTGCATGCGTTTTGGCAAGAGATCCAGATGTTTTGGTATTGGATGAGCCGACCACCGGCATGGACATCGAAATGCGGCAGCGTCTGTGGGACATACTCATGGTATGCACTTATAGTTTTAATGTTTGTAATTACTTGAGTACTAAGCAGAGGCAGTAAGGAAGACGCAGCGTGGGTCCCCAGAAGTTGAACCGACGATCTGGTGAAGATTGCAGGAAGCCGATGGTGAGGGCAACGCAGGACCGTTGTGGAAATCTTTAGGGAGGCCTTTTGGCTGAAATAATGATGATGATACATCACGTAGCACCATAGGCGTGGTGCTTCACCCAGTCCCATAGAATAGGGGTGAGCTCATTGCTATCTGCCGGGTATATCATAAATGACGACTGGACGACTGCTATGGGCTGAGTAATTCCGGATCTGTCGTTCGTGTGCTGTGTATCATAAGTGCGATTGCTGAGTACGAGATCCTGGGTTTTGTCCCCAGAACCCCAATTCCGATATACACTTCCCATCACAATACAAAGGATTTCGTGGAAAATTCGTAATCCATTGCTGGTTATCATGTGTAATGTAATTAATGCCTTGAACTGTCAACATGAAAAGTATTGCCTTTGTGTGTGTAACACAATTGGTGTGCTAATGTAGTAAGTGTACCCGACCTGTAGATAAAACCCAGGACCCCGTACTCAGTAGTCGCGCTTATGACCTGTAGATAAACGAACAATCCGATATTACTCAGCCCATAGCAATATTCCAGGCTTGCTGGAACTCCTAACGACATTTGTCTGGTTTTTTTCAATATTTCTTCAGGTCCTGCGCGGTCAAAAGACTGTACTAATGACGACATCGTGTCTAGAGGAAGCAAATGCTTTAGGCGACAGGATAGCTATCCTAGATAATGGCGTGCTTAAATGCCACGGGAGCCCTGGATTTCTCAAGAATGTTATTGGTAAGATTCTACGACTTGTGGAAACTTGCTGTCGATCTCTGAATTCGGTCAACGTTTGCTCCACCCAAAATATGGCACTTTATATATTTTAAACGACTCGGCTGCTCGAGTCCAGCCGAGCTAATATAATACTATTCTTGCGTGCCATAAGGTTGAGTTTGGCATGCAAACGTCGCAGTTTTTAACCACTCATTAAACCAACAGGCACTAGCTTCACCCTTTCAATAACCATTCAGGACAGCTCTCGATTATATGATGTAAAGGAGATCGTGAACGGTATAATGCCTGGACTCCAGTGCAAAATCCACGAAATGAGACGTATCGAGTTCTCTATACCTACGAAAGATTACGAGAGCTTTCCGATACTCTTAGACGTCTTAGAAAAGAAGAAGACTTATTACGGAATTATTCTTATCGATGTGGGAATGTTTATGGAAGAAGTTTTTGTGAAGTAAGTGATTATTTATGTTACGGAACTCCTAAGTTCGCTCTGGTGTCCAACTATGCGTCTGTCAACAGCCTTTTTTCTCAGGAACGGGTGCGGTCACAATTTTAAAATTAAAAGTAAAACTAACCTGTTGCATTTAAGTTTCAATTAATGAGACAAACACAAATGTACTTATCAGCCATAGATATGAATTGAGTCATAAAAATTCCTGAGTGATCGCAGTTAGGTTTTAATTTAGTATTCTTGCCTTTTTTTTGTTTAGATACAAATTATGTATGAAGTCAGTTTTACATTATAATTAGAGTAAGTAATTCTGTAAATATTATAGCCATTATTGAATTAAATTGAAAAAAGAGTCTTGAAAATGATTTAATATTATATTTGAAACGAGTACTTATAATTCAAAATCGTTTGAATTGATGTATACGTTTACGTCAAGCATTCGTGCTAGGCAACAATTATATAATACCTTCTGTTTAGCATTTTTTGTTTGATTTAATTTTTTGAAGTGAAACTTCTTTATCGGGGTTGGAAAAATTTTTAGTGTAACATTTTTTCGTTACGCGTCACATTTTTCCGTTACGCGCCATCTTTTTCTTATCCCACCACGCGTGATTCGAAGTATACTTTCTCCAGCGGAATTTGTAGAATTTGTATTTATGTCTATGATAATAAAAGCCTTTTATTAAACTTTATCTAATTTAACTTTATTTAACCAATTTCTGTAAAGTTGCATATAGTAAATTATTTTTTGAAAAATAACGTCATAAAGAAGTTTCACTTCTTACGAGTGTACGCTAGTACACGCACACATTTTTTTTTTATTTTAGATTTATTGATACTAAAGACATCGACCATCATCCAAACGAAAGCAAACAAGTCCGACGAGGTAAGAAATACACCCATCCATAATCCCTAACTAACTATTATTAAAAATACGTATGTGAGTTTGTCTGTTAGTTACCTTCCACATCTTAATGGCTGAACGGAGTTAGATGAAATTTAGCACATAAATAGACTGTGTACTGGGATAGGACATATAATACTTTTACCCCAGTAGTACGTTCCCGTGGTATAATTACAGACCTCTACGCAAATTTTTGGGGTTTCGTACCCAAAGGGTCCAAACGGGACCCTATTGGAACCCTGTCCGTCCGTCTGTCTGTCAGCGGGCTATATCTCCTGAACTGTAATAGGTGGACAGTTGAAATATTCACAGAGTGTATATTTCTAAGGACGCTATAACAAAAAATAATAATAATAAAAATTGAACTAAACCATAGGGTGCAATTCGAGAAGAAAGTAAAGTTCAATTTTGATTATTATTATTTACGATGATACGAGGAACGTGATTTTTTGGGCTTTTTTGCCCGTTTGGGAATCGAGCACAAGACCTCATGCTCGGCAGTAGCGCTTGCTACCACCAGACCGACAAGGGAGTTGAGTATGACTTCGTCGTATCGCGAATTATGTTGTTAACCTGGGAATGTGTCAAAGATAAGATATAGAAATATTTGATTGACGCAGTGCGATTCCCGCACGGAACTATTATTTTCGGGTCTGGCTGTTTGTGATGCGAGATTCAATGTTTGGAAACTCAGCCACGAGACAGGACTAAGGCGATTGACACACTGCATCGCATCATGCAGTGTGCAAGTAGTGCGGGAATGCGTGTTCTTACGTTGTTTGCAAGTATCTGTGTTTGTATAGAAAACACGCGTAGTTCAACACACAGAAAACGCATTCACGCGCAATTTTCGTCGTTCGTGTGGCGTCGCCTTATGCGCCATATCCTTGACGGCCAGTGAAAACAGCTGAAACCAAATTATAATTAACTTTTGTGTACAGAAGTTAGCAAGAAACGACTTGTGGGGCACAAGCTTGTGTTCAAACAAATCAAATTGCTGATCAAGCGATTGTTTCACCATTTAGGGACGGAGAAAGGTCAATTCATTGCTTTGGTAAGTATTTTGTACTAAGTACATAAACTGTAGCGCTAGCACGAATATCTTGCGAGAAGACTACCTACCGGAAACGTCAAATAGGGTAGTCTCTTTGAAAATTCTGTTTGGTCGGATAGTTGGATTACTCAAAAATAATGGACACGTATTTTTTCTTTTGCCACGTAAACCAAAAATGACGACGATACAGCGCGTTAAAATTTCGCATGACGTCACGTCGTGCTACACTTTTTATGTAAAAGTGACGTCACAAGCCCCTTCATCTGATCTTTGATGCGCTACATCTTTTTCACTTTTTATTGATTTGAGTAAGCAAAAAATACGTGTCCAATATTTTTTGGTAATCTTATTGACGGACCAAATAGACTTAATATACTTTTACCTAGGACGCATCCCTATTACCTATTTGTCAAACGAAATTAGTTTCACGTACGTAATGTAGAGGCGCTGTTTCAATTTTAGCACAAATTGATGACGTTTTCGGTTGGTAAACTTCTCGCAAGAAATTCGTTCTTGGGTACTGGTCACGCTTTGCAGTCTTTTGTTTTTATATAAACCTTGCAAAACGGGTCTCCCTTGTTTTACCGAAAATAAATTGCTAAATTATCACTTCCCAAAAAAAAATTCGCATAATTTCATTTGCTTTTAAAATTTGTTTGGGTAATGAAAATTTAGCAAAATCTTTTCGGCAAAACGGCAGGATCCCTTGCAAAACGCTTGGAATTTCACGTTACAGTGGTAACTTCGGAATACGAAGTATGTATAAACAATCTTAAGTAAGAATACAATGACCCGTCAACATTTCAATTCAATCCATCGGCTACTTTTCGAGTCTTACGACCACAAGCATATAGATGCTGTATATTTGTATGGATAAGACAGTTGGTAGTATAGAGGGTGACTTTTAATTCATAGTAAATCTTTCGGGAGGTGGAAAGTACTCCTGGGTTGATGAATATTAATAAAACTTCACTATGGAACCGAATCAGAAATCATGAAAAAAAAAAAAATCCCTTCTATTTTTTTTGTTTTTTAACTCCTTAACAGCCCGACATCGAGACACGATAAAAAATGTATTGATTGTTAACCTGGCGTTTAAAGTATTAACTTATCTTTAATACCTGAATTCTACGTAATGAAACCAAAAAAAAAAGAAAAAGTGAAAACTTAAAAACTTTAGAATAACTGTCAGTTTAGACGCTGTGGCGCTGTGTATGTGTGTGTGTGCTGTAAGTGTGACGTGTGTCACATTAGCATGTCGGTGACGCGAAACAACAATCGATCAACATGGCTAAGGAAGTTTCCACTTCAGAAATTCTAATCCTGCCTTCTTCTGCTTCACAGCGCATCATAGTCCCCATCCTCTGTTTGTGCATAATCACTTTGACAACAAACTACACATTGAGACACATAAAGCCATTCAGCCATCAAATATCGCAGGATCATTCAGAGGTCACCAGAATGGTGTATAACCTACTAGGTCACATCAGAAGAAGTGGATTGGCAAACGGTATAAAGAAGTTTCCTGGAGTTGAACCTGTACAAGCATTGGATATTGATGAAGGTACCAGTTCTCAGCATTCATCATCATAGTCAGCCATGCACGGACCAACCACGGCAAGCGTAGTTTAACCTTCGATCGATTCGTGTAGGAGTTATTGCTCAGCCACGAGCCCCTCTCGTTGCATTGCCAGAATTATTCATTTTTAGCTATAAAACAGTATTTTGAAGCGAATCTTAGTCTGCTTATGCTTCAGTAGTACGTAGCCATACTCACATGATATTTTTAGGTTTCCTTTCCCTAATGTTAAAAAAGAAATGGTGCGAATTCGTCTGTTTGTCTGTCAGTCTGTTACAGCTTCATAAATCAGGAAAAACTAAAACTTGGAATAAATTTATACAATTACTGTCCAATTCACATCACTGTTCAATTTACATCGGTGAAGGAAAACATCGTGGGTAAACCTGGACTTATATCATTAATATAAGTCTGAAATCGAGCAAGCATGGTGATTAATGCTCGTGCCTTCTCTGTATGAGAAGAGGCCTTTGCCCTGCAGTGGGACTGTAATAGGCTGGTACTTTTTACTGTCTAATTACATACTCGTAGCAAGTTAAATAATTGAGAACATATTGTTAAATTCATTGCAATTGGATAGAAAATCTACCAACGTATTTTCCATACCTCGGAGTGAGAGCCCGTCTCTCTCTTCACCGCCTTTTGTCTGGTGAAACTTCACAGATGTGATGGGTATCGTCAAGACTCATCTTGAGGCCAGTTTGCCTCAAGGCTGCCTTGTAGATACAAACCGCCAACATATACTTGTATTTTGATCACGACAAAGTATATCTATAGCCTTTTCTGTGGCGACAAAAGTGCCTCACAGCATGGTGTGCCTCGAATTGAGGTAATTTCGCGACCTCCTCTCCCTGTCAGTAGTGGTGGACTTGAATCGCAATTAATTTTAAATCGAATAGACAAATAAAAAAGCTCATTCCTTCACAGAATTCAGCGGTCCATCAACAAGGTATTCAAACAAAGACACTGTTGGCTTCGTAATGGCTGACGACTATGTCAAAATATTCCACCCTGAAGACCCACGAATGACTTCGAAATCAGTCAACATGTTCAGTAATATGTACCTGTCTATGTTTACGCCGCATCTTAACAATACCATTCGTACTTCGTATCGAACTTTGGCAAAGCCCAAATCCGGTAATATGAAAGAAGTGAAAAGTTCGTTTTTATGCTTGAAGTGGACCTCTTGGGTGACTTTTTGTAAGTTATTTTTTTTTTGTATTATTAACATTAAAACCTCACCACTACACCTCTGCCCAACTCTTCGGGGAATAGAAGGGTAATGTTATGTTACATTAAAAGTATGGCGTGGTTGGGTCCTAAGTACAGACACAACACGAATCGCAAGCGCGTCATTGAGCGACGTTCGGGCACAACTACAATAGGGATGTGTCCTAGGTAAAAATATATTAAGTCTATTTAGTCCGTCAGTAAGATTACCAAAAAATATTGGACACGTATTTTTTGCTTACTTAATTCAAAAAAAGTGACAATGATATAGTACATCAAAGTTCAGGAGAAGCGGCTTTATTTATTTATTTTTGGTTTACGTGACAAAAGAAAAAATACGTGTCCAGTAATTTTGAGTAATCCCACTTTCGGACCAATCAGACTTTTTAAGGACACTTCCCTATTCGGTTCGGTGAAATTCTACGGAGTCGTGATGTTGCACTCGCGATGATTAGGACATGCAGTGTCTGCTCGCAAAATAGTAGGAAGATACCCACTCAAATCGTAATCTACGACGTAGTAATTGGTTGTATAACTTAACATGGGACAAACCAGTGACCACCCAGGTTGGATTTATCCGACAAATTGTGTAGCTTTGTCTCACTAATTGTTTTAGGGCTTAGGGATAAGAGGGATAAGAGTTCCTCATACGCCATAGAAAAGGGGGGGACCCTCCGACCAGACGGGTGTTGTGTCTGGTGGGCTACTACCCGACGGTCGTTGTCGGATTCTTGGATATATGTATGTGCAATCGCTCGGATAACTTTAATATCGCGATGTAGGATATGTCAGATTTAGTTCTTATGTGGGGAGATAGATGTCGCGTCAGGGGAAAATATCAGCCTACTCAATGCTACTCTTTCGCTGAGTGCGATGGTGTAGCTTTGAGTCTTTAGGCTACTTTTTCTGTCAGTGAAATAACGTAATTGGATCAGTACCTCTCCTTGAAACAAACAAACAATTTCACCTTTTAATAAAATAATATTACTTCAGATTATACCCGTGTCGCATTTATCATACGCACGTATTAATATTAATAAGAATTTCATATTATCGTCGCATTTTTTCGTCCCCCCGACGAATAAAATCTGCCTCTAAATATTTTTGCTATGTTAATAAGTTTCGACAATTTATGGCTACTTATTTTTAACAATATGAGTATTTCCCCCCTATTATTATCATTTGGAATACAAAGAGCCCGCGTCTCCCCTTATCCTATTTTTATATGTATCTTTAATACCCCAATTTTGCAAAATGTTTACTTCCCCTGGCCCTTATTCCCTTCATTTCATAATGAAACCTGTTTTGCTAAGAAATAGGGGTGATTCTGTAACATTATTTAGTAAACACGGCATGGTAAAAACCTTTAAATAATCTGAGCTATAATCTTCTTGCTTGACGAAATAAATATACCAATGTACGCCGATTGAGTTTCTTGGAAAGGCAATAAAAGAACCAAAAATATTTTTGTCACTTAAATAAGAGTAGGGGTTTAAAAGAATACGAATTATTTAATAAAAGTAATACAGTACATAGGGTACTTATCCTAGGTTAATTTATGTTATTTCGACCGATGTGGCGCGGCGGGCGAAGGTCCGCCTGCGACGTAGGATGTTGCGGGTTCCATTCCCGCCTTGGGACAAATGTTTGTACGATCTACAAATATTTGTTCCGGGTATTCAGGGTATTTGCTATTTATAATAAAAAATATCTATCTATGTAACGTTTTGTATTAAATATATCAGTCTTCTAGTACGTACCCATAAGGCAAGATATGCTGTGTGGATTGTCCTATTCTATTATTTTAAGTATGTTATATTTCAGGGGCTACACTGGCGCTTTTGTCCTAAGTTAAACAATTTGCTAAGAAATAATCAATCTTAACTTAGTTTATTTATGTTTCAGTAACAATACTCTCTGTTACTCCTATTATAATACTATGCATAGAAGAACTAAATTGTGGCATACGGGACAACCATATGATGGCAGGCTGTACCCCATTTGTGCACTGGAGCGCTAGGCTCCTGGCCCATATGATCATGTACGTGGCCATTATAATGATAACCACAATGGTGATTGGATTGTCACTGGATTATGATAAAACATTTATGCAAGTACAATTTATTTGTAAGTACCTATTGTGTTGTGTGTAATGGCTTAACTAGTTTGTCAGTGATCCAGTCTTAGGGGCAATTTATATTAGCGCAGAGTCGAAGCGCATCGAATCGTCTATCCAAAACTGAACATATCGTTATAGAAATATTCCAAAAATAATTTGAAATATTATATCGAATGTTATGTATCAAACAACTGGCACACAAGTACTCTGCCTACTTATTCGGAATTTACAGGCGTGATGATATGTTTTTAATTTTCAGGTTCGATGGTTCTGTTATTATTAACATTTGGACTAGCTTTCCATGCGTCTTTGTATTTGCTGAGTTTTCTGTTAGATCAAAATTTTGCTATTGGCCAAGTATACATCACTTCATTGTTTTTTGGTAAGTACACAATAATATTATTACTTGACGTAATTAACGATGTTAAAATGACGACGGCACGGTTGGCGCCGTGGCCGAGCCACTGGCTGCTGCGCTGCCTGACGTGGGTTCGATTCCGCACGTTACAAATATTTATATGGCCTACAGATAGTTGTTCCGGGTCTGGCTGTTTCTGTATGTCAGTTTCAATGTTTGTAAACGCACCCACGATACGGTAGAAATTCCTAGTGCTTTAAAAAAAAGAAAATCGTGACTTATGTTTTAACACTTATTAAGTCACGACTAGCTGGGATTTTTGACTTACGTGGCATTAACCACGTAAGTAAAAATAGCAGCTTTGCAGGAGGGTAAAAAATCTCATAATTTTCCATAGATACAAAACCATTATTTGCATGTACACTACAAATTAGATCTTTTTTAAACTGTAATTAGTTTTTGTTAATTTTATTATTATTATTGAATATAGGCCCATTATTTAGGAAAACAGAAATTTTACCACGTATGTCAAAAAAATTAGTTACATCAGGGTGAATAAAAGTATATAATTTTACTTACCTCTAGAGACAATACCATTTTTCTCGTGTACAGTAGAAATTAGGTCTATTGATTATAAGATATTTAGAAAAAAAATGTAACTAACCTTACTTTTTCGACGTGTGTCGTATTGTCCTATTTGAATACCCAAAATTACTTACGTGGTAAGTATTCTTAAACGATGAAATCGAATTATGATACACCATTGCACTATGGATCGCTTGTTAGATGCGATAATAATAATTATTATATATTACTAGCGGACCGATCAGACTTCGTCCTGCCCGTACAGCGCCACCTACCGGGTCCAATTGTGAATCTAAACCATTCTCGAATCTCCACGAACACACACAAAAAATTTCATCAAAATTGGTCCAGTCGTTTAGGAGGAGTTCAGTCACATACACACGCACACAAGAAATATATATATTAAGATTTGCATAATTCGTGTCTTAGTATGTTCATGTTATTTTTTAAATTATATTCTTACGTTATTTGAGGTGGGTTAGGACACGAATTTATTCACTGAGCTCCTAGAAACAATATGTCATCAAAACTCCACATGCGTAACACGTGGTTGATACCCATCATCTTCATAATAATATGTACGTTTGGCAACCTAATCGTTTAAATAATGTATGCGTCAAATATTACTATAAATAAAATCTGTTTCAATGCCAATGCCGTTATCGCTTGGTTCGTAATTCCGAATCACGCCACTAGATGTCACTGTGCTGATGACGCGGTTTTGTGAATCGCGGTGTTAAGAGTCTCCGCGAGCGAATGACCCCCCGCGACTGCCGGACTAATGACAAGACCTTACTTCATAGGATCATTTCTATAGTAAGCTCTTCTAGAGACTATCACACTATGTGAGTCCTCACAAGTCACGGTGATGAGACGTAGCGCGGCACCCTGAGCGTGAGGCTGGCGATGGTAGAAGTACCATCAGCCTTCGATGATCGTTCGCTCCCTTCGTAAGAGGGGAGGGTGGGGTGTTGTCGCTGTCTGAGTGGCTTCTTTGAAACTTTATAATACTATGTCAACTAACACTCCCTCAAAATCGGACACATATATTATTTTATAATACAACGTAATTAGTGGTATAATCTAATTGACGAAATACGAAGTTGGTAATTAAAGGAATGCGTTAGGACCGTGACTGAGTACCTATGTAGTAATGCTTATCATGAGTTTATATAAACAAGGTTTATTTAAATCACTGAAAACATCTCAGAAGTTCATTGTATTCATATGAACAACTTTTTCGCTGACCTTATTGGTGATGTTCTTTAACACCTTAACTGCCAAACAACGAGACACAATAGAAAATGTATTGTTTGTCGGTCATTTGGCTTTCAACGTGTTAAAGAGGTCAGGTGCGTGGTACTCGCAACCGTGTCCCTAGTACTAGACTCTATGAGTGTAAACGAAGCACTGGTATGTAAGGATCGTAGCGAACTGGCGGTCTGCAGTTTCTGCCTACTATAGATGTATATGTCGTTTACTTTAGGATACACCATGGAAAGGCGCTAAAATCAGTTGTTACTAATTGTACTGTTATAGGACCTTAGTAAAAACTTGCCAAAAAAATATTTCTGAGTAAACCTCTAAGCATCAGAAGAAACACCTTTTAGTTTGATTCCTGTCAGTCTGGACTTTAGACTTTAATTCTTAAAGTATTGCAAAGGCTAACATAAATGCAATTGCAAAATTTTTGACGACACGGTTGGCGCAGTGGCTGAGTGATCGACTGCTGCGCCGCGTGTCTTGGGTTCGATTTCCGCACGGAACAAATATTTGTATGGCCTACAGGTAATTGCTCCGGGTCTGGCTGTTCGTGTATGTGACTTTAATTGTTTGTAAACGCACCCAAGACACAGGAGATATTCCTAGTCTGGTGCAATGTTTAAAAAAAAATCAATAAATGCAATGTAAAACTCTTTACAAAAGATACAATATCCAATTCATACAGAAATTCTTCTTTTATTTATTTATTTATTTAATACTTTAAGCACACAAATGTACAGAGGCGGACTTAATGCCATAGGCATTTTCTACCAGTCAACCTTTGGGTGATGCAGAGACAAACAGTGGCAGGTGCAATTTCTTAAAAAAAAAGTGAAAAGAAATATATATATTATTATAAGTATACAGACTAATTTATCGTTTACTAAAGTGAAACAAGTAACCCAACGTAGCTCTCGTCGAGCGAGCTTCTTTTGTGGGTGTACTATAGATACATCTCTGCCTAACCCTTCGGGGAATACAGTCGTGATGTACATTATACATGCATACATAAACTGTTCCCCATGGAGGTAGGCAGAAGCTACTGAACGCCACCTGCTACGAGTACTTCGATCCTTACAAACTCCTCTTGCTTCGTTTACGTTTACGTAAACCGGTTGCGAGTACTACGCTCCTGACTTTTTTGAAGAACATCACTAATAAGCAGTGGCGGACTAAGCCCGTCAGAGGCTCGGGCGGCAAAGCTGAATGAGGCCCCCAGCTATTTAAAAAATATAGTTTTACAAGCTTTTTATTCTGTTCACATTTGTATGCGCCCTCGGACTGCCTTGGAGGCTTTTTATGTATTCAGTTCAGCAGGCTTTGCTCGAGTTAATTGTCGATTTTGGTATATATTACTTTTTATTTATTTATTTTGGCATATTGGTGTGTGCTAGCTAACATGTAGCAAATTATTTAATTGAATGATGTATAAAGATGATTGACATAATTATTATTATTTGACATATGTTGTATAGCTTCAAGTTCTTCAAACCTATCAGACAGACGTGTTACTGGGGAGTTTGTTGCGCCACTTCTTCTTCCCAGCAATAACACTAGGAAGTGGTGAAGGGTGGGCGTTTTGGGGGACTGTCTTATGTAAACGTTTTTGACGTTCAAAAAGTGCTGATTCTCAGTCTCAGCCTAATTTGAACAAATGAATTTTGATTTTGATTTTATGTAGTGTTTATGGTTATGTCTTTAATATCTGGCAAGTGAAATAAATTTCAAAGTACCCGCTACAAAGACGGGAATTCCCCAAGCGTATTGGAAGGGTTCAGCAAAGTTAAAAGAATATTAGTATCGCGTAAAAAGTCTAGATGGCTGTAGTGTTTTGATCTTGATGAAATTATGTAGGTTAGGTACTTAGCACATTTTTTAAAGTCTTGTTTAGGATTTGATCAGGGGAATGCGGAGGCATTTGGGGGCCCCCCACAAGACCGGAGGCCCGGGGCGGGCCGCCCCTTCCGCCCCCTGTTAGTCCGCCACTGCTAATAAGGTCAGTGTATGTCCTTCCAGGGCGTCCCCTCCCGTCGTTTCCACGATGTTATATTATGTGTTAAAATATACAATTTACGACGTTGAACGCCAAATGACCGACAAACAATACATGTTCTATTGTGTCTCGTTGTTTGGCAGTTAAGGTGTTAAGTAGGTACCTTCATTTCAGGCGTCATCATACCAGTTATCACAACAGTTTTGGAACAAGTGTGGAGGAAGTCACTATACGTCGCGATACCACACTTCTTGCTGATGTTCGTGGCCCGGTTAAGTCCGATGTTCGCGTTCGGCGGCGGCCTCGCCCGTCTGACGCTAAGAGCCAGGCTCAACGCCTTTTGCTCGCTTAATAGAGATCAGTGCCCTAATTTGGAGTTCGACGATGGTGCATTTGACGCCAAAGTCTGTTGTCGTAAGTACTTATTTGTTTAGTAGTTGCGCCCCACGATGTAATTCGCGGTTAAAAAGTTAATTTAAAAAAAAATAGAAATTCCTACGGGGAAACTGATACCTAACTGATTTTATTCAAATACATTCACCCGTTTCAGCGTGACGGAGTAACAAACACACACACACACACATACACACACACCGATAAACTTTTGCATTAATGGATAATATTAGTATGCTTCATTTAATGAGTAGGTATCTACACCAACAGCATACACATTTAAAATTTTCATACGCAGGTATTACCACAAATTACCGGTGTAAATCAAATCGGGTTTACTGCGCGTAAATATCAACAGCCGAATCTTTTTTCTTAAACTCGGAGTACCCACAGAGATACTGTATTTACTCCGAGTTTGTACTGTTGGTTACTGAAACTTTAATGTGGTTCTAATTTAACTCACTTGGACTTTACCCTTCATTCATAAACCCGGAGTTAAGTTCGTATGGTAAATCTGAAGGTTATACGGTTATAACGTTACTTTTTATTTTATTAATAAGGGGTATGAATTTGAAAAAGCTACTACATAATACCTTAATTTTAAATAGCGCCATCTATGTTAAGCAGCGTGAACTAATCTTTCGCAAAGCGAATCAAAAGGAAGCCGTACGTATTTCATGCGTGGTGCCCAAATTAGTCACCTCCAAAATGTATAGATGGAGATTGATATGATAACTTAACCTATTAAAATAAAGTCCATTTTTAATAAGCACTGTTCGCTATTTCCCTTTCAGAGTCTAAATCTTCTGAACCGTTCCCATATTTCGTATCCTACGAAACTGGATTGTTTGACCTCATTAATTTGTTCGTACTATTTATCGGTTTTTCGGTAAGTAAATCATTGTACCTACTTCTAGTCTATATTTTTTTTTTAATTTCATCCAAATCCATTTAGCCGTTTCAGCTTGAATGAATAACAAACATACACACACACGTTTACCGAAAAAGTACATGTACTTTTTTTATGAAACATACGCCCCCATACCAAGAATTTCACTTGTGACTTGAAATCATGAAACAATAAAGCAAGTAAATTATCCTATATTTTTTTATAACACGTTTCCCCACACTAGGCCGGGCTAGACTAACTGTTATAAAAAATATAGTAAATGTTTGTAAACGCACCTACGATACTGTTGTTTGTGTATGTGAGTTTAAATGTGTGTAAACGCACCCACGACACAGGAGTCTGACTGCATTTTAATATCTATGAACTTTAACTGTATAGGCATACACGCATAGATACCTCTTAAGTTTAGTGGGGCGTTGATGAAGACTGCTGAACTAAAGATCCTAACAGTGTAATAGCCTTTTGTCATCTTATTAGCAGCCCTGAGTCCGGATTTGTGCTCTGTTGACGGCAATAGGCTCGCCCTCTATACATAGTAAAACCAGCCTGTTACTGTCCCACTATAGAGCAAAGGCCTCTTCTCATACAGAGTAGGCAAAAAGAAAGAAAAGAGAGTGCAATATTTATTAGCGACAAGCATTATAGCAAATTAATAATGAACCAATGTCGGCCAAAAAGTCTCCCAGCATAATGCTGTGTTATTAAAAAACCCTACGGTTAAATTAAAAAATAAATGTCACAAGTATAATGTTACGTTAAATGATTTGAATGCACCCTGTTCGTTTGATGTCTTCTAATGCACTGACGTTAACCAATAAAATTGTCACTTAGATACCAGTACAATGATTGTTGTAAACTGCTGCATCAGCAAGATTTCGGTTGCTTAGACCGAGCAATGTCCCTTCCACTCTAATAATATTTGATTACCATAATAATTGTACAAGAAACACTTATCTAGACACTATGCAGCGTTGTAAATAAGGAAAAGAGTGTTTTCGATGAGCTCTGGCATCCAATGTAAGATTTAACTCTGTACAGTTAAGGTTTTCACTGACCCAATGTACCTCCAATTTTCTCAATTTAGACGACCGATGTGACGCGTGACGCGGCGGGCGAAGGTCCGCCTGCGACGCAGTATGTTGCGGGTTCGATCCCCGCCCTGGGACAAATGTTTGTACGATCTACAAAAATTTGTTCCGGGTTTTCTGGGTATGTGCTATGTATTATAAAAAAATAGCTATCTATTTAATGTATTGTATTAAGAATATCAGTCATCTAGTACCCATAACACAAGCTCTGTTTAGCTTGGGGCTAGATGATGCTGTGTGGATTGGCCAGCATTATTTATTTATTTAATTTCAGATACTGGTTTTATTGATGGAGTACAGAATACCACAGTACATATATGAACAGTTATCAGTATATGGATACAAAGAACCTGAGCAGGTGTTCAAAGCTCAGAGTGTTATGCAAGAGAGAAGCTACGTCCAGAGCACTATTGAAAATAGTAAATAGATTTATTTATTCATTTATTTATTTCACATAAATAAGACATCTATTTCTATGACGTAGGTCTAAATTGTATGAAGCTGCTGTCTGCCACTGGGTAACACGATACCCCTTGCTAAGACTGGTCAGACTTTCGGGCCCGTAACGACTCTCAAAATTCTACAAATGACAGCCGGGACCAACAGCTTAAATTGCTTTCCGAGACACGGAGGATTCTCGATATATTACGAACGGTCCCCAATCCACAGACTGACGTTGGCGAGCGTATCTTAACCTTCGATCGACTCGTGCGACTGTTTTAATTTACCCACGAACTCCTCATTGACTAACATACATAAAAGATTATTTTATACTTACCCGTTAGTATGCAAGTCATCCTAAATTAAGATTTTTATTTAACACGTTGAACGCTAAATGACCGACAAACAATACATTTTCTTTTGTGTCTCGTTGTTTGGCAGTTAAGGTGTTAAGTATCCAAACCTTTCAGAAATGTACGACGACGATGCGTTACTAGTTCACGATGTACATAAGCAATATAGGACAACTGGTAAGAGCATTCGGAAGAAAAAGAAATTGACCGGCGTCAAGGGTATTACTTATTCGACAAAACTCGGTAAGTATGTATTACTCGAACGTACAGGATGTACAGTACGTACTAAGGCGATTGGCACACTGCACCACATCACGCAGCGTAGCGCGGGAGTGCGTGTTGTTACGCTGTTTGCAATTATCTGTGTTTGTATAGAAAACACGCGTAGTGCAACACGCAGAAAACGCATTCGCGCGCAGTGATCGTCGTTCGCCGTCGCACACCCCGCTGCGTGATGCGGTGCAGTGTGCCAATCGCCTTAGCGTAGAGTAGGTTCAAGTGTGGCGACCGTTTCCCGGAAGACGCAGCGTGGGTAGGCCCCACTAACCGTGGACCAATGATGTGAAGATTGCTGGAAGCCGAAGGATGAGGGTAGCGCAGGACCGATCGTTGTGGTAATCTTTGGGAGAGGCCTATGTTTAGCAGTAGACGTCTTTTGGAATGAGTTTTTTTCATTGTTGTACCCGGTTGATGGCAATAGGCTCGCCCCTATTACTGTGTATGCGTGTGTACTATCGTTACACCTCTGCCTAATCCTTCGTATAATACTGGTTGTTATGATGCATGAAATGTTAGATATTTTTTCAAAAATAAGTGACTATTGGAACGAAGTTCCTTATCGCAAGTTGCGAAAGGGGGCTGGACGGAAAAAAATAAGACGAAAAGTTGTAACGATACTTTTTGCTATAGTTAGCCGTGCGGCGTGCGCATGTTTCTCTGTCTGTCTGTCTCTCTCTCTCTCTCATAGAAAGCAACCCAGTTATTTTTGTTTCGTCTTTCTATTTCGCATTGAACAGTGTGGTGTCGCGACGATTATTTTTGTTGACTGTATAAAGGTTTTTTGTACATAATAAAAAATTATAACAAAAGGAACTTCGTTCCATCCGGGTGTCCCTTGACACCTCTCAAGTTTTTATACTTTTTTTTTTTGATTCGTTTACCTATATCAAATGCAAAAACAATACCTGTATTTGTATAGCATATCCTTCGAATGTGCATAAACTTGCTTCTAACCGCTCATCACTGGGTGTATCTCTTTCTCACAACTCTCTTAGTGAAATATAAATACATTTTGGCCACGCTCACTGGCGAGTTGGTCCTGACATGCGTACTCTTAAGATTGATCCTCACAAAATATGGTTTCATACAAATACAGAATGTTAAGATATAGCCACACTAATGTCGGCCAACAGGACTTTTACAAAAAAATATAGAATACCAGGATAAATGATTAAAAAGGAATATTTTTGCTATGTGAATATTGGTAGCATTAATATTCTCAACTTGTGAAATATTATGGGACCTTAATTATAATGTACGCACTGCTAGTACGCAGGTCCCTCCTCCCTGTAAGAGCGAGTGGGCCTGTAGTTGGGGGCCCAGAGCGAATTTCCAAGGTCCCGCATTTGTAACAAACCAGAAAATATGTAATTTAATAAAAAATACAGGTATGTTCCGACGGCACGGTTGGCGCAGTGGCTGAGCGATCGACTGCCGCGCCGCGTGCTGTGGGTTCGATTCCCGCACGGAACAGATATTTGTATGGCCTGCAGGTAGTTGTTCCGGGTCTGGCTGTTCGTGCATGTGACTTTAAATGTTTGTAAACATACCCACGACACAGGAGAAATTCCTAGTGTGGGACAACGTTTTTTTTTTAAAAAAAAATATGTAATTTTCATTTTAGGCGAATGCCTAGCCATACTAGGTCCAAAATCTGCCGGCAAGACTTCATTACTGAATATGCTAGCCGGAACCCTGGTCATGACGAGAGGCAACTGCTGCATAAACGGTATCTACGTCAGAGGTGATCGGATGAAGGTAAGTTGTTGGTGATGTTGATGTTCAATAAATAAATAATGCAGGACAATCCACACAGCATCATCTAGCACCAAGCCAAGCAGAGCTTGTGTTATGGGTACTAGATGACTGATATACTTAATACAATACATTACATAGATAGTTTCTTTTTTTCAATTATGTCTGTTAGGTACGGAGGCCAGCACATCAATCTACCCCAATCTGTAAATCTTTACACAACAGGATGTATAGCGCTATCCCGTTTTGATCTATGTCATATTCACGCGCCGCTGCGTACAAATGCTTCTACGCTGTGTCTACGCGACGTTTATAGGAATTAATAGATGAAAAGAAATAACACCTTTCCTATTTCTGATTACACATATTTTTATTATTATTAACACATCACTTTCCAATATGAATTAATTCGCCATAAAAGGTTGTTTCTGAGTAGTTTGAAAGACGTTTTTACTGTTGACGTCACATTGTACAGACGCCAGCCTGTCAAGCTATCCCAAATTGTCACATTTTCCCAATTGAACATGAACCTTATCCTTTTGAAATAAAGTTTAAATACTATCAAAGAAATTTGACAGATTGGGGTAGCTTGATGTGCAGGCCTCTGTACGATTACGTCTTCTGGCTTTTACTAGAGAAGCAGAAATATACAGCGGGTAAGCTCATCAGCTTAAATGCTGCATTTCCCTGCTTCGCTTTTGATGAAGTCACTAAACATCAAAAGATTAACAAGATAAAATGGCTGCATATCAATGAAATCTTTCAACTTTTCTCTCAATGTCGGAGTTAGTTTCGATATGAGTGTCGCAGTTAGTGACGGGTCATAGATATATTTATTATAGTTGAGTCCTTGAAGCTTGCTTACAACGCTTCCAATCTTGATAGCAAAGATAACAAGGGCACGTGGTGACTCGGTTAAGCACGGCAGCTCACGCAAACGTTCACACTCTTCCTTTGCTTCCAAGTCAGGATGATAGAATCGTTGCTGAAGGGCCTCCATGACAATATCTGGATCTGCGTTCATCAGTAGTCCTTCAACTGCTGCCTTCGCGTCTCCTCGAAGACTTCTTTTCAAACGAAATATGTTGTCAGCTGCCGTCAGGTGATTGGCTGTCTCGTAGTACGTAGTATGAAACTCTAACCAATCATGATGGTCTCCATCAAAGGTGGGCAGTACGGTTAAATTGTATGCGAGTTCATCTTCATTGGATTCTAGTTCTATTTCAGCAAAACGGGCTTCGGCTAATTCTAATTTTAGTTGCATAACTTCGGTCTTAGCCTTTGCTAGGCGGCGTGCCTTCGATTCCTTCGTATCGGACCGTGATACGAGATCGCTTTGACGGCTTGTTTTGACTTGTTGTGTGGCAGTTCTTATATCTTCCTGTTGAGTCGTGGGATCGGCAAGTGTTTCTGATAAAGTCGTTGTTTGTGTGGGAGCCAAACCAACTGTGTCAGATTCAATAACGAATGACATCGTGACAACTGAAGTAATCTGATGAGAATATGAACTGATTTTCGAAATTAAAATATATTAATGTGATCTTTGTCGGTCAAAATCTTAATTGGAACTACTGAATCTGACTTCGAGCGTTATTTTTATATGCATGGTTGATTCGTACGGTTATATACAATTACTATTGTTAAACAGTTTTTGTTTATTGTACAGACGCCAGCATGTCAAGCGACCCCAAACTGTCAGATTTTCCCAATTGAACATGAACCTTATTCTTTCGTCATAAAGTTGAAAGCCTATCAAAGAAATTTGACACATTGGGGTGCCTACCGCGTCAGGATAACATGAACAACAATAAATGCGCGCTCGGATATCGAAACGTCTTACTTAGGGTCACCATAAATAACTGAGCATTTTAAAAAAATGGAGTTCATGACTAAATAAAAATGGCCGCACGGGTCGTTCGAAGGTACGCTTGTCGAGGTGGGTCCGTAGATGGGTGGCGGTCCATTATATTTCGAAACTCGTGCGTGCCTCGGAAAGCACGTTAAACTATTGATCCCGGCTGACATTTGTAGATTTTTTAAAGTTGTTAGCTCTGGTGTCGTGTGAGTGGTCGGAAGCCCGAAAGTCTGATAACCAGTCTTACCAAGGGGTATCGTGTTGTCCAGTAACTGGGTTGTGGAAGTCAGATGTCAAAGATCTACAAATGACAACCGGGAACAACGGCTTAGGGTACTTTCCGAGGCACGGAGGAGTCTCGATATATTTATTACGAACGGTCACCCATCCTTCGATCAACTCATAAAGACGCAAACGCTTCTTTTTTGATTAGTGTATACTCTCAGAAATATGAAATACTTTACTTTTTATATAAAATATGGCAGCCCTAGACTAAACCAGCTTCTAAGTCACGATTACAGCAATCGTAAAATAATATATATATTTAGTAATAGATTAATTAAACAACGGGTAATTGTTAACCCACTGGATTACGAAGAAGTAAAACAATCAATCACAAAGTAAGATTGTGCTATTGTTGACATTTTTTCTGTCAGCTTTATTTAAGAGCTAACTGTTGCCCGCTATTTCATCCGCGTGGAATTTAACAAAATTAAAAGGATTTTATATATTTTTGCACGTACCCTCAGCTACTACGGATAACATTAGGTATCCGCCAGTTAAAGTCCCTTCGAAATCGGTCAAGCATTTTTAGAGATTACCTCAATCAAACAGACAGACAAAAGAATAGTTTATTCCATTTTGGTATAACTACCGTATAAACTTTCATATGCATTTAGTAACAATGCTGTTATTTGGACATTATTACAGTCAATTCAATTTTTATTTGTATAGGCGTGCTGTTGCCCGCGACTTCGTCCACGTGTTAAAGAATTACACAAAATTTGAAGGTTTTTTTTTAAAGCATATGTTACTCCTTAACACATTAGCTATTTGCCAGTGAAGGTCTGGTCAAAATCGGTCCAGCAGTTTCGTAGACTACCACTGACAGACACACGTGTTTGAAAGCACGGTTGGCGCAGTGGCAGAGCGATTGGCTTTTCCGACACGCCGCTACGTGCTGCGGGTTCGATTCCCGCACGGCTGAACATTTGAACGGCCTACAGGTAGTTGTGCCGGGTCTGGCTGTTTGTGTGTTGAGTTTAAATGTTTGTACACGCACCCACGATACAAGAAAAAAATCCTAGTGTGGGGCAACGTTTTTATAAAAAATAGGAAGCTGAATAAAACGAGTACTTAGCCTTGTGTGTCACGGATATTTTGAGCATGTGTACAAACTTTCTCTCTTTTCTCTCAATTTCCGTCCTGTCTTGTAGTCTTCCATATGGTCACGTTACCACTGTACCTAGCGTGGACGATGTCATATCTTATCAGCAACAGTGCTAACCGTAATAGACGCGACGCGGCGACGGTGCAAGCGTGGGAAGGCTAAGAGGAAGCGGAACAGGCATCGCATTTCAGCGAGATCCAGAGATAATGTGACCATGTTGTACATAGGTCTAGATTGATATTACCCTAGGTACAACTACTCTTAAGGCGCCTGTATACGTCCGTTTTTTTCACCGGACAACGGACCGTTCTTTTTCGCCGGATTCGCGGAAGATTTATAATGACTGTGTGTACGTCCACCGGACGGCGATACGGTGTCCAGCACATACAAATGTGAAAGTCATGGCCCGTTGTCCGGTGAAAAAACGGACGTCTACAAGCGGCTTAGATACAATTTCGAACTTTGACTTTACCGTGCTAAGTAGAGTAAGCGTCGCATACGAATGTAGACATTATTATAAAAGCGTTAACGTTAATAATCCAATGAAAAGCTTGCTACTATTCGTTTATATGAATATGAACATTAAATTTGCAGGAGTAAGGTTCATATTCGTATAGAACGCATACCGTAAAACGGAGTTAGATTGGTTAATTTTGAAATGAATTCCCATGTATCTTTTAACGTTTTTAAATAAAAAGTCGGAAAAAATAAAACGGTTGAGGACTCTTGAGAGGAGAAATGATAACTAAATAACGATATTTTAATAAAACAATATTAATAGTTCCATGGAAAAAGGAATTAAAATTATTAATTAAATCGATATTGAAAATGGGGCTGCTTTGATAACACATAATTATTTAATTGCCGTTCAAGGTCACCCCTATCTAGAATGCGTTTTCGACCAAAATTCAGGGTTTCAAATTTTACGGTTTTTCATCTACTTAGAACTAACTCTAATAACTAACGCATTGGAAAAATATAGCCTAACGACTAGAATTTCGAATAGACAAATGAATGATCGTGTGCGTTCCCTTTAACGGGTGAATTGGAGACAATAATTCATTTCTGAACAATTATCAAAGTCGCCCTAGTTCGCAAAGTTACCCCGTTTTACCGGTACTTTACTAAGCAAAGTAAGAGTTGGCATTGCTGTTCTGGTTTGAAATGATTGCTTACGTTACGTTACAGTACGTTCACAAGATCAGTTTGTCATCAAGTACTGGGGGTATGGACCAATTCATGACGGGCGGACAAAACTTGGTGTTTATAGCCCAACTAATGGGATACCCCGATATGTTATCGTTCTTGTTTGCATATGAGGCACTACGGTGTATGGGTAAGCAATAATGATATTTATTAACATTTATTGTAATAGGGACTCTGTTTCTAAACTCGGACGGCACGGTTGGCGCAATGGCTGAGCGATCGGCTGCTGCGCTGCGAGTCGTGGCTTTGATTCCCGCACGGAACGAATATTTGTATGGCCTGCAATTAGTTGTTCCGGGTCTGGCTGTTTGTGTATGAGTTTAAATGATTGTAAACTCACCCACGATACAGTGTCCTAGTGTGGGGCAACATTTTTAAAACGAAAAATAAAACTGTAGACTGCAAAAAACAAAACTTTGTTTTTTGATAAATAATGTGGAATACAAACTTATTTTTGCAGTTGGTAAAAAATAGTTTGTTTGCTTAAGTATTCATCTCTACCACTACATCGACTTGGCGTTTTGTATGCAAACGTAGCCCTTGACTGAGATGAAGATGGTCATCCATTTCTTTCCATTACCAGGTCTCCTTCAAAATAAAACTATAGTATCTAAATACAGCAGCGGTTGCTTGCGCCGCTTGTCGCTATGCAGCGCATTAGTGTTGGCTCCAACGGTGGCCTTTCTAGACGATCCTATGAGGGAGATCGATGCCAGCAGCAAGCCGCTAGTCGCCAAAGCGCTGCATCGGCTGAGGTCGGAGCCGGCGTCTCTTATAGTGGCTGAAACAAGGTGAGAAATTATAGTTAGAAGAATTTATAAAGATATAGAAGAATTTATAATATGTAAGAATAAGAAGTTGAAGTTGCTGGGGAGTTTGTTCACCACTAGAAGAAAACACTAGGAAGTGGTGAAGGGTGGGCGTTTTGGGGGACTGTGTTTTGTAATCGTTTTGACATTCAGAAAGCGCTGATTCTCAGCCTAATTTGAATAAAATAAATTAAATTTTGATTTTGATATTGTCTTCACGTTAATAAAGTGTTAACACATTCATTTATCATTGATACTTTGGTATGGTATCGACGCCAGCACTTCAAGCTATCCCAAACTGCAAAAAAATCCCAGTTGAACATGAACCTTATTCTTTTGTAATAAAGTTGAAAATGTATTAAAGAAACTTAACACACTGGGGTGGCTTGTTGTGCTGGCCTGCACATCTTCGCTATCAATTTAATTTTAAATTTTACTTAGACACATTTCGACGTAAGTAATCCCACACGTAGGCCACTCCTATATTTGAGAATAGAATAGAACAATCTTTTATGTACCTACACCATAAAAACTCACAAATAATGACATTAAAAGCTAAATACAGAAGCCAGCACATCAGCTATCTGTCAATTCTCCCAATTGAACATAAACCCTGTTTTGTAATAAGGTTGAAAAACTATAAAATAAAACATTGACACATTGGGGTGACTTGATGTGCAGGCGTCTGTACATAGGGTCAAACATCGGTAACGCCTTTATAATACAGTTAAACTGTTTACGACGTCATCAGTTAGAACATACCGGTTATATTGGCCATAACAAGTCCCGGATGAATGCCATATGACGGACTTATAAATAAATATTTTTTCGCAGTTTTCATTAGGTTAAAAAACTTTTTCAACCTTGCTTTTTACGACATCGCTCATTACGACATACCTTTTCCTTTATTTCCTTTCTAAAACATACAGGTCCTCAAATTCTTTCTTTCCAGTATGGACTGGCGTCTCCTGCAGCCGGTGTTCGACCGCATAGCAATAATGGCGAAGGGTCAGTTCGCGGCCATTGGACCAGCACAGGAGATCCTCGAAAAAATAGCCAAGGGGTACTCGGCACGGATCAAGCTTAAAATGGTCACAGCCTACAGGACACAAAAATACAGATCTTACGCTGATGAAAGTTCTTCTTCTTGTGAGCTCTTTATCTCATTCTAATTTATAAATAGTACTAGCTTATGCCCGTGGCTTTGCTCGCGTGAGTACGTCGATAAAAACTAGCCTATGTTACTTCTGAATAAAATAAATTACCAATGGTGAAAGATTTATTAATATCGGTTCAATTGTTTTACAGTTTTTCGATTACATACAAACAAAACATTCCTCTTTATAATATTAGTAGGTACAGATAAAACAAAGTAGCTTTTCGTGTTCGCCTGTTTGTCTGCTTATTTCAAATAAATGGCACATTTGATTTTAATGGGGTTTTCACTATTTTATGAGAATTAATTCCGGAAGAATTTTGTGAAATTAAGTCAAACATTAATCTATAATACTACAATAGAGGAGCTCGTGGCTAAATCAAAACAGCCGCACGGGTCGATCAAAGGTTTAGCTATGCTCCGATATATCCGAAGTCAGTATGTGGACGGGTGAAAGCACGCTAAGCCGTTGGTACCGGGTGTCATTTGGAGATCTTGGTCAGTCGTTATGGGTACTCAGAAACCGACATTCTGCCATGCAGTCTTACCAAGAGCTATCGTGTTGCAAAGTAACGGGGTTGTGGAGGTCAGATAGGCAATCGTTCCATATAAAATACAGGTATACAGCTGTATACGGTTAGACTGAAAACAGATCCCAAAATAGATGGGAAAAAACTAGGCAGGTAATCTATAAAACACCAGAATCTAGAATATGTTTTAATGTTTTACCACATCAGTGGATTACACGCATGTAAATCACGGGTTGGTAACTAGTATTATTTTTAATCTTTGGTCTACTAGGAGCAAACGAGACAGCTGAGCTACTGAAAAAAGCAAGATGGAAAATCCCAATAACACTTTGCTTGACCCGGGAATAGCACCCTGAACTTCATGCTCAGTAGAAGCGCTTGCTACCACTGGACCGACGAGGCTGTTGCGGGATGCTTTGTTGCAAAGAGATGATCAATTTACGGTTTATACCTTTACAGCTGAATCGGACGTAGACACCCTGACAGCAACCAATGCCCCCACAGACAAGAGTGTGGTGTTCGCGCAAACTTTAAATGACTTCAAAAGGGACTTTCTTGAAACATTCGACACCAGCAGGCTTTGCAGAGAACATTTGGTAAGAGATAATAAAAAATCAACCGCCTCCAAAAACACTAAAAGGTGTAAAGTAACTGTTTTCAAACAGTTCCAGGAGTTGGTGGCATAGTATACAATTAATCACACGAAACCACCAAAGCTTTTCCCAGTTCCTCACTTCTTCTTCTGTTCCAGATCAGTTATTTTACACCTTTTAGTGATTTTTTTGGAGACGCTTGAATTTTTTCTGAAAGTTTTCGCTAGAGGAAAGTGGAAATTGTATGCTTTTCTAACTCCCCCGCAGTTTTTTACTGATAAATTTCGTTGCGGAACCCAAGACAGTTGAATCGTTTCGCCAGGCTCTTCGAGTTTCATTGACTGACACTTTTCTGAGACTGACTTTTCATTGACTGCCGATTTCAATAACGTATCAATACAAATCTCAATCTGCTAAAACTGACGATCTGATCCGCCCTTTCATATTTCGGGATACGCCCATAGTCTTAGTAGCAATATTCTTAAATACTAGTGTTAGTAGACATACATGTATCATTCAGTGTGGAGTTTCATCTAATGTCGCAGCATTGGAGACGCCCATCTATCTGCGAATAAATTCAAGATATTGTTGGTACTGCCACGAAGACGAGCAAGCAGGGAAGCGCTTCTTTTCCGTATGATGGCCCCAAAAACCATAGATTGTAACTTAGTCTAGGCCCTCTGGTTTTGACCATGATCTTCTGGTGTACCATATTTCTTCTTCTAGTGTATGCTGTTCTACTTTATTGAAGACGAGCATCAATTACAACGCTACAGTGTGATGTTCACAAAGCTACAAGAATTGAAAGAGAGATACGATGAACTGATAGAAGATTACTATCTCAGCTCCACCACAATCGAAGATGTGTTCTGGAGACTTGAGTATGAGAAGGAACCTGTACAAAGGGCTAGATCTGTTAAAAGATCTTAAAATTGAACCTTGATTTTGTAGTCGGTAGATAGATAGATTTATTTATTTGTTGAAACATGAGTTACATAATATGGCATGCAGGTTGACAGCGAAAAAATTCGTTCAGTCATGTTTGGCCTTTACGGCGTACAAATATTACATTGTTTTGCTTACGTATACAATTAATCTCTTAAATGTCATTCATCTAAATTTCTTGAATTGAATTACATGTCCAGTAGTCAAATGTCAATAATAAAATATCAAATCAATCATATCAATGTCAAATTATACAAATTAGAGATAAAATAGTTTACTGTCGGTGCTATTCATATATCCATTGATTTCCAACCATTGGTCCGCCAGAGCTTAAATATAGTCGTGTGTTTTTACTCAAAAATGATGTGTCATTTATAGATGCAAACCGGTTTTTTTTCTAGAATTGTTGTGTTGTGTTGCTGCCTTGTTGGTCTAGTGGCCCCAAACGCGTTTGCTGAACGAGAGGTCCTGGGTTCGATTACCAGTTCGGGCAAAGTGTTATTGAGTGTTCCAATAGGAATTCTCTCATTAACAGGCCGTAGTTTGGTTTTTGCCCGATTGATGAGAATAGGCTCGCCGCTTTTTACATGGGACTTGAAAAACATAACTGGCGTAATTTGCACATCTGCTCGACCCTTCTCGGAATACAGGCGTGAGGTTATGTTTTGTTGTGTTTTCTATAACAAATTTACAATAGATTAACAATTATAAATTTACATATGTTACTTATGAGTTTAATGAACATGCTTAGTTGTGATTAAGTTCCATTTTTGATAAAGACAGCATTTTTATCTGGTCTACAATTGGATCCTGGATAAGAAATGGTTGGGAATCACTGGTCCGAGCTGTTTAGTGTAAATGTAATTTTTAATTCCACCTGGGCTCCTGGGCTCTTGGAGTTAGACTCTTAGAATTTCTCAGTAGCAGCCCGATGTCTGGAATAGGGTAGTTTCCTTAAAAAATCTGATTGGTCCGAAAGTTGGATTACTCAAAAATACTGGACACGTATTTTTCCTTTTGTCACGTAAACCAAAAATGACGACGATATAGTGTGTTGAAATTGCGCGTGACGTCACGCCGTGCTACACTTTTCGTTAAAAGTGTAGCACGGCGTGACGTCACAAGCCCCTTCTCCTGAACTTCGATGTGCTATATCATTGTCACTTTTTATTGAATTAAGTAAGCAAAAAATACGTGTCCAATATTTTTTGGTAATCTTACTGACGGACTAAATAGACTTCATATATTTTTACCTAGGACACATCCCTATTGTGCCTGGTTGATGACAATAGGCTCGCCTCTATTGCATGGGTTGGCAAAAAGTGGGTGTAATATAGGTACACCTCTACCTAACCCTTCGGGGATCACAGGGAGATTTTATGTTATATTTTTATTTATTCTTACTAAAGGACCTGAATAAAACTCGACATAATTATAAGACCGCTAACTAAGGAAGATAATTTTGTTATACGAGTTGAATTCATATCTTAGGTGGTTGGCACACTGAACCGCATTACGCAGCGGGGTATGTGGTGACGGACAACGAACACTGCGCTTGAATGCGTTTTCTGTGTGTTCTGTGTGTATACAAACACAGATACTTGCAAACAGCGTAAGAACACGCACTCCCGCGCTACGCTGCGTGATGCGGTGCAGTGTGCCAATCGCCTTATTGCTATTTTTGTAAATTTACCCTTTGTAAGGTAAGGAAGGTAATTATTATTATTACTGAATCACAAGAAATATATTAAGCTTTTTAACTACTTATTTGAAGGTTGTTTCATTTATCTGAAGTTTATTGGATTTGAACCTTAGTGGAATTACCGAAACTACCGGAAGGGGCAACTAGAATCAATCATTTTAGTATTTTATTTAAATTTTAAATTTGACGTTCTAAAGTGCCATTTAAATGGCTTAATTGAAATATTTGACATTGATTTTGACTTTATTATTTAAAAACCAAATAAATTCTAGCCTGACTCGCGCACACAGGGTTCCGTACAAATTTTGGGTAGGTAATTGTTGCACTACTTTTGTGAAACTACTAATTTACGATTTTCGGATTATTTTTCTATACTTGTAGGTACTGGGAGATCTTGCTTCTTGCCAAATTTCACGAGACTAGGTTTTTATTTAGATTTATTTTCGAGTATCAGAATATATCGCATAAATGGCCGTGTTCATTTATTGCGTTGACTTTGAAACTTGATTTTGAGCTCCTAGGGACCAGACACTAACGTATTTAATATTATTTTTAATTTGACACGTCTACACGTCCCTGAGTAAACGGGTCTTGACGGACAGACAGAGGGACAACGAAGTGTTCCTATAAGGGTTCCGTTTTTGGCTTTATAGGTAAGGCACCCTAATAAAGTCCAATAGGTAGGTTGACAACATTGCAACTGTTAATTTGACGAGCTTAGGAATCATTTTATAAATTCCTTTTGAATCTCGTGTATTTTTAGGAAAGTTGATTAAGCCCCATCGTATATCTTTAAAATGTCATGATGGCCCGGTGGTTTAGGCCTTGCCTCTTGTGCACGAGGTTGTGGGTTCAAACCTGGGCAAGTACCAATGTGAGTTTTTCAATACATATGTACTTTCTAAGTTTATCTTGGACATCACTGACATCGGTGAAGGAAAACATCGTGAGGAAACCTGGACTTATATAATTAATATAAGTCTGAAATCGCCAACCCGTCTTGAGCAAGCGTGGTGATTAATGCTCGTGTCTCTCTGTATGAGAAGAGGCCTTTGCCCTGCAGTGGGACAGTAATAGGCTGGTACTGGTATATCTTTGGCAGTTAAGAAGATAGAAGCGCAAAGTCTGATAACCAGTCTTACTAGGGGGTGTCGTAGTAGGGTATAAGCTGTGGAAGTCAGACAGTGGCTCCTTACAAAATAAGTACTGGTATCCGACTGGACTGGAAGCTGACCCTAACTTAATTAGAAAAAGGCTAAGTAGATGATTATTATTCACTTTAAATTTGACTGATAACAATCTGCTAATTTATTATTAATTTACTATCATTTATGTATACTAGTAGGTACGGAGGCCAGCACATTCAGCTACTTCAATCTGTCAAATTTCTTTGATAATTTTTCAACTTTAATACAAAAGAATAAGGTGCATGTTCAATTGGGAAATTTTTACAATTTGGGATATAATGATGTGATGGCGTCTGTGTACCTATCCTTACGGTACGCATGAGGATCCTTCCAGTAGGCCACGCAATGACTTAAGTGCTATTTACAAGTCTTGGCCAAACCGATTGTTACAACCGCGAATATGGCTAAAAAGAAAATTGAATTATTTGCGGAAATCCACAATGACAAAGAGTTTGACAATGTTATACGGAATAATGCGGATAAGCTTATTTGTAAGTAGTGTTAATGAATACCGGTAAGGTTTAGGTAATAAAGGTAAGGTTTCATGGCTGGTATGAAGAACGAGTGCGGCAATGGCTGCGTCGGTCAGAGACTGCTTATAAGTGAGCGCTAAAGAGACCAGCTGTCGCTCGCTATTTGGCAGGTTTTGAGGCTAATTCCAGATATAACAGAAAAAATTATTCTTGAAACTATTTTTCTCAGTAACCGTTATCGCAATAGATCCCGAAAAACCGTATGTTTATCATAATTAAACGCAGCAGAGGACACTGAAAAATATTGATGAAATAATAGTGCAATGTGCGGTATTTTTATTTGTTAGTTAAGTCTGAATTAGTATCTCATTTGCGATACGTTTGCTAAATAATATTACCTGTTACCTAATCAGGACCTAACTGTGAACTACTACGTGCACTGACATGTGTCATCATATACGAGAATAGATCCCAAGACACAGGGTATCCTAGTCTGGAGTCTAGAGTTACTCCATTGCACACAAATTGGTTAAACAATCCTTTGTTGGTGCTTTTAGATTTATTTTTGTGCTTATTATGTCTGTAAACTTGTTCTTAATAATATTCTATTCTATTTATTTATTTTTACGCTTTACATTTTAAGAAGTTTTACAGACTTGTAGCGACATCTATCTCGCCTTATACGAACTAAATCTGACGTGTTCTACATCGCGATATTAAACTTATCCACGCGATTGAGCATAATATGTATTCAAGAACCCGACAGCAACGTCGGGCAGTAGTCTAACAGACACAACACCCGTCTGGTCGGAGGATCCTCCCTTTTTCAATGGTGGATGTGGAACTTTACACCCTGTTCCTCATACCCCCAAAGACTATGACACAATAGTAACAAAGAACTATTTTGCTGATTACAAGTCACCACAGATAAACCTAACCGGGTAGTTTTATGCAAATAAAACTATCTTTCTTATATAGGTAGTATAAATACATTACTACTAGAGTAGAGGAAGACCAAAGAAAAGATGGATGGATTGTGTGAAAGATGATATGGCAAGAAAAGAGGTGACCCATGAGATGACGGCAAATAGAGATGTATGGAAGAAGAAAACATGCTGCGCCGACCCCAAATAAATTGGGATAAGGGCAGGAGGATGATGATGATTACTACTAGAAGTACTATTTCACAAAGGACCCTGGAGTATCCCTGTGATATTCGTTATAATGTAAAAAATCATAACAAAACCCTCTGGTCGGCGATGAGCGCGATGTACTTTTATCCTAAAGGCCAATGGCGTTATGTATGCCATTAAAAGATAACTTTGAAGGTCGAATAGTTAACACTCAAATTACCGACTGACTCAAGAAGCTCGGTGACCTACAGAGTACCACGGGTAGAACCTGGCCTGGCGAAGGGTCACATAGGGACGAGGCCAAAACTCTAAAGTCTTCTACTCCTATTTAATATGGTACTTTCCTGCTGATATTGCCTTTACCATCATAGTTAAAATATGTGTACTAGGTGCAGAAATATACAGTTATGCGTTCGGCTCGTGCACCGCCTTAGACAGACTCTTCACTACCATGAAAATGGACTGGAGCAATGGAATGCTGATATTGTTAAAGGTAAATGTTTAGTTGTGATTTTTATTGGGATTTAGGTACCTACTCCTGAAGAATAGAAAATTCTATGAAAATTGTATAAGGACTGATATTACCTAATACAAGCGTTATATCAAAAGCGTTATATATTATGCCAATATTGGCAAAGCCAACGTTGGTCGCCAATGTTGGGACCAACTGTCACAGGTGACCACGCCGCGCGCTGACATGCACAATTTCTTTCGAGTCTTATTAACCCTATGATTGATTAATGTTTTGTATAGGTACCAGCTGACGAAATAGATGCTTTGCGTAGATTCAGAGGCCATAGTGAACCAGTTTATATGTTTATTTTGGTATGTTTTACCTTTATTATACTAGTGTACCTACTGCATATATGTTTATTGGGTGTTGTGAATCATGTAAATAAAACAACTTATTTCGGAGAGTTAGCAAGTTGAAGTGGCAGTGGGCTGGCCATATCTCGCGAAGAACTGACAACCGCTGGGGTAAACGTGTTCTTGAGTGGAGACCGTGACTCTGCAAACGTAGTGTAGGACGCCCTCTGACCAGGTGGGATGACGATCTGCGAAAGACTGCAGGCAGATGCTGGATGCGACAAGCTGAAGACAGGGCGCTATGGCGCTCATTAGGAGAGGGCTATGTCCAGCAGTGGACTAGTATAGCCTGATGATGATGATGATGATTTCGGCGAGTGCTAGTACTTAACTGAAAATGGATAATTCGTTATTTCGCTCTTGCAAATGTTGACCTACATGCAAATCGTTGATGACCATGCACGACACTAGACTTCATCTGCGTATTTTATCTTTATAAATTATAGCCCATGTTTTATTCAGAAGTATAGCTATAGATTCTGTAAAGTTGTATGCGAATCCGTTCAGAAGTTTTTGCGTGAAAGAGTAATAATCATCCATAGATCCTCACAAATTTTCAATTTTATAATATTGATAGATAATGGGAAGTGGTGGATTTACCAGAAAGTCTGACCTAAGTGTAAGGGTCAGATAGGCAGTCGCTCCATGTAAAATACTGGTATTCAGCTGCAGTTGCTTATACTGGAAGCCAACCCCGACTTAGTTGAGAAAAGGCTAGGCAGATGATGATGAGTAGGAAGTAGGATTTTAAAACACTATTGCAGTTGAGCTGTTAGTTCAAAATTAAAGTCAATTATAGACATAAATGTTACTCAAAATATTTACAGAATGGCAAAGTAACAAAAGTATTTCGAGGTGTGGACACTGTAAAGTTCGCTGAAGTAACCAAGAGGGAGCTTCAATATTATACCCAGGCTCAAGCACAGTTTAGTTTCGACCGGTTTAGCTATGAGCAGGAAGGTCCTGGAACAGACCGGCCGACTTATACGCTAGATGAACCAACACCGGATGAAATGGTAAGTGTTGACTATTTATTAGAGGTAACTTTACAACGTCGCGGCAGATCTCGTAGAAGATGGCGGGACGAGATGGACAAAGCCAAGGACCACATTAGCCCTGGATCGAAACAACTGGAAGTCATGGGGAGAGGCCCTAACCCAGCAGTTGCATCGCAGGCTAACAGTATCAGTGTCAGTAAGTGAAATTACTGACACTGATACTGTTGATGGAGGAAGGTGCAAGAAAATATTGTGTTTCCAAACATTTCTCCAATGACGAAGTACGTAACACAATTATTATTATTGGCAAGAGAGTGACATGAAAAAGCAAATGATATAGAATACCTTTTTAAGTTTTTTCCGAAAAGAATTAAAGAGGACTTAATGCTGGGAATATGTCGGTAACTTAAATTTATTTCAGGCAGCTTAACAACTTACTTAAATGCCAATTCAGGCTATTATGTCTCGTTTTCTGGCAGTTAAGGTGTTACCCTAAATGCAGAGGAAAAAATAACAAAAATGAATAAATAATTACATTGGCCATAAAATAAAATACAATAAAATCGAAATGAAATGCAAATAAGCTAAAATCTTAGAATAAAATAAGTCATAAAATAAAATTAGAATTTATAGTTTATATAATATGCAACGAGTCGTATGATAGGTAATGTTTAAGGTATTTAGTGCTGGCCAGCGGTAGTGACAGTAAGGTCCCAGAACCAAATGATGAGTTTCACCTGAGTAGGTCTCTCCTAACTAAAGCAAGAAGTTAACCAAACTATGAATTGCAGTCTAATGCTTTTTTCTTATGGTTAAGCCATACTTTTAATATTATAAATGTGAAGGTACCTGAGGCAAGGGGTATCGTGTTGCCCAGTAACTGGGCTGTGGAGGTCAGAAAGGCAGTCGCTCCATGTAAAATACTGGTATTCAGCTGCATCCAGTTAGACTGGAAGGCGACTCCAACATAGTTGGGATAAAGCTAGGCAGATGATGAAATGTAAGTTAACTCTGTTGTCTGTCTATTAGTTACCTTTTCCCACAGTAACGGTTGTATAAAATTTAGCCTGGTTAATAAATAAGATATGGGTAAGATAATTGCAATACACGCGGGCCAAGCCGCGGGGAAAGCTAGTACTAAATAAACAAATTTTCAAACTTTTTTTGTAATTTAAGACGGTTAGCGGTTTACGCTGTGCATTGTCTGTCAATGAATGAATTACTAAATGATTTTAAGGACGTAGAATTGCTGGATGCCTTGTTATGAGTACAGACGGGTTAAACGTGCTTTTAGAGGCACAGTGGGATCTGCGTATGTAATGACTGGTTATCCATTCGCGGACCGACTTCAACAAACTTAGCGTAGCTTAACTTTCGATGTACCAATGCGGCTGTTTTTATTAGTCACAAGTCTCTAAAAGAAAGAAATATTTTATTTATAAGTTTACAAATGAAAAACATGGACCTGTGTGAGGCCAAAGAGGCTCTACACTAGTCTCTACATAACCATAAGAGTAATATCTTGTAGGTCTTCTTTTTGGGACAAGCCCGCCACACTATTCCCAAACCACTGCAACTCCTGAAAACCAGAATCAACAGTGGCGACCACCAGAAAACCGTCGACACAATGAAACACGACGAGTCCCGGAGAAACGATTCAACTGTCTTGGATCCCGCAACGAAATTAACAAGAAAAGAACAGCGGAGGAGTTAGAAAAATACATAATTTCCATCTTGTAGGTCTAAATCCTCTTCTCATGCAGGAATATAGTCACTCCCTGTGGTCCTTTCATTATTGTAATGATCTCTTGAAAAATGTAGACTTTCCCTTAGAATTTACTGAATGTAGTAAAAATAGATGTAGAATTAAGGAACATGAAAGCATTTTAGATAATATGTACGCGGAAATTGTGCGTATTCTCTGTGAAGGTGCAATCGCCAGTAACTGTAAGAACGGAATACAGTACAGAAAGCGTTACATAACGGGCTGGAATAAGCATGTGAAGAATGCACATGGACAGGCTCGGCTTGATTTTCAAACATGGACATTGTTTGGTAGGCCGAAAAATGGTGATTTGTATGAAAAAATGATGGAAAGTAAAAGGATTTTTAAAAGTAAATTAAAATGGTGTCAAAATAATAAGGACAAAATAAAAATGAACATCATTGCAAGTCATCATGACGCAAAGAATTTTGGTAGTTTTTGGAAAGCCACGAACAGGTTGAATCCCAGGTCGGGTCTGCCTGTGAGTATTGAGGGCCTTAGTGATCCTAATGATATAGCCAACCTATTCAGCAGAACCTTTAGGGTTGGGTCTCCCCTAGGTACGTCGTCTGGCGGGCCGGAGGTGGTGGGGGGATCCGAAGACATGCCTATTAGGTTTGCGGCCAGGGAGATAGCTACTGTCATACGCAACTTAAAGAGAGGCAAGTCGCCGGGTCATGACAGCCTAAGCATAGAGCATTTATTATATGCTGGTAAGCACGTAGCGCGAGTTCTAGCAATGTTTTTTAACTTGTGCCTGAGTCACTCATATCTTCCAGCTGATTTACTTAAAACTATTGTTGTGCCCATTGTTAAAAATAAGACTGGAGATGCGAGTGACAAGAGCAACTACAGGCCTATATCCCTGGCTACCATCATTGCAAAGGTGTTGGACAGTCTGATTGATCAGCAGTTGGATAAGCATTTAACACTCAACGACGCCCAGTTTGGGTTTAAGCCACATTTATCCACGGAAACAGCTATACTATGCCTGAAACAGACTGTTCAATACTATGCAAGTAGGAAAACACCTGTATATGCATGTTTTCTGGACCTCTCCAAGGCTTTCGACCTTGTATCTTATGATTGCCTATGGAGGAAACTATCAAATGTTAAGAACCTCCCAAGCGATATCATTAGGATGCTAAAGTATTGGTATAAAAACCAATACAATTATGTTAAATGGGCGGGCGTCCTGTCGGCTGCATACGGGTTGGAGTGCGGTGTAAGGCAGGGGGGAATCAGCTCACCCAAGCTATTCAACCTATATGTAAACGAACTGATCTGTGAGCTCAGCAATACCAATATCGGGTGCTCCATTGACGGGCACTGCGTCAATAACATCAGCTACGCGGATGATATGGTATTGCTAAGTCCATCGATCAGTGCACTTAGGAGGCTTCTTCGCATCTGTGAGGACTATGCAGTGGCTCACGGTCTTAGGTACAATGCGACCAAGAGCGAACTACTGGTTTTCAAAGCGGGAAACAAATGTTACAATACTGTCCCACTAGTGACCTTGGGGGGCGCTCAGCTTTCCAGGGTCACGAAGTTCAAATACCTGGGGCATTGGGTCACTGATAGTTTGTCCGATGATGTGGACGTGGAGAGGGAACGCAGAGCATTGGCAGTTCGATGTAACATGCTGGCTCGTAGGTTTGCACGTTGTACTAGGGAGGTGAAAATTACGCTCTTTAGAGCGTATTGCCAATCTTTGTACACGTGTGCCCTATGGGTCAGCTATACAAAAAGCTCGTACAATGCTCTGCGAGTCCAATACAATAACGCCTTCAGAGTGATGTTGGGGCTGCCACGCTTTTGCAGTGCATCGGGGATGTTTGCGGAGAATGGCGTGCCAGACTTTTACGCACTGATGCGGACACGGATAGCATCCCTGATGCGGCGAGTGCGTGACAGCTCTAACAGCTTGGTGGCTATAGTAGCCGACAGGATGGATAGTCCAATGATGTGGCAATGGATGACCAGTCATCGTGCTTCATTTAAATATTTAAAATAAGATTTAGTGTATTGTGTTTTCATATATGTATTGATGTTTTGTGTATAATATTGTAATGTGTGTTTTTCTATAGACTTATGGTCTGAAATAAATGTTATTATTATTATATATTATATTACACCTCTGCCTTCTTTCTGCTTGATACTGCAGACCTAACAAAAAATAGTACCGTAAAAAGAGGTTAGATTGATTAATTTTGAAATGAAATCCCATGTATCTTTTAAAGTTGTTAAATAAAAATTCGGAAAAAATAAAACGGTTGAGGACTCTTTAAAGGATAACTAAATAACGATATTTTAATAAAACAATATTAATAGTTCCATGGAAAAAGAAATTCAACTTATCAATTAAATTGATATTGAAAATGGGGCTGCTTTGATAACATCTAATTATTTCATTGCCGTTCAAAGTCACCCCTATCTAGAATGCGTTTTCGACCAAAATTCAGGGTAAATTTGTGTATGTTTTTCGTCCACTTAGAACTAACTGTAATAGCTAACGCATCGGAAAAATATAGCCTAACGACTTGAATTTCGAATAGACGAATAAATTATCGGGTGCGTTCCCTTTTACGGGTGAATTGGAGGAAATGTTTCATTTCTGAACGATTAACAAAGTCGCCCCAGTTCTCAAAGTAACCTCGTTTTACCGGTACCTCTAAAACTGTTTTATGCGCCATGATTAAAACTATGCTAATCATCATGACATATGCAGGTTAAAATTACATTATGCCACCGCCGCGAAATTACATGGAAATTGGTGGTCCAGGCAGTGAGAGCAGTGAAATTTACGGAAACAACCTCGCTTTTGCATTAAAAAATAGGTAATCACAAGGCTGAATTTCGTTTTGACAATCTAAATAAATAAGCGGATTCATCAAATATAATTATTTAATGCGGTTAGATTATTTTGCGTTTTGACTAGACTATTCAGGGACTTCCTAACAAGCTCTATTAAGGGTCTGTACTTTGTTTCAATAAAAAATAATGTTATGTGTACGCCAGCATATCAAGCTTTCTAAAACTGTTAAATTTTCCCAATTAAATATTACCTTATTCATCATCATCATCTGCCAAGCCTTTTCCCAACTATGTTGGGGTCGGTCGGTCGTAACCGGATTTATACTATAACACCAGTATTTTACATGGAGCGACTGCCTATTTGACCTCCACAACCCAGTAACTGGGCAACACGATACCCCTTGGTAAGACTGGTTGTCAGCCTTTAGGGCTTCTGACTATCCGTAACGACTGTCAAAGATGTACAAATGACAGCCGGAACCAACGGCTTAACGTGCTTTTCGAGGCACGGAGGAGTCTCGTAAAATAAATAAATATGTTACGAACGATCACCCATACACAGACTGACCTCGATAAGAGTAGCTTAACCTTCGATCAACCCGTGCGGCTGTTTTTATTTAGCCACGAGCTCCTCAAACATTACCTTATTAATTAGTAATAAAGTTGCACATTAAGCGCAGTGGCTGAGGGATTGGCTGCTGCGCTGCGTGTCGTAACGTGGGATCGATAACTGCACGGAACAAATAATTGTATGGCCTATTGATAGTTGTTACGGGTCTGGCTGTCTGTGTATGTGAGTTTGAATGTTTGTAAACACACCGGCGATACAGGAGAAATTTCAAGCAAAGTTTGATAAAAAAAAATACAGATTTAAACTCAAACCAAATAAAAAGTTGAGCGACGATTTCACTGGAAGTTATAACTTAAATTAAAAGTAACAAAACAATTATAGAAAAAAATAGGAATAGAATGTTAGGTGTGGGACAAAAGACATGTAAGCAGAATACTCGTAAATGCGTTCCTTACGAAGTTTGTGTGGTGTAAGAAGAGGAAAGATGTTAAGAAACAACGTTGTGGTTTAAAAGAAGATAAATAAATAAATAAATAATGCTGGACAATCCACACAGCATCATCTAGCCCCAAGCTAAGCAGAGCTTGTGTTATGGGTACTAGATGACTGATATACTTAATACAATACATTACATGGATAGATATTTTTTATTATATATAGCAAATACACAGAACACCCGGAACAAATATTTGTAGATCGTACAAACATTTGTCCCAAGGCGGGAATCGAACCCGCAACGTCCTGCGTCGCAGGTGGACCTTCGCCCGCCGCACCACATCGGTCGTCCGAGATGAAGTGACAAAAATTGAAAAGAGTATGCTTAGATAGATAGTTTGCCCACGTCGTTGTTAGGATGAATGAAAGACGACTAAAAAAAGGCAGATGTAGGCGAAAACGCCGGAAGGTGACACCTTTGAAGGACACACACTGACCTTATTGGTGATGTTCTTCAAAAAGGTTAGGTGCGTACTACTCGCAACCGGCGTGCGCAACGTAAACAAAGCAAAAGGAGTACGTAAGGATCGTAGCAGATGGCGTTCTGTAGTTTCTGCCAACACCCATGGCAAAAAGGCATGATTTAATGTATGTGTATGTATAAATAAAAAAAAAGAGGTGAGTTATTGCTATTAAATTGCGATATTAATTTATCATACTGTGCTAGACTACTGTCTAACTAAATGAAATGTGTCTCTATGTAGATGCGATGTGCCCAGTACCCATCACCGTTTGTTATCAACTCCTGCGAATATGTCATTCACGTTCGTACATTTTTCGTTTCTCTAATAAATTTATCTCGACATCAGATTTAGGCCGGTTCACGATATAGCAGTCAGCTGTCAGAATTTTGCAGACCCATGCAAAATTTATGTGCTATGCGGATTTATGACACACACATGATATACAGAGCTTTTACTTTATTCTGATGTACCGTTTGATAATTTGTTGGAAACGTGGAAATAAAAATGTTTTGGTGCGGGTAAGTAGGTTCTTATGGGGTTCTGGCGAAGGTCATAGAGACAAGTGACAGTGTAGGTGATCTCTGGCTTCTGCCCGTGGTTCAGTTCATCTTTGGAATTGTGAATGCGTTGGATGCCGTCGTCTTTTTTTGCGAGTGGGTGATCCATGCAAAGATGGTGGCGGAAAGCGAGAGAGTGAGAGTCTGTCCCTCCACCAGCACCAAAAGAGTAGCTTGGGTCGAAGGGCGTTTCACGACGCCTGGCCACCGTAAGGAGACACACCTCACGCCACCCAAAATCTGCCATTTTGATTTTTTTTCGTTTCATTGTAGAAATCTATCCAACTGTTTGGATGATACGAGGTAAGAAAGAAAGAAAGAAAGAAAGATTTATTTGTCAGAATATAGTACAATAGATGTTAACGTTATAATATTAAGTTTCTTATATTCTACCATTTTTGGTGTACAAATTTTTGATCTTAAATAACTAATAAATAAAATTAAAATAAAATTCTCTTAAGTAACTAATTATGCTTATACAATAGAATTATACACTTCTTATACATTATACATTTCTGTCATCTAGGAATTCTTTTGTTGAATAATAACATGAAGAATGTTATGATATGAATGAAGAATATTACCGAAAATCCCGCGAAATACTCGTACATAACCATTTTTGACAGTTGGGTGAAAGCCGATTCTTTCGATGACGCCTTGTTCAGAGCAATGGGTGATGTCTACAATTATTAAAACAAGAGTACCCAGAAGGTTCTAGAAACACCAGCTTGACAGGCTGACAGGTCCACCAGTCTTACTAAAGAGTAACGAGTTATCGTTACTCTTTAGTAAGACTGGTGGACCTTAACAACCCAGTTACTGAGCGACTAGGTAACCCTCGTAACTAAGTAACTGGGTTGTTTAGGTCAGAAAGCTTACCTGACCTCGATAACTCAGTCACTGGGTAACACAATACCCGTGTTAAGACTGAACGAAATCTGCAGGAGAATGTTGCTTGTCTTTTATACGAAGGATATGCACATTGTGCACTACTTGTCACCAGAGACTACCTCAAGACACTCATACATGGCAGCCATGGGCGCCTATAACATAGGTAATGCATCTTAAATAGAGCGAAGATAGTTTTTTTTTCTGCTAGGATTTTCGATAAATTGCGATTTTCATTAAATTTTGTATGCAGGGGGTTTCGGGGGCGATAAATCGATCTAGCTAGGTTTCATTTTTAGAAAACGTCTCTATAACCGAGCAAAGCTCGGTCATCTAGGTACTTTAAAATTAAACACGCAAACGATGCTAAAATAAACATAAACAAGCTATCACTCAGCTAAGGCTGGGGTATCAAAATACGATTCCCGTTTATTATTTCAAGCTGAGCTTGTAAACAAGGCTGGGTACACATTATTTATGTGACATTAACATTTGTTTGTGTTGTACTGAGCTTCCGTCTGCGTCTAATGTTTCATTGTAAAGGAAATTGGCAGGGAAGCGGCAATGAATTGCGGTCTGTGTGACAGATGGTTATTCTTTTTGGTTTTATCGCTATATTAACTACTTCAAACTTCATCCTTAAGTCACTTTTAATTGAAACAACTATTTGGTAAAAGGATATAATAAATTTAAAATCTCAATATTACAAAGGAAAAACGATTCTATCAAACATTGCGAAATGCTGGCGGTGCTGTATCCCGAGCTTAGACGTAATCCTTGATTTTGAGATGTACTTGAACGAGAGCAGACCATTTTTTATATTAGGATTATTAGTTACACCTTCTAAGCTCGGGATACAACAGCGCCAGCATGTCGTGTCACCGTGGACCACCATGCCACTCAGGTGATGTCACCCTTAACTTCGTAAAGGGCGCTCAGCGATCGCCAACAGTTGTTCTTTCAATCTTTCAGCAACGTGCAACCTTCTCGTCCAGTTATAACCAAACCATGATCAAACGTCACTCTTGCACAACTTTTTGGAAAACTTGTGTATCTTGTCATCATTGGGTACTTCAATTTTTTTCACATTCAAGACTAAAAACGGATTTAAAAAAAAAAAACAAAACTCTTCAAACTTAAACATGTTTACAAGCAGTGTATAAAGTTAACCCCTTGAATGTTAAATTAAATTAAACTAATTTATTTCAGGTCTTTTACCCATAGTATAAAGTTAAAAGAATTTTACATTTGCATAAACATACAGATAATTGAAATTGAATTTAGAATTATAGGTCAAATACAAAATATTCAAAAATGTCGGAAAATAAGCTATATGCTATATGTTAGCTATATGTTAATCCGCGCATGTCTCCGGCTTTACCATTGTTCAACAGCACTGGATGTCAGTCAGAGCATCAGAAAAGCAGCAGGAAGCTACATCCCTTAAAGCACGTCGGTTAGAAAGGCAGGCGGTGCGCAAGCGCCACCGAGCCGAGCTGATGGTGCCGTTCCTCACAGACGTCAACTTTGTGCTGTTCTGGCCACACTGCTTCCACGCCCACCCTGAGTTGTATGAACGGTGGGATGCTAACAGTTGAGTTATTTCTTGGATATTTTTTTATCTTTATCTTTGTTTAAAAAACGTTGCCCCACACTAGGAATTTCTCCTGTATCGTGGGTGCGTTTACAAACATTTAAACTCACATACACAAACAGCCAGACCCGGAACAACTACCTGTAGGCCATACAAATATTTGTTCCGTGTGGGGATCGAACCCACAACACGCGGCGCAGCAGCCGATGGCTCAACCACCGCGCCAACCGTGTCGTCATTGTTTAAAGGGAACTGAATCTTTCTTTTTCTATATTTCCTCCTCGACACTGAAAATGTTTGGACCTATTAACATTATTTATATGTCATGTTTATGGTATAACTTTTTCTTATCTTCCATATCCATACTTAATTTAATAAATGTGAATGTATCTCCGTCTGTCTGTCACCTTTCAAAGTTTAATCAGCTGAATTGATTTACCTACTTATATGAAATTTGGCTTGCAGACAGTTTGAGACCCTTGGAAAGGGCGTAGTATAATTTTGAATCCACAACCTTACTGCATCTGCGATAACCGACATTTAAAATGGTTTTGTCACCCCGATGATCACTTTTCTTCACCAGATATCGTCATGGTTGGCCGGGAGCTAGTAGAGCTATCAGAAGAGAAGATTACGGACATATTCTACGCAGGAGACGCTCCATTGAACGAGGCTTCGCTGCACAAACTGATGTCAGGTCCAGCGCTGGCTATATGCTTCCGTTTGTTGGATGATGATGTCGATTTTGTGCGTTAGTGACATTCGTTTTTATTTAGATTTTTCCTTATAGCTTGGGCTTATGAGAGACAAAGTAAAGTAGAACCTATTGGTAGATTTTTGGCATAGGAATATCGTGACCTCGTCTTTCCCCATAAAACTCACAACGCGTGATCATAGCGTGAACTCGATCAGAGCCAGCCTGTACCTTTGCTGTCCTCTCCCAGCGATGCCCTAAGCCGAGGCCAGTATCCCGCAGGGTGCCCTTAGCGTGAAGTCGCTTAGTTTGTAAGTTTTTATGACTGGCTGGCGGAATTAATTTATGAAGTCGTGGGTGCTTAATAAATTGGCACATTGGTATGTGCTAGCTAACATGTAGCAAATTATTGAATTTAATGATGTATAAAGATGACTGACATAATTATTATTTTTTGACATATGTTGTATAGCTTCAAGTTCTTCAAACTACCAGACAGACGTGTTGCTGGAGAGTTTGTTGCACCACTTCTTCTTCCCAGCAAAAACACTAGGAAGTGGTGAAGGGTGGTTGAATAAATGAATTTTGATTTTGATTTTTGATTGGGCTCCCTGAAAAGTCCAGTTAAGCAGTAGACAACCTCAAGATTGTACTGCGAGTCTATCCTAAGAAAAAGAAAATCATAGAATGGTATATAATAGAACACTATATTATTGTACACTATAAAAACTTTCAAATAATAACTGGCCGCTTTTTGATGAAATAAGAATTGAAAATATAGGTACTTATCAGTCAAGTAAGCAGAACCATATTGCAGTAGGTACACAAGATTAAATGTGTGAATTTTTAGATAGCGTTTAGAAGGTGAAAAGATAGAAAAGTACAACTAATTCCGAGGCCAGATGCTTTTTTGACTGGGCTATACAAAGTTTAATCCTTCTGAAACAGCTTTAGTACGTCGAATCCTCTACGAAGAAATACCGACGAATGAAATATCAAAGTCTTTGAATGACCTGAAACTGCTGAAGACTGCTTTCAACCACTACAAGACCTACAGTCCTACAAGAGAAGAGGTCTGGCAACAACGCAAAGTGGACAGGAAGTTCAAAAAGGTAAGCTGTTGTCCAGACTTTATAATAATGAACTTGATTATTTTAGTTTAGGTATCAATGAACATATACACATAAAACAAAACAATATATGAAGGCTGAGTTTGGAATTGTGAGCCTTTACAGTAGGAACTGTTCCTTAAGAAATAATAGTATTCAAGTCTTAGGAGAAGGAATAGATATGATTGAATTTTTAAACTAAATTTTACTAAACCTAGAAAAAGATAAGCCACAGTATTTTTTTTTGTTTAAACTTTGGCCCGCACTAGGAATTTCTCCTGTATAGTGGGTGCCTTTAAACATTCAAATTCACATACACAAACAGCCAGGCCCGAAACAACTATTCAAATGTTATGTGCGGGAATCGAACCCACGTCAATCGCTCAGCCACTACGTGCCGTCAAAATGATCTCCAAGGGCGGTTCAGGAGGCGGAATAAAAATTACTGCATTTTTTTTAATTAGATTTCTCATAAACTAGAAAAGAGATATGTAATGAAAATGTAGTAGCTCTCTCTCTCTCTCGTACGTAATAAGAGAGAGAGAGTGAGAGAGAGAGAGCTCTTTTACTTCATATTCTTCCTTATTAGTTACTTCATTGTATGTGCTAACCACTAGCTCACATTTACGTATGTTCCTAGTCAGAAGAAAAGCGGAGGCGAGCTAGATTTTTATCAGAAACGCGTCGCATAAATAGACAAGCTTTGGAAGAAGCGTTAGAAGCCAAGAGACAACAGAGGGAACAGCGTAAGCTGGATTTGTTGAAAGCTGGGGTAAGAAAAGTGAACATACTTACTCATGGTATATTTGAATTCACAATCCATTCTAATATTAAAAATGGGAAAGTGTGTGTGTCTGTTTGTCCGTCTTTCACGCCTAAACCACTGAACGGATTTCGATAAAATTTGGCAGAGAGATAGATTGCATCCCGGGAAAGGACATGGGCAATTTTTTTTATCAATAAACTACGCCGAAACCGCGGGCGGTAGCTAGTCTCATATAATAGTCAAGCTTTTGAAACACAAATACTCAATTTCATACTTGACAAAGTTCAAATTCCAATGCAACCGAAATTTATACAGGGTGGAAACGATCATCGACGCACAACCTGATACCATGAGTTCAGTAGGTACCTACATGATTCTGGACACCCTAGCGTTGAAATGATGATGTTATTTTTTAATTTAAAAAATCACCATTACTGTTTAACCTATTCTTAATTGTTGTTGTCATGATAACCCAGAGGTTTAGGCCTCGCCTCTTGTGCACGAGGTTGTGGGTTCAGACCTAGACAAGTACCAATGGGAGTTTATCAATTCACATGTACTTTCTTAGTTTATTTTGGACATCACTGACATCGGTGAAGGAAAACATCGTGAGGAAACCTGGACTTATATAATTAATATAAGTCTGAAATCGCCAACCCGTCTTGAGAAAGCATGGTGATTAATGCTCGTGCCTTCTCTGTATGAGAAGAGGCCTTGTCCTGCAGTAGGACAGTAATAGGCTGGTACTGGTACCATTTTTAATAAATTCCCCCCATCGATAATCTCACTGGGTTAAATAGAAATCATGATTTTTATTGTCAATAAATAATGCAGAATTGATATCTGATTAAGTGGCAATCCATGTCATGTGATGAGTAATGGTTATAACTGTCTTTGATTAGAATCTGGCTGCGTTGGATCGCATGAACGAGGAGTCTGAAGATGAAATACCTGAGGACCTGGTGTCGGAGGTAAGGAACCAATGACTATTATCCTGCTTAAACAAGGTGTACCTGATATAGTTTGAATCGTCTGAACCTCCATATACGGTAGGCCACAATGAGCTAACTATCTTTTGACTTTGAGTAGGCCTAGTGTTGTTCGGAATTCCAATTGAATGCGAGACCAGCTTATACTAGTTTTGTTATCACTGTTGTGTACCGTACTTAACATTATTAAAAACTTTTACAATGGCAGTTCAGTACATTTGTGATCACATACATTGACAAAATGTATGGGAAAGCGCCTGTATTACCTGAATGGTTAGGCTGGTACTATAGTACACCCACATTTCTGCCTGCTCTAGTCTAGTAGCTCTATAAAAATATGATTGTACAGTACAGTAAAAGTAGTTCATGAAGTTACGTTAAGTACAATAAGTACAACTTAAGAAATTCTCAGTTACTCCAAACAACCTATAGATAGAAATGCTTGTCATAAAAGTTGACGTTAAGATTCGCTTCTAAATCTTCTTAAGGAAATAACAGAAGAGGAAGAAGAAGAATGCATGGTAGAAGAGGATGAAAACGAGTACTTTCCACCACCAGGGCTACTTATACCAGGGTTCTATGCTCCCCCTAATGATATCGCCAAATCGAATGGTCTAGCCGTTCTGTTTCCAAAGGCAAGTTCTTTAAAAATATGGTTTTCATTATTAGTCAAACCTCTTTTAAAGTTAGGAAGATTTTCAGTGTAAACTTCGATATACTTCGAATCTTTGACGACTGATGTGGCGCGGCGGGTGAAGGTCCGCCTGCGACGCAGGTGGTTGCGGGTTCGATTCCTGCCCTGGGACAAATGTTTGTACGATCTACGAAGATTTGTTCTGGGTGTTCTGGGTATTTGCTATGGATAATAAAAAAATATCTATCGATGTAATAATGTATTGTATTAAGTATATAATTTATCTAGTACCTATAACACAAGCTCTGGTTAGCTTGGGGCTAGATGATGCTGTGTGCATTGTCGAGCATTATTTATTTATTTATTTAAATGTACTTTCTAAGTTTATCTTAGATATCATTGACATCGGTAAAAGAAAACATCGTCAAGAAACCAGAGATTTATAATGAATATAAGTCCGAAATCTCCGATCCGTGTTCAGCAAGCGTGGTGATCAATGCTCGTGCCTTCTCTGTATGCGTTGAGGTCTGTGCCCTGTAGTGGGACAGTTACACACTGATACTATTAATTTGGTTTAACACAGTTGGTTCGAGAACGCGTGACTCCTCAGCCAGAATATCTGCCGCGTCATGTGCTCGTGCTCCTGGAGATAGGCAAACGGTACAAAGCTCTAGAAGCCATCGCGCCATACAAACATGCTGTCATACATGTGAGTATATTCCTTTTTCAAAAACCTGATTTCAGCAGAAAATCAGTGGTTATTTTTGACGACACGGTTGGCGCAGAGGCTGAGCGATTGGCTGCTGCGCTGCGTGTCGCGGGTTCGATCCCCGCAAGGAACAAATATTTGTATGGCCTACAGGTAGTTGTTCCGGGTCTGGCTGTTTGTGTATGTGAGTTTAAACGTTTGTTAACGCACCCACGATACAGGAGAAATTCCTAGTGTGGGGCAACGTTTAAAAACAAGTCAATAGTCAATAGATACAAAGGCCAGCTATAAGACGTCCTTTGGCTACTTCTAAGACCAAAATAAGTTAATATGTATTACTTACCGGGTATCGGTAATATACAGGGTGGAAGGGCATGATTCTGGACCCCTGGAGCTATGAAATTTTTCGCCTTGTTTTTTTTTTCTGATCTTTTTATTTACTTTAAATAAACTTAAACAACAAACAGAAATACGTCATGATGGCCCAGTGGTTCAGGCCTCGCTCTTTGTGCACGAGGTTATGTGTTCAAACCTGGTAGAAAGTACCAATATGACTTTTTCAATTCATATGTACTTTCTAAGTTCATCTTGAACATCACTGACATCGGTGAAGGAAGACATCGTGAGGAAACCTGGACTTATAATCGCGAACCCGTCATGAGAATGCCTGGTCATTAATGCTCATGCTTTCTCTGTGTGATAAGAGGCCTTTTCCTTGCAGTGGGACAGTAACAGGCTGGTATTAGATTAGAAACATAAATGCAACATAATAACATAACAACAACAACAACAACCTAAATATTTGATTCCAAAGAGTTATTTGTATATCAATGATTCCAAAAGTATTTTTAACAATACCAGAGTTTGATTGTAAGTAGGATGAATATGTATTAGAGATTCCTCATCTTACAGTAGGTACTGCGTGATATTGTTTGTGGATCAAAACAACTAATCCAATTTCACTACACACTTACAAATTTTATACTCGGTTTTGTTTACAATAAGTAACAAACACGCGTGTATTCCCCTATACAGATACAGAGCCGTAATATAATACAAGTACATTTCGAAAGTCATGTTTCAGTCCCATGTAATAGGGGCGAGCCTAATGCCACTTACCGGGGACTAATCCAGACTCCAGTCTACTACTGAGAATTTCCTGACGAAAAAACTCAATAACACTTTAGTCGACTCGGCAATCAAAACCAAGACCTCATGAATGACGCAATCAAGCAAGTTACAAAGTAATAATGTTTACAGATGGGAATATTTAAAGCAACAACGCCTTACGACTGTGTCCATATCGCATATACCGTCAAGCAATTTGACACCATAGATAACACTTCTTTGAATTTGTGAGTAAACAATTTTTACTAAGTATATCTTTGGTTAGGTTTATTTTTAGTAAGGCTCGGTCAAGATAAGTGCCGAAGCTATAGCGCTTAGCAGCGTGCTTCTCCCGTTTTGTTCAGACTTTCGGTATCTCGGTTCACTCGAGAAATAGTTGGGGCTGTCCAAGCACCGAATTAACATAGGGTGGATAAAAAGGCGGCAGGTAACGGGAACAACTTGTGACCCCCATATTCCCCTTTAACTGAAGGGGAAGATGTACAAAACAATGGTGAGACCTGCCATCTTATATAGATCAGAAAGTTGGGCCACAAAAGGGATGAATGAAAGGCAGTTACATGCAGCTGAGATGAGAATGCTGAGGGGGATGTGTGGTGTAACGCGAATGGATAGAATAAGAAATGAGTATGTAAGAGAAAGTCTGAAAGTGGTTCCCGTGACCAAGAAGTTGCGTGGAAATCGGTTGTCATGGTATGGGCATGTAATGCTAAGGAATGAGGACCATGTTGTGAGGATAGTTTTGAGTATGAATGTACAGGGTTACAAGAGTAGAGGGAGGCCAAAGAAAAGATAGATAGATTATGTGAAAGCTCTCAGCTCAGCTCAGCTGCATGCAACTGCCTTTCATTCATTATTTTTGTGGCCCAACATTCTGATCCATACAAGACAGCAGGTCTAATCATTGTCTTGTTATCTGATTTTTCAGAAATCAGGTTAAAATTAGCAGGACATAGACAGCCCCCCAAAATACCCATCCTTCAATTAGGAGTATGATGATAGTTCGTGTAGTATGATGTTAAGGGGGAATGTGAAAAGTTATAAAAATGGAGGGAGACCAAATCATTAATGGATTGATTGCATGGCAAGAGGTTGATGATTACAGTCACATGATCCTTAATCTTAAATGTGAATGTGAAAGATGACATGGCTGGGCTGACAGTAAGCTATGGTCAGTGACGGATTAAGACTAGTTGATGCCCTAAGCTATCGACGCCTGTGGGCCCCCCTATCCGTATGTCAACTAGCATCGGTCTTTAAACCTTTACCGCTTAAAAACATTCGTTGTGCACGCGCGAATATTTCGCTTCGAACTTCGAACGCGTCTGACCCTCATTTTCAGAACGGTTTTTTTCTTCCAGAGACCAACTGAAGCTAGCATTCATGCTGGCAGTGGAAGTGGACGTACCGTTACTTCATCTAATGGACTTGAATCCTTTGCACGTCAGTCGTGACTGTTCCAGCGGTGAAGAAGAATGCGCGGCCATGTTCTCTGTTGATTACGGAGATGAATATGAACAGTTTGAGGACTTTGAATAGGTCAGAAACGTACCTTGTCCTCTAGTCTTTTCCCAACTATGTTAGGGCTAGCTTGCAGTCTAAATGGATGCGGTTGAATACCAGTGTTTTTACATGGAGCGACTGCCTAAGGTCAGTCAGATACATGCGTATAGCCCTTTTAGCGCTGCCGTAAGGCACATACTTAATAATATATGTATACTTACTCGTATATATATTTTTAATGTATTTCTTGTTACTCGTTTTTTATGTTTTCTATGTTTAGTATTGTGTCGTTGTGTGCCTGAGCCTGTGCTAAATAAATGTTTTTTATTTTATTTTATTTCCTTTATAGACTTTACAGCCGGTTGACGACACGGTTGGCGCAGTGGTTGAGCCATCGGCTGGTGCGCCGCGTGTTGTGGGTTCGATCCCCGCACGGAACAAATATTTGTATGACCTACAGGTAGTTGTTCCAGGTCTGGCTGTTTGTGTATGTGAGTTTAAATGTTTGTAAACGCACCCACGATACAGGGGAAATTCCTAGTGTGGGGCAACGTTTTTTTTTTAAAAGAAAAAAAAAAAAAAGAAAGAAAAGAAAAAAGGATAATCTATGAAAATTACAGGTACTGTATTTATGAATGGAACTTACGCCTGCATTTTACCGACTCCAAAAAACGAGGAGGTTCTACGTTCGACTGTTTATATGTTTTTTCGGAGTCGGTTGAATTGATTTGTAAAAAAGTTTATATGTGGTTTACATCACGCCTGTATTACCCAAAGGGTCAGGCAGAGATGGACCAATGATGCACCGAAATTACAAGATTTACATTTTTATTTTGATATTTAGCTACGTAACCCAACTAGTATCATATGGTTATGATACAACTCTCGAAAGCAGGATTAATGCGGTGGAAATGAGGTTCTTGTGAAGTAGGTATGTGTGGTATAACTATGACCGATAGATTGAGGAATTACCTTATAAAACAACGTTGTGGTGTAACAAACATTGAAAAAATGTGCTTAGGCAGTGTGGTCACGCTGGGAAGATGAATAAAATACGACCAACAAAAGGTATTTATCCGCAGATGTTATCGGAAAGGGACACCCTAGACGGACATTCACTGACCTTATTGGTGATGTTCATCAAAAAGGTCAGTAGTGTAGGACTCACAACCGGCGTGCGTTTTAGACCAGATGTATGAACGTAGACAAAACAAAAGGAGTATGTAAGGATCGTAGCTGATGGACGTTCTGTAGTTTCTGCCTACCCCCATGGAAAAAAACATGAGCTTATGTACTTATAATAGGTATAATATAATAAAAAATAAAATAAAAATAAATATTGCTGGACAATCCACACAGCATCATCTAGCCCCAAGCTAAGCAGAGCTTGTGTTATGGGTACTAGATGCCTGATATACTTAATACTATACATTACATAGATAGATATTTTACTATACATAGGAAATACCCAGACACTCGGAACAAATATTTGCAGATCGTACAAACATTTGTCCCAAGGCGGGAATCGAACCCGCAACCTCTTGCGTCGCAGGCGGATCTTCGCCCGCCGCGCCACATCGGTCGTCATAATAGGTACGTACCTCACAGAGACAAAACTAAATAGGCGATAACCTAAAGCATGTGTCAGTTATTATTATAATCTTTGCACCACCGGTGTCTTATAACACGAACTCAGCAAAATTCCGAGCGTCGAATTCTTTGTAGGAGTCTTCGGTCATATTTGGACTTTGAATTCTCTATTGAAACCACGTCTCAATTCGTACATGGATACAGGTGAATACTGTGTTTTTTTTCGTGTAATTTGTCGTTTTAAGTTGTAAATAAACTACTAGTGATCTTTTGAAGCCCAGAAGGCCAATTTCCGTTGTTAAAAACTTACTATATCTAGTCGGAATCCCATATCAGCGACAAAAAACGTCAAAAACTAGGCAAAAATGTAAATTAAACGTATTTTTGACAGTTTGAGACTGTGATTACAATGTGAACGTTCTTCAAAATACGGGAATCTGCTCTGGACCTGAGTAAAGCCGTGATAAAATGCCATATTATTGCGTCAGTTTCAAATAAAACGTAATAGAATGTAACAACGCGTAATTCGCATGTGTGCACAGTGTAGTATACTTTGAGATCATTTCTTATTCTACTAAAGCTTTAGTAGATACATATTTATTCTCGTGGCATAATAAAAACAGCCGCACGGGTTAATCGAAGTTTAAGCTACGCTTGCCAAATTCAGCCTGTGGATGGGTGACCGGTCGTAACATATAGAGACTCCTCCGTGCCTCTGAAATCACGTTAAACCGTTGGTCCCGGCTGTCATTTGTAGATCTTTGACAATCGTTACGGGTAGTCAGAAGCCCGAAAGTCTGACAACCAATCTTACTAAGGGTATCGTGTTAAACAGCAACAGAGAGGAGTTCTACAATGAGAACTTCATTTGATCTGGATATAGGTACAGTTATTAGATCTTTTTCATAAACTATAAATATAAATTTGAAAAAAAAAATACAAAAAAAGAAAAACAATACAAAAATAAGGTAAAAAATACAAAGTCATTAGTAGACACATTCAATCAATAACAAAAACAAAAGTGTCACATAGGGTTTTTATAGGAAAGCTCAAAGGTCCATGCGCGTGCGCATTTGTGCCTAATTAGATGATTTGGATTATTCTAGGCTTTCTAGATAAAAAAAAAGAAACGTTTGTTTTGGCAACATATATGCACATATTATCCGCCATATTTATTCTTCAGATTTAAGTTAACTGACGATTCGAAGAATCGCCTCTTCGTTGTCTAATAATTTATTTTCACGATAATAAGCAAATAATATTTTATATTTCAGTTTCTGACATTGGAGACATCGAGAGCCAGAAACACCATGATTCAAGGTAAATACAAACGTCATGTATTTATGATAGTTAAAAAAAACCGTTGCCCCACATTAGGAATTTCTCCTGTATCGTGGGCGCGTTTACAAACATTCAAACTCACAAACACAAACAGCCAGACCCGGAACAACTACCTGCAAGCCATGCAAGTATTTGTCCCGTGCGGGAATTAAACCCACGACACGCAGCGCAGCAGCCGAACACTCAGCCACTGCGCCAACCATGCCATCATTGAACTAACTGCGCCCTGCGGTTTTACACGTGGTTAGACAGTCAACATGAGACGATACATAATTTCTATGGGAATACTCCACTTTTCCATTCATCCAGGTATACATTTGTTATGTAGGTGGCTTGCCTTCGTAACATATTGCATACAAATCCGTTCAGCCAACAAATATTTGTAGATCGTACAAACATTTGTCCCAAGGCGGGAATCGAACCCGCAACCTTCTGCGTCACAGGCGGACCTTCGCCCGCTGCGCCACATAGGTCGTCAATATTAATTGAATTGTGATGTGATTATATTTATCGAATTTAAATATTATTATGTAATTTTTGTTTTGTTGAATTTTGCTTTTTGTGATATTCAAAATGATTTTAAGATTGAATTTAAATTATAATGATTATGTGGCTACGTTGCCAGTCTTTTGGGCACGTTTCCAGATGACAGCGATGCGGAGGAGTACTTTGACGCCTGAGTGTCTTGGTCGCCTTTTATTATATTTTGTTTTTGTATATATGTTTATAGTTATTTTTATATTATAATTGTATTTAAGTAATTATATCTTTAAATAAAATGGGAAAATCCATAAGTGCACGTCTCATAATCTCATTTTTCACTTCTTCATATTTTTTTTAGTTTTTTATTAATTGTAATTAAACGACAACGAATTAACCAAAAAGAGATTTTCAATAAAAAACAGCGCGCTGCGATTATGAAGCTTTAAGGCGCGTCCCCGTGCAAAACGCAGCGGTAGCCCTTTTTTATGCAGTTTTTAGGAGCCAACTTCTCTTTATCCAATAGAAATACCAACTAATAAAAAATACATTAAAATTCTACGTAATCTTGACTCTAAAATGGCAGTTTTTTTTTTTTTAATATATGTAACATAATATTTAATTAAAGGGTCACAACGAAACTACAGAAATGAGAAGTAATGATTTTTAACACGCATCTCCTCGTAAGGTAACCATTATTTTGATTTGATACTTAAACTAATGGATAGGTAATTTAATAAAGAACATAATGCTAATTTTATTTTTTTCAAAACACGAAAATTTGATTTTATATCGATTTTATTCTAAAATCTGAGCGTATTCTCTACGTTTTTCATGCGCTGGCTTAGTGTGCCGCAAGCTCTCGAAGGTGATACCCGTGTCGTTTGTTGCCGCGTCGACGCGCTCGCGCACTTACTCGCTCACGCAGAATATTATAATATTAGTTTTATTTTGACGACCGATGTGGCGCGGCGGGCGAAGGTCCGCCTGCGACGCAAGAGGTTGCGGGTTCGATTCCCGCCTTGGGACAAATGTTTGTACGATCTACAAATATTTGTTCCGGGTGTTCTGGGTATTTCCTATGCATAATAAAAATATCTATATATGTAATGTATTGTATTAAGTATATCAGTCATCTAGTACCCATAACACAAGCTCTGCTTACCATGGGGCTAGATGATGCTGTGTGGATTGTCCAGCAATATTTATTTCATTTATTTTATAGTGTGTTTTTGTTATTGACGTTTGTTTTAGTTATAGATTTTTTTGTATTAGTTATTTATTGTTTTATTTATCGCGAAAGGACGCTTTGTGTTTGTATTTTCATACTGTTGAGTTTTGCGAAAAGGATAGCCTTCTTTTCGCAAAACTCAATAGTATGAAATGTTGTGTAAACAGCCAAAATGCCTAAGTACAAGAAAGTTGTGCGACAAGGACGTGCAAAAGAAGCAATGATGATCGAAGCTCGGTAAGCAGTCTCGAATTTATTTATGTTCTAACCCAAGTTCGAACGAATTTAAAAATATTAGGACGGGATTTTATTGCGCAAGGGGTTTTCAACTCTCGGTGGTTAGTCGAGCGTTCAGAATCCAACAAATGCAGCCTAACGCTTAGTAAAAACATATTCTTGGAATCTCGACTCTACGTACTTTGTTGTGCGTTGAAAATCCAGTGCACCAATATTGCACATACGATTGTGGGCTAATGAATGAGAACATGTTTTTAATTATTACAAAAAATCAATGCAATTCGTTTATTAATCTTTTTTTTTTTGTAGCCGGGCTAAAAGAACAGGACAAAATAGTCAAGAAGAAACACCAACAACATCTAAAGATTCTCAACAAAATTACGTTGATAGCGCGTATGTATCCCTCAAATCTATGTATGTATGTATCTATCAAAAATAGAATAAACCCACTAAGTACTGGTCTAACATGGGAGTAGGTAGTTAGCGAAGTGAATAACATCTCATCATTATAATTTAAAAACAAATAAAAATGAATCTTTGTACTAAATGTTCCTTATCATACGCGTGCCATAGAGCTATGAAACTACAGACAGGAACATTCACATTGATTCAGTACTTACATGGTTCAGTGTTTGTCATGTATTAATTTTTTAGTGTAAATTTGAGATATAATATATTTTAAAATAATTATTTTTTTACAGTTCAAAGGACCACCAAACTGATGCACAGCTACCTCTAATTGAGATTTCTAATATACAATCGAAAGAAAAAAGCAATAATGAGTAAGTATTAGATGATTATAATCCTTTTCTCGATCATCTACAGTCATCAAAACTTAAAAAAAATATATATATCAATCATCTTTATGCAATATATTTCTTTTGTAGTACGGAAGACGATTTTGTACCAGACTTGACGGAATCAGAAAATACAGAAAAAAACGATAAAAACATTGAAGAGGTAAGTTTCTTAAACTTTCCGCTCCAACTTTTGCACTTGGAAGAAAGTTGAAAAAAAAAATTAAACCGTGAATTACTCTAATTTGACTTTTTTGGATACATAATAAAAGATTTTTTTTTAGTTTCAAATTTCATACGAGGAAGAAGCAGAAAGTTGGGAAAAAGTTATAAACAGAAGAATTATTGATGTCAGACACTTCCTTTCCGAATTAAAACGTATTTCAAACCATGGACCACTTGGATGCAGTTTCACAGAACATGACCTCATAGCTGAAACCCGAATTGTTCTACAACTACACTACACCTTTTCTGTTACACGTCGTATAAAAAACAACATAGTAAGATGTTTTATGTGAAGTCATCGACAGTTAGTGAAATATCAAATTAAAACATAAAATTGTTGTTTGTATAAACTGATAGGTACTAATATCTAAGAACGATGAAACATAAAAAACAGGGTTTTTCAGTTCATTAACAGTACCAGCGGCCGATATCACGTCTACAGAGTTTCGCTAGGTAATTTTATTTGACCCTGCATAGGTAGATACCTACTGAAATCTAATAAATGATGATAAAATTGACTTTGTTATTTAATTTTTCTACTTTTATCAATCACCCACCGTCTGAACTAATCTTAAATCTAAAAAATATAGTTTAAAAAAACTAAAAAACACGCTTTCATAGCATATCAAACTAAAAAGTGTAAAATAATTTTCAACATAGGTAGAATATAATAATAATGAACGAAAAATATTAATATCATTGTTAAAAAAGCGTGGGGCGCTTTGTGCCATATTTTTCGTTAGTCAATATACAGTGATTTTCTTTTATTAGCCATGTTTACAGTTTGAAAGTTTGTGAGTAATATAGATAATCCATGACTCCTACTTATGAGTCATGGTCAACAACAGTCTACACGTACAAGCAATCCCAATTTGTAAACAAAAGAACGAATTTCTTAGAAAGTTCGGTATGCATGATGCCGACAGTCGAGTTTATTGCGGGCTAGGATAATAAAGCGACAATAGATCGTACACACTGCGCAGTTTTTACTAATTTTAGCAACTTAAAAGGTACTTTTTACTACTCAATTGTTGTCGTTATTGAGAGTGGGTGTAATGCTATGTAGAGTGAAACATTGTATGAAAGACAAGCTAAACCAACCAAAGCGAATTGATTTCGACGCTTAAGGGAGTTTGTCGTTAAATGGAGTGACGTTACATGGAGTTTACACTGTATTCATAAACGTAGGTAAGTTGCATAGTCAATTAGTCACAGAATTCATCATGACCAAAATTATTATGGCGAACCATTAACCGTTTCATAAAAAAAAAAAAAAAATTGGATGCCATGTCTATGAATTCTTAGGTCTGCGATTTTTACTTGTATTTGTAAGATGCTCGCTAGATGGCGCCAGTACTGCTTGACGAAATATTATAGAGGCGGGGTGCGGCGAAGAGGGAACGAATGCTCAAGGTTATTTGGTGAGGGTAGCGCCTTAAAAAAAAAAAAAATCGGAACATTATTTTTTTCGGTCGTTAGAGTGCCAGATACATACGGACATACATCCGGACGTCCTCGAACATTTTTGTAATTTATTTATTTATATACTTTAAACAAAATAATTGTTTTAAAAAAATATCAAATATGTTTAAACGAATTTTTTTCTTGATATATGTATGATAATATTACCCTATAAGTGCATTGTGAGAAAAATACAGTCATTTTTAGTTTCGAAAAGTCCTTGACTTTCATATATCGGGAGTAGAGCATCGCCTCATAAGCGACGCTTATCAGGCGTGCAATATAAATAAATGATTATTAGGATAATATTAAATGACATTATTTAAAGCAAAACAGTTGGTTCTGTCTTGACAGAACTTTTTGGTTACACAGTCTAGAATAATGAAACGTTATGATTTATCATAAATTTGCACAAAACACTATTATTAAGTTTTTCATGAATTCATTTTCAAATCGTTATTTTTACGTTACACTCAGTACATACTTGTACATAAATTCAATTCGTTGTACATAAAAATCCTCTGAATTCCAAATGAGTAATTTTGAATTCAGAGGATTTTTATCAACTTAAACGCAAGATATTCTCAGAAAATTCTTAGAAAAACGCACAAGCTTAACAAAACGTCTGTTGTTTACAGTTTACCCACTCCTCGTGATCTTCGCGAGTGTGACGCTCTCTTCGTGCTACTGCCCCGCAGACAGGATCCGTAATGTGGGCCAGTGTGCTTTCCGGATCCACTGCAACGGCAACATCCGTGGGATTCGCCTTCCCAACGAGTGCTGCGAGTCCACCAATTTCCCAGTCACCGTCGACGTCTCAGTAACTGACCCTATCGAACGATTCGACGACAATTTGGACCTAGACTTCCTTAACACCATCACTACCTTGAAAGTGTCAGGGCGATGGCAATACACTAAACTAGCCATACTTATGTATACCACCAGACTGCAGCACTTACATCTTGCCAACAACGGCATTGAAAATGTCTCAGGAACTCCGTTTTATTATCTGACCCGCCTTGAAACTCTCAATTTGTCGCACAATAAGCTAACAGAGATAGCAGAACTCTTCCAGTTCCAAGTTCACCCAAATAAATTAAGAAAGTTGTCTCTTTCTTACAATGCTATAGAAGATATACCAGGCGACACATTCGGAGAGCTGTCATCTTTAGTGGAGCTCGATCTTTCCAACAATATTATTTCTGATCTAACTGAAGAGCCATTCTACAATCTAACGAAACTAGAAATATTACGGCTGAATAATAACAGGATAAAAGATTTGAATGGGGCCGTAAACAGCCTTCAGAACTTAAAGCATTTGTATCTGAAAGGCAATCAGATACAGAACATTGATGAGGAGTCTCTCAAGATTATAAAGCATTTGGAAACATTTGACGTTTCCTGGAACGAACTGGAAAAAATCAAACCGATAATGTTCTCAAGGCATTGGGAGCATTTTTCAAATCATTCCATTTGTAAAATTATACTTACGGGAAACCATATAATACATGTTCCGAACGCCACCTCCAAAGAGAGTTCATCCACATTTGTCGGTAACATGGACAAACACAAAGTTCAAATACTAACAGAGTTAGATCTTTCCGCCAATTCAATAACCACTGTTGAATACAATGCTTTCCAATCATTAATCCAACTGATATCCCTGAACTTGTCTAAAAATAAATTAATCGATTTTATAGTAAACGCCAACGATCTTGCTAACTTGAAATATCTCAACCTTAGTGGCAACTACATCTCAAATTTATATTACGAAAGTTTTTCTGCCATGACAAAGTTACAGAATCTTGATTTATCTTACAATCGTCTCGATTTTATACCCGATATGACATTCAATAATAATTACAATTTGAAACTTGTGAATATGACTTACAACGAGATTGAAAAACTTGATAGCATACACATAAACATGTTTCATCCCGAAGGTGGTGTGCTTGACCTTTCTAATAACGGCTTGTTCAAGATTAATATACCGTTTGGGGAAGGTCTGCGTTTGGTTACATTATTCTTACATTCGAACAATATCACAGACCTCTCGTTGGTAGATCTAAAACATCAAACAGAACTCCAAACTGTGGACTTGAGTGACAACTTAATCTGGGACTTGGACGCGTCGTCTTTGAGGTTACCAGAGTCAAGCCTTGGGTATTTAGATTTAACCTGTAACAAAATACATCGAATCGGCCCCTCCACTTTCAAAAGACTGGCTCATTTGAAAACACTCCGTTTGGGTCACAACCGGCTGACTCAAATCGAATACGGTACATTCGAAGGTTTGACTGACCTTGCGAATTTAGATCTTTCATACAACAGGATTCAATATTTAGATTCGAAATTTCTGATGGATTTGAAGTGTCTCCGGGTTCTTTCTGTGAGGTCTAACGATATGAATGTATTAGATATGGGGAGTTGGTACGGCCATAAGTTTGACTTGAGAATAAATGTGGATAACAATAATCTGACTTGTGAGTGGTTGGGTAAGGTGTTGAGAGACTTTAATAATGGGTATACTAGAGCGAGACCAATTGTGATAATTGGAGGGAAAGGAAAGAATACTGTTGAAGGCATACCTTGTATAGCTAGTGAAAGTGAGTCTCTGATAGATGGTTCTCAGTACATAATGGCTGATGAAAGGTTATTAGTCACCAGCCAGAAGATTCTGGAAGCGGTCCGGGAACAGAATTATTATTTTAGAAAGTTCATGTTAAGAGCTATACAGGACGAAGTGGAAAAGTCTCGGAAAGAAGTAAATACTATTTAAGTTTGTAATTCTAGCATTGTAGTTATATTTTATTTAGATTCAGGTCTTTTAATATTGAGGAGACTAATTGTTTATACCTTATATATAGGTAATTACTGTTGTATTACAGTAGGGCCGCGGCTGTTATCATGGGTCATCTATATTTAGAAAAAGTTCGGCGGCTTTATAAAGCATCATCATTGTCACACAAAACTACCTACACAATATTGAAATCTTTAGTTCCAATTTTCAATAATCACACAAAAGCAAATGTCAACTTTATGACAGAGTCAATTAAGTAGAATTCCGAATGACTAGTATTGACAGAAAAAGTAACTAAAAATGCCAAAATCATTTAGGTATGTTTAAGGTCTCGAAAGTTAAATTAATTGTTTTAATTAACCAAATATATTATTAGCTATGTACTTAAATAACCCAGTCTTAGTTGTAAAATATGTATTTGTTAGTATTACTCTTAGATAATTTGTGTTCAATAAAATTATCACGGCTTCTAAGTTATTGTTTTATTTATTCATATTGACGGCAAGGCACCGTGCCTTGACGGTCATCATCTTCATCATCGTCTTCATCCATAAATCTCTAATTGCCGTCATCTCAATAGCCACCTCCTTCGTAGCCAAATCATCTGTCACACAATCCTTACATAGTTTCGTTGGTCTTTAGCTACTCTAGTAACCCTCCACATTCTTATGACTATTGACTTTGTATATAGATTTATACAAAAATGTTTCTTCACGACATGTTCCTCATAATCATTTACTCCTTATAACATTAGGTATCTTCCAGTGTATTCCCGTCAAAATTGGTTCAAACGTTTCGGAGATTACCTACCTCAGACAAACAGATAGACAAACCAAAAAGAAAAATATTATTACCTATTGATAATTTGAACAGGTAGCTCATTCAGACAGCTACGTTTTAACCAAGACAAAGAAACACCACATTTAAGATGATAAACAGTAGTCTTAAGATGTTGTTTAATACAAGATAATTTAGTTGACAAAGTTGCCTCTATGTAAACCGACATACCAGCGGGTTATATTGGATATGCTTATCTATATTTATTCATACAAAATAAGTCCTCTATTCATTTTTAGTCACCCAAACAACATTAGCTGTATCATGTACAGGCCTGCACATCAAGCTACCCCAATCTGTCAAATATCTTTGATAGTTTTTCAACTTTATTCCAAGTGAAAAAGGTTTATATTTAATTGGGAAAATTTGACAGTTTGGGATAGCTTGACTATTATATTACTTTCCATTCTTCTTTGAGCGTTCATTTCATGACTAAAAATATACATGGCTGAATTGAATTACTTGGTGAATCTTCACAGACGTAGCCACGAGCCAGAGCAGCCGCTCTAGTAAGTAATCGCAATAAAACAAAAAGGATTGTTTCTCGTCACGTATAACTTGGGGAATACCTAGGGTGTACCTATAGTGCAGTATAGTATGTACAGACGCCAGCATATCAAGCTACTCCATCTGTCAATTTTTTTTATCGCTTTGCAAACTGTTTTACTAATCAATAAGGTTCATGTTCAATTGAAAAAAAAATAACAGTTTGGGATAGCTACATCTGCTGACCTGTATACCCACATTTTTCCAGTTATATGGCGGATATAACTCTTAGTATTAGATAATATATGTAAAAAATAAAAATAAATGTTATTCTCTGTACAACAGCTGATCACAGAGTCATCGGCCGTAAATTGCAATGTCTTAACTATGTGTGTATAATTGTAATAAAAATTCCAGCCTGTTACTGTCCCACTGCGGGGCAAAGGCCTATTCTCATACAGAGAAAGTACGAGTTCATCACCACGCATCATTAAGGCGGTACCCTCACCAAATAACCTTGAGCATTCGTTCCGCTTGCGGCACACTAAGCCAGCGCATGAAAAACGTAGAGAATACGCTCAGATTTTAGAATAAAATCGATATAAAATCAAATTTTCGTGTTTTGAAAAAAATAAAATTAGCATTATGTTCTTTATTAAATTACCTATCCATTAGTTTAAGTATCAAATCAAAATAATGGTTACTTTACGAGGAGATGCGTGTTAAAAATCATTACTTCTCATTTCTGTAGTTTCGTTGTGACCCTTTAATTAAATATTATGTTACATTTATAGAAAAAAAAAACTACCATTCTGGAGTCAAGATTACGTAGAATTTTAATGTATTTTTTATTAGTTGGTATTTCTATTGTATAAAGAGAAGTTGGCTCCTAAAAACTGCATAAAAAAGGGCTACCGCTGCGTTTTGCACGGGGACGCGCCTTAATGCGGGTTGGCAATTTGTACAAAGTATTATTTTATCAGGAATAACAAAAATAGTAGGTACACTATAGCTATGGCCCATCAATACGATTGTTGTGTCAGAATTCGAAGGGTGTAAATGGAATCCAAGCAAGGGTACTTTCTACAAAACAATCGAAAGAAAAACGCGCTATACTTACTATAGGCATCTGAGATAAATTATATATAAGTCAATCCGTCGGTCAGGTCCAGTTGAAAACCAGCGTCAGGCACTGGTTGTCTGGCATTTTTGCTGAACTGGACCTTTTTAGCGCAGCCGTAAGGCACATACTTAATAATATATGTCTACTTACTAGTATATTTATTTTTAATGTATTTCTTGTTACTCATTTTTTTTTTTTTTTTTCTATGTTTAGTATTGTGTCTTTGTGTGCCTGAGCCTGTGCTGAATAAATGTTTTTTCTTTCTTCAATCCACTGAAAAGCGAGAAATAAAGTTTAGTTGGTGGCAAAATAATGATTAAATAAAACCACTTAAGCCGACTTCCGAAAGTAAAGTTATTTTACTCCTTCTAGTGATTTTTAAGTCGTTTGATTTTGTTATTTACCCTTTCACGCCTTAAATACGCAACCGATAATTATGAAATTTTGCATACACATTGTCAGGGATACAAAAAACGATAAAGGCTACCTTTTATCCAGAAAAAAAGGATTATTCCCAAGAGATAAAAACATTTACATTAACGCAAGCAAAGTCGCGTGCACAAGCTATTCATACCTACATAATAAGTTGCTGCTGTCTACATACTACCACTATAGGTATTGATAATCATCTTTATTACTCCTTGTAACACTTAGAAGAAAAAATAACGCTATTAACAATTACAATACAAGAGTTTAAAATATTGTCTAAGTCAGTTCATACCGCGTTTGACAGAGGCACAAAAATGCATTTGTTTTGTTATTAATTAATAGCTATGGTGACTGTTTGTGTGTGTGTGTGTAACGATAACCGATGCTACGTCCTGTCAGCTTTACTGATAAAACTGCCAAGCGTGATCTGTGTCAAACTTTGTTGGACCCGCATATTTATACCGAGATGATACTAAGATACCAAAAAATATGTAAATTGTAATATAAAAAACGCAACGCGGTGGTTTTTTCAACATGATGTTGACAAAACAGAGGTTCTTTACATTTATTTATATATTAAAACTGTATGCAGCACATGTGTACAAAGGCGGACTTAATATTTTAAGCGTTCTCTACCAGTAAACCAAAGGCTAGTGGAGAGATATCGTGGCAGATGCAGAGCTAAGTGCGTACCAAAAATATATAAAGATATCACAATTTCAAATAAAATAAGAACATACAGTAGGTTAAATAAAACACATACATTTATTTATTTATTTAATACTTTAAGCACACAAATGTACAGTGGCGGACTTAATGCCGTAGGAATTCTCTACCAGTCAACCTTTGGGTCATGCAGAGACAAAACAGAGGTAGAAACATATAGTAAATATAATGCATTAAATATATATGAACTAGCTCTTCGCTCGTGATTTCGTTCGCGTCTATTTCCCTTTAAAATTTAACATCCCCCCTCATCCCTAAAGCGTAGTTTGAAAACCAAATATAGCCTATTTTGCTCGCCAATAATGTAGCTTTCTATCGGGGAAATAATATTTTAACTCGGTTTTGTAATTACTGTGTTTATCCATTAAAAGCAAACATACAAATAATCCAATATTTACTCTTAATGATACTAGTTCTGATACAGTAATTAACGTTTAACCAAAGTATGATTTACTATTATATTAGGCTTCACATTTACAACGTCTGTTCCACCACAGGCAGTCGGCCCCACGGTCACTTGGTAATATAAGCAACCACACCTGCGTAAGTACTTTTTTAATGACATTTATTTATTTATACATATAAAAATTCGCATTGTGTTTGAATTAGGTAGTACATTAAAAACAATAAATTATGAATATCAAACAGTAATTTCACTAAAAATAAAATCAATAACATAATATAAATATTGTGTCAATAGAATGTAAATAGTAATTATATAAATTATTTTAAATTGTAAATATTATCATGTCAAATGCTTATAAATCTAATCTATTAAATACATAAAATCGGATAATGTCTTGATATATATTTAATGTCAAAAAGGTAAATTAATATAAATACTATTGACCATCACTTGTCACCAATTCAGATATAGAATATAAACATTTATCTAACAGGAATGCTTTAAGTTTGGCTTTGAATAGAGTACCTTTGTAAATCAGTGATCTTAGGTCAGTAGGCAACTTATTAAATAATTCCACTGCTTGGTATTTAGAGCAATGTTTAGCAATATTAAGTTTCGGTGCAATTTAATTTTTTAAAACGTTTCTTCTAGTTTTTTCCCTAAGTTCACGTTCTTCTTGTGATTCGTGCTCGTGTATGTATTTCGCAAAGCGGCTGAGTAATACTAAAACATATAAACTTGGTACTGTTAAAAAACTTAATTTTTTAAAATATTCTTTACATGATTCTCGTTGTGGGATTCTGACAATAGTTCTTAGTGCACGTTTCTGTAGTATGAATGCTCTTTGGCAATTATACCCGTAACTGCTACCCCAAAACATAATGCTGTATCGTAACCTGGATTCTACTAATGCATAATATACAGATTTTCGCTGCCTTAGATCAATATCGTCCCTGAGGCTTCTTAGCGCGTAACAAGCTGAAGATATTGAGGAATCAATGGCGGAGAGCTCTTTTTTCCAATTTAATAGGGAATCTATATAAACACCTAAAAATTTGACTTCGTTCACCAGTCCAATATTTTCCTTTTTGAGCTTGACATCTATGCTATCTTTGTTACGTGACGTTGTTTTAAACAACATCACATTAGTCTTAATTGGGTTTATTATTAAATTATTGGCTGTATACCAAACAGAAAGATTCTTTAAACACTTATTTACATTTTCTGTCAACTCATTTAAGTTTGGCGACCAAATTATGGCGTTCGTATCATCTGCAAACATTACAAGTCCTGCGTCGGGTTGGGTATTATTCATAAAATTCAGTAAATCATTTGTAAAAATTAAATATAATATTGGTCCTAAGATTGAGCCTTGAGGCACCCCACGGCTTATGTTGGTCATCTTTGACTTATATATTACTTCATTCACACACTTTACGTCACAATTGTTTGAGTTAATGTCTTTTATTTCTACGTACATTCTACGGTTTTTTAAATAAGATGTCAAAAGTTTTAACGCTTTTCCTCTAAAGCCATAATGTTCTAGTTTAGCCAGAAGTAGCTCGTGATCTACTGTGTCAAACGCTGAACTTAAATCAATACATAAGCCAGCTACCTTCATTTTGTTATTTAATTTACTAATAATGTCATTAACAAGATTGTCTATGGCATCTGAGGTGCCTATCCCCTTTTGGTATCCAAATTGTTTAAAGTTAATTACTCTATTTAAATGTAAGTGGGTCATTAACCTAGTTTTCATTATTTTTTCAAAAAATTTCGATAGAATTGGTAATAAGGATATTGGCCGGTAGTTTTTGGGATCCGTTCAGGTACCCTTTTTGTGTATCGGAACCACCTTTGCCAATTTAAGTTGTTCAGGAAAAACAGACTCTTCAATACATTTATTAATGAACTCGGATAGGGGATACGCTAATATTTCTATATTATCCTTGATCACCGATATTGGCACGTCTTCGTGCCCACAAGACGCTTTGCTTGTCATCTTACGTATGTAATGGTTCCTTCTCATACGAGAAGAGAACAGATCATAAGAGAAATTTCGTCACTATATGTAGGTGACCAATAAAAAACAGTATCATGCTGAGTGGTATCGTTCTTGCCACAGTCACGACTTGCAAATACCGATAGTTTTCTGTTTTATACTTTTGGTTTGTGTTTTATCATCGCTGTCATAATTTAAACGAAATATTTACTAACAGTATCTTCTGGAATTAAAACGTTGCCCCACACTAGGAATTTCTCCTGTGTCGTGGGTGCGTTTACAAACATTCAAACACACATTCACAAACGGCTAGACCCGGAACAACTACCTGTAGGCCATACGGATATTTGTTCCGTGCGGGAATCGAACCCACGACACGCGGCGCAGCAGTCAATCGCTTAGCCACTGCGCCAACTGTGCCGTCAATGTAATAAGCACGTTGAAGGTCAAGTGGATGTAAATACAGGACTAGTGCGTAATACTCGGAACCGACGTACGTGTAAGACCATACACGAAACAAAAGGAGTATGTAAGGATCGTAGCAGGTGGTATTCTGTAGTTTCTGCCCTCATAGGAAAAAGGCGTGAGTTTATGTATGTATGTATGTACGCTCATTGTGTCAAATACCATTTTTTTCTTTATTTTAAATTATGTAGACAGGTACGTGCTAAGCTAACCATATCTTTTAGAACTGCAGTACCTACCGATTCAGTATTTCGATACTGAACCCTGAACTATATTGCGCAGTTCGCACATTATTAGTCTCAAGTGTAACGGGAGCGCGGACACAACGGACAACAGTTTTTTATCTATGTTAAGAAATTAATTATTGCTGTGAGTATTTCTTTGTTTATTAGTTGTTTAAACAAAAACCAGCTCTTGTACTGTAGTTATTATTATAGATTATTAACTCCCTTCTATTCTTTGTTCACTCTTGAGAATAAATTATTTAATGCATTCTAAAATAATATATTAGTTACTTATACAGACGTATGCTGGGGAATTTGTTGTACCATTTCTTCTTCCAAGCAAAAATACTTGGAAGTGGTGCTGGGTAGAGAGATTGTCTTATGTAATGTTTGACGTTCAAAAGGGGCTGATGCTCAGCCTAATTTGAATATATTGATTTTGTCGGCATGTCAGAAGTAATGTGAGAGGGATATATGGAAGTGTGAAGATGTTTTATGTGTACAAACTGACTTTAATTTCTGTAATTGGTTTTAAACCGTTTTAAGTAAGGAATATATAAATATATGATTTTAATTTTGATAGAGAGTAGTGAACTGTGCACCCGGTGAATTCTATACAAATCACGCCGTGTCAACTTGGGTGAAATGAGCGGTGATTTGAGCTGTCATTACTCATTGGCAAACAATTAGAAACTTTATAAAAATCACAATAGAGATGTTCTTTTTTTTGAAATTCAGTGTTAGTTTTTGTAAGAAAACGTACAAACGTTTTCTTCCGATTAAAAAAATTAATTTACTTAATCCAATCCATATTTCAACATTGATATCAAAACAGTTTTCAATTTATGTCGGTACAAATTATGTCAATTTTGCAATGATTTGTTGACTTCTTTATTGAAAAAGTCGTAAACAGTTTTTTTGTAGTTGAAGCAGAGCCTTTTAAAAGCAAATTTGCAAACGTGGGATAGGCGTAGCTTTCAGAGTTGTTAGGAAAACAACTGTAGCCTGTGGTTCCACCCACTCCTATGGGTCGTAGCGGGATGTTAAACAGCCTGTATCATCAACAACAAAAACCCACTAATATCAGTGTTAATTTTAAACCGTGGTGCTAGGCAACTGGGCCTTACCCAGTTGTAAACGTCCCTCTTTGTGCCTATTGGCCTAGCTCTGTTCTGTCTCCTGTTTGATATGGAGGGAAGTGGAAATTATGTATTAATCTATCTCCTCCATGATTAATTTTAACAGTGTTTCAAGTGACGAATGACTAAGTTCCAGGGAGTTTGGTTCGAACGCCTTTCAAACAAACTCTTCTGCTTATCTTACTATGTTAATACGTTTGGATAATTATACTACAAATCTTCTGTAAAACCTTTGGACCTCCATGGATATTAGTGGGTTAATGACATATTTTGAAATAAACACTAATTCATATTTAGAACAAGAAGAGATAAGACGGACAGCTATTGGCGAGGGGCAGACGCATTCAAAATAAGTTTTTTAATTCTGATATTTGTTTCTTTATGAGATGTAACTTTACAGCTGAAAGTTTGTTTATTAATACCTAAAAAAATGAGATCAGCTTATGATTCTAGACTCTCCAGCGTTGAAGATTTTAAATAGCTTTTAATCATTTCTACGTCGAACTCTTATGTTTTTTTAATTTACTGTAAAAACTCATGAGATTAGCGAACTACTTTTTTAATCAAAATTTCTTTGGGATAGATGGAAATAACTTTTTTTTCATGATTTGTTACAGTCTGCACTTAAAAAAAAGCGGAATTCGTGGCTAAATAAAATCAGCCGAACGGGTTGATAGAATGGGTGACCGTTTACAACATATTGAGATTCCTTTGTGCCTCGGAAAACACGTTAAGCCGTCGGTCCCAGCTGTTATTTGTAGATCTTTGACAGTTGTTACGGGTAGTCAGAATCCTGAAAGACTGTCAACCAAGTCTTACCAAGGAGTATCGTGATGGTCCAGTAACTGGGTTGTGCAGGTCAGATAGGCAGTTGCTATCAAGCAAGTAAAGTACTGTTATTCAGCTGCATCCGTTTAGACTGGGAACCGACCCCAGTACAGTTGGGAAAAGGCTAGGCTATGATGATAATACGGTTCCAAAAACCACAATAATGTAAAAATTAGGATACTCTGAGGAAAGATTCCAACGCTGGGGGGTCCAGAATCAAGATAGTACTGAACTCATGGTATCAGGTTGAGCGTCGATCAAATCAAATCAAAATCAAAATTCATTTATTCAAATTAGGCTGAGAATCAGCACTTTTTGAACGTCAAAACGTTTACAAAAGAAGGGCCCCAAAACGCCCACCCTTCATGTGATGTTGTTCCTTCCAACCTGTATATTATAACTAAATAAATACCCACTTTACTGCCTAAAATATACCTATGTACCTACTATTGACAAAATTATAATTTGTAGATATGTTAGAAATGGATGGTGATGGTGAAGGGTGGGCGTGTTGGGAGACTGCCATATGTTAATTTTGACGTTCAAAATGTACTGATTCTCATTAATACTTAATTAAATTTGCCCAAAGAATTAGTATTGCCATCCAACGTGGCAATGCTGCCAGTCTTTTGGGCGCGTTTCACGCCTGAGTGTCTTAGTCAGCTTTTTATTTTATTTTGTTTTTGTATATACATTATTATGCATATAGTTAGTTTTATGTCATAATTGTATATATGTAAATAATATAATGAAAAGTGAATAAAAAAAAAAGATTCTGATTTTGAAATTTAAACCTATAAATCACAGCAAAATTAACACTTTATTCTTTTTACAGGTATAATAAAAAAATGGATTTCCGAATATTAAGTAAGTACTTACTTCATCTACTTTCATGTAAAAAGGGAGAATTTTAATACAGGTTAAAAATTCTCCCTTAAGGCTAAGCTAACCTAAACTATAGGTCACTGATAAAAACGATTAGGAACCCAATTTTAACCAAACCAAAAGAGCTCAATTTTAACCAAAAAGTTAGGTTGTATTTTGAGGCATGGGGTGAGTTGAGATGAAAAATTTCTACTCAGGGGGGTCCAGAATTATGTACTGAAATCATGGTTTCAGGATGTGCGTAGATGCCCCTTCTACCCTGTATAATCAGTACTTTAGAGTCCATAATAACCAGGTCCACTCAAATATGTGTGGTGCTTTCCTTGAGACCATCTCAGAAATTAGTTTAAATGTTATCATAATATGATTTGATCATTAAAATTTTATGTATGGACTTTGACAATAGGCACATCCCTATTGCCAAAGTCCATTTCCTAGTCCTAGGTAAAAATATATTAAGTCTATTTAGTCCGTCAGTAAGATTACCAAAAAATATTGGACACGTATTTTTTGCTTACTCAAATCAATAAAAAGTGACAATGATATAGCACATCAAAGTTCAGGAGAAGGGGCTTGTGACGGCACTATTACGTTAAAGTGTAGCTCGTCGTCATTTTTGGTTTACGTGACAAAATAAAAAATACGTGTCCAGTATTTTGCAGTAATCCAACTTTCGGACCAATCAGAATTTTTAAGGACAATACCCTATTGTGAGTTTGTTTCAGTGTTTCTTCTTAGAGTAGTAGACAAGGAAATGCTCACCTCCTCCTTATAAATAGACATGAAAACAAAATTGACGCGTGAATCTGTTATTTTATAACGACCTATGTGGCGCGGCGTGCGAAGGTCCGCCTGCGACGCAGGAGGTTGCGGGATCGATTCCCGCCTTGGGACAAATGTTTGTACGATCTACAAACATTTGTTCCGGGTGTTCTGGGTATTTGCTATTTATAATAAAAAATATCTATGTATGTAATGAATTGTATTAAGTATATCAGTCATCTAGTGCCCATAACACAAGCTCTGCTTAGCTTGGGGCTAGATGATGCTGTGTGGATTGTCCAGCATTATTTATTTATTTATATTTATTTTAAACCGTCATCATTTCAATTTATTTGGGGTCAGCGCATCATGTCGTCTTCTTTCATCTTCTATCTCTATTTGCCATCATCACAACAGTCACCTTCTTTCTAGCATCATGTTTCACACAATCCATCCATCGTTTCTTTGGTCTCTTTGATCTTCCTCTACTCTTATAACCTCATACTCAAAACTTTTACCACCACCATGATCCCGATAAGGTTACAAAAGTAAACCCAAATGTCAGCCTTAGTAGTACCAGCCTATTACTGTCCAACTGCAGGGCAAAGGCCTCTTCTCATACAGAGAAGGCACGGGCATTAATCACCACGCTTGCTCAAGACGGGTTGGTGGTTTCAGAATTTCAGCATTACAAAACTTTAAAATATTTCTCCACATTACATGCCATGACTACCGATTTCGATACAACTTATCGGTCAACAGTGCCACTTTCCGACTTCCTTTTATGAACCTATTGTTATTTTTAACCAATTTACAACATAAAAATGAATTATCTACCTGATTTATCTACCTGTACCTATCATCATTTATCATGTACCTATCATAATCAATCATGTACAGACGCTAGCACATCAAGCTACTCCAAACTGTCAGATTTTCCTAATTTAAAGTTGAAAAACTATCAAAGAAAGATCATTGGGCACCTTAGTATGGAAATCATACCCATGGCGGACACAAACGAAATATAGCAGTGTGTAATGATGTAGGGCTCTGATTTACTATGGCATTAGTCGCATTAATGTGAGGCACGGGAATCTCGAAAAAACAAGTGTTATAAACAGATATGCTGAATTTAAATAAAATGCTCGTTCATTAAAATCATTTTTATTCAATTTGATCCAAATCAAGCATGAGACCATTTGAAAAGGCAGCAGGTGCGCTTATTGCTTCCTGTTCTGGCATAAGACAGATAATACACTATGCTAGCGATATGGGCGCAGCTCCCTACAGTTCGGCGGCCGTGTATACACGAGCAGTAGTACTCTAGCGTATACATGTCTCTGAATATTGGTTCATCCGTACACTATGCCGTATAGTATCGAAATTATTTTTATGTCTTTATAATATAGAACAAAATCCTTTGAAATTATTTTCTTTATTCTGTCCTATACATTTTTCTCCATTGATTTTTAATTAAATAACTATATTCAATGAAAGGTCATATTATTCCCCTTAGTTTGAAAGTATTTTGATTAATGTCCGCCACTCTTCACAAAGCGGGTCGGATATGCCCAATGACCTTTGACACATTGGGGTAGCTTGATGTGCTGGCCTCTGTACCTATCATCATTTATCTATGTTATAACATTCATTGCCATACACGGCTGTATGAAGTCCTTAAAAATAAGAATAGGAAGACGCTATCGGTCTTCTGAAGTATTAAAAATGCTTTTGTTTTTAGGCATCCTCTTCATAACTGTAGCAGTAGCTTCAAGTTATAATTCGGATCTATGCACCGAAGAATACGATACGAGCAAATGCAGTTACAACATGTACTGCACGAGCTACGTCAACAGCAATTCAGGATGGGAGAAGTATCAACGTAATTCTTATAACCAACCGCAGCTGGGAGAAGTGGACAATGAGCATTGCTCCATATACATCACTTACGCCGGGTACAGAATTGACCCCATATTCCTCGTCCTCAAACAACCAGCGTTAGATTTACTTGGAAATATTCCAGCTCTCAGCTTCAATAACTATAGGAGACGAGATGATATGTTGCATGTCATATACTCTTTAGACTTAAGCGATAACGATTATGAAGATGCACCACCTATTAAAACAATGCAGAATCTTGCAATACTAAATCTGTCGAGAAATCACATGAAAACAGCTGTTCTATCCAATCAAAACGAATTAAACAAGTTGAATGAAATAGATTTATCGTACAATACCATTAGTGATATCAAAATTAACAGCTATGAGCATCCATATATCAATTTGTTGAAAATAAACATATCTCACAATTATTTAATGAAAATTCCCGATGCTGTGTTTGACAAAATTAACGATCTACAGACTCTAGATTTGTCACACAACTACATCGAAGGTTTGAGTCCATTTACTTTTGAAGGCACCAGGAGCTTGTTACATCTTAATCTGTCCAACAACAGGCTGACCGATATCAATTCTTCCCTCTTCAGATTTAGTGAACTAAAAACATTATGCTTAAGTGGCAACAGGATTAAAGAACTAAAAGATAATGACTTCGAAAAGTTGCCGAAACTTGAATTTCTGGATTTGAGCTCAAATTCTATCAAGACTATTGGTAACGTGTTTCAAGATATGGCTTTTCTGTATAGTTTAGATTTAAGTAATAATGTATTAGAAGCCACAAGTAAAGAAACATTTTCTAATCTCATATCCTTGACTAGTATCAATCTTTCAAGAAATAAACTAAGATCAGTGCCCAAAGACTTATTCAAAAATAAAACTATTAATCATTTCTCTATCAGTGAGAACTTTTTAGACGGTTCACTAACTAGAGGTACGTTTGAAAGTATTAATATCACAACTTTAAATTTAAGTTTCCAATTAATAACGGCAATTGAAGATTATGCTTTCAAGGATCTGACCAGCCTTGAAACCTTGTATCTTAACAATAACGGGATTGATTCACTATCAAACATGTGTTTCAAGACTTTATCTGGTTTGCTATTGCTAGACTTATCTAATAACAAAATTGCTAGCATAGACTTCGACAAGGCAGCTCTGTCTAATCTTCAGTCGTTGTTTTTAAGGAATAACCGATTGGCTCAAATAAAACGTGAACACTTTCAACATTTAGTCAGTCTAGAAAATTTAGATCTATCTGGAAATGTTATCTCCCAATTGGAATCAAAGTCTTTTCTATCTCTTGCAAGTTTGATAAACCTGGAAATATCGGACAATCCTTTGTCTGGAACATTGAAAACTGATACATTTGATGGTTTGACCTCGTTACCTACTCTTGATATCTCTCGTAGCTCATTGACTATTGCGCAGAACGCATCTTTTCGCGAAATGATCGCATTAAAGGATCTGAATATGTCTCATAGTAAAATAAATGAGTTACAATTTAATGTTTTTGAAAATACCGGTTATATCGAAACGCTTGATTTGTCCTATAATGAACTGGAAAGCTTCTTCGTAAACATGACAGAATTAATTGGGTTGAGCACTTTACTTTTGAATAATAACCTTATCAAAACTATATCTTCAACATCGCTATACGGGCTTTCACGCATGACCAACATCAATATGGCACATAATCGCCTAGGAGATATTCAAAACGATACCTTTTTAAGTTTGATTGATTTACGTAAACTAGATATTTCTTATAATGAAAAGCTTCAGTTCACCCAAAATTTGTTGAAAAAGACCGTACACTTAAATACATTAAACTTATCTGGTGTCAAAACTGATATTCGTTTTGAACGTGATGAAGACTCAACTATTTCCGAAGTCGTCATTTCTGATGCCGGTCTCCACAATATTAGTACTTTAAACTTAAAGGCCTTAACACATTTAACAAGTTTAGCCCTCAAGAATAACAATGTTTCTCGGTTAGAAATTGGAGCATTTTCAGGGATCAGTAAACTTGTCTTTTTAGATTTGAGTTACAATAAAATATCTTTCATTCAACCGGGAGTATTTAAAGATAACGAACTCTTGTCCTCTTTGAATATTTCACATAATTCCTTATCGGTTATTGGGTATGGAATTTTCCGTGGTTTAATTTATTTAAATACCCTCGATATGTCATTCAATAATATTAAAGATTTGCAAAGTGAAAGATTTTATGAAGTGAAAAGTTTGTCGCAGTTAATAGTAGATCATAACAAAATTGACGAAATTAACGCTGAAGAATTTGCAGGCACTAGTTTAACTAAGTTGAGTATTGGTGATAATCCTTTATCCTGTCGCATTTTAGTGAAACTTAAAAAAGAAAACATTCGTTTTGAAATAACAGCAATTAATATAGATGAGCACAATGGTGAGAATATTGACGGAGTGACATGTAATAAAGATCAAGAACAACCGATTTTTGAGCCGAATGCGACAGTTAATAACGTTAGTGAAAATAATGAGATTCTCGTAGATATGAGAAACATCTTATATAATATGAGTAAAAAGGTTACTGTAGAAGATAATAACGATAAGAATTTGGAAAATATTACAAATATAATTGAAAAATCTTACATTGTCAACGAGGAAAATCTGTCGAATCTTGCCAACCTAACATCTAGAGTTATAGCTTTAAACAATAATACTAATATGCTGCTTAAGAAAATACTTGATACATTACATGACAATACCATGGCCACCACCACTTTAGTACCATTAGTTGATGTCAATAACACCGTTGATTTAATTCCTTATATAAATAACATAAAAAGAGAATTGGAAAACACTATAGCGAGTGAAAAGCAGAACATTATCAATGAATTGGAAAGTAAATTCTCTTTGATGCATCATCAGACGGAATCAGCATCCACAAGCCCTAGTAACGAGAAATTGGTGTCAAATAATGAAGGAACAAAGTCTATATTTACAGAAACTTGCGTAGCTTTAATATTGTTGATATTGGTTTGTTTAGTTTTATACAAGTTTTATAAGTCCAGAATGTTTATAAGGAGCCGTATGTCGTACAGCACTCGTGAGTTGCCTGGTGCCATGGACAACTCTACTCTATAAACTCTTAAATTGCATGTCTATCTATTTTAATGGCTAAATACGAGTATGTCAACTTGTCATTTTGTGTAGTCAAATTGCGCACCAACTAAACTCACATTGCTATCTTTTTCTGAACCCTCGAGATAGAAAGAGACGGGTAGGCCTTATGTGGCTTGTAAAGAGGAAAAATTGTATGTATAAACTCTGTAATGAATAAACTCAAAAACTACTGTGCCGATTTCAAAAATTCTATCACCATTGGAAAGCTACATTATCCCTGTGTAACATAAGCTATATTCTATTTTTAAAATATAGGCTTGAAAGGGGTTGGTAGGGATGTTAAAGTTAGTTGGGAAAAGTATGAAGCCAGTATGAAGTAGTGAAAAGTATGAAGTAGTATTTTATAATTGTATACCATTGACGATACTTACATATTAAGTGTATCTACTTTTTCTATATTTACAGCTCATCTTTTAATTATTTTTTATTTGTATAATAAAGTTTATTTCTGTGGGTACTATTTACTCTAACAAACTTGTTACATAAATCTATAACATAGCATGTAAGTGGAAACGCCGGGATGGGATACCCTAGAATGGAATATAAATATCTTAGTCGCGATGTTCCTCAAAAAGATCAGGGGCGTAGTAGTAGTAGTTTAAAGAGTGGGTTTATGTATGTGCGTATGTATGTACAAAGCATACATATTGTAGGTTAAGTTATGTTGTTAATACCCTTTTTCCGTCGAAAAGAAATTTGTCCAAAAATGTGTTAAAAACTGGTTGTAACGATCAGAAAAATGACGATAAGAGAAATTGGTTGTAAAGATCATCAAGATCTCTTTTAAAAATGGTTAAGTACCGAAATTGTAAGTTATTGACTGTATTTTTTACCCGACTGTGATGGAGGATAACGTTTTTATACTGCATATGTTAGTGGAAATTGAAAACGGTTTCTATTTTTTTTTGTAAATAAATGGTCTGATATATTATATAACCATACTATTTGTTTTATTATTTGGTTCCTGTACCTACATATATTTATATATATGGTTGTTTATTATTTATGTTTGGTTGTCAGACTTTCGGGGACTACCCAGCCAGAAGCCCGAAAGTGTGACAACCAGTCTACAAATGACAGCCGGTACCAACGGCTTAACGTATTTTCCGAGGTATGATAATATGATACGAACGGTCACCCATCCTCACTGACCTCGGTAAGCGTAGATCAACCTTCGATCAACCCGTGCGGCTGTTACTCAAATCCTCAAATCCTTTTGTGGCCCATACTCAAAACCTTATAGGTAGGCACATCATTAAAATGAACTCAAAATCTAAAATGAAATTCCTAATCACGCAGAATATGGGCGTCACTTTTATGAAAACAAACAGTGACACATTACATTTTAAAGGAAAAAAAAAACTAATACGTTTTTATTTAACTATTTTCTCCTACGTTTATTATTTTATTAAATATTTCTATAAAATAAAAATATTTAAAAATCATTTTAAAATGTTGTTTTATTTAAATAGCAATACCCGCACGGGGGTTTCCCTGATTGCCAGTTCAGTTTGTTTTATCAGCACGTATGCTCAATCAGTATTGCGTGGGTCGTAGAATATTTACTTACCTACAACAATGTATAATATTGATTAGTTATGCTTAAATAAAATAATGATCTGTGAGTACGTCTTTCATACGTAGAACTGACATTATATATTTTATGTAGGTAGGTATAGTTTATAATCTGTATAAATTCCTTTTTTTTCTGTTCCCTTTTCTTTTACAAAATTGCACCTACCACTGTTTGTCTCTGCATCGCAAAAAGGTTGACTGGCAAAAACATTTGTGTGCTTAAAGTATAAAATAAAATAAATCGACATTGTTGAAACTAATAGTGCCTTTTACTTACACTTCATAGCTTTATCAACCTACTAGCTTTTGCCCGCGGATTCGCTCGCGTTAGGAAGTGGGGGTTAGAAAGAGACAAAAAGTAGCGTATGTCACTCTCCACCCCTTCAACTATCTCCACTTGAAAAAGCACAAACAAAAGACAAACAGACACAAACACTTTCCCATTTATAATATTAAGTATGGATAGTGTATTTATAAATACATATATCTTTCTGTTTTAAAACGTTGCCCCACACGAGGAATTTCTCCTGTATCGTGGGTGCGTTTAACAACATTAACATTTAAAGTCACATACACAAACAGCCAGACCAGGAACAACTACCTGTAGGCCATACAAATATTTGTTTTTGTTTTCTATCGCTCAGTCACTGCACCCATGGTGCCGTGCCGTGCCGCCTGTATAGGGTTCAACGTAGCAATTAAAGGACCTCAATCCCCTCGGGACCGATTCTTTGTAACAATGGCGTACTTTTTTCTTTTTGTCATGCCGTTCACTTGCCTTGGCACCGTTTGGTATTTGCGACCGTTGCAGCTGGACCCGATGAGACAAAGCTGTCGAGATTTCTATACTTTTTTACGGAGTTTTATTATAGTGGCGTGTTTTAATATTTATAAGCTAAGTTATACTGCCTCGTCTAGTGGTCCCAAGCGCGACTGCTGAGCGAAAGGTCCTGGGTTCGATCCCTAGGTAGGGCATAATAATAATAACTTTTTGGCAATAGGACTTTTTTCAGACTCAAAGTTATCAGCAAAATAATGAACAAATTATGTCTGACTTTATTTGTATGTTATAATAGAAGGATGCAGGAGCTCGTGGCTAAATAAAAACAGCCGCACAGGTTGATCGAAGGTTAAGCTACGCTTGCCGAGGTCAGTCTGCGGATGGGTCACCGTTCATTACTTTTCGAAACACCTCCGTGCCTCGGAAAGCACACTATGCCGTTGGTCCCTGTTGTCATTTTTAGATCTTTGACAGTCGTTACGGGTAGTCAGAAAACCGAAACTCTGACAACCAGTCTTACCAAGGGATATCGTGTTGCCCAGTAACTGGGTTGTGGGGGTCAGATAGACAGTCGCTCCATATAAAACACTGGTATTCAGTTGCGTCCGGTTACACTGCAAGCCGACCCCAACATAGTTGGGTAGGCTAGGCAGATGATAATACTCGTATAAGGATGATTATCTGATCAATTTGGTACTTGACACATATTGAAAATTAATATTATGGACATAACAAAATGATAACATTCGCATGATCAATGCTCGACACTCGTGCATTCTCTGTACGAGAAGAGACCTTTGGCCTGCATTACACACACAGTTTTAGGGTTCTGTAACAAGCGGAACCCTAATCGGATAACACTGCTGTTCGTCTGTCCGTCTGTCCGAAACATTTTTTCTGGGAACAGTACTTAGAGGAGGGTTGAGGTTTAATTAATATTAAATACTAAGGTCTGCATTTCCTTCGAAGGGAGAAACATTCAAACTTCTAAATCTTCTTCTTACATTATTTCAATTGGAACCTCATTGTGAAACACTGTCTCTTAAGATACAGGATACCCTAGTTTAAGAGACAGAGTTTAATATATTGTGTACAGATTTCTACAGCATCCAATGTTTAGTGTAATCGTAAACTTATACTATCTGTAATTTTTTGGGAAATAAAGATATTTATTATTTATTATTATTATTATTAATGCAATTCAACGATAGGTACGACACTTCTCGTATATTTTGATGATAATCTCACTTTTTTAAATCTACATATAGGGCTTAACACAGTTGTCAACGTACCTATTAGACTAGCTCTGTTCTACCTCCAGCTTTGCCTGCCATGTACTTCAATTTGAAATCGGCAATTTATAGGCCGTATCTTGAAATAACAATTTGAAGATATGATAAGTTGTAGGGAAATCGGTTGTCATGGTATAGGTATGTGAGGCGTAGGAATGTGGACCATGTTGTGATGAATGTTGTAAGTATGAATGTGGAGGGTTACAAGATTAGAGGGAGACCAAAGAAAATATGGATGGATTGTGTGAAAGATGTTATGGCGAGAGAGGAGGTGACTTTTGAGATGACGGCAAATAGAGATGTATGGAAGAAGAAGACATGCTGCGCCGACCCCTAATAAATTGGGATAAGGGTAGGAGGATGATGATCTTGGAATCACCTTTAGTTTTTATTATATTCAAGTTATTTATATCTCTACTCTCCTTTTTTGTTCAACTTCGAAGGTAAGTTAGACCCTGAATTGAATCTAGAATTGAAATTTCTTTGACCGTGTCATTTCAGTGAAGAGGCGGGCAGCTGTGCAAAAGTTTAGAGAAGGAACCCTCAGAGCGCAACTCCTATTCGTACTTGTCCGTTTTATTTTTAACTAGGTATATAAAATGTATACAGTGAAAAATAATACGAAAATGTTCCACAAATGCAATTTGAAGAGGCGCTAAAAGCTCGAGGAATGTAATAAGAATTTCGTGAAAACTTGATTTACTTCGACACTTGACTCGTTAAGAAGAGCGAGCCGATTGTGTAGGGTGACTCTGTGTATTTATAATTGAGGACTTTGTTTTAACAATTGGAGTTTGTTTTGGTAAAGAGGTGAGTGATAGATACATACATATACATAAACTGACGCCTTTTTCTCATGTAGGTAGGCAGAAACTACAGAAAGCCACCTACTACGATCCTTACATACTTTTTTTTTTTGGAATGGCCATCTCGCTGTTTATCCTTTAGGGATATCTACTGCTTAACCGAATACTCCTATGGGGGGCTTAATTAGAAATTAAAGCCTCCAGCCAGGGCGTAAAAACGTAAAAACTTAGCGACCAGTACGTGCCTCGGCTCGGCGACGACGCTGGGAGAGGACAGCAAGGGACGGGCTGGATCGAATAGATATTATTTAGGGGCTTTTTAAACATTTACCGGCTCAGCTTCGCGGGCTGGCTCTAGCAAAGGGTCGGGGGGAGGGGCTTACGTACTCTTTTTGCTTCATTTAGGTACATACATCTCGTCATACACGAACGCCGGTTGCGACTATTATGCACTTGACTTTTTTGATGAACATTAAGGTCAGTGTATGTCCTTCTAGCGCGTCCCCTCACTGTGCCTCCGTTTACATCTGCCTTATAATCTTTCCCCCTTATTATAAAACGCGTCGTAAGTACAGTGACGCTTTAATGTAAATGTAACTATTGTAAGTAGAGAGAGCTAAAAAGAAAAAAAAATGTAAATTAGATTTAGGTACTTTAGGTGCTTTTCCATTATTTTTGTTTTTTAACGAGCTAGTGAGAAAGTTTCTGTACATGCTAAGGGCAGTAGTTTAGCCATCATTATCAGACTATATTAGTCCACTGCTGGACATAGCCCTCTCCTAATGAGCGCCATAGCGCCCTGTCTTCAGCTTGCCGCACCCAGCATCTGCCTGCAGTCTTTCGCAGATCGTCATCTCACCTGGTCAGAGGGCGTCCTACACTACGTTTGCCGAGTCGCGGTCTCCACTCAAGAACACGTTTACCCCAGCGGTTGTCCGTTCTTCGTACCACCTGTCGTATCTTCATCGCGCCCAAGTTTGACGAACGCAACTTGGCCTGGTCTCTTGCCGACCATCGCAAGATGTTTGTCGAAATGGACAGATTTGTAACACCATCATGGAAAGAGGAGAGGCAGAGTTGTCCCCGGGTGTATCTATATATGTAGTTTAGCCATGTCTTTTCTATACATGCTTAAGGCAGCCCATACTTTATTTAGCTATCCGACCGATACCGATACCGATGGTCCGCCTGCGACGCAGGAGTTTGCGGGTTCGATTCTCGCCCTGGGACAAAAGTTTGTACGATCTACAAAGATTTGTTCCAGGAGTTCTGGGTATTTGCTGTATGTATAATAAAAAATATCTATCTATGTAATGTATTGTATTAAGTATATCAGTCATCTAGTAGCCATAACACAAGCTCTGCTTAGTTTGGGGCTATATGATGCTGTGTGGATTGTCCAGGATTATTTATTTATTTATTTATCTCATTTAACTCTGTAAATTATTCTTCACCATCATGGTGCACCTACTGTTGGACAATTTTTCCTTTCCATCGTTTATTTTGTTTGAATCAAAGTGATATCCGATTGAAAATGTTTTTTTTTCACCCAGTCTTCATTCGGCCATTTTTCATTAAATAATTTGCTGGCATTAGGTACTCGTAGCTAGGTTGATAGATACTTCTGATAAGTGTGTGGTAGATTTTTTTGTAATGTAGTAAAATGTAGTAAATTGTAATGTAGTTAAATATATTACATGTAGTTTGGGAGTTATCTGAATAGACGTAATGAACGGTGACCCATACACAGATCGACCACGGTAAGCGTAGCTGAATTTTCCGTATTATATTAGTTATTTTGAAAACCAGCGTCAGGCACTAGTTGTCTGGCATTTTTGCTTATCTGGTCCCTTTTAGCGCAGCCGTAAGGCACATACTTAATAATATATACTTAGATATATTTTTAAATGTATTTCTTGTTACTCGTTTTTTTTATGTTTTCTATGTTTAGCGAGCGACGAGCTCCTAAGCTGGATAACCTTATTAATTAATTAATATGAATATGAAACCATGCTACATTGTAACCCCCATCTCCATGCTTGAGATCCGAATCCCTTATCTTCAGCTTAATAAAGATCAATATAACTTTGAAACGGAAGGCTTTTGAACTTATTTGTAACCGGAACGCTGAAGAGCTTAAACTGCCATGGTGTTTGTCTTTATTTATATTTAATTAAGTTTAAAGCTTGGCTAAAACAATTTCAACATTGATTTCACGGGGTTAAGCGTTTTGTGTTTCGTGTTCGGACACGAGAATAGCGATTATTCCGGTAACATGTACTTCTTTTCATCAAGTAAAGAGAAAGAAAAGAAAGAAAAGAAAGAAAAGAAAGAAAAGAAAGAAAAGAAAGAAAAGAAAGAAAAGAAAGAAAAGAAAGAAAAGAAAGAAAAGAAAGAAAAGAAAGAAAAGAAAGAAAAGAAAGAAAAGAAAGAAAAGAAAGAAAAGAAAGAAAAGAAAGAAAAGAAAGAAAAGAAAGAAAAGAAAGAAAAGAAAGAAAAGAAAGAAAAGAAAGAAAAGAAAGAAAAGAAAGAAAAGAAAGAAAAGAAAGAAAAGAAAGAAAAGAAAGAAAAGAAAGAAAAGAAAGAAAAGAAAGAAAAGAAAGAAAAGAAAGAAAAGAAAGAAAAGAAAGAAAAGAAAGAAAAGAAAGAAAAGAAAGAAAAGAAAGAAAAGAAAGAAAAGAAAGAAAAGAAAGAAAAGAAAGAAAAGAAAGAAAAGAAAGAAAAGAAAGAAAAGAAAGAAAAGAAAGAAAAGAAAGAAAAGAAAGAAAAGAAAGAAAAGAAAGAAAAGAAAGAAAAGAAAGAAAAGAAAGAAAAGAAAGAAAAGAAAGAAAAGAAAGAAAAGAAAGAAAAGAAAGAAAAGAAAGAAAAGAAAGAAAAGAAAGAAAAGAAAGAAAAGAAAGAAAAGAAAGAAAAGAAAGAAAAGAAAGAAAAGAAAGAAAAGAAAGAAAAGAAAGAAAAGAAAGAAAAGAAAGAAAAGAAAGAAAAGAAAGAAAAGAAAGAAAAAGAAGTAGCAGCCCGGAGTCTTGAGATATGGACAGCTGATGGCAATGGGGTTGCTTCTTACAGGGGACTAGAACATAACTGGGTGTACTATGATAAACCTGAGTAGAAGTATTCACCAAAAAGATTAGCCTAGGTCAAAGTCAATTCATTTATTAACACTAAAGGCACTTTTGAAAGTCAAATTTAAGATTAAAATAGTATGCTTAAATTATTCTAGTTGCTCTTCCAAAAGGTAGTTTATAATTGAGAAGAATGGGCAATAAACTCCACACTTACTCTTTTAAATTATTTTTTTTTTACAATATTTTGAATACATAATAAATTCGAATAAAAATTAGGAAAATCCAAAAGTGCACGTCTCAACGCTCATTTTATGACAAAAATGACTTGATTGAATTAGACGGTAATTTTCAATAGGCTATTACTCAGAATGATACTGAAGCGGATGAAAAAAAAAATGACTCAAAAAGTGAAGTTTTTTGGGCGATATCGTGACCACATACATCATCCGAACATACAGACAACCCGACGTCCACTGAAATAGTTTTTCAAAACGGTTTTTTATTTACTATCTAGCAAAAATAGTGTTTTTTAAAAGTATCTACTGTCATAAAAAAGTGTTATTGTTGATATTTGTCAACTCATTTAATACTCAAAGTCCAAAAGGATCGGATAAAAGCAATTTAAGCCGAGATAATTGCTTGACCTTGAGAGAGTGAGAGTAAAGCACAACTCAACGCTTCGCGTTGAGACGTGCAATTATTAGAACTAAGCAGATAGCATAATGCTTGCACAGACTGAACTGGTCATATCTGTCTGATTCTTTCCTCAAAAGACATCGCAGACACCAATCTTCATGGCCCTCACATGATCTGACCAAGGCAATGTCTGGACTTTAAAAGAGACTGTGTGAGACAGAGTAGTCACATAAGGAAACACCAACCTAGTTTAAACAAAGTGTGTGTAAAAACCTCTTTACAGAAATAAATATCATTAATCATTTTATTATTGTCTTGTAGGTACAGAGGCTAGCACATCAAGCTTCCCCAATGTGTCAGAATTCTTTGATTGTTTCTCAGCTTTATCTCAATAGAAATAAGGATCATGTTCAATTGGGAAAATCTGACACTTTGGGGTAGCTGGATGTGCTGGCGTCTGTACAGTAGTATTTTATCAATATCGTAATTATAGATAAGTAAAGACCCCTGTTCTTCGAACTAGGAGAATCCTGTATCTTGAAGGATCAGACACATACCGATGCCTAACGTTTCGTGGAAGACATTCCCTGGTTCAAACTAGAACTGGGAATTCGCTCATGTCGTCCTTTTCGTGGCCACAATCTTAATTCAATTATCTCCGGTATAACTCGGTCCTGAATTTTAGGACAAGGGCACATACAATAATATGTACCTTCACGCTATACCTTACTGTTACTGGGTAGACTAGGAGTGAGTCGATTCTACATCCCAGTCAGTCGATTTTGTAAAAATCTCCCGATGAAAACTTGGGTGAAAGAAGAGTTTTTTTTATTTAAAACGTTGCTCCACACTAGGAATTTGATGAATGTGTTTACAAACATTTCAACTTACACCCGCACTCGGAACGACTACCCGCGACACGCAGCGCAGCAGTCTTAAGGCATGTTAAAAATAATAAAAAGTCAGGCTTAAGGCATGTTAAAAAAATAATAAAAAGACACCCTCTATCTTTTCTCAGACCATAACATCTAGAGGGCTATCGGAAATCATTAGGTAGTTAATGAAACGGATGAATTTGGGACCAAACTTGTTACCTAATGTCCCACTGTAACGGCGGTTTTAAGTGCTTTCGCTTTGGATCTACGAATGTCTGTGGATGTGCTATGGAATAGGAAATAATAGAATTGAAAACACTATACTTTGATGTTTTGGTGACGTTGAGACGATAAATAAATAAATAAATAATGCTGGACGATCCACACAGCATCATCTAGCCCCAAGCTAAGCAGAGCTTGTGTTATGGGTACTAGATGTCTGACGATGAATGAAAGATAAATAACAAAAGCTAGATATGGGAGATGTTAGTGGGAACGCCGGGAGCGGACGCCCTAGAAGAACATACACTGACCTTATTGGTGATGTTCTGCAGAAAGGTCAGGTGCGTAGTACTGGCAAGTGGCAACAAGACGTAAAGGGACCAAGAACGTAAACGAAAAAAAATTCTATCTACCCCCATGGGAAAAAGTCGTGAGCTTATCGTGTGCAGTATATGTGGAATAGTTCTTTATTTGCCTACTCTCAATACAAGTAAATTAAGGACTATTATATTCTACATACACACATACATAATTATGTACATGTACACTATTCTGATGAGTTATGTTACCATTATTGTAGGCACCTATGTATATCTACGTAGTAAAATTTCGTACATCTAGTTTAGCACTCTAGACTTTACTAAGTAACCCGTTACATAAACAGCAAATGGTGAAACTGTGGGATACCGTCATTATAACAATGTTAATATTAATATCGATGAAACACATGTGTAGAGAAATCTGTTAGCAGTTGCTTAGGTATCAAAAATATGGAAACGGAACGGGTTTTCAGAATTATTACCTATACTTTAAGTAAAAATCTGTTCTTTTGAAATTACAAACAGACAATTCAATTTTATTTATTTGAATAAGTCCTAGATTGGCATTATGGCCCAGTGGTTTGTGCCTCGCCTCTCTTGCACAAGGTTATGGGTTCAAACCTGGGCAAGTACCAATGTGACTTTTTCAATTCATATGTATGTACTTTCTTAGTTTATCTTGGACATTATTGACATCGGTGAAGGAAAATATCGTGAGGAAACCTGGACTGGTAATTAATATACGTCTCAAATCGCCAACCCGTCCTCAGCAAGCGTGGTGAATAATGCTCGTGCCTTCTCTGTATGCGAAGAGGCCTTTGCCCTGCAGTGAGACAGTAACACGCTGGTATTATTATATTGTAAGTCCAGGTTTTCTGTTCATCTCCAATATCTGTAGATTATTGTGACTCTTTTTTCAAATTCCTGTATGCTATCCAAGTTATTTCTGTACATCATTGGCTTGTGGTAAAGACTCCCGAAAAAAACCCATAAAAGAAATACATAACCAAAGTGTCAAAGATTGATCACACTAATAAATTCGTGCTTTTGCACGATACTCTCAAAGGACACAAAAGCAATACTTTACGTAATTCGGCCATTCTTTAGCCGACAAAAACTTTGCTTAGTCTAAAAAATTGCAGACTCCATACATATTTTGTCCTCCAAGTTTTTAAGATGTTATTTTTTTGTCCCGCCCAACTGTTTACAGAGGGGCCTTTTTCCTGGATAACGACTGCCAATAATTGTACCTATTTCCTCTGTGAGGCGCCCGAAGGAATTAAGTTAAGTATTCATGGATGCCATCATTTTTGACACATTAAGAAGAAGTCTTGGGTTGGCTCATGAATATAATTTTTATTCAGTTTGTGTTTGAGGTGATTTATGCTTAACTTTCTCAGTCGTTTATTGATGAAGGCGTTTTGTTATTACCGTTGGAAGTACGCCTTTTGTATCAGTCTTAACTCAATTGCCAGTCTGTCATTTTATTGTTTGTATGATTGCTTACATATTACATATTTTGACGACCGATGTGGCGCGGTGGGCGATGGTCCGCCTGCGACGCAGGTTGCGGGTTGGATTCCCGCCCTGGGACAAATGTTTGTACGATATACAAATATTTGTTTCGGGTGTTCTGGGTATTTGGTATGTATAATAAAAATATCTATGTAATGTATTGTATTAAGTATATCAGTCATCTAGTACCCATAACACAAGCTCTGCTTAGCTTGGGGCTAGATGATGCTGTGTGGATTGTCCAGCAATATTTATTTATTATTATTATATTATATATACAATGTACTTATATAAGCAATCAAATTCACGTCTTTTTCCACGGGCGTAAAATAGAATAGTTATATAATAAAGAAGAATAGTAAAATAGAAACATTTTGTAATATAACCCGTAATATTTGTATGCTATGATTTTAAGGAAAACATGTAAGCTCTATAAAGTTTGTAAACCAACTTTGTACACCATGTTTTATGCTAATAAAATTGATTGATTTATTGAGACGACCACCTCTAATACCTTCTTCCAAAACCACTTAAAAAAATTCACCTAAACTGGCACTACTGCATACAGACCATTAAAGGCATGAAGCGCTTGAAATGTAAATGCAGTAAGTTGCAAGCGTACAGTCGGCTGCATTCCAGTCACGTACTCACATGCAACACGGAAATTCTGCAAGAACCCCCTGGGGGTGGGGTACGTTCGAAATGAACCAACTTTTGTATAACAAAAATGTGTTACATTTGTAGATAAAGGGTAATTGTTGAGTCACGTACCCAGTTAATTAGACAAAGTCGGGGAACACCTGCACTTTGTGATATTACTTAGATGTCGCTTGTTTTTAATGCTGTTGTTGTTTTTAGGGGAGGAGCTCGTGGCTAAATAAAAACTACCGTACGGGTTGATCGAAGGTTAAGCTACGCTTGCCGATGTGTGGATGGGTAAGCGCTCATAATATATCAAGACTCCTCCGTGCCTCGGAAAACACGCTAAACCGTTGGTCCCGGCTGTCATTTGCAGATCTTTGGCAGTCGTTACGGGTAGTCAGAAGCCCGAAGTCTGACAACCAGTCTTGCCAAGGGATATCGTGTTACCTAGTAACTGTGTTGTGGAGGTCAGATAGGCAGTCGCTCCATGTAAATCACTGGTTTTCAGCGACCCAAAAATAGTTGGGAAAAGGCTAGGCAGATGATGGCAGATGATGCTGTTTTAGGTTGCTGTTCCGAAATTATGAAAACGATTCGTTATGGTGTGACTTCATTTTTCTATCTGGCTGTCGATCATAGCTACTTATATCAGGATCTATTAATACTATCGGTATGCATTTTGGGGTTGTTATTAATAAAAAGCAGCTAATTACTCCGGACTTCTACTCAAAGGGTTCCGTACCGTCGTTTAAGAATCGAGATGCAGCGATTGTTACGGTCGGCAAAAAACGCCAAAATTAAAGGGCCTATATTTTTTTTTTGGTTTAGCTTGATGTGCTGGCGTCTGTACCATATAAATAGGTAGTCATCTTATAATTATATACTTACTATTCAACATGGAACAGAATTCATTCATATCGGTCATTGTACACACGGCTACATATCAAACTATACATTTCCAGTATAGGCTTACTGAGAAATTCTTAATTGAGAAGATCTAATAAGCTTTATGCTCAACCTAAGGTTTGAAATCAGGATCTTACGACCAGCAGTTGGGACGTCCGTCGCCCCCCATACATTTGGAACCGCGCCGCGCGGCCCTTTTTGACGTCGCCGAGAGAGTCTTACATCTTACTCCTCACGCAGACCTGAAGTGGCCTGCAGAGGCCGGCCGGCACTAGTTGGGGATCATGGGAACTGGTGCGTAGTTCCTATGATTCCCGGTGCAAGTGCAGGGTGTTACCCCGAGTTGGTTTTTAGTCAGTAAGAGTCTGACAGACCCCTCTACCCGCCCTAGGGCGGAGGACCATCCACGAGAATTTTCACCCCGGTATAAAAAAAAAAGCTACCACGAGCTAGCAGTCAATTTTTTTGTAGGCGTTCTAGGTTATTTTTAAACACCACTAATGAATGGTAACAGAGATACCATAAGGAGGCCAGAGAAACTAGAAAAAACGATATTCGATCACCTGCAACGATTGTCAAAAGTTCAAAATATTTGATCACGTAACATATATTTATTATACGCTAGCAATCAATAGCCAATCTATCATACATTTCGGAGTTACCGACCATAAATTGTCGTCGTTTATGAAATGCTTTTTTTGTCTTTGACCTCTGGACTTATAACTATCACCAACCCGCATTGACCAAGCGTGTTGATAAGTCCTCATTGAGTTTCTGCGTGAAAAAGGATTTAGCCCAGCATGATATTATTGCTATGGTTGAGTAGAGACAAGAGAGTGAAGGATTGTGAGTACTAAAAACAGCCGCATTGGTCTTACAAATCGGATGCCTTAAGTTGGTCTGGGCTGTCATTTGTAGATCTTTAACAGTCGTTGCAAATAGTCAAAGGTTTCTTAAAGCTACCCAGTAACTCGGTTGTCAAGGCCAGATTGGTAGTTGATTCACGTAAAATACTGGTGTCTAGTTATACTGGAAACTGACTCCTAAATAGTTGGGCAAAGGCTAGGCCGATGGTGGTTAAACAGGGACTGTCCTTAGCCCTGTATTATTTACGGATTGTATCGGTCGAAGAAATGGTCACCTTTCGATAGAGTGAGAGGTCAAGTTATATAGGTTTTTTCACCACTCGCATGCGGTGTGCTGCACAGGTTCTTCTGGTGAGTAGTTTTCATAATGTTAAATATATGTGGCTCGAATGCTCCAGCTGCTTTGCCCTAGGGAAATGAGTTGGGAACTAAGTTGGTGTGTTGAGCTGAGAAGCTAGTAATTCTAAGTAGGTAAAGAAAGTTTGTAGGTAATTTATTAAGACACACATTAAGCACAAACATATATTATCATATTAGCTTTTGCCCTCGACTTCGTCCACGTGAATGTATCGCGGATGCAGACGAAGTACCGGAAATAAATATTCTTAACGCATAGTTTCTATACGAAACGCAAAGTTTCTATAAGAAAATATAATTCAATCATGATTCGAAAGGCACGTGGCGCCATCTAGACGACATGGTTGGCACAATGGCTGAGCGATCGGTGCGGTTCGGAGCGGTGGGTTCGACTCCCGTACGGAACAAATATTTTTGTGGACCATACGTAGTTGTTCCGGGTCTGTCTGATAGTGTGTGTCTTTATTAAATGTTTGTAAGCGTACCTACGACACAGGAAGAATTCCTAGGGGGGGCTAAAAAAATAAATACCGTAAGAACGTTATTGTTGTTTGGAAACAAAAAAAAAGGAAACAAAAAAAAAGTATTGTGAACAATACTTTTTTTGGGATGTAAGGTACCCTATATCCGTTTCTGTACACCTGACACGACGTACATATATGCTAAAGTTCATGATTATCAGTTCAGCGATTTAGGCGTGAAAAGTTAACAAACCAACTTACTTACGCATTTATAATACTTACTAGTCTCCGCACGCGGATTCGCCCGCGTGGTTTATTGATAAAAAAGTAGCTTATGTCCTTCCCCGGGGTGCATTCTATCTCTCTGCCAAATTTTATCGAAATCCGTTCAGTGGTTTAGGCGTGAAAAGGTAAGAAACAAACTTACTTTCGCATTTATAATATTATAGTTAGGATTATATATTTTAAGTTAACATTTTAGACCTAAAATTTAAGAACAGGTTTTAGGGAACCAATAACCAAGGCCAGTAGAAAACGGAGACACGTAGCAACAAAATACGACCTAGAACAATATGGCCGCTTTTCTTTAGATCGTATTTTACTTCGTGTCACAATATGAAACTTTATAAAAGGTTTTAGACAATCCTAGACACACTTATCGAGGGTCCTTATTGAGCCGTTATTAATAGATCCTTCTCACTCGTGAGAAAATATTTTTTAAAGGAGTGGCGCTGGTGAGCCGTTGTATGCCCTCTTACGTGTGTGTGTCTGATTCACGTATACACAATGTTTCAATGTTTATATATGGAAATCACTAATTATTGGCCGCGCCGCTTTTACGCACACAGATAAAGATTTCAATGTTGGTTGGTTTTCTTTGGTTCTTTAAGTAGGTGTATTACGCATAGAAGTTAGTCATACTAAGTAAGCAAAGAAAGTTTGTAGGTAATTTATTAAGACTTACATAAAACACAAAAATACATTAAGTTTTAGACATAATGTCAATGAACAGAGGGTTTACTCTTAATTTTAATCCCAATCTTAAGTCAAGACGATTCCAATGTTAATTTTGCAGTCACGTGATTATGTTATTTGTCGAAATACAGCTGTCAAAATAAACACAAAAGTAGCGTCTAGAGCGCGCCATCCTTATCCCAAATTTGGTGCTAACGTCGAACTAAAATGTACGAAACGTCTAAATTTCAATGTCGATCGATCAGAATTAAAATCTGGAGTAAACGCGCAGATGTCATAGAACCAAGAATCAAGGGCAACTGACCTTCGTGAGATAGCTTGGTTGCCCTTGAGTGTGTGAAGCGATTAGTACCGATTGGCCGAGATTCGCCTTCACGCACACAGATAGATATTTCAATGTTGCAGTTTTAAGAGCACTAGTGTACAGTAGGTACATGGTTATATAATATTAGTTTCAAAGCCTAGTTTAGTGTACCAAGGTAGCCCAAACTTCTGTCCCCCGATGCCTATCCGTCTGCACTATGCAGCCGGTTCAAAGTATGAATTTAGGTTCAAAAGATGTGTTCAACGAAAATTACTTTTAAACTGTGCCAGTGGTAAAGAGGGTATTTGACTCAATTAAAATATGGACCTTGGTGATGTAATCTTAGTTGACTGTTTTTTTTTCCTAAACAAATTCATAGCCAAAAACGCACTTTTTTCTTTTTTGTCACAGACTGCATAAAGTTATATTATTGATCGAATGATTCGACCAAAGAAAGAGCGAATCTTCTGAATCTACATTGACGTCACAAGATAGTAATATAAATTTGACAGCTGGTTTATTACCTTATGACGTAACGTGGTCACGACGTATGATTATTGATTGAATCATTGGATCAAAACTGGAACGTTATGTTGTCATACAAAGACTGTTTTACGCATTAAATACATTTATTTAATGTTTATAAAAAAGAGTTATTATTATAAAAAATCCTAAAAAATATTAAGATTAATACTGACAATTATAAATATATTTATTGCTTTTAGAACATAATACTGACATTTATTAAGATTTAAACAAAAATCTTTAATGTTGTCAACGGTTCCAAAAATAGTTAAAAACAAACATTTAAGATATTCAAAGGAGTTCTACCAGAACCGTCTCAATACAAACTGTAATATGCTAAACAAGTAACTCTAGTATTCAAAACATGAACTATATAGAAGTAAAATCTTAAAGCGAGACGTGTGGACCTCCGGGACGCTAGTACGAACACATCCACCCGCCAAGCGGAAAAGTAGCTGCTATTTCATATTTCTAGACTAATTTAGTACGGTATTACATTTTACATATTTTTACCCGTTTTTAGACAGACTATTTAAACCATCGTCTGCCTAGCCTTTTACCAAAAAGGGTCGGCTTCCAGTCTAACCAGATGCAGTTACTGGGCAACACAATATAATATATAATATAACTAGCTATCACGGCGAACTTCGCACCGCCTCGAAAGTTAAGTTACACTGCCATCTGTTAGAAATGTATGGAACTTATTATAGGAAAACATTTAATTTGCAATAAAAAGAATCTTGAGGCCAATAATCGAAATAAAAACTGTCCTATCTTTTAAGTTTGACCAAAACACACACTGTGTACACAATTTTATTAAATGCAGTACAGTAGTTTAGGAGTCCATAGCGGACAAACAACGTGACACGTGATTTATATATATTAAGAATATGCTGGACAATCCACAGCATCTTGTAGCCCCAAGCTAAGCAAAGCTTGTGTTATGGGTACTAGATGACTGATATACCTACTTAATACAATATGTAACATAGATAGATATTTTTTATTATACATAGCAAATACACAGAACACCGAGAACAAATATTTGTAGATCGTACAAACATTTGTCCCGAGGCGGCGCCACATCGGCCGTCATACCACGATACCCTTTAGTAAGACTGGTTGTCAGATTCTGAATCTCATTTGTTGTCAGATCCTGTTTTGTACGGGCATGTGATGCGAGGGAATGAGGATCATGTTGTGAGGAAAATTTTGATTATGAATACGGAGGGTTACTAGAGTACAGGAAGGCCGAAGAAACGATGACTGGATTATGTGAAAGATGATATGGCTAGGTATATAATCTTTAAATTTTTCTTTACAATCCAATATATCACACAATTTTTTTTTTTTTTTAAACTTTGCCCCACACTAGGTATTTCTCCTGTATCGTGGGTGCGTTTACAAACATTTAAACTCACATACACAAACAGCCAGACCCGGAACAACTACCTGTAGGTCATACAAATATTTGATCCGTGCGGGGATCGAACCCACAACACGCGGCGCAGCAGCCGATGGCTCAACCACTGCGCCAACCTTGTCGTCAGACAATATATCACATATCACATAATATATCACAATATAATATTATCCTTCCTAGCCAGGAAGGATAATATGAAGGGAGGAATGATATGGTGATTATTGAGATGACGGCAAATAGAAATGTATGGAAGAAGAAGAGATGCGGCGCCGACCCCTAATAAATTAGGATAAGGCAGGAAGATGATGTGCCTGTTTTTCACGAAGAAAGTTAATCAACTGTTTTCTAATCTCGTTTAACTAATTTAAAACTAGATTAATACCTAACTATTTCAAAAAAAAAATTGTACAAGTTCTTTATGCATGCGGAGTTTGCCTGTACGTGATTGTTGCACTATTGCATGCATACATTCGCATGGTACCCTTAGTATAGAGCCTGTGTAAACAATTGTTGGTGAACCAAATAAATAAATAAATAAACTAATTAGTCATCGTTTTTTATACTAATCACATCAACTAATGACTTTGTTATGGTTCTTAATAGTGTATAGGGATTATCATCGCTTCCCGCACGGAATAGATATTTGTATGGCCTACAGGTAGTTGTTCCGGGTCTGGCTGTTTGTGTATGTCAATTTATTTTTTTGTAAACGCACCCACGACACGGGAGACATTCCTAGAGTGGGGCAACGTTTAAAAAAAATATTTGACTTTGATTTAACACTCAACCCCTGAAAATTGTAGAAATACTGTATCTAAACAACTTTTGATTACAAGATATATACATACTATGACATCAATGTTATCGGTACGTATAGACTTCGACAATTTTATAGCAGACGATAAAAACTTTAGAGATCGGTCAACATAAAATGGGAGTTTAACGATTGCGGATAATATCCGCATCGTATCCGAATTTCGTGTTCGATGAAAAAAATAAGTGTTCTATCTGGACGATCTATGGGTATAACGTTTTTTTTTAATTTCCGTAAAAAAATAAGGCAAACCTGTGTGAGTTTGGTAAGTAAGAAAGAAGATTCGTAGTAAAAGATACTCTTTTACCTTTAGGTATGTCCTACCTAGGTCCTACCTATGTCCTACCTGTCCTACCTAACCTATACGTTTTAAGGTAAAAAGCGACGCAAGAGAGTAATAAATATTTACATGACAAGTATTAAGTCACAGGGAGTTCAAAAAGTTACTGAAATACAGACGCCAGCATATCAATTTTTTCAAATTTATTGGATAGTTTTTCAACTTTAACAAAAAAGAATAAGGTTAATGGGACAATTTGACTGTATCTTAATCAACTCCTGCAATGTAACCCGTGAAACTTAAATCATCAATAAAATGCAGCTCTTGACATCATCTTTGCGGGAAATAAATGCGATAGTTTTGTATTACCCAGTAACTGAGTTGTCGAGGTCAGATAGGCAGCCACTCAATGTAAAATACTGGTATTAAGTTGCATCTGGTTAGACTATTTTTGTCACTGACAACCTGCATGCCATGTTATGTAATTCATGATTCCACAAATAAATAAATCTATGCATCTATCTACTAGAAGTTGACACTAACATAATTGAGAAAAGGCTTCGCTGATGATGCTGGAAATGTGACCATTCGCAAATATTGTTTCAAGAACTATTTTGAGGTTTTCAATCATTACCACTGTCCACAGCAATAAGTTTTCTTGCTGTGGGCAAGAAAACTTATTGCAATGAAAACCACAATAACATATCTGCTATTGTGGTTTTCATTGCAATAAGTTCCGCAATGGGCTTGAAATTTTTAAAGGACCTCTTTTGCAGATTGGAAATGATATTTTATTAAAAGCCACAATTGTGTCTTGCAGAGTCAATTGCAAATAAAATGTAAATATGAACCTGTATACAGTAACCCCAAAAACAGCCCTCAGGCAGAGTAGCCCATCAGATTTAAGTATTCATGTCTCTGAACTGGATTAAGTTTAGAGAAAGGAAACAGTATTGGATAGTAACTACCTAAGTGATTATTTTTAAATCTTTAGCATCTCTGCCAACCCTTTAAGTTAAGAGGAAATCTTCATTCAAATCAAAATACCATTAAAAAAGAAAAATATCTTACTGCCGAGTAAAACTCGAACACTTACAAAAACTGTTTTTGTCAAAATTCTCATTCTGATCGAAAAACTAATTTGTTGGACAAAAAGAAAGGCGGAGGCCGAGATTCCCTCAGTCACTAAGTGGACAAAATGGCGCTTTCGCGTTTAGAAAAATTAAATAAGACACCGAATATTTACACTTATCTACGGTGCTATTTTGAAGCACTTTACTTTCTTTCGCTCCCTCGTTTTAGAAGGTGGTAGAGGCGAGGTCCCATGGTCAGCGATTATCGCGAAACGCGAAAGCTCAGCAGTGATTGTGCATTTTTATAAAAACTCATCATTTCTTTATTTTATTGAAGTGAAAACGTTATCGGCAAAACTTTTTAACTTTTTAACGTTCTCTACACTGATAATTATGCTAGTGGCATATTGCGCAAGATTGACAGTTCTTTCAAAGTTAAGTTTTCACTTCTGTTGACAGTCCCCATCACTGCCTATTTCATTTGTATGCTTATTTATTTAAATTTTAATGTAAAGCTTACAATAAAAGACGAAGATAAAACTTACATTTTTGACTTATAAAATAGTGAAAATAGTTTCATATTCATCATAATAATTTCAACATAATGGACAAATTTACTCTAAAAAACAACAATTTATTTACCTTACTACTAGAACTACATACATTACACCAGTTACACCAAATGCGGGAACAAAATTGACGGCGCGGATTTTGAGCGCTGGACTCAGTAGTGGGGGTAAAGTTGCGCATAGGCACTTTATGCTAAAATCGACAAATCGACTACTGCGTAGCTCAGTCACTGCTCAATATCCGTGCCAGTAAACTATACCTCATCTGCAATTGTTTTGCGTCTATTATATGCGTTGTGTGTGGATATACCCAACGCGCGATGGTTTTATTATGATAAAATGCGTTGAGCATTTTAAGTCATCTTCCGTCTCATGTTTTGAAAAGGTGCGGAAAACAATTGTTATTTTTGTGGACACATAGTAAGTTACTTACTTACACAGTATATAGGTAGGCTAAAAATCTTAAATGGCTAATAGTGGGACCAGTGCCTAACGTCTAATGGTTTCCGCCCCCCCGGTCACGTTCCCAGCACTTCGGCCATGTCTTATTTAATTAAAGAAAAATATAAATTAGAATAAATTTTAATGGCAACATTCTGGGAGAAGCGTCACGTGGGACAATTTTGGCGGGTGCTTTCTTTTTTTTTGTAAATATTATTTTTATCGTTATTATTTTTAATTTGGTTGGTATGCGTTCGTTGATTTGAAAAAAGAAACTTCAGTACAACGCATAATAAGGATGGGTATTGTAAGGTTTGAATGCTGAAGGGACCATTCCAGTATTCATTCTGGCAGAGTATTCGTTCTGACTGGATTCGAACACTTAAATATAGAACGAAGTTAGTACGAGTATGTAGCAGATTGGTTTTAGACGCGCTAATATTAAGACGTACGCTTATTAAATTGGCGCTAACAATGTAATCTCTGGAACTAACAGTCATTTGGGAGCCCATTTCTTGAGGAAAGTTATAGGGTATTTAATATCACGCTACGACCCTAAGGAAAACGGGTGAAAAAGTGGGGGCACGGCGAGTATAACTACCTATATAATCGCGCTCCTGGATTGCTGATGAATTCCCCTCCCGACCCTTTGCTAGAGCCAGCCCGCGAAGCTGAGCCGATTAATGTTTAAAATGTCCCTAAATAATGGAACAATCAGATCCAGCCTGTCCCTTGCTGTCCTCTTCAGCGACGTCCTAAGCCGAGGTTCGTACCCCGCAGGGGGTGCCCTTAGCGATAGTCGCTTAGCTTATAAGTTTTTATGCCTGGCTGGAGGCCTTAATTTTAATTAAGCCCCCCACAGGAAAGTTCGGTTGAGCAGTAAATATCCCTAAAGGATAAACTGCGAGATGCCCATTCCAAAAAAAAAAAAAAAAAATGCTGATGAATTGATGACGATAATGTTAGAATGCTTGCAGGTCTGTGAGAAGACGGTATGGCAGGATTAAGTAAATTAAGTTTAAATGCCCATTTTCTGTACTAAATACACTTCTGGACACATCTATTGGCCCACCTTAGAGTTTAGGTTTCGATGGCCCCTACCGAAATATGATTGCTAGATTGAACAAAAATTGTTGATGCAGTTTTAAACCTGATACATTTTACCATCTTTTTCGATCGTATTGTTTTAAATTTGAATTCAGAATACCATACGACATGGAGCTACGCCTAACAAGTCGGATATGCGCCTTGTTAAAGGCAATTGATTTTTGAATAAAAAACATGTTTTATGAAGTAAAGGTTTAATTTAATAACGCGTGTTGCCTCCATGGGCATCTACCACAGCTCTCATACGATTAGGCATAGAGTTTATCAACCGCTCTATGAAATTTTGAGGGATCATCTCCCATTCCTCTTCTATGGCAGTTTTCAACTCCTGCATCGTCTGGGCAACTGGCTGACGAGCCCTAACACGTCTTTTTAGCTCGTCCCACATGTGCTCAATGGGGTTCATGTCTGGGCTTCTGGCTGGCCAGTCCATAACTGTGATGTTCACATCCCGAAGATATTCCCTGACGATGCCGGCCGCATGGGCTCTTGCATTATCATGCATAAAAAGGAAATTTGGGCCCACATAGTCCGCGTATGGTATCACGTGAGGTTCTAAGCACTCACGAATGTACCTTTCAGCATTTAATGTTGGCAGCCGTGGTCCTGTAACAACCTCAAGTTGAGTTTTGCCGCTCGCGGATATACCGCCCCAGACAGTCCATGAGCCACCGCCATAAGCAACCCTCTCTTCAAAGCAGCATTGTGCGAAACGCTCTCCCTTACGTCGGTAGACCTTCTTCCTTCCATCATTGCCATGTAACACAATTTTAGACTCATCAGAAAAGAGTACACGGCTCCAATCTTGCTGTGTCCAATTTAAATGACTGCGTGCGAAATGAAGGCGCGCTGTTCGGTGGGCTCGCGTTAGTTTGGGCACATTAGCTGGCTTGTGTGGTACCATATCGCGTTCTTTTAACCTTCTCCGAACAGTTGGTTTTGTATCTCAATGGAGGTAAGGTGACGATTTCTCAAGCTGGTCGTCACGATGAATCGATCCTGCCTTTCAGTTGTGACCCGAGATCGTGGCCTTCCTTGGCGACGAACAAAGCCGCCAGTCTCTAGGTACCTCCGATAAACATTTCGGACCGCAGATCGACTTAAATTAAGTTGAGCACTCACGTTTCTTTGGCTGTGTCCGGCCTGAATAAGTGCCACAGCTTGGGCGGCGACTTCAGGTGAAGTATCCATAGATTATTGATAGAACCTCACCTTAATGTTAAGAATAAGTAATGTTTGTTGCAAAACCAAAGATATCAATCACTTTTTCAAGAATTAAATCCAAGTAAACCAATAAAACCAAGTTTTCTTAGTATTCGATTGTTTGATATCAACAAACAGGCTCCAAATTGTCTTTTGTTTCTTCAAATTCTGTGTTCGAAATTCAAAAAAAGACTATTGAATGAAATTGTGAATGTGCCAGGTTCAAAACTGCATAAAAACTTTTTGCTCGACCTAATATAAAATTTAAGCTAGGACCAAACGAAACTGAAAATACAAGGTGGGCCAATAGATGTGTCCAGAAGTATATATAATTCATACTTACTATTATAAATGGGAAAGTGTGTGTGTCTGTTTGACCGTCTTTCACGCTTAAACCACGGAACGGATTTCGATAAAATTTGGCGGAGAGATAGATTGCACCCTGGGAAAGGATGTAGGCTACTTTTTTTTATCAACGGTAGTAAGTAAATAAGTAGAGTCCTATGATTAATAGCTGTTGTTAGATGTACTGCCGTCTGGCTTACGGGACCTATCCTGTAAGGCAGACGGCAGTCAATAAAATGTAAGTACTTAGGAGTACTTACATTTTATTGACAGACCTTATTGGTGATTTTCTTCAAAAAGGTCAGGTGCGTTGTACACTTAACCGAAGTGCGGGAATAATCAGTGAACGTAAACGAAGCAAAAGGAGTATGTAATGATCGTATCATAGTTTTTGCCGGTATGTAAGTAAGTAATTCATATAAGTTACTCGTTTGACGTATGTGGTGTTAATAATTACACAGGAACAGTAAATAAATGGATAGGTTACCTACATTTCTATAGGTCTTTGAGACTTTTTACATCGTACGATATTATTTCGACTCCTGTCGTTTATAACAGGAGTCACAGCTGCTCGTCCTTAAGTATAATTTTGTTTAGTTAAGTGATTATAAATGTACGTATGGAGGAGCTGATTTTTTGGCGCGATTTCATTTTGTTTCATAGTAGACGTTGGTTATAATGAATTGATGTGGGAGAGTAGAGGTGCACCTAAACAGTAAACACCCAAAGTAAACCCCATTGAATAGGGGCGAGCCTATTGCCATCAACCGGGTACAAATCCAGACTACGGGAGAATTTATCTAGTAGAAAAACTCCATTACAATTTTCCCAACCAGAGAATTGAATCCAGGACCTTACGCTCGGCAGTCATGCTTGCAATCACGAGACCAATTGCAACGTTTACAATTATTTAAATTATATCTAACAGATGCAAGAAGATCGGATTACCACAAAATCATAATAAATACATACACGTCTTTTTCCCATCGGGCAGAAACTACAGAACGCCACCTGCTACGATCCTTACAAACTCCCATACGCCTTTTGCTTCGTTTACGTTCATACATCCTGTCATACACGCACGCCGTTTGCGAGTACTACGCACCTGACCTTTTTGAACAACATCACTAATAAGGTCAGTGTATGACCTTTTAGGGCGACCCCTCCCGGCATTTCCGCTTACATCTGTACCTTATGTTAGTCGTCTTTCATTAATCCTCTCAACGTGACCAAACCATCTGCCATCATCCAGATTACCATCCATCATGCGAGTATCAAGGCACCTGACATTTTTGAAGATTTATGATGAAAACATTGACAAAATCGTATTCACTAAACAACCCTTCCAAAGTCAACGGTGGCTAGGTAAAACATCAGTTTTGCTTACAATCAATAAATCTTCAAAAATATCAGGTTTTGCTTACAATCAATAAATCTTCAAAAATATCAGGTTTTGCTTACAATCAATAAATCTTCAAAAATATCAGGTGCGCAGGAGTCTACGCACCTGATATTTTTGAAGTTTTTTTATAAACAAAAACATGTCAGAATCGTATACACTAAAAAACCCTACTAAAGTCAACGGTGGCGAGGTGAAACCTCAGTTTTGCTTACAATTTGCACGCCACGGTAAGCACGGCGTACACCTGAACGATTCAGCGGTATTGGGGAGGAAATAACGCTAGTTTCTAGGCAGCCCCATTTAATTGAAAGGGGATTAATTCTGTAAACTTATTTTTGTGTTTCAGAGGACTTAGATAAGCTGATTTATCTTGGTAGATAGAACAATATTAATTATAACTTGCGATTCGGTTACGTATTTATTCATTGTTTTATGTGAGTTCTTGTTTGTGAGAACGTAGGCAGGATTCTTTGTTCAGGTTACAAAAAAGTAAACAAATATGTGTTTTTGGAAAAAAATAATTATCACCCACACATTAAGTTTAGTTAATTATTGTAAAATCTACTTAAAAGACTCTCACATAAAGTTTATACTAGGTATGAAGCCTGGGTAAAAAAAAGGAATAATATTTAGTCCATCAGGCAGATTATAAAAATATTGGACACGTTTTTTTGGTTTATCATATTAATAAAAAATGAATGAGATAAAACGCATAAAAGATGGGGAATGGGGGCTCGCTACGTCACATGTAGGTATAAAATTTACTTACGTGTGACATTACGCTACATTATAAATCAATGTATTGACGTAATCCTTTGATTACGTAAAAAAGAAAAAATACGTGTCCAATGTTTTTAAATAATATACCGGACGGTTTTTAAATAAACTATTTTTTTGTCTTCATCCTTGGATGATCTTAGTAGAAATAACATAAATTGGAAATAGAGATTTGAACGTGGAATATGTACATAGGTGATCGTACTATGTAGGTACTTACTTGTATATGTGTGTTAGTCATTATTAATTGACTACCGAGTACCCAATTAATCCCGGATTAAGTATTCGATCGTTGGGTACCTATTAAGCAATAGGTTAGTTTACCGAATCATTCACAAACAAGTCTTTTTAGGGTACCGTAGACGAATGACAAAAATCGGAAACCTTATAATTCTGGTCTGCCCATGTATGTTGTTTTTATTTAAAAGTATTGTATTTGATACTTCCTAACATAATTTTGTATGTCTTTTGATATATGTATTTAAATAGATATGTTGTATTTATGTAAGTAGTAGGTACATCAAGATCTTTTCTTTTTCGCTATCTAGTCCATACTCCCCCTAACACCCTATGTAACACCCTATGTAGCTCTTAAAGTTATTATTTGTGAGTTTAAGTGGTGTGGTCTGTTCTTGGGTGGCGTCTGGCAAGCACATAGAACTACCCCAAACTGTCTGATTTTCCCAATTGAACATGAACCTTATTCTTTTGTAATAAAGTTGAAAAAGTATCACAGAAATTTGACAGATTGGGGTGCTGGCCACTGTTAGGTACTCTTACTTCAATTTAGCCCTATAGCTCCTTTTATGTCATCTAAAAATGCCAAATATCTTCAGTATCACAACCAAATACTCGTACAAATACCAATACGATATTTACATTCAAAGAAAAGGAGTCGAACCTTTTGAACAACCTTTGGACGATTCAATAGACACTATAACCATTTTATTTTCATTAATATAGGGCTGATCCCTTCGTAGGTACGTGAGAACAGTGAGACCATTCGGGTCCCGTAGAGATATCGTAACAAGGGTCTAACGGACCCCGAGACTCACGAATGTACTTTTTAAACGGTTTCAACACGGACGGTTAGGATGGCGAGCTTTGTTGAAAATGTTGGGTGACGGTCTGCCCAACATTAATTGTGAAAATGCGATCCAAATGGTTATATGTAGAAAACTAATCCTTTCAGGGGATAAAATACAACCTTTAAAAGGAGAAAGATAGATAATAAACTTTACAATGAGACAGACCATGAATTAAAAAAAAATACTGAGATGAAAATATTTAAACAGCATTTTTTAATTGTATTACTTCGTTAGTAAGCATCTATTCTATTCTATTAAATTTTAGTTTTTAGGAATATACATAGACGATTTATTAACCTGAAAAAAAGAACTAGTAGCACTGGATTCATCCGTTTGACGACCGATGTGGCGCGGCGGGCGAAGGTCCGCCTGCGACGCAAGAGGTTGCGGGTTCGATTCCCGCCTTGGGACAAATGTTTGTACGATCTACAAATATTTGTTCCGGGTGTTCTGGGTATTTGCTATATATAATAAAAATATCTATCTATGTAATGTATTGTATTAAGTATATCAGTCATCTAGTACCCATAACACAAGCTCTGCTTAACTTGGGGCTAGATGATGCTGTGTGGATTGTCCAGCAATATTTATTTATTTATTTATCCATATCATCGGCTTGCTATGCCCTTAGAATTCTTAGGAACTAAGTGAGTGTAGAACACTTGAAATTGGTTTACTACGCGTTAATAGAGTGAAGACTACGGTACAGCATACAATTTTGGGGTAACAGGTACAATTACCACCATTTCCAATGAGCATTCATTCTGCAGAAAAGAGCAATTCGAACCATTGTCCGTATTTCCCAACAAGAGAGTTGTCAACCATATTTTAAAGATCTTGGCATTCTCACTGTACCCGGACTTTACATATTGGTACTTTTGACCACTTTAAAAAAATATATCCATGATTATGAATCTAATGAAGGCAGACTGGTAAGGGAAATAAGCCGTAGAAAAGACTTAGATAGTAAAATCTTCCCACTATTTAACATTGTAAAACATAGTCCACTATACCAGGCAGTTAAAATATTAAATAGGTTACCGCTTGAATTAAAAACCACACTATACACAAGCTCTTTCAAAGCAAGGCTCAAGGCATTCTTGTTGGAGAGATGTCTCTACTCTATAGATGATCTCTAACCACATAATATATTGACATTGTTTTATTTTGACAACATTGCTTTTTTTCCCCCATGGCTCCAATGACATTGTTATAAATATACCTTTTAATTTCTTCGTTCTTTATCTTATTTTTTGTAATGTTAATTAATGCTCTATCACTTATTCATATTTTTTGTGTTGCATGTTTTTATTTTTATTTTTTTAAGATTTAAAATTCACATACAATGTAAATTGTTTTTTGAATAAATGAACTGAACTAAAGAGTGGTGGTATTGTTTTCTTTATGTAAGGACCATAGCTTCCTGACGGGGTGTTATAAGTTTAACGTGTCTGTGTGTGTGTCTGTCTGTGGCGTCGTAGCTCCTGAAAGGGTGAACCTATAGTGATTTTGTATTATTTGTTTGAAAGGTGAATTAGTCAGGAGTGTTCTTAACTATGTTTAATGAAAATTGACTAAGCCGTTCAAAAGTTACCCGTATTTAACTTTTTGAATCTGGGTTTTTTCGCAAGATAACGTGTCATAATTAAGTGTTTTGATAGATAGTCGATTGAAGCGTTCCTACTACTCGTACTCGTATATTACTTTGTTATTTATATTATAATGTATTGTTTAGTTTTAGTAGTACTTGCGTCGGGGAATCGTTTATTTTTTGTTTTTTTGAGGTTTTAGTGCGGGAGGTTTTTTTTTATGTTGTCAGTCCTTGTCATCTGTGTGTCACCTAGACATTGGGCAAGAGTCACGGTAGTTCAGCCACCTGCAATGGGCACGGTAGTATAACGGACACTTTACGATCGAGGGATGCCAGCTCAAGTGGTGGAGTATTACTTGTAATTCTATTTATGTGGGCGGGTCAATTTTATTTTTGGATTGGTTACATTTTGTGGTGACGGTGGAATATTATTTTTTTTCTTTTCTATTTATATTGGTTGTCTTTTGTTTTATTTAAAGAGGTTGTTGACTGTAGTGACCTGCTTTTGAGCATTGGTAGGTGAAATGTCGGCATTTTTTTTTTTAAATTGTGTGAGAGGTCTATTTACCTGACTGCTAAGACTCGTTATGTTTTTCACACTTTTCCTTTTGCGTTTTTATTTCGAACGGATTTCTACAATAAATGTAAAAACATGTCATAGTAACCAGTGTCCCAGAATTAGTAACGTAATCTAAATGGCCGATTTTGAGAGCCATAATGTGGCCCTCTTAATACTTTTTTGCTCCAAATAAATTAAGTGAGGTATTAATTAAAGGTATTAATTTATATATATTTGACGTCAAATATATGTATATTTGACGGCACGGTTGGAACAGTGGCTGAGCGATCGACTTCTGTGCCGCGTGTCGTGGGTTCGATTCCCGCACGGTACAAATATTTTTATGGCCTACAGGTAGTGGTTCCGGGTCTGGCTGTTTGTGTATGTGACTTTAAATGTTTGTAAAACGCACCCACGACACAGGAGAAACTCAAGCCAGACCCGGAACAACTATAAGCCATACACATATTTGTTCCGTGCGGGAATCGAACCCACGACACGCGGCGCAGCAGTCGATCGCTCAGCCACTGCGCCAACCGTGCCGTCAAAACTCCATGGTGACTCCATGTAAATTGTCACCGACACGCTAAGAGGAAGACTTTTAAACACAAAATATAATAATTCAGACATTTATTTTTCACCAGAATCGTTACCGGCCATTGAGTCAGAACGAAGACTTAAGTCCAGTCCCTAATTTCCGTGTAAAACACAGTCAGCAAATCAAAAACAGATGAAAACAAAAATATGAAAAGAAACACAGTAAACAAACTCAGTGAACCATATTTGTGTTGCAAACACGACAATATGTTTACAAGCATCATTCTTTTTTAACCCTTCTCAGTAGCATTGTATTACATAATTAACCCTGTCGTGGTTTCAACCCTAAACAGAAGGTCGAATGATAAATTGGACTCCTCACCCTCCCCTATAAAAAGGTACAGAAAAAAGACAGTTTGCAGGTTGATGTCGTAAATAATTTCGTTTCTTTTGTCTTTCGTGGTCTTTAATTGAGTTTTTGCTTCCTGAAAGTAAGCCTATGAAAGTCGTGCGGTAACACCTACCGGTAAGGATTTTGGGTCAGTGTGTTGGTTTGTAGGGATGTGGGTAGGAGTACTTTTCTCGACAGATTAGTGGGAAGGAAACTTCGTAATTTAATTCTTTCAGTGCTATTCTGTCTCTCTCTAAATCTCGCCTTGAAAATGTAGGTATGTCCTATACCAAGGCTAGGGTTTGACAATTCACTGTTCGCTCATTTCACCCCATTTTTCCCGGGGAAGTTTTCGTAGAATCGATCGGCTGATTCCTGAATGACTAATAATTCAAAGGTTTAGTTTATCTCGATAGATGTTTACTTACTTAGGGCGTATCGTCACATATACGTAGCTATTCTACATGGAGAAATTACAAGTAAAATCGTTTTTTTTTATTCTTGAATTGGCTTCATTTGTTATTTATTTATTTAATACTTGAAGGACACAAATGTACAGAGGCGGACTTAATGCCATAGGTATTTTCTGCCAGTCAACCTCATCGAAAGTCGTTCATTCGGACAAATACTTGTACGATCTACAAAGATTTGTTCCGGGTGTTCTGGGTATTTGCTATGTATAATAAAAAATATCTATCCATGTAATGTATTGTATTAAGTATATCTAGTGCACATAACGCAAGCTCTGCTTAGCTTGGCGCTAGATGATGCTGTGTGGATTGTCCAGCATTATTTATTTATTTAAACTGCTTTAAAGATAAAATAAATAGTGTAGTTTCTTAGCGTACTTCACTTTGATAACTGAGATAGGGGTTTAATATCAACAGCCGCAAGGGTTGATCGAAGGTTAACAGTCTGTGGATGGGTGACCATTCGTGGGTGAACACATCGAGACACCTCCGGGCCTTGGAAAGCACGTTAAGCCGTTGGTACCGGCTGTCATTTGTAGATCTTTGACAGTCGTTACGGGTAGTTAGGACCCCGAAAGTTTGTCAACTAGTGTTACCAAAAGGTGGATTGTTTGGAAATCAGATAGGCAGGCGCTCTATGGAAATCACTAGTATTCAGCTGCATAGTTGACTTCATTTTGATAAGTGCCTCATGTCGGTAACTGTTTTTTCTTAGTCAAAAATGGCAATAGCTTTTAATGTTTTTGACGACCGATGTGGCGCGGCGGGCGAAGGTCCGCCTGCGACGCAAGAGGTTTCGGGTTCGATTCCCGCCTTGGGACAAATGTTTGTACGATCTACAAATATTTGTTCCGGGTGTTCTGGGTATTTACTATGTATAATAAAAATATCTATCTACGTAATGTATTGTATTAAGTAGATATACTTAATACAATACATTACGTAGATATGGAAATCACTAGTATTCAGCTGCATAGTTGACTTCATTTTGATAAGTGCCTCATGTCGGTAACTGTTTTTTCTTAGTCAAAAATGGCAATAGCTTTTAATGTTTTTGACGACCGATGTGGCGCGGCGGGCGAAGGTCCGCCTGCGACGCAAGAGGTTTCGGGTTCGATTCCCGCCTTGGGACAAATGTTTGTACGATCTACAAATATTTGTTCCGGGTGTTCTGGGTATTTCCTATGTATAATAAAAAATATCTATATATGTAATTTATTGTATTAAGTATATCAGTCATCTAGTACCCATAACACAAGCTCTGCTTAGCTTGGGGCTAGATGATGCTGTGTGGATAGTCCAGCAATATTTATTTATTTATTTATTTTATTTATGTGATTGGCATATATGTTTGTGCGTATTTAATTTAATGTTTAGTTTCATAACTAGTTTATTTTACAGCCTGAATTTTGTGCCGTAACGAAGTTTTATCAAAATTGTTTCTAACATTTTAAATCGTAATAAGTGCTTACCAACTAACAATTAGTACACAAAACTAAGGTTTTATGCGACTATAATTGCGTAATAAATTCGTCGCGTGCTAGACTGAAACCCAGGTACAGAATGTTCGTGACTAGAACCGTGCTAGTTAAAAATACTTCCCTGTTATAATTTGAAATATTTACAGGTATTTCTTTCTGAATTATTACATGATTTGGAAGCATGTATTTACATTCAAATTACGTTTGTTATTACCTTAGAATAAATAAATGTATTGTTTTTATTTGTATGCCTTGCAAGGCAGGCCATAGTGATACTTTTCTATTATTTAACACCATGCACATGTTAAGAGGCCAGCATATCAAGCTACCCCAATGTGTCAAATTCTTTGATTGGTTTTCAGCTTTATGACGAAAGTATAAGGTTCATGTTCAATTGACGACCGATGTGGCGTAGCGGGCGAAGGTCTGGCCTGTCTGGTCAGGCCTGCGACGCAGGAGGTTGCGGGTACGATTCCCGCCTTGGGACAAATGTTTGTACGATCTACAAATATTTGTTCCGGGTGTTCTGGGTATTTACTATGTATAATAAAAATATCTATCTACGTAATGTATTGTATTAAGTATATCAGTCATCTATATAACACAAGCTCTGCTTAGCTTGGGGCTAGATGATGCTGTGTGGATTGTCCAGCATTATTATTTATTATTTATTTATTTATTGGGAAAATCTGACAGTTTGGGGTAGCTTGATGTGCTGGCGTCTGTACATATACATATGTACGTTTAGGTTTATTATGTTAGGATTGCCCGTTGTTTTTTTTAATTTATTTTATATGTATATAATAAAAGTTATAGCTCCTTAGGTTCTTAAAGTAATTTATCTACCTATCTACTAAAGAATTCATGATACTTTTCATTCCCGTTCGAGGTCATAAAGTATAAAACAACGTAGAAACTGCAAAATACATCGTTATTAGCCTCTAGAAGCCGAGTATTAGCCTCGTCAGCCCACAAAGCTTAGCGTACGTTTTGCTGAACATTTCTCCTTGAAATGCACAGAGCTTATACTAGTTATAAATTAATTTCTAATGTTATAACAGAGTCTAGTGAGATTAATATTGTATCAGGAAAACCTTTTATATTGTTGTGCTGCGTTTGAAGCGAACACCGCAGGCGAGTAACTCGCCCTTATTACGTTGTGGTTTTGTAAAAATTAAATGACAGTTGAGAAATGGGAACTGGACTCACGAAGGCAGTAAACATACGAGTAATATGCCTTGTTTGATGCCATAAAATACATTTTGTGCTAAGGAAATATTATGGATACATATCCATAATATGATTGATTCTATCCAATGTTTTGGTATACATATACCAAAACATTGGATAGATCAACAAGAAATAGGATGTTTTTCTTGATTAAATATTGATTTTGTCAATAACGAAGCAAATTTGTAGGTTCCTTTATCAATAACATTTCTGAATAATGGAGTAAAAGTAAGTCTAAATTGGTGCTGAACTCATAATCAAAAGGATTCGAAGCAATTATTCATTAATATATGAAGAAATAAAATAAATAATCATAGGGCATCAAAAAATTCATCCGCATCGTTGTCAACGGGAAAAGTGCCCAGAAGGCTGGCAGCATTGCAACGTTGAATGGCAATGCTGATTCTTTGGCCAAAAAAAGGCCAGCCCTCTGGTCACGTGAAGAGTCGACCAAACGTTTCGCGATTTCTCGAAAAACTAAATGGGCACACGGACCCCATGGCCCTAGTGTTTCAACCCCAAACGGCTCAAACATATAACTTCCAGTTAGGTTGTTGTATTTTCGCCGTTTGAGGTTTTCTGCACCTGCAGCAGCCGCACCTGCACAATCCACCGTACTAGGAAGATGGGATGGCGCAAGGGTGTCGACACATGTTGCATCCCACACCAAAGGCCTACCCATCTTCCAAGGTATTATGGTCATTCCATCTGGTTTTGGCAATTATTCATTAATTACAATGTAAAACCCGGCTCGAAAATCATGAAAATTGTTAGTAGTTTTCATGATTTTTGAGCCGGTTTATTGTTAGAGCTTAATTTCTATGTCGGTATCTAAAAACCGAAATAGAAATTAAGTATCAATGAAATTAATAATTTCCGAATCTGACAGAACATATTTCAATCAATCAATAATTTTATTTGCATAGGGTTTACGAAGGTGTTACAGAGATAGGGTTTCACCATATTCAGCTTATGGTAAGCATGCAAATTTATAATACAGTGTCACATTTAAATAATTATGAAAAAATATATATATAAATACATTGATAGTCAATCTATTTCGAAATAGACATCATGACATAAAATGTTGATAAGTACTGTTTATACTCGCTCCAGTAACTATCCTGATAAGCGAGGCACGAATCCTGCATGGGCAATCATTCTCACTCAGCCCCACTCTACTCCAACTCCCATCAGAGATTCAAACGAAACAAGAAAAAAAATTAAATGTACTTTATTTTATACATTATTTTAAAAGCGTAATGCAGTGCTTATAGCCCATACTTAGTTTCCTAGTAGAGTTCTTTGTTCCATATAATGTAAATGGAATGAACGGGCTTCAGTTTAAGAGTTGGGAAATGAGAGTCATGTGATGCGAAGGAATGAGGACCATGTTGTGAGAAAAGTTTTGAGTATGAATGTGAAAGATTAAAAGAGTATTGAAAGACAAAAAAAAATGGATGGAAAAGATTGTCTAGAAAGGAGGTGACTTTTGAGATGACGGCGAATAGAAGAAGACATGTTGCGCCGACCCCAAATAAAATGGGATAAGGGCGGGAACATGATGAGATGGTAAAAGAAAGACGCGTATTTTCATCTTGTGCTAAAGTTTCACAAGATGAAAAAACGCGACCTTAGTCAAAGTCAAAGAATTAATTTTAATTAGACTATTAAACAAGCGCCCCTTTCAAAAGGTTTTGAATAGAGAAGAATGGGCAAGACACTCCCACACTTACTCTTTTCAAACAGTTTATTACAATATTTTGTATAAATTTTATTAGATAATTATAATGTGAAGACGATTTACCATATTCTTTTACTTTGATGATGCTAGCACATAGTTTCAGGAAAGAAAATTATTGCAAAAGTCACGTGACCAATTGTTGAGTGAAATATCACCAGCGAATTGCATTACTTGACTTTCGATTATCTTGTGGCGAAGTGGAAATTGTCCGATTGAATAACTACCAATTATTTTTTTATAAAAAAAAATAAAATAATGAAATTATGATATTTGAAGACAATTCTCGCCTCGCGTTTTCTTGGACATTGTTCTACAGATATCATCTAGCCTAGCCTATTCTCAACCTAGTTGGGGTCAGCATCCAGTCTAACTTTATGCTTTCCGATGCACGTAGGAATCTCTATATGGTATGAACGGTCACCCATCAACAGACTCACCCTGGCAAGTGTAGCTTAAGCTTCGATCGAGCCGCCGTATTTATTTCGCCAATAGCTCCACAAAAACAGTAAATGTAGACACTAACAATAATCTTCTGCCACAAGAAAAGTCTACCAATTATCATAAAGACCTTAATTGTTAATAGTAATCATTAGGACAGTACCTAACTGCTCTAGTGTGGAATATAATCTTATTAGGTATGCTCCTTAGGTTGCGCCTACGTGACAGCTGACAAGCGGGTGCGGAGTGCTTGCAACAAAATGGCCGCCACGCCACCAATGCGAACTTAACGTACGTCCGTAGAACAATTGCTATGAAAACGCGCGACACTGAGATTCGCGTAGCCGCGTCGTACCTATCTGGGTAAGCCTTTATACCCATCTATCTAAGATAAAAAAAAAAAAAAAAAAAATCGTCAGATTATTTAGGTCAGTTCAGACTACGCTGTTAGACATATATATAAAATAGTAACTATTAATTCATGAAAAGATAAAATAAAATTAATAATCACAGGGCATTGAAACATTCATCCGCATCACTGTCAACGGGAAAAGTGCCACGTTGAATGGCAATGCTGATTCTTTGGCCAAAAAAAATAGGCCAGCCCTCTGGTCACGTGGAGAGTCGACCAAACGCTTCGTGATTTATGATTTATTATATAGAACAACGCTATCGCTCAGCATACATTTTATATGGATACGTTCACACAACGCTATGCTATCAACAATATAGAAACTTTGAAATAGTATGGCGTAGTCTGAACCGCACTTTTCTGTCAACTTGAGGTCCTATCGCCCTTGCAGATAACTCTTAGGTATTGCTTAATGTTCATGTAAATATAACCAGTAAGGATAATTTTTCAGGCATACTAAATAGCATCATTTTCTGCCCATCATCTGCCTAGCCGTTTCCCAACTATTTATCTTGAGATCGGCTCTCAGTACTTTACATGGAGTGACTGCCTATCTGACCTCCAAAACCCAGTTACTGGCAACACGATACTCCTTGGTAAGACTGGTTGTCAGACTTTCGGGCTTCTGACTACCTGTACGTACACGTACGACTGTTAAAGATATAGTACTACTTAAACGCTTGGCCCATCGCTCGTTACCGCTTACCGACCCGCTAACTGTGTTGCAGGTCACAACCTAACACTCACAACTATTTGCTGACGACGTAATGAGAAGTGTGGTCAGTAAAACCTACCAGAAGAATTCGGTAATATCGCTTACACACTTCTTTAACATTCATTGATGTTTAAATTTAGAAATTAGAAGGTAGGAGGAAAACAAAACACGCAGTGGATGATGTTTCAGCAGAATTAGTGACGGGAACTGAAATGTTTGGTATGCATAGTACTAGGTCGTTATAATTTCAAAAGTAAGGGCGGGAATAGACTCGGTATCATGCTAGTAATAAGGGTAGTGTAAACGTTAAACTCTAGTCTAACATCAGCAGTTTGTTAAATTTGAGTTCTTTTTTTTTAATTATAGTACTTTTTTGTGGGTGACGTGGAGCTTGTGGCTAAATAAAAACAGCCAGACGGGTTGATCGAAGGTTAAGCTACGCTTGTCGAGGTCAGTATGTTTATGGGTGACCGTTCGTAGCATATCGAGACTTCTCTGTGCCTCGGAAAACACGTTAAGTCGTTGTTCCCGGCTGTCATTTGTAGATCTTTGACAGTCGTTACCAATCTTACCAAGGGGTATCGTGTTGCCCCGTAACTAGGTTGTGGAGGTCAGATAGGCATTCGCTAGATGTAAAATACTGGTATTCAGCTGCATCCGGTAAGACTGGACCCCGACCCCAACACGGTTGGGAAAAGGCTGGGCTGATGATGATGAGTACTGTTTTGTTTGACACTGAGTTTTTTTTTATTGTTATGACAACAAATGACGACTGAATTCTGCAGCCTTTTTAAGATACACTAAATTATCATCGTCCTCCTGTCTTTATCCCAATTTATGTAGGGTCAGCGCAGCTTTGTGTTCTTGGTCCATACATCTCTATTTGCCGTCATATCAACAGTCAACTCTTTTTAGCCTTATCATCTTTAACACAATACATACATTGAAAAGTTATTAAATAAAAGAATGTTTTAATTTGAAACGCCGGCAGGGCACGCCCTAGAAGGACCTTGTTGGAGATGTTCTTCAAAAAGGTCAGGTGCGTTGTACTCGCAATCGGCGTGCTTGTTTGACTTGATGTATGGCATAAAGGAAGCAAAAGGAGTATGTGAGGATCGCAGCAGCAGGCTTTCTGTAGTTTCTGCCTACCTCCACGGTAAAAAAAGGGCGAGTTTATGTATAAAAAGGAACCAAAAACTAACATAAAAATAAATCTTTTGTTGGAAAAGTGCTCGCGATATTTCGTAATCAAAACTAAAATGTTCTTACAAAAGCTTAGTATTTTCAACTACATCAAGCGACCTTCCAAAGAAAACAAATGCTTCGAAATAATATTTTTTCAAATAATAACCATATAACGATCAAAAACTTTGCTACACTCAATTTTGTTCCCTTGTAAAATGACTAAAATATATTTATTATTACATCCAACTTTTTACTGACAAAAAGTTTGTCCCGAAAAGTTTCTGCACCCGAAAAGGGTCCTTAAAAAAATCTCTTGTAAAGACTATTTTTGTTTGTAAAAGCAAGAGTGTCTTGTCAGCTAGTCCCCCATATTTTCTGTTTTTTAAATGATGATGTAAAGCTTAAAATTTATGCCAGTCTCTAGACGTCAGTACAATTTTCTTTTTCAAGTGTTCGTTGCTAGAGTTTCAAGGATTCGGGTTCCGTGGGTCGGAAACGGGTATAAGTACGTTATGTTTTATTAATGCAGGTGGCTTTTTGAGTGCGTCAAGAGAATGTTGGACTACTTTTAATTGCGACTGCGTAATGTATGACGTAATAAGGTAGGAAAAATTTCCAGTGTGTAACTTTTTCTGTGGAGACCAACGGGTTACAACTTTTCTCTTAGTTATATTAATACATACTGTAATTAGGTTCTAGCGTGATTGCCTCATTGGTCTAGTGTTTGCAAGTGCTCCTGCTGAGTATGAAGTCGTGGTTTAGATTCCCAGGTCGTACAAAGTGATATTGGGTATTTTCCTGTATTTCGCAGCAGGCCGGAGTCTGGATTGGTACCCAATTAATGGCAATAGATTCGCCTCCTATTACATATGTATATGGCACTTCAATCTCTATAGATAAATAATAATAATAAATAAATAATGCTGGACAAACCACACAGCATCATCTAGCCCCAAGCTAAGCAGAGTTTGTGTTATGGGTACTAGATGACTAATATACTTAATACAATACATTACATAGATAGATATTTTAATTATACATAGGAAATACCCAGAACACCCGGAACAAATATTTGTAGATCGTACAAACATTTGTCCAAAGGCGGGAATCGAACCCGCAACCTCCTGCGTCGCAGGCGGACCTTCGCCCACCGCGCCACATCGGTCTGTCGGTCACAGCTGTTTATACTTGGTATAGATGCTATCCACATCAATTTAAAAAAAGTTACATACAATGCTTGTCCAATCACATAGCAGGTGAACTATTTTACTTCGTCCGCGTGGATTACGTACTTTCCCCTTGGAACTTTAACACCCCCTAGCTCTAAATGGGAGCCCCCCCGGCTTTAAAATGTAGTTTTGAAACTAATATATAGTCTATAGCACTCAGGAATAATGTAACTTTATAACAGTGAAAACATTTTTAGTATTGTATAATTAGTTCCGGAGATTACCCCCTACATACAAACACATTGTATCTCTTTATAGTATTAGTATTGATCTAGATAGCGTGCTCAAGACAATAGGTGACTCTCTTAGACGCCAATATACGAGGTTTCATGATGAAATTCCTGGCCACATTCATAATTTAAGCATTATTTTATTGAAATCAATAAAATTAATATACGATAATCAGGACAAAAGAAGCCTGCAATGGAGCAACTGTAATTAAATTCACACAATTAATGTTGACATTTTAAACTGTTTCATTTTACCACTAACAATTAATAATGTTGTATAAAGTTTTTTTTTTATTCCAAAGAAATAAGTTCATTTTCAAATGGATAATTTGACAGTTCGATGTGCTGGCGTCTGTACAAACCAAAAAAAAACTATTTACTGTACATATGACTATGACTCATACCAGGGTCTGTGTCCCTCGAACTGAAGAAAGAGTTTCTCTTCTTTTTTTATAGTCTTCTCAATCTTGTGCTGGTGTCGATCTTTCCTCATCATCATCATCATCATCCTCCACCTCTTATCCCAATTTATTTGCGGTCGGCGCAGCATGTCTTCTTTATTTGGTTTTCATCTCAATAGTTCTCTTTCTAGCCATATCATATTTCACTAATCTTTATTACCCTTCGTCTTCTCTAGGGTCTGCCTTGATGATTTATGACGTTGTCCATGGCCCATTAAATAACAAGATGATAAAATAATGAACACACCATAAACGTTAAAATATTGCCTTCGATCTGTGCCTAGTTGGTGTCAATAGGCTCGCCCCCTATAACATGGGAATTAAACATAACTGTCAAAATATAGGTCTACTCTAGGTGCACCTCTAAATAACCCACCATGAAATATAGGCTTTGTTATATTATTTCCTTTGTGATAGTTTTAGACAGAACCCAAGTACAATAAAACTACTCACGATTTTGCGCACGGCTACATTAGAAATTATATTGTGTGTCCTCAGAATTATTATAGTCCTGCAGCATAAACATCATCATCATCATCATCAGGTTATATTAGTCCACTGCTGGACATAGCCCTCTCCTAAAGAGCGCCATAGCGTCCTGTCTTCAGTTTAAACATGCACAGAGGATATTCTACTTGTGGTCATTGGGGTGAAGCAGGACACTCCCTGTCCCTCTCTGTACGAGAAGACAGCTGACACACCAAAATGTGCAACCTCTTTTAAAAGCCGAAAAATCATGAAACGGGAGACGCGGAGAGCTCTGTTACTAAAATGACAGTATATTGATACGTTAACTCCATCGACTATGAGGCCGACTAGAGCGCCTTACTCAATGCCTGATTTCCGTGTTCATCGCCAATTGCTGACTGTACATTGCCAGTGTACTGCGTTGGCCTACAAGCCCCGATTTTGTTGATGTCTAAGCATATTAGTGGCTCGCTGCAAATGTTGAATATACACAAACGTATTTCTTATTTATTCGACTCAAACTTCTATTAAACAAAATTCTCTTAAAAGTGTATGAAGCAGATAAAAGTGAAGAAAAAATGGTTGAAATGATGTTATAAAACAGCGGTGTAGTTTAAAAGAAGACGTAGTGACAAAAATTTGAAAAGAGTATCCTTTGATAGTTTGGTCACGTTAAGAGGAAAAGAAAGACCACTAACAAAAAGTATTTATAAGGCAGATGTAAGCGGAAACGCTGAGAAGGGACGCCCTAGAAGGACATACATACACTAACCTTATTGGTGATGTTGTTCAAAACGGTCAGGTGTTTAGTACCTACTTTTTTTTTTTTAAACTTTGCCCCACACTAGGAATTTCTCCTGTATCGTGGGTGCGTTTACAAACATTTAAACTCACATACACAAACAACCAGACCCGGAAAAACTATCTGTAGGCCATACAAATATTTGTTCCGTGCGGGGATCGAACCCGCGACACGCAGTACAACAGCCAATCGCTTAACTACTGCGCCAACCGTGTCGTCAAACTTGCAACCGGCCTGCGTTTCTGATCAGATCTATGAACGTAAGCGAAACAAAAGGATAATAAGATTATGGATAAGGATCGTAGCAGGTGGCGTTCTGTAGTCTTTGCTGACCCCCATGGGAGAAGGGCGTGCGTTTATGTATGTATGTAAATAATTGGCTATAAATACATGCACAGCTGTAGTCTCAATAGTTAGAAGACTTAGGTACCCCGTATTCTAATAAAATACGCCATCGCCGCGTTCATTTATAAAGAATATGACGCAAGCAAACGATCAATCAACCCACGTATGTGCGTGATTCGCAACGATCGCTTTCTATTACATACTCACACCATACTATAGAACTGTTTTACGTCCGTGACATCTCACAATCTCAGGTCCAGTTGAAAACCAGCGTCAGGCACTAGTTGTCTGGCATTTTTGCTGAACTGGACCTTTTTAGCGCAGCCGTAAGGCACATACTTAATAATATATGTACACTTATATATGCTTTTAATGTATGTATTTCTTGTTACTCGTTTTTTATGTTTTGTATTGTCGTTGTATGCCTGAGTTTGTGCTGGATATTTTTTTTTCTTTCTTTCTTTCTTATATTAGGACATGGCCTTAGAACCATGTGGCGTCACAATTGATGTGACACACCAGTATAAAGAAGTGGTTTATATTCAACCATTTTTCAACCATGGCAACACCGACTACAAAATCACCAAAAAAACACCGTGAAATTGAAAAGAAAAGTGAAAAAAAAACAAGAAAGTATTTAAATCACACAGAACTGATGTTGTGCGAGTTTTAATGATTTTTGTTCAGAAAAATTAAAAACTCCGTAACGCTGATGAAGAATGGTCACGCCGGGGAAAAGTTATAATTTACGGATCAAATTAGTGGTGAGATTAATTGTAGGGATACTTTCATATTGCTTTGCATTTGTTTCTCGATGAAAAATCGTAGGTACCTGCTGAAATTTCTTAATTACGATTAAGATTCTTTAACAAAGGATAAAAACTTACTAGGTATAAAAACAGGCATCTGGGCAAGTGTTAATGTTGTTATTTTAATATAATATCATAGAAATTATGACATCGGTGAAGAATCCTATGTGAAAACGGTCGTCGTAAATGTTACGTCCATTCGAACGATTTCAAAATTTAAAAAACTGGTTTGGAATATAACACTTATTTTTTTAAGACTTGTGGTTGCCTATAGGATAGTTGTATATTGTGTTTATTTCATTAAAATTATACAATTATTAATATATTATGAAGAAATAAAATAAAATAAATAATCATAGGGCATCAAAAAATTCATCCGCATCGTTGTCATCGGGAAAAGTGCCCAGAAGGCTGGCAGCATTGCCACGTTGAATGTATATTTAATTTATATATTCAATAATTAATTTATAATTACATATATTACAAATTACGTTTACATCTAGCATTCGGGATAGGTACATTGACAAGTCTGAAATCGCTGTCAATGTTGCAATCTGAAAAATTAATGAAATAAAACCGAAATTAATTTAATTTACTTAATTTGTTCGAATCAATTAAGCTTAAAGTCGTACTTTAACTTAGTATTAATTGTTTTATTATTTGAACACAATAAGTCTACTTTAGTTGATGGAATTAACTTAACTAACTTAACTTAACTCGTTTTCAATTGACTATATATGTATAATAATATAAGGTCTTTACCTATGAAATTGCCGTTCTGCAGTACTGGCCATTTCAAATCAAAATATTTTTTGTTTGGCTAAGAATTCTAATTTCAAATTAATTTTATTTTAAAAACATGGATTTTTTTTTCCAAAAGTAGTCATTTGTTTATTGATTAGTGTTACATTTTCATCGCATTTAAATCTTTTTCGTCATCATGGATACGTTAAAAATTAGAGTAATTATGGAATATGAGTACCGTCGTGGCAGCAACGCGGCACAAGCGGCACGCAACATCAACGACGTTTACGGAGCGAACACTACAAACCAACGCACTACCTGTTATTGGTTTGCTCGCTTCCGTTCTGGAAATTTCGACCTGAAAAATGAACCTCGCGGTCGTCCGAAGACTTTGGTCGACAATGACGAATTAAAGGCGATTGTGGAAGCTGATGATACACAATCTACGGCTGAATTAGCAGCAGCTTTCGACGTTAGCGTCAAAACAATATTGGTCCATTTGCGTCAAATTGGCAAGGTAAAAAAGCTTGACAAATGGGTGCCCCACGAACTCAATGATCGCCAGCGCGAAGTACGCGTCGAGACGTGCCTTGCACTGCTCAACAGACACACAAATGAAGGAATTTTGAACCGCATTGTTACCTGCGATGAAAAATGGATTCTGTTTGATAACCGCAAGCGCTCAGCAAGTTGGTTGGATCCTGGTTCAGCACCTAAACAATGCCCTAAACGAAAACTTACCCCAAGAAAAGTGATGGTCACTGTTTGGTGGTCTAGCGCCGGTGTGATTCAACACAGCTTCTTACCAAACGGGGTGAGCATTACTGCAGATGTGTACTGTGAAGAATTGAACACAATGATGGAGAAGCTGGCACATCTCCAACCAGCATTGGTCAATCGCTCGTCTCCGCTGCTCCTGCACGACAACGCGCGACCTCATACTGCACAGCAGACGGTCTCCAAGTTGCAAGAACTGGGGTTGGAAGCTCTCCGTCATCCGCCCTACTCACCAGACCTTGCGCCTACAGACTACTACTTTTTCCAGAATTTGGATAACTTCTTGGCGGGAAAAAAATTCAATACCCGAAGGCAGTACAAAATGCCTTTGAAGAATTTGTTGCCTCCCGTCCAGCTGATTTCTTTAAGAAGGGCATCAATAAACTGCCACTGCGTTGGCAAAGATGCATTGATTGCATGGGTGATTACTTCGATTAATACAAATAAAAAATACATGAAAAAAAATCATTTAAATTTTTTCATACAAAACGGCAATTTCATAGGTAAAGACCTATTATAATAATTTCTTAAATAAAATGCACTCATTGTTGAAGAAACTAACAATAAAAAATAGTTCATTCAAATATAACTGGAGGTACGAGGGTGTTGTATATGAACACCTCTGCCTATCTCTTCACGCAATACCGGCCTTATGGATGCGTGTTAAGTAAAAGTCAAGCTACCACTCAGCCTGCGGAAGAATGAAGAGCATAATTATAAACAGTCGTAAGATTTCTACTAAGTTACATCTTTATCTATAACTTTAAACATTTTATTAAACTTAAAACCGTCATTGCCTTTGTCATATTTTGTTTTAGTTTGTACAGTAATGGTAAGAATGGGTCAAGCATGTTCAAAACGGTTTTGATTCTATTACTACGATAAAATTTCCCTTCTAAAACCGTTTAATTCTGAATGCATTGGAAATTAATATTTATATCTACTGAAACTAAGACCAATATTGCTAAACGCGCGCGTTAATTCGTATTTTACGCTTTAAGCAATCATTGACAGTGGCATTATTTTGCCATAAAACCTTTTATAGTATTGTTTGTTGGTCTGAATAATTTTTAAATGTAATTTTGGTTTATTTTCTTTTGATGTCAAAATAATCACTTTGTCAAATAATGACATTGCGCTAATATTTTTTCATTTTGTAAAACTATATGTGCAGACGCCAACACTTCAAGTTATTTCAAACCAACAAATTTTCACAATTTAACATGAACCTTATTCTTTTGCAATATGCAACATATACAAATATGCTGAAAAACTATCAAAGTTTGACAGCTTGGGGTAGCTTGAGCTTCTTCACCTACCTACATATTTTTGTATACGCAATTCTGGAAAATCGTAATTTGTAACAAATGCAAGCAAATACATATCTCTCTAGTTGCTCAACCTTATCATCCTTTGACTGTACCATAGTTACACTACACTGTTTTTTATGCCCGCGACTCCTCCATGCCTTTGTATGACATTGTATACATCGAGGCTTACATCACACATAAAAATATAAAAGCACCGGAAGGCGCCTATCCACCGCACTAGTTCTTTGTCTAACCCGTCCCTCATTAAACTTAGAATTAATTTACCCAGCTAGACAGCCATTTTGAACTTATACGCATACATTTTTGCCCTTTCACGCGTTGCCTGTAAATGTCTCCCTAAGGGTCGTTGAAACGGCAGTCTCACTAATTGGTCCTATTCATTACTTGGGAGACGATGCCTTTGCAGCTATGACATCTGAAACTGTAGCGGTAAAGCGGTAAGCGCTGGATTTTTGTGCTTTTTTGCGCTGGATTTCTATGAGAGAGTGCTTTTGTAAAGTGATGCTGAAGAAAGAGACGGGTACTGCTTTTCATAGATTTTTTGAAGTTTTGTACATTTTATAGTGCTGCCTACTTCTATATTTATATATTAAAGCAGAAGTTTGTTTTTTTGAACTCAGTCATCTCGGAAGCTACCAGTCTGATTTGAATCATTTAAAATCTTCTTGTATTTGATAGCACAATACTTGAGGAAGGTATTGGCCTTCTCAGCTTCTCTGCTCAGCTTCCCTGCAATCTTAGATGTAGATTATAGACTGTATCATACATGCATTATAGATATGCACTCGCTCATCTCTTGCACTCATGGTTCGATTTGTACCACTTAGGAGCCATCCATAAATTACGTCACACAAATTTTATGACTTTTAACCCCTCGTTTGTAAGCCCCTGGTGTGTTGTCACATATTTTTCTATGCTAAATTTTATATAAACCAAGATATAGTATTTTCTATTGGCCTAAAATATAAATCACCAAATAATATGGTAGCATGATCCTCCTGCCCTTATCCCAATTTATTTGGGAATCACCGCTGCACGTCTTCTTCTTCCATACATTTCTATTTGCTATCATCTCAGAAGTCACCTCTTTTCTAGCCAAGTCATCTTTCACACAATTCATTCATCGTTTCTTTGGTCTCCCTCTCCGCTTGTAAAAACATCAAAACTTTGCTCACATTATGATCCTCATTCCTTCGCATCACATGTCCATATTATGACAACCGTTTTCCACACAACTTCTTGGACATAGGCGCCATTTTTAGACTCTCACTCAATTAATACATGGTATGTCAATTGAAAATACCATACCCCGTTTAACCTCTTTTAGGGAGTTCCTTTTTAAATCTTCGTTCGTTGCTCTATTCCATCATTTAAGAAACTTGTGTAATGTCAACAACATAATAAGACAAAAAATAAATAAATAATGTCTGCTAATTCCACCGCTGCACTCAGCAGCTGAAAGCGCTATCCTATAAAACCAACCCGTTCACCACAGACGTGTCAATGAAAGTTTTTATGAAGTCACCCGTTCCTCAGATAATGACGTATCATCAGTTATTACGTAAGCCTGCTGTAAAGCGCTGCCAGTTAGCGGATCTTCAAAGAAGGCACGTTTCAAAGTTCTTTATTGTTCAATTTCTCCATGAATACGTGGTCGTAAGTTTTAACGTGAGCCCTTAGAATTCGTGTTGTGAATATAGGCGTGGTACTGGTGTGTATGTAAGCGGTGGAATTAGGAAGAAACTGTTTGCGTATCATTCAACAATAGTCCTGGTAGCTTCTGGTATAAACGTCTTACGTCACTGGCGATTTCATTGCACTTACTATTTAATACCTTTAAATGAACAATTCTTGCATAAATATGTATGTTAATATATTATATACTAGCTGACCAAGCAAACGTTGTTTTGCCATATAAGATGTTGGGGTGGACCACCCTTAGTATTTAGGGGGATGAAAAATATATGTTTGCCGATTCTCAGACCTACCCGATATGCACACAACATTTCATACAAATCGGTTAAACCGTTTCGGAGGAGTATGGTAACTAACATTGTGACACGAGAATTTTATATATACTCGTAAGTTAATCTGAATCTCGGAAACGGCTCCAACGATTTTAATGAAATTTAGTATGCAGGGGGTTTTCGGTTTCGGGCAATAAATCGATCTAGCTAGGTTTCATGTTTAGAAAACGCCGTTTTCATGAACGTGCAGTGTAGGAAAAAATGCTTTTGGTTGGTAAAGAAAGAAATACATTTATTTGTCACAGTTGTAGTTGTTAGTAGGTTAATAGTAGGTAGTGGGGGGTGTTGGTCGGTAGGTTATGGTAGTTTGTGACGATTATTATTATTATTATTTTAATAAAACGATGCCCCACGCTAGGAATTTCTCCTGTGTCGTGGGTGTGTTTACAAACATTCAAACTCACATACACAAACAGCCAGACCCGGAACAACTACCTGTAGGCCATACAAATATTTGTTCCGTGCGGGAATCGAACCCACGACACGCGGCGCAGCAGTCGATCGCTCAGCCACTGCGCCAACCGTGCCGTCAAATTCAAACACTATTAAAAAAACTAGGCAAAAGTTAGGTGTACACCATAGATACAGATTTTTATTTTTCTATGGTGCCCACGCTTCTAGCAAACCTAAGGCATGGTTTTACAAATAACCAATCGTTTTGTTAGTAAAATGAATTGATAATTATAATGAAATCACATTTATTTATGTAAATAGATGTTTTCGGACTGTTTTAATTGTCAATGTATGCGGTCAATGTTTTAAAACTACATGGCGCGGGCATTTTTCTACTGATCCCTGAGAAGAAATACTCTTAGAGGTCAAGATCTATTTTAGAGTCTAAACATCATCATCATCATCATCGTGCTACAGCTCAAAGGGATCTACATATTTGATATTAATTTCAAATTTTCGGAATTCGGTTTAGACAGACCGATATCGAAGTGATCCTATAACGGTTCCGTTGTTTTACTTTTTTGGAACGGAACCCTTAAAAAGGCCTGTAATATTATTATCTATCTATTATCATGATGAAGCTCGTCTATTTCTGTTATGGAAAAGCGCTGGATAAAAGTGATCACTTAAATCTCATGACTCGACAGGTCAACCATCAAAACGCCAAAGCAGGGGTCAAAAAATTTGAAATGACGTTTATTTTTAGAGTTACAATGAACATGAAAGTGGTTTAAAAAGTGTTCGGGCGTTCCGGGAGGGGTCGTCAACGTAAGGGTCAAGGTTCAGAGTTATTTTTATTCGTTGCGTTAGTGCCGTCTTGGACACGGTTTTAAGACTGCCGTTTAAGTGTGGTACAAGGTGTGAGAGTTTGCGGTGCTCTCATAATATTGTTTTTTTTTTTGGAATGGGTATCTCGCAGTTCAACCTTTAGCGATGTCCACGGGACTTTCCTGTGGGGACTTAATTAGAAATTAAGGCCTCCAGCCAGGGCGTATAAAACTTAAAAACTAAGCGACCAATCGCTAAGGGCACCCCCCGTGGGATACGAGCCTCGGTTTAGGACGTCGCGAGGAGAGGACAGCACGGAATGGGCTGGATCTAATAGATTTTCATGGTAGTGTTTTTGATGTTACACATCTATGGGTACGCCTTGTGCTGTAAATTGTACCGCTACGTCACCGCTCCCGACTGCATCATGTATATACGCGTGCATACTAAATAAAAACCGTAGTGAAACTGCACTTGCCAAGATCGATCTTTTGATGAAGTTTCCATTCATTACATAAATAAATAAAATAAATAAATAAATATTGCTGGACAATCCACACAGCATCATCTAGCCCCAAGGTAAGCAGAGCTTGTGTTATGGGTACTAGATGACTGATATACTTAATACAATACATTACATATATAGATATTTTTATTATACATAGGAAATACCCAGAACACCCGGAACAAATATTTGTAGATCGTACAAACATTTGTCCCAAGGCGGGAATCGAACCCGCAACCTCTTGCGTCGCAGGCGGACCTTCGCCCGCCGCGCCACATCGGTCGTCAAACATCCAGATGGTCTACATACAGAATCCGTTCCTCGGAAAGCATGTTAAGCCGTTGGTCCTGGCTGTTATTTGTTACAAAACCTTAACCCTGAAACCTGCTAAACGCTACAAACCATCCCTTGCACCACACACGCGAATGTCCCCAAAAGGCTAGTCGTGCAAGATCTGTGACGATCTCCGTTATAGCCCCATAAAATACCTCATGCTATCCTCATTTTAATGGGAATCTTCCACTCCTGGGAACTGTATTGTTTTTAATCTTTCAAGATGGCTGAATTGGACGAACAAATCGTATTGATTATGAATACGGAGTACTTCGATGTTACAAAGGCGTCTTTTGTATCTACATACATATATATGGAACGTGGCAAATGAAATATTATTTAAAAAAAAACTGCTGTTTGTATATTATAATATATACCCATATACTATTTATCGTGTAGGTATAAAACTGTAGGTATGAAATTGTGGCTAAAACAAAACAGCCGTACGGGTCGATCGAAGGTTAAGCTACGCTTGCCTAGGTTAATCGGATAGGTGACCGTTCATTATACCGAGACTCCTCCATGCCTCGGAAAGCAAGTTAAGCAATTGGTCCATTTTAGAACGGGTAGTCAGAAGCCCGAAAGTCTGACAACTAGTCTTACCAAAGGGTACCGATACGTTACTTGGTAATAACCCAGATAGGCAGTCGCTTCATGTAAAATGCTGCATACCGTTAGACTGGAAGCCGACTCGATCGAACCGCCGAGATGATTAGAAAGTACGTAACTTATTAAATCTTCACTTAAAAGATTCAAACATTTATAAAAAAACAAAAACAAGAATAAATATGGCGCAAACATTTACAGTTACTTTTTGAAGTTTGTTTTTGTAGACCTGAACAGAAGTACTGTCAGTACTGTCTTTCTTTTTTATAACTAAACTTCAGATTTTTATTAGACGATTATCAGAAAATTTAGGCCTCAGTAGTTACGATAAAATCTCAAGAGATGTTCGAGTCTGCTCTATAGAATACTGCGTACTTGGCCAACAAGTTTTCGCATTGACATATTTTTTTACACGACTGCCCAAAAAGAAGTGTTGAGTGTTCAGAGTCCATGTATGTACCAATGTCTGTGTTTCTTTTAGCTAAATATTCTCTTAACTCATCGGCTTTATATGATCTTCACCAGATCGTCGCGACGATTACCCACACTACCACGTGTGCCCTTTTGTTTTCAATACTCAATACTCAAATATTTATTGCATTCCACAATGTAAATGATTAGGTGGTAGGTGAAAATATTGGACACAATCGTGGACCCTGTTGGGCACAGCAAATACAGGACTTATTCTACTTATAAATTAACTTATGCTACTTAAAAATTAACTTATTCTAAGAACAATTTTACTAAAGATTTATTACATTACCTATATATTATTATTTATTACATTATATTTTCTGAGGAGACCATCAAAATCCGCCTGGCCTTTGGGGACAAGACCAGGAAGTGTGGGATTCTTACTTCACTAAAACCACCCCAGTGCTCACCATCAGCACGCGTAAGTTTTTTTTTTTTTTTTTGGAATGGGCATCTCGCAGTTTATCCTTCAGGGAAATTTACTGCTCAACCGAACTTTCCTGTGGGGGGCTTAATTAAAATTAAGGCCTCCAGCCAGGCAAGCACGCGTAAGGTGGCACGGTGTCTTCTTATAAGGCCACTCCGGTGCCTCTACTGTGCAACGCCTGTCGAGGCACATGTCTGGGAAGACTGTAGAGGGGTCTCCTTTAAGCTTCACTATTTATGGCAACACGTGTCCACTATGCCACCGTTTATCCTGAGGTCACTCGTTAGGCGGACAGAGTCCTGAGCTACCACGTGGGCCTACCCACGTCTGCCGGTTTAATATGATTCCTAAATATAAACTATAATTATCTTTAGTAGAGCACGTGTTGATGTTGACTAACTATGTAGATCTGATATTTCCAAGTTCTGCCTTGTTAGCTAATGCAGTATATCAGATCATGTTCTACAGTCAACCAAACATTTCGCTGAGGTATTTTTATATTGGTAATTATACGTTGGACACTTTACCAGTCGACAGCGAAGTGGATGAAATTTAATTCAATTCAAAATTACAATTATTTCAAGAAATACATTAGATACAATAAATAAATTTTCATGTTTCAAGCACGGCAGGCTGTGCTGGCGCTGCCGCGGCGGGTGCTGAGACCCTCAAACGGCGCAAATACTGTAACCTTATTGGTAACTACAGTTTTGAGCCGTTTGGGGTTGAAACGCTCGGGTCATGGGGTCCGAGTGCACGTCATCTTTATAAAGAAATTTCTCGACGTCTGATCGACACTTCGCGTGACCAGAGGGCTGGCTCATTCTTTGCCCAAAGAATTAGTATTGCCATCCAACGTGGCAATGCTGCCAGTCTTTTGGGCACGTTTCCAGATGACAGCGATGCGGAGGAATACTTTGACGCCTGAGTGTCCTTGTCGGCTTTGTTTTTTTTTTTGTTTTTGTAAATATGTATATACCTTGTTACACAAATAATAAATGATTTGATTTGATTTGATTGAAAAGATACAATAACATGTCACAAATACAACATTGTCATCTTAAAAATGAATAAAATTGTTCTTCATAAACTCTTCTATACTGTAATATGCTCTTTCAGTGAGTACATCCTTCAATTTACTTTTAAAAGCACTTGGTTTTTTAAAGGTTTAGTTACTAAGGATAGTTCATTGCATTTTATTTCTTTTTTTAACATGTGTGTAGAATTAACATTTACTATAAATAAACAGCTGTCTTTACAATTTATATCTCGATCAAGTTGTACTTTCATGGCTTGGTCTACCGATTCCATATACCCGAATGGTGTCTCGAAATAATAAAAATTCTATAGTAATTCACTAAAAATGAGTTTTTTTTTAATGCTTTGTTAGTATTCTTGGCTAGCGCTACTGCTGAGTATCAGGTCATAGGTTCGATCCCCGGTCGGTTGAGTTTTTCCATCTGGAATTCTTCAGTAGCAGCCCGGAGTCTGGATATGTGCCCAGTCAGTGGCAATAAGCTCGCCCCCTATTATATGGGACTTGTACACTGAAGTGTGAGTGTAATACTCATATAGGTACACCTCTGCATAATTATCCCTTCAGGGATCACGTGAGGAGTGATGATATGTGTTTTCATTAACATAAGTACTTTCTGCCTGCACGAATAATAATGTAATTAATGGGTGATCCCTTTATAAGAATAGTACGCGCCCTGAAGAGCAATATTTGGTTAAAAATATTATTTTCATTGGAACAAAAACATACTTCACAATTTTATTGCGTCCGAGAATATAAAATACTTAATCTAAAATACATTAACTACGGTGCCAAGAATAAGGCAACCGGCGTAGTCACCCTGATCCTGAATACAGGTTACTCTGATAAAAATCTAATTCGTATTACCTACTTCACTTAAGTCCATAATATTTCGTCTGAGCTTTGATCTTTGCTGACCTTTCATCTCGATTCGCAGAGAATAGACTTAGTAAACAGGCAGATTAAACTTAGAACTGCTGACCTATTTAAAATGTCTTAATTTCAAAGGTTGCCAGGTATACTTTCTAATTTATATCTAGATGCTATTCTCATTTAAATTAGCTCTGGATTTTAGAAAGAAATAAGTTTTACTTTTTTCAGTTACCAGCCTGTGGGTAGTACCTATCGGGTACTTTTCGTGGATTGTGTGTTGTAATTACATAATTTGATACTTAATTAAAGTGTTTTGATATAAGTATATCGTACTATTAGCGATAATAGTACAGACAAATAGGAATTTTAGGTATTTAACCTAGATTTATTAAGTTAAATGTAATCATTCTTGCTGCGCCCAAGCGGGGTCATGTACTCTTAAGTTTTTAGACTCAGTGTACATTATGGTCTATAAAAAAATAAAAATAATAACCAATAACTAAAACAAAGGTATTACTACAGGTGCACTGCTTAACCCTTCGAGAAATACAGGCGTGATGTTAAATTATAAAAAAATAAGATCAGCTAAATTAATGATGACAGCCACAGATGTCTACTGCTACACTCAAAGATTGCCATAATGATTGGTCCAGCGTTGCCTTCATCATCCTCATCTTCGGCTTACCTTGCGGGATGCCCCCACGCCGCGGGTTCTGGTATGCGAGCGCCACACGAGATGTGATTTTTCCGCCCCAACGGCCATCAGCTCTGCGAGCAATGTGCCCCGCTCATTGCCACCTGAGCAAAATTAATTCACCATAAATATATAAATAAACATTTAAGCATTCCACACTAAACCTGAACTTCCTAAGGGAACACAAATCATTAATTGTCCTGAAATGTAATACTGAAATTCATAAATCATGTGTATTCAAATTTATTCTGTAATTATCTGAGTAATTAGGTACAGAATAAATTTCAATACACATGATATTTCTAGCACACGGCGTATTTTTAACGCTCCGGCGACGAGTTTACGCGCTGTCAACGCAACTAGCCCTACAATTTCAAGGCAAAAGACGTGCCAAAAGGCGCTGGCGACGCGCGTTGCATGGAACGCGCGTATAATAAGCGCCGCGCCATTAGTGTACCCTTCAACTTTATCTCAAAAATACATAAATCATGTCTGAGCCATTTTGATTTCGTACGAGCCGCTCAGTTAATAAGATGGCTTTTACTCTAAAATATTATAGCACAATAAACAATTTTAATTACAATAAATTTAAATGCATAAGTCGCCGACAACTATTCATAAATAGCGCAACTTTGTTATGAAGTCACAAAGAACTCATTTTGTTGCTCATTTTGCTTGAAAAAACTGTAAACTTCGAGAAATTTCAATACCTAGTAAATGAACTTACACTGTTTTGAGTTGGGTGTTACCTTTTCACCGCTTCAGGCTGTATAGAAGTCAACATTCGTCTTTGACGCCATTCAGCGAACGTTGCAAAATTGGCAATTTAGAACACGGCATTAAATCGACTTGCTTTCTCTCCCTGTGGGGCTGAGATCTTACATGTATGTTTGCCATGTTACATTACATAACATCACGCCTGCATTCACCTAAGGGGTAGGTAGAAGTGCAGCTATAGTAACACCCACATTTCGCAAGTTACGTTTGAACCTAATGCCATCAACCGGACACAAATCCAGACTCCTGGCTACTAATGAGCAAAATTCCTATTAGAAAAACTCAATAACACTTTGCCCAATCTGGTAATCGAACCCAACATCTTACGAGCAGCAGTCATGATTGGGACATTAGACGGATGAGACAGACCATATATACACATATAGACTCACGCCTATTTCCCATAAGGGTAGGCAGCTACGAACTGTAATTTACAGAACACCTGTTTTTTTTGGAATTCAGCGTTAGTGCCCAGTAAACTTTATTTATAATAATGAGAACAATGACCCCTTTAGAGGTGTATAATAAAGAAAAACTAAGCTTGTATACTTTAAATAGTTATTTTACAAGTGCTTAGCTTTGTCTTATCTAAAGAACGATATATCTCATCGATATATCGATATATATCATCTCACGGGGATCCTGCCGTTTTGCCGAAAAGATTTTGCCAAATTTTCATTACCCAAACAAATTTTCGCATACTTTCATTTGCCAAATTATTACAAGTTACCAAAAAATCTCTTTACAAATAATTGTTACGAAAACCTATGTTTGGCAAGTGAACGTTTGAACAATAACTTGTTCACCAACTTGTACTTTTTTGTTAAATTTGATGTCATTTGCGTATTTCTTTGTAAGCTTATGTGCTTGAATTTGTCTGAAACAAGTCAAATTTATGGTTACTAGACATTAGGTTATTTATGGAACTAGTTACAGTAGGTTATTAATTAAAAAAAAATGGTTAGGTTAGGTTAAAACTGTGGCCACCTACGCCAGAAACGACTAGATTATATAGAAAAAGATATGGAAAAAAGAGATTATTTTCAGAAGGCTATCGAGAGAAATAATATAATTATAATAACATTATTATAACCTTAACCTAATTATTATTACTATTAACCTACTGTAACTAGTTCCATAAATAACCTAATGTCTAGTAACCATAAATTTGACTCGTTTCAGACAAATTCAAGCACATAAGCTTACAAAGAAATACGCAAATGACATCAAATTTAACAAAAAAAGTACTTGTTGGTGAACAAGTTATTGTTGAAACGTTCACTTGCCAAACATAGATTTTCGTAACAATTGTTTGTAAAGAGATTTTTTTGGTAACTTGTAATAATTTGGCAAATGAATTATGCGAAAATTTGTTTGGGAAGTGATAATTTGGCAATTTCTTTTCGGTAAAACAAGGGAGACCCCATCTCACGACCTCAGGTCCAGTGAAAACCAGCGTCAGGCACTACTTATCTGGCATTTTTGCTGAACTGGACCCTTTTAGCGCAGCTGTAATGCTCATACTTAATAATATATACTTATATATGTTTTTAATGTATTTCTTGTTACTCGTTTTTTATGTTTTTCTATGTTTAGTATTGTCGTTCTGTGCCTGATCCTGTGCTGAATAAATGTTTTTTCTTTCTTTCACATAGGTTACAATGCCATATATATACATTTACACAATAAATGCAAACGCCAATATTTTGCCAAAATAAACATCTATTTTGTTGTAAAACGAGTACAGTATATCAATTTTAAATTACAATATTATATTTACCACCTAATGCATGATGCTATGATGCAGCATATTTCTGTAAATATGTACAGGAAGATATCAATAATCTCGCCCCTAATACATAGAACTTATATATAACTGGTGAAGTTTTTCTTTACAAAAAAGGTTGCCCCACACTAGGAATTTCTCCTGTATCGTGGGTGCGTTTACAAACATACAAAGTCACATACACAAACAGCCAGAACCGGAACAACTACCTGTATGCCATACAAATATTTGTTTCGTGCGGGAATCGAACCCACGACACGCCGCGCAGCAGTCAATCGCTCAGCCAGTGCGCCAACCGTGCCGAAAGTATCGGCATATTCAAGGTACACCTCTGCCTAACCATTTAGGGATCACAGGCGTTATGTTATGTTGTTGTATTAAAATCTGAATGTAAATATTTATTATGTTTCCAACTTCAATCAAGCAATTTAAACCGGGTATTAAAACTAAGCCGTGTTTGCACCTAAGTCAAAACTGTGTAGGTTACGACCGGTCAGGGCACCTCACTACGCAACGGTTGGTATCAATTTAAAGCCCTAGATGATACCTAGATTATAAAGGATACCTACAGTGGTGCCTATGTAGGATTATTTGGATACATATGTGGTTTTGCTTCAGAGGTTACAGCGTGATTATTACTTGATAGTTGGATAGTGGTAGATATCTTAGGTACTCGTAGATGCCGCCGCACGCCGTGCTACATTTTTAACGTAAAAGTGACGTCACAAGCCCCTTCTCCTGAACTTTGATGTGGTATATCATTGTCACTTTATTGGAGTAAACAAAAATTACGTGTCCAATTTTTTTTGGTAATCTAACTGACGGACCAAATAGACTTAATATATTTTTAACTAGGACACATCCCTATTGTGATGTTATCCTATCTTTGTGCTCCGGCAACCCACAGAGCCCATCTCTGCCTAACCCTTCGGGAAATACAGGCATTCATGTTATAATAATATTTTTAAAGACTTTGTTTAATAAATATTTTTGCTCATTAAAATCAAATCAAATCAAAATTCATCAAATTAGGCTTAGAATCAGCACTTTTTGAACGTCAAAACGCCCACCCTTCACCACTTCCTAGTGTTTTTGTTGGGAAGAAGAAGTGGCGGAACGAACTCCCCAGCAACACGTCTGCCTGATAGTTTTGAAGAACTTGAAGTATAGAAAAGCTACAATTAAGATTAGTTGTAATAAATACTTTAATTTAAGAATGAAGTATTCTTCACTGTCTAGAATATAGTAAAAATTTTGTCGAGCGGGAATACAGTAAGCCTATTACAAAGACTTAGGCATGTGCCACCGAGTGTTTAGAGCAGAAATCTTGTTTGAAGAGATAGAAGACTTTTCTCTTCTAAATAATAAATTACATTTATACCTGTAAAATTGCCTTTAAGAAACTTATTTTTTTTTACAACTACTCACTGGTTTGAAACGAAACGCGGAAACAAACTCAGAGGTCACAGTCACTTTTAAAGTCCAGACATTATCTTACCTTATCCTGTTTATCATTATTTTCCTTTTGCATTACTCCCTCATGCTTTAAAAGGCGTAGGCATTTATGTAGTTCTTATATTCTGACGACCTATGTGGCGCGGTGGGCGAAGGTCCGCCTGCGACGCAAGAGGTTGCGGGTTCGATTCCCGCCTTGGGACAAATGTTTGTACGATCTATAAATATTTGTTCCGGGTGTTCTGGGTATTTCCTATGTATAATAAAAATATCCATCTATGTAATGTATTGTATTAAGTATATCAGTCATCTAGTACCCATAACACAAGCTCTGCTTAGCTTGGGGCTAGATGATGTTGTGTGGACTGTCCAGCATTATTTATTTATTTATTTAATGGAACCTGGAAGACTTACAGCTAAAACATAAAAAACAAAATAAGAAGATAAACATAGTCAACAGGAAGCCAGTTACAAGTCCTCACGTGTAGAAATAGACTGGATATTCAAAAATGAGCACACAAAGTAAAATTAAAATGAAAAAACAAACTATTAAAACAACATATTTGATTATGTAGTGGTTTTGTGTGTTTTTTATTTTGTATTATAAGATTTAATCCTATATTTAAGCATTCTGAGGTCGTCGGTTAAGCTACGCTTGTGAGGTCAGTCTGTGGATGGGTGACCGTCAATTACAAATCAAGACCCTTCCGTATCTCGGAAAGCTCGTTCGAAAGAATATAAACCTGAATCAACAGTGGCAACCACCACAAAAGCGTTGAAGTAATGAACGACGATTCAACTGTCTTGGATCCCGCAACGAATTTAATCAGCAAAAAATAGCATAGGAGTTATAAAAAATACCTACAAGACATCCACTAGCGCTAGCCTGCACAAATCCAGATCTGTATAAAAACCCTGCCGCAGCATCTGTGCCGTGATCCGAAGCCTCTGAACAAAGGATCTTTCAAAACTACTATTAAAAACGTCACTAAAAATGCAAAACCGATGAATAAACTTAAAAGTACTGGAAAATTAAACAAGTCCTCTTAATACAAAGCGTCCTCTAATAAGTCCTCTTAAGGTGATCTCCATAACGGAGCTCGAGACATTAAGAATTTCTTAGGGTTTTTTTGCAAACTTCAGCACTTTTTTACGTTGTAGTAAATTATAATAAAACTAGTAATGACAGCATGTTACTGTCCTCATGTAAGGCACAAGTCTTATATCTTACATAGAACGTAAGAGTATTACTCAAGGCAGATTGGCGATTTCAGACTAATATGAATTTATAAGTCTAGGTTTTCGAAGTTGATAGATAAACTTAGAAAAGGCATCATTATCTTCCTGCCCTTATCCCAATTTATTCGGGGTCGGCGCAGCATGTTTTCTTCTTCCATACATTTCTATTTGCCGTCGAAGGTGTGTGGAAATCGATTGCCGTGTGATGCGAAGGAATGAGGACCATGTTGTGAGGAAAATTTTAAGTATGAATGTGGAGGATTACAAGAGTAGATGGAGACCAAAGAAAAGATGGATGGATTGTATGAAAGATGATATGGAGGTGACTTTTGCGATGGCGGAAAATAGAGATATATGTAAGAAGAAGACATGCTGTGCCGACCCTGAATGAATTGGGATAAGGGCAGGAAGAGGATGATGTAATTCCGAGAGCAATAATGAATCCTTGAAGTTAAAGTCTTTAATTTGATTTAATAAAAACTGCCCCAAAATGAACTTTGATCAGCGAACGTAAATCATCACCATATTTTTTAAATTTCGCATGCCACTTTATCGCTGCGCCTTAATACACGACAGCAAAATTATTGCCTCGAGAAGTATTTTACTTAAGTGCATCCTTTTATTAACTAAAGGAAGCTTCAAGAAGAAAATTAATTAATATTACGAAGAGGAAAAGCCGCGGTAACAAAGGCAATTATCCGGAGATCCGCAGGTCCGGGTCTCACATGATCCGAGACCTAACGAGACTCCGTAACGAGATTATGAAAACCAACTGCGTTCCGTATCGATTCCGAGCGGAGGTCTATGCACGTTTAAAAGTTGTGTAAAGCTTAAATCTTTTTTTGTTTACTTTTGAAGCATTATTAGGATCATGATGTGAGAGAGTGAAAAGTTCTGGCTATGAATGTATTGGGTTACAAGAGTAGAGGGAGACGAGAGACACGATGGATAGAATGTCTTGTAAAAATGGTGCGTTTTATTTTAAAAATCAAAATCAAAATTCATTTATTCAAATTAAGCTGAGAATCTGCACTTTTTGAACGTCAAAACGTTTACATAAGACAGTCCCCCAAAACGCTCACTCTTCACCACTTCCTAGTGTTTTTGTTGGGAAGAAGAAGTGGCGGAACAAACTCCCCAGCAACAAGTAAGTTAGTTGGTGGTAAGGCAGATATTGCTCGTACGATGAGGGTTGAGTTAAGACAAACCAAGGTCATGGAGACCACATGATATGAAGCATTTTAATAACAACTGGATTTTGCCACAGCTCAGTTCCACATTATCTTTATCAAAGCGATTTACAATCACTTGAAAGGCAAGGCAAGAAAGGTTCGTCGGGCTTCATTGTCTCGACGCTTTTCTGGTGGTCGCCACTGTTGATTCTGGTTTTGAGGAGTTGCAGTGGTTTGGGAATAGTGTGGCGGGAATGTCCCAAAAAAATCACTTGAGAAATTATTCTCAAGTGATTTTTTTGGGACATTCCCGCCACATGATATATTGGTTTCAAAATCTATTAAGATTTTGAAACCAATATATCAAAATAGCACTTCGATTATCGGGTTAGAAAGGAGGTGACTATTGAGATGACGGCAAATAGAGATGTATGGACGAAGTCTGGGTTATCCATTGAAGCTTTATCAGGATCATGTTGTAAGGAACGTTTAGTGTATGAATGTTGAACAAGAAAAGAAGAAGAAGACCAGATACACAGAAAGGAGGTGACTATAGAAAGAACGGCAAATAGAGATGTTTCCAGATGATTAATAGTTTTCAGTAAATACATGGTAATAATATTATTTTGTTTAAAAGAAAAAACAACAAGATACTTTTTAATAGTTCAAACAAGAAAAATGATTTTTTAGAATTCACATAAATCTAAGGGTTATATTATTCAAATATAGTAATACCAGCCTGTTACGTTAGCGTCCCACTGCAGGGCAAAGGCCTCTTCTCATACAGAGAAGGCACGAGTATTGATCGGAAGCTTAGTGATTTCTGAACTATAAGTCCAGATTTCCTAACATTTTTTTCCTACATCAATAATGTCTAAGGAAGAAGCAAACAAAAAAACTGGCTACACATTTTATGAATATATAAAGTCGCAGTAAGATAAAACAGTGGTGGTCTCTCTTCTCATAAACGAAGTTACAGGTTCAAATCCGGGCAAGGTCCAATGTGACTTATCCTAAAGATAGCTTAGAAATAAATGCTTGGCATCTAAAATCTTTACATTAAGAATGCAGCCGTTATGCACGATACCAATCGCATTAAAAGCAGGCATTGAGTAGTTGAATTCTCTACAGACATGTCTTGACGTGTTCATTCTGTGTCAGCGGCTGTCAAAGTTTTCGTTCGCCCGACAACTAATTTGGAAGTCAGCGAAGAAATACGTTCAGAAAATGTTTTTGAGAAACGGTGCAAGTTTTAAAAGTTGCTCGAAGGAAATTGTGTTCAGTGTTCGCAGGTTGAATTGTAACTGATTATATACTTTTGTGTTGTGTTTTGTACGACAAAAAGTTTCTAACAAATAAGAGACAAATGGAAGATGAATGGGTTAAAGGTAGAATGTGGCTATCAAGTTAGCTACCTATGCTCCGAGTTTATTTGAGGGTAGTCACGAAATTAACATAACATTATATAACGTCACGCCTATATGTGAAGGGTTTGGCTGATGTGAAAACCAGCGTCAGGCCCTGGTTGTCTGGCATTTTTGCTGAACTGGACCCTTCTAGCGCAGCCGTAAGGCACATACTTAATAATACATATATACTTACTCGTATATATTGACGGCACGGTTGGCGCAGTGGCTGAGCGATCGACTGCCGCGCCTGTGTCGTGGGTTCGATTCCCGCACGGAACAAATATTTGTATGGCCTACAGGTAGTTGTTCCGGGTTTGGCTGTTTGTGTATGTGTCTTTAAATGTTTGTAAACGCACCCACGACACAGGAGGAATTCCTAGTGTGGGGCAACGTTTTAAAAAAAATATATATATTAGGTCTTTACCTATGAAATTGCCGTTCTGCAGTACTGGCCATTTCAAATCAAAATATTTTTTGTTTGGCTAAGAATTCTAATTTCAAATTAATTTTATTTTAAAAACATGGATTTTTTTTTCCAAAAGTAGTCATTTGTTTATTGATTAGTGTTACATTTTCATCGCATTTAAATCTTTTTCGTCATCATGGATACGTTAAAAATTCGAGTAATTATGGAATATGAGTACCGTCATGGCAGCAACGCGGCACAAGCGGCACGCAACATCAACGACGTTTACGGAGCTAACACTACAAACCAACGCACTACCTGTTATTGGTTTGCTCGCTTCCGTTCTGGAAATTTCGACCTGAAAAATGAACCTCGCGGTCGTCCGAAGACTTTGGTCGACAATGACGAATTAAAGGCGATTGTGGAAGCTGATGATACACAATCTACGGCTGAATTAGCAGCAGCTTTCGACGTTAGCGTCAAAACAATATTGGTCCATTTGCGACAAATTGGCAAGGTAAAAAAGCTTGACAAATGGGTGTCCCACGAACTCAATGATCGCCAGCGCGAAGTACGCGTCGAGACGTGCCTTGCACTGCTCAACAGACACACAAATGAAGGAATTTTGAACCGCATTGTTACCTGCGATGAAAAATGGATTCTGTTTGATAACCGCAAGCGCTCAGCAAGTTGGTTGGATCCTGGTTCAGCACCTAAACAATGCCCTAAACGAAAACTTACCCCAAGAAAAGTGATGGTCACTGTTTGGTGGTCTAGCGCCGGTGTGATTCAACACAGCTTCTTACCAAACGGGGTGAGCATTACTGCAGATGTGTACTGTGAAGAATTGAACACAATGATGGAGAAGCTGGCACATCTCCAACCAGCATTGGTCAATCGCTCGTCTCCGCTGCTCCTGCACGACAACGCGCGACCTCATACTGCACAGCAGACGGTCTCCAAGTTGCAAGAACTGGGGTTGGAAGCTCTCCGTCATCCGCCCTACTCACCAGACCTTGCGCCTACAGACTACTACTTTTTCCAGAATTTGGATAACTTCTTGGCGGGAAAAAAATTCAATACCCGAGAGGCAGTACAAAATGCCTTTGAAGAATTTGTTGCCTCCCGTCCAGCTGATTTCTTTAAGAAGGGCATCAATAAACTGCCACTGCGTTGGCAAAGATGCATTGATTGCATGGGTGATTACTTCGATTAATACAAATAAAAAATACATGAAAAAAATTCATTTCAATTTTTTCATACAAAACGGCAATTTCATAGGTAAAGACCTATTATTTTTAATGTATTTCTTGTAACTCGTTTTTTTATGTTTAGTATTGTGTCGTTGTGTGCCTGAGCCTGTGCTGAATAAATGTTTTTTTTTCTTTCTTTATTTCTATGTGTACACCTACATTTCACTTTCAAGTCCTATTTAATTGGGGGGCGTGTATATTGGCACTAACCGGGCTCAAATCCAGACTCCGGGCTGCTACTGATATATTCTAGATTGAAAAACCCAATAACACTAGCTGTTTGTCTCAGCCGTAACACTTGGTTTCCCAATTTGCATTTTCTTGGTTGAAGCTCGTTTCCCCTGTTACATAGGGTTAAGTGACATGTCAATGTATGATGGGTGGACCTCTGCCTAACTCTGCGGGGAATACAAGCGTGATATTTGACGACTTGTGTGACGCGGTGGGCGAAGGTCCGCCTGTAACGCAGGAGGTTGCGGGATCGATTCCCGTCTTGGGACAAATGTTTGTACGATCTACAAAGATTTGTTCCGGGTGTTCTGGGTATTTTCCATGTATAATAAAAAATATAAATCTATGTTATGTATTGTATTAATTATACCAGTCATCTAGTACCCATAACACAAGCTCTGCTTAGCTTGGGGCTAGATGATGCTGTGTGGATTGTCCAGCATTATTTATTTATTATTATTTTAATATCTACTTTCGTAAATCACAAAAGTCGTGTGTAAGTACATCCTGTTACGTTAGTAACTGTTAAACTCAGCTCGTGTTTTCTCCATCAATATTTTCTTACTTGAAGCTCGGAGTTGAGATTACTGTCCGTTTGATGGCAATTGGCTCACCCCCTGTTACATAGGGTTCGATATCTTGATGTATAACGGGTAACACCTCTGTCTCATCGGAGAATACAGGCTTCTTGTTGTGTTATATTTTTATATTTCTTTTACTTATGGAGTTAATTAAAATCTCCATAGTAATAAGACCGCTAACAAACAAAGTTCCTCGTACATATTATACGAGTTGAATACATGTCTAATTGCTATTTTTGTAAATTTACCATTTGTAAGGTAAGAAAGGTAATTTTTCTTTTCTTAACACCTTAACTGCCAGAAAACGAGACACAATAGATAATGTATTGTTTTTCGGTCACTTGGCGTTTAACGTGTTATTTTTTTTTTATTAATACCTACTGAATCACAAGATTTTTTTTTCAATTACTTCTATTCTTCTAATGTCTTACTATGGCAAACAAAGCCGATGTCGACCATTCTGCCAATGTTTTAACTACTTATATCTACTTTTAAAAATCACGAAAGCCGTGATGTGTTGCCGTGTTCATTCTGTTACGTTAGTATCTGTCAAACAGTTCGAAACACTCACTCCGAACTAATTTAAAGTAAGGTGGAGGAATACAGACGAGTTAAGTGTTGTAAGTGAAAGATCGATTCAGCTAATTTTGTTTCTTACTTCGAAACGTTTAAAGGTTATAATCATTTGGAAGGCATGTCAAGGTGACAGTTTACAGTTGGTTGCAAAATTACGAAACAATTTACAAGTATCCTAGCAATTAAACTGAGTTATTTTTAAATGACTGGTAATTTTCGAAAGAAAAATACAAAAGTGTCAATCATCTGTACAAAATTTTGCCATGGAAGATGGGTAGGCCTTTGGCGTGGGACGCAACCTATGTCGATATGCATGCGCCATCTCATATTTCAAGCACGGCAGGCTGTGCTGGCGCTGCCGCGGCGGGTTCTGAGGTCCTCAAACGGCGCAAATACTGTAACCTTATTGGTAACTACAGTTTTGAGCCGTTTGGGGTTGAAACGATCGGGTCATGGGGTCCGAGTGCATGTCTTCTTTACAAAGATATTTCTCGACGACTGATCGACACTTCGTGTGACAAGAGGGCTGGCTCATTCTTTCCCCAAAGAATTAGTATTGCCATCCAACGTGGCAATGCTGCCAGTCTTTTGGGCACGTTTTCAGATGATGCGGAGGAGTACTTTGATACCTGAGTGAGTGAGGCTTTTTATTTTATTTTGTTTTTGTAAATATGTATATATGTAGTTAGTTTTATAGCATAATTGTAAATACTTAAAAAAAAATACTAACCCTTTATCTATACAAATAAATAAAATTGAAGAGTCTGTCTGTACCTTTTTACTAAATATTTTTTTTCTAAAAGTTAAGAAGTAACTTAAGCTACTTTTATTTCAGAAAAAAATATTAGGGTTCCGCACAAAAAAATGAAAACCTATGAAATGATGAAGACAAATATTTGATAATGTATCCTAAAAAACTATATCTTTCAGACCGAATTCTGGTCATGACGGCCAATCTCATCGAAGAGTAGCCAAGTACTAGTTATATTGTAGGGTACAAGAAATATAGGTGTGATTTTTTGATGTAATGTTTTTAAAATCTAACAAAAAGGCCGTACTCAAAGGCATAGTTTGAGTACCAGTGCCCTCATCTCGCAGCCGTCAAGGAAACCCTGAATGACGCCCGCTGAAACCTAATGAGACGGAAGGGTCCTTTCAAATGATCATTTGAGCGTCGCTCAGCGATACACGGGCAACGCCCGCCATCATTGATGCTGGCTTTGAACAGCTGTGATTTAAAAGATGGCGGCTTTATTAGAAAGAAAAGGATTTTCTTTTTCATTGAGGCTGGAACGTGTAAATACACTGACGAGCAATATATAAAAGTCACTCGCAATGTGCCTAAGTTAATCTATATGTATGTGAGTGTGTGTGTTTGGATTTGCGTGTGTGTGTGTGTGTGTGTATAAGTGTATGTGTGTGGATGCGATTGTGTGTGGGTGTGGGTATGTGTGTTTGTATGTGTATAAGTGTCTGTGTGGGTGCATTGGTGTATGTGTGAGTGTGTGTGTGTATGTGTATGTGTGGGATCCTATTTTGTGTTTACTTGCTTTTTTATAATTATTTCGTTTGGTTTCAATTTTGTTGATATTTTTTTTAAATGCTTTATATTGAGTGGCTTTTATGCATCCAACTGAGGGTTGTAAAAAATATATGTTTTGATGTCGTGTTTTCATTACCTGGGAAAACAGGTTGACATTAAAAATTTATTTCAGTGATTGGGTATTATTGATGATGGGAACAGCAGATGTGTTTTCACAGAGTTCTTCAAAAATAATATTATTATAAAAAAATGTTGGTTTGTAAGATTGTTTGTAATGAATAAACTTAAATACAACTTAACTGTTTTTAAGATTATTTTACCTATTAAAGCTACATTATCAGAGAGTAACATAGGTTAAAATATTTTATTTTCAACACTACTCTTTAAAGGGCACCCCCCAGGAAATGTTAAAGTTTGAGGATGCGGAAGAATTCGCGGGCAAAGTGCTAGTTATACGTAATCTTCTGCCTAACCTTTTCCCAACTATGTTGGTTTCAGCTTCCAGTCTAACTGGAAGCAGCTGAATACTATTATTTCACATTGAGCGACTTCTTATCTGACCTCTACAACCCAGTAACTGGGCCACACGATACCCCTTGGTAAGTCGGGTTGTCAGACTTTCGGGCTTATGACTACCCATAACGACTGTCAAGATCTACAAATGACAGCCGGGACCAACGGCTTAACGTGCTTTCCGAAGCGCGGAGGAGTCTCGATATGTTATGAACGGTCGCTCATCCACAGACTGACCTCGGCAAACGTAGCTTAACCTTCGATTAACCCGTGCAGCTTTTTTTTATTTCGCCACAAGCTCCTCAGCTAGTTATATGTATGTAAAATATATATCTACCCAACTTTTACCACATAAAACTATCAATGATCTAATTATTTTACAGTCAGCCACCAGTGTTGCCAGGCAGCTGAATATTCATATTGTAAACGGAAATATTACTTGATCAGTATTTCCGATATCCTAACTGCACCGGGACTTAGTAATCTAACTTTGATAGTTAGATTTTCAAGCGTCCGTCTGCCCTGTAAATAATATCGGTATTTGTATAGCAACCGTCTGAGTTCAGAATTCTATACAAGGAACTTCAAACTTATTACTAGAATCACATAACAATATGTTGGGCTTTAAGTGATCAGTTCGTCAAGTCTTTTGCTCACGTGCTTCGATATGCGATCACGCGATCAGATTTAGGGCTCCCGTAACCAGCTGACTGTTCAGCTCGATTATACCCACGCTCACGAACACTGACGTTCGTTTTTAATTTAGCAATGAGCTCCTCCTTTAATTTTAATATGTTTTAACGTAATAGGTGCATGTAGTGTTAAATTGTTGCCCTTACTAATGTAGAGCTCAAAAAAGTATTGCATACTCATACACAACCATATACATACATAAAGTCAAACTTTATTTTTCTTAAAAAAAAAACATTGCCCCACACTAGGAATTTCTCCTGTGTCGTGGGTGCGTTTACAAACATTTAAAGTCACATACACGAACAGCCAGACCCGGAACAATTATCTGTAGACCATACAAATATTTGTTCCGTGCGGGAATCGAGCCCACGACACGCGGTGCAGCAGTCGATCGCTCAGCCTGCTTGTGTGAATGTGTGTGAAGTGGAAATTATGTACTTTTCGAACTATATACGAGTATATGTCTATCATGATGGCCCAGTGGTTTAGGCCTCGCCTCTTGTGCGCGAGGTTGGGGGTTCAATTTTTTATTATTGAATTGACATTAAAAAAGTCTAAAGTACTTGCACATGTGCAAGTACCAATGTAACTCTTTCAATTCTTATGTACTTTCTAAGTTTATATTGGACATCACTGACATCGGTGAAGGAAAACATCGTGAGGAAACCTGGACTTATGATTAATATAAGTCTGAAATCGCCAACCCGTCTTGAGCAAGCGTGGTGATTAATGCTCGTGCCTTTTCTGTATGAGAAGAGGCCTTTGCACTGCAGTGGTACAGTAACAGGCTGGTACTTATTGCAGTACCTACCTAAATGCAATATGCAAATAGTCGTTGACTAACTAAAATAAATGTATACATTAATTACATCTAGGTGTCGTCTGATGTTAGTTAAAAACGAACATTTGTCTTTAGCACTAACAGTTGAAACTTCAAGAGTTTATTTCAATTAAAACATTTACTGGCACTCTTGAATTGGCGGGAAGTCGGTTAGTTTTGGCAGACAGTTATTTCTCCTATTTAATCGTATTTACCATTTTATTTTATACGGCTGCGATCGCTGACGATTTTATATTTATTTGGTGTGAATATATATTATATGGATCAGAATGTTGGGCCACAAAAAGAATGAATGAAAGGCAAGCATGCAGCTGAGATAAAAATGCTAAGGGGGATGTGTGGTGTTACGCGAATGGATGGAATAAGAAATGAGGATATAAGAGGAAGTCTGAAAGTGGCGCCTGTGACAGAGAAGTTGCGTGAAAATCGGTTGTCATGGTATGGACACGTGATGCGAAGGAATGAGGATCGCGTGGTGAGGAAAGTTTTGAGTACAATGGATGGATTGTGTGAAAGATGATATGGCTAAGAAGAAGGTGACTTCTGAGATGAAGGCAAATAGAGATGTATGGAAGAAGAAGACGTGTTGTGCCGACCCCTAATAAATTGGGATAAGGGCAAGAGAATGACGATGGTGTGGTATGCCGTATACCACACCATCGTCATTCTCTTGAGAGAAATGAGAAATGAGAATGAGAATTCGTATACCGTATTCTCGTTCTCATTCTCATTTCTCATTTTTATTTTCTCACATTCTTGTCTCATTAAATAAATGTTCTTGTCACTACACCTATTGATGTTCTGTTTTTTTTTGGTACCTTTAGGCTGCCTTTCCTTTGAAGCGGAGCGAGGTTACCGAGCTGAGAAACGGAGAAATGTTAACCAATAAGATTGCAGAAAATCTCAGGTGGACAGGGATTATTGGTTAACACTTTTAGCTAAGAAGAAGGTGACTTCAAAGATGATGGCAAATAGAGATGTATGGAAGAAGAAGACATGCTGCGTCAACCCCAAATAAATTGGGTTAAGGGCAGGAGGATGACGATGGTGTGGTATACGCGTTCTGGTTCTCATTTCTTATTTTTATTTTCTCATTTTCTTGTCTCATTTAGTGCCCAGCACCCGGCTCCCGGGTCGAAAAATAGTTTGTACATGAATCCAGAACTCGCTTCCTGAGTCGAGATGTGAACATGCCCATCACCCCCTACCATATACCTACGCATTATGTAATTTGCCAAACATTATGGCTATACAAGTTAAATCGTATTTTTGAACTGGGCAGCGAAAGGGTTAATATTTCTCCTTTTTTCCATACCGCTGTTTCGCTCCGTTTCAGTGGACAGGCAGCCTTATAATATAATAATAATAATAAATTAATTTATTTAAGTAACCATGACTCATTTTGTTAGTAACAATTTACTTAATAACTATGTTAGTATACATCTATTATAATACAAAATAATCTTAACCTAAGATAACCGCCTGTACACAACCACCACCGCAGGTCTATCACCGAAGTGGAAAGTCTGCAGCAGCGATTCATATACAAGCAGTCGAGTCTACTCGCTATGCAGCGTAGTATGGTATTGGGGCTGCCCCTGGATTATAGCGGCACGTGTTTAATGGACGATACCTTAGCATTAGTGAATGCAAAACTTTAAAATGCAAATATAAATAAATAATTTAAACCAAATAAAAGGCACTTGCATCCACAGCTAAACAACATCCATTGTAATGAAGTATTCAACTCGTTGTAAGCAGTAGCGCTAGAATAAGCACCACTTGACCCGATTCCTTGCTTTTGTACCGAACTGCTGGAGCCTCGGTGAACCCAAATTAAGTTGAACTTGTTCCATTTATTTCTTTTTTTTTCTTTTTGGGTTTTTACTAGTGACCGTTATAACTAGGAGTCCGTAAAAAACCGGCGAAGGGCGAGTTGGACTTCCACATAAAAGGTTTCGTGACACGACGAGCAATGAACGCCGAAAATCACGTCTTTTGTGCCACATTCATCATGATCATCCTCCTGCCCTTATCCCAATTTATTTGTGGTTGGCGCAGCATGTTTTCTTCTTCCATACATCTCTACTTGCCGTCATCTCAATAGTCACCTCTTTTCTAGCCATATCATCTTACACACAATCCAGGCTTCTTTTCTTTGGTCTCCCTCTAATCTTATAACCCTGCACATTCATACTCAAAACTTTCCTCACAACATGGTCCTCATTCCTTCATTTTGTGCGACATTATTGATTTTAATTTATTTTTTTTGTTATAGCGACAATAGAAATACGCACTATGTAAAAATTAAACTGTCTACTTTTTACGGTTAATGAGATGGGCGTGCGCCAAACTGTAGTTGTGCAAGAACGTCGTCAGGTGGCGCCTATGCCGTTCGCTTTGTTTCTGTGCTAGTGCTGTTATGGTACAGGAGCCAGTGTAGTAACTAACGTCAGCCACTAGTTTTTTGCCAATCATAGTAGATTATTGCTATTTACTTACTTCCGTAAGCAATATCTCATAAAAACTTATTTCGCTTCAATTGCAATCCAGTTTTAATTCCACTGTCGACAAATTTTGGCAGTAAATAAAGATGGCAGCAATTAATTATTCTAAAACGTAAGCAAATGTGTGAGAGGGGTATGTGTTTGCACAGCATTAGCATTTTGCGTTGTGCCAACGTTCTGTGTGTAAATATAATGCGAGTACATGGGATATGGTAGTTAATGAGTGAACTTTTAACGTTGAAATCGTTTATAAAGAGTTTTCTGAAGCTGTAGTTATTTACTGATAGTCTACACGGAACAAAGGGTAAGTGGGTATCCCCTTTGTATGGAATAATAGTTAGTTTCAACAATTTGTTACAAAAAGGAACCTAAAGTGTTGTGTTAGAGGGCTCGAGGCTAAATAATAATTTTAAGAACACAAATGTATAGAGGCAGACTTAACGCCATATGCCTATGGCGTTAAGTCTGCCTCTATACATTTGTGTTCTTAAAATTATTATTTGTCTACTAGTCTACCTTTGGGTGATGCAGACACAAACAGTGGTAGGTGCAATTTTTTAAAAGAAAAGGGAACGGAAATGAAGAAATGAATATAGGTTTAAAGCATAAATATAAAACCTACATAGAATGGCGCTGTGACGATACTACTTTCAACATCTTACGAATGTGCTCACGAACTTAAACTTTAAAGGCCAATCGGTTGGTCCCAATACTATGTGTCCTAGGTAGAAGTTTAATACGTCTATTTGGTCCGTCAGTTAGATTACCAAAAAAATATTGGACACGTATTTTTTGCTTACTAAAGTCAATAAAAGGTGACAAAGATAGCTATATCTTTGTCACCTTTTATTAATGTGCTAACATCAAAGTCTAGGAGAAGGGGCTTGTGACGTCACTTTTACATAAAAAGTGTAGCACGGCGTGCAAATTTCAACGCACTACATCGTCGTCATTTTTGGTTTACGTGACAAAGAAAAATACGTGTCCAGTATTTTTGAGTAATACAACTTTCAGACCAGACAGATTTTTTAAGGACACTACTCTATTGCCGCAAGGGTCGATTATAGGTTAGCTACGCTTGCCTGCTATGTGGATTAGTGACTACCCATTATATACCGAGGCCCCTCCGTGGCTCGGAAAGCACGTTAAAGAGTTGGTCACGGCTGTCGGCATTCGTTGATCTTCGACAGTCGCTACGGGTAGTCAGATGCCCCAAACTTTAACAAACAGTCTTATTGATGACACGGTTGGCGCAGTGGTTGAGCCATCGGCTGCTGCGCCGCGTGTTGTGGGTTCGATCCTCACACGGAACAAATATCTTTGTGACCCACAGGTAGATGCTCCGGGTCTGGCTGTTTGTGTATGTGAGTTTAAATGTTTGTAAACGCACCCACGATACAGGAGAAATTCCTAGTGTGGGGCAATGTTTAAAAAAAAAGAAAAAAAAAAAAAGAAAAATGGTATCGCGCTACCCCACTACTATTCTGACCTCATCAACTCAGCTGTGGATCGATCCTTTTCTAGAAGCAATGTAGTTAAATGAAATAAATAATGCTGGACAATCCACACAGCATCATCTAGCCCCAAGCTAAGCAGAGCTTGTGTTATGGGTACTAGATGACTGATATACTTAATACAATACATTATATAGATAGATATTTTTATTAGACATAGGAAATATCCAGAACACCCGGAACAAATATTTGTAGATCATACAAACATTTGTCCCAAGGCGGGAATCGAACCCGCAACCTCTTGCGTCGCAGGCGGACCTTCGCCCGCCGCGGCACATCGGTCGTCACTGATAGCAAATATAGTTTAATATTTCGTTACCAAACTAAACATTATAGTTCGTATTTGTAGACTTGTTGCACGATATTTATAGGCTTGGTGCATAATAAAACTGTTGAAAATTTTCAATGTGTTTATTGCTAGTCGGATTTTATAGCAAAAGTTTAAACCTAAGGATAATCTCAGATGATTTACGCTTCACGCGTATTTTGCCGACACATTTACAATGTCCCATATTTTTGGATGTCGTATATTTTATAGCTACACGTCAAAAGCTTGTCACCTAATATTAGCCTTAAGGATTACATTTTCAGTGTTCTCAGTAACTGATTGGTCGACTCTGGTCTGGACTCAGGTCTGGCCTTTTTTTGGCCAAAGAAACAGCATTTCCATTCAACGTGGCAATGCTGTCAGTCTTCTGGGCACTTTTCCTGTTGACAGTGATGCGGATGAATTTTTCAATGTCTTGTGATTCTTTATTTTATTTTTATCATTATGTATGTAATTGTTTTAATGCTTTATTTAATAATAAAATAAATAAAACATAATTGTAGAAAGTAAAAAAAAACTATTCTACAAAATAAATAACGATGTTCATTATTTTATTGAATATTTATTTATGGCTAGTCACTTCGGCTAGCCAGCGATGAAAAAAAAGGTTCTATCCTAAAATACCATCTCAAACTCTCATCTGTATGGTCCTTACATGATCTAACCAAGATAATGTCTAGACTTTAAAAGAGAGAGTGACCTTTGAGTTTGTTTCGGTGTTTCTTCTCAGTGTAGTCAGATAGGAAAACACCGACCTAATCTAATTCTTATCTATTGACATCTAAAAATACATTTTTTTTAAACTATTTAATACATTTCATTTCTTTTCATTAGTCGTCAAGCGTGTGTCATCTGCAGAAATCATTCACACAGCCTGAACACATCCTTCCAACAAATCGTACCTTTTGCTGCTTATAAGAGGATGATCTTGCTGTTCACTGTATTAGAGCTGAATTTTTAATCGTAGAACTTATCCAATCAATGTACGGGCTGGTCGGTGTGACACCGGCAACATCATAAAAAACTGGGTGCGGTTTCAGGGAGCAGAATGTCTCTAGTTGTCTCGAGCCGATAGAGTTGACTCCAACTACACCTGACGTATGGAGCAGCGGCCCACCCGAGTCTCCAGGACATAGACCAGACAGCTTGCCACATGCTCTTGCTAGACACATCCCTCCAAAAATTGGCCTCGTTCCATCATTCTCTTTAGAACACTGTATGACTACAACATCCACAACTTGTAAAGGCTTTCCCAGCGTAGTGGCATCACCTACAACTTCATTACGAGTATCATCATCATCAATTGTTTTATTCAACTTCACATTAGTTATTCCGTAACCAGCCAGAGTGACCGTCAGACCAGCCATAGTCAAATAATCCAATCCGCTCACGTGGGCATACTGCTTCAATTTGATTGGTTCATGTCTTATTAAAGCTATATCATTATGTAAATCGAGCATCCTTAATGAGTAAGTGGGATGTGGGACAAAATACATCACTTTGCTGAAGACACTACTGTTCCTCGGACCATGTGTTACTACAGGTCTCATGGATACGTTATGTTCTGGTACTTGGATGCCATCCAGTTGAAAACAATGGGCGGCTGTTAGTGTCCAAATAGGAGTTAAAACGGAAGCAGTACATCTGTGCATTTGATGCAGTAGATATAAATTACCATGTTCAATCAATGTTATTTGATATTCCAGTCTTACGATATATCGATATTTATCATCATCAGCATCTATTCCACCTATGATCCTTCTGACTTTTAAAGGCAGCGATTTGAGTAACTGTAAACTGAAACAAAAGGTGTAAAACAGCACAATACAACGCATGGTGAGGAAATTATTTCAGAACAAATAGTTACGATTTGCAGTTGCTGATGGATTTAAATAATGTAATATGTGATTTATGTTATTGCAGAACGAAATTCTTTTATAGTATCACTAGCTGTACCCCGCGGTGTACACCCGCATTTTAAAATTCAACATGAGACGATTTTCAGTTCCCACAGGATTACTTTTTCGAGTTAAATAATAGCTAGTAAAAATGTTAATATTAGTCCAGGGAGCAAAAAACATACAAACACACATACTGATTTTTTTTTTATTTTTTTTATTATCATTATCACTAGCCTCAGCCTTAGCCAATCTGACCTCCACAATCTAGTTACTGGGCAACACGAAACCCCCTATTTCTTACCAATAATCATATATGTACATACATTATATTTGTCAGTTTTTCAGGCTTCTGACTATCCGCAACGACTGTCAAAGATGTACAAATAACAGCCGGGACCTACAGCTTGACGTGATTTCCGAGGCACGGGGGAGCCTCGGTATGTAATAAACGGTCACCCATCCACAGACTGTCCTCGGCAAGCGTAGCTTAACCTTCGATTAACCCGTGAGGCAGTTTTCATTTAGCCATGAGCTCCTCGAGTTTTTTTTTATATTAGAGTGATATCGTTTTACTTGTTCCCTTGGTGCAGTGTACCTATATAATTATTATACTGAGCTGAGACACAATCTTTGTCGTAGCTTTAACTATAGGAGTACCAGCGCTATGAGATTTATTTTTAATGTCACAGAATCTTGCTGAGATAGGAGGTATAGGAGCCTAAGTTTTGTTTGAATTCAATTTTTTTTTATATCTGTGCTGTAGTTCAGCAATAGTGTGTGTTCAATATTCAGAGAGTGTTTTGTTTTTTTTCCCAAAAGTAGCCAATATCAAGTGGACTGGTTCGTACATGTTTGACGTCATGTTGGATGCGTTGTGCATTGTCTTTGGACACGTCCAACGTCATTTCGGAGGACCCAGGCATAGATGGTGGGGTTGACGCCTGTAGGATTGGTGCATATTGGCGCAGGATCGAGTTTAGTGTATAATATATGTTTAGTGAAAGGGACCCCGAGGCCTTTGCCCTGCAATTCTTTAATACAGGCTGTTTTTTTTTCATCACTCAGTGTGTATCGTATAATAGTTTTTTTTCTATCTCTGTACTTTCTGAGGTTTTTTTTATACGGATTGGAAAGGACATCGACGCACAAACTGAAGCCACGGGTTCAGTACATCATTTTGGCCACACCGTTCAAATATTTTGTCGGTTTTACGTAATTTCCATGTTTTTTTAATTTTACCATTTACTTCAGAGTCATGATTTCAACCTCACATAATTATATTTTGAGTTTTTAATAAAAAATCTGATTGGGTAAGTTAGGAATGATGATTTTGTTATGACTTTTTAAGTTTAAAGTCAGAGAGTTATCAGAAAAAATCGTAAAAAAGACAAAAGAATTTCAGAAACATGTTTGGAGATCACACCATGAGTACAGAAACATGTACCTAGAGGTACTGAACTCATGGTGTCTATATATATAGGCGCCACGCCTATAGTCTATAATAATATATGAAGTGAACAATGTTCTTTGTAAAAAAGTCCGAGAAATTTCGAAGCAAATTTAATTATTCGGTAGAAAAAATGATATCAAAACAAAAGATACAAATTGTTAAAGCGGCAGTCGCAAATTTTTCTCTCCAATAAAGTCGTAATAAGTTTGACAAAATAACATTCTTGGCAGAAAAGTCAAGAGAATGTTACTACAAAGCGAAATAAATGAATAATAATTAGCGAGGACTCAATAGATCATTCTAAATTCGCCTTTATTATGACTCAAACAATGCGGCTTTTAATTTCAATGATAAATTACAGTTTTCCGTAAATAGCGCGTTGGGTAGGCAAGGTTGCAGTAAGCTAACTCTGTGACGTCCACGGCTGGAATTGTCTTTTCAGATGTTCGAACAATAAAGATATTAGTATCTTCCTCTGACTTTAGGTTTTTGATTAGTCTACCGTATACCGAACGAGCTGTGGGTCAGTGTCACCGTGATTCGGGTGCACGCGTAGGTTATGGGTTCAAACCTGGGCAAGTACCAATGTGACTTTTTCAATTCATATGTACTTTCTAAGTTAATCTCGACGATAAGCGCAAGTCCAGGGATGTGTGGCCGGCTCTGGGTTTCATCTTGATGGATCTCTTCAACGCCAAGAGTATTGCAGTGGGTTTTGCAGTAGACATCAGATAGAATTTCTGGTTTGTCTTGCGAGAACCCTTCGATGTTAAACAAGAGTAACACAGGACCGACTTTAAAGGTAGACTTTGAGTTGCCATTGCGGTGGAAGGCACCAAAGGTACCTGGCGTTGAATGTGAAGACGCTCAGTAGACACGTCGCTTGGGGAGGCTCCTTCCATGCACCCCAGTGGATCAGTAAAATCATGATTGGTGCCCTGACAAAACGACACGAGGCCGCCACAGACCATCAAGGATGGATGTGGTTCTTAAGAATTGAAAAAAAATAGCGCGGAATGGTGACTGATGGAATAAATGGAATGAAATGGAGAATGGCCTTTGTGGGACAATTCGTGGCAGTACTAATAATCCTGATCAATAAAGAGTAATATAGGTACATTATAATTATTATAAAAACGGCCCTTGTTATCGTAGTGAGAGAAAGAGAAGAAGAACTATGCAAGAAAAACCGTACCTAAGGTAGACTGGTAGAAAATGCCTCAGGCTTTAAGTCCGCCTTTGTACGGTTATTTTTGCTTGTGCATAAAGTTTTAGGCGATTGGAGGAGGGGGAGGGGATAGGAGTACGTGTTCTTACATTGTTTGAAAGTATCTGTATTCGTATAAAAAACAGGAGTAGTGCAATACACAGAAAACGCATTGTGTTCGTCGTTCGTAACCGCGCACCCCGCTGCGTGATGCGTTTTACTGTGCCAATCGTCTTAATATTAATAAATATATAAAAAAAACATTTCAGCTTTTACAGTTCAAACCACTTCGTCCTTCTTCAGATGATCCCGTTTTTTTTGGATCTGCCTAACACGCCTACTCTTGACCTTCAGTTAAAAACCTAACCTTCTGTTCTTCCCTCATCTATCCATGGTCGCTGTTACCAACAGCTAGGGGAGGGGTTGTGGGGGGAGAACAGTATAATGACGTCAGCCAAAAAGTAATTTTCGCGGTGACTTGCTCACCATCACTTGTTCCAAGTCATGTTGAAATGCAAGTAATTAACTATTTTGTTACGCGTGACCTCTGATAGGCCGTCGGGTACTTCCTACTTTGTTTTTGGTAGAGGATATATTTAGTTTGATTCTTCATACATTAAATCACGCCTTTTACCCAATGGGGAAGGCAGAAACTACAGAACGATAGGAAAGAAAGGGTTTCTGGTTGGTTTCAGGTTTCTGCAAAGAAGGGGTTTCGTTTCTATTGTTTCAGCAAAAGGAGTATGTGAGGATCGTAGCACCTGATCCTCACATTCTCCTTTTGCTTCGTTTACGTTCATATAACATATCTGGTCATACACGCAAGCCGGCTGCTAGTTCTACGCATCTGACCTTTCTGAAGAAAATTACCAATAAGGTCAGTGTATGTCATTCTAGGGCGTCCCTTCCACTTTGGTTTGAAGTTTCTGGTTGAAGATGATAGTTCTAACATTTGTAAGAGAGATTTTAGATAAAGATAACATAAGATAAAATCACGCCTGTCTCCCCTAAGGGTTAGGCAGAGTTAGTAGCTATCGATGATACACCCAGATGTAGGATGCGGCAAGCTGGAGACAGGGCGCTATGGCGCTCATTAGGAGAGGGCTATGTCCAGCAGTGGTATAGCCTGATGATGATGATGATGATGATTATACACCCCCATTACCCAGTTATTTTTATATCCGTTTTGCCACTAATCGGGTACATAAAAACCTTTTGCTCGACCTTGATATCGAACCCAGGATCTCATCTCACCAGTAAGACTTGATTCCCCTAGACCAACGAGACGGAGGAAGTTAAATGAAGAGTTTATTGGTATAGGCCTCTCGTTTAGGGGTAGCGGGCTGGAGGGGGGTGGTGAATTACTAAGTTCTCTCTTTTCGCGCAACCACACCACTCCCGCGCAGTTATCCCAGGTAGGATGGTAAGCTTATAAAATATGTTCTGACTAGTTGTGAATTAGAAGCACCATGTTCTGGTGTATTTTAATGATAAAAAAATGTGTTTGTCAACTGCGTCTCATTAACGTTCAGATTTCCCGAGATTTGATTATTATATATTATCATATTGTGATAGAGATTTTGACTGAGTGGTTGAAATCCCTTCCATATGACAATACTTACCAAAACTGTGGATCACTAATTAGCACAAACACTTAAACATCCTCTCAGCCTCCCCCTGACACAAACACATATGCACCTCGCATACAACACTACACACAAATACCCCACTGTACTGCACACCACTACACTCACACACACATACACGTGTTGGTTTGGATCTCTAGATCCTTGAATAAACTTGATTCTTTTTTATTCACCCCGATGTGGCTGAAACTTTTTCTTAAGTTCTATCTGAAACAACGTATTTATTGGATTCAGTTTTTAACTCTATTACTATTATCGTATTTATTCTTATTGTTGCAATTGTTTTTTGTTCCAAAATATGTTTTTTTTATAATTTTTCTCAAGCAGAATAGCAAGTTTTTGGTTCCAGTCAATTCAGATAGAAGGTCAATTCGAGAATTGAAAACGTTCCTAGTTGCAATCACATGTTGGCGACAGTTAATGTCAAAAATGTAGGTAGATTAGACTTATTTTGACATTCTGAGAATAAGATTAAATTGCGAACGTTCTTAATAATACGGGAATTAACCCTCTGGTCCCTTATTGGTAGCTACTGTCTAAATAAAGAATTGTGCCTACTTTCAAAATAATAAAAGGCAAAAAAGCTGTTCTCAAAGACCAAAGACGACAGTCAGGTTTCCGATTAATTTGCCGATCAGATATTTTTAGTAACAAAGGCAAACGCAGCCCACTCTCCAAAAAAACTGTTGCGTGGGAAGTGACGTCAGGGTCCAATTCCAGACCTAACATTTAAGGCTGATGCATAGCGGGAGAGCGTGAAATCTAACTTTTCATAGGTTTTAGGCATTTTATAATTTAGTATTAGGTTTACATATATTTATACCTAATATTTATTTCTTCAACGATGATTAAGTAACATCAAGAAAAAAAGAAAATAAAGAATCACAGGGCATCAAAAAATTCATACGAATAACTGTCAACGGGAAAAATGCCCAGAAGGCTGGCAGCATTGCCACGTTGAATCTATTTTTCGATGCCCTGTGATTATTTTAGTAGTAGGTAATCATTAATTTCTCGATATATAATCGTTAAAATCACTATTTTAACTTCTCCAAATAGTAATTGTGATCAAATGCAATACTTATTCAATTTTTTCAACTTAAAAAAGTCGTAAGAATTATTAAAATTATTTTTATTATTTATACTTCGTGAAATCTACATTAATTACGGTCGCTAGTGACTTTTTTAATAACATACAACTTAATTCTGAGCTGTAAATTTCAAAAAGTCTATGAAAATTAGAATTTGCGGTCTGCCACTACGCATTCCCATTAACCTGTTTCACGAAAATATTTCTGGGTTGGGAACTGTTTAAAACACCATGTTGTATACAGCACAAGATGATAAACAATATTGTTCTAATTAAACCCTTAAATCTTAGGCGGAAAATATGAACATTGGGCTTATGGGCCAGTAATCAAGATAATTACTGACGCGTTGAGCTCTGAGTACCGGTGTACGGAATAAAATCGCGCTTTCGGCGCAGGCCATGGTGGGGAGAGACGCGATAGCGGGTCAACATTTTATTATAAGAAGATGAGGTGGGTAATAGAAGAAAAATGTTTACAATAATAAATCCTCATGATTTATTTTTTAATTATTTTACACAGCAAATTAGCCGTTAACAAATAATACATGTTTTGGGCTATGAGGAACAGGGTGTTAAGTTTTTCATCCACCATCTGGTTCTGTCTGGTGGGCTACTGCCCGGTTGTTGTCGAGTTCTTGTATATATGTTCAATAGCGCGGATAGCTTTTATATCACGATCTAGGATAGGTACGTCAGATTTAGTTTGTGGCGAGATAGATGTCGCTACAAATTCTAAAATTCTGTCTTCTCACAAAACACTATCGACTTCTCTCTCACTATCTTATCTCCACAAGTTACTTGGTAATATGATATTCCTTGGTAAGACTGGTTGTCCACATTCGGGCTTCTGACTACCCGTAACGACTGCCGAAGTCTTATCTACAGTTGACAGTGCTCCAACCTCTACACGTGCTTTCCGAGGCACGAAGGGCTTTCCAAATGACAAAAATGATGTGCGTAGATGTCTGAAGAAGATGATGACCAGTGGTATCACAGCGGGCGCTGTCAGAATATCAGCGCTGAGGTATTTATTTGTTTTTAAATATCGCAGCATTAAGCAGAGATAAGGTCCTTTTTGGCCTCGCACTGGTATTTTTTACTTATTTGGTTTTAGTTATTTTTACAATCTTAATATCACCTTTTCGGTTGAATTTTAAATGGCAATAAAGATCCTAATGGCATGAGATTTTTAACTTGAAACCGAAAATTCATATATATACATATGTTTTGTGATGGACAAATGAAGTCTCTCCATATGTAACACCGTTTTGAGGTCCTGTTGAGTTCAAATTGAACAATGTTACACAAACTTTTTTTTGTAATGTTTAAAATTTCAAGTTGAAAACATTAAGTACTTAGTAATTCCTGAAAAGCAGCTGGACAGACAGACATACAGACATACGAGCAGAACAACACCTTAAGTGTTTTACCATTTTACCATTAAGGCACGGAATCCTAACAAAAAGATCCTGTAACAAAAGTATAAAATATCTTCAATCACCGCACCAAGTCCAGTGCCTAACACCAAAAATAAAAGGGCCCTTAATTTGAGCTGGCATCCCTTTTAGCGCGCTCTCAGTAAACATCCCTTTGTGAAGGTGGGTAGATTAAAATTATCAACGTGTTTACCGTCCGCTCCTGTGGTTTTATTTGCTTATTCATTACAAAAATAATTAAGATCATCTAATTTTCATATGTCCACTTTATCCTAATGGTGGTAGGGTCTATTATCGCTTGGCTTAATTGCCTTGTTTGGAAACAGTTTCTTTTGAAAGGACCATTGTTTTGAGTCCTTTTATGCGCTTCAGTGGTGTTTGGTGATCGCGTTTTATAGGTATGTTTTATGGTGCTCATTCTGTGGGGCTAACTACATTTTATTAGGTGGAAATGTTTTATAGAGATTTTTTTATCCCTGTAGAGATCTTATTTTATTTATCAATTTATCATCAGACTTACATTAGAATAGAATGGGATACCCTTTCTTGTACATTATTTAAATATAACGTGAAGAAGAGGTAGGCAGAGGTGTACCTATAGCCAACATTTTGCTATTTAAATAAAATAAATAAATAATGCTGGACTATCCACACAGCATCTAGCCCCAAGCCAAGCAGAGCTTGTGTTATGGGTACTAGATGACTGATATACGTAAGACAATACATAACATACTTAGATATTTTTATTATACATAACAAATACTCAGAACACCCGGAAAAAATCTTTGTAGATCGTACAAACATTTGTCCCAGGGCGTGAATCGAACCCGCAGCCTCCTGCGTCGCAGGCGGACCTTCGCCCGCGCGCCACATCGTCCTTTACTAACTTACAAAAAATAACTTTATGATATAATAATAAAAGTGTTTATGTAAACAAGTGATACATACAGACAGTTCAAAACAAGGTAGCAGAAATACAATAAGCATAATATAGTATAAATTTTGTGCACCAAGATTTAAATGTACAAAAAGTCTATGCATCCAAAAATAATAATGAACCCTGTCTCTTAAACTAGGAGACCTGTATCTTAAGAGACATAACTTTACGAGCTACATAGAGACAAATATATTACAATGGGCATCCTTATTGTTAAAAGCGTTGTCTTACAGACAACCTTTGTCAGGCATCCCAGGGCGTTGTCTTCTTCTTCCACACACCTCTATTGATCGTCATCTAACCGTCACCTCCTTTCTATCTCTATTCTTCTCAAAAGGGTTACGGAAAAGTGTGTATTTTTTTTGACTAAGTGAAATATTTCTATTCGTCTATTTGAAGTAAGTCTGACAATCAGTCTTGTTAAATCCAGTTAGGGTAAGTTAGGTTAAGTTAGGATACCCTTTGGCGTACCAAGGCTCATCTTTACTGTATTGAAGTCAGAAGGCAGTTGCTTCATGTAAAATACTGGTATTCAGTTACATCCGCTAAGAATGGAACATAACGCAACATAGGTAGTTAGGTATCGGCTAGGCAAAATATAATAATAGCAGTATATTACTGTTCCACTGCAGGGCAAAGGCCCCTTCTCATACAGATAATGCACGAGCATTAATTATCACGCATGCTTAAGACGGGTTGGCGATGCCAGACTTATATTAATTACAAGTCCACGTTTTTTTTAAATCTTATTTAAAGGACTTGAGGAGCTCGTGGCTAAATAAAAACAGCCGCACGTGTTGATGGAATTTTAAGCTACGCTTGCCGAGGTCAGTCTGTGGATGGGTGACCGTTCTTAACATTTAGAGACTCCTCCGAGCCTCGGAAAGCACGTTAAACCGTTGGTCCCGGTTGTCATTTGTAGATCTTTGACAGTCGTTATGGATGTCAGAAGCCCGAAAGTCTGACAACCAGTCTTCGTGTCGCCCAGTAACTGGGTTGTGGAGGTCAGATAGGCAGTCGCTCCATTTAAAACACTGGTATTCAGCTTCATCTAGTTGTATTGGAAGCCGACCCCAACATAGTTGGGAAAAGGCTGGGCAGATGATGATTTATTTAAAGGACTTTTAACAGCATGAAAGTCCTATTGTTACTAAATTTAACCTACTCACTTACTTACTACATGTGTAGTAAGTAAGTGAGTAGGTTAAATTTAGTTTTTACTCAGATTTGTCGAAATCAGTGTATAATATGTATTATACACTGATTTCGACAAATCTGAGTAAGGGTTAGTAGATATTATGCTATTAAATACGCCTATATCTTGCCTGCTTATTCTATTATTTAAAATAATTTCTTCCATCTTTCTCCAATTCCAGTCACACTCCATCAAACAATGTGGACATCGTCTATAATTCCACATGTTTCACATTTGGGCGTATCATACCTCTTCATCATATTATGTCCGAGCTTTCTTGAAAAGTGTAGGTTTCGTCACGATGTTTTCCTTCACCGTTGCCACTGATGTCCAAGATAAACTTAGAATATTACAAAAATAAATTTGCACCTACCACTGATTGTCTCTGCATCACCCAAACGTAGGTAGAAAATGCCTAATGCATTAAGTCCACCTCTGTACTATTGTGTGCTAAAAGTATATATGGATTGAAAAAGTCACAAGCAAAAGAGGCAAGGAATAAACCACAAGCCCATACCAACATAATAACTTTATAATATAATAAAATATATGATACAATAACATTCTCTTACGTACGAAAACAATATTTTAGAATAGTGTGGAAAATTTCCTATTGCTTTCGTGAAATTGGACATTCTGAGGATTTATTGAAGTACTTATAAGCCCCTAAACCCATATTACGTGCTGTATTAGTTTGTCTAGTGGCTCCATTGATATCTAAGCCAATTTACAACCAAGAAAGGATATTTGTGGGAGCATTTGTATATAGGGTTAGTAATTTCTGGTTTATGTACACCATAATCGTATAAAAAACCAGTTCGTTTGGTTGACCATTACTGTTTCTAGCTCAAGTACTAAGGCTTGCACTCTTTGGGAGGGAGAGGGCAGTAATTAACCGCAAGAGACTGCAGTGAAGCTGTCTACGTATATTTGTAATATAACATAACATCACGCCCGTATTCCCAAAGGATAACGCAGAGGTGTACCTGAATAGTAATACTTTTCGTAAGTCATACCATAATATTTACGCACTTTTACAAAGGAACTCATGTGTAGGTGTCGTGATGGTATAGATGGTGGTATGCTTGGTGGGGATTTGGCAGAGCCCTCCTGTTCTAGTCGGAACGGGAGCAGTCATTGGAAAATTTCCCAACCCAAAAAAATAATGGATTTTGACAGAAATTTATCATGACGAAGACTGGGTCTTATTTTGTTTTTGTCTTTTTCTTCTTTCAATATGTAAATCTTCTGTGGTGGATACAAAATACTTCTTTCTTCCTTTAAAACCGCAGGAAAAGCAAGCCCACCACTAAAACCATAACAATATCTATAAATTTTGCGCAAAACTACAATATTTGAGATTAAAAATTCAACATGCGTGCACGCTTTCGCTTAGGAAACGCGTTTATCTGGCCCCTAACAAAATGAGAAACCCACGTCACTTTAACTCCAAAAAGGCCAGTGAAGTGGACCTTTCCTGCCTCCCCCAACCATAAATAGTATTACACAAAGTCGCTTTTTCTGTCGTGTCTGTTTGTCCGCCTAGTTCCTCAAAACTACAAAAATTACTATCATCATCTGCCTAGCCTTTTCCCAACTATGTTGGGCTCAGTTTCCAGTCTAACTGGATGCAGCTGAATACCAGTGTTTAATATGGAGCGAATACCTATCTGACCTCCACAACCCATTTACTGAGCAACACGATACCCCTTGGTGAGACTGGTTGTCAGACTTTCGGTTTTTTGACTACAAGTAACGGCTGTCAAAGATCTACAAATGACAACCGGGACTTTACGTACTTTCCGAGGCACGGAGGGGTCTCGATATGTTACGAACTGTCACCCATCCACAGACTGACCTCGGAAGGCGTAGATTAATCTTTGATAAACCAGTGCGGCTGTTTTTATTTAGTACAACCATGGCCTTATAACAAAACAAGGCTTGTAATATACTAGCTATTACCTGCGACTTCGTCCGCTTGAATGCCGGTTAATGCGGATTCAAACTATTTTATGCCTTTCTCTAGTATTTAATCTATCTCCTTGCCAAACTGATTAGCTGTTACTTTCGCATTTATAATATTAGGATGGATTTCGGTTAATGTTTAAGTAAAAATTGTTCTTTTTATTTATTCTGAACAAGAGTTCAGAATTAAAAAAAAGAACATTTTTTGCTGGATAAGAATCCAGCAAGGTTTAAGTTCTAATTACAAAAATTGACGTCAAACCCCAGTTGAAGTAGTCAATTTTCTACTAAGAACTTTAACGTGTTCTGAATAAAGTTCATAATACACTAACTGGATTGTAGGGTTGGGCTTGGACTAAAGCTGTTTTGTAATAGGTTTCGATGTGGTTTTTATTCTCATTTAGGGAATTTATTTGTAAAGGTTTATGTGTCATTATCATCTCTATTTCAGCTGAAAGTTGTCTACCACCGAGCATAGGCCTGCTGCACGCGTCACCACAGCTCATTATGAAAGAAACAATAAGAAAGTAGGAAAAAAGCATGTATTTAGAAGAAAAACAACAAAAAAATGCATTAATATCACAGGCCTGCAAAATGAAGGTCATAACTTCCTCTCTGGAATTTGATAGCTGATTCTGGAGTATTTTGATGCGCTGATTACGAATATGTACTTAGTTTTTCTCCATCACCTCCTGATTTTTCAAAAAAGCTACAGATAGAAAATTGAGAAAAAAGACAAGTTTTCACTTAAAAAATTATATATTTAAAAAAGTACTTAATTTTTAACTTAAAAAACTATTAACACGTAATAACAACTTATTGCTGGGTTAAAATACACTTAAATTTTATTTGTGGAACCTGGTCCTTTTTTCCTGGAAGCTTCTGTTGTGCGATTTTCGCTTATATTTCCGGTTTGGATCATCACGCTTCAACAACCAACAATAGTCCGCCATCATGCTGACATTCCATCTTCCTTGATACCGGACTTCAAGCTCTTTTAAATCTTGGTGAAATCTTTCACCTTGTTCTTCGCTAACGGCTCCTAGATTTTCTGGGAAGTAATCAATGTGCGAATTCAGAAAATGAAGTTTAACGCTCATATTACAACCCATTACACCAAAATTCGTTATCATTTTGGCTACTATTTCTTTATAGTCCGAGCTTTTATTGTTCCCCAAAAAGTTTTTTACCACTTCCTTAAATGATTTCCACGCTTGTAACTCGACAAGTTTAGGTTGCAAGATGCGCACTTCGACTGTTAGTTTTCTAATTCAGAGTAGGTACTTATACAAAAAAAACTTTTGTTTTCTTCATTATACCCTTTTTGAACAACATTAACAACAATTAGGCAATATCACCTAAACATCGTGTATTAATGAGCTCATTACTAAATGAAGCCAAAATGACCCGTTTTCGAAATGGTTAATGCGAATTACTTACACTTATTATGTAGTAATTAACAAATTACTGATTTGCATTCATTTCTATGTCGTCTTAAACTAATTAAATGCAATAAAAATTAAGCTGAAGTAATTAAGTGACGTTTTATAGATTTTAAAATGTATGCGGTCAGACATTTTTAGTTAAAATCTTAAATATTCAATATCAAAGAATCCTGACGTGATAGAATTTTTTTATTATTTTTCTCGTAATCAGCACATCAGAAACTATAGAAAACGTTAATCAGATCTCAGAGAGGAAAACCATTGCAGACCTGTGTATCCAGCGAAGCAGGGGTGGGTCACTAGTCTATAATCTAATAATCATTTTAACATCTTAAACGCCAAATGACCGACAATCAATATTATTTCTATTGTGTCTCGTTGTTTGGCAGTCACGGTGTTCCAAACATAATCTCTGTGTGATAGAGTTTTAATCCTAAACTCCGCAACGGATTTTGATTTAGTTTTTCCAGTATTTAGAAAAATTATTTCGTATCGTCAATTTGTCTGTAACATTTAAATGTAACTTACATATAATAAAGAAATATAACGTTTTCAAGTCATAATACCCGTGCAAAAGCCGGGGTGGCTCGCTAGTTTTATTATAATTGAACTCATGCAGGGTAAGATGGTTGGGAGGCCAGGGGTCGAAGTAGACTGGTCGTAGTTAGGTAATATCGTGACAGTGTAATAATGTCCCTTCATATAATGTGTGGTTGTTTGTAGATGGGAGTAAGCAGTTGGGACTGCAATGTTGTATGGGAATTGTTATAGATGGTGTCATTTTAGCGAGATCTTGTTTATGGATCGCCAGAAAGATCTGAGTTTTGAAGATTTTATCATCGAAGAATAATAATAAGATCATAATAAGATCGAAGATCATGTAACGTATTTATCAGCCACCCATAAGAATGAAGCTTCTTGGCTTAAATTTAGCTGTAAAATAACATACGAAAAAAGAACCTGCAAAAAAAGAGTTTTTTTTTTTTTTTTTAGTTGTCAGACTTTATTTCAAATACTTGCATACATTTTATAAACCTGCCAAACTGCGTGACAGTTTGTCGGCAGGATTAGCGCTCGTCTTAAAACATTTGGTTTATACAATATAATACATCTAAGTAGGTAGACACAAATACGAGTAGTTCAAATGGACGGTAACTAAAGTTGAACTTCCCCACCAAGGGTTCCTAATTATCTCAAGTGTTTCTTCAGTTTCAAGTTTACTTTTAATTTTCAACGGTCGTATTACTAAGTATGTTTGTATAGTTACGCTCATCAAAAAACTGTGCCAGTTATAGACCTCATTTATTTTTTCCTGTGTCATTTACACAGAAGAGATCATTTACATGTTTCATGCATACATATATAAATTCACGCTTATTTCTTATGTGGGTAGGCAGAATCTACAGAACGATACCTGCTGTGATCCCTACATAATCTGTATTTTTCTGATTCTTATTGTGCTTCCTTTACGTCATACATCCTGTCATACACGCACGCCAGTTGCAAGTACTACGCATCTGATCTTTTTGAAAAACATCACCAATTTGAGAGATTTAATCATACATAAGTCCAAACTACATAAAATAATAAAAACCGCTTTTGACCTAGTCACCTCACTTTTTACACGTAATAAGTTAACGACGAAGAAAAAAAAAAAAAAAAAAAAAAAAAAAAAAAAAAAGAGAAAAGAGATTAATAGCCCAACAAACAATAAAAATTACAAATTCAACTACGGAACCCTACATTTCGCGTAGCCCGACACGCACTAGACTGCGGGTTTACCATTTTGATACAAAACCGTAAAAACTATTTTTATCATAATAAATATAGTAACATCCTCATCGGGTCAGAGAGAAAGCTGACTACTCTCCGCACACACTCCGTCTAAGCATAAAGTTCACACGTAACATAATATTGATGGTCAGGGAATTCATCCATAAGGGAAAACCGATACACCGTTCACTCCTACAAAGCTATCTTTCATAAAAGATTAGCCGACAAAAGAATTACGTATCAGCGCCTCCATGACTTGAAGATTTCTTTTTGCTCAACTGATATCTTTTCTATCTTTGTGTTCTTAAATTATGTAGGTAAACGTTCCTACTTTTGTTACCATCATAGTGAAATATAGTTTTAAAAGGAATAAATGGAATCTCCATCTCATCTCTACATCAGTGAGGTAACGCTTACCGGGGTCGGGCTACGGATGGGTGACCTTCCATTATATATTGATACCCGCCTCCGTGCCTCGGAATAGAAAACAACGATATCACAAAAAAAATTGGGGACTTCCAGGAAAAATCAATTTCATTAATAAGTTGTGATTTTTTACATAGATATTATTTTGTATCACTAGTCTTCAATTTTCTTATACGTTTATGCTCCCCGAAAGTCCAGAATCTTCCCCCACAAGCGTTTCACACATGCTCACAACATACGAACATATCCAGCACTTTTTAGCGAAGTCTTTGATATTATAATTTTCAAAGAGCAACCGTTCCCCAGCTCCCAAAGCAAGTAACTGGGAAACGTACGTAAGATCTCAAAAGCTAAATTCGGAATATGAATACGGGAAATGGGGAGTTTAAATAATAATTTGTTAAGTAAAGTCGGTCGGTTTTTTGAAAAGTTCCCTTTTGGTGCTCATTTTCTTGACTGGCGAGGACGCTGAAGTTTTGACTTGTCGCCTCCTTAGTGTGGTTAGTCTTTTTCGGGTTCCTTGTAAACTTGTACCTACTTGTGTAATTATTAACTTGTTTGAGTTTTGAAGTGGTTCAGAAATGAAAGAATAGTCTGTTACTTCTAACTTTCTTTCTATTAATACAGTAGGTGGAATATTATTGAGAATATTTGACGCTATTTATTTTGGGGGAGGAGTATCAAAGAATCAGCATTGCCATTAAATGTTGCCAGCACTTTGGGCACTTTTTCTGTTGACATATGGGTATATTTTGTGATGACTTATTTTTGGTTCTTTCCTTTTCTTTTTCACATGTTACAAAATGTTCTGTAAGTGTTAATAAAAATCTTTATTTTTTATAAGAGAGAAAAAAAAGAAAACAGCTCAAATTAAGTTAAGTTGTTAACAAGACAGAACAGCCAGAACCTGTAGGCCATACAAATATTCCTATCCCCTTCACCTTCAGCTCTATAACCCAGTTACTGGGCAACACGATACCCGTTTATAAAACTGGTTGTCAGACTTTCAGGCTTCTAACTACCCGTAACGACTGCCAAAGATCTGACTGACGGACTAAATATAATTTCTTGATTTTTTACTTAGGCAGCATCCCTACTCTACACAATATAGATCAGTTCATCTTCTAACAACTAAATGACGTTCCTCTATAACGTCTGACCCCATGACATGTGCATGTGACAGTTTTCCGATTCACTGCAATCCTCCGGCAGGGTTAGCTAAATTTTTCAATGCCAGAAACCAATCGGCTCCCATACGCCTAATGCAGTTTCAGCCATAAATCGTCTTGCTCCTCCTTCTAACGCACGGGAAATTCGTCTTAGATTTTATAGGGTAAAAGGCTAGAATTGCATATCAAGGGAACGGAGATAGGGTTATAAATATGTTGTAAATAAATTGGAATGTAACGGCGTAATATGACGGCTTGGTTGGCGCAGTCGCTGAGCGATTGATTGCGGCGCTGCGTGTCGTGGGTTCGATTCCCGCACGGAACAAATGTATGTATTTGTATGGCCTACAGATAGTTGTTCCGGGTCTGGCTGTTTGTGTATGTGACTTTGAATGTGTGTGTAAACGCACCCAACAGGAATTCCTAGTGTGGGGCAGCTTTTTAAAAATATGTTTAATAATATGTGGAGTTTGAGGATGATCTGATGTCTTCAAGGTACATAGTCATCTACTGTTCGAAGTTGTGGTTTCAAAACGTAAACTAAATCTAATGACACTGCTGAACATGAGGGTTTGATTCCAAGGTTGGGAAAACTGTTACTGGGTTCTTCCATCTAGGATTTCTTTGTAGCAACTCGGAGCCTGGATTTGTGTCCGGTTGATGGCAATTGGCTCGCTTCCTAGTAAATGGTATTTAATAGATAATTATGTGGAATGAAATGGATGGAATGAAAATGGATAAAACATAATTGGCTAATCAGTGTGAACTATACGGACACCTCCGCCTAACCTGTAAGGGATAATAGGCGTGATGTTATGTTAAAGTTATAACGTACTTTGTAAGTTAATGTTAGACACAAACGTTTCCAGCAATCTTATGGTAGTCTCCGAACACGTAGCGAGCAAATGTCTTGATAAATCATCTGCCTAGCCTTTTTCCCAACTATGTTGGGGTCGGCTTCCAGTCTAACCAGATGCAGCTTTTTTTTTAAAGAAGATTATAAGCTGGTAGATATCACACTACGACCCTTAGGAGCGAGTGGCAACACGGGGCACAGCTTTAAGGTTCGAAGACTTCTTTAATATAGAAAAAGATATAATTTTAACATTTATCAAGACATTTGAAGAGCTCGTGGCTAAATAGAAACAGGCGCACGGGTTGACCGAAGGTTAAGCTACGCTTGCAGAGGTCAATCTGTAAATGAGTGACCGTTCGTAACATATGGAGACTCCTCCGCGCCTCGGAGAGCACGCTAAGCCGTTGGTCCCGGCTGTCATTTGCAGATGGCAGTCGTTTCGGGTAATCAGAAGGCAGAAAGTCTCATAATCAGACTTACCGAGGGTTATCGTATCATTTACTGGGTGTTGTGTAGGTAAGATAAGCACTCGCTCCATGTAAAATACTGGTATTCAGCTGTTATACTATAGGTAAGCTAGACAGGCAACCAGGATAGGGCAGGCAGATGACAATGTGTCTCGTTCTGCAGGCAAACAAACAAAATCTTAAATCTCATATCAGCAGCCATGCACAGCTTAAATTCTTAGCACTTACCCCAAATTGCCCTACATTTCTGCTCCGTTTTACCAAGCCCCCATAAATTGGGGAGCCCCCATCAATAAGTCTTGTAACATACTTCAATCGCAAGGCATTACCGTGAAATATTCAGAGTTCGACACTAATCGTGTATAGGAACGCAACACACGCTCGAGAGATATTGCTGGCTCGGTTTTTCTTATCCAAAATCAGTTTTACCCTTTCTTCTAATTGACTTTGGCAGAGTTATGTAGTGATGGGTAATTGGGGTATTAGTGACTTGGGGTAAACAGTAATGGCTTTTAGTTTCTGATTTGTTGCAAAAATAAAAGTTAGTTCAAAGTTAGTTTAAAGTTAGTTTGTGTATGTGAGTTTAAATGTTTGTAAACGCACCCACGATACAGGAGAAATTCCTAGAGTGGGGCAAAAAGAAAAAAAGGATTAGCATCCCGCAATCTGCATTTGTACCCGGTTGATGGCAATAGGTTTGCCCCTATCAATCCGTTTGACTGCCTCCTTAGTCTAATGGTCGCATGTGCTACTGCTGAGCATGAGGTCCTGGGTTATTTTCCCGGGTTGGGTAAACTGATTTTAATTTAGCCATCTCAATTTTCTTAGAAGCAGGTGTGCCAGGATTTGTACCCGGTTGATTACAATAGGCTCACGCCCTATTAAATGGGGCTTAAAACATAACTGGCGAAATGTGAGTCATACTAGGTACACCTCTGTCCAACCCTTTGGAGAATACAGGCGCGATGCTATGAATTGTCGTATCCAGATTTAAGCCTCCCAATTTTAGCACGACTGCCCCTGAGAGAGGGTAATGTTTTACGAGTTGTAGAATCCATGTTTGTATGTAATCCATGTCTATTTCCTTGGCCCGTACTGTAGCCTAAACGGCTTGATGTATGAAGAGAAACAAGTGAAGTGTCATTTAGATTTGTCCACTGTAACATGTAAGAAAAAAAAACGAAAAATCACTTATTTGGGACACGCACAGGTAATAAAAGCACAAAAGAAAAAAGAAACAAAAAACTATATAATATTAGGTCTTTACCTATGAAATTGCCGTTCTGCAGTACTGGCCATTTCAAATCAAAATATTTTTTGTTTGGCTAAGAATTCTAATTTCAAATTAATTTTATTTTAAAAACATGGATTTTTTTTTCCAAAAGTAGTCATTTCTTTATTGATTAGTGTTACATTTTCATCGCATTTAAATCTTTTTCGTCATCATGGATACGTTAAAAATTCGAGTAATTATGGAATATGAGTACCGTCGTGGCAGCAACGCGGCACAAGCGGCACGCAACATCAACGACGTTTACGGAGCTAACACTACAAACCAACGCACTACCTGTTATTGGTTTGCTCGCTTCCGTTCTGGAAACTTCGACCTGAAAAATGAACCTCGCGGTCGTCCGAAGACTTTGGTCGACAATGACGAATTAAAGGCGATTGTGGAAGCTGATGATACACAATCTACGGCTGAATTAGCAGCAGCTTTCGACGTTAGCGTCAAAACAATATTGGTCCATTTGCGTCAAATTGGCAAGGTAAAAAAGCTTGACAAATGGGTGCCCCACGAACTCAATGATCGCCAGCGCGAAGTACGCGTCGAGACGTGCCTTGCACTGCTCAACAGACACACAAATGAAGGAATTTTGAACCGCATTGTTACCTGCGATGAAAAATGGATTCTGTTTGATAACCGCAAGCGCTCAGCAAGTTGGTTGGATCCTGGTTCAGCACCTAAACAATGCCCTAAACGAAAACTTACCCCAAGAAAAGTGATGGTCACTGTTTGGTGGTCTAGCGCCGGTGTGATTCAACACAGCTTCTTACCAAACGGGGTGAGCATTACTGCAGATGTGTACTGTGAAGAATTGAACACAATGATGGAGAAGCTGGCACATCTCCAACCAGCATTGGTCAATCGCTCGTCTCCGCTGCTCCTGCACGACAACGCGCGACCTCATACTGCACAGCAGACGGTCTCCAAGTTGCAAGAACTGGGGTTGGAAGCTCTCCGTCATCTGCCCTACTCACCAGACCTTGCGCCTACAGACTACTACTTTTTCCAGAATTTGGATAACTTCTTGGCGGGAAAAAAATTCAATACCCGAGAGGCAGTACAAAATGCCTTTGAAGAATTTGTTGCCTCCCGTCCAGCTGATTTCTTTAAGAAGGGCATCAATAAACTGCCACTGCGTTGGCAAAGATGCATTGATTGCATGGGTGATTACTTCGATTAATACAAATAAAAAATACATGAAAAAAATTAATTTAAATTTTTTCATACAAAACGGCAATTTCATAGGTAAAGACCTATTATAATAGTAATGTATTTATTTTTACACAAAAACCAAACAGTACAGGACAGAGACTTATAACTAAGTTGTACAATAGTGGCACAGTTGGAAGTCGAACGTTTGACTCCCAAACTAGGCAAGAAGCCTGTGTCTTAGAAGCCAGTGTTCCCCGACTGGCTTACTAAACAAACAAAAAAAAAATGGATCAGTGCGACGTCAAAAAGGTTTCCATCTCAGTGTATGCTGCGATATTTAAACAATGAGTAAATAACGCAGCTCTGTTCTTCCGCCATCATTGTTTGTGACATGACACTTAGTCATGTGCAGTATATACGACACGGTAGGCGTAGTGGCTGAGCGATCGACTGCTGCGCCGCGTGTCGTGGGTTCGATTCCCGCACGGAACAAATATTTTATGGCGTATAGGTAGTTGTTCCGGGTCTGGCTGTTTGTGTACATATGTGACTTTAAATGTTTGTGAACGCACTCACAATACAGGAGAAATTCCAACGTCTTTTTTTATATAAAGATGTCAGAAAAAAGGAAATTAAAAAAAACTATACTTGAAAAAAACGGCTTAACAGTTCCAAACAAGATAATTTTTAAGTAGTCTGGTGCAGGTTTTGGTGATTATTTTACTTCAATCTCAGATTTCTTTGTTTAAATATATCATGATAAAAGTAGCAAATCTAACCAAGCGAGTAATAATTTAGTGGCTGTTTAGTAAAAATGTATCCATTTATTATGGTAAGTTTAATATTCGTGCCTCGGAAAGCACGTTAAGCCGTTGGTCCCGGCTCTTTTCCAGATAGTTAGAAGATAGTTGAAAGCCTGACGACCCGTCTTATCAAGGGCCACCATGTTGCCCAGTAACTGGCTTCTGGAGGTGAGGCAGTAACTGGCATTCAGATGAATCCAATTAGTCTGGAAGCCGGCCCCAAGATAGTTGGGAATAGGCTAGGCAAATCATCATCCTCCTGCCCTTATCCCAATTTATTTGGGGTCGGCGCAGTATGTTTTTTTCTTCGACACATCTCTATTTGCCGTCATCTCAAGAGTCACCTCTTTTCTAGCCATATCATCTTTACAATAAGCTAGGAAAATGATTAGGTATAATATTTATATACGTACAACACACGTTCTCTGAAAAGAAATGTTTCAATCCTCTTAATTGACATGTCTTTGAGATAAGCACAGCAACAAGTAAGCATAAAGTGATTATGAACTTCCATCTTCCACTTAGTTAACTAAGCGAAATTTCCCAAGATTTCTAATCTTTAAAGCTAAAATAACATGACTTATGAGTCTTGTAACCAACTCAAGTTGCCAGATGTTTTGAAATGAAGTCACGAACACTAACATAACTCCACGCGACTGTACCCATATGTTTAGTGTACAGTCATCTAGAAAATACTTAGTTGCAGTACACTGGATGTATAGCGCTCTCACGTCTGCAGTATCACATCCACGATACATACATTGCGCGTTTATTGTGGTGGGGGCTCTTTGATGAGCGGAGCGGGTAAGAGAGCGGATTGTAGGTTGATTTTTAGTGTTCCGTACTCAAAGTGAAAACGGGACCGTTTTTTCGTCCGTTTGTCTGTCAGCGGGATGTACCTCATGAAGGAATAGGTAGGAATCAGTTCAAATTTTCGCAGATTGTGTATTTCTATTGTTGCTATAACAATTATTGATGGAAATTAAATTAATTTAAGAATCTTTTATTGTTTAGATTATAGTTCCTTTTTTATTTTGTGCGAGTCCCTAATAAATGTTTTTTCTTTCTTTCTTTCTTTTCTTTACTAAGCTTCCGCTGTCTGTAATTATGTTCGTCTGTCTGTCAGCGAGCTGTATCTCTTGAACCGTAATACGTAAACAGATGAAATTTTCAACGAGTGTCATTTCTGATGCCACTGTAAAAAAAAAAAAAATATATTTTATAATGGCACGGAACTGTTAGTGTGTGAGTCCGACTCGCACCTGGTTGATTTATTTATTTAAAGGTACCAAAATCTGCACAAAGTATTGCGCAAAAGAACGAAACGATCACTTGTCATAAAAGTATTTATGACAAGTGATCGTTCAGACCTCGTTGACATGCATACTTACCAAGACATTGATCTGAAAGGTGTCAAGTAGCAATATCAGTGCAATATCAATTTATTTTACATTGCTATGGTCCTCACGATATATTGTGAGGAAACCTTTTGACAATCCTACCATATTGACTGCGTTGTATCAGTTGAAGATCCAGTTGACTTTTCCAATGTTTATTGTCTACTTGCTATGCCCGCGACTTTGTCGAAATTACAGGGGTTTTAATATTTTTGAGCAGAACCCTAATTCTTTTTCTCAAATAAAAGTTGCGTAAGTATTTGCCAGTGAAAGTCCCGTCAAAATCTGTGCAGCCATTTCGGAGATTATGACAAACAAACAGACAGACATTAATAATAGAACTAGTTTTTTTGGTACCTTCAATCATAGCTTTTATAGCTAAGCTTAAAACATCCTGTAAACTTTTATATATGTACATTTAGTAAAAACCTGTTTCTTTCGATATTACAAATAGACACTGCAATTTTATTACTTTGCATAGATACTAATACGATACGATCGTTTGAGAAATCTTTGGGGGAAGTCTATGTCCGGCAGTGGACGTCTTTTGGCTAAAATGATGATGGTGAAGAAAGCTGATGAGTTTACAAATACAAATACAAATACAAAATGTTTATTGTGTCTCAAACATATGGTTTCATACAAAAATTGAGACCTCCCCAGTAAGTTAAAAAATACTTGTGTTGGGGTTGCCTCGCTACTTCCCTTAGTAACTAGTTACATAGTGTCGAGACAAACAACAAGAAAGGAAAAGAAAGAAAATACAAGATTGTAGCCATTAGCAACATTAGGTAAGTACATGTTATTTTTAAGTATATTTGCGTGTGCGTGTGTGTGTGCGTGTGTGAGTGGGCGTGTATGTGTGTTTGGGTGTGTGCATGTGTGTTATGTATGTGTGTGTATGTTTGTTTGTAATTCTTAGCTAACTCTGACCTGGATGGCTTCGGTTTCCTCATATGTTAGCGTTTTAAGCCACTTAGTTATAGTTTTTTTATTTTCATGGAGGACCTTGGGATATATATTTAACTTTTTTTGTTTAATTAGACAATCTCTGGAACTAACACTCAAATTTGAAAACATAATTCTGCATTTGGTAGCCCAATTCTATACATCACGTTACAACCTAAAGCAGCAGGTGAACCCGTGCCGGACAGCTAGTCTAGAAATAGATAAATTGTTGTGCATTTACACTTCATTTATCGACTGCGATTAAGAGTGTTGATGGCGATTATGGTGTTAGAGTTTATGTTTTTCTGTCGCCAATATGCACAAGTGGTAATCAAACTCCCAAATTTTAATTCAAATGCTCTTTACTTATGAGGCCCTTGCTTTGAAATGAGACATTTTTTAAATATAGTTTATACTTATATAATAAAGCCGAATATTTTGTTTGTTCTTTAGTCTGAACACACTAATTTCTGAAACTACCAGTCAGATAAAATTCTTGAGAAAGGTGAGAGAAGCCTGTTTAACATTCCGATCCTTAGAAACGGGTGAAACTGGGGGAAATCCATTTATTTGGGAAACGCACAGGGCAGAAAATCACCAAAAACTAAGACTAAACAAACAAAGAAAAGACCTGTGCCTCGCACATGTCCTTTTCTTTGCTATTTTGGCCTCCGCCAAAACAGTTCCAAAGCCAAAGTGCAAAGGCCTCTTCTCATACGAAGAAGACACGAGCATTAATCACAACACTTGGTCGCATATACATACATATGTATGTATTCTAAAAAAGAAAATAATCCTAGAATACTTCCCTTTGACCCTTATTCTTTTGACTTGAAACAAGACACTGCCACCGTCTGTTCTTTTTAAAACAAAGAGCTCGCCCAAGATAAACAGTTGCAAATAATCCTTATTGCACTATGCCCTCTTCACTTGCTGCAAATGGCTTGTCCGCTATATAGAACTGCGTATCATAGAGAACTAGCTGATGCCGCGGCTTCGCCCGCGTGGATGTCGGTTACCGCTACCCAAGTTATCATGAAATTTTTGACGAAACCTCCAACAAATATCATGATATTTCAGCCAATGTACACTCAAACTTGACAAATTATGTACTAAAAACCTCCTCTATCCATTGGTGAAAAGAGCATGAACATCGGTGCAGTATTTATTGAGTTTATCGCGAACAGACAGACAGACGCGGCGGAGGACTTTGTTTTATTTGTGTTGTGAAATTAAATTGTTCATACGGCAGTTGAATAGTTAAAGTGGAATCATTTTGTTTAGTTATGTTCATGGTCTTTTGTTTTAAAGTAAGGGTAAACAAAAATAGTAACTCATCTGCTATTATTAGCCTTAGTTTGAACTGAGAAGCTTGTACTAGTAAGTACTACTAATATAACTGTATATTTTATGGTTTTCAAATCTATCGAGTAAAAAATCCGTAACATAGAGCCTGACTAAGGTTTTAAAATGCTTAAATATACAACGAAATACTTCAATAATCCATTACATAACTTACCACTTCAGAAAGGTCAGGTGATATCTCTTCCTAATGCTATCTTCAAGGACACACACTGACCTTATTGGCGATGATCTTCAAAAAGGTATCTGACATTTCTAAAGAATATTGTACGTAGTACTTGCCACCGGCATTCCTACGTTAACAGATGTATGACCACAAACGGAGTAAAAGTAGTTTGTATGGATCGTAGCAGACGTGTTCTGCCTAATCAAATGGAAAAAGGAGGGAGTTTATGCATATGTATGTATGGTAAAATATGCAGTATATGAAAATACTGTAGATTTTACTGTATAATCAATATCTACTGTTGAGCTGATAAAGAAACCATTCAATTTAATAGGGTTACAAAAAATAACTAAGGCATAAGTACAGATTTATTTTTAGTCAAAGATCAAGAAAAAATACAGCGTCAAAAAATCTCGTAAGTCATGCGTGAATCTAAACAAAAAATAAATAAACGAGTTCTGTCTGCGATGGTACATAGGTACAACCCACACAAACACAAGTTATGAAGTTCAAAGGATTTCTCTCAGTTTGTTTTTGAAATATTTTCTTTATAGAGTACCATATAATACTGCTCTCTGAATGGATTTCTTCGTGAAAATCCCATTATCTCTGTGATTGAATTTGTTTTTATTATGAAAAATGTTGGTAAAGAAAATTCTAAAGGCGCAGGTTTATACAAAGATAGCTTTTTTATGTACGTTAAATGGATTATTTAGTATGTTTCAACTACAAAATCGTTATTTATTTATTTATTTGATGATTATAATCATCGTCATCATCATTTATTTGAGGTCATGTCTTCTTCAGTCTCTCCCATTATTAGTTTACTTACTTTTAAAATTGGGGAAGTTGATTGACTTTTTAGTGCCTGATTAGCGTCATACATCTTAATTATTTTTTGATTACCCACGCCCTTGATTACCAGTAAAGCATTATTGACTACTTCCATTAGGAATTATAAATAAATAATGCTGGACAATACACACAGCATCATCTAGCCCCAAGCTAAGCAGAGCTTGTATTATGGGTACTAGATGACTGATGTACTAAATACGATACATTACATAGATAGGTATTTTTTGTTATACATAACAAACACACAGAACACCCGGAACAAATGTTTGTAGATCGTACAATTATCTCAATAGCAGCCTGGGCTCTTTTCTTTTATTTATTTTTATTTTTCTTAAATAAAAACGTTGCCCCACACTAGGAAGTTTCTCCTGTATCGTGGGTGCGTTTACAAACATTTAAACTTACTTACCTGTAGGTCATACAAATATTTGTTCCGTGCGGGGATCGAACCCACAACACGCGGCGCAGCAGCCGATGACTCAACCACTGCGCCAACCGTGTCGTCGTGCTCTGCATTTGTGCCAGGATAGTGGCAGTAGATTCACCCTCTATTACATGAAACTTAAATGTACCTAACTGGCGAAATGTGTGGGTCTAAACTTTTGCACTCGTGGACCTGTAGTCACGGAATAGAAAGAACAAGTGAAGTGCCCACACACCTATCTAGCACGTGTTGCAATTATTCAGAATTTTATGTAAAATAATAAGAAGCCCGAAAGTCTGACAACCAGTCTTACCAAGGGGTATCGTGTTTCCGCGTAACTGGGTTGTGGAGGTCAGATAGGCAGTCGCTGCATGTAAAATACTGGTATTCAGCTGCATCCGGTTAGACTGGAAGCCGACTCCAACATGGTTGGGAAAAGGCTAAGCAGATGATATATACATATATGTAAAATAATAACAACCTTCTTCAGTTGTAATAAGTCATCATTTGGTATGAACAACACATTCAATTTTGAAAAATAGGTTATTTTGAAGCAACTGACTTGATTGGTTATTATTTAACATATATTTCCGCATAAGTGTAACAAGTACTAGAAAGCTGTGTGGGCACTTGCACTTGCTTTTTCTATTTATATTATAGTGCACCCTCTGCCTAACCCTTCTGCCAATACAAGCGTGATATTATGTGTTTTAACTGAATACGGTTGAGTTTTCTAAATATGTGTTTTAATTTCTAACTTATTTCACAAAAAAAGAGTTGTTTTATGTACATAGGTACACTGATTTCTGCAGGATTACTAAGATTGACGTAATTATTAATTCATTTGGTAGAAGTATCCTGCCACGCGGTCCAATGTAAATTGTATTAACATTGCATGAGTAACTAAAGTTATCTTCGATAGTAGGTTCCTAATTTATTTCATCCATGTCGATAGTTCTATAATTTTAAATGATAAATTATATTTATTTCTGTAAATACAGGTCGAGGTAATCGAGGTTGTGGGTTCAAACCTGGGCAAGTACCAATGTGAGTTTTTCAATTCATATGTACTTTTTAAGTTTATCTTGGACATCACTGACATCGGTGAAGGAAAACATCGGGAGGAAACCTGGACTTATATAATTAATATAAGTCTGAAATCGCCAACCCGTCTTGAGCAAGCGTGGTGATTGATGCTCATGCCTTCTCTGTATGAGAAGAGGCCTTTGCCCTGCAGTGGGACAGTAATAGGCTGGTACTGCTGGTACTTTTTTACTGTAAATAGTATCTGACCACTCTGAGCAGAAACACCCAAAGAAACTCAGAGATCATAGTCTGTTTAAAGTCCAGACATCATCTTGGTTAGATCATGTGAGGACCATGCAGATTAGTGTCCAAGAAGGTATTTTATTCACATAGTAATTATATCCTACATTATTTAAAACTCCACATTTTAAACTACATATTATAAATCTTAATAATAGGTCTTTACCTATGAAATTGCCGTTTTGTATGAAAAAATTTAAATGAATTTTTTTCATGTATTTTTTATTTGTATTAATCGAAGTAATCACCCATGCAATCAATGCATCTTTGCCAACGCAGTGGCAGTTTATTGATGCCCTTCTTAAAGAAATCAGCTGGACGGGAGGCAACAAATTCTTCAAAGGCATTTTGTACTGCCTCTCGGGTATTGAATTTTTTTCCCGCCAAGAAGTTATCCAAATTCTGGAAAAAGTAGTAGTCTGTAGGCGCAAGGTCTGGTGAGTAGGGCGGATGACGGAGAGCTTCCAACCCCAGTTCTTGCAACTTGGAGACCGTCTGCTGTGCAGTATGAGGTCGCGCGTTGTCGTGCAGGAGCAGCGGAGACGAGCGATTGACCAATGCTGGTTGGAGATGTGCCAGCTTCTCCATCATTGTGTTCAATTCTTCACAGTACACATCTGCAGTAATGCTCACCCCGTTTGGTAAGAAGCTGTGTTGAATCACACCGGCGCTAGACCACCAAACAGTGACCATCACTTTTCTTGGGGTAAGTTTTCGTTTAGGGCATTGTTTAGGTGCTGAACCAGGATCCAACCAACTTGCTGAGCGCTTGCGGTTATCAAACAGAATCCATTTTTCATCGCAGGTAACAATGCGGTTCAAAATTCCTTCATTTGTGTGTCTGTTGAGCAGTGCAAGGCACGTCTCGACGCGTACTTCGCGCTGGCGATCATTGAGTTCGTGGGGCACCCATTTGTCAAGCTTTTTTACCTTGCCAATTTGACGCAAATGGACCAATATTGTTTTGACGCTAACGTCGAATGCTGCTGCTAATTCAGCCGTAGATTGTGTATCATCAGCTTCCACAATCGCCTTTAATTCGTCATTGTCGACCAAAGTCTTCGGACGACCGCGAGGTTCATTTTTCAGGTTGAAATTTCCAGAACGGAAGCGAGCAAACCAATAACAGGTAGTGCGTTGGTTTGTAGTGTTAGCTCCGTAAACGTCGTTGATGTTGCGTGCCGCTTGTGCCGCGTTGCTGCCACGACGGTACTCATATTCCATAATTACTCGAATTTTTAACGTATCCATGATGACGAAAAAGATTTAAATGCGATGAAAATGTAACACTAATCAATAAACAAATGACTACTTTTGGAAAAAAAAATCCATGTTTATAAAATAAAATTAATTTGAAATTAGAATTCTTAGCCAAACAAAAAATATTTTGATTTGAAATGGCCAGTACTGCAGAACGGCAATTTCATAGGTAAAGACCTAATATATATAATTTACGTGTCACGTTGTTTGTCCGCTATGTACTCCTAAACTATTGAACCGATTTTAATTAAAGTTAGCTTACTGTATGTGTTGTGGTCAAACTTAAAAGATAGGATAGTTTTTATTTCGATTATCGACTGTAATACTTTTTTATTGCACATTAAATGTTTTCCTATAATATGTTCCATACATGACGACCGATGTGGCGCGGTGGGCGAAGGTCCGGCTGTGACGCAAGAGGTTGGGGGTTCGATTCCCGCCTTGGGACAAATGTTTGTACGATCTACAAATATTTGTTCCGGGTGTTCTGGGTATTTCCTATGTATAATAAAAATATCTATCTATTTAATGTATTGTATTAAGTATATCAGTCATCTAGTACCCATAACACAAGCTCTGCTTAGCTTGGGGCTAGATGATGCTGTGTGGATTGTCCAGCAATATTTATTTATTTATTTCTAACAGATGGCAGTGTAATTTAACTTTTGAGGCAGTACGAAGTTTGCCAGGTCAGCTAGTATTTATATAAATATTTTATCTGTTATCTTTTTTTTACCACAATAGACAATTACCTCAGTGTCCATTTATATGTTTAACAATAAAACATAATAACCCTTTAAACATAATAGACCCTAAATCAGCCCTCAAATACCACCTATTCATTAAGACTGATCCAAAGGCACGTCATGAAAAAGAAGTGCAATAGTTTCACATAATACTTTACATCTACCGTGTTACCTCGGCTCAGAGGCTAGACTTTGAGTCCCAATCCAATCTAGATTAGCTTTAGGCTAGACTCGAGGGTACGGAGCAGGTTATAACACCTGGAATTGCTTGTGTGCTACCGCCTGAATATTAAGTTGTAAGATGAAGCTTGGCGCGTTAGAAATTAGTGGAGGTGGTGAAAGATGTATTGGCTTTTGGGATGTAAGACGCGGAGACTTTAATAACGTTATGATTAAGCTTGTCTTGGTCAGAAGTGTCCTTAAGGGTTTGCGTGTCATGCACGAGGTTGTGTGTTTAAATCCAACCAAGTACCAATGTGAACATTTCAATTCATAATGTATGTAATGTATGGAAATAAAAGACAAGCTGCGACGATCCCAAATCAATTGGGATAAGGGAGGATGAATGTACAAAGGCCAGCATGTCAAGCTACACCAATCTGTCAAATTTATTTGATAGGTTTTCATCAATATAAAAAAGGAATAAGGTACATGTTCAATTGGGAAAATTTGACAGTTTGGGGTAGCTTGATGTGCTTGCGTCTATTACCTACTTACTAAGTCTATCTTAGACGTCAATGGCATCAGTGAAGGAGCACGACGTGATGAAACCTACGAGTAGTATTTTAATTAATATAAGTCTGACATTGCAAAACAAGCGTGGTGATGATTGGTAGTCCCATACCAGGTTGTTACCCTTCCAAGCAATGGGACAGTAACCAGGCTAGAATTTTCGAGGTATTTTTTTCAAGCTTCTCTCGGTAATTCAACGACTTATGCTGAGTAATCATGACATCGTGATGCAAAGGACTTTACTGCGGATCAAGCAAATTTTCTCATAGATAAGGAAAAAATAGAGGTATGAAATCGTTTCCTGACCATTGTGTATACAGATTTCTTCTCAGTGCTCCAACACCAGAAGTCAGTGCAGTACAAATAATAATTAATGAGGGAAATGAAACTTCAGGTCTGTTTATTTTTCAACGTCTTACACGCTCAACATAGTACACACCGCCATCTTCCTATTTCTTTTTTCTTTCTCTCACTCTCTCGCACAGTACCTATCACTACCTACCATCCGCACAGTTATGCTTATCTTTTGAAATATATTTTATCTGTATGTGTGTATGTCACAGTACTAATCCTAATCGGCTTAACCGTTTCTACTCATTTTTTTCTTTATATGTATTTGAGTTGGTCGGAGGGGAGCTCGTGGCTAAATAAAAACAGCTTCACGGGTTGATCGAAGGTTAAGCTACGCTTGCCGAGGTCAGTCTGTGGATGGGTGACCTCGAAAAGCACGTTAGTTGTGGCTGTTGGTCCTGGCTGTCATTTTTGTAGATCTTAGACAGTCGTTACGGGTAGTCAGAAGCCCGAAAGTCTGACAACCAGTCTTACCAAGGGATATCGTGTAGCCCAGTAACTAGGTTGTGGAGGTCACATAGGCAGTCGCTCCATGTAAAATACTGGTTTTCAGCTGGATCTGGTGAGACTGGAAGCCGACCCCAACGTAGTTAGGAAAAAGCTAGGCAGATGATATGTATTTGAGTTGGTCCCTGGTTGGTTTAAATTCACAGTTGGACCTGGTATGGTGCAATGCGGTCAGGCAAAACGACGCTTGTCGGGACCGATATAATTTGACAAGTCACATTAATAGACAGTCTCATCCTTTGAGCTCCTTAGTTCCGAGTTGAGCTCTACACTTGCAGCTGACCAAAGCCTGCACTGACTGAACAGGATCTCTCATATCTGTATAGTTCTTTCCTCAAAAGACCAGTTTAGAAACTAATCTGCACGGTCCTCACGATCTGACCAAGATAATATCTGGACTTTAAAAGCGACAATGACCTCTGAGTTTCTTTCAGTGTTTATTCTCAGAGTATTCAGCTCGGAAAACACAGACATAGATTTTTATCTTGCTGAAGTGTAAAAGTGTTTGTAAAAACTAATTTACTGAGTAAAAATATCATCTTATATTTATTTGCTAGGTCAAAAGTCACTCCGGAGAAGAAGGCGTCAAGGAGGCAACCGCCTTAGCGCCTAACATGCCAAAACCCCACCTGCATCATTTAACGCAGGTGGGATTCTGGGGTCACGGGTGCTCAGAGTGGGGAGTCTGATCGCCCACCGAATGACCTTAAGGAAGACGGCGGCATAGTGATCACATGTCGCCGTGGATGGGATGTGCCCTAACAGGCGTTGCACAGAGGGGGTCCCGGAGTTGTGTCTTAAGAGGTAACGGGGTGCTGATGGTGATCACCGGGGTGGTTTTAGTGAGGTAAGAATCCCACACTCCCTGGTCTTTTCCCCAAAAGCCCAGGCGCCTTTTGAAGGTTTCCCCCCGTTAGCAAAAAAAAAACTTTCATTGGAAAAATAAAAAGCTTCCGTCAGACTAAACACCAGATGAAATCTCAGTATAATTGGCTGACCATGAACGTGGGCTGGCCGTGCGTCACTAAAGAGTTCGCACGACTGGCCGACCCGTTCATTTTGTAGAACTAGGGCAGGGCAGTAAGCCGGAAGGGCTTTTCATGTCTAAATTATTGTTCGGGTGACGAAAACACCGTATTAAACTGTTGCATTTGAAACGTTTAGAAGCTGGCAAGAAAATGTACAGTTATTACAAAACACATAGACTCCCTGAAAAAGTTAGTCTTATGATTGATTTTTCTGATTCTTTTCTCTTTCTTTTTTTGAAAAAACGTTGCCCCACACTAGGAATTACTCCTGTATCGTGAGTGCGTTGACAAAAATTTAAACTCACGTACACAAACAGCCAGAACCGGAACAACTACCTATAGGCCAAACAAACATTTGTTCCATACGGGACTCGAACCCTCGACACGCAGCGCAGCAGTCAATCGCTCAGCCACTGCGCCAACCGTGTCGTCAAATAATAACCTTTATGTATATTTTTCTACGTCGTGACATATAACATTGACTTGTTCCGAAGGCTCTGCTTACACCATATTTCCTTTAGATTAAGATGACGTTTGACGTCTCACAGGAAATTAGTTTTGCATACCCGATTACAAAAGGGGCGAGGGAGGTTATGTAGTAAATCATACATTTACGCTCATTTGTTTTGACTGACGGCTAAGCAGTGCTGGCAGTAGTTATATTGTCTAAGTTTGAGTTTTCTCGTAGACTTGACGATTTGAAAACTAGAAATATCAAGATCTAAAATTTGATGTCTTGAAAAAATTTTTCATGGATTCGTTTTTACTCTAAGTAGCGAATATGTCTAAATAAAACCTTATTGAAGATATATCTTATATTATACGCTATTATATATTCCTATTATTATACCTAAAGAAATACATTACCGTCATCTTCCTAGCCTTTTGCCATCTATGTTGGGGTTTCCCCTTCCAGTCTAACCCTTTGCAGCTGAATACCAGTATTTTACATGATGTGATTGCTATTGTAAATATCTACGAATGACGGTTGCAACCAACGGACTAACGTGCTTTCCGAGTCACGGAGGTTTGTCGCTGGGTATGGTTATATGTCACCCACCCACGAACTGACCCCGGTAAACGTGGCTTAGCCGTCGATCGATCCGTGCGACTGTTATTATTAGCCATGAGCAAAATGTAATAAAATAAATAAAAAACAGAATTTATTGATCCCAATTAACAGAACACCGGGAGGACACGGGACACCCTAGCACGACGTATGTCTTGTCTATGTAACGTCAGTGTATACTGACGTTATTAGTGATGTTCTTCAGAACAACCGCAACCGCCGTGCGTGTATGACTAGATGTATGAACGTAAATGAAGCAAAAGAAGTATGTGAGGATCGTCGTCAGTGGCGTTCTATAATTTCTGCCAACCCCCATGGGAAAAAGGCGCGAGTTTATATATTATGTAAATTACATAAGATTGTCCTTCAAAAAGGCAACTGCTCACAATTTCCTAGTGGTTTAGTCCCTTAACCATACCTAAATAAAAACGTGAGGATACAGACGCCAGCACATCAAGCTACTCTAAACTGTCAGATTTTTCCAATTGAACATGAACCTTATGCGCTTCGTTTAAGTTTGAAAAACTATCGATAAAATTTGACGCACTGGGGTAGCTTGAAGTGCTGGCCTCTGTACAATGTAATAATCAGAAATGTTACTCTGTTGACAATGTGCACTTGAATCAAGATTGATGCATTGTTCGACGGTTGTTATTTAATGAATTGGTTTGGATTGGTTATCAGCGTATTTTGAAAAACTTGTTACGTTGAAGAGGGAATGAAACATGATTTTTTGAAGGGAAGTTTGTATGATACGAAAAATGGTATCGATTCTGTTCAGCATGGATATTTTTGGACTCTTAAAAAGACTGTGACCTCTGTAGTTGGTTTCGGTGTTTTTTCTCTTTAAGCAAATAAGAAACACCGACCTCATCTAGTATTAAATTTGTTTTGCTTGTCTGACGTGTAAAAGTGTAACTTAAAATCAATTTACAGACTGATCGAGACTTGTGACGCGTGACCAAAGGGCTGGCTCATTCTTTGCCCAAAGAATTAGTATTGCCATCCAACGTGGCAATGCTGCCCGCCTTCTGGGCACGTTTCCAGATGACAGCGATGCGGAGGAGTACTTTGACGCCTGAGTGTCTTGGTCGGCTATATATATGTCGTATTTACAGAAATAAATATAATTTCAATGAAATTATTTTAAAATCCAACTGAACATTCTTCTCCACACGAAACTTCCTGTTGGAAGCGACAGCTAAAATAATTTAAGTATTTAATTTTAATTGCAATTTTGACGTTCAAAATTGCCTTTTGAATGGTATAATTGAAAAAAAGAAATGAATTTGTCTTAACTTTGGTAATTCAGCATGTTTTCTATAATAGCGTAAATATAATATATATATAACGCAACTAATGAATTTTATTTAGTGTTTTCGAGCAAGTGAAATCGTAAAACATTTTCTTCAGGAAGGAATCTGATTATTTACAATAAACTCAGCAATTACATCCATCCAATTGTTGGAAATGGTCACAGAAATATGAAGTAATGCCATCTCATTCCGAGACCAGTACGAGTCTATTAAGAATCCTATCAGCAATATATTTGCTGCCGCAACCACACAAATCTTGATAAGTAACTGACTAGATTTGCACCAAAAATATTACATAATAAACCAGCCAAGGCTGTGACGATGCACGGTAAAGGGTTCCGTCGTCGGGATAAATTTTAACACGTGCACAATATTGATTTTATTGACGTCGAAAGTCTGTTTCTATTATTAGTAGGCCACCATGTTTTTTTTAACAACATCTCATTAGCATTTTGAGGTAAACTTAACACTAGTATTTTGTGGTATTTCTCAATAAAAAAAACCATCCTTTTTTTGTTGTTGTAACCGAATAACCGACACTTTACCAAAAAAAATCACTTACGAACATCAAGTTACTTTAAGTTTTACATGTAATATAATATTATGATACCCCACTCCTTTATACACACCGAATTTCATTTTCATTGCTCAGGAACGTGTACATACGTGCCAATTTTAGTCATTTTTTCGCAATTTTACTTCACCATTATTTACCAGTACATAGAATACACCTTTGTTCCAAATTTAATCGATAAACTGCCAATGGTTAGTTACATAGCAACAACATCGGCACGGTCAGAGGGGCAGACTGATATTGTAAGGGTTACGTTTTTGCCGATTAACTATGGAACCCTAAAAGTCTAGAAGGATTGTTTTTACTGCTTTATTGCAACATTATTGTTGGTATCGGTCGTTTTTAGGGTTATTCTTATATTTTTTAGTTCTGGTAATCTTATAGGTACCTTTTATAAGTCATGTTATAAAAGGTACCTAGATACTGAATGCCCCGTTGTTCTATTAGTTGCAAGCGCTACTGCTGCACATAAGGTGCTGGGTGCGATTGCCGATTTGGGCAGAGTTATATTGGGTTTTTCATTTGGAATCTCTTGGTAACAACCCAGATTCTGGACTTATGTCCAGTCAGAGGAAATCGACTCATCTTTTAAACGGGACTTAAACATAACTGGCTCAATGTGGGTGTACTGTAATTACAACCTAGCCAAACCCGTCGGCAAATACAAGCGCGCTGAAATGTCTATATAACCTAGAGACTATAAACTAAACTCACTGTTATCTTAAACTAGCTGTGCCCTGCGATTTCACGCGCTTCTAAAGTTCGTAGCGTGATGTTTCAATAGCATATAACACCTACAAACTTCCTCAAGAATTTTGCTTTTAAAGGCAATAAATATTTTTTCAAATACGACTTATTCCTGTAGTTCCAGACAGTAGAGAATCCAAATAAAAATAAAGCAAACAAACTCTTCAGCTTTATTATACGTGTATTCGTAAGTACGGAAGGTCAATTTCCGTAATTAAAAACGTTAAAAATATCTAGTCGTAGATTTATCTCAGCGACAATCAATGTCAAAAAACTTGTCAAAAATGTAGGTAGTTTAGACATACATATTTTTGACAGATTGACACTGAAATTAGATTGACGAACATTCTTATACAGTTAATTTATTTTCTTTTTCGAAATACTCACTTGCTTTCACAATTCACTTTTGACATCGGCAGAATGGACGACATCGGCTTTGTTTGCTATAAGAAATATAATAGAATAGATGAACGTCCTTAAAATACGCGAAAGGCCCTTCTGAAGTAAGGATATAAAAAATCTTTTAAGCGAAATAATTATGTAGCAACAAAGATCTCTGAACACACACTGTCTAAGAGCTTGTTATCCATCTCACTCCCACAGACCCACAATCATCAGTAACAATAAACTCAACGTACACGAGATTCGATCCTCTCCGGACCCTAGGGTACAGAGGTGTGACGCAAGTTAATTACAACAAAACACTTTATATATTTGTTACTAATTAAAAAGTAATTGGTCGCTAGGGGCGTCCCTAGTCCCCTCAGCCTAGGGACCTACCTCAGACGAAATGAAACAGGCCTTAATTAAAGGTTCATCGTGTACTGCAGACATGTGTCGAGGTACCCTTTTCATTGTTCGTGACAACCCTAGTGGTTCTAGAGAAATGCCTTCGAATACAAACTGACTGTATCGGCGGTGATGCTCTTTTGTAGTAAATGTTTTGTAGCTAATATTAGTGTTTTTTTTATAATTTGAAAAATGATTTATTTTGCACTGACACATTTTGCCAGTTCTGAGTATGATTACGTCCGATGTTATAGGGGTGAGAATATATAATTTACGAAAATGCTGTTTCAAGCTTAAAAAGTAATTATGTTATAAATGTGATGTATACGAGTATCATGATTATGCGATGTGCTGATTGTATTATTTTTCTTATGAGTTAAAAACATAGTGCGAAGTTTATATTATTAGTTCTTTTAAAATCACTGTGTACTGGTAAAAGCATTGAAAGTCGAGGTAAAATATAATGTCGTGAACGAAATTCGGATCAAAGAACTCTCAATGTATCATTCCACTTTTAAGAGGATCGTAAAATCATATTGTTCTTTTTCCACATACTTATTTACCGACCTTAAAATTTCAGTAAAAAGTTTAAAGTGCGTTCGTATGATGAACACTGAATAAGGGTTACGAAGGGTTTACGTACCGCTACGCCGTAGCTGTCTACGACGTAGTAGCATAGCGTCGAAAAATATTTTTCTACGTATTGTGATTGGTTCAATGGTTTTTAGTCAAGATCAAGACAGTTTTGTATGACTGATGATTCCCACGCTTCAGATTAATAGATTTCCTCACAATAATCATTTAATTACCTACACCATTCGGTATTTAGTTTTTCAAAAGTCATATTAGTAGGTTATTGCCTTATTAAAACATGTCTCAGCTAAACGATTTACTGAAAATAAAACGTCCTCAAACAAGTGGGACAGCGGAAACTAATGCTATTCACTTAAACATTACATACATATTCTCTCAGACTAAAGATTCATACCAACATAGGAAATTCAATTCCCGTATTTAAAAACGTTCGAAATCTAATCTCAGCGACAATCAATGTCAAAAACTTGTCAAAGATGTAGGTAAATTAGAAGATTTTTAAATACGGCAGTGCCTGACTAATAACCCATACAAACATCTGTTGGCATCCAAACCTTCCATTTTCAAATCTTGACACCATCCTTCACCGCTATGACGTCATAATACATTTCAAGTAAGTTTACACCGTAAAGTTTATTGCTTCCCGCGCACTACTGTTCTTTTGTCCGTGAATTTATTGACGTCATAAAACGGACCGAGGCTCATAAGCTGTTCCGAAGTTTGTTCTCAACTACAGTCGACGATTTCGCATTGTCGCGTATCTTATAATTGCGTGGTTTGGTCACGTGACTTTGGTTTACAATTGCCCTGTGCTGGATGTTATGTGACGTCATAGGGACAATTTAAACGTAGTGTATGTGTAGCTCTGGATTTGTCAGTTTTATGAGTTAAAGCAAAATGTTTTGGTTAACAAACGCCAGAAACATCATGATTATACAAAATGTGAAGCTGAGGAGTTTTCCACTAGAGCAACTTGTAGAATAATAAACAAATATTGCATTTTGAAGTTCAGGTCATAAACCCAAATAAAATATTTCCTACAATTTTCTCAATCACTGAAAGTAATGTAATTCAAGCCTTTCAAATAAATAATTTGGTAGTACATAATATCATAAAGAAGTAAAATTTGATTGTAAGTTTGTATGTAGGGGATAATCTCCGGAACTAATGATCCAATTTTCAAAACTTTTCACTGTAAGAAAGCTACATAGTTCCCGAGTGCTGTAGGCTATTATTCTTTTCAAAACTACGCTTAAAAGGGGGGTGGAGGGGATGTTAAAGTTCGAAGAGAAAGTACGAAATCCACGCGGACGAAGTCGCGGTTGAAATAAATAAATAATGCTGGACAATCCACACAGCATCATCTAGCCCCAAGCTAAGCAGAGATTGTGTTATGGGTACTAGATGACTGATATACTTAATACAATACATTACATAGATATAATTTTTTATTATACATAGTAAATACCCAGAACACCTAGAACAAATCTTTGTAGATCGTACAAACATTAGTCCCAAGGCGGGAATCGAACCCGCAACCTCCTGCGTCGCAGGCGGACCTTTGCCCGCTGCGCCACATAGGTCGTCAATGCTAGATAACTAATATTTTGATAAGGTGAACCCATCACTGAACTTTACAGTTAAACAAATAATTTTCCTTAACAAGAGGTCGTTTTTGAGGGATACCCTGGTTCTTGATACGTTATGTAGTTCATAGAAAACACCTCATAATAACGTAATTACAAATGTACCCTTCCTTACAAAGTGTTAAAATACTTCACATAATTTACCTAGTCACATTTTTCATTCCGGGACCGACAGGGAAATCCTTATCTCCATTCAGTATTTGTTTAATCTCGCCTCCCCGCCGTTTTGCACCTTAAAATTCCTTTAATTTATTTGTTTTCTCTTGACGCCATGTTTTTTAACATGTCTGAACCGACTGGAGTTGGCCCTTTTCAGCCCTACCTCCATATTTTGTCACCTTATTACTTATAATTAAATTTTCTCACTTTTTGTTGTGTAATTATTTTTTTCAACTAATTAGTTTCAATTAGTTTTTGCCTCCGTTTTGTTAAATTTAATTTTGTATGCTTTTATTTATGTTGTGGTTATCCTTTATAGGGTGCGCAGAATTTTAGGGTCGGCGACATGTTTAGCAAATAAAGTTTAGTTATTAACATACCTAGAGCGTGTAAATATGTTTTTTTTTTAATGTTTAAATTATACTAGAAGATTTTCGTGTTAGCACTGTTTTGATGTAAACTTTATTATAAGATTTCTCTCATTTCAGAGATTGTTTGTTTTCAGCCTAAAAATATTCTGATTAAATTATATCAAACAAGTTTATCTTTGTTTTTTATTTATTTTTACTAAAAAACATACTAATTAAATGATTGGTATATGAGATAAGTTTATTTCTCATATCAATGTAGAAAAAGTTGTAGATGTAGCGCAGCAAAAAGAGAGTGGAATTGAGCCGACAGAACAAGATAACTGTTAGATATAATTATTTCTTTCTGTTCCCCTTTTTGAAGAAATTGCACCAACCAATGCATTAGGCAAAGGGTTACTAGTAGAAAATGTCTATGTTATTAAGTCTGTACCTGTACATTGAAATTGTGTGCATAAATGATTAAATTGAAAAAATAAATAGATAATACAAAACTGATTATACCTGCTCACAAACGCCACAAAACGTGAAAAAAAAGAAAAGGAGTTCGTATATCCTAATATACGAACTCCTTTTGCAAAAATCAGTGCCAAAACTATTAAAAATTTGCTCGGCTATTGGGTCATAATCTACTAAACGCACAAATATACGTACTTTTGCATTTACATTTTACAGAAGTGTGAATTAATTGTCATATAAATAATAGTAATGGACGCCAGGCGGGACGCTCATCATTTTCACTCGCCCCACATTGCAAAACCGGCGATGCAATTATTACGATCGCATTTCCCTGTATTGTGAGCACATTATTTTTACTATTGTTAAGGCGAACTATACTTAATAGACAGTCGTTACAACTCTGTTTGTTGTTAAACCTTTTTCGTTTTTAATACTGTACGTTTTATTTCTTCGAGATAAACCTTTTAATAGATTGTTTGTTTTTTTGTGATACCATTAAATTTATCGGTTCATTATCAGCATATCTGTGAGTATTCATTATTTTACCATATAAATTCACGAATATTTCCCGCGGAGATAGACAGTAACTACAGAACGCCACCTGCTACGATCCGTACGTACTCCTTTTGCTTCGACATGCAAGCTCGTTGCGGATGTACTGGACCTTTCTGAAGAACATCACCAATAATGTCAGCCAAGTCTTTTTCTATCCACATGGAGTCATCTTTTTTTTTTTGTTTAAAATAAAATAACATTGCCCCACACTAGGAATTTCTCCTGTATCGTGGGTGCGTTTACAAACATTTTAACTCATATACACAAACGGCCAGACCCGGAACAACTACCTGTGGGTCAACCACTGCGCCAACCGTGTCATCGATCAGCAATCATCTACATCTGCCTTATAATTCTTTGTTATGAGTAATATATAATAAAACTACTATCACAACTAACCAGTTGGTAAGTTGTAATAGTTACAGTTTATAGTTGAATCCAGTTGCATCGTTAGTCGATGGTTCGCAAGTGCACACCGCTTACCATGAGATCCTGGGTTCGATTACCGGGTCGAAAAATATAATAGGCGCGGCCCGTCTCAAAATACGCACTTAACCGGTAAAATGTGATTGTACTTTCGGTATACGTCTGCCTAACCCTTGGGCATTATAGACGTGATGTTATGTAAGAACGAACATTAAATTATTAATAATAAAAAAGGGAGAAACAATGACGCGTCAAAGTACAACTATACACCAAATAGACTATACAAAATCATCTCATAAATATCTATGTCCATAAAACAATTTTGAGTACAGCCACCGTAATAAATTACTGTTCAAAAGTGAGGTACACAGTGTCCTACGGTGTAGTCATTAACAATATAGTACTAACGTCTCCTACCCTCGTCAACCAAACTAATTAACGGCCGGCCCGGTGACGATACGGCGGCCGTTCCCCGGTACGGTCACGGCACGCCACCGCAAATTATTAGTAGACCAGTATTGAAAGTAACAACGAGAGCTTTTTGGTTTGTAGTTGTAGTTTGCAGTGTAATAGTTTTGTGCAACATTTGTTTTCATTTGTGACCACAGTATTGGGAGTATCTACTCCCAATACTGTGGTAGGTAATTTGATTTACCTGTATAGATATACAGGTAAATCAAATTGAAGTGAAAATGAATTTTAAAATTTACACCAAACAAAAACGTGTTTTCTTATGTTTGTCTGTCTGTCTGTTTGTTTAAGGTAATTGAATCTAAGCAAAACGGCTTGACTGATTTTGACGGATCTTTCACTGGCAGTTAGCTGAATTGATTAGGAGTGAATTAGACTACTTTTATTTCAACTAGAATAAGGGTTCCGCGTAAGAAATTAAAATCCATTGTTTGTTATATTATAGCTTAAATTTTAGCAGCTAGTCTAAACATAAATATGGATGGTGAAATGTGATCATTCCCTAGGTACCATCTGCCTAATCATGCACGGAGAACAAGCGGGAAGTTTCGTTACGAGGGAAATCTATCTAACAAATTTAATCTAACATCATGTAGGTACAAAGAACGGGAACCAAAATCCCAACTCGTAACACATAACCCAATCAGTGCTGACCACAGAGCAAGGAACCGCCGCAATAGCAGCGTCTGGAGACGCTATCCATCCATACTTCCATACTAATATTTGGCGACTTTTTTTTTCGATATTCCGCGTGACTTTGTACTTCAATGGCCTGGATACGTTGAGTTAGTTTATTTAATTTTACTTGGATATCTTTGTTTTTTATTAAATATAGCCTATGTTGCTTGTTGATAGAGTAGCTTTGTGATGATGAAATAATTTTGAATTAACAAACAAACAAAGAAAACGACAAACATTCAAAGACACAAACACACAAGCATACAAATATACAAACACAAGCATACAAACATACATACTAGACAACTCGATACTCCTAGGTAAGACTGGTTGTCAGACTTTCCGGCTTCTGACTACCCGTAACGGCTGACGACGATCATTAGGACTGTACCTATGTATTAAATGATCTGCTAATACCTCAAACTTACCTACATGTTGTTATCTAGGTCGACTTAACCACGTTTACTTGAGAGCGGCCCAAATAACCGTTCGCAAGGATGACCCTAATGAGAGCTTAGATTACGCGATTGGCGTGGCCAATGTTGCCATCAGCACAATACAATAACCTCGCTAAGGATAATACAATGAACATTTACTGTAGATTCAGACTATGATAGGGTTTAAAGGACTTTGTGTCTCATAAGAACATATTTCACTTAAAAATATCTTAATACTTAATATGACGTAGCTTTAGCTTAGGTCTACTAGTTTCAAAATTATTACTTTTTTTCACTGTGTTCAAGTACCTTCTTAGCATTTATATATGGATATATATTCTATCGTCTATATATTATATTTATACATTAAATTATATTATATATAAATATAAAAATGGATCCGTATTTCCTTTGGTCACGGCATTACGAGTGAACAGCTAGGCCAATTTCGCTTATTCTTTTTTTGTTGTGTTTGTTATGTTAAGGAGAAGATTCTTATAAAATCAAATAAAAATAAGCAATTTAAGAGGAATTTTAGAAAAATTAACGACTATTGTAACTTCGCGCGTTTGATTGGACAACGTCTGACAGGTCAGCTAGTAAGAGATGTTTTTTTCATTGACGACCTATGTGGCGCAGCGGGCGAAGGTCCAACTGCGACGCAGGAGGTTGCGGGTTCGATTCCCGCCTTGTGACAAAAGTTTGAACGATCTACAAAGGTTTGTTCCGGGTGTTCTGGGTATTTGCTATCTATAATCTTATCTTATTAAGTATATCAGTCATCTAGTACCCATAACACAAGCTTTATGTACAGTATGCTGCATGTTATGGGTATAAATCTAGTATAAATTGGCCTCACATTCTAAAGAATCTCCGTACTACCTTAGGCCAACCTAAAGTCAAAATAGTACCACTAACGCCTACTGTACTAAAGATCCTCATGTTTGTGCTTACCTTCCAGCGTGTAACAAAGGTGGCGATAAAATTGCAAGTTTACAACCTCATCAGCTGCAAAATTAAGCCACCAAATAATAATAAAGATCTTCACAAAGATATAATACTAAAAATAGTGTAGATAAACCCATAAAGCTTATAAGGGACACAGGCGAAGGTACATAAACTACAAGCTGAATTTCTGAAAGGTCCCCGACGTTATAAATCATAACAGCGACAAAATTGCGCTCACGGCTTACCTGCGTTGTGATTCTGCTAACGTAAAAGTTTGCGTTATAGACGCTTTGTCGTGTAGTTGTGTTGTCAACTCAAACTGTAGTTGAAGAGTAATTTGTTTAGGGACTTGGTGTTAGTGTTGTATAGAAGAAAAATATTTAGGTTTATTATGTTTTCGGGTTTGATTTTTGATGGCTGTGGTCAAAGTTAGAGGTCAAGAAACTGTCTATTGAAAGGGTTGATGAAATAACATATGATGGAGCCTATTTACAAATACAATACATTCTGGAGGTTTGTGTTCGATCATGCCCACCTTATAGACAGTAGGTATTGGCAAAATCAAAAGCCCAAACTGTATTAGTAACAATGCTTCTTTGGGGGTGCGAGGATTGTACAGTAAAGTTCCTCATCCCCCCTTAAAAAGCGGAGGATCCTCCAACTAGACGGGTGTTGTCTCGTGGGCTACTAGCCAACTGTTGTTGTCCAAATTTTGTATATGTTCAATGTTCAATCGTGCGGATAACTTTGATATCGCGATGTAGGATAGTTACAACAGCCGTTATGTTAATTAACACGCCGCGCTTGCATCGTCTCTTCTCCCTGACGGTAAAAAAGATATCTGTAGTCATCATCCCTATTGCCGACTTCCACGCGGGTGAAGACGCGGGCAAAAGCTAGTGGGAAATATTCAGCATAGTGACAAAAAAATGTTTGTAATAACATATCACAGAAAAATTCTCAAGATCGTCTTTGAGAAAGCTTTGACTCTCGTTTTGGCGAACCTTTCTTTTCATATTCCTAAATATAATTTATAAATTCATATAATGTGAGGTATACTACATACTATGCAATGTATAATATAAATTCGCCGTACCGTAAGTGGGTCTTATATTGTATACTATTATATAATTCGGATGGAGATAATATAATTCACATTTGCCCAAGGGCGCTTGTTTTCTTGAAGTCGCTATTAAAATATTCTCTTTTATTTTTCGTACAATCTGAGAATAGCTTACATCGACCAACAGAATAGAAATAAATATAACATTAGCTTTAACATTATCTAGGTATTACTTGTAATGTACACAATTATAAGCGTGAATAGCACGTGTATATACAGACTCCAGCACATCAAGCTACCCCAGAATATCAAATTTTCCCAATTGAACATGAACCTTATTTCTTTTAGCGATAAAGATGAAAATCTATCAAATAAATATGACACTTTGGGGTAGCTTATTGTGCTGGCCTCTGTACGTGTTAGATCACACGCACACACAAGGAAGGATTCTGTAGCTGGTATGAATTGATATGATTGCGTAGAAATAAGGTTGTCTTTTAAGTATGCCTACTATTTCTTAATGAAATTATGGAAGACAGAGTTATTCCTGCAGTTGTAAGTTTAGAAACGTATCATCATCTGCCAAGTCTTTTACAACTTCTTTTTCAACTATGTATTTTGGGGTCGGCTTCCAGTCTCACTGGAAGCAAGTGAATCAGTGTTTTGCATGGAGCAATTGCCTAACTTTAAAAGCGCATATTTCACAAAATTAACTTCATCAAAGTAATTTAAAATAAAACAAACAATTGGATGGACGGACACGGTGTTCCCTGTTGAGTTTGGAACCTAAAAATGACAGAGGATAGACTGAAGCTAAATACTAAACTAAATAATAAAACAAAGTAACAAATATTTTAGTTTTGTAAGTTTGTTTTATTATCTGTGTAGTACTGCTTATTTTATTTGCCTAGGTAAAATCCTCATGGATATCCTCCGCCTTGGGGTGCGCGGAGAGATCTGTCACTCTTACTGACTAAAAACCACCCTGGTGTTCCATCTCACACCTACGCCGGGGGTCGTGAGAACGTACGATCCTTCCGCAACCCTCGGCTGGTGCCGGACCGCCTCTGCAGGTGCCTCAGGTTCAGGGGGGGAACGAGGTGTTTGACTCCCTCCGCGAAGTCTAAGAGGGGCGCGCGTGGAAGACTACGCGCTGCCACCTCGAATCCTAAAGTATGGGGGGCGACAGACGTCCCCAAATCCGTTACCCGTGGATCCATTTAGGAGGGCTGGAAGTTGTTGTGCGTCTGCTGCGGGCCGTGCGGCAGGAAGAAATCTTCTGCGAAATAACCGTCTCGCAGAAGAGCACCACCGCGTCCCAGGCGTCCTCGCTGCCAACCATCGATGACAGGACGGCAGGCAGCGACTGCCTACTACCATTACGCAGGAGGTTGCGAGTTCGATTCCCGCCTTGGGACAAATGTTTGTACGATCTACAAAGATTTGTTCCGGGTGTTCTGGGTATTTGCTATGTATAATAAAAAATATCTATGTATGTAATGTATTGTATTAAGTATATCAGTCATCTAGTACTTATACCACAAGCTCGGCTTAGCTTGGGGCTAGATGATGCTGTGTGGATTGTCCAGCATTATTTATTTATTTATTATTATTACGAGGGCACGGGACTACTAAGCCTACTAAGAAGTAATATAAAAAAAGAAATGTCTGTACATGAGCTCATGGGTCATTTCCAGAATCGGGCTAAGTGTTTCAATACGAAATTTCTCAGTAGCAACCCGGAATCTAGCTTGGTGCCCATTTCACGGCAACAGACTCGCTCCCTACCACATAACACACTAAAGGTGTTTGTTACTCTATAATTACAGAAGTGGCAGAAGTGTAGTAGCTATGTACACTTCTGCCCTTTCAAGAAATACAGACATACCTAAACTCACGGCAGTTTCCCATGGGGATAGGAGAAACTATAGAAAACCAATTGATACGTTCCTTTCAACCTTTTGCTTCGTATAAGTTCATACATCTGGTCATACACGTACGCCGGAAATTCAGGCGTAATGACTATATCTCTGAAAAGCACTTTTTCTAAAAACCAAAGAGGAACTCATTCCCATAAACAAAACATAAATCCTTCGCACAACTAATGTAAATGGGTTATTTCTTCCGTTACAATTCTTCACCGGTTTTAAAGTCCACTTGAAACGTTTGCTCTTTTTAAAAGTAACTGAGGCAAAAAAATACTCTCGGGGTATTGTGGGGTAGCTTAACAAAGACTTTAAACACAAAAGTGGGTAAGTTGCAAAGGAGCTTAACCGGTGACTGAATACCTCTACTTCATGTTTCTATTGTATACCGTGGCGGGTACAGTTTCACTACACTACAACGTAGATTTTTTTATGAAAAGTGTTTTTTTTGAAGAATAAAAGGTCGAAGTATGTCTGTGGTTTTAGACATTGGTGAGAGTGGCTATGTGATCTGTTTTTCGAGCAGGATTTTGTGAGTGCATACTTTTAAAACCACCGTGTTTTGTAAAACACGCGGTTTGTGAAAGGTATTTTTTATAATGAAAACATATTAAGTATGCCGATATAATATATTAGGTATGTCAATTACGCAATATCAAACTCAGAATTAAAAAAAAGATATGTTCAAAAAGGTGTGAGCTTGGAGATATGCTCTCGAAAAGGTTCTAGACTTAGACAAAACTGTATTAAGAAAAACAGTGTTACAATGAACCTATGGATATAAATAAATAATTATTTCACATGCATACATAAACTCACGCTTTTTTTTAAATGGGGGTAGGCAGAAACCACAGAGTACCCGCTACGATCTTAACGTACTTTTTTCGCTTCGTTCACGTTCATACATCTGATCATAGATACACGCAGGCACGATATTTTATTTATCTATTATTAAAGAAAACATGGTGATTGCTACTTGCTCGTTTTAAACCAGCTATCTTTGACTAGACATGCGCTAAGCAGTGCGTAGTAAAGTGATAAAACATGACATTACATTTAGTTCCAATACACCCTGACATGACGCGTCATGAAGCGCCACACGATATGGTTATTTTAATTAAATGCTCGTGTAATAAAATGTATGCATGAGATGAAATAGAGCGCGCGTCAACTTTGAGTGTCATGCACCATGTTTAATTTGGTCGAGTCATGCGCAATGTTTTGTAGCGACATCTATCTCACCATGTACGAACTGAATCTGACGTCTCCTACATAACGATATTAAAAGTTATTCACACGACTAAGCATATGTGTATATACGAGCCAACAACCTTCGGGCAATAGCCTACCAGACACAACACTCGTCTGGTCGGAGGATCCTCCCTTTTTCTACACCCTCTTCCTCATACCTCCAAAGGTACATTACGCGGTCGGGTTACATGACGCGCAATGCAACAATCGCATTACTTACACAAGTCTATCTTTGACCTTTTGTGACACGAACCGAGACAGAATTACACTATAATTTGAGCTACACAACGTATATGAATAAAGATCACAGTAACATTCCTGCATCCATGTAATTATAGCAAGTTTAAAGGCCTAATCCATCAAGTATCACCCACGCAAACGTTTGAAGTTCCCCTTGTCAAGATGAAGTGGTAACAATGGAGTAACGTGACTGTGTGTGACGTCATAATAGGGATGTGGTAAAATGAGTAGTGTTGTGAATCAAAGGAATAATAACAAAAGGTATACCGACAAAGGGTGTTTCCGTGGACGAGTTACTCTTATACATATCGCGTGAAAATTAAAATAAATTGAGAGCATTAGTTGGGATATTTTACTATTGTTTTAAAGGATAGGAAGAATAAAGTTTTTAGATGGGATGGCCAGGTGGTTAGGGTCTCACTTCGCATGCACGAAGTCGTGAGTTCGAATACGGGCAAGTAATAATAATAAAAAAAAAATATATTGACACAAATACAGATTTTACAAACTTTGTTAGAAGCCCTGGCTCCTGAGCTAGGTAGCAACCTGTGTTACAGGAGCCAGTGTCTTCGCCCATTTATGGTTAATTTCATAACAATGTGCAATAAGCAAAAGAAAAAGGGAAAGAGAAAAAAAAAAAAACAATAAAAACAATGTGAACAAGCAAGTAACAATGTGACTTTTTCAAATCATTTATCTGCCTGTTTGTCTAACTGTCTCTTTGTTTGAGGTAATCTCCGAAATGGCTGGACAAATTTTGACGGGATATTTACTGGCAGATAGCTAATGTGATAAGGAGTCAATTAACCTACTTTTATTTTAGAATAAGAATTTGGGATCCGCTTAGAAAAACTTTTAAATATTGTAAAATTCCACACGGATAAAGTCGCGGGTAACAGCTAGTATATAATAAAGAGGAAGACTTTGATTATTAGTATGTTTGTTTTTAATAGATAAATACAAAAACTTCTTAACCGGTCGTGAAAATTCTTTCGCCAATAGAAAGCTAGTTTAAAAAAAAAAAAATGGGCCATATTTTTTTTTCGTAACTACGTAGTAGTAGATTATGTTAAAATTCGCAGGGAAAGTACAAAATCCACGCGGATGAACTTGCGGGCAAATGATATTTAAGATTCATTCCAAATATATCGCTGCTTGAAAATCGCTTTTTTAAATTACCCTGCGACATATATTAACTCTATATTTCAGATGTTATTTACCGATATGTCTCCGACCACGGAATATTTTGAACAGAGTTCAAATACAAAGGTTGTCTGTAAGAGATTGCTTTTACAGATAAGGCTGCCTATTGTAACATCCTATATAACTCTTGAAAGTTATTATTTTGATGGTGTACAATAAAGAGTATTCTATTTTGTACGCGAACAAACGGCGAATGGCTAGTGTGAAAAATTATTTGGATAGAAAGGGAGTGACTTTTGAGATGAAGGCAGGTGCATGGAGGAAGGTGATTGGGATAATGGCAGGTGGATGATGATGCCGCGAAGACACAGACGCCGAATCGAGAGGCTGCATCCTCGCACCACGCCACTTCTATCGTAGTTTGTGATAGTTCTTAAAAATAAATCACTTGGTTTATTTTTACCAATCATGATATTTGCATTCCATTTCACTGCCTCGTTGGTTTAATGAATGCAAGCGCTACTGCTAAGCATTAGGCCCTGTGTTCGATTCTCAGGTCGAACAAAGGGTTATTCGGCTATTCCATCTGGAGTTTTTCAGTAGCAGCCTAGAGTCTAGATTTGTGCCCGCTAGAATCAGAATCAGAATCATTTATTCGTAAACATAGGTGACAATTATATACAAGATGTTCAAAAAGTATGTAGTGCGCTATGTTTTGCCAATTGACATACAAATTTATTAATAAAAAAAAATATTGTGCTCTTAAATTAAAATATAAATTCGTCATAATATAATTATACAAGCAAGTGAAATTTCGACAAAATTTTAAATTTATAATCAATTCAAAAGATTAATTCAAAAATAAATTAAGTAAAAAATATATTAAAAATGTCAAGTATAAGTAAAAATGTCAATATTATAAAATTACAGAGATTCGTCATTAAGAAATTCACCTAGAGTATAATAACATTTTTCAAGTAGTAACCGATTAAGCGTTTTTTAAACTTTTGCACTGGCATACATTTTATTTCATCGGGTATTTTATTATATATTTGCGGTGCAATACCAAAGAAGATGACAATAACTTAAAAATAACCGTCAAAATGTGGGTGTACTATTAGGTACACCTCTAATAAACCCTTCGGGGTATATAGGGTTCTTGTTATGTTTCCGTTCCCTCTCACTATTCCTCACCTCTATCTCCACGTCTGTCAACCTGTCAATATAGCGACATTCGTTGACGGATTATTTTCGTTGGCAACCTTATGATATATTGTGTGGCTACGTCACTGTTTTTACACATCACCGGTTGCCATTTATGTCGATGTTCAGATGTTTTTGTGTTACATATTGGATTGATATTCGATAAAGGAGTGCTTGAAGAAATAAAAGTGAGAGAAAATATGATTAAATAAATAAATAAATCAATAAATAAATAATGCTTGACAATCCACACAGCATCATCTAGCCCCAAGCTAAGCCGAGCTTGTTATGGGTACTAGATGACTGGTATACTTAATACATTACATTACATATATAGAAGATATCTTTTATTTTACATAGCAAATACCCAGAACACACGGAACAAACCTTTGTAGATCGTACAAACATTTGTCCCAAGGCGGGAGGAGAACCCGCAACCTCCTGCGTCGCAGGCGGACCTTCGCCCGCTGCGCCACATAAGTCGTCGCTTACCTACATAACGCTTGTAGGCCTTGAAGGAGTAGGCAGTAAAAGTGCATTTCCGCGTAGTATGTGCCCCGTTTTTTTTAAGAAAACAGTGGTTAAAAGTTATACTGCTTCCACTGAACGGTTGCTGAGTTGTTACTGAACCCGGTGGCGGAGACATGGAAGCAACACTTGAAACTTAAAGTTATATCTCCATCATATAAAAGGATCATAACTTAGTTTAAGCCGATTTTCTACGTAAGTTCCTCGTCAAAAATTTGCAGTGATGCGTGGGCAGGGAAAGGGCAAAAATAAATTGTGAATAGTTTTTGTGTATGTTATGTTGTATGTTTTTGTGTGTGTTATTGTGAGAGTCGAAATGTGTGTTGTTCTGGATTGTGGATGCGTTGGCGGTGTTCTGGTACAGGCCTGGTTTTTTTTAATTTTGTTTTATAAAACCGTCGCCCCACTCTAGGAATTTCTCCTGTATCGTGGGTGCGTATACAAACGTGCAAACTTACATTAAAAAGCAACCAGACCCGGAACAACTACCTGTAGGCCATGCAAATATTTGTTCTGTGCGGGAATCGAACCCACGTCACGCGGCGCAGCAGTTAATCGCTCAGCCACTGCGCCAACCATGCCGTCTAAATTAAATTGATGTTTAAGATACTTTGATGTTCTATAATAGTGCCTACTATACATAGGAATATGTACGTTTGTCGTATGCCCAATGAGCTGTGGGCCAAAATAACCACTTTCTGGAGCCCTGAGACAGACAGAAGACCTCGTAGAAGATGGCGCGACGAGCTGGACAAAACCAACTACCAGTAGCCCACATCAAACCTGAATAGAAACAAATGGGTAGAAGACTTTACCCAGCACTTAGATGACGTAGGCGAACAATATCAAATATAGTAGTGCCACACGTAAGTGTTAATACTTTGATCTTGAGCTGACCAGGCGTAGCCCTAGTTTCAATAGAATCCAAGGTCACCAAATACTAGTTTCATAACTACTGACGTACGGTCTACCCTACATATTTGTTCAGTTATTTTTCAGACATAGCATACTGAGATGAACCCGCCTCCAGCAAGCACGGTGATCAATTGCTCGTACCTTCCCTGTATTTTTTTTTTTAAAAGAACGTTGCCCCACATTAGGAATTTCTCCTGTGTCGTGGGTGCTTTTACAAACATTTAAAGTCACATACACGAACAGCCAGACCCGGAACAATTTTTTTTTTTTTTTTTTTTTTTTTATGTTGCCCCACACTAGGAATTTCTCCTGTATCGTGGGTGCGTTTACAAACATTTAAACTCACATACACAAACAGCCAGACCCGGAACAACTACCTGTAGGCCATAAAAATATTTGTTACAAGCGGGAATCGAACCCACGACACGCGGCGCAGCAGTGTAGTGTCGTATGAGAAAAGGGTTTTAGCAAGAAAACGACGGACTCAGCTTGCAAGTGCAGTGCAGTCAAGAACTCAAGTTATTGCAGAATAAATATTTAAGTCTGAGTCACGAGCAAGTATTTTATTTATTTGCGTAAATAGACAGATGCTTAAAGGTGTCGAAGGTTTTATGAATGTTTGTCACAACGAGAAAAATATGAATTTTTTCGTTGTGAAAAACAACAGAAAAAGGAAAATATAAATCTCGACGTTTGTTTGCTAACACATAGTTTTTAAGGATTAGGGGCCATCCATAAATTACGTCACACAAATTTTATTTTTTTTACCCCCGTCCTTGTCACAGGTGGTAACATTTGTGAAATCTCCTCCTCCCCTTGATGGGACTTCACATATTTTTCGTGCTAATATTTTGGATTTTGACATGTGACGTCACTATGGTTTAACCCGCTGCCCCATGTCACACATTGTGACATTTCGTTATTAACGTGCAACGTAATTTATGAATGGACACTTATGTTTTAAACCTATATGAGACTCCGCTCGAATTAACGATTTTTGAATTCGAATTAAGAGTTTCAAACCATAGAGAACTAAGTTCTACCAGCCTGTACGCAAAAAGGTCGGTTATAATGTTAACCTCCACAGTATCCAGCGACAGCCGGCGTCAACACGATGAGGAAAAGACAGTTAAAATGCTCAATTTTATAAAACAAAATGTATAATGAATTATCTCGCAAGTGCTCCGGGGTTACTGATCTTGTACATAATTAAGTGGTGGCGTCATCTCATCCTGCCGTAAGTAGCTCGTTCTCAGCCAAATTCTGACTACTTCCATGATATTTACGTTTTGTTCGTTTACATATTCTGTTGTGGCAAAACAGACCATTGTTTTGGATGATCTTCTCTGGTTTATTAAAATTTAGAAACTTTATTTATTAAAAAGGCATTCACAAAATTAGTTATTAACAATAGTCAATAACTAGTTTTGTGAATGCCTTTTACAGTTACTTGCTGTCGCTGTCGCGTCGCTTATAGTAACCATATTTGAAATAGAAAATACGTATTTACTTACGTACAGTTCCCGAAAATAAGAAATTTACTGTTTTGAATCCTCCATAATATGGTTCTCTAGAATTTTATTGAAAGTTAAAAAAAAAAGAAGGAATTATCATTTATTTGGGACATTTTGGCACGGGTATTAAAAAACACAAAAGAAAAAAGAAACTTAAATGTAAAAATGAAAATAAAATAAAATATGAATTAAAAGGACTAAAATAAAACAACAACATAAACAAAGTACATGGAGAACACAGACTCATGAACTATTGATCTTTGACATTTTGAACTTTATTGACTTTTCAGAGATAAATAGGTACTTCGGGAGGGGGTGGTTGGTTACATTATGGTAAGGCCCTGGCTAGGTAAGTCAACCAAAAACAATATAACAAATGATTTATAACGCGTAAGTAGGTAAACGTCATTTTGAACTACTCCGAATTTCATTATTTTTTTAGATAAGGCCACTCGCAATTCTGTACTAGATGGTTTGTTTACAGCTTAACCGGTCTTTTGTGGGTGACCTTTAAATTAAGGCCCCCAGCCAGGGCTAAATAGTATATTTTTGTTTTCCAATATTTCCACATTTCAAATCGAATTGATAGAATTAATAGGTAGGTAGTTCCTGAAATAAGCAGAATGATGTAAAGCTACATAAGAATTCTGTTCTTATAATTTTCAAATCACCCACGTGTTGAAAAGGAATCTTTCAACATCGGAACTTGGATATGCCACCCATTGGGTTATTCTTATGATTTTAAGAGAAAAAACACAGCTTCATTATTTGAAAGGAAACTGCCTTCTTTTTACACAAGTCAGGCACAGAATATAACAATAACATCTTACGTCTCTTGTTCAAAAAATTCTAATCAAATTCCTTTTTGTTTTTTTTTCTGTAAGGGTTCCGTGACAAAGGCTGATAAACCCTATTATTCAGTATAACACTATGTCGTATCTCTGTTCCTCCTGTCGTTCATCTGTGTGTTATCGGACAATATTTTAGTAACCATATTAGATATTTGGCGGTTAGCGCAACAGCTGCATGAGAGTTCCAATCCAGCATAAGGTTGAGTTAATATTTCTACACCGGCAACGGTAGTGTATGTGAAACTATTTCAATTTAAGAGCAAAGTATTTTTTTGTTTTTTTTTTCTCTAATTTCAGTCAATAGCAGCCTGGAGTCTGGATGTGTACCCGTTTGATGGTATTATGGTCGCCCACTGTTGCATGGGACTTAAAAATATATTTTATGTGGGTCTATCATACGTAGGTACACTTCTGCCTGAACCTTCGGAGGTTACAGGCGTGGTGTTATGATATGTGAAGTAGTTGAAACCGGATAGATGATAAGATACGAATATAAAACCCGGACAAGTGCGAGTCGGACTCTCCAACCGAGAGTTCTGTACAAATTCGTGACATATTATAATAAACATTTCATTTTTTCATTCTTCATCATAAATAGAAAACTATACATAATTAAAACTCCATTAAAGCTTGTGCCAATGAAACCCTTTCACACGCTAACTCAATTCAAAGTTTGGATAAAGCCCCTGTTTTTTATTATTTAGTTACAAATGATGCTTTCAGATTTTTTCCTATATCCATATATATATATATTTTAAACCTTGCACCTCACTTACTAAATTCCCTTTACGTTTTGGTTCCCTTGAGAGTGTTGAAGTATACGTTTTTTTGCGGCATAAACGGCTGTATCTTTTTTATATTTACTTAGAAGTTTGATTTTTCACAGCTTCGGGAGACTGTAAACATGAGTATATTTTTTAATTTCAACTCGATACGCGTTCCCGAGATAAAGGGTCGTGACAACAGACGGACGGACAGACAACAAAGCGATTCTATAAGGGTTCCGTTTATTCCTTTGTAGGTGCGGAACCCTAAAAACTACAGAGGGAGTTGGACTCCCTCAACATTATTTCATAATAAAGTTACTTAGTTTTACCACACTACCATTATAGAAAATGATAAAATTGTTTAAGAGCAAACCAACCATATTGGTCCCCAAGATAAAGGCTTGCCTATTATTTCGCCATATTATTTTTTTACGGTAATACAAAATCTGCGTAATGTATCTACATTTGAATTTTTGAGACCGTAAAACTAAGTTAGTTTGTGTAAGCGCCTTTTTTGCAATAAAAATATTTATCTAGGTTAATCAAACTAACTAGAATAAAGACAAATCATAATGTTAGCTCGTTCTAACATAAATACCGTTTGAAAGAATGAATGAAAGACGACTAACAAGAGGTATTTATAAGGAATTTATTTGTTAACGGAAACGCCGGGAATAGAATATAACATAAAAATAAGTTCTTAAATAATATAGAAGCATCCATGTAAATTCTGCTTTTGTATTACATATTTTATCTTTTACATCGCTTTTTATGTTTTAAAAGAAAAAAGTAAAGTAAATTAAAAGATAGGTTTATTATTATGTAGGTTTATTACTAAAAAATATCATTTTAGAAATCCTGCACAGAATGATAACATGTATTTACAAGTAATTCTGTAAAATGTTTTTAAAATTTTTGCAACGGCTAGTCTTTAATTTGGTTAGTTATTTTATTAAAGATTAAAGAAAGAAGAGGGAAGGGACGCCCTAGAAGGTCAGTGTATGTCCTTACATACACTGACCTTATTGGTGATGTTCATCAAAAATGTCAGGTATACTCGCAACCGGCGTGCGTGTATGACTAGATGTATGAACGTAAACGAAGCAAAAGCAGTATGTAGGTATCGTAGCAGGTGGCGTTCTGTAGTTCCTGCCTACCCCCGTGGAAAGAACGCATGAGTTTATTTATATATGTATGTAGAATTGATTGTTGCTTAAAAAAATCGTGTAGAATAACTACACATTTTATGTTCGTTATTTTACTTTTATACAGGGTGGAATAAACATCGACGCTCATATCATTAGTTCAGTACATCATTCTGGACCCCCTCCTCTATGAACTATGACTTTTGAATGATGATCTCAATGGCTGAGCTATCTGAGCCAGTGAGATTTTTCATGAAAACATCCCTTTTGTAATATTACCCTCTATTCGACCGTTTAAAGTTATGTGTAAATTAATTAACCCTCACTTACACTTTAACCATGTATCTACAATAATAAACCTCCATAAAAAAAGGAGAATTACGAGGGACACAAGAGAAAAGACTGTCGTTACTAAATTGTTTGTGATACGGAACCCTTAGTCTCAGCAAACGTGGATATAATTCCGCACATCTCAAACAGACATCACAAACAATTCTCCAGTATTAATTCCAGTGTGTTCTTTGCAAAGTTCGTATGTAAAATTAAATTTTAGAACGTCCTGGGTTACTGTCTTAAGCCCAAATTCGCCTCAAAGGGTGGATACCCTTATTATGAACTTTGTTATTTGTTTTTCTGTTTGTTCTATGTAAACTTTTGGCTCCACGTTCGTAGATTGGAGACGTGGAAAATGTGCTTGATGGATAATTAACGGAGTAGCGCCATCTTGGTTGTTGATTTGAAATGGGATTAAGTATGGAAGTCTTACGTGCAACTAAAAACTGATTTATTGATCTAGAGATGACAAATGTGACTACTGAGCGTGAGGTCCGAATTCGAGAAAAGCGTGAAAAAAAAAAACTCTAAAAATATTATAAAATTTGACAAGTCTGTATCTCGAGTACCAATTCGGAGGGTTTAACATTACACATACATTTTCGGTAACAAGAAGGGAAATTAAAACTAATGGTATTGAGTTTTTATAATAGGATTTTCTCTTTAGCAGTTTGTAGTCTGGTTTTGTGTCAGGTTGATATACACATTAAACATAACTGGTGAAATGTGGATGTTACTATAGGTACACCTCGGCCAAACTCCGGGAGTACAGAGGAGGCATTCTCTGTGGAAATTTGCAACGATTGATCCTGCGCTGCCCTTATCCATCGGCTTCCTACGATCTTCAACATATTGTCAGTCTACCTCGTGGGGGCTTACCCACGCTGCGTTTCCAGTACGTGGTCACCTCACGAAAACCCATTAACCCCAATCAATGTGCCCCACACACTGGCACTTAAGTATGGTAATTCTCAAAGGTATTTTATTCTCCCTGCTTCTCTCTGGTTCCTACAACTAACATCAGAAAGCTGTCTAACCAACTTCAGAAAAGGTGGAGGTTATGTGATGGTGATATGTGATACTCAATACTCAATTTCTTATTGCATTCCATATGTTACACCATCCACCATCCCATGTGTCCATTGTGTATGATGATGAGGTTAACTGAAGTAGTGCTATAGTAAAACAGCACGCTTATGCTTGATTGTAATTCTGATCAATCGGCGTTTCGCAAGCTTCTTTCAACGCTAGCGCCAAAATCGGGACCGGGCTTGGCGCGCACTAAGTGCTACTCTTGAGTTTCATTTAACAGCTACGTTTTCCGTCAAATAATATAATCATGTGACAGAGAAATGAACATTGGAATCGTATTGGCTTTAGATTGTAAAATTTCGTTTACAGAGTCAGGTCAATCTCAAAAGATTATTGAAAGACTTAACTATAACAAGCCAAAGCCCTTATCTTGCAAGCTCCTTCAATAATCTTCTACCATCTACCAATAGGATAAACACAACGGGGGAACATGGCGCAGCTCTGAGCTCCTAATATTGCATCCGATAGCATCGAATTTGAATATTTAATGCCATCTACCAATATTCTCGAATCGATCTATACATATTTATGAGACATTTCTGTGACGTATACTAGATTGAAATTGCTTTATACATTTACGTATATTTAAATAGGAATGATGAAGCCTGCGAGAAGGGGTTTATTGTAGTCTTCTTGTTTGGTGGTGGAGAAATATCTTTGAGGATATAGGTTGTTAGATCTAGTGGCGGAAAGGTCGGTTTCAATTTCCAGGTCTGGCAATGTGATATTGGGATTTTTCTATCTGGATTTTCTGATATAGATAGATATAGTGAGAAAATTGTTGGAAAAATGATAGGATTCCCTCTATAGAATTTGGCTGTAAATCACCTATAGGATAGGTACATATGATAATGTGCGAATCGAGTACCTACTTTGTTTAAAATGGCCGCGCGACTGACTGAACTGTATAGTTACCAATAATCATCTGCCTAGCCTTTTTCCAACTATATTGGGGTCGGCTTCCAGTCTAACCGGATGCAGCTGAATACCAGTATTTTACATGGAGTGACTGCCTATCTAACTTCCACAACCCAGTTACAGGTCATCTTGATACCTATTGGTAAGACTGGTTGTCAGACTTTCTGGCTTCTAGCTACCCGTAACGACTGTCAAAGATTTACAAATGACAGCCGGGACCAACGGCTAAACGTGCTTTCTCTTGATATGTTATGAACGGGCGCACATCCACGATAAAATATGTCATGATGGCCCAGTGGTTTAGGCCTCGCCTCTTTTGCACGAGGTTGTGGGTTCAAACCTGGGCAAGTACCAATGTGAGTTTTTACATTCATATGTACTTTCTAAGTTTATCTTGGACATCACTCACATTGGTGAAGGAAAACATTGTGAGGAAACCTGGACTTATATAATTAATATAAGTCTGAAATCGCCAACCCGTCTTGAGCAAGCGTGGTGATTAATGCTCATGCCTTCTCTGTATGAGAAGAGGCCTTTGCCCTGCAGTGGGACAGTAATAGGCTGGTACTATACTTTACTATACGCATCCACAGACTGAACTCGACAAGTGTAGCTTAACCTTTGATCAACCCGTACGGCAGTTTTTATTTAGCCACGAGCTCCTCTAATATAGTTACCAATAAACAAAACGAAATCACAACAATAACAAGATAAGACAAAAGATATTACGGGAACAGAAAATCTAAACGCAATTTTGTCCTATGTAGTTATGATTTACAATAGGATGGAATCTTCTAAGAAAACTGTAAACCTGTGAAACGGTATATTTATAGGGTCTTACCCTACTTTTGTCTAGTAGAAGCTCGCTTTATTTATGCAACTATATTTTCTTCTAAACATTAAAGCGGCTAGAATTTCCGGGGACCCGAGTTATGAGAATAAACTGGGAAAGGCGTAGCATTTGATTAAGTTTAGTTATGCTTTTTACCCGACTACACTGCCATTGTTGGTCTGGTGGTTGAAAGCGCCGCGGCTGAGTATAACGTTCAGTGAGTTATCAGGTCCGAAGATTGCTTTGCTGGTCGCAACGGGTGGTGAGTATAAGGTCCTGGGTTCAGTTATCAGGTCAGACTAAGTGTTGTAGGGTTTTTTCATCTGAATTTCTCAAAAGCAATCCGGTGTCTGAATTTAGGCGTGTAACGTATAGTATTTCAGGTACTTCCAAAAAACTAAGTTATGTCACACAACTTAGTTTTTTGGAATTACCTGCAATAAGAAATCAATAACTGTAGTTAAAACTTATTATATTTTATGCAAATTATTTAGTTATGTTTACGCTGAATTCAAATGTGAGTCCGAGTGTCGAAGGACAGTAACATTAAGATGTACAATTAAATGTATTCTCAAGTAAGTGAAATGTAAATTTCTTTATGAGAATAAAAATATATTTAACCCGAACTAGTAAAATCTGAGTATATGTACCTGCAATAACATCATCATCATCCTCCTGCCCTTATCCCAATTTATTTGGGGTCGGCGCAGCATGTCTTGTGCTTCCATACATTTCTATTTGCCGTCATATCAGAAGTAACTTCCTTGCTAGCCATATCATCTTTCACACAATCCATCTGTAGCGACATCTATCTCACCACATACGAACTAAATCGACGTGTCCTCAATCATCGATCCTCGATAATCAAGTTATCCACGCGACTGAGTATTTATAAACGAGCCCGACAACAATCGTCGGGCAGTTGACCACCAGACAGAACACTCGTTTGGTCGGAGGATCCTCCGTTTTCTATGGTGGACGAGGAACTGTACACCCTGTTCCTCATACCCCCAAACATCCATCGTTACATTTCATTTCGTGAGTATTTATAAACGAGCCCGACAACAATCGTCGGGCAGTTGACCACCAGACAGAACACTCGTTTGGTCGGAGGATCCTCCGTTTTCTATGGTGGACGAGGAACTGTACACCCTGTTCCTCATACCCCCAAACATCCATCGTTTCCTAGGCCTCACTCCACACCTGGGAATCGGACTCAGGCTCTGCAATCGTGCATGGGACCAATAGACCGGCGAAGCAGTCAGAAAACCTAATTCAACTACCTAAAAAAACTTAATTGATCACTTAGTATCGTTGTGCATTTAAATGCCTTATGTGCAACTAATGAATTAAGTTAACGTCACTTCAAAAATAAACCCCAGTTCTAAGTATAATGGCGAACGAAACCTTATTTAAACAAATCCCTGAGGACTTATACACGGCAACACAAGGAAATAAAGCTAATTTAAACGCCCGTAACGTCAAAATACGAGAACCATTGTTACCAATATTTAGTCACGGAACACAGACACACATACGAACATCACGAGAATTTCCTTTACATATTTTAATCCGGGATCTATACAACGTCCCGGGATTTTAACTCTCTCATTGTTCCAGTGTTTAATATTACATTGAACAATTCGGGATTCCCGGTGTTTTCCAGCCGTGGGACGCGTTCTTGCAAATTGTATATCGTTGGCGCAAACCGGGAAAGTGCGAGTCGGAGTCGTTCATGAAAGCTTCCGTACAATCGTACAAAATCAAATAAAAACTTAGGTAACATAAGTGTTATTCTTACTAATAATAGTCGCAAATTTTAGGGGTTCGGCGCTGCATGCCTAGATGCAGGTATGTTGCCTAGTTTGGCTCTAGATGTTACCTGTATAACAGGTTTTTTTATTTATTTTTTATTTTTTATAAAAACGTTGCCCCACACTAGGAATTTCTCCTGTGTCGTGGGTAACATCCACTGTGTTCAAAGTTTCATCAAATAGTTGTAATATTTTTCTAGGCAATTAACGAATAAACAAATAATGATAAATAGCTAATAATTTGTTATGCAGCAAAAGAATAATCAATTATTGTTTGCATTCTATATGTACGAGTACATAGATGATAATTCAAAGATCAAAGTAAAAGTTTCTGTGAATTTTTTTTTTCGACTAGCGGACGCATATCGATGGTTTCTGTTGCCATCCTTTGGGTGCGCAACCCTAAAAAGGTGTGCATTGTTAAAACGGTTATAGTATTGAGAGTCTGTAACGTTACGCTTTCCGGTGGATTAGAATTTTGTGTTTTCATTTGGAATTATCGTTCTCTTCTGATGGTCTACGTATAGGGGAAATGTGTTTTTGGATAGGATTACGTTATGCCATAAGTTTTATTAAAGTGTGAAAATAAAAGTATGCTTTCAGTACTCGCAAATAGCGATTACAGTAATTACTACTTGACAATGTCATGATGGCCCAGTGGTTTTGGCCTCGCCTCTTGTGCACGAGGTTGTGGGGTCAAACCCGAGCAAGTACCAATGAGAGTTTTTCAATTCATAAAAGACTTCAAATTTCTCAAACAGGAATTTAAATCTATTGGCCTGGACCTTAACCCCTCAAAATGCGAAATCTATCTTTCTGACATAACCGACAGACAATCGACTCCACAGAAATTTCATACAATAGCTCCACAAATCAAACATTTAGAAAAAAGCTCCACACCTCCTAGGTTCCCCAATTTTAGAGGACAGTTTTCCATCTTTCATTGACAATAAAGTTAAAAATTTCAACGATATTTCGGACAGACTTTCCAAAATTAACTTACATTCCGCTTTTACCCTTATTAGATACTGTTGTTTTGGTCCAAATTTTATGTATGTTCTACGCTCTTCCCCTTTATGGAAGCAGCTACATCTCTTGGAAAAAATTGATGAAACTATTCGCACTTCATTAACGTCCATTTTAAATGTGGCCTTGGACGACCGAGCGTGGATACAAGCCACACTACCTATCCGTTTTGGTGGCCTCGGCGTCCGTAAAATTACCAGTATGAGCTTACCGGCGTTCCTCTCCTCTGTCCACAGCACCGAGAAGTTAACTAATGAAATTTTAGCCCCGTCCTTAGTTTTCTCTGAAGTGCCGTGCTTGACCGATGCAGTGAACGCCTGGAAAGTGGCTTGCCCGGATACAGATAGGCCCGTGAACCCATCTTCCCAGATACAGTGGGATGAGCCGCTCTGCAGTTTGGTACGGAATAATCTTATTAATACGTCCACCAATACTGCTGACCGTGCCCGCTTGCTGGCTGTGGGTACGTGGGAGTCGGGCCTTTGGCTTCAGGCTTTACCGTCACCCAACATTGGCACCATGCTGGGTGATACTACCTTCCGGCTCGCTACATGTCTGCGTCTGGGCACTCCTTGCGGAGCTCCACATCGTTGTCTATGCGGTGAAGCAGTCGATTGCCTCGGACACCATGGCCTATCCTGCAGTAAAAGTGCAGGTCGCATAGCCCGACACGCCAGTATTAATGACATCATCCGTCGTGCTCTTGCCACCGCCGGGGTACCAGCTATTTTAGAACCCAGTGGCTTGGCACGCGACGATGGTAAGAGACCAGATGGAATGACCATAATACCTTGGAAGATGGGTAGGCCTTTGGTGTGGGATGCAACATGTGTCGACACCCTTGCGCCATCCCATCTTCCTAGTACGGTGGATTGTGCAGGTGCGGCTGCTGCAGGTGCAGAAAACCTCAAACGGCGAAAATACAACAACCTAACTGGAAGTTATATGTTTGAGCCGTTTGGGGTTGAAACACTAGGGCCATGGGGTCCGTGTGCCTATTTAGTTTTTCGAGAAATCGCGAAACGTTTGGTCGACTCTTCACGTGACCAGAGGGCTGGCCTTTTTTTTGGCCAAAGAATCTGGCCTGCCTTCTGGGCACTTTTCCCGTTGACAACGATGCGGATGAATTTTTTGATGCCCTATGATTATTTATTTTATTTCTTCATATATTAATAATTGTATAATTTTAATGAAATAAAAATTTTCATTATAAAAAAATAAAAAAATAAAATCATATGTAATTTCTAAGTTTAACTTGGAAATCACTGACATCAGTGAAGGAAAACACCGTGAGGAAACCTAGACTTATTTAATTAATATAAGTCTGAAATCGCTAACCCGTCTTGAGCAAGCGAGGCGATTAATGCTCGTGCCTTTTCTGTATGAGAAAAGGCCTTTGCCCTGCAGTGGGATAGTGACAGGCTGGTACTACTACTACTACTACTTGTTGAGAAAAAATTATCCGGCCATAAGTTATAAAGGAAAAAAAAAACATCGCTTCCATCGGCAGTCTTTGGGGACAGCCGATAGAAGTGAACACTAAGAAACTTGTGAATTGTATTATCAAGCTAAAAGATTATTATTTTTGAATTTTTTCGTTTGTTAAGAAGTTTAATGACCAATTTATACACAGTATAAGAGATAGCTCATGGGAAGCGTGCGTTTCACGCTTTATGTTCACCCAAAAAGTATACACATATACACAGTATACATATAATTATGACCAATTTGAACAAAGTATACATATAGCTTTAAGTTTAATCTTAGCTTGGGTGTCAGAGGATCACAACCTGCGTAGCGTACAATTTTTATTGATTAGAAATAACCAAATATATGGATTTAGTCTTAAGTCTTGCTGTGAAATTGTACTTTCTGGAAATAAAGTTATATTATTATTTGCTCAAGGAACGCCTTGGGTGACGATGACGTTAGTTCCATGATTTTTGTTCACCCAAAAAGTGCTCAACGCGCCCAAAGAAGTTTTCACTTCAAAAATTGATCACCATGCTCAATATTCTGGAGTTCTGCCGACAGAAGAATAGAAAACTTTCTTCTCTACAGTTTTAACATCGCATGATTAAGATGGTAGAAATCTTTCGACAATCTGTCATGTTGTCTATTCTTCCATTGACATAACCCGTTTGTATGGCGTTGCATATAGTGTTGTACATACATATATTGACAGGACATAGATGATAGAAGCTGACACACTTGACAGTAAATAAGGCTATGTGTCAGATTGTCTCAATGGTTTGTGCAGGCGTCCATACTGTCATCAGAGGACCACTTCTTTTCCGGAGTTAATTGTAAGTGCAGAAATCGTTTTATTGTAATATATCGGAACGGAGAGGGATTTTTTTAATGCACAATCAAAACCCTCCATCATTTGTTACTTAATACTTTTTATGGTATGAATCTCAAGATTGTTAAGGAAGTTAGGTATACTTACTTACATAAATCGAAAAAAAAGAAATTAGAGGTAACTAGGGCAGTTTTCTATCTGTATATATTTATTATTTGTATATGTTTCCACCCTCCAAATTATCACGTTGCAGTTATTAAATTTTACAATTTAAATTAAAAAGAAGAAAAAAAAACATTTTTGGGATTCACATATGAAATACTAAAACTAATAAGTACACAAATAAAAATGACCTGTGTGTGCCCAAAATGTTCCTATCTCAGCGGCTAGTACTGGTTAAAAAGAAAAGTAACACTGCAGCGCTGATACGAGTACTATGTTGGAGCCCGCTGTGACGCCACAATTGGAAACATTAATCTTGCCTATTTCATGTAAAATCAAATGAACGATGTGGAATTATGGATTATACCCCGCCTTTAGTAAGTGATGTAATAAGTACGAAAAATATCTCGCAGGATAAAATGTCTAGGTATGTGTAATAAACGGAGGTATGTCCATATTTGCTTACCATGTTAGTTACAGACAGTTTAATTTTCTGTCAATTCCAAGATAGAAATTGTGTTCAAAATAATCAAAAACGATCAATACAAATAATTTTAGGTGTATAACTCAAAATTACGGCTACTTTAGAAACTAGATATATGTATATATATAAATAGGAGATTAAGGCAGGTAGGTATGTTTGTAGTTTAAGGTAGGTTAAAGTAGGTTTTAATATTGTAATATATGTTATTGAAATTCAATTAAATCTTTATAAACTAACAGGAAGGAATTAAAGAGCATCAATGAGTCGGTTAAAACATTCGTCAGCATCGCTGTCAACAAAAATTGAATAAAAAATCTTTTAATAATTTAGCTGAGCGCAATTACTCCCAGTAAATAAGCTGCAACAAAATATTTACGAGCCTCTTACGACTAAAAGACTCCCTTTCCACATAAGAACTATTTATCACCCACATCCATACGATGTAACAAAATTGCTTACTCCATTGAAAATCCTGGAATAAACCATTTATAGTATTATCTGCCAAAAAACACGCTTCAGACTCCCAGGACAGTAGGAGGCGAGCGTTTGTAAAAATGTAAATTTTATTGCCTAAAAGCAACCGGCACCGGTATAAATATTTGAAGTTAAGCCGAGTGCACGTTGAGCATGCGCCATGCGGATTTTACATGGCCCTCTGTTACACCGAACTGGGAATTTTCTAATGGGCAAAATTTTAAGTTACATTTTTTCCGTGCCGTTGCTGATAAAAGATCTGTTTCGCCCTTTCTATAGATCCTTCGAAACTTAGGCATGAAATTAAAATGCGTGACTCAGCAAAAAATTGGGCTACTTTCCGTTCTTATAGACGGCAAAGCGATTCCGATACGGGTATTAACGGTGTATGTACTAGGTACTCGTATATTCCATGGCGTCAAATAACAAGTACATAGATAGATAGATTTATTAATACATTTTTGATCCTTATACGTTCTTCCTCATGGCATGCCAAATTTTATTTACTTATGGTAACAGCAATATTTTTTCAGCAAAAAGTGTTAAAAGACTTTTAATTAGGAATTAGTTTGGAGGTTATCTTTAATAAAAAAATAAATAGTAAGTTAAGTAGTACCACCACGAACTAGCGACATTTCTTTTCTCCTCAAGTCCATCCAAAGTTGTCTGTAAGAGATCGCTTTTATCTAGCTCCTAAAGACATTATTTATAAGTTTTAATGGTGTAGGTACAATAAAAAGTATTATATTCTCCTCTCCCCTTTTCAATTTCATAACTACAGTGAACAATGAATCATTTATCACAGAATAAAATCAATTGCTCTGATGAGATACACGTACACTGCCAATCTGTGCTACTGTGAATATTCCCCTGGGTGTACATAGCTGACACCAACTTTTGTGATTGGACCATCGCTCGCTCCTCGGGGAGCCGTCGGGACAAGCTGTAGTTTCAATATATGTGCATGTTTATACTTTACAGGTAGGTTAGGTTAGTTGGTTTAATGTAAAAAGGTTTTTTCACTGTTTTTTTTAGTCTGTGGTGAGCTGAGAGAAGGTCAATGTTTTCACTCATACTGCGCAAAGGAGTATTATAGTTATGTGTCGTCGTCTATACTTATAACATATTATTACCAGGCAGTACTCGTGTTAATTTTTTTTGTTCTTACTTATTTAGGAAACACATAAATGCACGTCTAAACATTAACTTTTGGATATTCAACTCTTGGCGATGAGCGTTTTAAATCCAACAGTGTGCTTTACATATTTATATATTGAAGATTGTGTATGTATATAGGGAAAAATCTTAAAATGACAAAATTTCGACTGGCCAAAAAAATATCACGTATAGTAAATTTTCTGTTTTTTCTCTAATATAGAAACGAAATTTAGCATTTATGTGCTTCTAATTTCAGTGTTAATTTAGCATTGTGGACTTCAAATGTTCCAAATCATAACTACCATATCATGATTAAAATTACGCGTTAGCCAAAAACCAAGTGTCTTTCTTGGGGCTTCTGATATTATAAATATTTACTCTACTCTTGTAACCCTGCACATTCATACTCAAAACTTTCCTCACAACATGGCCCTCATTCCTTCGCATCACCATGCCCATACCATGACAACCGATTTCCACACAACTTCTCGGTCACAGGCGCTACTTTCAGACTTTCTGTTACATACTAATTTCTTAGTCAATACACTACGCACGCGTAACACAACCCACCCCTCTCAGCATTCTCATATCTATCGTCTTAACAATAAACTTACATTTAAAAAATCCAAACGAGAATTTTCAATTTTAAAATCTTACTTCATTCATTCGTGCTAGGTACACAAAGCTCAAAATCCCACATACGAACATTCGCTACTGTGTAACACCATCCGGAAACCGGTCCATGTGCACTTACATCACTGTCCAGGAAACGTGCCTCCTTATGCATCGTTAATCTTGTTTATTATACTATTTATTATAACCCACCACCATACTATACAACGCGGGGTAGCCAGGGGAATTTTTAAAATTACCCAACGTTATCAACAGTGATTTAGATATGAAACATCCACCTGTTACGTTTATTTAAGTTTTTTATGAAGATTTAGGGGGAAAGATGAAATGAGATGAGATTTTCTTTTGTGTAGTTATGTTCTGTGACTGTTCTAGTGAAGATAAGCTGCGATTATGCTGGAAAAAAGCGTGTTTTATGGTGTCATTTTGTTTGACGTTAACTTATAATAAATGTCTGTATTCTTCGGAGAGTTAGACAGAGGTGTACGAATAGGACAGTCAGATGTCATCAGTTATGTAATAGACTATAACATCACGGTTGTAATCTTGACGGGTTTGGCAGAGGCTTAACTATTGTAGGTATACCTTTATTTCGCCAGTTATGTTTAAGTCCCATGTAATAGCGGGCGAATGTCATGATGGCCCAGTGGTTTAGGCCTCACCTCTTGTGCACGAGGCTGTGGGTTCAGACCTGGGCAAGTACCAATGTGAGTTTTTCAATTCATATGTACTTTCTAAGTTTATCTTGGACATCACTGACATCGGTGAAGGAAAACATCGTGAGGAAACCTGGACTTATATAATTAATATACGTCTGAAATCACCAACCCGTCTTGAGCAAGCGTGGTGATTAATGCTCGTGCCTTCTCTGTTTGTGAAGAGGCCTTTGCCCTGCAGTGGGACATTAATAGGATGGTACTACTACTACAACTAATAGCGGGCGAAATAGGCGCGAGCCTATTGCCATCAACCGGGCACAAATCCAGTCTCCGAGCTGCTACTGAGAAAATCCTGATAAAAAACCCTTATGAAATTTTGCCCGCCCCGGAATTGGATCCAGAACCTCGTGCTCAGACCACTAGACCAATGAGGCAGGGCGAACCTATCGCCACCAATCGGGCATAAATCTAGATTCCAGGCTACTGAGAAATTCAAGGTCTTAAACCCAACACACCAACTAGTTCATTGATAATCCTTAGCGTGTTCCTAAATGAGTTAGTATTGATTTGAATATGAATATTGTAGAAGACGAACCGACTGTCGATTAGATTTTCGCGACCAATTCGCAGAGGGATTCAATCACCTACTACTTAGTAGGTAGGAATTACGATGTAACGCCACTGAAGTTCTACGGCACGGTTGGCGCAGTGGCTGAGCGATCGGCTGCTGCGCCGCGTGTCGTGGATTCGATTCCAGCACGGAAAAAATATTTGTATGGCCTACAGGTAATTGTTCCGGGTTTGGCTGTTTGCGTATGTGACTTTAAATGTTTGTGAACACATCCATGACTCAGGAGAAATTCCTAGTGTGGGGCAAAGGTTTAAAGAAAAACATATATTATATTTTATGCCAACATCGTGTCAATGGTGCCAGATTTTCATGCACTTTTCCTGTCGACAACGATGCTATCGAGCTTGTCTAAGGAAAAGGCATCAAGAACGCAAAGGGGGGTTCCACCCTCTTTTTATGAATCAGGCCTATAATATGTGTGTACTAAACGGTACATTAAATTAGCTTGAATTGGGTAACATACCATCTGCCTAGTGTTTTGCCAACTATGTTGGGGTTGGCTTCCAGTCTAACTGGATATCGCTGAATACCAGTTCTTTAAATAGCCAAACTGAATACCTGATTTTCATAACCTAGTTGCTGGGTAACACGGTACCCTTTGGTGATACTAATTGCCAGACTTTCGGGCTTCTTACTAACCGTAGCGAAGCATAAGTGATAGACACAATGACGTCTCCACATTAACAGACCACTTTATTTATCACTGTCCCTCAACCATGTCATTCCTGTGTTGTCCAACAAAATAAAGGGCTCCCAGTATTTCCCATCGGAAGTCGTGAGGCGACACGTAGAAATGGCTGACATTACTACACAGAACGGCGGGAAACTGCTTTCTTTACGCCATCTTGTTTCCTCTGATTAATTTTGTTAGTTGTCCCGGGAGGTTCTGATACATACCCACGGCTTTCTGCGTATATTGTTTGCATGATTTTTGTTTGGTCCTCTTTTATGGAGGTCCTGCCATGTGTAATGTAATGTATAGTGTTATGTTATGCGAATAGTGTAGACGGCATCCGATTTCAACGTATATGAGCAGTGCGAGAGCCTTTGAAAACCGACAGCCGATGGATCGCCAGCCTGACGTTTAATGTAATGCTGTTAATGCTGTCTTCATGCAGAATTCACGTTACATTATTTGGTATTTGCTATCTATTATAAAAATCAATGTAATGTATTGTATTAAGTATATCAGTCATCTAGCACCCATAACATAAGCTCTGCTTAGCTTGGGGCTAGATGATGCTGTGTGGGTTGTCCAGCATTATTTATTTATTTATTTATTTTGTTATTATATATAGTGTATATATAATATAACTTTATTTCCAGAAAGTACAATTTCACAGCAAGACTTAAGACTAAATCCATACATTTGGTTATTTCTAATCAATAAAAATTGTACGCTACGCAGGTTGTGATCCTCTGACACCCAAGCTAAGATTAAACTTGTGTTATGGGTGCCAGGGCTCTCTCTTAACACAATTTACTAATGAATACAATTATGATTAATTAGGTGTCTACGAATTTAGGAATAATCAATTTGTTATGAGTGTTTTTAGAAGAAATGAAATTAATATTTATAAATTAATACAAGATTTTTACATATGTATAAACTAATTAATATTACAATAAAGCCTCTATGCTTATAATTGTGTGTGTAAGGGTGTGTGAGAGGGTGTGTGAGGGTGAGTGAGGGTGTATTTGAATGTGTGTGAGGTGGTGAACTGCGACTGGAAATATTAACTTAAAGAGTTTGAGAAGAAATTTTCAACGTCGTCATATGTAAGGGTCATAAGCCAGTCAATCAGATTTCTTTTACAAAGATGGAGATTGGTTCCATATATTTTGCAAAATTTGTTTGCTAAATTATATAATTTGCTACCCAAAAAGAGGAAATGTCTTTCCGCCATTTTTGTTTTGCGGCTTTCAACCGAACAAACGTTTGTATTACGACGTCTTAATGTAAGGAGTGGGTCATAAGACAGATACCTATGTTTGCGCAGTACTGTGTAGAGCACGAAGAGCTTTCTCACGGTCAGAACTTGGCAGTCTTTGTATAATTGTGTAGTACTGTACCGAAAGTGTTTGAAGGTCATGACCTTAAGAACAGCTCTCTGCGCTCTCTCTAATTGCAGTAAGTTTGACTTAGGAGCTCCTCCCCAGACCGTTATACCAAAAGACAGCACTGACTGGCAGAGCGAGTAGTAGACCATACGCAGTGTATGCAAATCTGCACTATGACGGAGACTTCTAAACACCGCGATAAGTTTCCTCACCCTGCCAGCCAGCGTTCTCAACTGGACGTTCCACGAGATGAAGCTATCTATAATGATACCCAGGTATTTGACGTTGCTTGACTTTGCCAAGGGGCGGCAAACACAAGTGTCGAAATGACCGTTGCAGGTATGTGCTCTAATCGTAAAGTGGTTATTTGGTTGAGAGGATAATTTATGTGAAAACGTCAAATAAGTTGTTTTGTCCACATTAAGTGTTAAAAGGTTGTGAGAAAGCCACGCCAAGACTATGTTTAACGCGAAATCTGCACGCTCGCGCACTTCTGCCCAGTCTCGTCCATGTACAAGAAGAGCCGTATCGTCTGCGTAAGTATATATATTACAGTGAGGTAGGGATAAGCTGCATAGACCGTTTACATAAATAAGGAACAATGTAGGGCCTAAAATTGAGCCCTGTGGAACTCCGAAGGATATAGAGTGTTCATCACTTATTACAGAACCAATTTTGACACATTGTGTTCGCTCTGATAGGTAGCTTTGAAATAACGCTAACGCCGTGCCCCTCACTCCGATTCTTTCCAACTTGGATAATAAGACAGCCCAGGTCGACTTTTCGGAGTATGAGAGACAATATCAGTGATAAGTAATTGACAATGATGGGACCTGAACAAGATTGGTACTGAGCAGGAATAAAATGCCCAAAACAGAGGCTTATGCCCTCGGTGGTATGAGTGATGTTAATGGAAGAAAACATGGAATGTGTGAAACTTGTGTGAATTCCGAAGTCATCAAGCCGTGTTGATGTGGTGATTAGTTCTTTATTATCTTGGGCATGTGATGTGAAGGAATGTGGCATGCTGTGAGAAAAGTTTTGAGTATGGATGTGGATGGCTACAAGAGTAGAGGAAGACTAAAAAAACGATGGATGGAATGTGTGAAAGATAATGGCTAAGAAGAAGATGACTTTTGAGATGACGGCAAATATATTTGTATGGATGAAGAAGACATGCTGCACCGACCGACAAATAAATTAAGATAAGGGCAGGAGGAGGATGATGATGAGTGCGCTGTCATCGAGCAATAACAGACTTAGGCCATTTTCCGGATTCTTTTACTATCGATGTATGAAGTCCAATCCTTTTATTCATAAAAATAAACTAAACATAGATATAACATCACGCCTATATTCCCCAAAGAGTCAGGCAGAGGTGCATCTATAGTAGGAACCACATTTCGCCAGTTATGTTTAAGTCTACTGTAAGAGGAGGTGAGCATAATGCCACTAACCGGGCACAAATCCAGACTCCGAGCTGTTACTTTTTTTAAAAACGTTGCCCCACACTAGGAATTTCTCCTGTAACGTGGGTGCGTTTACAAAAATTTAAACTCACATACACAAACAGCCAGATCCGGAACAACTACCTGGAGGCTATACAAATATTTGTTCCGTGTGGGGATTGAACCCGCGACACGCAGCGCAGCAGCCAATCACTTAGCCACTGCGCCAACCGTGTCGTCACTGTTACTGACAAATCCCAGATGGAAAAACCCAATAACACTTTGCTCGGCACGGTAATCGAACCCAGAACGTCATGCTCAGCAGTAGCGCTTGCGAATACTAGATCAACAATTTCCTAAATCTCACAGATATGATTACCAAATGTTAGATTGACGCGTATCTACTTTTCGTCTGCTGTTCATATTCACAATGGCAGGTGTTCTTACCTACTTCTGTCACCGTTTGCCGACATTTGCCGCCGTTTGCCTCCATAGCACGCGTTAGATTTTATTGTGAACATTTCCAATGAACGTGGCTTCCTCAGGATATTTTCTTTTGTCGTTTGACGTTGGAGATAAATTGAAGATTTATTTAAAATGTAAGCGTATTATAGTATCACGCCCGTATTTTCCGAGGGGTTAGGCGGAGGTGCGTCCATAGTACATCTACGTTTTGTTATATTTTAGTCCCATGTAGTAGGTGGCGAATCTATTCCAGTATCTAGCTGTCAGACAACGGCCTCTCCACATACAAATAAGGCAAGAGATTATAAGTCTAGTTTTCCTAACAATCGTTTTGCTTTACCGATGTCAGTAAGCTCCAAGATAAACTAAGAAAGTACGTATGAATTTAAAAAGTCACATATATATCGGAATTAAACCCGCAATATGTTGGGGTCGGCTTCCAGTCTCACCGGATGCAGCTGAATACAAGTATTCTACATGGAGCGACTGCCTATCTGACCTTCACAACCCAGTAACGGGGTACCACGATACCCCTTAGTAAGACTGGTTGTCAGACTTTCGGGCTTCTGACTACCCGTATCATCTGTCAAAGATCTACAAATGACAGCCGGGACCAACGGCTTAACTTGTTTTCCGAGGCACGCGTAAATAATGTTTATAATGAAGAGTAATTTAACCTAACCCCCCTCCCTCTCAGTTTTACAAATGACCCTGTATATAATACCTACGGAGTTCTTTCTTCTAAGCACCTAAAATAATAAACAAAAATAAAAACCTTTAATATTCCAATTCCTGGTTAAAGTGATCGGTTCATACAGTAGTTAATGAATTATTTACGAGCCATGGCCGCTAATGACCCTGCCAGCCGAATGCGTAATTGGAGTACGTAATATATTATTGATCTGAATAAAGCTGCCTTGCATTACGGCTTTTTATAACCGGTATAACTTACCATGGTAGATATCAGCAATCGAAAGAAGTAAGCTTACTTCTTTCGATTTCAATTTGGAACGATCGACACTGGAATTTAGACGTTTTGTACTCTTAAGTTTGATTTTAGCGACGAAATCGGGATCGGGCTTGTCGCGCATTTAACGCCTCTCTTGGGTTTATTTTGACAGGTACGTATTTAGCCGAATAATATAATTATGTGGCTGCAAAATTAAAATTGGAGATTCATTCGCTTTAGATTGGAATTAAAATAATTTGAAGGGAAGTTTTTCGACGCCTTGTTATGATTTATGGTTAGGTTTATTAAGTTAAGTTATAATAATTCATTGTGTTTTTTTATTAATTTAATTTATTTTATATGTATATAGTTAGCATTTAATTGAAATAAAAAATACTTAATAAACATAGGCCCCAGGTATGTTTGGCATTATATTTTTTGTCATTACTGCTGTCACCTGCTTTCGACTGCAGAGTGATTTTTGTCTCACGACATCTATAATACCACATGTGAACTACGCGTTACATGTGACGTCATACAAATCCATCATCGCGCAAGCAGAGTTATCCGGTTATAGACTGTACAAAGTGTTGCAGGAAATAAAACTCATGAATAAGAAAAACTCTCACCCTGGGAAAAACAATGAAATATTTAATAAGAAACTATGTTTTTGCGGCTGTTTTTATTTAGCCATGAGCTGATCCCATCTTGTACACACTATCAACTCCAACATTTTATAAATCTTATTTAAATGAACACTGAACCTACCGTAAATAGTCCATCAAGTATACAGCCGGCAGATATTACCCATAATGAATGCATTATTTATTTTAAAACGTAGGTACGTTAGCCACTAACGAGCCAACCAATCGTATTGGTAATTGAACGACATGAAATAATTATCCGTATTCCCAGTACAGTGTTTCAGAACTGTTTAAAGTTTAACCGTATTTTGTCGGTAGTAAACAAAAGGTACTGTTAAAATATTGGGGGTAGTTTTTTTTTTAACCTTGCCCCACACTAGGAATTTTTCCTGTATCGTGGGTGTGTTAACAAACATTTAAACTCAGACTCCCTGTAGGCCATACTTATTAATATTTGTTCCATGCTGGAATCTAACTCGCTACACGCAGCGCGGCAGCCAATGGCTCAGCCACTGCGCTAACCGTGCCATCAAATGGAATGGAAATGGATATTTAGTATACATTACGGCATGTGACAGCTTTGGTCTAGTGTTCGGAAGCGCTACTGCTCAGCATAAGGGTTCCTTAGTCAGGCACAGTGTTATTGGGATTTTCCATTTGGGTTTTTTGGGATTTGAACAGGGGAAATGTGGGTGAATTATTGACACACACACAGAAACACACACACACACACAATACATACATCACACACACACACACACACAACACACATACAGGTCACGATAATCATAACTCAGAAGACTTTACTTTTTACTATTTTGTACAAGTACAAAAATGTAAGAAATAAAATGTTTCATTCCCTAACAACGTTTAAGCTTCGTAGGACTTTGAAATCCGACTTCGGGATTAGCTCGGAATCTTCCACGGTGCGGGAAGGCGTCAGGAAATGTAAAATGTTTGCAACCACTGATATTTCTTGTTAGTAGGTATACATTTATTGATAGTACTAGCTGTACAAGCGACTACGTCGTCGTGGAATTTAACAAAATTAAAAGGATTTAATTTATTTGTTTAGTATTTTTGTATAAGAAACAAAATTTTGAATACTTTGTAACATATAAGGACTATTTTTTATTAATTTATTGACAGTAATAACTTTGACACGCTGTCAGTAGCAAATAATTTTGGATTAACGTGAAAATCCCATATATTATAAAGGTTATTTTCTATATATCTCGTTTTATCTGTAAATTTTTCTGTTTTTTCGGAGATAAGTATACATGCTCTCATCAAAAGATCAAGGAAAAATGAGATTAGTATCAGTGTCCTGCACAAATTGTAGTATACAGGACCATGCTGGTGTCCTGCAAAAGCTTGACTCACCACTCACAAAATACCCCTTAGGTATACTCAGGGGAAGTCTATTAAGGAATTATGCTCCGAGCGCGCATGCTCAGTATCGAGTTACGGCTTGATCAATATGATAATGATAAATATCACGCCTGCATTTCTCGAAGGGTTAGGCAGAGGTGAACCCACATTTTGTCAGTTCAATTTGAGATTGAGCATTTTGAAGAGAATTTGAGATTCAGATTATAGCAATTTGTATATTGACCAGGCACAAATCTATCTATTGAGATATTCCAGATGTTAAAACTGTTACTCTTTGGTACCCGAACCGAGAATCGAACCCAGCACCTCATGCTCAACAGCAGCGCTTGCAACCTCTAGATCAACAAGGCAGTCACAATAATGATGAAGATGCCTAAATCGGTACTTATTATCATCATCATCTGCGTAGCCTTTTCCCAACTTTGTTAGGGTCGGCTTCCAGTCTAACCGGATGCAGCTGAATACCAGTATTTTACATGGAGCGACTGCCTATCTGACCTCCACAACCCAGTTACTGGGCAACTCGATACCCTTTGGTAAGGCTGGGTGTCAAACTTAACTGGTAAAAGTACTTTTGTTTTTGACCTAGTACATAATTTGCGGCTCCACTTTAAAAAAAAACTTTTTCAACAATATTAAAAACCATAACACCGCCACTGCAGAGCACATTCATCATCATTTCACTTTAAACAAACAAAAACGCGAACTAAATCAATATTTTATTCTGGCAACATTGTCCGTTCGCTGTCATTGCTAAATAAATTACGGCGGCATGAATTAAATATTGGAGTTTGTGGTCCCGTTGCCGGCTGTACCGCGAATTAATATAATTTTACCGTTTGTACCGTTTTTCGGTCGTAACGGTATGCTGTTTGTTTTTACTGCGACCGCCAATTAGGGTTTGTTACGCTGTCTGTAGGGATGGCCAGTGTAGGTTGGTTAGTCACATATTGTGATATGTAAATTACTTTGATGTTTACTGTTACTGTTTTTTGAAAGCTTGCTGTTATATGCATTGTTTTCAAATCAAAGCATACATTCTGGACTGTGTTGAAATTATTCATCGGATTTGCTTAATAGTTACGTGTGATCTGAGGTGTTATAAGTTAAAACTGTAAAAAATCGCGAACTCAATTAGATTCTTAACGGAAAAAGTGAAATATTTACCTTTTAATCAAAAATATCATTGGGCTATGTAGAAATAATGATTTTCTCGTGATTTTTTACAGTTTGAAGTAAAAAAAACCTCAGAAAATAACGTAAAAATGAGAACGAAGCCAACGAAAAATTTCAACCCGTCTGCGCTGGGGTCCATAATTATTATCTGAACTCATGGTATCTGATTGCGCGTCAGCTTTTAAAGAGCTTGCTGTTCTAAGACTTGTATTATATCAAAACATATTACGGAAAATATAGAAATAATGTATCAAGCCATGCTAAAAAGATTTTGCAGTTAGCTGGTTTGTGGATAAGCCCTATAATGTGCCTTGGCTTAAAATGGTGAAAATTTATTTCTCCACTGGCAATAGATTGCCGTTTATGTAGCTAAATTGCTTGCTTGAGCAAGGCTTAAACCACATACATCACCCACTTCCCAGCTTCCACTTTCTCAACTAAACTAGGATCGGTTACAGTTTACGTAGAGTGACTTCCACAACCATGTTGCTCAGCAACACGATGCCCATTGTTAGGAGTGGTAGTCGAGACTTTCGGGCTTCTGACTGCCCATAACGACTGTTAAATATTTACGAATGAACTATGCTTGCTTAACTATCTTTCCGAGGTACGCATGTACGGGGTGGTCTCGCTATGTGATAGATGGTGCCGCCCACCCCGCCATGTCAAGCGTAGCTGCCCCTGCACACACATTTTACATGCACATATTATTAATATTATTTGAAGCTGAATCATGTATAGGTGCATTACACTACAATACACTAAATAAATTTGAATTACGAATAAAAGTCTATTCGAGACGCCAATATTGTTGCCATGTCCAAAAATGAAAAACAACATTATTATTATCGAAATACTACCGAACCACAACAAAAACCTCTTTAAAACCTTACTATACAACACAACACATACGTATTACACTATGTTAACCCGTTAATAGCAAGGCATTGTTCGCCTCGGTCTCTGGGGCCTGAAGCCGGCGAATGACAGCTTAATAACACTAAATCAAGTATCGGGCGATGTTTTCATTCGAGGGTTAATAACGTGCAAAATATAAGTTTATTGTGAACCGCCGGCGGTTACGGGTTGTGACGTATGATTAATGTATATACTGCCTTTTTTCTATTATTAATTGGAAAAGTTGTATGGATTATTGGTAGGTCTATTGTTTGCTCTGGAAGAGAAATGTTATTATTATAGAAGTGTTTGTTTTAGTTCTTCATTGTGGTCCTAATATTTTTTTCTTCTTATGCCGTGAAGTGAAGAAGTGGTTAACACTGGGCCACCAGTGTTAACCACTTCTTCGCTTCGCGGCTTCGCATCTGATGCACGAGGTTGTGGGTTCAAACTCAGACTAGTAATGTGACTTTGTCTATTCAAATAATTTGTATCAACTTTCTAAGTCTACTTTAGATATCACTGGCGGAAAACATCATGAAGAAACCTGGACACATGAAATCGCCAACTCGCGTTGCGCAAGCGAAGCGATTGATTTTACACATTGATTTTACATTTTTAATAACTTAAGTAGCAGTAATAAACTTAAAAGGAAGATTTATAAAACAATGCTAAGAGCTGCTGTCTTGTGTGGACCAGAATGTTGCAGCTGAAAAAAGAATGCTGCAACATTGAATGGATAGAATAAGAAATGAGTGTGTGGAAATCTGAAAGTGGCGCCTGTGACCGAGAAGTTGCGTGGAAATCCTTTGTCATGTGATGATAAACGAATTAGGAGCATGTTGTGAGGACAGTTTTGTGTATGAATGTGCAGGGTTACATGAGTAGAGGGAGACCAAAAATATGATGAATGTATTGTGTGAAAGCTGATATGGCTAGAAAGGAGATGACGGCAAATAGAGATGTATGGAAGAGCCGGACATTTGGCGCCAGCCCCAAATAAATTTTGATAAGGGCGACGATGGTACAGTATTAATAAAAACTGCACAATGATTGTTGTAAATTGCTACGTTAGTAAGTGTTCGGTTGCTTAGACCGAACAGTATAAGTTTATGTATCGATGCCTTCTACCCTGTATGAGATATGGGAGTTCTCAGTTCTCAATCTTAACTCTCAGAGCTTGCTAGTTCAGAGTAATTATAATGCATGCGGTACCTACGCCTGGCTCATCGCTCACAATTAAACTTGTAGAGCTAGTTTCTTCTGTATGGGGTAGGCAGGGATCCTAGTGGTTGTACTAAATGTGAGAAGAAGGTTGATTTGTAGTTTCGAATGGTACTGTGTGTTTTTGGACCGTGGTCAAAGTCCTGGAGTCCAAAGACCTGGGAAATCATCTAATGACTTCTCCCGTTCTGTGTGGAACGGGAGGACGTGTCAAACTTTTACTGACTAAAACCCATCCCTGTTCCGTCCTTGCCCTTTACGTTCTGGGGTCACGGTAACTCTTTCGAACATCCCGCAATCCCGGCAGGCTTTGGCCCCCTATTAGGCGCGTTCACCTCACGCGTTCCACCAGTTGTAGTTAGTCCTTCATAAAGGTAGTTGTCGTATGAAGAAGACCAGGCGAGACATTTCATACTTTTAAAACATTACGTTTTGCAACATTGTGTATTAACGTTAACTTCAATTTTATATATTAGTATTTGTTTCAGATAAATATTTATTTGTTGGTAGTAACATTGTAAATTTACTTTAATAAAAATATTATGTATGAGAAAAAAAACACAGGCCATCGAAAAATTCATCCGCATCGCTGTCAACGGGAAAAGTACCTAAAAGGCTGGCAGCATTGGCACTGAATAGCAATGCTGATTTTTTGGCCATCTATAAGATAATTACAGGGGATGGTAACTAAGCTAAAAACTGCTATACTAAATTATATTTTTTTTTATAGCTAGCCACGCCCACGCCTGGGCAAACGCCTCCCCCCCATTCCTACCACGTCTCTCTATGGTGAGATTCTTCTCACCAATTCGAGAGGAAGCCATCCAATGCGTCCCGTCATCTTATTCTCTTCTCCTCTCCTGATGACCGATCCGGCGCGGCGGGCGAATGTCCGCCTGCAACGCAAGAGGTTGCGGGTTCGATTCCCGCCTTGAGACACATGTTTGTACGATCTACAAATATTTGTTCCGGGTGCTCTGGGTATTTCCTATGTATAATAAAAAATATCTATCTATGTAGTGTATTGTATTAAGTATATCAGTCCTCTAGTACTCATAACACAAGCTCTGCTTAGCTTGGGGCTAGATGATGCTGTGTGGATTGTCCAGCATTATTTTATTTATTTATTTTAAAGTTTACAAAGCTAAGCTGTCAGATGGATATATTTGTGATGTGGAACACCATATATCATGTTCACATAGTGCTCAAGTATATACAATATTTTTAACCAAACATTTTTATTCTTAAAACTTTGAAGCGGTTTGTGATCCACAGGCCAGGGATCATTTTGTTGCTAAATATTTGGCATTTTTTAAATATCAGTTCTGTGTCAGTATTTTGTTCAGTTAACGGCCTAGGGTTGACCTAGCCTTCGTAGAATTTAAATATAACTGATGAAAGGGCACTGGGCAGACATTTCTGTCTACCCCTTAGTGGAATTCAAGCGTAATGTAATATGACCCTTGACCTTTACTCAATTATTTCAATATCAGCGTTCCTTCCTTTCGTTAAAAGCATTGTAATGTAATTAATTGTAAGTCAAGTGTGTGTATGTGCTTATAAATTATATTAAAATATAAGGAACCTTTTAGTTCATTATGTATCAATCGGGAAAAGATCATTACCTAGATAATTACTACAGGCTATGTGGAAAGACAAAGAAAATCATTTTATTAAGATATGTAGTTGTAGTTTATGTCTTGGGTTCGATTTCGAAGTATCGCCTCTACATATTACATGGAACATAAAACATAACTGACCAAATGTGGATGTTACTATATACAGTTCTGCCCAATCCTTCGGGGAATACATTCGTGATGTTATTTTTTTTTTTAAGTTTTCATTTTTTCCCTTTTTGTGGGTCGGTTTTTAATTTATCTACGACACAATAGCCTAATATCAACCGCTCGTCACCTTTTACGAAATTTAGTAGGTACGAGTATGTACCTACTTATGTGAAAAATCAATTATTCCCTATTTTTTACACTTAGGGATAGATGATTGTTTTCAAATTTTAATGAATAAATTATTGAGGTATACCCTATTCAATCAAAAAATCATCATCGAATACGGACTAAACTGTAACAAGTTTTGCGTGGTCAAGAATATACAAAAAAATACGTGACGAATAGACTGTCCTCCTTTTTTTAGTGGTTTATAAAGTGGGTCCTTTATGCCCGCTGTCACTTAGACTAGGCGACATGTAAAGGCAATCTCTAAATGAAAGCGCACTGTTTTTGCTCCACGCAACAGTGCAGTAATATGTACCTGCCGTGTAGTGCTATTGGTAACGGTCACAAGACATATCGACCGAATAAAATAGAAACCTGAAGCCAGATGTCTATTGAATTATAAAGACGAAGCGACGACGTTATTTTCTAACACTCTCATAAAATATAAAACCCACATGTATTTTATCTGTGAAAATAGAGCAATGTGCTCTTAGAACGTAGAATTCAGGAAGCGAAGTTATATTTTATGCAACAAAGAGGGGACTTGACTGTGGGGAAAGGCGAGCCCCGTGTTGTTAAAGATTTTTATGAAATGTGTCGAGTTTTCTCACACTTTTAGTGATATGAGTGGTTTTTTTTTAAGTGAAACGTATTTTGGGTAGGAGTAAAAGTTACGGGTTCGTGTTACCGACATGCTAACGCGACTGTGTTTTGTTCTGTATATATATGTCAATTGTTTATTGAATCGTCTCACTGCCAATTTCAATAAATAATGTCAATGCGCGATCTTAAACTGCTGCTTCTGATTCGCCCTATCAGGGTTATAGTTTCCAAACTCGGGCAGTGATTGGTTACAAACAAAGATTGATCTGGATTGAAATACGTTATTGAAATTGACAGTTAATAATAATTAGTACCTGGATGACCAAGCTTTACTTGGAAAAAACGACGTTTTCTAAAAATTAAACCTAGCTAGATCGATTCATCGCCCCCAAAACCCCCTGCATAATAAATTTCATGAAAATCTTTGGAGCCGTTTTCGAGATTCAGATAATATATGTATGGACATACATACATACTCGTATATACCAGAATTGCTCGTTTAAAGGTGTTAGATTGACTTTATTTTTTGTATGATTATTTTTCGTCATCAACGTTTTTATTCTTGTATTTCACTTTTATTTTATTTTTTAAGTCATATATTAGGTCTTTACCTATGAAATTGCCGTTCTGCAGTACTGGCCATTTCAAATCAAAATATTTTTTGTTTGGCTAAGAATTCTAATTTCAAATTAATTTTATTTTAAAAACATGGATTTTTTTTTCCAAAAGTAGTCATTTGTTTATTGATTAGTGTTACATTTTCATCGCATTTAAATCTTTTTCGTCATCATGGATACGTTAAAAATTCGAGTAATTATGGAATATGAGTACCGTCGTGGCAGCAACGCGGCACAAGCGGCACGCAACATCATCGACGTTTACGGAGCTAACACTACAAACCAACGCACTACCTGTTATTGGTTTGCTCGCTTCCGTTCTGGAAATTTCGACCTGAAAAATGAACCTCGCGGTCGTCCGAAGACTTTGGTCGACAATGACGAATTAAAGGCGATTGTGGAAGCTGATGATACACAATCTACGGCTGAATTAGCAGCAGCTTTCGACGTTAGCGTCAAAACAATATTGGTCCATTTGCGTCAAATTGGCAAGGTAAAAAAGCTTGACAAATGGGTGCCCCACGAACTCAATGATCGCCAGCGCGAAGTACGCGTCGAGACGTGCCTTGCACTGCTCAACAGACACACAAATGAAGGAATTTTGAACCGCATTGTTACCTGCGATGAAAAATGGATTCTGTTTGATAACCGCAAGCGCTCAGCAAGTTGGTTGGATCCTGGTTCAGCACCTAAACAATGCCCTACTCACCAGACCTTGCGCCTACAGACTACTACTTTTTCCAGAATTTGGATAACTTCTTGGCGGGAAAAAAATTCAATACCCGAGAGGCAGTACAAAATGCCTTTGAAGAATTTGTTGCCTCCCGTCCAGCTGATTTCTTTAAGAAGGGCATCAATAAACTGCCACTGCGTTGGCAAAGATGCATTGATTGCATGGGTGATTACTTCGATTAATACAAATAAAAAATACATGAAAAAAATTCATTTAAATTTTTTCATACAAAACGGCAATTTCATAGGTAAAGACCTATTATTACCATGTGGATGTTGCACCTACCGTGTTCCGTCTCTATGTGACCCTAAGACTGGTAGATCGCCTTTATATGATTATTTTTACTTGTGTATAAATTAAAAAAAAAAAACAAAATGTCGCGATGGGTGCCTCTTATTCACCGCATTCGGGTGTATAAGAGGGGCAAACAAGTACCTAATGTGCCTTTTTCAAAACATAATTATGTACTTTCTAAGGTTATTGATATCACTGACATCGGTGATGAAAGGTATCTTAACATACGTTTTCCGGCTCCTACAATACAGGTACATTAACCTAGCTCTGGAGCCAGGGTCTCATATTTTCTGTTATCTGTTTATGGAAATAAAAATAAATTATTATTATTATTCACTAGCTGATCTGACAGACGTCATCCTGGCAATGGCGCGAATTGTCAAAAGTTAAAATAGTCGGTAAGTTTTCTAAAAAATTCTAATGTTCCGAGCTATTTTCTCAGATTTTTCTTACACAAGAACCTTCTCCAGACAATAACAAGCACAACAAAAAAAGAATTAGCGAAATTGGTCCAGTGATGCCGTGACCAAGGGAAATGGGGACGAATTTTTATATACATATATATTTATAGAAGATGTATAGAAAAGTCTGAAATAGCCAATCCGCCTTGAGCAAGCGTGTTGATCAATACCTACTCATGCTTTTTCTGTATGAGAAGAGGCCTTTGCCCTTCAGTGGGACAGTAATAAGCTGATATCATATCAACTTAATGTTACCATTTCATGTTTTGTTGAAACCTGATTGAAATAATAATTATAATTTATACTGACTCATCAAGTATATTTTTTAATTTGGAACCACTTTTCCAGGTATATACTTATTAAATTTGTATTTCGCAAAACTCCATTTATAAATAAATAATTTTGTATAGCTTCTGAGTTTAAATAAATTATCACCTATTACCATTTTCTTGGAATAAATTAAGCAATGAGAATTTTATTATAGGTATTTTATTAATTTTAATATTTTGAGAAGCAGCTGATTATAATATGGCGGACAAACAATATTTTGTCGAATTTAAATAACAAAATGTTATATTATTCGTGGTTCATTTCAATATAATAAACATTAACCACTAAAAATGCATCTCCACAATTTTAAAATCCGAACGCCAAACCGACTCCGTACGAGAGAATATTTCGCTCTGGCAAGCCCATTCATTGGGTTCCGACGGACGTATTGGCCAACGGAACTACTCTAGCGCTCACGCTCATGGCTCACCCCTACGGAATACAGACAAAAAACGCGGGAAAGTTACATCGTTACATACGAAGCTCTTCGTAGTTTCACGTGGAACAGGGATTCTTTTTTTTTTATTTAACATTCTGCATGGTTTTACGAAGAAAAGAGTGTGTTTGAAATTTCTCAATTAGAATTTTGTTTTATTATTGGGTAACACTTAATTTTCCGCTTTGCGATGGTTTTATGCAAGAGTTAAATAGTTTTGAGCTTGGAAAATATTCATGGAGAATTGATTGACCGCTCTGAATTAAGTATTTTTCCCACACACGGCTATTCTTACAGTAGGCAGTTCGTAGGTGTAGAGTTCGCATTCGCTACTGTTGAACATGAGGTCATTAGTTCGATATCTGGGTCGGCCTAAGTGTTATTGGGTTTTATCACCTAAAATTTCGCAGTAGCACCCTTGAGTCTGAATGTGTGCAAGAATGATGGCAAACACTCGCCTCTTTTTTCATAAATATAACTTAGATATAACGGGCGAAATGTGGGTGTACTATTGGTACACCCCAGCTTATCTTTCGTGGAAATATGTGTGATTGTATAATGTTTATGTTATACTGATTGAAAACTCTATAAATATACCTTAGAATTTGTCCCAACATCCCAACTCTTGTTAAATCGTACTTAGCTAAAGTATGTAGATTACTAAGTAACCCAATAAACATCAAAACGACTGAATAAAAATACTTAATCCTAGCTTAACTGAGACTTATAACTGAACTTGCCACGGCATAACTATTAAAATAATTCAGTATTACAAAACTAACTTCGTTTCAAAGTTTCAGCTGTTTTTCGACCAAGTTCGGCATCAATTATTTAAAAGAAAATATATTCTTGAATATTTTTGAGATGGTTGCTTTTGTGGCTTCAAGTTGACGAAATATTCTTTTTTCCTTAACCTTTATTGTCCCACTGCTGGGCAAAGGCCAATGGGGGAACCCATAGCCTGCCAGTCTTCTCTCCGAGCGGTTTTCTCCGGCGAATCTCTTTCAAACGCGCCTCCCTCGGCAACGAGGCCCGTCTTCTGGCACTGAATGTATTTATATGTGTGGTATGTATGGCGGTATGTATTTTAAGAGTAAATTATGTACCTATTTTTACGGCTCAGTAAATCTGCATGAAGCTCCGCATACCAGTTGTAACCAGTATAAGCTGGTTTCACATACTATTGAAACGTTGTACTACTGACGAATATATCTTTTACTTGGGAACTGAATTGAAGAACAAGTTTAAAGTGAAGTTTACAGAAATATTTGAGGATTTATAACGACGAGTGGTCGCTCAGTGGTCAAAACTCGACCTTATGAGTTTTCTTTTTTTTAAAGACGCAGAGTGGCCTCCACAAGGTAGACGATCTGGTGAAGATTGTAGGAAGCCAATGGATCCGACCGATCGTTGTGTAAATCTTTGGAGCAGGCCTGTGTCTAGCAGCGGACGTCCTTTGGCTGAAATGATGATGACGATGAAGATGGTATTTCTGCACTCCTTTGCGTAATTATAAACTTGAACAATGCCAAATGTCACACTGCACCATACGTGCAATATCTTTAAAAATAATTCAGAAGTTTTAAATAAGGTTGATCGAAGGTTAAGCTACGCTTGCCGATGTCAGTTTGTGGATGGGTGATCGTTCGTAACATATCGAGACTCCTCCGTATCTAGCAAAGCACGCTAAGCCGTTGGTCCCGGCTCTTATTTGTAGATCATTGACAGTCGTTACGGGTCGTCAGAAGCCCGAAAGTCTGACAACTAATCTTGCGAAAGAGTATCGTGTAGCCCATTAACTTATTTTTTTTTTTTTTTTCTTAAAAAAAAACGTTGCCCCACACAAGGAATTTCTCCTGTATTGTGGGTGCGTTTACAAACATTTAAACTCACATACACAAACAGCCAGACCCGGAACAACTACCTGTAGGCCATACAAATATTTGTTCCGTGTGGGGATCGAACCCACAACACGCGGCGCAGCAGCCGATGGCTCAACCACCACGCCAACCGTGTCGTCAAAATAAATGGGTTTAATGGTTAAATGGGTTATGGTTTAAGTTAACTGGGTTGTTGAGGTCAGATAGGCAGTCGCTCCATGTAAAATTCAGGTATTCAGCTGCATCTGGTTAGACTGGAAGCCGACTCCAACATTGGGTAATGGCTAGGCAGATGATCGTAGTAGTGTCTTGATACAAAAGTAGGAAGTCTTAAGACATGATACAATATCGTGAGCAGCAGTACTAGTCTGTAAAAACCTCACCGTGGAAGTTTACGTGAAGTGAGTTGTCATCCCATTATAAATGCTTCACCATCACCTCACCTAAGCTTTCAAGCCGAGAGATTTTTATAGAACCATCATTCAGTCATCATTTACCCTTGATCGATCCTAGATTGGGTCTAAGCACTGTAATGCTGGCAAAATACAAAAAAAGCTGAATTATTGCATAACGTTAAAATACAAATTGCAAAGTCAATGCCCATCTTTTAACGTCCTTCTGTTACAAACAGGGCAAAAACAATGTAATCTTGCACACAAAAACAGTGTTTAGGGGACACCCGGATTTGAACCGGGGACCTATCGATCTGCAGTCGATTGCTCTGCCACTGAGCTATATCCCCGATGCATGTTGATTCCATAAATTGATACCATAATTACACGTGAGGCTTCTTTTGTTATTCTGGGTATTGCTAGACAAATATTTCTACAGATGTCGTATTGAGTATTAGAAAAAGAATGGTGTATTAAGAAATAAGTAACCGTCTGCTTTTGAGTGCAAATCGTATCAAAATTGTTGCTTATTTAACAAGTAAAAGTTAGACTAGACATTGCTGTAGATTCCCTTATTACAAGCTGGAATTAATTTAGGTTATTTCCATCTCTTTCTCTCTTATAAAATAAGAAAAGGACTTACAAGAGCTGCGGAGTCCATAGAACAAGTAACATTTCTTCAACTAAGCCTCCTTGAGGCCTGCTGGAAATCAGCCTCTAGCATGTTATGCCCTATCTTTTATATACGATCAGTCAGTCCAACATATCCATCGTGGGGCAACGTTTTATTGAAAAAAACATTGACCATCCATTTCTCCAGTACACAATAAAATGAGATCGAGTTCCAACTGCTGAAAATCTCCCTGGTAATGAGTTACCAGGAAGTCTCTTAACAGGATCCGTGCACAGGTTGGTCGAAGCAGGGCAAACCTGCTCAGGTGGAAATTTATAGACTACAACCTGGTGTGCAAGTGTGGTGCTGCTACCCAAACGATGGAGCACCTGGTAACGTGTCCTGCGTGCTCTGATACCACGTTGCAGGATTAATAGACGCTACTGATAGCGCACAAGCTCGCAGCTTTTTTTTGGGCAGACTCTGTAAAGAATGCCGTCGACACGTTAAGAAGAAGAAGAATAAACCCTTTGCTCCTACAACCACCTTTCAGCAACAAAACGCCACAGAAGCAGATGCTCTTAACAAACTGCTACAATATTTAAAGCCAGTTACACAAGAGGCGCAACACATACGCCCGTTCCGAGTAATCGAGCGGCGGCCCATTGTTCATTCTCCCTACGTAGATACAATTCAAACGCGCACGTTGGGTGTGTAACTATGGTACCTGGTTCCACGAAAATAGATAAAGCAGTAGGTTAATAAAGAACAATAGAAATTGCTTGTGATACTGCTGAGCTCAAGGGGGTTGGCTTTGGGTCAAAGGTCTTTCCAACAGAAATGTGCTTAGCTGCTTCATGTGTATACACGTCGGTTGATCAATATGTATTCCATTAAGTTTATGAATGATATAGGATTTAATGGCTTCTGTGCAATGATGCACTTAGTTCGATGCACTTATTTAATCACACACAACAATAATTTGAATCGAGTAAAGTGCCGGGATGTTTTAATTCGGGGGCAATCAGAATCAGAATCAGAATCAGAATTAATTTATTTCTCTAGTTTTAATATTACATAGTATCACTTAAAAATCTCATTTTACAATTGCGTGTTTCATTTTGTCCGTAGAGTAGGAGCTTTTGAAACCTATCCTGGTCGTTTCCTCTATTACTAGTACTTATATAATTTTTTCGGGGGCAACTTGATCATCGGCGCAGTGGAGAAGACGAGCTTTAAACAGCCAATCAGAAAACCTCCTTACAATAATGATAAATCATTTATTTTGGACACAAAATATTCCATATTATTATACAAAAAAGAACTTAGTACTTCTTAAAAGCTACGTGATAATATATGCACTTAATTTTAAAAACAAAGAATACAATATTCCAGTTTGCCAGGAATGACACACCACATGATACTGTTAGTGCTTGCACTCAATCTTTGTAAGACAAAGATTGCGTGAAATTACAAATCTTAGAAACATTTGTCCAAATGTTTGTAAGATTTTTTTGTAAGATTTCTCGAGATCTACTAACATTTGTTCCGGGTGTTCTGGGTATTTGCTATGTATAATAAAAATACCCATCTATGTAATGTATTGTATTAAGTATATCAGTTATCTAGTACCCATAACACAAGCTCTGCTTACCTTGGGGCTAAATGATGCTGTGTGGATTGCCCAGCATTATTTATTTATTTATCTTTTAAGCAAGGACGCTGCACCCTTGTGTCTGATAGCAGCAAAACAGTCAGTGTGCGCAACAGCAAACATACCTAACGCGCTTCAGAAGCGAATGTACTAAACACGAAGAGCATTGACAGATTTCAGAGTACAGCTGTAGCTTTACTAAACCTTAACAATTAATGATACAAGATAAATTTCCATCATTTTTTAAAGAGCTAGAGAGTGAACATAAATGCATGAGTGGCTCTTACTCCCCACCAAAATTTGTGTGATTCAACTTAGAAAGATTTTGACTGAACACAAAGTCCCTTTTGGGTCAGTCAAACTCTCTAAGAATAAAGGCCCAAATGTCTGCCTGGGTAAAAAAGAAGTCATTCTAATAAGTCAGAAAATAACAAAATGTTACACACGTATTTTTTGGTTTATCATATTAATAAAAAATGCCTACCATAAAAAGCATTAAAGTAGGAATTTGGTAGGGCAGTTGGAGTCACTACGGCACAGGTATTTATAAAATCTACATAGACGTGACATCATGCAACATTTCATTTCACAGTTCTTGTAAAGGTTAAAAATTTCCTGTGCAATATTTTTTTAATAATATTCCTGATGGACAAAATAATATATTTTAGACAGCACGGTTGGCGCAGTGGCTGAGCGATCGACTGCTGCGCCGCGTGTCGTGGGTTCGATTCCCACACGGAACAATTATTTGTATGGCCTACAGGTAGTTCTTCCGGGTCTGGCTGTTTGTGTATGTGAGTTTAAATGTTTGTAAACGCACCCACGATACAGGAGAAATCTCCACACTAGGAATTTCTCCTAATTTGTTTATTTTTTTAAAAGAAAAAAAAAAAAGAATATTGTAAGTCATCATCCCTGTAGCGAAAAATAAATCAACTATTCTGTAAAAATCACCCCGTGGAAACTTGGGTAAAATGAGGATTGAAGTGAGCTGTCTGTGCTTGGGTGACAACACTGACCCGAGGTGGCGGCGCGTAGTGTTACACGCGCACCCCTCTCAGACGTCAAACGCCTCACTCCCCCCTCAATCTGAGGAGATCCACAGCGGCGAGCCGGCACCAGCCGGGGGTTGTGGAAAGATCATGCGTACCCGCGACCCCAGCGTAAGTGTGAGATGGAACACCAGGGTGGTTTTTAGTCAGTAAGACTCTGACAGACCCCATGAGCTTTTTCACATTCATCGCTAATTTCACTCAAGTTCTCACCACGCCATCGTCGCCTTAGAGTATAAAGCTCGGGAATGTACTTTGGTAATTTTAAGTTTACGAGTATTACTTTTTTGAATAGAAGAAACCTCTTGATGTACGCCTTAATTACACACAATAAGTTGATTAACCTATAATGCCTTTTAAAACGGTTCACGGTGTAAAGAAGCTGTAGTAATAAAATTATACTGGGCAGAGTTTTTTCTTCAACCTATAAAGTAACCTCTTTCGCAAATAGGGGGGTTTCACTCTAGGGCGACTATATAAGACCACTGTTGTCTCATCTAAACCTTCTGTCTCACTTTACCCGGCTTCGTTATCCAGCTTTTTGTGTTAGGCTTTGCAAACATTTTTTTTTTATTGTAATCCATTTTAAAATCCCTTCGGTTTTTGACGGCACGTTTTTTAAATCATAGGTGCGTTCCTGCATACAGATTTTGTTCGTGGATGTACTGAAAATTAAGTGGTACACTCGTGCACTGAATGTTTTGAATATCTGTTCGGTTGAATCGGTTTGATTCGTTATGTAAAAGCTTGTAGTTATTTTCATGGTGGGAAGTGTGATATGCCGAAAAGCCATTTTTTTATTTATTCGTATACTAGCGGATCTAACAGACGTCGTCCTGACCGTACAGCGCCACCTACCGGTTTCAATCGTGAATCTAAACTATCCAGGGCGCCACTTAAACGCATACAAAAAAAAAAAACAAACACAACAGTTACTGCTAGTATGATAAACTTCTTACTTTATCGTATGGCTCATAATAAGTTAGCTGTTGAACTAGGATAAGGGAAAACAGACCACTGACAAATTGGTGTTTCAGTTAAAAAGATTTAATTATTTATTCATAAAAACAACATCTACACATCAACACAACATCTGTACAACGTACAACATCTTACAAACTACTCCAAGATTGTTATTAATATCTTAGAGATATGGGATACCAAATGTTTTTATCTGTACCCACGTGTCTTCGTATGCCACTTAACTCCTAAACGACTGGACCAATTTTAATGATTCTCTTTTTTCATGTTTGAGTGAGTTGCTGGATGGTTAAGATTTACAATTGGACCCGGTAGGTCGACACCTACCGGGTCAAACACGTCGGTGTTTGACCCGGTAGGTGTCGACCTACCGACAACGTCTACCGAATCCGCTCCAATCAGACGTAAACTAACATTTTTATAAATAAATAAAGTGGGAAGATTTGATTGTTTGTATGTTTGTTTTTAAGGGATAAACTCAAAAACTCCTGAACCGATTTTTAACATTCTTACACCAATAAAAAGCTACGTTATCATCGAGTAACATGGGCTGTATTTTATTTCCAAGACTATGCATGAAATATGGATGCAGGGGATGTTGAAGCCGAGAGGGAAAAGCACGAAATCCACACAGAGAAAGTCGCTGGTTAAGCTACTACTTTCTAATAATATTCTTGTCTGTGCTGAGCGCAAGTTCTGCCAGCCACAGCCAGAGTTACAGTTGTCGAGGGCCGTCAGTTCCTAAGGGTGTCAAACTGAAATCGATGACGCTCACTGACACGCTTAGTTTATAAGGAAAGTGATCCAAGGCATCTGCAGCCTTTGCTCTCAATACTCAGGTTAGAAGATATTATAGAAAGTATCTGTGACAGTTCACTGATACTTTCTATAATATCTTCTTCTTTTTTATTTTCTTCTTAAATAAAAACGTTGCCTCACACTAGGATTTTCTCCTGTATCGAGGGCGCGTTTACAAAACATTCAAACTCACATACACAAACAACCAGACCCGGAACAACTACCTGTAGGCCACACAAATATTTGTTCCATGCGGGAATCGAACCCACTACACGCAGCGCCGCAGCCAATCGCTCAGCCAATGCGCCAAGCGTGCCGCGTGCGTACATATACCGAAACTCAGGCTTTTTTTTGATAAGAGGTGATCATCAACAACTTTTTTTTAGATGACCTATTATGAGATTCGCAAAACTACCAATGGAACCAAATTAAGTGGTCGTTCGATCGATGGTTTTTGTGGCGTAAAAGTCTTCGTCGAAAGACGCAGCGTGGGTAGGCCCCCACAAGGTGGACCGATGATCTGGCAAATTGCAGCCGATGGATGAAGGCAACACAGGACCGATCGTTGAAGAAATCTTTGGGGGAGACCTAAGTCCAGCAGTGGACATCTATTAGCTGGAATGATGAATGGATTACGTATGTAAAATTCCCAACGAACGGGATTTCCTATATTTACACATACATTTTCGAATTACATTAATAAAATGTTTCTGATTTCTGCACGCAGTGGTAAGGGCGAAAACAAACAAGCGGCTTTTTTCCTCTTTAATCGTTTTATTCAAACAATGAACGGAAGCGGGTTCGGGGTTGTTTTTAGACAGATTTTCGCTAAAAAATTCGGATATTTTTTATGTTCACCAATTTAATGCTGGAAATTGACCTAGATTAACGTAGATTGAAATACTCGGTATGATGTGATGGGTTCCGATAGATCATTTATTGTCTGTCTGTAAAGCCCGTTTTTCTCAGAAGTAGAATATGTTACATAAAAATATTAGATTACACAATAACAAACTTATATTTTTATTTAGAGCAAGGATGTGGAAATCTACATCACAGTCTGTGGTGTCTTTTCTGAATTTCACAGCGTTATGCTGCAGTAGGTACCTACTTTTTTATTTTTACTCGTTGTTAGTTTTAATTTTAGTCGTTCGTATTTCTTGCAACCGGCGCGGCGGCGCGGCGTGCGTGTATGACCAAATATATGAACGTAAACGAAGCAGAATGAGTATGCATGGATCGTTGCAGGTGGTTTTTATCTTTGGCCGACAGTAGGATTTTCCCCTGTATTGTGGGTGCGTTTACAAATATTTAAAGCCACATACACTAACAGCCAGACCCGGAACACCTACCTATAGGCCAATTTTTCCTTCGATCCAGATTTCAAAATACATAAGACGTGTCACTAGATGACTAGAATGAAGCCACGGTCAGCCGTGCAGTCTTTAGACGGTACCCTCAGGGCAAGAGGCCAGCTCGCACTTGTTTGGTTTCATTCCTATTCTGTTAAAAGCTTATTTCAGGAACGAGTAAAAAGAGAGAACGAACCAGTTAAAATAATATTTGTATAAAATGCTAACTTTAGTAAATCAAAGTGAATTGCGCAATGAAAACCATCGAAACTGTGAAACGTCGATTTTGTGATTGAAAAGTTAGTGGGATTTTCGCAGTTTCGAGAGTTTTCAAACGAAATATGGAAATAGTGTATTTAACTGTTGTTGTAACTATTTATAATTTTACTGAAATTAATAATAAATAAAAATATATTAGCAAAATAAAAATATTTCCCAATTTATACTGTATTAATAATTTTATTGATAAAAATAAAATTAAATAAAATTCATTTCATTCAGACTATTTTTGCATGTGCATAAGATGTTAGTATTATTGTATGTAAAATCTATGTTAAACTAATTAAAATAAAAAATATGTCCCAGTATTAATGTCAAAATTTAAAATTACATTCCATAAATTATTCTATTTATAATCACGTTATTAAAAGTATTCAGACCTATGTATAAGCAGTTTTATAAACCTATCCCACTCTGCTGAATCTGGACTTTCAGTGATGATCATTAGGATTCTGTTGCCACTAACACTAATTCGACGCATCAGTGAGGCTGACTTTTTGCGCCTTACTGCGTATAAGTCATCCACACAAGTCATCAACATAAATATAAATATAATATTACTAATGGTTCCGCCATTAGTAATTTTATATTTATATTTATGTTGAAACTGATTTAAGTGTAGATTCTAGAATTTTATTTTAAATAAAATAAATATCAATCGCCATTAATACTAATTATTCAATATCGAATTACCTACTTTGATTTGCCCTCCTGTGAAGAACTAGCTTTGTAGTTCGATAGTGTTTGTTGCGGCAGCTGAAGTATAGTATAAGCTACGTATATACTAGTGTACATCAAGTCTGATTGTGTTAGGTACCATAGGAAAAATCTTACCTCTTAAGAAAGCCCAGCTTAGATTAGACCTTAGGGTACATTTCGATTGTTAAAACATGGACTCACACTCAAGTTTCATAGTGATTATTAGTTAGATAAGACAATAATTATAAAAGGCAAAACTGAATCAAAGCTTGTGAGTTCTCGTTACCGGCTAATGTGACGAGTTGCGCTAGTACCAGCCTATTACTGTCCCACTGCAGGGCAAAGGCCTCTTCTTATACAGAGAAGGCACGAGCATTAATCACCACGCTTGCTCAAGACGGGTTGGCGATTTCAGACTTATATTAAGTATATAAGTCCAGGTTTCCTCACGATGTTTTCCTTCACCGATGTCAGTGATGTCCAAGATAAACTTAGAAAGCACATATGAATTGAAAAACTCACATTGGTACTTCCCCAGGTTTGAACCCACACCCTCGTGCACAAGAGGCGAGGCCTAAACCACTGGACCATCAGGACAATTTTCATTAGTTGCGCTAGACTGACAGTTATTTCAAAATTTTCACTTTAGTTGGGTTTCCAATGACTGCCTCGTCTTTTTATTCAACACTTTTATTTATTACTAGCTGTGCAACGTGGTTACATGCGCTCCTAAGGTTTGTACAGTGATGTTAAATAGCTTTACCTTCCCTAAGGATAGGAACATCAAAAACAAAAATAAGTTTACAAATCCGACTGGTAGAGTAGCAGAAACTTGAAATTATGCTCGTTCTCTTTGGCTTCCTTATAACACGTCATAACATATTTTTTTTAATTTTAATGGAGGAGTCTTGGTGACCTGCTTGACAGGCCTTCAGCCTAGTTTGAGCACCAGTCTTCCACAATATAATGCCCCTCTTATATATCACCATAGAAATAAGACTAGCAATTAAGAATAATGTTGTGGAGAAAACACACTATTACTATTATTATTAATTAATTATGGTACTATGGATCTTGCTCTCACATACAAGTTCTTGCTTAAGACCTCACACATAAACAAAATAAATAAACCAAAAAATACTTTAAGATGCACTCCACTACACACGGTGACCGTTTTATTATTCAAGACAGTGTCTTAAATATTTCGGAACGTAAAGAACAGGAGCGGAATCACATTTCGGAATAAAGTCTGGAACCGGCTTTTATATATTTATGTGTATTGCGGTAAATATCAGCGCATGCGATGATCTTTGGGCAATGGTATTGAATGTTAAGCCCTTGGAGCTCGTGGCTCAGAAAAAAAAGCCACGCGTGTTGATCGTTAGTTGTTTTATTAATAACTTCTTTTGTATCTAACAAATTTGTAACACCTTTTGTTTTTAGTTTTTGTGTATCAAAATCAAAATCAAAATTCATTTATTCAAATTAGGATGAGAATCAGCACTTTTTGAACGTCAAAAACGTTTACATAAGACAGTCCCCCAAAACGCCCACCCTTCACCACTTCCTAGTGTTTTTGCTGGTATAGTACTAACAACCCCACTAACGATATCTTTGCAAAAATATATGGACTCTGAAATAAAGATTATTTATTATTACGAGTATACATAAAGGAGGCCAACAAAACCCAATACAAGCTTACACAAACATATGTCTACCAATCTTGAGGTACACGTGCACCAAACAGTAGAAATTCCTAGTGTTTGTCAACGTATTTAAAAAAAAAAGAAGAAATAAAGAGAAATGAAAATAATAAAAGCTGGTCTATTCTGAAGTGGAGGCGAAGTGAGCTGTCATCTCATACTAATTAATTCTAGGGATTTACTTCACTGTTCACTTTACGCTCAATGCTCCTACGTTTTCGCGGGAGACATTTTTACAGAATAGCACCGCAGTATTCTGTATTCAAATACTTATTTCCATTTGATGTTATTTCCGCTTCAACAAATTTCAACTTTACGTGAGTAAAATAAAGTTAATTTCAAAATTACTAGAAGGAACTTTTGAAAAAGCAAAGTTGCCAGTAGTGCAACTGTACTTTATATGATGGTTTTAAAAGTTATTTTACCGTAAACTCATTTTTGTTTGCGTTTCTGAAAACTATATTACGAATGAATGTCGGCTGTTCGTGGTGGCCCAGTGTTTAAGGCGTCGCTTCTCATGTACGGGGTTGTGGGTTCAAAACCAGACGAGAACCAATGTAACTCTTTTAATTCCTAATAATGTGCTTTCTGATTTTCTTTATCTTAGACAGGAAAAAGTCGAAAGAAAACCTGAACTTGAAATCTGAAATCACCTTGAGCAAGTATAATGATTAGTTTCGCGCCTTTTTTATATAAGAAGAGGCCTTGCAGTTGGACAGTATTAAGCTGGTATTATACCTATATTGTTATGTTTGTATTTCAAACGTTGGTTACCTAACACCCGAAAATAAATTAATTTTCCATCCAAAGGGTCCTCAGTTTTCAGTATTGAAACAATTTACCAATTCTTGGAAGGATTTCACAGGTAAGTCGTAGAAAAGATTTCGTTCTCAAATTGATATTTGATATCAAAGAGCACTTGGAACTAGAATAATATCATTATTTGGAGCTAGGGTTGCCATAACTAAAGTCTTCCAACCAGGACAAGAAACACAAATACCCTGGATTTTGGAGCCAGGAAAAATCAACATTTAAAATATCAATTGCACACAATATAAAAATAAATGAGGTCTTCCAAAGAAACAAAACAGATTCTTCTCGAATTTTAAAGAAAGTATTAGCAGTCTAACAACTTTATTTAAATGAAAATGAAACAAAAATTATAACTTTAAAATCCGGACTATAAATAAAAGCTCACCCGGACGCTCCCCGGACGCCCTCTAAACTAGGACAAATCTGGGGAATCCCGGACGATTGGCAACCCTTGGAGCAGTATATTTTATACTTCACTATTTATTTGAAATAAAGTTGAAAATCTGGTTAATTGTTAAGCGAAATCCACAGTTACCCATTTAAGTGGAATCGTAGAGGTCATATATTATTATCCTAAAGTCAATGTAATACGTAGAAATAATATCAAACTATAAAAATATTACTACGTTGAAAAATAAAATTTCGCATACATCCAATAAGCTGTTTCAAGCCAGAGTCGGGCTGTGTTATTGGGTTTTTCCATATGGAATTTTCCAGTAGTCCGAAGTGATGGTAGATAAAAAAAAAATATAATAAGTAAATCATTAAAAAAATCAATGGTTTTGACAATATTACTAAATATTGTTTTTATCAATAATGTACATGTATATAATTGATAAAAACAATAATTATTATTCTTGAATTCAATTGTGTATTAATAAAACAGTAAGACTATGTATCGCATTCAATATCCAGTGTTCTTCCCCCTCTCTCATACTTGTCACATCTATCCTGCATCTATGCTGTGCCTGTCAGGGTCCATAACTGGTGACTTACATCCTTATTTCCCTGCCAACTATACATATATCCACTATGGTAAGAAATAAGGAATCGAAAATTGAAATAAATAAATTGTTATGTTATTTAGGTAATGGCATATTTCAAGAACAAAACCGGTCAAATCATAGGGCTCCTTAGCATTTCACAACTATAATGGTACCAGCTAAGAAAATAACAAACTAAGCACATTTTCCTTATAAACCTTAGAGGCGTATTTACCCAGTAACGTGCGCGGCATCTGAGGAGCAAAACTAAATTATCTGTCACAAAGCTCTCGCGATGTAAACAGACAAACAACTTCGTTAATAGTGGAACAAGACGGAATTGTACAACACTCGAGTTTCTGAGAACGCTGAATACACATCACTACAGGTCTGAGTGCGAAGTGGGTGATAATTTAAGTGCATACAATTATATACTCCTGTGAATAAGGACTTGAGATGTATGTAGAAGTTATGGTTTCGCTGGATAGTATGAAAAATGATATAAAAAATAGTTACTTGCTACATACTTGCTTGGAAAATCTCATTCTAATGATACTAATGATAGTGTTATATGGCTAGAAATAATATTGATGGGCAAATAGACCTGTATGGAAGAAGATGACATGGCAATTCAAAGTCAAAGTCAAATATAATATGAAAATATATGTGAATCGGTGAAAATTGAAATTTGTGGACATAATAATAGTAAGTAGACAAAAGATAGTGTTTAGTTAGTCAAGTTTTTGCCCGTTCTGCTACAACTGTGAAATAAACTAGCTGTGTGTGTGGGTGTGTGTGTATGTGTATCTGTGTGCATGTATAGCTGTATGTGTGTGCTATCAAATGCAAAAGAATTTTTCAAATTCTACTGGTATAGCAAATGAAAGAACAAGCCCAATGATACTAACGACAGTGTTATGTGGCTAGAAAGGGGGTGACTAATATTATTTATTATCATATTAATATCAGGGCAAATAGAGATGCATAGAAGAAGATGACATGGCAATTCAAAGTCAAAGTCAAATATGATATTCATGAAAATATATGAAATAGCGAAAATTGAAATGTGTGAATAGGGATGTTTTTACGAAAACACGCCTCCTTTCAGTAAGAAGACCAAACAAAGTGTAATCATCAAGTTTTTGTCCCTTTCTGCTACAACTGTGAAATGGAATAGCTGTGTGCTGTGTGTGCGTTCATAGCTGCATGTGTCTGTGTTATAGATGTGTGTGTAAAAATTGAGCTATCAAATGCAAAATATTTTTTTTTAATTTTACTGATAGTTCCAAAGATTAGCGCGTTCAGAACACAGACTATTCTGTTTTATTATACTTATTACTATTAAAAGATGTAACGAGCAAAGTTTGCGACTGTATGTCATCGATTCCTTGACTATACAAATTTGTGAATGGGCAAATATAATAATAAAATTTTGTCACGCGCGGACGCCACGGCGGAGCAAAGGCCTCTGCTCATACGAGCATTAATCACTACTCTTGTTCAAGGCACGTCGTATATTAATTATAAGTTCAGGTTTCCTCACGATGTTTTCCATCACCGTTGTCAGTAATGTCTAAGATAAAGTTAACAAGATCATATGAATTGACAATATCACATTGGACACAGTAGCTCAAATTTGAACCCACATTTTTGTGCATTAGAGATGAACCCTTAACCACTGGGGTATGATGACATGTAAATGGACTACAGTCGGACTTTTAATTCGATGCTATAATTTGACAGAACGAATGTCACATAAAACACTAAGAAAATTACAATGGTGGTGCATAGTTAAAATAACCAGCAAGGTTACAACTGCACTAAACAGCATTAGAACCTACTTTGAGGTAATTTTATTAACAGCTTTATTGGTGATGTTATTCAAAAAAGTCAGGTGCGTAGTTCTTCCAACCAGCGTGCGTGTATGACCAGATGTATCAACGTAGATGAAGCCAAAGGAGTATGTAAGGATCATAGCAGATGGCGTTCTATAGTTTCTGCCAACCCCCGTAAGAAAATGCGTGTATAGTGTATGTACTGTACTAAACTCTACTAGAATCTACTTAGTAGATTATATTATTTTCGGCACACCAGTTTTTTTTCATGTTTTAGTATCTTAGGTTAATAAAGCCTTCAAATACGAAATTAAAAAAAAACGGTTCAGTTGTGTGGTGTCAAAATTCCAATCGAAAACGGCTCAAGCTTCTGTAAGAACTGTTACTAGAATATACAGTTTTTTTCATACCGCGAACTAGTAACATTCCCGGTAAAGCACGCTACTACAAGTGTGTTTCTATTTCGATTAAGTTTCCAATATGTAGGCAAGCAGAGATTGCAAAATCACAGCCGCGTTTGGTGGCTGTTTTAACTAGTTTTTTAGTTTCATATTCAGTCATACAATCTATCTCTCTCTCTCTCTCTCTATTTTGCTAACATTCCTATATAACACACACATACATACATATATACATCACACATTCACATTAAAAAATGTCATGATGGCCCAGTGGTTTAGGCCTAGCCTCTTGTGCACGAGGTTGTGGATTCAAACCTGGGCAAGTACCAATATGAGTTTTTCAATACATATGTACTTTCTAAGTTTATCTTGGAAATCATTGACATCGGTGAAGGAAAACATCGTGTGGAAACCTGGACTTATATAATTAATATAAGTCTGAAATCGCCAACCCGCTTTGAGCAAGGGTGGTGATTAATGGTCGTGCCTTCTGTGTATGAGAAGAGGCCTTTGCCCTGCACACTACTGGTACATCCACATTTAACTACTTGTCTCTTTTAACAACTTACAATAGCGCTCTGTTTGATATAACTTTTATTATGTTGTGGAAAATGTCGGAAGTACACATTTATATAGTATTGTAGTAGTATACATTTATAACTCTTGTATATTTAAAACTTAGTACATAATATAAGATTTTAATATTTAGCACTGCTTATTTTCCCAAATAAAGAAAATTATAAAAAAAAAAAAAAACATTTTAATTGCCTGTCGGTGTGGATGTTTTGTACCTTTCCAGTGGTATTTAATTAATGCAACTTCATAATAACAGTATATACTTATTGGCTTCAAAGTCAATGTAGGCAAAACATACAAATACTATAGCGTGTCCAAATTTTTGAAAACTGTATTTGTATGTGCCTGTATCTGAACCAACAACCTTGTGCATGAGAGGCGATACCATAACCTCTGGGTTATCACGGCCTGTTTAATTTTTTAAGTAAGAACTTTTTTGCCGCATTGACCGATATTTGCTAGGGGCAAATTTTATGGGTTCGACACGCTGATGTGTGTCGCGTCAGACTAACAGTTATTGCAAAGTTTTCACTTATGTTGGCAGTGCCCAAGACTGTTTTTTTTTCGTAAGTAGGGCTGTTTCTGTATGTGACTTTATATGTATATTTGTCAAAACACCCACGATACGAGAGAAATTCCTGATGTGGGGTAACGTTTTGTGACGCGTTCTGGGATACTTGACTATGTGCAAATGTCATGATGATGATATTTCAAAAGCCCATACATTTTGGCATACCGTGTACAGCCGTTCTACCATATTACATATATTTTTGCAAATGCGGCCACAGATGTTGACGCCTATCGGCGGAACTTCATACCATGACTTATAATGAGTAATGTAATGAGATAATGCGGATACAGACGGTACCGTCTATAGGCGGTCTGTAATATTACATAAACAATCGAGATAACGTCATGAGGCGGTCTGTCCCGGAAAGTGTTAAAAAAAGGAAGAAAGAATACGCTTCAATTGAAATTCTAATCTTATCCGGAACCCATTAATTATTCCCCGACCAAAACTCACATAAGTACTCTTGTAGATAGGGTAAAATTCATAGGTGATAATAAATCTAGAATGTTCTCCCACAAATAATATTTATGTGACCGTAATTCCAGCATAACATTGTTTTAACACCGAAACCTTGAAGTTTAACGATAGTATGAGTAATTAATGGCGTTATTCTAATAAATTCTGCCCATAAATGAATTTGTACCATAAAAGAGTTTTACACGTTACCTAAGGGAAGGTTTTTAGGATGCTGTCAATATTAGTGTCATAAATTTTAGGGATGAAATTGTCTTTGGCTTCATTACTTCCCTTCTTAATTTGTCTATGGTAGACTAATACTTTTTTGACATCATATGACTCCTGTTCCCCGAAGGGTTGGGTAGAGTTGCACCTATAGTTACACCCACATTTCGCCAGTTATATTTAAGTCCTATAAGGGGGCGAGCCTATTGCCATCAACTGGGCACAAATTTAGCGTCCGAAGTCTATGGAAAAATTCCAACTGGAAAATCTCAATAACACTTTCCCCGACTTGGTAATTGAAGGCTCAACAGTCGCGATTTTTTTGCGCAAAAAAAAACACTTTCAAAATATCATTGGGTAAGATACGAAAATTAAGAAAAATACCTAGAACTTAGGCACAGTCGACGTAAATAGTCAAAGCTCGGGTCCAGAATCATGAACTGAAGTCATGGTATCAGTTCGACCGATGTGAGACGGTGGGCGAAGGTCCACTTGCGATGCAGGAGGTTGCGGGTTCGAGCCCCGCCTTGGGACAAATCTTTGTACGATCTACAAAGATTTGTTCCGGGTGTTTTGGGTATTTGCTATGTATAATAAAAAATGTATATCTATGTAATGTATTGTATTAAGCATATCAGTCATCTAGTACCCATAACACAAGCTCTGCTTAGCTTGGGGCTAGATGATGCTGTGTGGATTGTCCAGCATTATTATTCTTTTATTTATTACTATTTTGTGCGTCGATGTCCTTCCTACTCTATAAAATCATCTCAGTAACATCGCGTTTGTCTATGGACGTGAACTAATGTGCCCCTAGCTCGCCTTTCCCGCTACAGCCTCCGTGTTCCTAGAAAATCACAGAGAATGATGTGGAAAATCTATCAGGGTCTCACGCTGTACATGGCCAGGGACTTGTAGAATAAAATAGACTACAACCAGATTTTCTTGGCTTCTTTTTGTTTTTATTTTTGCGGTAAAACAAACCGGTACACATGTTTCTTTCTAAGTTTATCTTGGACATGTGTGTGAAGGAAAACATCGTGAGGAAAACTGGACATATATAATTAATATAAGTCTGAAATCGCCAACCCGTCGTGAGCAAGCGTGGTGATTAATGCTCATGCCTTCTCTGTACGAGAAGAGGCCTTTGCCCTGCAGTGGGACAATAATAGGCTGGTACTTTACTTTACTTTTTTTTTCTACACATGTTTCTTAATTCGCAACTAAAGTTTTGCAATATCTTACTGATCGTACGTAACTCTGTTTGTTTGTGTATTTGTTACTTATTCACGAACGGCTGATCGGTTCGAAAGGAAATTTGTCAAGGTGATAGATTGTATCCTAGGGAAGGACACAGGATTTTTAATCAGCGACTTTGTCTTCATACGCTTTAACTGACATTCACGCAGATGAAGTCGCGGGTAAAAGCTGGTAGAATATTTAGGTATAAATGAGTACCTCACAACGTTATCCAAAAATAATAAAACAAACTAATATTTGGACAACCTAGGCTAGGTTCGCCACTGATTAAAAATATAAGGAAAATAAGGTTTTGTTTCATGTTTTGTGTACCGACCTGAGGTTATTTTGTTTTTCATTATTTTTTTTTCATCTGCCTAGCCTTTTCCCAACTACGTTAGGGTCGGCTTCCAGTCTAACCGGATGCAGCTGACTACCAGTTTTATACATGGAGGGACTGCCTATCTGACCTCCACAACCCAGTTACTAGGCCACCCCTTGGTAAGACTGTTTGTCAGACTTTCAGGCTTCTGACTACCCGTAACGACTGTCAAAGATCTACAAATGACAACCGGGACCAACGACTTAACGTGCTTTCCGAGGCACAGAGGAGTCTCGATATGTTACGTACGGTCACTCATCCACAGACTGACCTCGTCAAGCGTAGCTTAACCTACGATCAACTCGTGCGGCTGTTTTCATTTAGCCACGTGCTCCTCTTGTTTTTCATTAAATGTTTTCATTAATAACCCATCGTAAAGTTGCATCAGTCTTATCAAAGAGAATCAAATGTTAAAATATTGGCATTAGATACCTACCGGCTATCATCCGTAGTTCTTTGACAGTCATTACGGCGCGTCAGAACCCCATAAGTCAGTTCAGTTCAGTTCATTTATTCAAAAAAACAATATACATTGTATGTGAATTTTAAATCTTAAAAAAATAAAAATAAAAACATGCAGCACAAAAAATATGAATTAGTGATAGAGCATTAATTAACATTACAATAAAATAAAAGTCTGACAACTAATAACGGTAAGACTTATTAGAGAGTATTGTAGAGGTCTAATATTATAACAGACCATATTGTATACAGGCTGGTAGAACTTCGGTTCTCTATGGTTTTAAAGACGAGAATAAGATAGAATAGATAAGATAGAAGAGAGATAAGGTAGAATAAGAATAGTTTAGAAGAAGAGATATGTCACCCGTGTCAGGGTGGAGGCCTTGTTTTATTATGAAATAAACTAATAAATAAATGCACTAGCCAGAAAAGCCCTATATTTTATAATAAACTAGCTGACCCAGCAAACGTTGTTTTGCCATATAAAATGTTTGGGGTGGGCCACCCTTATCACTGAGAGGTATGAGAAACAGATGTTGGCCGATTCTCAGACCTACCCAATATGCACACAAAATTTCATAAAAATCAGTCAAGCTGTTTCGGAGGAGTATGGTAACTAACATTGTGACACGAGAATTTTATATATAAGATAAAGATCCTGGTCTATACTATTGTGGTATCCAGTTACTGGGTTGTGCAGGTTAAATAGGCAGTCGCACCATGTAAAATACTGCTGCAGTCTGTCAAACTGGAAGCCAACTCCAAAACATTTGGGAAAAGCCTAGGCAGGTGATATTGCAAAATATTTCAGGTCTATATTATTATCTACAAGAAAACAGACATTATCTTGCATTATCTTGCAATATCTTGCATTGAAAAATAATTCAATTTAAGATCACTCGGATGTATGGTCAGCAAAATTGTTTTAGGTCAATATTTTATTACAATTTTGATTTTCTATGTTTGGTGAAGCTGAAAACGAATCAACTATTTTCAATAGACAACAACTAAAGTTCAAAGGCTCAGGAAAAAAGTAGAAACTAGGAAAAACTGACGAAAAATTTTATGTCCAGTATCATGTTGTGATCTTATGGTATTAGTTTGCCCGTCGATTTACCCTCGAAAGAAAATCTTCAAAGAACTCATCTTCTTTATTCTTACTTACGTGTTACATGAATGAATTAATGAATAAAATTCTAATGATATTAGGTACTTTCAACAAAAAATATTTTTGCTCAGAAAAATAAACTACCTAGTAATTTATCCCTACTGTACTTTTTGAAGCAAGATGGGGTGTATGTTAGTTGTACAAAAGAGGCTTGTCTTAGGAGAGGTAGTTGAATAAAACATGCCGCCTGTATTAGGCTAATTAAACGGTAATTTTACATTCAATATAGTCTGAAATTTTGCCTAATATAATGGCATGGCAATGGCAATGAATTATGGCACAACCTAAAATAATACGTACCTACATATATCTCTCTACTCTTTATACAAGGATTGAGGACTTATTAAGGATTGAATTTAGGGTTGGTTTCAGAAATTTTCGTTGGCAGTTTTTAAGTATTTTGTGTTAGGGTATGTTAGTTTTTAACATTACATAAGGAAAAACAGACTTTTTACTATAAAAAAATATTATATTTGTGTTAGTGCAGAATTCGAGAATATAGTATTTATAATGTTATGTGGGACTCGTGAATAAGTAATAATAGCCACGTGGGCCGATCTACAAGGTTAAGCAACGCTTGCCAAAGTAGGTCCATGGATGGGTGAACATCTAGAAACCCCGACGTGCCTCAGAAAATACTCGTTAATCCCAACTTTTATTTGGAGATTTTTGACAGTCGTTACGGGTAGTGACCAGAAGCTCGAAAGTCTGACTACCTATCAATCAACATTGTGGGAATGTGGTTATTATTTTCTTATTCGTTAAAATGACATTGATTAACAGTATCAAGCTACACCACTTGGCCTACGACTTAGTCTGCGAGGATTCCGTACGTTTTCCCTGGAGTTTTAATATCCGCGCCACCCTTTTAAAGCGAACCGTTGTAGTTTTTAAGAAAACCTTTGTAGTTTCCTGTAGTTGAAATATTTTTTATAATCGGCTAAATAGGGTTTTTACATATACAAACAATCAAATCATTCTTCTTTGTAATAAAATATTAGTTTAGAGAGATATCAAATAATCCAGTATTTAAGCCTCATTAAAATGGCATCCTATTTAATAGCAAAACGCTCGAAAGACAAACTCCGAGCAATTATTATTAACTTTATGATATTCCAAATTTGTCAGGAAGGCAACTGTGGACTCCCACTTCGTTAAAACTCCCAAAAATACTTTGCAAATATCTAATTATTCATTTTGGAAACTTTCTAACTGAACAAACAGATTGTCTTGCTGAACTTCTTTTCTGCATAGAGTTGCGACTCAATTTACGGTTTCGGCTTTCGGCCTTATTGTAACTTGTTCTGTGTGGTTTCGGCCAAATTATAATTTGTTGAAAGAGAATTTTCTAGACTAAATATTTGAAAATATTTATTATGAAGCTCAATTTACAAGACTTTAATAATTAATTAATTCCAGTTTTGATTTTCCAATCTAAAGTAGGTAAAAATTATAACAATTACATTTAAAGCCGAAACCGGCGTCATATCCGACAGGACTAAGGTTCGGCCTTAGCGAAAACTCACACTTCCCGAACAAAACTTTTCATAAAGCGAATATTAATTTCGGTTTTATAATATAATTAATTAATTATGTTCGATAGTCAATATTAATGAAGGTGTTTTGTTTAGTTTGTTTGACTCTTGGAATAAACAAAGCCTAGAGTTATGTTTTTTATTTGTGTTTTTCGAAGGTCAGCACAGACGCCAGCACATCAAGCCTGTCAAACTTTCCCAATTGGACATGAATCTTATTCTTTTGGGATAAAGTTGAAAAACGATTAAATCAATTTGACATATTGGGGTAGCTTGATGTGCTGAACTTAGTACACAGATACCTACAGTATGGCGTCTAAGGACTGCGATCAGGAATGTTGGTCTTACGCTAGCAGATGAGTCATCGCAGGTAGAACCTGTTGTGCTTTTCTGTAAAAAAATGATGCGTGAGAAAGTGAGCTATCTGTAACACCCACCTGATGCTGAGGATGATGGTGATGCTGACATAGAATTATTAATGTGTGACGTAAGTACGTCGTACGTTGTACGATAAGTAAGTTACTATTATTTTATTATTATATATTATTACACACAAACAAATTATTCGTTGCGCCATAAAAACAGACTAAATTTGCCTCCCTCCCGCCTTAAATTACACTCATCTAGTCCATATTCAATGTCAATTAAAATATACAATAAATTACCAGAAGACATAAAACAACAAAATAAAACCAGTATATTTTTAACTAAACTAAAGCAATACTTAATTAAAAAAAGCTATTACACATTACAAGAATATTTAACGGATAAATTCAATAAAAATACATAACTATGAATAAATATTCAAAATTAAATATAATTAAATAAATAATTAACCAATAAATATTCAATAATTAATATAATTTAATAAATAATTAGTAGATGGATGGAAATATAAAATGAATGTAACTAATAACAAGGAAAATTAATAAAGCGCTCTTCCTCTCTCCGATTATTTAAATATTGCTGTCCCCGACAGGGTCCATAATCGGACGTCCTCCTCATACAGGAGACGTTCCTCAAACCGCACAACCGCGACCCCAAAATTGCAAACTACCGTATGGTGCGCAATGATAGATCCCGCTGCCACAAGGGCGGTACAATGATTTATTATAAAAACTCATTGCACTGTGTCCCTTTAACTTCTCCTCCCCCGACCTCGCTCCTTGAGTACTCTATCTGTCGGCTCGGCATGACTGGCCATCAGCCAATTACTATTGTATCCGCGTACTGCCCTCCCGCTCGTGGGAGGGATGACATCCCAGCGTTATCCCACGATCTCTCGGTTCTCCTCGGCTTGAGTGACTCCGTTATCATAGCGGGCGATCTCAACGCCAAGCACCCCGCGTGGAATAGCAATATAACTAACGCCAGAGGGAGGGCTGTCCTCAATCTGGGCGCCTCCCTTAACTATGACGTCATCGCCCCGATGACTCATACCCATTTTCCCCACGATCCTGACCATAGACCTGACATACTGGACATAGCGCTCCTAAAGAATGTAATCCTTCGTTTACAATCGATAGAGGCGCTCCACGAGCTTAACTCCGACCATCGTCCGGTGATGATGACGCTAGTTCCCCGTACGGGTCCGCTTGACCCTGATCAGCCACCCCCGACTCAATTAGTTACCGACTGGAGGAAGGTAAGCGAAAAGCTGAAATCCTCCTCGTCGCCTCTACTCGACTCCATCCCCGATCTAATCACCTCAGTCGCTGACACCACGGGCGCAGTCGACTCGTTTACGGAGCACGTACAGACAGTCCTGAACGACTGTTCAAGGCGGGTTCCGGCGCTGAATGCCCAGCGCTGGAACCTACCGGACGATGTACGGGCTCTGATAACCGAGAAGAACGCGTCCGTCCGTGCCTATAGCGCTTTTCCCTGCTCTGCGAACAAAGCCCACATGCGAATGCTACAGCGTACTGTCAGCAAACGTGTGGCGGAGCATAGGTCGGAGAGCTGGGACAAGATGATCAGTGAGCTAGAGCCCAACCACCATGCCTTCTTTAACCTCCAGAGGAAACTCCGGTCCACCGTAGAGGCTACCATGCCTCCCCTCACTCGTCCAGATAAGAGCGTCGCGTTCGACGACTCGGAAAAATCCGAATGCCTAGCCGAAAGCTTAGAGACTCAATGCTCGCTTAGCTCCCAGCCGTTCGACCAAGCTCACCTCTTAAAGGTAGACGCCGAAGTCGAACGTAGGTCCTCGCTCCCTCCCGTCGACAACCCTGATGATCCTCTGCCTCCCGTCACTCCGGACGAAGTGCAAGACATCATTAAAGGGCTCAAACCGCGCAAAGCCCCCGGTAAGGACGGTATCACCAATAGGGTGTTTCAGATCCTCCCCGCGCAACTCGTTATGCTCATGACCGCCATCTTCAATGGCGCTCTGAGCAACAATATCTTTCCTCAATCGTGGAAAGAAGCCGTGGTTATTGGCATCCCCAAGCCTGGCAAGCCCAAGTCTGAGCCCACGAGCTACCGACCTATCAGTCTGCTCAATGTTTTCGGCAAAATCTACGAGAAGCTTATTTATAAGCGACTCAAGGACTATGTCGAGGCAAAGAGCCTGATACCGAACGAACAGTTCGGGTTCCGGCCGGGACACTCGTGTGTTCAACAGGTGCACCGCGTAGTCGAACACGTCAGCGCGGGCTTTCAGAGAGGCGCGCTCACCGGCGCCCTCTTCTTCGACAAGGTCTGGCACAACGGGTTGTTATACAAGCTATACCAACTCGATGTGCCAGATCGTCTCGTGCTCATCTTGCGAGATTTTCTGTCGAATCGTACGTTTAGATATCGCGTAGACGGTACGCTATCGTCACCTCACCCTATCCGCGCGGGCGTCCCTCAAGGATCCGTGCTGTCTCCTCTCTTGTTCTCGCTGTTCACTAGCGACGTCCCTAGGGGTAGAAAGGCCCAGTTGGCGCTTTTCGCCGACGACACGGCCATCTACTATACCGGTCACAACCCTACCACCATAGCTCGCACTCTCCAAACTTCCGCAAACGTCTTAGGCGCTTGGTTCCGGAAATGGAGAGTCGAGGTCAATCCCGACAAAAGTCAAGCGGTTCTCTTTAGGAAACCCGGACGCCGCAATGTCCCCACGCCTAGTCCGTTAGCCATGTACGGCAAGCCTATCCCTTGGGATAAGCGAGCCAAATACTTAGGTGTGATACTCGATCACAGACTTTCGTTCGCCGAACACATAAAGGCGGCGCGTTCGCGCGCCGTCTTCGCGTCCGGCAGGCTTTATTGTATGACCAACGAGAAAAGCAAGTTGTCACTCAGGTGCAAATTGCGGCTCTTCGTCTCGGTCATCCGACCAATCATGACATACGCTTGCGCAGTGTTCGCTCACGCCAAGCCGTATCATATTCATAGGCTTCAGACCGTCCAGAACCGATTCCTGCGCAGAGTCACGGGAGCCCCCTTCTACGTCCGAAATGAGACTCTCCATGTAGATCTCAAAATACCTACGGTGAAACAGTTCATGAAGCGACTCACCCAGCGCTTCATGGACTGTTCTACCGCTCATCCTAACCCCTTAGTGTCATCGGCCGTCCGATACACTCCCTCGCGAATAAGTACAGTTCGAAGACCGAAACACACACTCACAGAGCCAGATGATCCTATCACTCTCCTCCAGGAGAGCGATAAGGCCACCAGCACTGTTCGCAAACAAAAACGGACATTCCGTCCTCGCCGCCGAGGCCCGTCGCGACGACCCCGTCAATGCCCCCCTCCCGACCCTTTGCTAGAGCCAGCCCGCGAAGCTGAGCCGATTAATGTTTAAAATGTCCCTAAATAATGGAACAATCAGATCCAGCCTGTCCCTTGCTGTCCTCTTCAGCGACGTCCTAAGCCGAGGTTCGTACCCCGCAGGGGGTGCCCTTAGCGATAGTCGCTTAGCTTATAAGTTTTTATGCCTGGCTGGAGGCCTTAATTTTAATTAAGCCCCCCACAGGAAAGTTCGGTTGAGCAGTAAATATCCCTAAAGGATAAACTGCGAGATGCCCATTCCAAAAAAAAAAAAAAACAGGGTCCATAATTGTGCCTATACATTTTTAATTTTTACCACCTGTAAGTGTACATTATGGATTGCAATAAACGATTTGATTTGATTTGATTTATTAAACTAAGCTCCGTAGTAATGGTTTGACCCACAGTCAAATCATTAGGGGTCGGTGAGTCTCTAAACACTCATTCTACATACTTAAAACTTATTATTATTTATATGTAGCACTTTAAAACTCTTCTTAATTATTATTTTTTTACTTATTTTATTCGTTCACTCCATATGTCGGCCGGCAGACTGACACAAGGAGAGAATCGAATAAAAATAGTTAGTTAGTAGTAAATGGTTTAGTAAGTGTAAGCTTAACACATACAATCAAATAACATGTTGTATGTGTACGTAAGCTAGGGATACTGAAGGGTGAACGAGAAGTTTATCTGTAGATACATACCACGATGGACTACAATATGCCCATTCCTGCATATGCAAGGTGACGCGAATAAAGAATCAGCTTTTCAGTACATTATGTCGAGTTTTGCGTCATAAATGTATGGGGAAGTCGTATTTTTTATTTCGAGATTTCAGAGTTGGTCTCATAGTAAAAGTTGTTCAAAGTGATGAGTACAATGACCCTTTGGGAAGTCTTGCGATTATAATGTTACATCTTGTATGTGCCAATATCAGCGACATGTTCCAACCAAACTCTTTTCATGAAATGAAATGATGAACGATATTTCTCCAAACAGATCGTTTCAGGAACTTCTACAATCTACATGCTGATGGTCAATATTTTAATACTAGACTAGCTGACTGACCCAAAAAGAAGAAAAGCGCAAACTAACTCAGAGGTCATGGGGTCTTTTAAAGTCCAAACATTGTATTAGGATATAACGTGAGTCCTCCTTCCTTCCATCCTTTGAGTGTTTAAAGTATTAAATAAATAATTAAATACCAGATCTATAGGACATTTGCGTAGCTTGCTTCATCTAAATTTATAGGCGTACGTTATCAAATTGTACTCGTAATATTACCTTTTCCATTAGCCATTTTCCTCCTTTTTTACACATTTGCCTGGTTGGTCTAGTGGTTGTACGCGCTACTGGAGGGCATGAGGTCCTGAGTTCAATACTCGTATCGGTCAAAACGAACGGGTTTTTCCGTATGGAAATTCTCAGTAGCGGCCTTGAGTCTGGATTTCTGTCCGATAGATGGCAATAGCTTCGCCCCCATGAGACTTAAACCTAAATGGAGAAATGTGGGTGTAACAGAAGTACTCTGCTTAAACCTTGGAGGATTACAGTCGTGGTGTTATGTGTGCCATTTCAACTTATATTCATGTATCAGCCAATCGTCAAATTATCAGCCATTCGACAAGTTATTAGCCATCCCACGCAGCTGTAAAACATTTTCATGTGATTACATACGTTTACGTTAAGTAAATACGTTTTTAACACGTGGATAATAAATCACGCTGATACATAAAATCACGGTTTGTATTGCCAAACTGCAAACTAATTTAAACCTTATTTATTGATGTGATTGTGTAAATACAAATGATATTTACTTATTCATTAATTTGGCGTGTCAATTTCAATCCACACATAGATTAGCACTTGTTAAATGGATCCTGATCAAACGGTACCAATTAAATGTATTTTCCTGAACAATTTTAGATTATTGTATAATTAATTTTAATCAAGCGCGCTTTGCTAATAAACCTCATACTGTGTAGTGGATCAAAATCATGAAAATTTGATACGAATCGTGTTCTGATTTAAGTAGGTATTGATACTAATTAGCTTTGAGGTTGTGAGTTCACACCTGGACAAGTACCAAAGTGACTTTTTTAATTCACTAGTGTAATATACAGTGTGTATACTGCACAGTTTAATCTAAGGTTAATCTACGCTTGTCGAGGTCGGTCTGTGGATGGGTGACCGTTCGTAACATACCGACACTCCTCCTTGTCTCGTATAGCACGCTAATCCGTTGGTCCCGGCTGTTATTTGCAGATCTTTGACAGTCGTTACGGGTAGCCAGAAGACCGAAAGTCTGACAACCAGTCTTACCAAGGGGTGTCGTGTTACCCAGTAACTGGGTTGTGGGTGTCAGATAGGTAGTCGCTCCATGTTGAATACTGATATTTAGCTAAATTCAGTGCGACTAAAAGTCAACTCTAAGATAGTTGGGAAAAGGCTAGTCAGATGCTGCTGATGTAGGTACTTTCAACAGTTTTCGTACACATTACTGACATCGGTGAAGAAAAAAATCGTGAAGAAATCTGAACTAATAATAACATAATACTATAATACTCGAAGTTACCTATTCCTCGGAAAATGATACAATTATTAATATATGAAGAAATAAAATAAAATAAATAATCATAGGGCATCAAAAAATTCATCCGCATCGCTGTCAACGGGAAAAGTGCCCAGAAGGCTGGCAGCATTGCCACGTTGAATGGCAATGCTGATTCTTTGGCCAAGAAAAAGGCCAGCCGTCTGGTCACGTGAAGAGTCGAAAAAACGTTTCGCGATTTCTCGAAAAACTAAATGGGCACACGGACCCCATGGCCCTAGTGTTTAAACCCCAAACGGCTCAAACATATAACTTCCAGTTAGGTTGTTGTATTTTCGCCGTTTGAGGTTTTCTGCACCTGCAGCAGCCGCACCTGCACAATCCACCGTACTAGGAAGATGGGATGGCGCAAGGGTGTCGACACATGTTGCATCCCACACCAAAGGCCTACCCATCTTCCAAGGTATTATGGTCATTCCATCTAGTCTCTTACCATCGTCGCGTGCCAAGCCACTGGGTTCTAAAATAGCTGACATTAGCTGCTATTAACGCTCTCCTGAACTCAAACACAAATTTTGATATGTTTGCGAATGATTGGAAGGTGATATTGTCGGAATGTTTGAATTTCTATGAGAAGAATGCATGACTGTGTTAAATAAATTACATGTTTATATAGTGTAATTGGCGCCTGTGACAGAGAAGTTGTGTGGAAATCGGCTATCATGGTATGGACACGTGATGCGAAGGAATGAGGATCATGTTGTGAGGAAAGTTTTGAGTATGAATGTAGAGGGTTACAAGAGTAGAGGGAGACCAAAGAAAATATGGATGGATTGTGTGAAAGATGTTATGGCGAGAGAGGAGGTGACTTTTGAGATGACGGCAAATAGAGATGTATGGAAGAAGAAGACATGCTGCGCCGACCCCAAATGACAAATTGGGATAAGGGCAAGAGGATGATGATGATGATGATAGTGTAATTGGCTTCGGCCGTTCTATTTAAAATAAACAATATCACGTCTTTATCTCCGAAGGGATAAGCAGCGCTGTACCTAAAAGTACACCCTCATTTCGCCAGTTACGTTTAAGTTATCTTCTTATATATAAAATTCTCGTGTCACAATGTTAGTTACCATACTCCTCCGAAACGGCTTCACCGATTTGTATGAAATTTTGTGTGCATATCGGGTAGGTCTGAGAATCGGCCATCATGTATATTTCATCCCCCTAAGTGATAAAGGCAAAAAAAATATAAATAATAAAATGTTATTGGCTTAAAATGGCAAAACAATGTTTGCGGGGTCAGCTAGTTATATGTAGGTATATAATATTGCATAAATTATGATTTCATGAAACAAACAGCCCACGAACACACACACACACATATAATGTGGTCACTTTATCGTGTGTCGAAAATAATTAGAATTCGCGCGTCGTTTGATTTCAGATTAACTCAAACGTGCCGTTTGCGATTATTAATTTTGTGGTCGCACGTTCACATAATTAATAAAATAGTTAGGAACGGGCTAAACAACAACTAAACTGTAGTATATGATTTTTGAATGTGTTATTTACACGAGGAGTCTCTCACCTCAAATAGGTGGTTATAAGAAGGACATATGAGATTGTCTTTTGTTAATTATTGGCACTGATGTTATAAGCTGAGTTACCACGGAATTAGTTCAGTAATCCCACCTAGTGATTATCAGTTTCTAACAAAAATATTAGAACATTAGAAATCGTAAACTAAATCGGGAAAGCTCCAATCAAGCTTCATTTAGCGTCATTTAGGTACACGAGTTACTTTTTCCTTCAAAATCATTTCCTATAGTTCCGTTCATGTTTAGAACTGGCTGAACATGAACTGAATAGTAGTAAATTATTTTGAAAAGTGTCATTCACATGAGTACAATATCTCGCTTCGTTCTAATAGTTACAAAGGAAGATAAAAAGTTTACTCGTGTAAACAGCACCTCTATTACGTATCACGCACTTCCACAGTAATTCAATCTGAAGAAGATGAATAAATCCATTGCCTCTTACGTCTTCATTTATAATGACAATTGCTGTCAAAATGGTTGTCAAAGGGATTGGCAAAGGGGTTCTGATTGAAATACGTAATTAAGCTGCGTCACGTACGAACTCAAAAGGCCTCAAAAAAGTTGCAGCATCCTTCAAAAATCTTTTTTTCAGATCACAGTCAATGAAATCGTTTGGCGAGTCTCTTATGAAAACTCGTATTCAAGTTTGTATTTTCCATTGAATTGTTAACAAACGAAGTGGAGAGTTTTGCTTGGACATTCTCGCCCCTCGAGAGACGAGAAAGTATCCTCGTGTAAATGAGCCTTAATGTGAAACGGTACACATACATATTCGGGATTCGACAATTATTCGGCAGAAACGTTTGATGTATATTGGAAGTTCGTGCCAGAATATATTCCCGCGTTTGAATTGATTTAAACATCAACTCTATTATTATGACGCTGTGTGAAGTAACTCATGAGTTGCTTAATTCCAAGTAGCTGAGAGAACGACAGCGCCGCGTATCGTGGGTTCGATTCCCGCACGGAATAAATATTTGTACAGAGGTACAACGGTATCGGGTCTGCCTGTTCGTATATGCGATACAGGAAAACTTTCCTAGTGTATAAAATGTTTAAAAAAATATGTAAAGATACATAATATATGAACGGAATTAATGGAATATCAGGGGTGAGGGTATTTTTAAGTGTCTCTTAAAAAAATCATCTACAAGGCATATTGGTTGCAATAGGGGTTTTCTACTATAATGGGATTGACTTCCACCTTGATCTAGTTCTCTCTAGTCTTCTCTAGTCTCTCTAGTCTTGATCTAGTGGTCGCAAAGCTACTGCAGACCACAAGGTCTTGGGTTCAATTACCGGGTCTGGCAGTGCCTTTGGATTTTTCCAGCTGAAATTTCTCAGTAGCAGCCCGTAGTCTGGATTTATGCCCGGTTGATGGCAATAGGCCACACGTAACTCGCGAACTGTGGCTGTACTTTAGAGGTACACCTCTGCCTAACGCTTCGGGGAATATAGGCGCGATGTTATACAGATGTTCCGGACCATGCATAGGAACATTCTTTTTTTGAATTAACAGTATTTACGATCTTTTTCTTCTGTGAAAGTTCACGATTATGACCGTTCTATGGGCATATTACTTCATATTACTTTCAACGTAATCGACTCGAGAAAAATGTACCTAGGGAACTCATTCCACGTTCAGACAACACAAAATTAATCTACAACCTTTGATAACAAATATACCAAACATTCAGAATGAATTCAATTACAGTATCATAACAGAGATTACACGAAATTGAAAGTAAACATTATTTTTGTCCTGTGGTCGGTATCGAGCTACCAGTTAATCAGAGACGAACTCATGTGTGGTTGCGATACTGCGCTGGATTCAGCGTTGTATCGTGACCACACCGTTCTATGATGATTTAATAATAGGGATTTACAATCATAAATACAACACACGCACCAAAACCTCATGCGTGTACTGTTTATTTATTGATGATGTGGCGCGGCGGGCGAAGGTCCGCCTGCGACGCAAGAGGTTGCGGGTTCGATTCCCGCCTTGGGACAAATGTTTGTACGATCTACAAATATTTGTTCTGGGTGTTCTGGGTATTTGCTATGTATAATAAAAAATATCTATCTATGTAATGCATTGTATTAAGTATATCAGTCATCTAGTACCCATAACACACGCTGTGCTTAGCTTGGGGCTAGATGATGCTGCGTGGATTATCCAGCATTGTTTATTATTTATTATACACAGTCGAAAGGACATCGACACAACCTTGATACCATGAGTTCAGGACATGATTGTGGCGTTTAGTTCTGAAATTACTTTGCACCTGCCTTTCACGATGCCTGACGTAAACTTAACGTCTAAAAAACGAACTAAAAAAACACTTACTCGTCTCGATTACAATAGTCATGATTTCCAACACTATTCATTTATTCGATATCCATCAATGGGTGTCGCGTAAATACGTCGAGAAATCGTCATTATTTCAAGTTAGTATAGTGTAATGATAAATATTGGTCATTCACAAATACCATTAATTAATAGTGTTCTAGATTGTTACCCCAAGTGACATTAGAGTTTGGAGTGATAACTTCTTCAGACACGTTGAGCGTTTGATTTTTGCTAGGGGCATAACTTATGTATTCGAGTCACCGACATCCTAATGTGACATCTAGCGCCAAACAATTACAATAGGGTAGTGTCCCTACAAATGCAGATTGGTCCGAAAGTTGGATTACTCAAAAATACTGGACACGTATTTATTCTTTTGTCACGTTAACCAAAAATGACGACGATACAGTGCGTTGTAATCGCACCTGACGTCACACCGTGATACACTTTTAACGTAACAGTGACGTCACAAGCCCCTTCTCCTGAACTTCGATGTGCTATGTCATTGTCACTTTTTATTGATTGAGTAAGCAAAAAATACGTGTCCAATATTTTTTGGTAATCTTACTGACGGACTAAATAGACTTAATATATTTTTACCTAGGAACATCCCTATCATTCCAAAGTGTGTACATCTGTCGGTAGTCCCAACGACTGCCTAATTTTTTTCTTTGGTTATTACGCGTCACAAAATAATATAACGAACGTGGCACGCCAAAATTGAAGGCATTGTTTGATTTTGTAAGAAACACGTCAGACGGAGGACGCCTGAGGCGATATCGGAACTCCGCAGAAGAAACACGAGACGAAAAATGATTTCGAAATGTTGGCACACAGTAATCATATTCCATTATCTGAGAGGCTTGATTTATCAGAGTTTTGTATTGATTTTTCATCTTGAATGGAACAGCCGTCAATTGTTTGTAAGCTTTTGTCTTCTTCATGGACATAGAGAAATGTAACGAATTCCCGTTACACCTGTAAAATAAATTAGGGCAAGAAAGTGTGAGAGAGACAATGCTAACATGCGGTCTATTAAGTCAAAGACATAAGTATTGGCCGCTGAATTATTATTTTTAGTATAGGCATCTCGCTGTTTATGCTTCGGGGATATCTACTGCTGAACTGATGTAATAAATTATATTTTGTAATGTAATAAATAATAATATATTATGTAATAAATCTTTAAGAAAATTGTTCTTAGAATAAGTTAATTTTTAAGTAGCATAAGTTAATTTATAAATAGAATAAGTTCTGTATTTGCTGTGCCCTGCAGGGTCCACAATTATGTCCAATATTTTCACCTACCACCTAATCATTTACATTGTGGAATGCAATAAATAATTGAGTATTGAGTATTGAACCGTATATCTGAATGTCTATGGTCTTCTTTTTTATTACCTACCTACATTGGTCCAGTACTTTCGGAGATAAGCTCAAACACACAGACATACAAATAAAACAAAATGTTTTATAAGTATGAGTACCGTATAAACTTTCATATGCATTTAGTAAAAAGCTATTATTTGGACATTACAAATAGACACTTAAATTTTAATTATTTGTATTGATGTGCCTTTTCGCGTAGCAAAGGGTTGATGGTCGGTTTCTTTTTTTTTTCTCTGATGCGTTGCTAAGCTACATTATTGTAATAGTTAAAAATCCCTCATAAACAGCTCATAAAACAAAACAAAATAAAAGTAATACATGTTTTTTGCAATCCCTGCTGAAACTTTATTATTTAAAATAATTATTGACTGAAATGTTGAAAAAATCACTCAGATCTTAAGCGAGGAATATTGTTCTCGAAGTTTATTGCAAATTTCGCAAAGAAGAAAGTGAAAATCAAACACAATGTTCAACTTTGAAGCGCGCCGTGGAATTTACTTGTAAGTAGGTGGGACCGATTAGTTTTGATACATGACAATATTTTTTTAATTGGTTTTTGGATTTCTTAATATTGTTTTACTTGTTTCGAGAATTTTGCAGTGCCTGCGGTGGTATGCCCTGGTCTGGGTCATAGGTAAAGGCGAATCGGATAGAGTGGTGTGCACAGAGATTGCAGACAGCGTATGCTCAAAAAAAAAACTCACCTGTCTCAGCTTGTTGTACCTACGGTAGGTACCTACAACAAGCAAGTAATTAGGTAGGTAAGATTTTTTTGGAAAGTTTTTCTTTTTACCTAAGCTTCTCTAAAAATTGTAGAGGAATTTAATTGTTTATTTTAATTGTGGGATTGGGACCTTATAACAGAGGAGGGTTAGAAAGAAAGATAACAATTTTGTAATGGTCTGATTTACAGTTAATCAGAATAAAAATGAAAGTATATATACTGAGCAGAAGGAATAAATATCTAGACTAATAAAACTGAAGAGTATGTTCTTTTTTTAATGCGCTAATCACTGGAATTTGACTACCCAATTTTTGAAGAAGCGTTTTTAGATCATTAGAAACGTGGCATTGCTTGTTATGAAAGCAATCCGTTGTTTCAATGTAATTTATGAATACTGTAATAACTTTTGTGTGCAACTTTCAGGTAGGGTCGTGTGACGCCAGTGACATTAAATATATAAAATCTTCTTATCTTATCTTAAATAATCTTATCTTAATACAGCGTACCTAGAGAATAGATAGGTAATAGGCATTACGCTCACGACTTCACCCCCCTCCGCTATGCTTTAAAAGCGTAGTTTTGAAAATAAATAACCCTAAGTTACTCGCTGATAACGTATTCTATAGGGTACGTATTTTAAAATTAGTTGATAAGTTATGTCTTTATCGATTACAAACAAACATACAAACAATCAAATATTTCCTCTTACTGTTATAATGTTTTGTTGTAATTTAGACAACAAGTATTTTGAATAACAAAAGTATCAAGACAGATCAGATATGTCTACACCGTTGACAGACTGGTCGCGGAAAGCGGAGTACCAGATGTTTTGGTATAAGTTAGAAGAGGTCTCAACAAAACAGTATATTGGTTGATATTAGTTACAGTTACCTGCACTGTCGTACACAAACGTTTTGGATTTTGTACTTCCTTAACTAAAGCTTGATTTAAGTAACCTTAATCAATCACTTAGACTGAATTGTATTTTGTTTTTTTTTTTTTAAACGTCGCTATTTCCTCTCATCCTTCTAATATTAGGTCTTTACCTATGAAATTGCCGTTCTGCAGTACTGGCCATTTCAAATCAAAATATTTTTTGTTTGGCTAAGAATTCTAATTTCAAATTAATTTTATTTTAAAAACATGGATTTTTTTTTCCAAAAGTAGTCATTTGTTTATTGATTAGTGTTACATTTTCATCGCATTTAAATCTTTTTCGTCATCATGGATACGTTAAAAATTCGAGTAATTATGGAATATGAGTACCGTCGTGGCAGCAACGCGGCACAAGCGGCACGCAACATCAACGACGTTTACGGAGCTAACACTACAAACCAACGCACTACCTGTTATTGGTTTGCTCGCTTCCGTTCTGGAAATTTCGACCTGAAAAATGAACCTCGCGGTCGTCCGAAGACTTTGGTCGACAATGACGAATTAAAGGCGATTGTGGAAGCTGATGATACACAATTTACGGCTGAATTAGCAGCAGCTTTCGACGTTAGCGTCAAAACAATATTGGTCCATTTGCGTCAAATTGGCAAGGTAAAAAAGCTTGACAAATGGGTGCCCCACGAACTCAATGATCGCCAGCGCGAAGTACGCGTCGAGACGTGCCTTGCACTGCTCAACAGACACACAAATGAAGGAATTTTGAACCGCATTGTTACCTGCGATGGAAAATGGATTCTGTTTGATAACCGCAAGCGCTCAGCAAGTTGGTTGGATCCTGGTTCAGCACCTAAACAATGCCCTAAACGAAAACTTACCCCAAGAAAAGTGATGGTCACTGTTTGGTGGTCTAGCGCCGGTGTGATTCAACACAGCTTCTTACCAAACGGGGTGAACATTACTGCAGATGTGTACTGTGAAGAATTGAACACAATGATGGAGAAGCTGGCACATCTCCAACCAGCATTGGTCAATCGCTCGTCACCGCTGCTCCTGCACGACAACGCGCGACCTCATACTGCACAGCAGACGGTCTCCAAGTTGCAAGAACTGGGGTTGGAAGCTCTCCGTCATCCGCCCTACTCACCAGACCTTGCGCCTACAGACTACTACTTTTTCCAGAATTTGGATAACTTCTTGGCGGGAAAAAAAATCAATACCCGAGAGGCAGTACAAAATGCCTTTGAAGAATTTGTTGCCTCCCGTCCAGCTGATTTCTTTAAGAAGGGCATCAATAAACTGCCACTGCGTTGGCAAAGATGCATTGATTGCATGGGTGATTACTTCGATTAATACAAATAAAAAATACATGAAAAAAATTCATTTAAATTTTTTCATACAAAACGGCAATTTCATAGGTAAATACCTATTATAATAAACAAGCGGACCCAACATACGTTATCCTGCCTCCATGCAGCACCGCCTACAGGGACCGATTGTAAATCTCAACAAGCCAAGGATTCTCACAAACAATTTTATTAAAATCGGTCGAGCATTTATCAAGTTTTTGCGAGACTAACGCACAGCAATCGATTTTTATATACATAGATAGATAGTTCAAATACTGTTATTCAGCTACAACTAGTGGAACTGAAAGCCGACCCCAACACAGTTGGGATAAGGTTAGGCAGATGATGATGATGATGTTTGTTACTCTTTCAGACAAATACTACTGAACGGATTTTAATGAGACTTTAGAGTACTATAGCTTTTACTTCAGAATAACAAATGAATGAACAATAAAAAATGAAATCAGAATAACGAATGATTAACAAAGTAACTTACGCAGAAGAAATAAAATAAATAAAAATAAATAATGCTGGACAATCCACACAGCATCCTCTAGCCCCAAGCTAAGCAGAGCTTGTGTTATGGGTACTAGATGACTGATATGATCAATACAATGAATTACTTAGATGGATACTTTTTATTATACATAGCAAATACCCAGAACACCCGGAACAAACCTTTTTAGATCGTACAAACATCGCAAAAGAATCGTAGGTGAAATTGCAAGTGGCGACTAGTTAAATAAATAAATAATGCTGGACAATCCACACAGCATCATCTAGCCCCAAGCTAAGCAGAGCTTGTGTTATGGGCACTAGATGACTGATATACTTAATACAATACATTACATAGATAGATATTTTTTATTATACATAGCAAATACCCAGAACACCCAGAACAAATCTTTATAGATCGTACAAACATTTGTCCCAGGGCGGGAATCGAACCCGCAACCTCCTGCGTCGCAGGCGGACCATCGTCCGCCGCGCCACATCGGTCGTCATTTCTCCTGTCCAGTTATTTCTCCTGTATCGTGGGTGCGTTTACAAACATTCAAACTCACCAACACAAACAGCCAAACCAACGTTCGACCGATTTTAATAAAATATTCTGCAATAATCCTAATGCTAACCGCTTCATTCTTGCATCTCACAGTAATAATGCACGCATAGGAATCGATAGTAAGGAGTGGGGAGCTTTCCTCCCGAATATACGTGGCTTCAGCTTGAAGTCCTGACTTCATTTGTATTTAAATGAGTTCCAATATACTGTGAACGCAGTTCAATGGAAAATCTACCGACTAAATTGCTGTTTTCATTTTCAATAATTATTCGTATAGTTCAGTTACTAAGATGGGTAGTAAGGAATTTTTAGTTGGGCTGTTTGAAGAATGGAATAAAAAAATAATAATCAAAATAAAAGTCCTTAAAAAAACACGCTTTTAAAGAAAATTCAACTAAAAAATAGAAACTAATATTTAATCAATTTGGATTAAGGAAAGTGTAAATAATAAACAAATATATATTAATGGAAATAAGCGTGGGGTGCTTAGTGTCCACGAATATACGTTTGTTTGTTTTTAAACTATTATTTATTTTTCAGTTTTTAGTTTTATTTTTTATAAAAGCGTGTTTTTTTAGTTTTTTAAACTATACATTTTAATCGAATTATTGCATGGTCATCGGACTTTTACAGGTGTGCAAAATTTGAATTAAATCTGATCGTTCAAAGTAGGTAAAAATCGAGCCCAAAAGGGTCGGCGACATACAAACATACATACATACAGGTGAAACTAATAAAAGCGTATTAAAAACAAATCGAATTTAATCCGGTTTGTGAAACGTAAGACCCGGATTATTTAATTTCATATTGATTTATTGTAATGGAAATTGTGGTGGAGGGCTCGTGGCTAAATTATAAAAGCCGCACAGTTCCATTGAAGGTTAAGCTACGCTTGCCTAGGCCGGTCCGTGTATGACTATTCATTACATACTCAGACCCCTCAGCGCTTCGGAGAGTATCTAAAACGACACGGTCACGATTGTCATTCATAGATCTTTGACAGTCGTTACAGTTAGCCAGAAGCCTAACCAAAGTTGGTAAGTACTTGTAACCTTATTAAAATACTAATTTATTCAAAGGCACAGCCTTTATCAAAATGTTGCGAGTAATCTAATAAGGTAACAAATTCCCAGTGTTCTTCTTTTGTTTTTTTTTTAGTTACAGTAGAGGCTCTTGTAAGGAACTAGGCTGGAGGCTATGGGGCTTTTTAGGATTTGAGCGAAGAGATTTTGGGACTTAAAAATGGGGATATACTCGAGTCTTTTGGAACACTAGCTTGAGGTACCTGCAGGACGCCGGAGGGGTGCGGGAAGCGCGCGGTGGAGGGGCATGAGAGCTCAGTTTATTTGCCCACTGACAGGCTTGAGTCAACGAAAGCGGAGACGAGACTAGGGGAAGGAGATGTGCTGTTAACTACCAATAGTATTCTGTGATTGACATTACGCTGAGACGAGAAGTGTACATCACCTCAAATCAGTGGAAACAACGTCTCCGATTAACAGTAGACCTTCAGTTGGTTACATAATCGGCTGTCTACACTAGCCCTTATATTCCAGAGTGCAAGGCAGTCTATACTAAAACACTAATCCTTAGGTAGGTAACTCGGGTTAGTAGTAACCGTAAATGCTACCAGCGGTTATCAGTAGGGTGACCATAAAACAAACTGGTAGTGATACCCTTTAGGAAATTTTGGGTTCGGTGTACGCCGAACCAAAGATTTATTGTCAGTAAATGTTGTCCCTGGAAAAAGGGTAAAATATTGTGCACCCTTCAGAGATTTTTGTATGTATTATTATAGTTAGTAAAACGGTGGTTGGGTATGGTAGCCAGATAAGGTTTAAGCAGAACTCCATACGAATATACCTGTTGGAAGGGGCAAGTACAATATTATTTTATTCTTTTTTAGTTTGAAGTTCAAAAGTCCCTTTTAATGGTCTTATTGAAATAATTTTAAAAAGAAATAAGTTTTATTTAATAGTAAGACCATCGTCTTTACATATAATCTGATTAATGTTTACAAAATATTGTAAAAAGACTATTTTCAAAGTACAAGCATCTAACGTATTCAATAAAGCAATAAAACTATTATGTACAGAGGACAGCAGATCTAGCTACCCCAATATGTCAAATTTTGTTGATAGTTTTTCAACTTTATCGCAAAAGAAATAAGGTTAATTTTCAATTGGAAAAATCTGACAGTTTGGGGTAGCTTGATGTGCTGGCTTCTGTACATGAAAAGAAAAAAAATATCAAGGAACATCAAAAATTTATCCGCATCGCTGTCAACGGGAATAATGCCCAGAAGGCTGGCAGCAAAAGTGTAACTATAGAATTTCCTGCCCATTCTTTCTAATACGAAACTACCCTTTGGAAGGAACAATGAGAATATTTTTTATATTTTACTAGCTGACCCAGCAAATGTTGTTTTGCCATATAGAAGTTGGTGATCGAAGAGTGAAAATTTGAAAATGTATGTATTTTTCAAAAGAAAACACAAATCGGTCCAGCCGTTTCGGAGGTGTTTGGTAACAAACATTGTGATACGAGAATTTTATATATTAGACTAGCTGACCCAGCAAACGTTGTTTTGCCATATAGAGGTTGGTGATAGAAGGGTGAAAATATAAGTTGCATGTATTTTTGTACAATAAAAAAAAAATTGGGGTGGACCACCCTTAACATTTAGGGGGATGAAAAATAGATATTGTCCGATTCGCAGACCTAACCGAGATGCACACAAAATTTCACGAAAATCGGTCAAGCCATTTCGGAGGAGTTTAATTACAAACACCGTGACACGACAATTTTATCTATTCGAATTAACTTGTAGGTAAGTTGGAGAAGAAGGAATGAGGAAAGTATTGAGAATTAATGAAGAGGGCTACAAGAGTAGAGGGAGACCAAAGAAAAGATGGATTGATTGCGTGAAAGATGATATGGATAGAAAAGAGGTGACCATTGAGATGACGGCAAGTAGAGATGTATGGAAGAAGAAAACGACCCCAAATAAATTGGGATAAGGGCAGGAGGATGGGGATGACGACTTGTAGGTAAATTTGACGTTGAAAAGTCTAATTGAAATAAATGATTGGACTCAGACTTTAACTTTGTCTTTTTAGATTTTTAGTCTTATCCAAAGATTTGAGAAGCGAACAGATTACGAATAAGCTCTTTCATAACTCGAAGATGAAGGATGTTTCTTTTTTAATCTAAGTATATAACGGTATGAAAATTATTTTTGGAAATCACTTGGTAACACTGAGGATAAAGATAATAAAAACTATAACAACGATTATTTTAACCTTTTTATATACAACTTTTTTGTAAACCTATAGTAATATTAGTATTTGGAGGTAAAATTGTATGAGTGTTTGCTTTTATGTTTTATGTAGTTATGTACAGACACTAGCACACCAAGCTATCCCAAACTGTCAGATTTTCCAAATTGAACATGAACCTTATGTTTTGATAATAAAGTTGAAAAACTATCAAAGAAATTTGACAGATTGGGGTAGCTTGATGTATGCTGTTTTTTGTTTTTCAAGAGGACAAATTCGCGGGCAGGAGCTAGTAAGAAATATATTATGAGAGCTTAATAAAAGTATTAAGCACACTAATAGAGTTTTATTAAGTTTTCATAGTAAATACAATAGAAGGCAATAACTCATCAATTTCAACAGAAAGTAACTTATTTAATCTTGAGGATTATCTTCTTACAACTTGTTAAGTAATAGAAATAAATAAGAAAGTTGTGAAGTAACTAAGTAATTAGAAATTAACATGAAAATAGTAAAATATCAGCCTGGTACACTGCAGGGCAAAGGGCTGAGAAGGCATTCTTGCTCAAGGTGGTTTGAAGATTCCAGACTTATGTATACTAATTACTAGGTCTTCCCCGCGACTTCATGCGCGTGGATTTCGTCATTTTCCATTCATACTTTTAAATTCTTTACACCCCCTTTAAGACTTGTTTTAAAAAATAATGATAGCTCCATGGAATCATGTAGCTTTATAACAGTGAATTTTTTTTTAACCCCCAACGGAAAAACAACGGGGGTTTTATAGGTTTGGCGTGTCTGTTTATGTGTGTGTGTGTGAAAGTCTGTCTGTGGTGGCATCCTAGCTCCCGAACGGATAAACAGATTTTGATTTTGTTTGAAAGGTGAATTAGTTGGAAGTGTTATAAGCTATGTTTGATTAAAATCGAATTAGCTGTTTAAAAGATATCCGTATTTTACTCTTTAAATCGGGTATTTTCGTAAGATAACGTGTCATAATTATTAGACTTGGATCATTAGCTCCAAAAATTACCCCCTACAGACAAACTTACAAACAAATTTTACCTCTTTCTAATATAAGTATAGATTAGTTCAGCATTCCTTACGATGTTTTCCTTCACCATTATCAGCGATGGCTTCGATAAACCACAAAGGTACGTAACATCAAACATCTCACCTTTATTCCCCAAAGGGCTGGGCAGAGGTGTACCGCTACAGTACACCTATGAACTACATACGTACGTGGTACGAATTTAAAACCACAGCCACGTGAATTAAAGGCGAAGCCTCTACACAGTGGCGTGCACAGAGATTTCAGACAGGGTATGCACAAAAAAATAACTTATCCGTTTCAGCTTGTACCTACGGTAGGTATATCAAGCAAGTCCCTAGGCTTAATTATCATGTATTTTTTTTTAATTATAGTTATTTTCTTTTCGAGGGGCGTGTATGTATGTACGTATGGGATCACAGGGTATGCAGCGCTTATTTGCTTGTATGGAGTTCAAGCCTCTGCTACCACATGAATTGACAAAGAAATACAATAGTCATGTCCAAAGACAAAAAAGGTACAGGTATTGGATTTTAACAGTGATTTTATATCGTAGCAGTAATGGCGATTTTCGTAGTGCACGTGTCACCTATGATGTAAGCTTAGCTGGATCACGTGGAGACACATACGTTCTCATCGTCCGAGTTCGATAGACTGATGCTGATTTTTGGGTAGATATTTGAGGTAAGCTGAAAATTTCTTCAATATTTCTCGTATACGTACCCAAGTACAAAACCGCAGTCCAGAGTAACACAAAGCGGGGTTAAATCAAACATTATATTTTCAAAGAGTTACTTTTTTCAATTTTCTAGAGTGAATCTGCGATTTATTTATAAATAATATGCTGTTAAAATTTCAGCGTACTTAAAATACATTTTTTTCACAAAATATTTTTAAGCACATGTAAAAGTGTTAGATTCGACTAAATAATCTGGCTAATTTAAAATTGTAAAAATTACAGATTTCCACAAGATCACTTTTTGTAAAAAAAATACCATATTTTGTGAAAAAAATAATCTCTTTCTTAAAAATATAAGGGTAAGGGTTGATTAAGCCCCGCTTCCTGACACCTGGATCTTCGGTTCTGTACTTAGGTATTATAGAAGAATTTTAAAGATTGTCTCAAATATCAACCCAAAAATGACTAACAACTCTCCATCTATCAAGTCAGCTGCTTTTCCCACAACTGACTACACATAAGTTTCATGTATGGTTTGCATCTACAAACACCGACAAAACAGGGCAAATTCCTGTTGTGCAACGCTTAAGTTTTAATCAAATCCAAGCAGAATCCTGCTCTATATCAGATCGCCTGGTCTCCTTATCTAACTGTGCTCAAGTTTTAATTGAAACGCTCCGATGCGACTGTGAAATCTTATAGCCCCATTACAATCAGTGTTATCGTGAATATTAGAAGTGTCGTTGCACCGTAGACGAAACTCAACCTTTATGATTAAGATAAGTATGTGTTATCTGGCTGTTTTGGCGTGAAACGGCCGGGTTTATTTGTGTCGTTATGATAAGTACTTACAGGTAATACTGGCTACATTTATATTTGGTATCTCAAAAATCGTGCTTAATATTATAAATGCGTAAGTTTGTGAGGTTGTATGGATGTTTTTTACTCTATCACACAAAACTACTAAACGGATTTTGATTAAAGTTTGCAATATTTATAGCTTATAGGTACTTCAGAATAATACATCTAAAGATAAAGATAGTTTTCATTTGTCCAACACATGAGTATACATACAAATGGCATGCAAGATGTTAAATAAAATTATGTCACAGTCATGTTTTGCCTGAACGGCGTACAAATATAAAAAGGTATGTTACACAAGCATAAAGTCATTTTAAATTAGTCCGTTTCATATATCAATTAACAATTTTGAATATAATTATAATTTAAAAAAAAAATGGCATAAGCTTCAAGTAATTATTAATAAGACTTACAAATTTCATACATGTCAGACTAAATTATAAGAAAGAAATTCTTCAGTGCTGTAATACGCTTTCTTTAAGAGAAAGATTTTTCATTTATTTTTCGATCAAAAAAATTGAAAAATTATAAAATTATATCCTGAAATTTTCTAAGTTTCGCAAAAAAAATTGAAAATCTCAGAAATCTTATTTAACATAGGTTAAAAACCGTGGGGTGCTTCAGGCTATAATTTTCAAAGATACTTACGAAATTGTGGGTAGTTACTAATCAGTGGGTACCCATGTGATTTTGATGTGAGTGTTTTTTAAATTCTGTAAAACTTTAATGACTTTTATAATACGACTTGTCATTGTGAAATCCACTTAATTTACACCTTCATAAAGTTTAAATTAGTTTAAATGGAAATAACATCCATATTGGAAATACGAATTTGAATATGGAATAGTAGAACTACAATGAAAATTACAGTACGATAGAAACTGTAAAACAAAGCACATTAGATTGCTTTCAACATTATCTCCCAAAATTGAATTGAGAACGACACAAAATCTACTCGCATTACGGGACCAATCGATTTCACATCGGTTAGGAGCTCGGGACCACTCCCAAAATAGGCAATTAACCGAAGGAACTGGTAGACCATCGAGATATCGATAAAGTATCCTGAATTGAAAACGTGACGATGTCCCGGAAAAATTTAAAGGGATTTTTTTCAAACTTTTTTTAATACAAATCTTTTTTCGTCTTATTACAGAACGAAATATAACTTAAGGCCGCGATAGATTGATCAGATTGACTTTATTTAAATGATAACAATATATTAGAAAATAAAAGTTAGAAAAATACATAAAATACACTTCCCTCCATATCAAGCGGAAGACAGAACAAAGACAATAGGCACAAAGGGACGTTTACAAATGAGATAACACCAGTTTCAACCACCAAGCACAACGGATTAAAATTAACACTAATATTAATGGGTAATTTGTATGCTGTTACAATATCTATCAGGCCGTTGTTTGCTTGGCGTGTGCGAGGTGGAATCATTCACGAAGTGTTCCGTACCAAGTTTAAGGTACTCGATACAACGATTGTAAAGGTCGAGCTACAAACGCCGAAAAAAACAATTTCTTGTATGGGGTTTATATTTTTAATATATTTTGTTATACGCCTGTTAAAATTTCAGCGTATTTAAAATACATTTTTTTCACAAAATATTTTTAAGCACCTGCAAAAATGTTAGACTCGACTAAATAATCTGGCATATTATTTTTTTTCGTAATAAATTTAAAATTGTAAAAATTATAGATTGCCACAAGATCACAGGGTATGGGGCAGGCGTGTCTATAGTACACCCACATTTTGCCAGTTATGTTAAGGCGATCCTAATGCTATTGGGTACAAATCCAAAATCCGGACTACTACTGAGAAATTCCAGATTATAAAACCCAAAAATACTTCGCCCGACCTGGAAATCGCACCCAGGATAACGCTTCTGACAGCTAGACCAACGAGGCAGTCACACACAAGAATAGAAGAACACACTCTGTGAAAATTTCAACTGTCTACCTATTACGGTTCATGAGACAGGCACAGAGTACAGACAAGCAGACGAACAGACGGGCAGCGAAGCTTTATTAAAAGCGCCCATTAACATCCTTTGAACCCTGAAAGCAGGCTTTAAAAACTAAAACTTAAAACCAAAAATATGTCTCAACATATTCCAATACTCTGCTTACCCCATTAAGATACCGATACGATACTGTAGGTACTCTACATTTTGCCTTACCAGCTGTTCAGCTCTGTATTATTCTGCGTCAAATCGATAATACATCGGATATCGGAGCTCGGAAGAAGTCCCGTATCTTCAAGCCTGTACTCCCTAGGGGGGTTAGCATAGAATAATCTTTAATGTATGTCACATCATACGAAGACAGAGGAAATAAATAGGGCGTATCTTTTTATATTGCATGTGTATACGAGTATATATTGTGTATTCCCTGAAGGTAGGATGGTGCTCATTGCTCTGCTTGCTTGTCAGGTAACTAACTGGTCAAAGATTCAGGTGAAGGATTAACTTATTGACATTATTTATCCAGGTGACCTGCAGGCCTAGACAAAACCTTTTCATAGCGTAAAAGACCCGACGCTAACAACCTAACTTTATCTTATATATAAAATTCTCGTGTCACGGTGTTTGTTATTGAAATCGTCCGAAACGGCTTAACCGATTTGTATGAAATTTTGTGAGCATATCGATTAGGTCTGCGGATCGGACAAAATATATTTTTCATCTCCTTAATGTTAAGGGTGGCCCACCACAAACATTATATATGGCAAAACAACGTTTTCTGGGTCAGCTAGTAATACTCGTACTATAAATGCGAAACTAAGTTTGTTTGTTACCTTTTCACGCCTAAACGACTGAACGGATTTCGATAAAATTTGGCAGAGAGATATATTGCACCCTGAGGAAGGAAATAGGCTACTTTTTTTTACTAACAAACCACGCGGGTAGAGCAGCGGGCGGAAACTAGTCAACATGAATGGCAAAGACATTACAAATGTGAAAAAGAGACACGTGACATGTCTAAAACTAATGACAACTCTATAGAGTTGAGAGAGAGGGATGTCATGACCTTTCGACGTTAGCCTCTGGGGCCTAAATAAAATACCTTTTCTGTAAGCGTTAACGCCAATAGAAAGATCAAATTGTACGGAGTTGACATTAGCTTAAGAGATGTCACGTGGATCTAAGGCCCGTCATATCGAATAGGGTAGTGTCCTTAAAAATTCTGATGGGTCCAAAAGTTGGATTACGCAAAAATATTGGACACGTTTTTTTATTTTGTCACGTAAACCAAAAACGACCACGATATAGTGCGTTGAAATTACGCGTGACTTCACGACGTGCTACACTTTTAACGTAAAAGTGACGTCACAAGCCCCTTCTCCTTAACTTTGATGTCCTATATCATAGTCACTTTTTATTTTTTATTTTTTTATTTTTTTTTATTTTTTTTTTCAAAAACGTATAAGACAAATTTTATAAAAACGCTTAGTTTAGGACTTATATAGAGAATGCAGAAGAAGTGTGAATGTTACGCGGTTTTCAGAGCACTGCAAAGTCATCACACGTCTTTTGAAGCAGCAAACGTGGACGTATACTGAACTGGTAGTGGTCTTAACAACATAAAAAAATTCAAAACAAGCCGTTAGTTTGCGATTTTAACGATTTCTAGTGTTACGACTTTTCTGTAGCGTAGAACGCTAGATCGGCCAGTCATATTCATCCGCATCACTGTCAACGGGAAAAGTGCCCAGAAGGCTGGATTGCCACTTTGAATGGCAATGCTGATTCTTTGGCCAAAAAAAAGGCCAGAATTTACGCTACAGAAAATTCCTGCTGTCAGCCTTCTGACGGCAGACAGCTTAAAAGGTATTGTAGTCTAAAGTCTGCCTGTCTTTTCTTTCTTTCGCCCAGAAAATACGACCTTTAAGTAAAGTAAGAAATCAAATCAAAAACCAACTTCCCTGTAAGTGGCTTATAACATCCACTACTTTTCCTTCTATTAAAAGCTTACACGGGAAACGTTTTAAATCGGGTGCTGTACGGCTTTTCAACATTTCTTTAGAAGCTACATACATAATACAGGATGTTTGAAAAAGAGTTTGGTTGAGATTCTTGGTAACGTTTCTTAGGGAGATAAATAAAATTTTAATGTAGAACAAAAATGATGTAGTAAAAAAACCTGAGACCTTTAGTTTTTGTATTGTCTCCATTATCATAATTTTGATTAAATTATGTTATTCTATTATCACTCATTAGACTAGAAGCGACCCCATTATATGTAGTTGGGAAAAGGCTAGGCAGATGATGATGATGATTATTATCATTACAAATTTCTAGTAGGTACTAAGTATTTTTATGTGTGTATGTTTATAATATGTGGTATATCCTAACTTCATTGTCTCGGCGCTTTTCTGGTGGTCGCCACTGTTGATTCCAGTTCTCAAGAGTTGCAGTGGTTTGGGAATAGCGTGGCGGGATTGTCCCAATAAAAAAAACATTTTTTATTTCATTCTTCATCTTTTTAAAAATGAGTATTATATATATTATTTACACGGCAGTAAACAAATGGTTATTAATGGAATACTTACCTATTCTCTCATATTGATTCAAATGACCTAAAAACGCATTGTGTTTTTAAAAGTTTTCGTATCCGTATATATACGGATACGGTATAAGAGATGGTCGGTCCCAGTTAAAATTTAGTTTTATAGTAAATTTTAAGATAGATTTTATCAACTCCTAAGAATAAGAATCAGAATAAAAATCATTTATTTGTTAAACATAAGTATACACACATCGTATGCAAGATGTTAAATAAAATTAGTATAATTAGCATTGCTGTTATGTTTTGCCTTAACGGCGTACAAATATTTTTTATTAATGGCTATGTCCAATATGTAACGTAAGATGTCACATTAGAATTAACTGGTCCCATTAAAATTATACAATTATAATATATGAAGAAATAAAATAAAATAAATAATCATAGGGCATCAAAAAATTCATCCGCATCGATGTCAACGGGAAAAGTGCCCAGAAGGCTGGCAGCATTGCCACGTTGAATGGCAATGCTGATTCTTTGGCCAAAAAAACGTCCAGCCCCCTGGTCACGTGAAGAGTCGACCAAACGTTTCGCGATTTCTCGAAAAACTAAATGGGCACACGGACCCCATGGCCCTAGTGTTTCACCCCAAACGGCTCAAACATATAACTTCCAGTTAGATTGTTGTATTTTCGCCGTTTGAGGTTTTCTGCACCTGCAGCAGCCGCACCTGCACAATCCACCGTACTAGGAAGATGGGATGGCGCAAGGGTGTTGACACATGTTGCATCCCACACCAAAGGCCTACCCATCTTCCAAGGTATTATGGTCATTAGAATTAACTTAATCAAATTATAAAAATATGCAATAAAACTAATGTCAAAACCTCTTCGTCAAAATGTCAAATACATTAAAATTGAATAAAAAATAGAAACACAGGTATAGGGAATATTAAATTATAACATTAATAATGATCAGAGAAATGAAATTGCAAAAACATGAACATGTCAACAAAAACAAACTATACCAATACTATATCAATACCTTGTCTGAAAGAAACTCGGAAATATTATAATATGCTTTTTGAATTAGAAAGGTCTTAATTTTTTTCTTAAATAAGTTAATATTTAGTTTTTTTATTAAATATACTATTTATATTGTTTTATTATATTATTTACTCTAATGTGTGGTGGAATGTGATTGAATATCTTTGGCGCCATACAGAACACACTTTTATGCATCATTGCCGTATTGGACCTTCTTACACACAATTCACCATTTTATTCGTTGAGATGACGATAAACATAAAAAAAAACTACTTAAAAGATCCATGCAATCTTTAAACGCCCTGTATGGTGGCTGGCTATTACAACGATTGCAATATATTACTTAAAGTAGTCGTTATCTTGCCAAACTGTAAGATTTTTTACAGAACAATTTATATGAAAATCTCTTTTCGTTCAATTGTATATTATTCGCTTTTATTCAGTTCAATAGGTTTTAGTGTGATTACAGATTAGCTGTATACGTGAAATTATTGCGAATTGGGAAAATATACATGTATTGGAATATCATTTATTTTCAGAGATTTATTAATATTAATCAAGCTGTACACGATTAATGACCCCTTGGGCTGGTCTTTTTTTGGCCAAAGAATCAGCATTGCCATTCTACGTGGTAATCCTGCCAGCCTTTTGGGCACTTTTACCGTTGACAGCGTTGCGGATGAATTTTTCGATGTTTTTTTTTTTATTTAGTGATGGTAAGTGTTTAGTTTTAACATAACATATCATCACGACTGTATTTTCTTCAGACCATACAGGCGTGGAGGAGTGAATACACCCCCTCCCCACGTTTGGTTTAGCTATATTTGAATCGAATAATCATCTGCTAATTGGTGATATTCGTCGGAAAGATCAGAAGCGTAGTACTCGCTACGTGTATGACCCTGATGTATGAACGCAAACGAAGCAAAACGAGTGCGTAGGGGTCGTAGCAGGTAACGTTCTGTACTCTCAGCCTACCCCTTTGGAAAAGGCGAGAGTTTATGTATGCATGTAATTATGTGCCTAGCCGTTTTCCCAACTATGTTCGGGTTGCCTTCCAGTCTCACCGGATGCAGTTGAATACCAGTATTTTACACGGAGCGACTGCCTATCTGTAATTATTGGGCAACACAATATCTCTTAGCAAGACTGGTTGTAAGACTTTCGGGCTTCTTCTAAGGACTGTTATAGATCTACGTATGGCAACCGGGACTTCCTGTTTAACGTACTTTTCGAGATACGGAGAGGTCTTGGTATGCAATTAATGGTGACCCTTCTACGGACTTACCTCGGCAAGTGTACATTAACCGTCAATAGATCCATGTGGCTGTTATCATTTAACCTAGAGCTCCAAAATCTGAGTAGAGTACGATAATGAAAATTATTTCGATTTCAGCTATAATTAGAGTACTTAACCCGAGCTTATTGACGACACAGCAGAACATCGTGCCTGTATTCTTCAGAGGGTAGAGTAGATGTCTACCTATAGTATACCCACATTTAGCGAGGTGTGTATGTTTAGGACCTATGGTTACATGGGTCGCCTCCTTAAATAGGCTGTTGCCGGGATGTTTCAGATGGAAAAACCCAACAACACTTTACCCGACCCCAGAATAATACCCAATACCACATGCTCAGCAGTAGCGCTTGAGAACACTACACCAAGTAGGCAGTGAAACCCACTAATTCTTGAGTATTACAAACATAATTTACCATTTCTATTAAATTCCTTTGTCCTATATATACGAGTATATTCAGCAGACGAAAGTTCTCTGTCCTCAGGCTATGTTTCTTAGTCGGTCGACCTTGTCAGGAACATGTCTTTTTGAAGTAAGATCATATTTCGTCTTGGGGGTGATCCACCCGTGAAATTGCTTGTTTATTTTGTTATTTAGCCATATTAATGGTGTGTATTCTGTGTTTTATTTTGTTTATGGTAAGTTATCTTTATGGATTTTGTGCTTTCACGGTGTTTTGACGGTTTTGTGAAGAGAAATGGGATGTAATTTTGCGCTGTTTGCGTGGGACGGTGTTTTCGTATATTGGATGATGTGGTTTTTTCTTTAACAGTGAGTAAATGTTTCTTCCTCAATGTGATTTTAGCTCTGGAATATGATTTTACCGTATTAATGTTAACTACTTCATGTGACCAGAGGGCTGGCTCATTCTTTTCCCCAAGAATTAGTGGCCAGGAATTGCCATCCAACGTGGCAATGCTGCCAGTCTTTTGGGCATATTCCAGATGACAGCGATGCGGAGGAGTACTTTGACGCCTTAGTGTCTTGGTCGGCTTTTTTTTGTATGTAGTTAGTTTTATGTCATAATTGTATATATTTGGTAAAATATAACAAGGCAAAAATAAACTTTGCCTAATCCCCTGTTCAACATAGTTCGTTCCATGTTTTTATTTTTATCTTTTGTGATATCTTTTCAACAACAATCTTTTCTAAACAAATGTTTTTGGGTCTACCTGCTTGATGATACCTGCTGAATTTATGCTGGATAAATATAACTATTTATCCAGCATAAAAGCTTTGTTAGTCTAATTTCATTCCTTGGTTCTACACTAAAACACACACACATCACTATACTACAACACTACCACTACTACCATCATTACTATCTACTACTACTATCTTTCATCTCTACACGAAAAGTTCAATACTCCATACTTTATTCCATACCAAACATTCACCATCATACTCTTGCCCATATCCTTATTTTATTTGGGGTCGGCGCAGTATGTTACCATGTATGTGCTTATGTTCTTCAATACATCTCTATTTGCCATCATCTCAATAGTAACCTCCTTCCTAGCCATATTATCTTTCACACCATACTTACATGCATCGTTTCTTTGGTCTTCCTCTACTCAACATTGCACCACACTAGGAATTTCTCCTGTGTCGTGGGTGCGTTTACAAACATTTAAAGTCACATACACGAACAGCCAGACTCGGAACAACTACCTGCAGGCCATACAAATATTTGTTCCGTGCGGGAATCGAACCCGCAACACGCGGCGCAGCAGTCAATGGCTCATCCACCGCGCCAACCGTGACGTCTTGTGATCTTCCACATTCAAACTAAATACTATCCTCACAACATGCAGACCAAAATGTGTTACATTACTTTGTGTATGTCATTTCAGACCAGATAGCGGCAACTGATGTAAAGTCAGGTGGTACAAAGGTTGGGACTTACCAAATGTTGTCGTGTCAGTGATTCTGATTGGTTAGAATTACAGTGAAGAAGTGGCATCGGCTCAGTAAAGGCCTACTGAATAAAGCTCGTTTGAAGCCGCCTGCGCAGCGCTATTCAATGTTAGGCTAGCAGATGTTTTTAGAATATAACGACGACCGATGTGGCGCGCTGGACGAAGGTCCACCTGCGACGCAAGAGGTTGCGGGTTCGATTCCCGCCTTAGGACAAATGTTTCTACGATCTACAAATAGTTGTTCCGGGTTCTGGGTATTTCCTATGTATAATATAAATATATAATATATATCTATGTAATGTATTGTATTAAGTATATCAGTCATCTAGTACCCATAACACAAGCTCTGCTTAGCAATACTTACGGCTAACTTTACACCAAGTCTTCAAAAACTACAGCGGCACTAGCAAAATACGATTTTTTTAATAAGTGAGCCGTCACGGGACTCCTGGCAGATGTGAAACATCGACATTGTTTTGTACAAGTAATATGCATAAAGTAACAGATTGTTGGGCATCAATATCGAAAATTCATTTGTTTCTTGGCGATGCGTCGCCACGCCAACAATCGGTTCAGTTTACCCGCGCCTAAAAAAGCACTGCGTTACAGGTCAGGTCCTGGTTTAGATTTACATATAGTGTAAAGTACTATTGGATTTTTCCATGTGTGATTTCTTAGTAACAGCCCAAAGTCTAAATGTGTGCCCAGTGAATGGCAAAAGGCTTACCCACTGTTACACTGGACTTACACATAACCAGATAAATATGCGTGTTCTATAAGTAGCTTCACTTCTACAAAACCTTTTGTGAATTACACAAACGTAATATTGTGTCATGTAAATGAAAAAAATACGGAATTTTTCTCCTGAACCATGAGTCATATTACGCCATCCGTCCACCTGAAATCCTTTCATCAAAATAACTAACAAAATAAATAAATTACAATTTCAGACGAGAATACCATTCACTTCCCCCGCTGACTGCAAAATATTACCATTTACCGAGACTCCAACATTAAACTTTCGTTTATAAGTAGGTGGGGAAACTTCAACAATTGTGAAGTTTTAATTGAAACCTCAGCATTTCGTCTTTAAGTTTATACCATTGCTGGGTTCCATTGTATACGGAATAGTATACACAATCACTTGGTGAGTTGTCTTTGGTGTGAAACTATGTTCATACTTTGTGTGTGTGATTTTTTTGATTTTTTTGTAATGGGCATCTCGCAGTTTATCCTTTAGGGATATCTACTGCTTAACCGAACTTTCCTGTGGGGGGCTTAATTAAAATTAAGGCCTCCAGCCAGGCGTAAAAACTTAAAAACTAAGCGACCGATCGCTAAGGGCACCCCCTGCGGGGTACGAACCTCGGCTTAGGACGTCGCTGAAGAGGACAGCAAGGGACAGGCTGGATCAAATAGATTCATGATTTAGGTACATTTTAATCACTAACCGGCTCAGCTTCGCGGGCTGGCTCTAAAGGGTCGGGAGGGTCGGGAGGGTGTGGTGTGTGATCGTGGTCTATTCTATTTATACAATTAACACGATTATTATTTATTATTATTATGATTACATACAAAGAAGAAAGACAAACATTGAGAAGTTGGATTGAAAACAACAACACAACACCAAACATGACACGGTTGGCGCAGTGGTTGAGAAATCGGCTGCTGCGCCGCGTGTTGTGGGTTCGATCCCCGCACGGAACAAATATTTGTATGACCTACAGGTAGTTGTTCCGGGTCTGGCTGTCTGTGTATGTGAGTTTAAATGTTTTTAAACGCACCCACGATACAGGAGAAATTCCTAGCGTGGGGCAACGTTTTTTTTAAAATAATAAAAAAAAAACAACATAACTAAACAACGATAAAACACAGTATAGTATAAATGTAGTTTAAAATGCATGAATTAAAAATTAATAAAGCCCCGGCCAAAAGATCTCTAAAAAGAAAAAAATAAGCTTCGTCGCGTCGTATAATCGCTAGTAGTAAATATAATAAAAATATAAAATAAACTGCTTTAAACGTTGTTGATTACGAGGCTTATTTTAGTTTGCTTTTAAAGGTTTTTGTGCCGGAGGATTTTTAATTTTATTTCATCCTTTTTTTAATTACATATGTACTGTGTAAATTTGTAACTATTTATTAAGTTATGTTAATAATAAAAAGTTCATGTAGGTTCATGGAGTTCATTAGACCATGCAATTTTGCCATCACACATTTTTTAAGAGCTGCCGTTGCGTTCAAGTTTAAGAGCGCAGAGACACCGTCTTAAGTTAATCCCTCATATTTAAGTTTTAGAAGTTCCCAAACCCAAAACTTGCCGCGTTGAGCACCTCCAAAGTTTAACTTAAACTTCACGGTCTTAATCATCTGTTTTAAAATATACTTGTACTGGAAACTTGGTTGTTTTAATACTTAATCTTTTATTTTGTTAGTTAGTTGTGAAGCAAGAATATAGCATAGACTTCCATTAAAAAGAGCTGTTGAATAATAACAGTTAGTGGTGGTTATCATAAAAATCAGTAACCAAGTATAAATAAAATAAATAGAGCCTGTTACTATCCCACTGCAGTGCAAAGACCTCTTCTCAAAGGGACAAGCATTAATCGCCACGCTTGTTTAATGTTAGCTGGCGATTTCAGACTGATTAATAAAAAGCTTCTATTTTTTTATTACAAACAGACACTTTTCCATGTTATTTATCTTTATGTATTTACATGTACATATATGTATATGAATGTATATGTGTATGTTATTTATTAGAGTTTTGTTTATGTTTTCTTACACCAATATTAATAATAGTGTGTAAAATAAACAAAGAAAGTGCATATGAATTTTATGCGTTTACAAACATTTGAACTCACGTGCACAAACAGCCAGACCTGGAACAAGTACCTGTAGGCCATACAAATATTTGTTCCATGCGGGAATCGAAGCGTGCCGTATTTTGTACGTCTCCGGATCATAGGATTGGGCGATGTTGCCGACAAAGCTTAAGCATAAGCGACAAAGCCCTTTAAAGAAATAAACAAAAATGTAGTAGGTACAATAGTAGGAAAATGCCATTTTTGCCAAACCAGATTATTATAAACTAAGAAACATTCTTATGCGTGGCTCATGGCTAAGCAATAACAGTCAATCGGGTCAATCTTAAAGGTTAAACAACGCTGCTAAGGTCAGTCCGTAGATGGGTGTCCATGCGTTACATACCGAGACAGAAGGACATAAGACCTTCAGGCATTTGTTCTAAAGCATGAATGAAACTAACATTTACTTTCAATTATTATTAATAAATTATTATTAAAAATAATTTATTAATAATAATTTTATTTTAGTTGCCCGGTTGATAGCAATAGGCTCACCCCCTATTACATGGGACTTAAACTTCAGACTTAACTTTGGTATATCCAGGCGTGATGTTACGATATTTATCACACCTTAACCACACCATAAAACGAAACGCGTAATAAAAGAATGATACGCGAAAATACTGTTATTTAAATTAATGTAATTTTGTTTAATATTTTTTAGCTTTTATGAATTACATTTTTTACTTTTTGCTGTGCCCTGACAGCGTCTACAACGGCTCTTAGCTTTAAGCATTTAACATCTTGTTTTACCTTGTGGAACGCAAATAACTGAATATGAATATGAATGATTATGAACTTTGGCAAATAAAATAACACAAAGATAGTTGTGTTATTTAATTTTCCAAAGTACTACTCCTTGTAGCGACATCTATCTCGCCACATACAAACTAAATCGGCATGTCCTACATCGCGATATTAAAGTTATCCAGGCGGTTGAGTATATATAAACGAGCCCGACAACAACCGTCTCGTTACACTCACAGAGCCAGATGATCCTATCACTCTCCTCCAAGAGAGCGATAGGGCTACCAGCACTGTTCGCAAACACAGACCGCCGTCATTCCGTCCTCGCCGTCCAGGTCCGTCGCGACGACCCCGTCGATGCCCTCCCCCCGACCCTTTGCTAGAGCCAGCCCGCGAAGCTGAGCCGGTAAATGTTTAAAAATGTCCCTAAATAATATATCTGTTTGATCCAGCCTGTCCCTTGCTGTCCTCTCTCAGCGACGTCCTAAGCCGAGGTTCGTACCCCGCAGGGGGTGCCCTTAGCGATTGGTCGCTTAGTTTTTAAGTTTTATGCCTGGCTGGAGGCCTTAATTTTAACTAAGCCCCCCACAGGAAAGTTCGGTTAAGCAGTAGATATCCCTAAAGGATAAACTGCGAGATGCCCATTCCAAAACAAAAAAAAAACAACCGTCTCGCAGTTGCCCACCAAACACCACACCCGTCTGGTCGGAGGATCCTCCGTTTTCTATGGCGGATGAGGAACTTTACACCCTGTTCCTCATACATCTAAATTGGTGACCCCGAACATGAACGTCAGCGCAGCCATCGAGCAGAACTACCTCAGCGAAAAAAGAAATCGAGAACGCCCTAAAACGCAAAAATCGAAATGTCTCTTGCGTTATTTTGTAAAATGGTTCTTATAGACATGTTGATACTCCCTTATATACAGTCATGTTTCACTTTATATTACTTAACACTCAGATCCTCTTTTGAAGAACACAAAGAAACTTTTGTTCAAGTTTAAAAATACGAGTACATTCATGGAGTCAGAAACTTTGCTACCTCAGTATACAGTATGTTTATAAAGCAGGTAACAGACATATAGTATTTTGTAACAACTGTATGTTCATGCAGATGATAAGGGTGCCTCAGATTAGCATGAACAGCTATACGCGAAGGAATGCGGATGAATCTATGAACCTGTAACTATAATACGGAGTCTACTAACTCCAAACAGTAACTAATATGTTTGTACTGATGAAGCACAATGAATTATTTTGTGTTTTTGTAAAATAATGAATTTCTACACGAGTTTGTTAGCGGACAAACTTGTAAAACGCATTTAGAATTTGGGTTTTAGACGACCAGATTGTCAACATTATACTTTCTTAAGAACATAATAATCTATCTAAATGCAGTACGCTTAAATTTGTGCTCCCATTTCTAGAAAAATAAACACATTACATACATAAAAGCATAATTTTTTCCAATTGATGTTATTTCTACTTAAGCAAATATCAACTTTATGACGGTGAAATTGAAGTCAATTTCTCGATAACTAGCAGTATTGATAGTCATAAAAGATGTTGACGTCAACTTTATGTGCGAGTGTTAAAGTTATTTTTTCCAGAAACTCATCATTGTTAACATCTTTGGAAGCTAGATTCCAATTTCAGGATGTATCATTGGATCACTAAAATTTCTTCCTTTAAAAAATCTCTAGAATCGAATCTTCATCATCGAAAATATATGAGTGATTTCTCTATAGGTTCGCCCGAGAGACAAGACTTAATTTTTTTTAGCGAAACGTGGGTTTGGGTTTAAAGATTCTTTATTTATTCAAAAGAACATACATTGTTCACTTAGCGAATAAATACATAACTAAAGGTAAGTGTAGTCCAGTAGTTTTGTTTTTTTTTTTTTTTTTATGCAGGTAGGTACGATGTCGCATTTTGTGTGCAAGACTAGCTTAATAGTTTTGTGTTGTTAGTGACGTACTGCTTGAGTTTAGCTTTAAATATGTTATGAGAGGATGTGTTTAATATAGGTACTTACACCTCTGCCTCACCTTTCAGGACGTACAGGCGTGATATTATGTTTTGTATACCCTAATTTTTGAACTTATCAAAATCATATTTACTTTTTATTTTTTTACTGTTTATTTTTTATTTTCTATTTATTCTTAATATTGTTTTTGTTTTTTTTTTGTGAATTTTTTTTTTGGTCTTTCGATCTAATTTGTACACCAGTTAAGGTCAAACATGTTGTTGTTGTTCTACAAATAATATCTGCAACACCTATAATAAGCATTGTACCCATGTATTATTATTTACACATGTTTTTGCAAATAAATCAATCTTTAATCTTTAAGAGAAGTTAAAGAAACAGCTCCTTTCTATTCACGTATCTGCACAAGCTGGTTAAAATGAGAACAATTTATACCTTCGTATATCCCGCAGTCACCGCAATACTTGCGAGGTCGAAATGCTCAAAAATTAGCAATATACCACCATTTATCGCACCTTGCAGTCTGGAGCGCACCTAAAGCAACATTTTTTATTACAAACGCGGGAAGCGCGGTGCCCGAACGTGCTCGCCTCTAAAAAGCTTATGTGGGTTGTGTGAACACCTTGTGTGTGGAATAGAAAGAGTCTGGATTTTTACGCCAGATTGAAGTAAAGGCTTGTTGCGTTGATGTATTAGGGTGCTAGATGTGGTATTAGCAGGTGGGAATGGATAGAATGAGGTAATAACATGTTGAGATGAAGAGAGATAGTAGGTACTCTTCACGGATATTTTCACAATAGGATACAGAGGTATTGGTATTCTCATTTGCAAAATCCGTATCATGGTTTGTTTCATAAAATAAAAAAATTACTGCACTAAATTTTAATTTCATTTTGATACAAGTTACAAAAAGAAACAATCTTTTAAAAGTCCTTCATTATACATGAATAGTATAGGGATTCCTCGTCGCTCTCGTTCTGTCACCTTCCTTTTGCTTAGGGGAGTTTTTAAACATTTTTTTTTGTATTACGTCTCATGACTTACTTAATTCTTACATTAAAAAGATTGTCGCTGGGATTGCCCATCGACTTTTCAATCGAAATTTGTATCTGACTTTGTTGCTTGACGTAACAGTTGAGTTTCAGTAACATTGGCTATACTTTAAACACTTTACAAACCATTACTATGCAATATAAGATTTCAATTCGTGCCACTTCTTCGACCCTAAATCTGTACAGCTACGTCTCTGCACGTGTAATAAGATGAGCCAGCACCACGAGACTATTTCTTTGAGTCTGGTATGACAATACTCTTTGTATTGTCCGAGAAATACGAGATAAAAACTTTCTACGGTGTTATTGCTTTCAATAGAAAATTTGGAGAGCGGGACTTGGAATTTGAGAAATTATTTGGAGATAAAAGATTACATCTTTAGAGTTGTACAGAGTAGTTGGGAAGGCCGACTATGCGGCCATATTTATACTCGGTGACGTGTCAGCAAAAAGCACTGACAAGTCGGCTCATTAGTATAATATCTATGCTTATAACCTTAAACGCCAGGTGACTGACAAACAATACATTTTCTATTGAGTCTCGTTTTCTGGCAGATAAGGTGTTAAAATAGGGTGTTTGAAGTAAAAAACTTCACTATTAATGTTTTTATTATGTCAAGAACCTATTCATAAATGCGCGCACGCGCGATGTTTGTATGGGATTCGAAACGCAATAAAAGTTGCCGAATCAAATAAAAATATCACCAAAGGCAATGTTTTGTTTGGCTTTAATTAGCTGTGCCAACAAACAAAGATAATTAAAGATGGGCCGAACGGAACGAGAATTATGTATGAAAGGTTTTAAAACTGGATTTTTAGAATCCACCGAGCGAGAGGTATTGAGTTGAAACCCCACTGCGTATTTGTCGTGAACACCTGGTTTATGAGTGCCTATGTAATTGTTATTGTGTGTAAGAGTATTTACACAAAATCAAATCAAATCATTTATCGGTTTGCAATCGTGTGTATTTAGTACATAGATGTTTTATTATAAGAGTTATCCATGCTCTACCGTCATACGGGCATGCAAAACATATTATTATTTAATTTACAAACAATATAAAGATATTAAAAATTTAAATAACAATTAGGACGATTCAATAGTACAAAATACTAATTAATGTCAAATCGTTTGAATTACTATAAAAATGTCACACTAATACAGTGATGGTAAATGTCAACTAATATCGATATGTATTTATATTTTGACGACCGATGTGGCGCGGCGGGCGAAGTTCCACGACGACCTTCATTCCTGCGACGCAGGAGGTTGCGAGTTCGATTCCCGCCTTGGGACAAATGTTTGTACGATCTACAAAGATTTGTTCCGGGTGTTTTGTGTATTTGCTATGTACGAGAGTAAAAATTTCTATCCATGTAATATATTGTTTTAAGTATATCAGTCATCTAGTCCCATAACACAAGCTCTGCTTAGCTTAGGGCTAGATGATTCAGTGTGGATTGTCCAGCATTATTATATGATTATTAATGAATTTTGGCAAGGAGGTAAATTATATTCTGGGGAAGGACATAGAATAATATTTAATTCGCGATTTTGTCTGCATCCGCCACAACTGAAACTCAGGCGGGCAAAGTCGCGAGCAAAATGCTAGTATAACAAGGGATGCAACGATATCTTTCAGGATTGTATGCACTGTTTTTTTGGTTCCCGAGTTACGTGTATGGGGAGGGATTCTCCCAAACTATACCCATATAGTGAGAATAGTCTCTGAGTAAAATGACTGCATAACATCCGAACGGACAAACGAACAGGGTGAAATTATAAGGGTTCCGCCATTTTGCCATTTGACTATGGAACCCTAATAAAGAAACTCGATAATGGTAGCGTTGCGTTATTCATTACAACAGACCAACGAGTAGATTTTGTAAGCTGAGCGTCTGAGTTTCGAGTTTCTGAGTACCCGTAATACTCGGACTTTCAATGAGTCTGGCAAGGTGTAAAAACCATTAAAACTGTCCGGCTATTGAGGTAACACCTTGTCATAGGTCCCCAAGTAACATTATAAAATTTAGCTTTTATACTGTAAGGAAAGTATGGTGTATGATATGGTGTTGCTGAGTGCGTCGATCTGTGGTCTGAGAAAACGAATGCGTATTTGTGAGGAGTACGCTGATGTGCACGGGCTAAAATATAATGTGACGAAAAGTAAATACATGGTCTTTGAGGAAGCCGTCGCTAAATGTCCACAGAACCTACCACCTGTTCGACTCAATGGTATTCCTCTAGAGAGAGTGAGCCAGTTCACTTATCTGGGTCATATAGTTACCGGCGACCTCAAGGACCATGCTGATATCGAACGGAAACGGCGGGCACTATCAAGGAGAGCCACATGCTGGCCCGCAGGTTTGCTCGATGTTCCACAGATGTGAAGATTACTCTTTTCCGGGCCTACTGCACGTCTTTGTATACGTGTAGCTTGTGGGCAAAATATTCGCAAAAGTCCTTTAGTTCCCTTCGTGTCCAATTTAAGTCCCTTCGTGTCCGTTTAGGGCGGTTTTGGGGTTGTCTCGTTTCTGTAGCGCATCAGGCATGTTTGCAGCAGCGAACACCGATTGCTTTAACAGTAACATGCGCAAAAGAGGTGCTGCCTTGGTGTGCACGGTTCGAGCCAGCTCCAATGCCGCTCTCGCAATGATAGCCAATAGACTGGACTGTCCCTACATACGGCATTGCTGTGAAAGACACAATCCGCAACGTCGGATGAAGAGATTATTGTAATTTGATATTTGATTTGATTTTATTTTTGATTTAATTTAATTTAATTTTTTAGTGATATGTGATTATAAGTTTACTTTAATTTTATTTAATGAACTGAATTTATTTAATTTGATTTTAATTATTATTTGACTAATTTTATTTCAATGAACTGCATTTTAATTTAATTTTATTTTATTTCATTCTATTTGATAATTTTATTATGATAAATGAATTGTAATAATTTTTATAAATGAGGGCAGATTCTGCAGTTAGGTAAAAACAATTTCGAGAAGGAGGCCAAGAGGAGGATCCAGCTGGGCTGGGCAGCGTTTGGAAAACTGCGCCGAGTCTTCTCGTCATCCATACCGCAATGCTTAAAAACGAAAGTTTTTAATCCTTTTTAACCCTTCATGACCTACGGAGCCGAGACATGGACACTCATGGTAAGGTTGTTCCACCAATTCAAAGTCGCTCGGCGAGCTATGGAGAGAGCTATGCTCGGAGTCTCTCTGAAGGATAGGATTCGAAACGAATACATCCGACAGAGAACCAAAGTCACCGACATAGCTCAAAGAATTAGCAAGTTGAAGTGGCAGTGGGCTGGCCATATCTCGCGAAGAACCGACAACCGCTGGGGTAAACGTGTTCTTGAGTGGAGACCGCGACTTGGCAAACGTAGTGTAGGACGCCCTCTGACCAGGTGGGATGACGATCTGCGAAAGACTGCAGGCAGATGCTGGATGCGGCAAGCTGAAGACAGGGCGCTATGGCGCTCATTAGGAGAGGGCTATGTCCAGCAGTGGACTAGTATAGCCTGATGATGATGATGATGTATAAATGAGTCAACTTAAATATTTTGTGAAGCAACAACAATGGAATAATATGGGTTATCATAACCCATATTATTCCTACCTGAAATAAATGTTTTTTTTTTTTTTAATAATTATAATTTATTCAAGTTTAGGGGTGTCTGGCAGGGGGTAGCAACTGTCATAAGTGTCCGGCAATGGATGACAAGATTTCTAAAGTTATCCCTAATAAAATATAAAAAAGTTGAGCTTTATACTTAAACGAATGTAAGGTACTATTTTATACACCTTTACTACCTATTACCTGCCCAAGTAACCACTACCCAAACTCTATAGTCCCTTGTCGTTCTTACCTGTATAATAGACACGCACAGAAGGACTTTCAGCTTTTAAAAAATAAGGAAGGTCTGGCCGTCGTGGGCTCTTAGGCTATAACAACTATCAAAGATCTCTGAATGACTGCCGGGAGTATCGTGCTTTGCGAGGCACGGATGGGTCTTAGCATGTCACAGAAATGTCACCTATTTACAGACCAACCTCGGTAAGCGTAGCTTCATCTTAGATCGATCTGTGAGGCTGCGATTACTGCCGAACCCAGAGTCATTGATACAAGTCCGCCACTCTATTCCCAAACCACTGCATCTCCTGAAAGTCAGAATTAACACCACAAGAAACACTTTGAGCAAACACTGTGTGGACACTTTTGTGTCTTGTGTCGGATACAAGCTCATCATCATCATCCTGCCCTTATCCAAATTTATTTGGGGTCGGCGCAGCATGTTTTCTTCTTCCATACATCTATCTCTATTCGCCGTCATCTCAAGAGTCACCTCTTTTCTAGCCATATCATCTGTCGGATACAAGCTACCAATGAATATTTGATTTCTATAGAACCAGTATGAAATCAGCCACTCCCTGCGAAGACCAAACATTTTTGTATCCATGTTTCCTGTGATGGTGTGGCTTGTCGAAAGTTTCTTCGTTTCCGCAGCCCCTTAAGATGCTGGTTCATTTTTCGCTTCGATTTGTTTGTTCTTTTCTTAAGTTGACGTCATCATTCATGGATATTAAAATAAAATAAATGAATTAAAATTTATTGCAATAAAAGTTTCACACAGTTTTAAACTCTGGTCCCAAAGTAGGTAAGCCTGTATCTCTTAATTTTACATTACATAAAGTAACAAAAGATACAACGAAAAATAAAACAGTCTACAAATAAACGCTTGACTGTGGGTATGGATATTGGAGTGTCTACTCGTGTATTAGAAAAAAACTAGTGTTTTGATTGTATGTGTGAGTAAGTGTGAATATGTCGTGTGGGTAGGTATGTGTATTAGACTGCAATATTAATGAAGATAATATTATTATCAGTTGGCAGATGAAGAAGAACGTAAAACTAAAAGGTGGACAATACTAGAGGCAAACTAATCTGTGTGACGTCACCGGCACTCAACGCATTTCTAATTAGGTGCGGGATAGTGAAAGCAGTGCTATATGAATTCATACAAAAAGAAACAACATCTTTCTACACCGACCCTTAAATATATAAATACCCGTTGATTAAATTTTTCCCTAAATAATATATCTATTAGATCCAGCCCGTCCCTTGCTGTCCTCTCCGAGCGACGTCCTAAGCCGAGGTTCGTACCCCGCAGGGGGTGCCCTTGGCGATTGGTCGCTTAGCTTTAAAAAAAAATACGCCCTGGCTGGAGGCCTCAATTTCTAATTAAGTCCCCACAGGAAAGTTTGGTTAAGCAGTATATATCCCTATACAAAAAAAATATACAAAATCTGTTGCGTGCAATGCGTATTTAATGAAACTCGACCAGTCCCGCAAAAACGATTCAACTGTCTTTGATTCACCAACGAAATTAATCAGAAAAGAACAGCGGACGTGTTAGAAAAATCATTCGTACACTTACAGTATGTATATACCACCATAATAACAGCGACATAACTCAAAATTTTAGCACGGGAATAAAGACCGTCATTTATCTAAAAGATCCATTATCATAATATTTGTCGCCCAGATTCGTCGTGAATATAATGGCGTGAACCATTCCAAAGGAGTCGGGAAGCTGTCCATCTGTGTTAGGGAAACAACTTTTAATGTCCCATTGAATGATTGTGTCAGTGGGAAGTTATGTGTTTGATGGGATTTGTTGTTTTAAAAGGGTTTTGTTGACTTGTTTATCAAAATACCTAGCTGTGAGTATGAATAGTGTGTTGTACCTAAAATTTTATTAATTTTTGACGCGTACAGGAAAAATCCACAGGAAAAACTGAAACCAAAAATGACCTGTCCCAGGCCAAACTAATGCTGTGTTTTAGTCTATACTGTCCCACAGCTGGGCAAAGGCTGCTCCCAAATCTTCCCAGGAGTTCTTTTCCCACGCCACCAGCCATTGCTTTCCCAGCACTTTGGCCTAACTTCGCAAAAACATACCTTAAAACCACTGCAATTGATTTTAAACATAATTATTATGAAGTTTTGATTTATTGCCATTATTATCTATTAGTGATTCAGCGTTTTGCTGATAGAGTTAATATTACTATGGACATGACTGAAATAAAATAGGGCGTTTTTTTCATGATTGAAGTTTCAGTATAATATATATAGTGCCTATCAGGAGGAGCTCGTGACGATCGAAGGTTAAGCTACGCTTGCTGAGGACAGTCTACGGATGGGTAACCATTCATTACATATCGCATAGCCGTTGGGCCAGGCTGTCATTTATAGTTCTTTGGCAGTCGTTGCGTTTGGCAGTTAAAAGCCCGAAAGTCTGACAACCAGTCTCACCAAAGGGTGTCGTGTTGCCCAGAAACTGGGTTGTAGAGGTCAGATAGACAGACGCTACATGCAAAATACTGGTATTCAGCTCCAGTTAGACTGGAGGCCTACCCCAACATAGTTGAGAAACGGATGAGTAGATGATCGTACGGAACGGAACGGCTTAACGTGCTTTCCGAGGCACGGGGAGTCTGAATATGTATGTATGTGTATGTCTAATCGACAATCAATGTCAAAAACTTTTCAACAATGTAGGTAGATTGATGATATTTTTTGACAAAGGCTAAAGCTCTTTGAGATTAGATTGAAAACGTTCTTAAAAGCATTCGACCGACATGATTGGATTCCAATCAGTATGTAATAACTTTTTTTTAAGCATTACCCAACAATAGGAAGTTCTTCTGTGTAGTGGGTGCGTTTACAAACATTTAAAGTTACATACGCGAACAGCCAGACCCAGAACAACTACCTTTAGCCCATACAAATATTTGTTCTGAGCGGGAATCGAACCCATGACACGCAGCGTAGCAGTCGATCGCTAAGCCACTGCGCCAACCGTGCCGTCTAACTAAGCAATAACAGACATTTTCTCATAGTAAAAAGCACCCAAATAAAATCTATCGAAAACAAAACGCAATCTGTCAATTGCAATCTTAGATTGGATATATGAAATGATACTAAAAAGTTTATCAATAAAACGTATATGCACATGCGTCAACATGGAAAAGTTCCCCCATTACCTTTAGTAACTGTTGCAAGAGTTATTGCTAGCAATTGTCAACGGTGTGTTTGTGCAATCTGCTAAAGTATTATAAATGATAATAAGAAAATAGTCCAATCTTTATACAGGATGGAAGGGACGCACAACTTGATACCATGCGTTCATGATTCTGGACTCCCCAGCGTTGAAATATTTTTTTCTTTTTACGTGTAACTTGTTTAAAAAATCCAGACCCTATTGGATTCTTCGTCGAACGAAGAGTCTTCGAGTGTGAGGTCCTGGGTTCGATTCCTAGGTCGGTCAAAGTGTCATTGAGATTTTCCAATAGCAATTTTGCTCATTAGCTGCCCTGAGTCTGGAATTGACCGATTGATGGCAATAATCTCGCTACCTATTACACGGGACTAAAACATAACTGGCGTAATGTTGGTATACTATGGGTACCCTTCGGGGTTTCTAGGCGTGATGTTATCTTTATGTAATAGATTTATATTACATATATACAGAATTCCACTACCGGTCTTGCTGCAATCCTTACAATACTCATTTTGCTTAATTTACTAAGTACCCGGAAGAACGTCTTGGTGCAATCACGCACACCCGTTGCGGCCTGACCTAGGTCAGGCCTTTCTATAGAATATCTATTCAGATAAATACAATTTAAGAGTCTGTTTGTAATGTTAAAACAATCCCATTTTACTAACTGCAGATGAAAATATATACGGTAGCGATACCGCAGTAAGACAGATAAAAAAAAAACACATTTTTTTAAATCTGTCTTACTGCTTGTTAAAGGTAATCTCCAAAACGGCTGGATTGATTTTGACGGTACTTTCACTGGAAGATAGCTGACGTGTTAAGGAGTAGCTTAGGCTTAATTAATTTTAGAAAAAAAAATAGCATTTCGCGCACAAAATGAACATCGACAACATCGTGAGACAACTTGGACTTAACATATATTATTATAAGTTTGAAATCTCCAACCCTACTTAAGCTAGTGATTAATACTCGTGTCTTCTCTGTATAAGAAGTGACATTTATCCTGAACTGGGACAGTAAAGTTCTGGTATTATTATTTGATGTCCGCCCCGGGGTTTCCACTCACATCTGCCTTTTGTTAGTACGTGTAGTATTTGTATTGGTGAATGCAATATTGCTTACAAGCGATAGTATCATGACGTTGAGAGACAATAAACTCGTGTGGACGTACTAACAATAAAACTTGTACAGTGTCTCGTTGCACCATGTATCTATCGACATAATAATGCACCTATGTACTGCATTTCTTAATTTGTTATACTTTGTACCTACGTATTTTAATACCAATACCTAGTACTCGTAGTTTTTATTCTAGCAGCGTCGTCTTCACATTATTGTATTTTTGATTTTTCCTTAGCATATATTGTCCCACTGTTGGGCAAAGGCCTCCCCGCCTCTGTGCGGTTTTCTCCGGCCAATCTTTACAAACGTGTCTAAGCCTCCCTAGGCGACGGCGCCCGTCTTCTGGCACCCACTGCGTGACGTCTCTGGCCCATCGTTCCTGACGCATTCTACAGACTACAGTTTGGAAGGTTTTGGAACGTGCTATTGGAATCAATTTGATTAAATTTACGTTACGTGACCTCAAAAAGTGCTTGCGTTGATTTGGTCTTTTTGAAATAATTTTTTGACTTTGAATTATTTTACTGAAACTTTTGAAACATTCTGTACCAAAAAAATAAATTGAAGTGTCTGTTTGTACTGTTAAAATAACGCGTTTTACTTCATACCTATGAAAGTTTAAACGGTGCTAATATCAAAAACTCATTTCATTTATTTTTGTCCGTCTGTCTGTCTGTCTGTCCGTTTGTTTAAAGGAATCTCCCGGTTGGAACGATATTGTTGGGTCTCTCACTGGCTGATAGTTCCCACAAAAATAAAAACCCTTTTAATTTTGTTAAATTCCACGCGGAGTTTTGTTTTTGTTTTGTTTTTAGATTTTTATTTATTTTGTGTTTTTATTACCTGTACGTGTCCCAAGTAAATGTTTTTTCTTTCTTTGCTTTCTTTCGATAGTCCAACAATAAGTCTGAAAAAAATGTACTTAAAACAAATGCTACTCGTCCGTTGGTCGTATCCATAGATCGCTGTCCTAAAATTAATAGTGACAGCAATACTAGTATCAGTATGTTAATTAAACATAGGTTCAAAACTGTTTATTAACTGAATTAGTTTTGCGCCGGAATTCATTTTGAAACGTGCGTTTTAATTTAATTTGTATAGATTACACAAAGTAATGAAGGCAGAGTTAAAAATAAAACAGCCGCACGGGTTAATCAAAAGGTTAAGTTACGCTTGCCGAGGTCAGTCTATGATTGGGTGACCGTTAGTAACATATCAAAATTCCTCCGTGCCTCGGAAAGCATGTTAAGCCGCTGGTCCCGGCTGTCATTTGTGGATCTTTGACAGTGGTTACGGGTGGTCAGACGCTTGCGGCCTTGGTAAGACTGGTTGTCTGTCAAACAACGTCAAGTCAGACAACAAGGGGTATCGTGTTGCCCGTAACTGGGTTGTGGAAGTAAGATTGGTAGTCGCTCCATGTAGACTGCTTATTTTATAATACACTAGTACCTCGCCCGCGACTTGGCTATTGTATGTTTAAATTTACCTTTTCTTTCTTACCCATATTCGCAAATTATTAAATTATCGTGATTATGACTTTGTTCGCGTCGATTTCGTACTTTTTCCTTTCCGACTTTAACATTCTTTTATAGTTTTGAAAATATGATAAAGCCTAATTCCCTGATTATGTAGCTTTCTATAAGTGAAATATACTTTGAAATCGGTTCATTACGTAGTTTTCCATAACAAACAATAATAAATTAATCAAACCTTTGCTCTTTATCATATTGCAAGAATTTAGTAGAACGACATTGAACAATTATAACTTTTTACCAATAAAGAAAGACACAACAGACCAAAGAGAATATTTGACATTTTGTTTTATTTTTCTATTATAAATTACTTTAGAACAACTCGATTGTTATAGCAACTTGAGTGTACTTCAGATTATTTATAAACATGATAACAACAGGAAAAACTCCGAATTTACGAAGAAGAAGAGAACGAAGTTTTGACAACGAATTGAATTGAATGACTCATCTGCCAAGTTTTTTCTCAACTACGGTGGGGTTGGCTTCCAGTCTGACCGGATACAGCTGAATACCAGTATTTTGCATGCTGACCTCCATAATCCAGTTACTGGGCAACACGATACCCCAAATTTCACAACAAAAAGTAATATTTAAAAGTGAAATTGAAAAAAAATGATGCAGTTGAAAAAACCACAACATTTTATTTACATTTTTGGAAGCTAAATTGCGAATGCAGGATATATCAAGATGGCCGACTTCCGGTAACACCGCGATGGTACTCAATTTCTACGCACGACTTCGCGAAATATTCAAACAAGCTCAGATTGATTTCGGACGTAGGGACTACACGCACGGCTAACTCGTGCATAGTATATGTGGTCCCAGTAAGAGGATCGAGATCTTCCGAACGTCTTCGTGCGAAAACTTACAATGTGTTTACCATTTTTTTTTGTTAACGCTTTGAACGCCAAATGATTTTTGGGGAAAATACCAGGGAGTGTGGATTCCTTACCTCACTAAAACCACCCCGGTGATCATCATCAGCAAATGGAACAATGTGTATACCTACACATTAAACTTTATTCTGATAAATATCATATTAGTTTCGATCAACAATTTTAATAAATAAAATAAACAAATAATACTGGACAATCCACACAGGATCATCTAGCCCCAAGCTAAGCAGAGCTTGTGTTATGGGTACTAGATGACTGATATACTTAATACAATACATTACATAGTTAGATAATTTTATTGTACAGAGTAAATACCCAGAAAACCAGGGACAAATCTTTGTTTGTTGTGTTTTTGTTTTAATAAAGAAAGTATTGAACAATCATAGGGCAGCCAAAAATTCATCCGCATCGCTCGCTGTTAACGGAGTTGTGCCCAAAAGGCTGGCAGCATTTATATGTTCAACTGTTACCCGGACATAAATCCAGGCTCCGGGCTGTTACCGGGTAATTCCAGATGGAAATACCCAATAAAGCTTTGGTCCATCTAGGAATCGAACACAAGACCTCATGCTTACCAGTTGCACTTTCAACCACTAGAGCAACAAGGCAGCTGAAAATAGAAGTAGTAATGTCATGATGGCCCAGTGGTTTAGGCCTCGCCTCTTGTGCACGAGGTTGTGCGTCAAACGTGGGCAAGTACCAATGAGAGTTTTTCAATTCATATGTACTTTCTAAGTTTTTCTTGGACATCACTGACATTGGTGAAGGAAAACATCGTGAGGAAACCTGGACTTATATAATTAATATAAGTCTGAAATCGCCAACCCGTCTTGAGCAAGCGTGGTGATTAATGCTCATGCCTTCTCTGTATGAGAAGAAGTCTTTGCCCTGCAGTGAAAACAAGTGAATTCATAATCCTCCGTTCTATTCCAACCCCCTTTAATATTTAATTTACTTAAAATATAAGGACATTTTTTTATCGCTTTAGTTACACCTTCGTTACCGCAGAACTACCCAAAATCAAATTTAACTTTTAGTTCGTCGCGTTGGGCTAAAACTAATTATAACTATGGCAAAAATTTACCGTCAGTATCGAAAAGGCTTTGAAGGAGTTACTTAGAAGTAAAAACAAGAGGCAAGTTAAATTGAACTTTGGAGTCTTTTCAGGGCCATTACATAACATTTTCTTTGTTTGGTCGAAGTCTAAAACAACAATAGCACCTATTTACCTTTTTCTTATTCAATTCAATATATTTATTTTCAGACCAGAGTCCACATGGTGTTAGTAACATACAAACAAAGAAACTTAGGGATAAATGTTAGTACAGGCTTACTCTAATACATATAGAAAATATAATATTTTTTGACGCGGATTTGTATCCACTGCCTCAAAATAGGACTATCCAATTTACAAGCTATTACCTTCAGGCAGCTGTTGGAACTGTTCCTCACCCTACGCATTATCGATGTTGCCTGCTTACGGATTATGGCATGAAAGCCATCCACTTGTGCGTCAGCAAACATTGCTAATAGTGAGGCAGTCCCATCAGCAACCTGAAAGCATTGTTGTATTTTTTTTTTCAGAGATAAACTTCAAAAGACGCCCGAGTTTTGAGGATGAGACCTGGAAGCGCATTGAGGCAATATGTACTACGTACTAGAGAAGCCATTTAAAACAAAAGTCATGGCCATTTGGCAATAGTTCGCTGCAGCGCTGAAAAAATAAAACGTCTAACCCAACGTAATAAACACACAGTGCTATAGATCTTTTCGGGGTGTGATTTACTCGCAAATAAAGTTCGGTGCGATGGCCCAATTGAACAGGACGCAGATCAGTTGGTGCCTCCTTTAATAGTTATATATCTATAATCTATAACTATACATAATAACTGTATCTAGTTATTATGTATAAATTGTATATTAAAAGAGTAAGAATGTGTGGTTTCTTTTCCATTCTTCTCCACACGTAACTTCCTTTTGAAAAGAGGCAACTAAATCATCTAGTTTTTTATTTTCATTTTCAAGTTAACGTTTAAAAGAGCTTTTTGTTTTTACGTAAACGAAACGTAATTGAAATAAAAAAATTGACTTTATCTTTGAATACAGTTCTCAGGTTAATAATATAGGACCCTATATTATAACATAGCGTCCGGTATGCCAAGAAGCGTGAAAATGTATGGATGCTTGAATAATACATTGAATATGCGAGAATTACAAAATTATTATTACAAAAAAACATTTCTGTAAAATTATGACAGAAAAAATCACAATAACTTAAGAAAATTTTAATGTCAAAATACTAAGTCAAAATGTCACTGTCTTACTACGATGTCAACGGATACACCTCGCGTAGGCCTAGCACGAATAAATAAATAATGCTGGACAATCCTCACAGCATCATCTAGCCCCAAGCTAAGCAGAACTTGTGTTATGGGTATTAGATGGTGGAAAGTTGGTGGTTGTGGCATGGGGATATTTTGTGAAAATTTAACCGAACACGTCAAATTACCTACTTATTAGTCAAGACATGAAATTAGTTTTCAGCACGTGACCGCTGTGCGACGGTCTTCTCTGAGATCATTCAGTGCGCGGACAGACTTCACGCGATCTATTTCTCTCCTGATTTTAATTATGATGATGATGATCGTGTTCCGTGATCGATTCCCGGCTCGCGAGTTGCTTCTTGCTGTGTGATATTGTGCTAAGTGGTAGTATCGCAAGATTTTCAATGTGTTTACTTTATTTTTTGCTGGTAATTAGTTGATTTCGTCTGCGTTCGGTAAGTACATTCATTTTATTTAGTGTGGTGGGTACATTGAAATAATTTTTACTTTCGTGTGTGTTTTCTTTTATTTATTTGCATTCTAATACTTATATCCCGTTGCAATATGTCTAAAAACAATGGCGGGAGAATATTTAGTACAAATACAAAAACATTTAGGTGGCTACCAGCCTACATATCCATCCTCCATCCATCTCTAATACGAAACGTTTGTTCAGGGAAATGTCACCATCATACATTTCACCCAATGATCTTCTAACATCTGAATCTTTTGAAAAGTCTTTACTAACATCAAACGTAAGCAAGTTGTGCCGACTATTGCGATTTAGTAACCCAACCATCTGCGTTATTGACAGAAAATAACGACCTTGTAAATGATGACGTTGCAAATAAATCTGTAATCTTGAACAATACTCAGCGGTTTTCGACTCAACGTTTCTTTGTTAGCCATGAAATCAAAATTTGTATCAAATTTGCGAGCTGTCAATTAAAGAGTATGACTTTATTAAGTCGAAGAAAGTAAATATCTAGGATAAGAATTAATTATTTTTTGATTGGGCGACTTGCCGTTTTATCGAACTCGTTGAGGTAGTTCGTTGTTTTCATTGTCAACACATTGTTTTCACGCTAAGACAAACTCATCATCTGCCTAGCCTTTTCCCAAGTATGTTGGGGTCGGCTTCCAGTCTAACCAGATGCAGCTGAATATCAGTGTTATACATGGAGCGACTGCCTATCTGACCTCCACAAGCCACTCCACTGGGTAACACGATACCCCTTGGTAAGATTTGTTGTCAGTCTTTCGGGTTCCTAACTACCCGTAACTACTGTCAAAGATTTACAAATGACAACCGGGACCAACTGCTTAACATGCTTTCCGAGGCACGGAGGAGTCTCGATATGTTACGAACGGTCACCCATCCACAGACTGACCTCGGCAAGCGTAGCTTAACCTTCGATCAGCCCATGCGACTGTTTTTATTTAGCCACGAGCCCTCACACGTTAAGAAAGACTGCGTTAATAAATGAACTATTTGTGCAAATTGCTCCGAGCCACATGGAACAAAATATTGTGCGCATAAGGACGATTTAAATTATTACATGTATACGCCATTCAGTAATATTGATTGGATCCAGCTCATCATAAACGGATTCGCAGACATATTTCGAAAACAAACATGAGAATTCAACGATAAAATGTAATTAAAACGCGTGGTTGAACTCCGAATAATATATTAAAATGAATATCGTCGAAACGACTAGGTCCATCGATACATTTCAATTTAACTGGTCCGGTCTCTCTAGGACGAAATTTCATGGAGCGGTAAGCACAGGCCGAAGTTGCCTGATTGCTTTTCGGCTAGACCGGATTTTAGGTCCAATATTAGGAGTTGTGTTTCCTCGTGTTGTTGTATACTTGTTTAGTTCTATACTTTACTAACTCACCCGGCAAATCTGGTTTTGCCATTTTAAGACAAAAAAAAAACAGAAAAAAATGTTTGTGGTGGACTTATCACCAAAAAAATGTTTTTCACTTAGGTGTATGAAAAATTAATGTTGGCTGATTATCAGACCTAGCCGATGCACACAAAACTTAATACAAATCGGTCACACAACAAACACTGTGACACGAGAATTTTATATATTACATTAGATTTAGAAGTAAGAATAACAATGTTGTTATGTGTTACTCGTTCCGATAGGTTCGTTTCAAAACCAGCGTCAGACAGCACCGTTGGAATAAACCTTTTGTCGCATCCGTGAGCCTTGCAATTTTTTTTAATTATTTTGAATATCTATTCTCCTTGCCTGTTACTAATAAAACCTGACCTATAAGACTGCGAAGCCTTTATGTGATGTCCAGCAGATGTGAGACTACGGCCTTGTTTGAAAAAAAAATACAATAATTAAATATGTAGCAGTAGTCAGTCAGACGCTCGGTCGGTCGGTGGAGAGGGAACATATAGTAACTAAGCAGCTCTAACACAAAAGCAACGGAGTTTATATTATGCCCATACATAAGGGAGTCAAGAGCGGTGGTCAAGGGAGTCAAGGGGTCATGACGGCACGATTGCCGTGACGGCACAAGGTGCGACTATAGATGTTACACCAGTACACATTTTTTTAACGATGTGTTAAAAAATGTGTACTGGTGCATTAATTTATGTCGTCACAGTCGTCACACATCAATTTACTCGCTTATATCAACTTCAAAGTAAAGTTGGTCCTGCAGGCCAGAATTGGATAATCTAAGGTCGGTCAAGTGGAGTGGGGTCCACAAAAGTGAAGGCGCAGGCAGCCGGACTCAGCTTTGAAGCAGAAACCACAGGGTGCGAGTCTTGCTTGCACTTCTCCGGCCTTTTCTTCATTTTAATGACAGGTTACGTAGGAGAGAAACTTACTCCTTTTTTTATTAAACCAGGTGAACCAGAGGTATTCTAAAACCAATTCAGTATTTAAATGAACCCGGGCTACCAGCATTCTGTATTAATACTAAAGCTCCAACATGATGTCAGAACCATTTCCCTCGTCTACAAATTCAAAATTTAACTACACGGTAAGCACCGGCCAAACTTAGGCGATTGCTCCAAAATTGACTGGGTTTTATGCTCCATATGAGCACTGTACTACGCTTTAGTGCTGAATAGGGCAATGTGTCAACTGTGACATGAATTACAACCAAGGCATTGGAAATGTAGGACACAACCACCAAATTGGTGTACAATTTACAAAGATAAATCAAACGGTATAGTTATCAGTGTCTTTACAAATGTATGGTTTGCTATAACTTAAGTTAGTTATGGTTATAACTTAAGGTTACACTAGTTAATATTTTTTCCATACAAATTTCCGAGGGGTTGACACATCCACACACACACACACAGATTGCCATTGTACATCCAAAGTTAAATATGGTATCGGTTTGTCTCATTATTAAATTTTCCTGTACGCAAATAGTTTTTTTTTTTAAATTATATTAACATAAAAAGCCATCTATAACTTAAAAGCCAAGAAAGATTCGATCGTCAACTTTGGGCGCAAACAATTAATAAAAAAGTGCAAAAAAAAAACTATCCGAGTGTTGAATAAACTTCATTTGTAATTGATTCATGCTGTAGATTTTTCATGAAACTTTTCAAAAGGACTTTTCGTATTTTTTTACGTGCTGGTATTACGTTTCAATCCAGAACGGTGTTTGTGTGCGAGCGACCTAGACGTTATACGTGTAGACTCACATCTGACGGCTCATATCTCTATCTGACAGCATGCTTTTTCGCCACGACTACCAGTGAGTTCGAGCCCGCGACTAGATCAACCTTAAGAAAAGGGTCCAGTTTTTAAGAGTCCAGTTGCAAATTGGCAATGGAACCCATATACTTTCGGACTGTCCGTTTGTCCGTGTGGATGTTTCACAGTCGTTTTACTAGGAGACTCAATAGACCTGCGTTTGTTTAATAATAAAGATACATATAACTTTGCCGTTTGCGATTTCGTCCTCGTGGAATTAAGTCTTTTTCCCAGATAAAAGTAACTTAAATTACTTCATTTATTTATTTATTGGCGTATCTACAATTGTAACTTTGTTTATCCTGATAATACAAGCAATATGATATAAGCATAGTGTACAATATAGTGCGATAGACACAGCATGCAAAAAAAAAGATGATAACAAAAATAAAATTACAATATCAGCGCAGAAATAACACTTTCAACAAGTTTTACAAACACAGTAAATACAAAGATGACTAGAATTTTACTTCTTTTAACATCAGGTAAAGTCCTGTCTAAATCGGTCTAGCCGTGAGCCGTGAGCTGGTCGGAGATTAGCTGGAACAAACAAAAGAATAACACTTTTTGAAATGTTTTCTATGGTAACTACGAGTACCTAGTACAATGTGGAGAGATAGATATATACGACAATCATTTTAACTTCGTATATCTAATGGCATTCCAAGGCTGCATACAGAATTCAATCAAATATATTTAATAATAGTTTATTTACTATAGTTAGTCAAAAATCGGCAAAACCCAAAACGCATCACTGCTAGTTAGTATCTTTGCAGAAGTTTTTTTTTTTTTCGATGATAAAATTTATTAGTTACTTTCAAATGACTAGTGTTGCCACTATTTTCATTCAATTTCTTATTGTTGTCTCCAAATTGAAGATATGCATCAAATAAAAAGCTGGCCTACTTTTTGTCCAATGAACCTGCATTGCCATTCCACGTGGCAATGCTGCCAGACCTCTGGGCACTTTTCCGTCAGTAATGCGGATGATTTTTTTCGATGCCCTGTAATTCTTATTTTTTTCGTTTCATTTATTAATAGATTTATTGCTTTATTTAATGAAACACCATAAGATATTATTTTGACATTACCAACAGACGCTTAAATTGTATTGCCTTGTATAATTATATAAATTATTTTGTTAAAAGACAGTCCTTTATTTGAGATTATTTTTAGGTAGGTAGACGTCTTAACTTCTTAGGCACGCAGTTGTAAAAAAGATTAGTATTATTAGTATTCTCATCACGAATGTCAAGGTACATTTAAGACCCAAATAATCTTTTTAGTGTAAGCTTTAGAACTAGTTTATGACTTAGATAAAACTTCTATTCGTAGACTTAATAAAATTATGGCAACATTTCGTAAATCAGTTCAAGTCATCGAGGAGGCTAAATAAAACCAGCCGCACGGGTTGATCGAATGTTAAGCTACGATAGCCGAGGTCAGACTGTGGATGGGTAGCCGGATCGAGACTCCTCCGTGCCTCGAAAAGCTCGTTAAGCCGTTGGCCCCGGATGTCATTTGTAGATCTTTGACAGTCGTCACGGGTAGGCAGAAGCCTGATATTCTGACAACCAGTCTTACCGTGTGGTGGTCCGATCAGGTCCATGTAAAATACTGGTATTCAGCTGTATCCGGTGAGACTGGAAGCCAACCCCAACATAGTTGAGAATAGGCTAGGCATATTCTAAAATAATGATGACTTAAATAAATAAATATAAAATAAATATTGCTGGACAATCCGCACAGCATCATCTAGCCCCAAGGTAAGCATAGCTTGTGTTATGGGTACTAGATGACTGATATACTTAATACAATACATTACATATACAGATATTTTTATTATACATAGGAAATACCCAGAACACCCCGAATAAATATTTGTAGTTCGTACAAACATTTGTCCCAAGGCGGGAATCGAACCCGCAACCTCTTGCGTTGCAGGCGGACCTTCGCCCGCCGCGCCACATCGATCGTCAAGACTTGAACTGCCATAGTTCCAGTCATAATTATTTCAGAATATAATATAATAATAACATTCAGTAGTTCAGTAACTGAAAGATTACATTAATTTGAAACAAAGTGCTTGCAGTTTTTCTTAAGAATTTCGTGGAAGCACTGCACTCAAGCTAAGAAAGAACTGGTCGTTCTTTTGTTTTTTTTTTAGATTTGTTCTTTTCATCTTAAAGCTTTTTCGTTTTTTTTTGCTGGCTGTACAATATCCGAAGTAGTAAGAATGTAGATTGTTTTACTCCTTAGTAGTTATTTAATAGACAGGGTTAATTTTAATTTATTGCCAATGAGACCTGAGACATTTGGGTTGAAAGTACGTATGAGCATTATCAACTTTTACTATGGATTCAAATATGAAATATATATGTACATACAAACGCTGATTAAAAATTGTGTTAGTAAGGAGGGTATTGACTCTCCTTTAGGTCGCGCACGGATAGTAAGATATAATCATCTGCCTACCTTATTCCCAACCGTGATGAGGTCGGTTTCCATTCTAACCCGCTGAATATCAGTATTAAACATGGAGTGACTGACTTTCTGACCTCCACAACTCAGTTACTGGGTAAGAGTATACCCCTTGGTATGACTGTTTGACCATGTCAGACTTTCGGGTATCTGACTACTAGTAATGACTGTGAAAGATCTACAAATGACAGCCGGGAGCAAAGGCTTAACGTGCTTTCCGAACTAAGGAGGGGCCACGAACCCAATATTGCTAGTATTATAACAAATAAAGAAAAAGAAACAAAAAGCAAACGCCAAACCTAAGAAAAAGATGTCAGGTATCAGGAATTGAAATCTTGTAATCTCTTTTATTTACATTAAAATCACTGAAGATGCACACAAACTCCTGAAGTTTTCAATGGAATTTCATAAACATTCAGCTAGTTCTACATTCAAAAACTATTCAATGTCTGAAGTGTAAACCAGTTTGTTATGAACAACCTCTTGTTAAAATTGTAATGAAAACAATTTTTATATTTTTAAAAGGAAACCTTACTTTCACCAGTCTGTCTTGAGCTCAGGCTTTCTATTAAATTCCATAAATTCTTTCGCCAATTTGCACCTTAGAAGGGGCGTAAAAGATCAGGTTATAGTGGTGGACTTGACCCTGTATTATTGAGGCCGGAGTGCAGATAGACGGTAGGAATTTAATTAATGTAGGTAAAGTTCTTTTTACTAAAAATAGTGTAGTACTAGTAACTTTTTTGTTTTGCGGGCAAAAATACTGGAGCATATTAAGGGTTAATTAAAAGGCAACAATTTATCTTTCGATATTGAAATTCGTGGCGTCTTATGAATGAGGTTATGGGTCCAAATACGTACAAGTACCAATGTGACTTTTTCGACTCAATAAAATTTGTAGTTTCTAGGTTTATCGTAGACATTACTGACATCGATGAAGGACACATCGCTCTTGAGGAAACATACGTATGTTTCCTCAAGACCTATGTTTTAGGCACATGCCTAGCATTAATTCATAACGTAAAAGTAACGTCAAATTGAATGATTTTAAAGTTTCAAATGAGGCAAACACAATAAGTAGCACCTATATGCTCATGCCTTTCTCTGTATGAGAAGAGGCGTTTGCCCTGCAGTGGGACAGTAATAGGCTGGTACTGGTAATGGTACTGATACACTTCTAATTCTAAACTTAAAGAGTATTTTAGAGATTTAGATAATATGTATCCGTAGCAGATGTATGAAAAAGAGTATCTGCTTCTGCAGAAATGTGGTTTTATTTTAACTAAGAAACATTGCTGACGTTATTACGTAAGCTCACTATTGCACGTGAGTGTTTTAGTTTTGTTTTTTGGCTGACAAGTGCTGGAAGATATACCACCAGAAAGTTTACGGTATATCCATCTGACCAACATTTTCACAAGACCCAGAAATCTATTTACATAATTACTAACAAAAATATTAAAGATTTGTGATATCAATTTCGTTGATATTACAGAAGTCGGGAAGTCCATAGTATTCTAAATTTATATGTTCATTCATACAGTTACACACACGTGTTTGTACAGAATATGAGAAACAATGTTTCTTATAACAAAAGCCAACCAACGTAGAAACTCACCTGTGTGCCAACAGCGTCTGGTTTTTTGCCACGAAAAAGAATAACCGCTCCAAAAAGGATTCGTACGAAGTGCGAATTTTTAATTGAAACTGCATTCTTGCATTCCTTCGTGGCAAAACTGATTGGTTTTTGGCAATTCGGCTTTCAAAAGGCTGTGTCTGTTCTTATTCTGGATATGGATGCGATGGATTAATATCTATGGGTAAAGAGGGATGTGTGAAAAGCGGGTCATCATCTGCCTAGCCTTTATTCTCAACCACCAGTAACTTACATGGAGCGACTGCCTATCTGACCTCCACAACCCAGTTACTGGGCAACACGATACCCCTTGGTAAGACTGGTTGTCAGACTTTCCGATTTCTGACGACCCGTAACGACTGCACGAAGATCTACAAATGATAACCGTGACCAATGGCTTAACGTGCTTTCCGAGGCACGGAGGAGTCTCGATATGTTACAAATGGTCACCCATCCACAGACTGACCTCGGCAAGCATAGGTTAACCTTCGATCAAGCCGTTTTTATTTAGCCACGAGCTCCTCTAAAAGAAGAAGAGTGAAAAGTTGGTTATTTCTCATTTTTAGCCGACTTCGAAACAAGAAGGAGATTTGGGCAAGGTTTCTCTGTGATTACTTGACCAATATGCGTGATTCTGTTATCACAACGTAGCTGCGTAGATAAATCCTTACATGTGCTCCAATATCAATTTTATAAACTTTGTTTCTGTAGATTTGAGTTCTCTTAAATATTAGGTTTTCAATTCACTTCATTTATGTTGATGATAGTGTACCATAGTGCATAGACGACAAAGTGGTATATCATGTTATGTGAGGTGTCAGACTTACGGACTTCTGACTACCCGTAAAAAAATTCAAAGATCTACAAATGAGATCCGGGATCAACGGCTTGGAAGACTGTCATATGTAATTTTTTACGTTCAAAAAATGCTGATTTTCGCCCTAATTTTGAATAAATGCTTTTTTCATTTTATTGTTCAACGCCAACTTAATTAATTAATATTTCGCTGTTTATTGCTACAAACACAAAAACTTCTATATGATGTATAGCAAATAATCAGAGTTCATAATTTTAATAATAATAAGTTATTTATTTCGAGTAGCAAGACTCATAGTACATAACAAGGTACTTACAAACTCTGTTAGTAATACACTTACAAAGGCCCATAATAATATAATATAATCACCCAGAGCGAAAAAAAAGCCCGGCTAGACACAGATGAAATCCACACAGCCTTTAATCAGCCTTGCCATTAATTCTCGAAAATTACCTTGTCACGTTGCACTGGGATCGGTCTATCATTACTGACTATACCAATGGCTATACCAATAAGCAATAAGGTGATATATCGATTAGTGCGACGCAAAATTATAGTCGTTAACGAGAATCTCGTGTAAAACAAAACGAATATCCCTCATTAGCACACATCGAGGTTCTGGAGGTTGTCGAATATGGAATTGGCTATCACATTTTGTAATGGCCAGTAGCCTGATAAGCTAAGAAAGAAAAAAAAACAAATACTTCGACTTAGCCCTCGAGGTTTTCACCATGTGGAATGTGGACTCGGATGTAACTATGCCGATCGTCGTAACGGTCAATGGACTGATGGCTGGGATCCTACGACGATCTTGTCTCGAGGTTCTTGCTTGGATAAAGAGCCTGAATAGACCAAGAGAGGTCAGAAGCCATTACCCCTCGAGACGGCTCAAATTATAAATAGGTTCCCTTTTCCAGAACTTTAACCACCAATAGCTGGGACCCTAATCCCGATGTCAGTGGAATCCATTTTTTTCAAGAACTGTTTAAAGTAAAGTACCAGCTTATTAATGTCCCACTGCAGGGCAAAGGCCTTTTCTCATACAGAGAAGGCACGAGCATTAATCACCACGCTTGCTCAAGACGGGTTGGCGATTTCAGACTTATATTCATTATATAAGTCCAGGTTTCCTCACGGTGTTTTCCGTCACCGGTGTCAGTGATGTCCAAGATAAACTTATAAAGTAAATAATAATATAAATAAATAATGCTCGACAATCCACACAGCATCATCTAGCCCCAAGCTAAGCAGAGCTTGTGTTATGGGTACTAGATGACTGATATATTTAATACAATACATTACATAGATAGATAATGTTTTATTACACATAGTAGACACCCAGAACACCCGGAACAAATCTTTGTAGACCGTACAAACATTTGTCCCAAGGCGGGAATCGAACCCGCAAACTCCTGCGTCGCAGGCGGACCTTCGACCGCTGCGCCACATAGGTCGTCAAAGTTAAATAATAAATGTAAAATAATAAATGAATTAAACAAATTGTCATCAGCGTTAGCTGCTGGTCGAGGTGTAAGCTTATTTGATACGCCTAGATCACACGATCCAAGTTAAACAATACAACAGCTTCAAATAAAAAATGCCCAATAAAAAACAGATGAAAACTCTCCGAGCGTTTACCACTATTCGGAACCTGCTCACACTGAAACATCGCAACTCACTACGTTTTTCTTTTTAGTTTGAACTACCGACAGTGTGTTCGTTGCGTTACCAATAAGTTTTTATACCTATGGCGTGTACCATTCTCTTTTCTAGTGTTTTAATGCCTTTTTTCCCGCATTTTTTGACTTGGGGCTGATTTTTATTTTACTGGTGGTCGGTCAGTAGTCGTAACTGGGTTAGTTTCGACCATTGAGCTTAGTGATGATCGCCAACAGACTGGATTGCCTTTATATCTAGCAATGCTGCAGCAGACATATTCTTACACTGTGAATGTTTGTTTTTGTATGTGTTTGTTATCTTGTCTGTGTCCTATAATGTGTCTATTTGTTAGAGAGTCACGTAACTTGAATTGAACGAATCTACTTTTATTTTATTTAGTAGTAAGTCTCACACTCTTCCGTGCGTGCATTATTCTGAAGAAGGAATCCAAAGTGTTTGCTTTACGTATTAATATTTTAATAAATATGGTGGTTTAAGAGCTTTTGTAAGTAGGAAGTAATAAGGAATAATGCAAACACATAAATGTAGAAAATACTAATTGTCTATTTCATAAAGATATGTATAATGTGTGTGTATTAATATACATACACAAGTATGAAGTGAAACTTTTCCATGAAATATTAGTTATTTTTATTATATGTATATTTAACATTAATTGCTCAAGTGAAGTTTACAGAAAAAAAAATCATTTCGTATCAAATTATAGCTATTTCATTGTTATATGGAAATAGTATTAATCATTCAGTGGTTTCACTGTTCTTATAAAAAGGGCGAAGGTCCGCGACGCAAGAGGTTGCGGGTTCGATTCCCGCCTTGGGAAAAATGTTTGTACGATCTACAAATATTTGTTCCGGGTGTTCTGGGTATTTCCTATGTATAATAAAAAATATCTATCTATGTAATGTATAGTATTAAGTATATCAGTCATCTAGTACCCATACCACAAGCTCTGCTTAGCTTGGGGCTAGATGATGCTGTGTGGATTGTCCAGCAATATTTATTTATTTATTTATTTATAAAAATAATCCCTCACTTTCACTATTCATTTAATTTCAATAAGTCCATTTTTTCACTTGTTATCATTAAAATATTGCTTTATAAGTCACTCCTCAATTTAAGTGAACACGAATGGCGCTGTGGATGTCCAAAGTGACAGAAAATGTGACGATTATTTTCAAAATGGCATCGGAAAGTGGGACGATTATTTTTAACATTTCAATAAGATTTCTCCTATAAGTCGATAAAGGAGTTTTACTTCAAAAACTGTAGTAAAATCAATCTAATTTTTTTAATTTTTAATGGTAAGAATAATTGGTCACGGCTTGAAATAAAGATTCTAGATATACATTTATCGAGTGAATATAGGTAGTAGGTATAGTAAGATACGCCTACCGCCTACAGTAGGCTTATACGGTAACTGCTAGCTATACGTCAGTGTTAACACTTAGACCGTGAACTGGCCTAGCGTAGTTATAAGTTCGAAAAGAATGCGAGGCCAACTTATATTGGTTTTCTTACTACAGACAGGTGGCCTACCGTACCTACGACTTCAAACCGTTTCTTACAATTCCATCGTAATGAGTTTTCCCAGTAAGGAGGATTAAACCTTTTGGAATTAGTTGCGGATAAATCACTTAGAGCTGTTTATACAATACTAGATAAATTTTATCTGAGGAATATACATTGACAGCTTTTGTATAGAAAATTATTGTGTCAATCTATCAATTTGATTCATTACACTAGATTTCCTGTAGCTTTGTCCGCGTGGATTTTAACACGACATGGGTTTTCAACCTGCCGTCTTGTATGGATCAGAATGTTGGGCCACAAAAGGACTGAATGAAAGGCAGTTGCATGCAGCTGAGATGAGAATGCTAAGGGGGATGTGTGGTGTTACGCGAATGAATAGAATAAGAAATGAGTATATAAGAGGAAGTCTGAAAGTGGCGCCTGTGACAGAGAAGTTGTGTGGAAATCGGCTGTCATGGTATGGACACGTGATGCGAAGAAATGAGGATCATGTTGTGAGGAAAGTTCTGAGTATGAATGTAGAGGGTTACAAGAGTAGAGGGAGACCCAGGAAACGATGGATGGATTGTGTGAAAGTTGATATGGCTAAGAAGGAGGTGACTTCTGAGATGACGGGAAATAGAGATGTATGGAAGAAGAAGACATGCTGCGCCGACCCCAAATGAAAAATTGGGATAAGGGCAAGAGGATGATGATGGGTTTTCAACTTTATTCTTTTCTGTAATAAAACCTTAAATAGCCTAAGTTTTTCCTTATCACATAAGCTATCTGCCAGTGAACTTTTTCGTCAAAATTGACCTTGCAATTTCGGAGATAACCTCAAACAAACAGACGGACAGCCAAAAGTTTTATAAATTGTTTTTTTTTTGTTTTCAAATGCATTCAGTCAAAAGCTGTTCTTTTGACACTACAAAACAACACTTCAATTTTATTTGTGTAGATAAAAAGTTTCCAAATAATTATTGAAAAATCAACTCTTATACTTGTAACTGCATTTTTATCTTCTAAAGTAGACGTTGACCAATGAGATTTTTACCTGCTGCAGCTAGCTTCCACGTTTGTCCTGTCTCCTATATTTCGGTGTATTTATTTTGGCTCCTTCCAGTCACATTCTGCCAGTGTTCACGACACAACTGGAATACACGTTAAAATTGCACGCCTTCCTTCTATTCGGTAGCGCTACGAAACTCAGTGAAACTCTCCAACGGCAGCAATTTTTTTGGAATGGTTCCTAACGTAGGTAGCATGTCGCTTAAACTATCATGCTTTACGAACAGGTAAAGCTCGGTTGTTTCGCTGTTTTTATGTGTTTTTTTTTTTGAATAGGGTATTTGACGCCTTTAAAAAATATACGTTAACAAGTAATTTATTTAAAAAGATTTCTAGAAAATTGGATTAGTCAAAAAAGTGGTAAAATGGAAAAGTTTTGCTTTTTGAAGTTTTTCTTCCATCCTTGTCACCTAGTACGGCCTTTGTACTGAATGGTGTACAGTCACTATGGCGTTTCTGTTTAGAGACGTCAGATGATAGTAGTGTTGTCTCATTTCAACATAGATTGTTATAAAACACTTACAACTTCGCCATTTTGAAATATATTTCAAATTTTTTTTTTTTACTGTGGCTTCTTTTTTTAAGATTCGGGAAATTTTAAAAAAATCAAGTCAAATACCCTATTATCCAGAAACAAGCATTAACCTGGCAGGGATGGGAAGGGAGTACACTTGACTCTAACAAAAATTTGCACTTTTAAGCTTAATATTTTTCCAACGAATTCCTGAATCCAAAAATAGAATTGATGAAAACTATTAATGGTAATCTTTTACATAAGTTTTTTGGTATTAAAATTGTACCAAGTTACTAACTCACTTTTCCGTTCGGCCTTGTGACATCTTTGAAATACTGTTTCAATATCACTATGTTTATTTTTTGTTTTTAATATATTTCAAGATCTGGGTCCATGGGAAATAGGCATGAGTATATGTAAAGTATTAAAACATTTTTTTAAGAAAAATTAAATATGGATGGATCAGAATCAGAATTTTCTTTTATCTTGACTAGTAGACAGTGGGAACACCTCGAGAGTGTTAGTTTTCGAGACGAGAGTTCGGTTTTGTGGGGCTTAGTTTATAAGTTTACTTACCATTTTGGAATAATAATTAAAATAAATAATAATAAAGCCGTACACTTCACGCATCATGTGCATTAACTGCAACATATTATGTGTAACCTAGAGATTTTTTATAAATGGTTTGTCGGTGAACAGTATATATGTATATGGTTGAAAATATAACCTCCTCCTTTTTTGAAGTCGGTTTAAAAAGTTTTGAAAGACAACCCGGTTTTGTAAAACAAAAAGAACTTTGAATCACGCTCCTGGAAATGGCCTTTTGGCGTTAAGTAGAATTGGTTTGCCAGTGACGATATTTCAACGAAAACGCTTCGTTTCTTCAATTCCAAGATGGCTGCTGAAATTCCAACTTCTCATGTCAAATTTCAGGTACGTCCACTTGGACATTTTTATAGTCTAAAATTATCCACCAGTCAACCATTTTGGGTAGATACTTGAGAATACGCGCATGGGATGTTCTGTATGCTTGGTTTGGCTTTTATATTATTTATGTTAAAATTATTCCTGAGTTATAGTACGATGTGGCGCGTCGGGCGAATGTCCGCCTGCGATGCAGGAGATTGCGGGTTCGCTTCCCGCCCTGGGACAAATGTCTGTACGATCTACAAAGATTTTCCGGATGTTCTGGGTATTTGCTATGTATAATAAGTAATATCTATCTATGTAATATATTGTATTAAGTATTTCAGCCATCTAATACCCATAACACAAGCTCTGCTTAGCTTGGGGCAAGATGATGCTGTGTGGATTGTCCAGCATTATTTATAGAAGGTACCTTGGTAGTCTGAAGTCTTTAACTTTACAGATGTCATAATATTATGTAGTTTTCTTTTCTTTCTTTTTTCGATGGTTTTTTTTTTTTGACCACGCATAACTTTGTACACGGTAGTCCAATTTAGAGGATTTTTTTATTGGATAGGGTATACTTTAAAGCTACCTCTCTTATTAGAAAATAGTGAGTGATTGATTTTTAATCTACTGAATTTTGTAAAAGGTGACGAGCAGTTTACATTAGGCTTTTGTATCTTAGATAAAGAGCGGCTTAAAACCGACACACTGAAAAGCAAGAAATAACTTTTTCAGGTTGCTTGTCTGGATTAATATTCCATTCATTTTAGGTATGTCAATCCATTAAAAAAATCCAAATCCATTAAAAATCTTGCCAAGTGCGAGACGGAATCGCGAACTACGGGTTCCGTAACAGAAAAATGTTACATAGTTTCAGTTTTGTAGGATTGATGGCAAAACTTAACTATGAACTTAAAAAAAATGTTCTCCGTTACATCGGAAAAGCAAAAGTATAATCTGAAAAAGTTTGTTATCGCACAAAAAAAGTTGAAAAAAAAGTAAAAATAAACGATTTTTGTTTTTTTTTGCTCTTATTTGTGCCGTGAGACCTTGCTTTTTGCCAAATTTCATGATTGTAGGTTAACGGGAAGTAATTAATCTACAGGTTTTGATTTATTTGCGAGGATCAAATTATGTCGTATTGAAATTAATGTCCGTATTTTTGTTGCATTGACTTGAGAGCTTGATGTTTTTTAAGGTGCAAGAACGTAGAGCTTCGTGTTTGATATAAATTTCAATTTGATACCTTCACGCGTTCCTGAGAAGTAGGTTATTGACAGGAAGACAACAAAGTGATCCTATAAGGCTTCCGTTTTTTCTTTTGAGGTACGGAACCCTGAAAGCACGTAGGAGTATCACGATACTTTAGCCCAAAACCCAAAGGAACTTGATCTCACGCGATATTCTTTTGAAAATCGAACTCCAAGCGGCCATTTTGTCCTTGTTTATTTAGCAACGAACCCGTAGTGGCTCGCTTCACGTATTTACTTTGAAATTCTAGCTACACAATTGTTATTCTATTCTTCGTTTATATTCCGAGTGGAAACTTCGATAGGTAAATTCTAGGATAAATATCAGCCGTTTATCGAGACCCGTACAAGTAGGGAGACCGGTATTCAGTCATGAGTTTTAAGTTGGATAGATTTTATTTCTGCGATTTCAGATTTTATTTAGTAATATGAATACTAAATAAAATCGGAAATCGCACAAATACCCACGTTCATGGGAGTTTCCAATCCCGAAAATATGGTATACATTCTCGTACAATCTTTTTCTGAAGGATTCCTGTTATATCCTAATACTTCTTCGGACATTGTAAATAGAACAGTTTCGTTAAATATATATTAATCCATCTTCTTAATACGGTGGACTGTGCAAGTGAGGCTGCTGCAGGTGCAGAAAACCTCAAACTGCGAAAATATAACAATCTAATTGGGAGTTATATGTTTGAGCCGTTTGGGGTTCAAACACTAGGGCCATGGGGTCCGTGTGCCCATTTAGTTTTTCGAGACATTGCGAAACGTTTGGTCAACTCTTCCCGTGACCAGAGGGTTGGCCTTTTTTTATCCAAAGAATCAGCATTGCAATCCAACGTGGCAATGCTGCCAGCCTTCTGAGCACTTTTCCCGTTGATAGTGATGCGAATGAATTTTTCGATGCCCTGTGATTATTTATTTTATTTTATATTTTCATGTATAAATAATTTTATCACTGTAGAAAGAAATAATATGATTCGTTATGAAATTCTATTTCCAATGTCAAATCCTTTTCCCAACTATGTGAGGGTCAGTTTCCGATCTAAACATATCTATGTAATTTCTACATTCAGTTGACAACATACTTTTTGGTAAGACAGGCTGTCTGACTTTCTAGTTTCTCACAAAAAGCCAGAAAGTGACAGTCGTTATGGGTAACCACCCGTAATGACAGTCAAAGATCAAAGAATGACAGTTGGGGCCAAGTTCAGGTGCCTTCAGCGGTACGTGCATCTGTAATGGATAGTGATTATGAGACCCAACGATGGACCAATCACGGTAAAGGAAGATTAGCCGTCAATCGATCCGTGTGGCTATTTTTATTTAGGTACAAGCCAAACTCCAACAATTTCCTGTTATAATGTTGACACATAACATAGTAACATCACGCCTATATTTCGGGAAGGCTTTGGCAGAGGTTTACCAACAGTACACCCACATTTCACCAGCTAACCAGTCTCGTGTCTAGTCTAGTCGGAGCATGAGGTCTTGGGTCTAATTCCGAAGTCATACATATTTTTATTGGATTTTTACACCTTGAATTAAATAAACAAATAATGCTGGACAATCCACACAGCATCATCTAGCCCCAAGCTAAGCAGAGCTTGTGTTATGGGTACTAGATGACTGATATACTAAATACAATACATTACGTAGATAGATATTTTTATTATACATAGTAAATACCCAGAACACCCGGAACAAATATTTGTAGATCGTACAAACATTTGTCCCAAGGCGGGAATCGAACCCGCAACCTCCTGCGTCGCAGGTGGACCTTCGCCCGCCGCGCCACATGGGTCGTCAAAATCGAATTGCTCAGTAGCAGTCTGGATTTATGCCCGGTTGATGGCAATAGGTTCGCCCCTATAACATAGGACTTAAATATAACTGTCGAAATGTGAGTGTAGGTGCACTATATATATCTGCTTAACACTGTATGTGTAATAGTAATCAGAGATATCATCTCAAAATTGCGTAACAGTATAACAAAACCCACTCACAATAAACAACATTTCTTTCATCCAATCATTAAGAAGAGCTACGTCAGAAAATAACAAAAACTTGTTACAGGAACCACGAACGCTTAACAAAACACAATTAAGACACGGTAGTATTCCAAGTCTTCATCGGGAATAGCTGGCTGTAACTGAAATTCAAGCAAACACCAGGATTCGCCGACTGCGGGCCCGTACAAAAATAAACACCCAAATGTTCAAAACGAATTGTTTTGATTAACTTTTGGAGGAAATATCGATTAAATTCGTTGTTGAGAATCTAAATACCGCGTTCCGATTGTGGAGTAATAATAATCTAACATAACATCACGCATGTATTCGCCATACGGTCCGGCAGAGGCGTACCTATAGTACACCCGTATTTTCCTGTTATGTTTAAGCCCCATTAAATAGGGGGCGGGTCCATTGCCATCAACTGGGCACAAATCCAGACCTCGGGCTCCCACTAAGCAATTCCAGATGGAATAATCCAACAACAACTAGCTCGACCTAGGAATTGAACCCAGGACCTCATGCTTAGCGGTAGCGCTTGTGACCAGTAGATCAACGAGGCTAGTATTTTCTGACTATTATCTATGAACAGAAATTCAATAATTTCCTTTTTTGAAGTTTCTTTTGTGCTCTATAGAAGTCGGACAAAAGAACCCAATTTATTAGTATTTTTTAACATAAGACATAGCTACGTCAATAACCTTATTAGTGTTTCTTTTGGTATAACACAAACACCTTCTAAGAAAAATCTACTTCTAAAAGCGATTGCCGAGGATTAAGCTTGTACCACACAGACCTTTTAGGAAAACAAAAAAAAAAACATTTATGACAAACATCATTTCTAACAGCCAAAGCAAATCGGATTAAGGTAAAGCCCCCAGTTACTGTCCCACGAAACAGTTGCTGAACTCAAATAGCTCGGTGAGCCTCGGGCTTACAATAAGTGTTTGGAATAAAAACGGCAAAGTCTTTTATTTTTATTCGTCCAATGTAAGTTGGGTCTTACTGCGACACGATAATCTGTGGCTCCTGAAAGGTTGGTTAGACGCAAATTGGTGAGCTGACCCCTGTGTGTGAGGTTGATGCTGTAAATCCTTTTAACGAAGGTAACCTAGTTTTCTAACCTAGGAGCTCGTGACTAAATCGAAGGTTAAGCTACGCTTGCCGAGGTCAGTCTGCCGATGGGTGACCGTTCGTAACATATCGAGACTCCTCCGTGCCTCGGAAAGCACGTTAAACCGTTGGTCCCGGTTGTCATTAGTAGATCTTTGACAGTCGTTACGGGTAGTCAGAAACCCGACAGTCTGACAACCGGTCTTACCAAGGGGTATCGTGTTGCCAAGTAACTGGGTTGTGGAGGTCAGATAGGCAGTCACTCCATGTAAAACACTTTTATTCAGCTGCATCCGGTTTGACTGGAAGCCGATCCCAACATAGTTGGGAAAAGGCTAGGCAGATGATGAACCTAGTTTTTCCTTTGTGTATTATTGTTCAACAATTCACTACTTCAGTCGTAGTTGCTGGAGAGTTTGTTGCGCCACTTCTTCTTAGCAGCATAAATACTGATGGTTGGTGAAGGGCGGGCGTTCTGAGCTACTGTCTTGTGTTATTTTTGATGTTGAGAGAGCTCAGTCGTAAAAAAGATTTTTTTACTCGAAGGTATGACTTTCTGTGGATTTTTTCTTTGTCGCTAATGCATGTGTTAGTTTCTTGGCGATGGTCATCTTATTTGACGACCTACATATGTGTTGCGGCGGGCGAAGATCCGCTGCGACGCAGGAGGTTGCGGGTTCGATACCCGGCTTGGGACAAATTTTTCTATCTCTCAATCTACAAAGATTTATTTATAATAAAATAAAAAACCTAACTGTGTAATGTATTGTATTAAGTATATCAGTCATCTAGTACCCATAACACAAGCTCTGCTTAGCTTGGGGCTAGATGATGCTGTGTGGATTGTTCAGCATTATTATTATTATATTTTTTGCTTGTCCAAATACACCACACGTTGTCTTCACGCAGAGTTTTGGAACAGACCTGGAATTATACTTTAAATATGTCTGAAATCACCAATACGCTTTGAGCAAGCTTGGTGATCGATGTTCATGCCTTCTCCAAATTAAAAAAGACCGTTGGTTTGTAGTAAAACAATACGAGTCCGTATTATTCATGTGATTGGGGCGATTCAATTGATGACCACAAATCTGGATTACGGGTTACATTATCGGATTTTTTTAAAGGAAAGTACAATAAATCTATGTCCACTCTGGGAATCGAATCTGGGGCTCAGACAAAAAAATTCTGTACCGAAAACGCTAGACGTCAAAGTCATAATGTATAGCAATGACATTACAAACGGTGAAAGGAGTCACGTGACATCTCTAAAGCTAATATCAACTCCATACAATTTGATCTTAACGTTGGCGTTAAAGGTATCAGAAAAGAGATTTGGTCCAGATTCCCTAGTACCTCATGGTCAACAGAAGCACTTACAACAACTAGACCAACAAGACATTCTACACCCACAAAGGTACCCACAAAAAACGGTTCGCCCTATTTACAAAGAAACAAAATACCCCTTTATTTTGTTACCCCACTTCACGAGACCACCAAAAATATCCGTTTACCAAAGCCGGTCCATCTACATTGATGACGTCACAACATCAGTCGTTTAGCAGATAAGTGTAACAAGATAGGCTCACAACAATGACGTAGGAATAAATTTTATCTTAATTCTGCTCAAATTGTACCGCTATAGTACGGTGGTGCTCTGTAACCGCTTTAATGGGGCCTTTAAGTCAGCGTGTAGGCTAAACTAATGCGAGGAGCGATTTAGGGTTAAAAGAAAGTGTCACATGTACAAGGGAAAAAGAAGTAGGAGTAAACGGCGCGGTTTGCAGTGACTGAGCGATCGGCTGCTGCAGTGCGTGTCGCGAGTTCGATTCCCACAAGGAACAAATATTTGTATGGCCTACAGGTAGTGGTTTCGGGTCTGGCTGTTTGTGTTACATGTTTGTAAACATACTAACGATACAGAAGAAATTCCTAGGGTGAAGGACGTCTTAAATTAAAGTTAGATAGATATATGTAGTTAGAAATTATACTGGTCAATTATACGTTGTCAAGTTTATTTGCAAGCCTGTGCTGTTTATAAAACATAATACTGTTTTCGATTACTTTATTCAGATACTCATCATCTGCCTGGCCTATACCAGTATTTTACATGGAGCGTCTGTTTATCCGACCTCCACAACCCAGTTACTGCGCAACACGATACCCCTTGGTATGACTGGTTGCCAGACTTTCGGTCTTCTGACTACCCGTAAAGACTGTCAAAGATCTACAAATGACAGCTGGGACCAACGGCTTAGCGTGATTTCCGAGGCACGTAGAAGTCTCGATATGTTACAAATGGTCACCCATCCACAGACTGACCTCGGCAAGCATAGCTTAACCTTCGAACAACCCATGTGACTGTTTTTATTTAACCGCGAGTTCCTCACTTACTTTACTATATTCAGATATTATTGGTACCTACAATATCAATCAGGAAATTAATAAGAGATATGGTAAATTATGACACAATCATAATCAAGGCTCAAACATTTAACTCCACCACTTATATTTTCGCCGTTTGAGGTTTTCTGCACCTGCAGCAGCCGCACCTGCACAGTCCGCCGTACTAGGAAGATGGAATGGAGCAAGGATCCCACACCAAAGGCCTACCCATCTTCCAAGGTGTTATTTAGTACTTCCGTCGCGTGCCAAGCCACTGGGTTCTAAAATAGCTGGTACCCAACGGTAACAAGAGCACGACGGTTGATGTCATTATTACGCGCGTGCGCTCTTACTGCAGAATAGGCCTTCCATCCATCTTAATTCATATCTTTTTCTTTTTAGAAACTGTCTGTTTCAAGTCATTGTACTCATAACAAATAACGACTACACCTGAAGTTTCGAAAATAATAAGCGTTTCAGGACATTTTGCATAAACATTATAATGACTTCTGTCTAGTTTTGCGATGAAGAAAAGTATGAAGTTGTTACCAGATTTTTAGAGTTGGTTCTACAGTAAAACTTGTACATAGTGTTCACCGTTATAATATCAACACGTTGTTGTTATTTAACTAGCTGACTGAATCGTAGTTTTGCCATTTTAAGCCAAAAAAAAACAAAATATATATATATCATTTAGGGGTATAAAAAATAGATGTTGGCCGATTCTCAGACCTACCAGATATGGAAACAAAATTTCATACAAATCTGTCCAGCAGTTTCGGAGGAGTTTGGTAGTAAACATTGCGACACGAGAATTTCATATATTAAGAAGATACATTGTATATGTATAATAAATGCCACGAAAAACATATAAATCAGCAAACTTAGTTCTGTCAAGGTGCCAGTCTAAATATTTTTCAACTGCAACTTGTATAAATCTTTGTTTTCCGATAGTACAAACGAAAACGATAAAAAAATATAAACAAGCTTCAATCAACTGAGTCCAAGACGAATAGTTGTCCTTAACACGTCAAACATCACAAGGTCTTAAATAACACTGACACACTATACTTGGGGCAAAACTATCATATTTCATTCGCTACGAAAACTCGTAGCGGGTTTCGTAGCGGTTTTCGTAGCCTCAGCTGGCGCGTAGCGGCGTAGAGCCGGAAGACTGAGCGATTGTAGTCAGATAAACAGTTTGTTTTTGGCCTGAGTTATGTGCTAAATTGTACCATAAATAAACTAGGGCTGCTACCCTTTGTATCTGATTATATTTTAGCAGATAATTCACCAAGAGATTACGAGTTCATAATTTATTGCGTTCTTTCCAATTTTCTTTTTTTGTAAATATTAGTTTTTGAAGTCAAAAGGGTAACTTTTTGTTACGTGAAGCGTTATGAAAATTGAGTTTGAACAAGGATAATAAAAGCAATTTTGTTTGTTTTAAATGGAGTTTTGTTATTTTATTTTTGTCTGGCAAATTGTGGCAGACATTGATAAATATTAATAACAAAAATTTTGTGGAATATTTTTCACCTTTTATTGAGTAACTGCTTATGACTTTAATGTCAAGGTGATATCACCTTGACCCTATTGCTTTTGAGATATTAAAAAGAAATACAATTTTGATTTCGAGTCGGGCCTGGGTAAATTTTGAGTGGCCTATTAAAGAAGAAAGATCACGTTCATCTTTAATAAACATAGAAATAACATCACGCCTGTATTGCCCAAAAGGTCCGGCAGACGAACAAAGGCCAGCACATCAAGCTGTCAAATTTATTTGATAGTTTTTCAACTTTATTACAAAATAATAAGGTTCATATTCAAATAGGAAAATTTGGGTAGTTTGATGTAGTGGCGTCTGTACATCTGCATTTTGCCAGTTCTGTTTAAGTCCCATGTTATAAGGAGCAAACCCATCGCCATCAATCGTGCACAAATCTAGACTTCCGACTGCCACTGAAAAATCACAGGTAGAGAAAAGCAAGTAACACTTTGCCCGACCCAGGAATCGAACCCAAAACGTTATGTTCAGTAGTAGCGCTTGCAACTAATATACCAACGAGACAGACAAAGCACAGAATACATAGACAAATCTCTATTCTCTAAATTTCACATTCCCAAAATCCTATTCTACAGACAAAACGATACATCTTATACCTCGGGTTCCGGCATAATCCCTTCAGCACCTGTTATTACCCACCAACAGCTGAAAAAACAAAGAGAATCAATAAATCAATAGGGCAGTTTATCCTCTTTTAATTCTAAGAATCCTTTAAAATGTATAGTTATTTTTTTGTTTCTTGTTTTATGTTTGAGCGACATCTGTGTCTAACTGTGTTGTTTCGTCATTTAAATAACATGCATGTTTAGTTTTAGTTTTGGTGTTATCAAATTAGTTTCAGTAAATTGTTTTTTTTTTATATTCTGTGGATAAAGTAATTGGTTATACGAGTACATTAACTCAATCCATAGCTCAGATAACGTTAGTTTTATAACGCGTAACTTTTATATTCTCTAATAAAATAAAATATAAAAAAGAAACATCATCAGAATCAAAACTAAACGTGAATTTTAAAAATCCTTCTCAAAGCTATTCATTTACTTTCCTCACACTAAAACCACTAAAAACATAGGCAAATTAACATTGATGCGGATTCTCTAGTCGATAAGTGAAACTAAATTTAGATTACTTCCATCTCTTTCTCTCTTATAAAACAAAATAGGGACGGACATATAATATAACAGCTGTCAATGTTAGTTGAACTGAAAATTCCAAACAAACATAGTTGACATTTAAAAGGCATCGACTTAAAACATGGTCAAGTTCAAGGCATAAACTAATTTGACATCTGTAACTTAGAACATAACCATCGCCGTCCTTTTCTCGCGCTATCTGTCAAAAAGCCATTTCAATTCTCTTAATTTAGTTGTAGTTTGTGAACAACGGAATCGGAACTACTATCAAATTCAACAAAACTCCCATCACTTCAGCCCGGCCCCTTAAGTAACATGCGTAATGAGTGCACAATTGTGTTCATGGCAGTTCAACTGTAAGCTCGTTAGCGACGGCTATGCCGGTTCTATGATCTAAGTTATAAAATTTATGTTCGGTACTTGATTTAGGTGAGGGACTAAGAACGTAACGGTGGGTATCTTAGGATAAGTTTGGAGATTATGTTTCTGATATACATAGGGACAGATATGGTCTATCAGATATTTTGTGGTAACCTGTGTACTTATATTATACCTACTATTAAACTTACTATTGGAATCAAATGTAACAGAATCATCGGTTAGTACCCATTAATATCAGTGTTAATTTTAAACCGTGGTGCTAGGCAATTGGGCCTAACCTAGTTTTTAACGTCCCTATGTGCCTATTGGCCTAGCTCTGTTCTGTCTCCTGCTTGATATGGAGGGAAGTGGAAATGATGTATTTTTCTAACTCCTCCGCTGTTCTTTTCTTATTATTTTCGTTGCGGGATCCAAGACAGTTGAATGGTTTCCCCGGGACTCGTCGGGCTTCATTGTCTCGACGCTTTTCTAGTGCTCGCCACTGTTGATTCTGTTTTCCAGGAGTTGCAGTGGTTTGGGAATGGTGTGGTGGGCTAGTCCCAAAAAAAAACCTGTCTATTTACAACTGGAAAAGCGGCTTTTTTACATACCGGTTATATAAACCAGATCGAAAATATACACATATACTCGTAGAACCTATACAGCATAACGGTATTGAGTGAAAAGATACAAAGTTGGGATCCACAAAGTTGATTTTATCAACTAAGTAAAAATAAGTTAGTATGTCATCGATCTTGAATAAATTTTCAATCCTTTTTTTTAAGGATATCGAATCATCCAATGACTACTCCCAGTCTGGGTGGAACGGGAGGGCGTGTCGGACTGCTACTTACTAAAACCCATCCATGTTCCGTCCTTGCAATTTACGTTCCGGGGTTATGGTAACTCTTTCGAATATCCCGCAACACTATGCTTCGGCCCCCTAATTTTTAATTTTGAAGTTTTAAGCCTCAGGTATATCTGCGGTCATAAACGAATTTCGTGTGAAAAGAGAAGAGGCTTCAAGAAACATCACACCACTTTTTATTTAAAATCAAAAATCCACACAAAAAAATGGACATGATTTTTTTTATTTTAGGATAGGCCTCTAATGAGTTATCTTCTCATTTCTCTCTCTCTCTCTCTCTTTCTCTGTCTCTGTCTCTTTCTCTCTGCATCTCTTCATCTCTATTTTCTCTGCTTTTAGATTCCCTTTCCTACTGCACTGGATTTAGATTCCATTTATATAAGGTTTTTCTACCTGAAGTTAGCAGTTAGTATAACTTATTATAAGTTCCCATTTAACTTTGACTTTTCATTATTTAAGTTGCGAAATCTTACGTGGTTTCTTCATTATTATGCAAAAGAGCAGAAGTGACTCGATTGCCTTTCCGGAACAGACTTTCATTCAACATGCAGGACGACAGGATTTTTGTAACTTATTTTCCTGATGAAAGCTATTAATTTGAACGGACTCTGACGGTTCAGAAGGTTAAGCTACATTTGCTAAGGTCGTTGCGTGGATGGGGTGATCATCCACGTCTTAATGAGACTCCTTCATGCTTTGGAAAACAGCTATCGCCGTTGGTCCCGACGATATTTTTTTAGCTTTGACAGTCGTCGTCTTTGGTAGACAGAAGCCCAAAAGTCTGACGGCTAGTCTTACCGAGAAGTATTGTATAACCCAGTAACTGGGCAGGTCAGATAGACAGTAGCTTCATGTTTAATACTGGTATTTAGCTGCGTCTGGTCAGACTGGAAGCTGACCTCCCCCTCAAACGTAGTTAGCAAGCTAGGCAAGTGATGATTGAGTGAAGCCAAAGATTCTCATATCTTAACCTTATTCAGGTAGCTGAACGAATCAAGATACTATTTTTTTTATGGAAATAGGCTCGCCCCCTATTGCATGGTACATATACATAATAAGACACATTAGGTCTTACTTTTTTCCTATTATATATATATTATTATAGAGGCGAAATAAATTCTGTTTGTGTGAATTTGTAATACCTTTTCAAGATTAAATATCCTATCGGTTCGTAATGAAACTTGGCTGGGCCATAGGTTATATCCTGGGGAAGGACATAGGATAGTTTAATCCGCGACTTTGTTTGCATCCGCGATAATCGAACTGCGAAAGTAATTCGGTTTGTCTGTTTGTATTTTTGTCACCTTTTCACAGTTGATCGGATCGTAATGAAATTTGGTAAGGAGATATATTATATTTTGGGTCTACCGCCGAGAAATTTCAATGATGACTCTAGAATCATGTACTGAACTAATGTTACCAGTTTTTGCGTCGGTGTATCTTCCTCCCTGTATTATACTACCAGCTAGTTGACATTTCATTATTCGTAGGTTTTAGCTAGGGACTAACCATATGAATACAAAACAAATGAAGATTCTGCAGTTCAATCGGTTACACTTTAGACCTAGAGCTGTCGAGCATGATCCAAAATTTCAGGTGAATGCAATGGCAGCTTAAACATACATACATAAACACATGCCCTTTTCCTATTAGGGTAGGCAGAACTACAGAACGCCAACTACTAAGATCCTTACATACTCCTTTTGCTTCGTTTACATTCATGCATCTGGCTTTTTGTAAGTTGCGAGTACTACGCATCTGACCTTTCTGACGAACATCACCAATTAGGTCATTGTATGTCTTTTTAGCGCGTCCCCTCCCAGCGTTTCCACATAAATCTGCCTTATAAATTCCCTTTGTTAGTCGCTTTTCATCGTAGTTACACTTGTTTTGTATTTCATGGCGAATGTGGCAGTCTTTTTGGTGATAATGAACCGTTGACAAGCTCTTGAGAAAAGTGACAATATTACTACCAGCATAATTTATCAGTTCACGAGCAACTTCCTTATAAAATTCTTCCTCCATTTTTCCAACAACAGCTCCTCATAAAAAATGCTCTACTAAAATAATTCATCCCACTTGAACATTGTTCGGTTAGAACTGCACTTTCTTTTTGCGCCAGGGAGGGAAGCTGCGGGACGGCTCCCATCCGGTTCCGTTACGACTATTTACGGTGTTCTCCGATCCCCCCCTTTATCTTCTAATGGCCCAAGCATCGCCATCAGAATGGTGGCAGTCTACATTTTCTTGTCAGTTGTCATTATCTATGAAATGTGGACACAAAAATAAATAAGACATATTTACAGACCAAGACTCACACATAAACACACACGACAACACAATGTCACACACACACATGTAAAGTATTGTTGTTAATTATTTATGTTATAGAATGGTTTAGTTTGTAAAATTGTATCCATACATCTTTGTAATTAAATAAATAATGCTGGACAATCCACACAGCATCATCTAGCCCCAAGCTAAGCAGAGCTTGTGTTATGGGTACTAGATGACTGATATACTTAATACACTACATTACATAGACAGATATTTTTTTATTATACATAGCAAATACCCAGAACACCCAGAACTAATCTTTGTACTAACATTTGTCCCAGGGCGGGAATCGAACCCGCAACCTCCTGCGTAGCAGGCGGACCATCGCCCGCCGCGCCACATCGTTCGTCGAAATTAAATAAAGTTTAAGTGTCTGCTCGTTATGCCACACCACAGCTTTAATGATATCCATAATAACTATAAACGGTAAAAATATAAGTATAAACGGTAGTTAAATCATTTTTTGTTTTATTATTTAATGTCTGTCAGCCTGTTTGTTTTGGCTAATCTACGATACCTATGGATCAGTTTTGACGGGACTATCACTTGCAGATTGCTGATTTTATAAGGAGTTATTTAATTTAAGACAAACAATCAGTGTTTTGGACCAAAAAAATAATGCTCTGGTTTACAGGTAGTCTTGTATATTTTCGTGTACTCGTAGTATCGTTTCTTGTTTTTCTTCGTAGTATCCTTTTTGTTGACATTGTTTCGATTGAATATTAGATAAGATCATTTAAGGTCTTACCATTGATGTAATTGTCCGACGACCGATGTGGCGCGGCGGGCGAACGTCCGCCTGCGACGCAGGAGGTTGCGGGTTCGATTCCAGCCCTGGGACAACTGTTTGTACGATCGACAAAGATTTGACCCGGGTGTTCTGGGTATTTGGTTCTTTGTATAATAAAAAATATCTATCTATTTAATGTATTGTTTTACGTATATCAGTCATCTAGTACCCATAACACGACCTCTGCTTATCTTGGGGCTGCTGTGATTAGATTTTGATTAGCTGTGTGGATTTTCCAGCATTATTTATTATTTATTGAGTTAGGTACCTGTTATAATAGGGACGAGTTTTGCATAAATTAATTATTTAATTAAAAATATGTGGGTATAACACTGCCATGGTTTAGTAGAACTTCAAGTCTAGATTAGCTCAAAGCTATGTAAGATTAATTAAACTCTCTCTAAGAAATCCCTAGACATCGTCCTGGATCTGACAAAGTACTAAATTACTTTTGGCACTTACGTAATTGTTTGCGCGTCATGGATAAGTAAGCTGGAGCTCCAGGATTTTCTTGATTATAGGTTTTTTAAGAGTTACTTAAGCAGGTTATTGTCATTATATGTAAATTTATTGGTATGTTACACTAACTGTACCCCGTGGTGTGCCCTTACCGTTAAAAATCCGTTTCCGAGGGTATTTCGAGTCATTTCATGCTGATTTTACTTTTTGTGTATATATTATGTTTTTTACACTTCATTTTTCCAAGATGTATGTGTTAATTCAGGGTATGAGCTACCTTGTAGACACAAAAACATTTAGATCCGTTCTGTTGTTTTAACGTGAAGACAAGCTTTCGCATTTATAGTAACAGTGTCACAATTCTAAGTTTTTTTTTATAACGTCTATTGAAGAGCGTTGTCACAAAACTGACATTGTCTAAATATCATAGACAAATTTTAAACTTTCACTTTCTTTGATAAAAATATTACAAGAACACTATTACGAGTAGCAATTCTAAATATATTGTAGAAAAAATCCTAGCTAAGGAAGGATTAAGGCTGTTTTACATTACACTATGAACCTAAAGAGCGGGTAAAACTGCGGGCCACAACTTACGCCCAAACATTGGTAGCAAACACTTCCAAATCTCGTACCTTGTACCATCTGTAAGCGTTAATGGAGTAGGTCGTTAGCCACAGCTAAAGATTATCAGAGAAATCTGCAGCTAATGTGTTTACAATTTATACTTATTAACACTTTTTGGGTGAGTAGAGACAGGATCAGAGGCCCGACCACGGCCGCTTGACGTAAACGTTATGTAATAACGATCAATTTTTGAATCGAAAACTTTGTACAAAAATGGAGTCGGTTTATTTTTTAGTGCCTCCACAGGAAAGTTCGGTTAAGCAGTAGATATCCCTATAGGATAAACTGCGAGATGCCAATTCCAAAAAAAAAAACAGTTCTTTGATTAAGACACATGAACTACATGACATGTGCTTAGCGCTAAAAAAATATGCATTTGAAAGGTCGTTCTATCTCCTTTATTTGTTTGAAGTTGATAGAGAAAAAATGACGCTTTGAATTCGTTCTTTGAGGCCACAAGAACCCGAAAATCTTCAATTACTTATTATTTATTTATTTATAGTTCTAAGTTCGTTAAGCTTTTTACTAACTTCTTCCCCGATCATCCCCTTCTTTCTTTTCTAATTTTATTTTGTGGCTGCACTACAGAAGTATACCCCTGCCTTACCCCTTGGGAATACAGGCGTGATGTTATATTTTTATTATTTACCCTTACGCAGCAAGTCAATGACTTCCTTCAACATGACAGAGTATTTTCCGATATTAACGTCTCCGTTGACAAGTTACTATAAAAGCTACCCAAGTCGCTATACGTGTGCCTATAATATATATTTAAAGAGTTCCCTCGATTTCTGCAGCATCCCATCATCAGATCCTAATATGGTGACAGTAGAACCACCTCAACACTTTATCCTTACACACAAAACAAACACGCAATTGACGGAGAAATCTGAGAACATATACAAACACAGTCGAACACAGATACTCCTCCTTTTTTTTAAAAACAGTTAATTAAAATACTGAACCATCAAACATAATCCCATCTTCATACACTAGGTACACAGCTCCAGCTTCATCAAGGAGAACAATGGTCTATTACATTGGCCAGCAACGCGCTGACGTCACAACACACAATATTATCTGTGCAGTCAATTTCAAAAGAACAAAAGTGCATTCAGTTCGTATTCGGGCCGTTAACACTCGGCTTCGAACAGCTGGGGTAAGGGACGGGGCATGGCGTGGCTATTGGAGTACTCAGATACTGTATTTTAACAATGAGGTTATATTGGAGCTGATTCTTCCCGGCCGAAACACTTGGAATTGCTGTAGGGTGAAGGAGGAACGAGGAGTAAGTGAGACTGGCATAAAGATTTTCACATAATTTAGTTACTAACATTAGATTACCTGAATCCACTGTATTACTTCACTGTAATTGTTTTACTTTTGTTTTTCATGCGGGTGTGATATTTTCAAATATGATCAAACCTGCTTTAGTAAATAACTAGCCATGCCCGCGACTTTGACCACGAGGCATTTAACGGCAATAATTTACGCGCCTAATTATTTTTCGAAAATAAAAGACTAAGTTACTCCTTAACATAATTATAAACTATCTGTCATTGTACATATGTTCCGTCAAAATTAGTCCACCCGTTTCGGAGATTACCTCAAACAAACAGACAGACAGACAAAAAATGTTTATTTTTTTATTTTTTGGTTTACCTATATACTTTCCTTGCATTTAGTAAAAAGCTGACATTACAAACAGACACTTCAATATATCAATATAATATCAATCTATGTAATGTATTGTATTGAGTATATCAGGCACCTAGTACCCATAACACAAGCTCTGCTAAGCTTGGGGCTAGATGTTGCTGTGTAGACTGTTCAGAATTATTAATTTATTATTTTCTTGATGGTTTCCGTTGCAATAAATGATTGATTTCACAAAAAAAAACAGTTAAGAAAATATAAATACGCAACCACATCCAATATTCTTTTAATGCTAACCGCTCCCGCCTCCTCCCCTCACTAAGCCCACAGCCCAGTTGTTGAAGCTGATACGACAAACAATAAACCACTGCGCATCGTTTACGCCTTTGTAGTACCAGTTCTGTTTATACGCTGACGTGCCCAGAGACGCTACTGAAGAATATTCTTAGTACGAGTGTTCTAAATTTTAGCTGTAATTTAGAATTGCTGAAATGTAGGTCTCTTTACTGTTACGAGCAGTGTTTTACTTTTGTTGTTAATAGCCGCTTTCCTTTTGGGTAATTCTACAGTATATCTCTAGGCTGTGTCTAGAATTTATTTAATAAATAGCCCAAGGATTTTCCATTGGTTCTCAAACATTTGTCCGCAAGAGCTAAAATATGGTCCGTGAGTTTTAAAATGTCAAACTTGTCAACTTCACATTCACATTGATGTAAACTTGTTACATAAATATTAATATATAGCCTTTCTATATTATGTGCTTAAATTGCTAAAGTGTCTGTGAAATTATCTCAAAATTAAAACGGCTGTTTTAAAATGAAATCCTTTTATTTCAACTAAACTCAAAATCTTCAAGATATTGGTCTTGTTTTATTATTTACTAGCGGCCCGCTCAATTTGAGGCCGGAGACAGGATTGGTGGAGATCCTGATTAAAAGCATAAGACTCGGTCTTATACATGGGTCATAACTGGCAAAATTTATATAAATTGAGGAGCTCGTGGCTAAATAAAAACAGCCACACGGGTCAATCAAAGCTTAAACTACACTTACCGAGGTCATTCTGTGGACGGGAGACCTTCATCTCATATCAAAACTCTTCCATGCCTCGGAAAGCACGGTAAGCCATTGGCCCCTGCTGACATTTGGAGAACTTTCAGAGTTCTTACGGGTAGTCGGTATCATGAAAATCTGACAACTATTCTTACCAAGGGGTATCTTGTTGCTCAGTAACTGGGTTGTAGACGTCAGATAGGTACAGTACCATATGTAATACTGGTATTCAGCTGCATGCGGTTAGACTGGAGGCCAACCCCAACATAGGTGGGAAAAGACTAGGTATATGATGATGAACTAGCAAAATTTCGCTGTCTTACACTAAACCTACCCCTTTGTGGTAAGGAGGCTGATGTGCACGTGTCTCTGCCTACTCACATCAGCTTCAAAGCCGCATAAACGTCTGTTTATCCGGCTTTGATGTTATTATGGTATGTGTTTTACCTGCTGATTGTCCAAACAGCGTAAATAATCCGATTATATTCGAATGTACATCACAGTATTAACTGCTATGTATGCAGATAACGCGTTGCTTAGCATTATGCTGAGTGGTGTCTTGCCACTCTTGCTCAATTGCCGACATTTGACTTTGGAATTCTTTTGGTTTGTGTTTTGTTTTGACTGACTCGTTGCTCTAGTGGTCACAAACCCGACTGCTTACCATGAGGTCCTGAGTTCGATTCCCGGGTCGAGCAGTGTGTTATTGGGATTTTGAGAGTCTAGATGTATGCCCCGTTGATGGCAATAGGCTCATCCCCTATTACATCATCATCTGCCTAGCCTTCTCCCAACTATGTTGGGGTCGGCTTCCAGTCTAACCGGATGCAGCTGAATACCAGTGTTTTACATGGAGCGACTACCTATCTGACGTCCACAACCCAGTTACTGGGCAACACGATACCCCTTGGTAAGACTGGTTTTCAGACTTTTGGATTTCTGACTACCCGTAACGACAGTCAGAGATCTACAAATGACAACCGGGACCAACGGCTTAACATGCTTTCCGAGGCACGGAGGAATCTCGATATGTTACGAACGGTCACCCATCCACAGACTGACCTCGGCAAGCGTAGCTTAACCTTCGATCAACCCGTGCGGCTGTTTTTATTTAGCCACGAGCTCCTCATCCCCTATTACATAATAAAGTTTTTTTATGAAACACTTGCTCACATCCGTTTACACGAGCATCAAGATCGACGCATAATAGAGCGGGTGAAACCACAGTAAACAGTAATACAAATCTAAAAACATTTCACCTCCGACCTTAAAAAGTTAACCAGAAATTCCATCAAAGAACAGCCTTCAATCATTGATCAAAATCATTACATCATTGATCAAAAAACAGCCTTCAATCGAATACTTACTTTTATTTGTATCCTTTCTTTCAATACACGCATTATATGCTGATGTAAAGAGGTCGAACCTCTCAGGAGGGATCCCTCCCTCTTTTGTAAGAAGGGGTCATCTGAAAGTTTTCGGAATTCAGTTACGTAATCCGAGGTTAAGTATTAATGTTGTGTAATGAAGGTGTGTTGTGTAATGTAGCGATGGCTAAGTGGTTAAAGGTTAACCTTTCATGCATAAGGTTGTAGATTCAAATCTGGGCAAGCATCAATATGAAATTTTCAATTCGTGTTTTTATAAGTTTTTCTTATGACTGACGAATAAAGAATGAAAAATCATCATGAAGAAACCTGGTCTTATAATTTATAATATTACCTTACATCACGCTTGTATTCCGTGAAGGGTCAGTTAGAGGTGTACCCATACTACAAACACGTGCCCAGTTCTGTTTAAGTCCCACGTAATAGAGGCCGAGCCTATTGCCATCAACTGGGTACAAATCCAGACTCGGACAGACAAACACAATAACACTTTGTCTGACCTTGGAATCGAACCCAGCAGCTCATGCTCAGAAGTAGCGTTTACTACCACTAGTCCAAAGAGACACTCAAATCTTGTTGTCTACGTATGAATATCCTTTAAGTAGACGCACCCACGACACAGGAAGAATTCCTAGTGTGGACCAACGGATTATTGTAAAGAAAAGTAAAAAAAGAAAAAGTTCGTAAAATGAATTTAGATCGTGCATTTTCTGGAATGAGACTCCCTTCCTAATTCCATAACAAGCTTTGAGTAAGACTGATACATGTATTTAGGGTTACGCACCCCAGAAGAGAAACGTAACCCTTATTTATGATCGCTTCGTTATCCGTCGTCATAATATCTTATCCTCGTTCCTCTGTCATGAACTTTATTCTTAGGAACAAGATACTTATGCCTTCTCTGCCTGAGAAGAGGCTTCTGCCCTCTAGTGGGCCAGTAAAAAAAAAACGTTTATTGCAATTACATAGATTGTTCACACAAATGAGTTGGAGATCACCTTGTTGGCATTATTAATCAAGCAAGTAAATACTGGTATTCAGCTTGATCCGGTTAGACTGGATGGTGACCCCAACATGGTTGGGAAAGGCTAGGCAGATGATGATATTAATCAAGCAACAAATCTCACGATTGAGACATCAAAATAAGAATTCTCCGGGGTCCAAAAGACGTATAAAGATGATAGATATAGATCTGAGTACTCCAAATAGATCTAGGGATCTATGTTGAGTACCAGAGACACTAATTATCTGTCTAGTCTATTCCAAACTAAGTTAGGTTCAGCTTCCAGTCTAACTGGATGCAGCTGAACGTTAGTATTTCACATGGAGCAATTACTGTCTATCTGACCTACACAAACCGGTTATTGGATAACATACATACACACAGTACCCTGTAGAAAAACTGGTTGTCAGACTTTTAGGCTTCTGACCACCTGAAACGATTCTCAAATGTCTACAAATAATATCCGGAACCAACGTCTGGACGTATGTACTTTCCGAGGATAGATGAGTACCCATCCGAGGATTGACCTCGTGAAGCTTAGCTTAAACTTCTGTCTCTCCGAGGAGATCTGCTCTTATTTAGCTACAAGCCCCTACACAATAAACCCTCAAAAAAGAATTTCCATTTCCAATTCAATTTTAAACATGCAAACATTACTTTGAGCTTTAGGGGAGCACCCTAATACCGGCCTAATATAGGGGTAGCTCATAACACGGTACACATGTTGCAACCAGTTGGGCAGGCCCGTCAATCGGCCATCGTACTTCATAAGCCAGGGGACCCTAATAAATAGCCATGCCCACATGCGTGGTTTTTTGGGGTTCCAAAAGCCGAAAGGTGAGGGAAACTTTTTTTTTTATTTGTCAATGTGGAACCTGATTGTTTTTCCAATGACTCACTGCTTGATGTTAATTAAAACTAACTTAGAAAAATACATTTTAGTATTAACAGTCATAATGGCCCAGTGGTTTAGGCCTCGCCTCTTGTGCACGAGGTTGTGGGTTCAAACCTGGGCAAGTACCAATGTGAGTTTTTCAAATCATATGTACTTTCTAAGTTTATCTCGGACATCACTGACATCGGTGAAGGAAAACATCGTGAGGAAACCTGGACTTATATAATTAATATAAGTCTGAAATCCGCAACCCGTCTTGAGCAAGTGTGGTGATTAATGCTCGTGCCTTCTCTGTATGAGAAGAGGTCTTTGCTCTGCAGTGGGGCAGTAATAGGCTGGTACAATTACAATTACATTAATACCAAAATGTATTTTTCAAAGCTCTGCATAAGAAACAGCTTAGAGCAAAAGGGTATTTGACGCCGATAAAAAATATATAATTATGAAGAACTAATTTTATTTAAAAAGATTCTATGAAATTGGATTAGTCAGAAAAGTAAAAAAATCGGTGGAAAAATGGTACAATTATACGCTTTTGAAGTTTTTCTTCCATCTTTGTCACCTAGAACGGCCTTTGTACTGGATGGTTCGAAGTCACTATGTCGTTTCTGTCTTGTGACGTCAGGTGCTATCACTGTTGTATCTTTTCAACATAGATTTAAAAAAAAAAATACAACTTTGCCCTTTTGTAACATATTTCAAAATGTATTTTTTACCTTGACTTTTCTTATTTGTAATCCCCAAAGGGATAGGCAGAAGCGTAGCTATAGTGCACTCACATTTTGCCAGGTATGTAGTGTAAGTCCCATGTAATAGGGGCTGACCCTATTGCCATCAACAGGGCACAAATCCAGACTCCGGGCTGCTACTGAAAAATCCCAGATGGAAAAACCCAATAAAACTTCACCCGACCCTGGAATTCAACTTATTTTTATTAATTATCGAAATAATTATTTGTTATTTTTGACATTGATTTTATAATTGAAATTGGCAAAAGTATCGCTCATAAATATGAATTGAAACTAAAAAGTAAAAAAAAAACAGTTAAATTCAAAACGTAAAGAAAGAAAGATTGTTCCGATATATTTTACCGTACGGTATGCAAAATATTGAATTTGAATTTGGAAATATAGTAATAAAAATGATTAATATTAACAAAAGTCATTCATCATCATCATGATCAGGCTACAGTAGTCCACGTGCCTTCTCCTTATGAGCGCCATAGCGCCCTGTCTACAGCCGCATCCAGCATCTGCCTGCAGTCTTTCGCAGATCGTCATCCCACCTGGTCGGAGGGCTATGTATATATAATACAATAGTCATTATCTATAATTATATAATAAAAATGATTAATTTTTGACATGTGGTATGTCAAAAAAAACGTCCGAATATTTTTAATATTAAAATAGTTCGTCTTCACGTTACGTTTACGGTGAAGGTTTCATACTAGGCTCACAGAAGACGTACTACTCATTATTATCCTCCATCGATCCCTGTCCCTCATAACACGTCAATCTAAGGAACCTCACATGTGAACCCTCTTCTACGACCGTTTCCAACTGGCTTCACTCATCGTTATTACCAGAACGTAGGTATTATAGGTATACGTGTGTGTACGCTTCACTATGATCCCTTTCAGTTCTGGCCGATATTTTTCCTTTAATTTTCCTTTTGGTTACTTTTGCGGTTATGAATATATTTGAAACGTTATGTACAATGTACTCTATAACCGAATTATATGGCGAAAATACAACAACCTAACTGTTAGTTATATGTTTGAGCCGTTTGGGGTTGAAACACTAGGGCCATGGGGTCCGTGTGCCCATTTAGTTTTTCGAGAAATCGCTAAGCGTTTGGTCGACTCTTCACGTGACCAAAGGGCTGGTCTTTTTTTTGGCCAAAGCATCAGCATTGCCATACAACGTGGCAATGCTGCCAGCCTTCTGGGCACTTTTCTCGTTGACAACGATGCGGATGAATTTTTTGATGCCCTATGATTATTTATTTTATTTTATTTCTTCATATATTCATAATTGTATCCTTTTAATGAAATAAAGTACACTCTATAACTCTATAATATATATAATATACTATAATATATATTATGTTTTTATGGAAACATAATTTTGATGCGCCATAAAGTATATTATACCTATTCTTCAGTCTGTGTATATCACACATTTAGATTTTGTAAGTTATGAAGGCTCAGTGTGTCGTGTCCAGTGGTTAAGGCCTCGCCTCTTGCGCGCAAGGTTGTGGGTTCAAATCTGAGCAAGTACCAATGTGACTTTTTCAATTCATTTGTACCCACTTTTTAAGTTTATCTTTTTCTTTTTTTTTTGTCTTGTTTGACGACCTATGTGGCGCAGTGGGCGAAGGTCCGCCTGTGACGCAGGAGGTTGCGGGTTCGATTCCCGCCTTGGGACAAATGATTGTACGATCTACAAATATTTGTTTCAGGTGTTCTGGGTATTTCCTATGTATAATAAAAAATATCTATCTATGTAATGTATTGTATTAAGTATATCAGTCATCTAGTACCCATAACACAAGCTCTGCTTAGCTTGGGGCTAGATGATGCTGTGTGGATTGTCCAGGATTATTTATTTATTTATTATTTATCTTGGACATCACTGACATCGTGAGGAAACCTGGACTTATAATGAATATAAGTCTGAAATCGCCATTCCGTCTTGAGCAAGCTTGGTGATGAATGCTCATGCCTTCTCTGTATGAGATGAGGCATTGGCCCTGCAGTGGGACAGTAACAAGTTGGTATTATTATTATTTGCCCAGCCGATAGCTAACTATGTAGGGTTTGGCTTTCAGTCTTAGTGGATGTAGCTGAATACCAGTATTGTACATGAAGTAACCGCCTATCTGACCTCCAAAATTGTGCAGGACTTATTGTCAGACTTTCGGGCTTTCGACTACCCGTTACGTCTGTGAATAATCTACAATTGACAGCTGGGACCAACAGCTTAGTGTTTACCCTAAAGCACGGAGGGGCCTTGATACTCTTGATATATAATTATGGTTACCCATCTATGGACTGACCTTGGCCAGCGATAGTGTTTCAATATGTGCCCCGTATTTCAACTTCAAACATCAAAAATGTATATAAACGAAACACAAAGATACGTCGCTTAGCATAATCCAAACTCAAGTGAACTTAACTCTAAAACTCATCAACACACGTTTACAATGCAAGCTCTAAGTGACCACTCTGTCTTGCAGATCAAAGGCTCAAAGAGTACACAACGCTACTATACAACTAACATTGTCATATATTACATTCTTGGCAGCACCAAGGCACGGGGGAAGTCAAGATTTTTTATGAATAATTTATGGAACACCCCGTTTTTATCGCGGGAGGCGTACGTCCAACGAAGACTGTGTTTACCTTCGGATTTACCTGGAGGTGAAATTAGGGCTGCTATCTGCGTATCAGAAATCGGGTTTAGATAAAACTAGAATTTTTCATCGTTAGGCTAAGCTACCTATTCTTAATGTTGATAACTCCAAGAGGGTTTGGAGAGTCTTGGCTTTAAGAGACAAGAGTCCGGATTTTATCAACGGATTATCTTGAGGTAACATTGTCTTGATTTTGTCTTTAGTTGAATGTCGGTTTTGTGAGGGTAATACTAAAGTAGGTAAAAATGTTTTGGATTAAAGAAATCACAGCACGGAATTTATATTCAAATCAAATCAAATCAAATCGTTTATTGCAATACATAATGTACACTTACAGGTGGTAAAAATTAAAATGTATAGAAACAATTATGGACCCTGTCGGGCACAGCAAATTTTAAATAATCGGAGAGAGGAAGAGCGCTTTATTAATTTTCCTTGTTATAAGTTACATTCATTTTATATTTCCATTCATCTACTAATTATTTATTAAATTATATTAATTATTGAATATTTATTCGTTAATTATTTATTTAATTATATTTAATTTTGAATATTTATTCATTAACTATCTATTTAATTATATTTAATATTGCTTAATTTTTATGTAGTATAATTATTTAGTATTATAATATACTAATGTTATATTTTTGTTTTTACTTGTTGAATATCTGTTTTTCATAGTTATGTATTTTATTGAATTTATCCGTTAAATATTCTTGTAATGTGTAATAGCTTTTTTTAATTAAGTATTGCTTTAGTTTAGTTAAAAATATACTGGTTTTATTTTGTTGTTTTATGTCTTCTGGTAATTTATTGTATATTTTAATTGACATTGAATATGGACTAGATGAGTGTAATTTAAGGCGGGATATTTGTCGCCAAGCTGCGTTGCTGTGCGCGAAAAGCAGGCGTGACGTCATTTCTTTGTTTTCTTTACCGTGATAAGTAAGGTGCCGTGGTTTTTTCAGTACATGATACTGGTCCCCCCAGCGTTGACCTTTTTCATCTGATTTTCATAATGTTTTTTAATTTAATTTATCTGTTTAAGCCATGATTTTTATTTATTCATTTTATGCCAGACGTAAAGATGTAACTGTTTGGTGCAAAATCTCACTAAGTTAGATAGAAAAAAGCGACGGCACGGTTGGCGCAGTGGCTGAGCGATTGACTGCTGCGCTGCGTGTCGTGGGTTCGATTCCCGCACGGAACAAATATTTGTTTGGCCGACAGGTAGTTGTTTCGGGTTTGGCTGTTTGTATATGTGACTTTGAAAGTTTGTAAACGCACCCACGACACAGGATAAATTCCTAGTGTGGGGCAACGTTTTATTTAAAGGAAAAGAAAAAGAAAAAAAAAAAAGATGTTATTTCTCATGATTTTTAAGTAAGAAACACCTCAGAAAAAATCTAGAAATGAAGAAAAAGCCGAGGAAAAATTTCAACGCTGGGAGGTCCAGAATTATGTACTGAACCCATAGAATCTGTTTGTGCGTTGGCGTACCTTCTACCCTGAATGTACAGAGGCCAGCACATGAAGCTACCCCAATCCGTCAATTTATTTTTATACTTTTTCAACTTTATTACAAAAGAATAAGGTTCATATTCAAATGGGAAAATTTGACTGTTTCGGACAGCTTGGTGTGCTGGCTTCTGTACATCACAAAATAGTACTCTGGAATAGTTGCGCAACTGTCCCGGTACTGCTAATCATAAGCAGCAGTAACCTTACCCTCAGTTGAACGTCCTGATTCTTTGATTCTTAGTAAAACTTCTAATATCCCATCCAATCCACCTTGATTACACACACTGATACACACACACTCATACACACACACACACACATTCACACACACACATCACAGTCCCTCTCAATACTTTGAGCTTCTACAATTTTGTAAGTGCAATTAACATTTTAATTTTAAGGGTGCGAGCCTGGAGTTCTGTCACACAGGTCCCGAACCCAGTATAGACTCCAGCTCTCACAAAGGCTTGAATATAGCTGTAACTTAGATACCATGTACCGAAATTTGTACCTTTACCATGAGAGAAATAAACGATATATTATTATATTATTATTAATCATGCGACTACATAACACCATTTTTTGAGCGAGGTTCACATACTATGGGTAGCGAAAGATCACTCAAGCGAGAAAATTTCACGCATACTTTCATTCATTTCTCGATTGATGAGCACCTAATGAGCTGAACATTTAACCTGTTAAATACGTCCGTTGAAACACGATTGTATTTATGTATAATACATAAGTCCGTGTATTTTGTCCATTTTGACATAGTACAGGGAAAAATCTATTCAAATTATGTTGATCTTCCTGAGCAGCTGGTCTATTCTGTAGACATAAAAAGAAAAGTAAGGTGTGTACGAGGTTGTGGATTCTTCCACCATCTCGCCTCATATTCGAATTCCTAGTACAGAGACAGTCATGACATAGTAACACCCTATGTAGCTCTCAAAGTCATTATTTGTAAGTTTTCATAGTGTACACCATCTGCCAAGACTTTTCCCAACTATGTTGGGCTCGGCTTTCAGTCTTACCGGATGCAGCTTAATACCAGTATTTTACATGGAGCGACTGCCTATCTGACCTCCACAACCCAGTTACTGGGCATAACGAAACCCCTTCCTTCTAAGTCCATAATGAATGAAGTAACCAATTATCAAAATAATAATTGGAAATTACAAATGGTACAGACGCCAGCACATCAAGCTACTCTAATGTGTCAAATTTCTTTGATAGTTTTTCAAATTTATCGCAAAGGAAATAAGGTTCACGTTCAATTTGGAAAATTTGACAGTTTGGGGTATATTGATGTGCTGGCGTCTGTAACATTTGTAATTTCCAATTATTCTTTTGGCATTCGGTTACTTCATTCATTATTAACTTACCAAGGGTTATCGTGTTGCCCAGTAACTGGGTTGTGGAGGTTAGATAGACAGTCACTTCATGTTAAATACTGGTATACAGCTGCATCCAGCTAGACTGGAAGCCGTCAGATGATACTTACAAACTTAAACTCACACCTTTCCCCCATAGGGGCGGGAAGATACTACAGTACGTCATCTACTACGATCCTTACATGCTCCTTTTGCCTTGTTTGAGTTCATATATCCGTTGCTCTATCACGAATTTCTCGCTAAAAGTTATACCAACTTTTTTTTTTTTTTTTTCTCTTATTAGTAAGAACCAAGTTCTTACTAGTTTATTGCAATCTAGCCTAAGAAGGACTAATAAACAATTTAAATCTAACTTATTATGCTACGTTATAAATTATGTTAATGCTAAGAATAGTGTCCATAATTAGGTATGCACTTTTACACACGTTCGTAACACTTCCTTAGAGTCTGGTAAAATTGATAAAACACTTTGTTCATGTGTTATATAAATAGCACAACATTGTTACTATTATTGATTCACTTACACTACACTAATTCAAATGGTTTAGTTATCTTTAGTCTACGCACTATGCCTGTGTTGTCTAACAGCTGGATTGCCTCAACATTCACGTGTCGATGGAGTCTGTGTTCGTGGGCTTCAGCAAATTTTTGTGTGATGGTGGTGACGAATTCCATGTCGAGGTCGAGGAAAACGTCAACAATTTGTACTAAGATTGAAACAGCGCCTCTACATTACGTACGTGAAACTAATTTCATTTGACTAATAACTAGGTAATTTGACGTTTTCGGTTGGTAAACTCGCAATAAATACTATACTGATCATATAGACACCGGTGAAAATGTAGGTGAAGTGAAAGTGATGTGAGCTGTCATGGCATATTAATGCTAGGGATTGACAGTTCACGTCACACCTAACTTTTCAAGGGTGTATTTTCACATAATAGCCGGTCTAGCTAGTGCTAATATGACCTCCACAACCCAGTCACTGGGGCAACACGATAGCCCTTGGTAATTAAGTCTGGTTATCAGACTTTCGGGCGTCTGACTACCCGTAACGATTTTAAAAGATCTACAAGTAGTAATGTACTTTCCGAGACACGGAGGAGTCTCGATATGTCATGATCGGTCACCCATCCATAGACTGACCTCAGAAAGCGTAGTTTAACCTTCGATCGACCAGTGCGGCTATTTTATTTTATTTAGTCAGGAGCTCCATATATATGTAGTTATGTTAAATATAATATTTTATACTTTAAATAACGTGGCAGCCCTGTGTAAGATCCGCTTGGATCTTGTTGTCAACGCGCGTGTATACTGTGATATTTTACGATGAGAATTATTTTTGCTAGAGAATTGGCAGTCGGAGGATCCTATCGATTTATAGGTGCAAACAGCATTTACCGGTGTACTGATCGTATTTTACTTGAAATGAATAAATCTGCATTAGATTAATGTGTTTACGCAAAGTTGGAAATTTTTGTTTTATGTTTTGTCTGAAAAATAACATTGCAGATTGAATAACTTTAAATTGATTGCGGAAAATGTATGTTTGATGTTATTACTTAACTTCTTTCTTTTAAAACCTTGTACCACAATATTGTCTACTATCAAAATTATTGGGAAATAAATTCTCTAGATTTACACTCATTAAATTGAATTTACACTTAAGGAAAGTTGACCACCGGCCTAAACAAGGGGGTTGCGTCTTAGTTAGATAGTGTTACCCAGTAACTGTGTTATGGAGATCAGATAGGCATTCGCTCAAGCTGCATCAAGTTAGATTCGAAACCAACTCCGACATTTTTGGGAAAAGGCTAGGCAGATAATATGTGTCTTTCGTACTTATCGTATTCGTATTTGGAGTCCTCCTATTCTAGAAAAGGTGAGGCAGATGATAACATGATGACGATATAGTAGATCCTTTTGCAAATATCAATATTGATAATGGATGTCATGGTCATGTAAGTATCAGTGGATAATTATTCCATTAAACATACTCGTACGTATATCAACTCGTACCTTCTTCCTATGGGGGTAGGCAGAAACAAGTAAATTTCCCTACATCTAGTCATACACGCACACCACGCACCTAATTTTTCTGAAGAACGTCACCAATAACGTCAGTTGTATGTTCTTCTAGGGCGTCTCCTTCCGACATATTCACTTACTCATTTGTACACCTAAATAGTCCCACCTACAATTCTAAGAACCTTCCATTTAATCATAGTAATTCAGTAAATACGAGGTTGTAGACACTACCACCATCACGCGCCATGTTCAAATTCCTAGAACCATTTGTAATTTGCAATTATACTATTGTACCTAATTAGTTAGTTCATTCATTATTGACTGTTAGTGTACTCGTAATTCAATTATCTTCAATGACATATCGTTGGTCTATTGGTTGGTAGCACTCCTGCTGCGCATGGGGTTTTTTTTTAATTGATCGAATTTTAATATTTGTCGTCAGTTACTCAAGTAAATGCAAGCCATTACTGTTCCAGTGTGAGAGAGTGACGACGTTATACAAGACGAATAGTGCTGTCACTTTTTCACAACGAAACAATGATGGTTTAACAAGTCTTTGTACCTACAGCCACAGACATCTTCCTACGGTTATCAGAAATAACGGTTTGAATTTGCCATTGTAATTTGATTATAAGATTAGACAGCAATAGTAATAAGGTTAATTTAGACTAATAAGTAAAGCTCTAAAACAAATAGCTCATCATCATCTGCCTAGTCTTTTCCCAACTATGTTGGGGTCGGCATCCAGTATAACCGGATGCAGCTGAATACCAGTGTTTCACATGTAGCGACTGCCTGTCTGACCTCCGCAACCCAGTTACTGGGCAACACGATACCCCTTGGTAAGACTGGTTGTCAGATTTTAGGTTTTCTAACTACCCGTAACGACTGTCAAAGATCTATAAATGACAACCGGGAGCAACGGCTTAACGTGCTTTCCGTGGTACGGAGGAGTCTCGATATGTTACGAACGGTCACCCATTCACATACTGACCTCGGCAAGCGTGCGCGACCTTCAATCAACCCGTGCGGCTGTTTTTATTTAGCCACGAGCTCCTCCAGAAACTTAATAACTATTTTTGTTAAACAAATAGCTGTTAAGTTATTTACTTTAATATGTAAAAAACATTTTTTCTATGTAACCCAATGAGATTTTTAATGAAAGAAGTGAATTATTTACTTTTTGTTTACAATCTCATCGACAAACCAACCTGACACATGGCTCTGGATACTGCTTCTACATAGACGTCCATTTTATCTTTGAGAATTCAGATTCTTTCCCATATTCACTTTTGATATTATAATATTTTGTGTTCTTAAATACAGGCCTAAGCTTAGTTTAGACTCCCACTAACTACAGTTTTTTTCGTAATACCTGTCAACTCATTAATTATGTATAACAAGAATGTAATTTATGGAGATAAATAAACATAATTTTATTTTTTTGTAATTTAATATTCGTCTACTTATACTTCTTAAAGTATTCTGACATCACTTATCTATATAACTTATTTAACACTTCATAACATGAATACCACAACACAAACAGCAAAATATTCCTGAATAAAAAGAATGTAATTTATGGAGATAAATACACAGAATTTTATTTTTGGTACTATTTAATATTCGTCTACTTATACTTCTTAAAGTATTCTGACATCACTTATCTATAAAACTTATTTAACACTTCATAACATGATTACCACAACACAAACACCAAAAATATTCCTGAATCGAAAAATTCTAGCGTAACTCATCTGCCAGTACCTTATCTGACACCTATTTCACCGTGAAAGCCTCAAAATTGATCTCTCGAAGACGTAAACCTAGTATCACAGTGTTGGCAGCCCGCCATGTTAGTAAAAAATGGTGTTCCTGATATCGAGATACTTCGATGTCTTTGTAATATAGTGTAGTATGTTCGGTTATGTCATCGGAGTGTAATAGTGCTTCAAACTTTTTGTGGGAGTTGAGGTTTTGGGTAAGTATAGTAAATTTTGTCTATGGTATATATATGGTGGAAGGGACGAACTGATACCATGAGTTCAGTATATTATGATCCTGTCTCGTACATTTTTCCAATAGGTTTTTAAATGAGTATCGCTTTTTTACGGCACGGTTGGCGCAGAGGCTGAGCAACTGACTGCTGCGCTGCATGTCGTGGATTCGATTCCCGCACGGAACAAATATTTGTATGGCCTACAGGTAGTTGTTCCGTGTCTGGATGTTTGTGTATGTGACTTTAAATGTTTATAAACGCACCCACGACACAGGATAAATTCCTAGTGTGAGGCATCGTTTTTTATTTAATAAAAAACCTTTTAATCACTATCAGATAGACGACGTTATAAGGAGTAACTTAGGCTACTTTTATATTAGAAAAAAGAAGTTTGGGTGCAAATAAAACCCATGAAATTCCACGTGTAACGCGGGTAAATAGTTAGTTCTTATAGATAGTTGTTTGTTTCTCCCTAAATATTTTGTGGAGTTTGGCTAACGACCCATATAACAAATAAAACCTCTACAGTGCTTATCTATTGCTTGTGAATGTTATTGCTGAGTTATATTGCTTTTATAACTGGTACCTAATGATGAGAATGCTGAGGGGGATGTGTGGTGTTACGCGAATGGATGGAAGAAGAAATGAGTATGTAAGAGGAAGTCTAAGAAGTGGTGCCTGTGACCTAGAAGTTGTGTGGAAACTGGTTGTCATGGTATGGGCATGTAATGCGAAGGAATGAGGACCGTGTTGTAAGGAAAGTTTTGAGTATGAATGTGCAGGATTACAAGAGTAGAGGGAGACCAAAGATAAGATGGATGGATTGTGTGAAAGAAGATATGGCTAGAAAAGAGGAGGACTATTGAGATGATTCTCAGATACCACACAGCCACATCAATTGCGCAGAGGAGTGAGACAGGGGGATGTTATATCCCCGAAACTGTTCACAAGCGCGTTGGAAGATATGTTTAAGATGCTGGACTGGAAAGGAAAGGGCATAAACATAAACGGCGACTACATCTCACACCTACGATTCGCAGATGACATAGTCTTAATGGCGGAGTCGCTAGAGGAGCTGAACCAGATGCTGGACGGCCTAGCTTCAGCCTCGCGACGTATCGGTCTTGGCATGAATTTGGATAAAACCAAAGTCATGATCAATGGCCACATTGATCCAATACCGGTCGTCGTACATGGCCACCTTCTCGAAATCGTTTCCGAATACACTTACCTCGGGCAGATTCTGCAGTTAGGTAAAAACAATTTCGAGAAGGAGGCCAAGAGGAGGATCCAGCTGGGCTGGGCAGCGTTTGGGAAACTGCGCCGAGTCTTCTCGTCATCCATACCGCAATGCTTGAAAACGAAAGTTTTTAATCAGTGCGTCATACCCGTCATGACCTACGGCGCCGAGACATGGACACTTACGGTAAGGTTGGTCCACCAATTTAAAGTCGCTCAGCGAGCTATGGAGAGAGCTATGCTCGGAGTTTCTCTGAAGGATAGGATTCGAAACGAATACATCCGACATAGAACCAAAGTCACCGACATAGCTCAAAGAATTAGCAAGTTGAAGTGGCAGTGGGCTGGCCATATCTCGCGAAGAACCGACAACCGCTGGGGTAAACGTGTTCTTGAGTGGAGACCGCGACTCGGCAAACGTAGTGTAGGACGCCCTCTGACCAGGTGGGATGACGATCTGCGAAAGACTGCAGGCAGATGCTGGATGCGGCAAGCTGAAGACAGGGCGCTATGGCGCTCATTAGGAGAGGGCTATGTCCAGCAGTGGACTAGTATAGCCTGATGATGATGATGATGATGATGACACAGCCACATTTAGGTCATCATCATCATCCTCCTGCCCTCATCCCAATTTATTTAGGGTCGGCGCAGCATGTTTGTTTCTACCATGCATCTCTATTTGCCGTCATCTCAATATGTGATATCTGAGAATATTGCATTATATTATACATTCTAAAATTACAAATAAATAAAGTTACACTCACGGATTTTTCCCATAACTACAGAACGCTACCGGCCACGATACTTACATACTCCTTTTGCTTCGTTTACATTCTTAAAAACTCGCCATACACGCATACCGGTTAAGTAAACTAATCAATAATATGATTAGTGATGTGGTTATCTGCCAACAACACTCACAATTTCCATCCAAAGCTTCTTTTCTCCAGCATAATATTTTAGACACTTAAAACCAATGGGATCATGAAAACTGTACTCTTCACCTATTTACAGCTATAAGAGACTTTGAAATTGTTCTCATGAAGACATAATCTGACATCGAAGCTGGCAAAGTGCCATTTTGGTAAAAAAAAAATGCTTTTCAGTGAGAATTTAAAACAGATAATTCTATGTACCTTGGCTAAGTGTTATTAATGATATTAATATGATATTTTAAGTATTATATATAGGTTTAAAGAAACTTTATAAACTAAACGTATATACATATTATATATTATATTATACAAGTATTACTTATGCTTATTTGCTTCATATACATTTTTCACTCATAAGCTCGGAAAAGAGGATAAATAATTTGTCTTAATATTTACGTTAAGAATGTTCTTAAAATTGTCTTTTTTTGCCGACTTGGATGCTTGCAGTATAATCACTACGAGTTTAATCCATACAAATATTAAGGATTACTTTGGTGAAGGAAACATCGTGAGGAAACCTGGACTTTTAAATTAATATAAGTCTGAAATCGCCAACACGTCTTGAGCAAGCGTGGTGATTAATGCTCGTCCCTTCTCTGTGTGAGGAGAGGCCTTTGCCCTGCAGCGGGACAGTAACGGGCTGGTTTTTTTTTCTTTTCATGTTATATATGTGAACGTAACACTGTTTGTGTGAATTTTTATAAAACTTTGCTATACTTCAGAATATCATATAGGTTATTATACCATACGCAGATGAACTCGCGGGTGGCTGCTAGTTACAAATACTACTTAAGTAAATAGTTAGTAGTGTATAATTGCCACTCCTGTGGAATTTCTGGAATCTTGAAATTCAGGATTACATAGCGAGATTAGATCAGACACAAAGCGAGATACTCTACGAACACACACAGGTTTATAACATACTATCCTAAGCCCGCGATTTCGTCCGCTTGAATGTAGGTTAGCGCGAATTAAAAAGTTGCCTACATCCTTACTTGTAATTCAATCTCTGTCTTTTGTAAACGTTTTGTCGTTCAAAAAGTGCTGATTCTCAGCCTAATTTGAATAAATTAATTTTGATTTTGAATGACTTTTGATTTTGATTTTGTCATCTCCAAACGAATGATGAATAGGCTAATATTTCATATTCTGAACGTATTTTTTTTTTTTTTGTAATTTTGTCGTACAAATGAGTCTTAAATTGCCTTCTTTGTTTCGATTTACCTGCAAAAATAACGAAGAAAAGTCGTGGTTTTCTTATCTTATCCCCAAGGGAATCTTAAGGACGTCATTCGCTTTACTTATTTAAGCACGTAAATATAATGTCTCCATTCCACATACAATATGGTCATTCGACCATACGTACCCATGGGGATACCCTATAACTTCCCTTGTAAAAAAACCTTTAAAACGCAGATAAAGTTATGGTATTTTTATGATATAACCAGTATTCGTGAAACCGTCAAACGATTCAGATAACCTCTATAAACTTCATGATATGATAAAGTTAGGTTATATTCGGACAGCCGTTATTTTCGCAACGGTGGCAACTGCTGATATATCTCCATGTTTTATCAGCATAAACATCACAACTCCTCGGGACGTTAAGCAGAGTTATAGGTATAGTGGAATATAGGTAGAGTTTGGTGAGGCTATTTTCTTCAACCGGGCACAGATCCAGCCTCCAGGCAGCTGAGAAATGCCAAATATAGAAACTAATTTGACCCGGAAAAATTTCACCCAGGACTCGGTGTGTGATCAACGGTCACCCATTGTCGGACAGACCTCGGCAAGCGTAACTGTGGCTGTTATAAAGCCAGAGTCCCCCTCACCTTAATTAAACTTATTAGTATTCATATGGTACGACATTAGGCCCAGATACGGTCTTAGCCCATAACTTTACAGTAAAATAACGTCATACTGAACTAAACTAATTCAAGTCCTTCAAGGTTTAACAGATTACCCCACTATAGATCTATGGACACTCCAAACTATAGATTATTTCGGCACAGTCCAGTGGATTCAGCGTGTCAAGACAATGCAATTAATCAAACGGCCGGCAAACAATATAAATAGTATACAAACACGCTATTGTGGTCGGCCCTAATAGTCGTGTCTTCCAAAGACCATCAATTACTTTCCTTACGTCTAAATAAAGTATGGATTAGTGGAATAAAACTCTTTGTTTTTTTAGCTGTGGGTGGGTAATAACAGGTGCTGACGGCATTATGCCGGAACCCTATATCATAAGATGTATGGTTTTGTCCGTTGAATAGGGAATTTTTATTTGTGTTCCGTGAAAAAAAATGGCGGAATTGAGCTCTGAACTTAATAGTCAAAGTCAAATGGCTTATTTCAATTAGAACATTATAAAGGCACAGAACGTCATATTTAAATTTTAAATAAAACCTTTAAATGATTCTTTTGACGCTTCCAATAGTTTCGTGTGGAGATGATTGGGCAAAAAACTCTACGCTTACTCTTTTCAAATAATTTGTTTTCATTATTTTGTATGTAATCAGATAATTATAATTATATGTGAAGATGATATGCCTACAATAAACCACTAACTATATCAAAATAGGCAATATTTTGGTGTTCCTATGTCTGTCTGTCGCAGTTCTGTTATGTCAGAAACTTTTGGATGATGTTAGAAATGTACGTACCTATCAATCTTTGATTCAGCACTGAATCCACGCGTAGCTGTCTAATAGAATACCGGTCAAAGTTTCTTTGATCATTCTTTGTCATAACCAAAAATTTTCAAAATTCAGATCAAACATTTTTTACAAATAATCACTGAAGATGAAACAAAATATTTGTTTTTTTTTTTTATTTCATTCAAAAATGTGACTATTGGAAAAACTTTAATCCTGCAATTCCCATTATTTAAAAAAGTTCAAAATCTAGTCGCAATCTCATCTCAGCAACAACCAATGTCAATCCTTTCAAGAATGTTGGTTAGTGAGACGTATTTTTAAAAGATTAAGGCTGAGATTAGAAATACTGTAATTGCTCGTCCAACATTAATATACTTGTTTGTATTTTCCGATGCTGAGCAGAAAACAATAGAGCATCAACGTTCACAAATGTCACTTCATATAATGTTCATTCCAGCTTATAACGAAGAAGCACAGAGCACGATAGCTACTAGAGACACCATTTTTCTTCTGAACGGGTCGATGGTAATCTAAATAACGTGGACCCAAAATTTAGCTACGGTTTCCATAACGCCCATCAAATCACGCAGCAAGCACGCAGGACACAATATTATGCATACGCCAATACGACATCATTACCTCCAAATAAATAAAAATTGAAGTTTCAGTTTGTAATGACAAAATAAAATTGAAGTGTCAATTATTCTGTTTATCTGTTACTTTGTTCCGGCTAATCTCCATAACGGCTGAACCGATTTTGGCAGGTCACTGGCAGATAGCTGAATTTATTATCAGAAGAAACATATTTTTTTTTTGAAAACAGATTTGTATTCCGCGTTAAGAATTTTTTCCATGAAATTGTGAACGAAATTCGATTGTAATAGGAAATTACCTATACATCCAATACAAGTAAAAATCACCAGGTCCGATCGCATGATCCTCACGTTTAATTGATGGTATATCTTCTCTAAGCGACACATTTTTTGTTTCCGACATCTACGCGGACAAAGTTGAGGGCACAGCTGGTTACTAAAAATATTCATGTTTACGCAAGTTGCGCTGAGCGCAAGTTTCTGTCACTTTTTATGAGTAAACGTCAACTAACTGTCACACTTGGTTTGTAGGGGAAACACGGGAAGTGATGTGTTGACACCGACCGCCATATTGTCTACAGTAATAATCAAACCTAAGTAAATTGACTGACCAACCGGTATTTAATTAGGTCTGGACACTAATATTAATGAGCAGCTTATGGTATTAGTACATGAACAATAGGTAATTTTGACACAATCTACAAGGGTTTAGTAGGAAGACAATACCACTAATGTGATTAAGTAACTCTATATTAACTATTGTTCGTTAATCAGTGAAGTTGTGGTTAAAAATTGGACTTAGTTTTCTCTTGTGGTGCGTGTTGAATAGTATATTACTAAGGGTTTATGTCAAGCGGGTTGGCAGTAGTGTTTTGTGTGCTCGATACCTATTAACCGCTGCATCATCTCGCGTATCGGCTCATATAATAATTGAGTGTGAGTTCAATTGCGGTAGAAGTGAAACTTTGTATTCTGGTTAATTTGTAAGAGAAAGAGATGAATACACTATGGAGGTGGTAAACCGAGAGAGAAAGAGAGAGAGAGAAAGAAAGAGAGAGAAAGAGAGAGAAAGAGAGAGAAAGAGAGAGAGAGAGAAAGAGAGAGAGAGAAAGAGAGAGAGAGAGAGAGGGAATAGTTACCCCTTTTTTGTATCATAAAATCCAATTCATATTGTCCCAAAAGAAGGTTCACTTCATAAAACTATTACAAAGAATAAAAAAAATAATTAAAAGCCGTCATCCGCGCATATTTCGCCGATAATATAATTAATGGGTATCTATTTACATTTGAATTTTTGATGTGCAAAATCACTGTTCACATAGGCGGGCCACATAGGTATCGCACGCAAAAAAAAAATTCTTAAACCTATTCGACAGTACAGGTGTCGTGGAGGTATTTAAAAAGTGCAATTCAATACAAAAGTTCAATCAATAATTGAATTCTCGTTTTTTCAAAAATCAACCACAAATGTCGAAATTTTTACCTTTACTATCGCCCTATTCAGAAGGGCCCCAGGTATAGTCTGCCTCTTTACAGCCAGCCTCCTTTTAAAGTTAAATCTACTGACTCAATTTTTATGAAAGAAAATTCCATCTGTTTCATATCTCCGACTGCCAAAAACCCTGTTCAGCGGGTACAGACAATCATACGAGTGCTCAAAATGTACTTACGTAAATACTTACGTACGGCGTAACTAGGCGCGTATGTGTGACGACATAAGCTCATCCCCCGAGTACTTCCATACCTAAGTAACAAAAGTATCTTACCTGCCGTCTTGTCTGAATAAATTCCCCCTTTCATATTTTTTTATTGCCTACAGCAAAAGTACCGCAAGGTAATAACATTAGATTTTATCGATGTCGAAAAAATTACCAAGATTCCTCATGTTTAATAGATATTATCGGAATGCCAGAAAACAGACGTCAAATGTGAAGTAATAACTGGATGGTTCGATGTTTTTCCAGAATGATACTGGATAAGATTCTAATAATACCTTAATATCGTCTTGTAAGAGGGAAAATGTCAAATCGCTAACGCCTGATTGAATTGTAATAGCAAACTCACACTGGCGCAAAAAATGTCTCGTGTACCTACACAAGTACACACAGAGACAATTTTATTATATTTACCGGGTTTGATTACAGTTCAATGTCCTTTAAGAAATATTGATGTTATTATTTCAGCGATTTCAATTTATCTCTGTTATGGAACACCGCAGTTATGGGGTTTGTGGTTTGTTTTGTTATTTTGAATACAAACTAAGTAGCTTTATGAATAGGTAAGCATAACAGATTGGTGTTTGAAAGCAGTCTACTGCTGGGGTGAATTCATAACCCTGTCAATTTAAAGACTTTGGGCTCTATCTCCACCGTGGGTTAAACAGCTGAACCGTAAAATGTCCAGTACCGCACATAGATATCCCCAGTTCGGATCCGGGTCTGGTAATAAGATCTTGACCCCATAAAAGTAGACAATCTTTTTTTTATTTTTATTATAATTATTAAGTTCCTGATTAAAACGTAAGGAGACTATTGATTAGTCTCCTTACGTTTTCCCCACCCCGCTGCAACTCTCTCCAAAGTCTTTGGATGCCATCGCACCTGGACTTCCCCCTACCTTCTCCAATATGTACACTACAGTACACTTAAGTAATCTCTCATTAATTCCAAACAAAAAAACTTCCTCAAACTTCCCTGATATCTCTATTTAGCTCATCAATTAATGGCTGCTAAGCTCAACACACATACGGTGATTAGGAGCCTACGAACAAAATAATGTGCTTAACTTAGGCGGGTACCTTTTCAAACAATTTCATCCCCGTCTTTACTGACGTGTAATTAATTTAGGAGAGAAAGATTTCTCATGATATTAGGGCCTCGGGAGTAGCGGGTGAGTGGTGGATTGAGTAAGTGCTCGTTATAGGTAAGTGGATTATAGAAGTGATCTAGGGTCTTAGATAAGTTTAAGCCTTTTAGTATTCGCTAAGTTTTAACCTGGTCATAGGAATTGGGACTGTAGCGGTGGTTTCTTGAGAGTGAGTTATCGTTTTTTAATACAGAATGATGTGTTAAGATGAAGGAAAGATGCAATCTTACAAGTACAACTGAATTTAGAACGTGAGGCCCAAAAGTGCAAATTAGAAATGGATGGTTTTAGCACAATTTTTTTTAATAACTTTATACAATGCGACTAGCTACAAAAATCATTTGCTCTATACAGGTCTGATCGCTTTGCTTGACAAAATGTACGAATAAACTAATAATATTTTGGAGGTCAGGGTTGATTCCATAGTAAATCTTATTCTGAATAACGATGAGCACAATGACCCCACCCATTTCTTATAAATATTAGATTGTGATTTGTGGGATGAGTATTCTTGTCTTCTAACTACTATGCTATACTACTCGTACTATGTAGGTACGTAATAAAATATATAAGTATCTTTGCCTGTTGTTGCCTGTTGTTTTTTTTTTTAAAACGTTGCCCCACACTAGTAATTTCTCCTGTATCGTGGGTGCGTTTACAAACATTTAAACTCACATACACAAACAGCCAGACCCGGAACAACTATCTGTAGGTCATACAAATATTTGTTCCGTGCGGGGATCGAACCCACAACACGCGGCGCAGCAGCCGATGGCTCAACCACTGCGCCAACCGTGTCGTCAACTGACATTGATTTCGTTAGGCATTGGCGCCGTATTCACAAACTAAAATAAAATTACAGTACTGACATCTCTTTCTGGCAGACGGTTCTAGAAAAGGATGGTGTCATATAAGACTAGAGTAAGAGATGTCAAATTAATTTATGCCTATTAAGTTACTATTACAGTTATTATTAAGTTACCTGTAGGCCATTCAAATATTAGTTGCGTGCGGAAATCAAACCCGCGACACGCAGCGCAACAGCCAATCGCTCAGTTACTGCGCCAACCGTGCTGTCAAATCTTCAATAATTCTAATGAATGTTTGTAAATATTGTATATGGACTGAATGTCCAATGTGGCCCACTGTTTATATTTAAGCTATTACTCGTATATATCTGCTTGTTTTATGGCCCCATCCAAGAACTGTGTCACGCTGCTCACATTTCCTTACACCACATTTGCTGTTAATGATGACATAATTTGAGATAAAACGGCACTTAATATTGTAGCAATAAAGCTTACATTTCAATGGCAATGCGTTTCCTTATTGTAATTGGATGTTTGTCATACTTAAGAACTAAAATTAGGCATAAAAATGTTTGGGATTCCTCCTGTATAATTTCCCGGTTTCCCGCTAAAATATTGGGCGCAATTATGACGAAAAATGGCGGTTAATATTATAATTTCAGACCTTTTGCGGAGAATAAGACTACTCACAGACTGTAAAATAATACCAGCCTGTTACTGACCCACTGCAGGGCAAAGGCCTCTTCTCATACAGAGAAGGCACGAGCATTAATCACCACGCCTACTCAAGACGGGTTGGTAATTATAGTTATTATATATTATATATATAATATAGATAATTTCAGACTTATATTAATTATATGTCCAGGTTTCCTCACGATGTTCTCCTTCACCGATGTCAGTGATGTCCAAGATACACTTAGAAAGTACATAATATGATTCGAAAAAGACACATTGGTAGCCCAGGTTCGAACCCATAACCTCGTGCTCAAGAGGCGAGGCCTAAACCACTGGGCCATCATGACTCACAAACTGTGAGTAGTCTTATTCACACATTTTACTGTGAGTCACAGTGAAATAAGATGGTAGATATTGTTTTATTAGTTCCATGAAATTCCGACGCTGCGCTGTAGGTTTGTAGGGTGAATGTCTTATTCTATCATGATAGATAATCGGCTATTTATGATGACCTTAATTTGGATATTTTCTTATGTAGGTAATACAATAAAGAAATAAGGGTGGACAAAAAGAGCTAAGGGTTTTAAATTTTTCACTTAAAAATCTCATAATATTATAGTCGCCTGAGTACACAACTTTTACCGCCTATATATTTTAGTACTTAAATAGTTGTGGAGGTCAGATAGGCAGTCGCTCCATGTAAAATACTGGTACTCAGCTGCATTCGGTGAGACTGGAAGCCGACCCCAACATACTTGGGAAAAGGCTAGGCAGATGATGATGCAGCGGATGATATTTTGGTACTTAAGTAATATTAATACGTTTAATTTTAGCATTGACATTTTATCGTTTTTGTTGGACGTACTGTATAGCTCCCCGATTTATTCTATTACTAGCTTTTGCACGCGGCTTCGCTCGCGTACAGAAGTGGGGGGTTAAAAAGAGACAAAAAGTAGCCTATGTCACTCTCCATCCCTTCAACTATCTCCACTTAAAATATCACTTCAACTCGTCGCTCCGTTTGCCGTGAAAGACGGACAAACAGACACACACACTTTCCCATTTATAATATTGAAATATTATATAGAGTATAGTATGGATTATTCTGTACCCATACGGTTACTTTACTATTATTACAAATATATATGTACCTAACCCTTTTTGTTTGTTTGTTTGTGTGTGAAAAGATATTTCACGACAAAACGGCTGATTCGATCGTTATGTAATTTAGCAAGTCCAAAGATTAATTCTGGAAAAGGATATGGGATAATTTTTAATATGAGTCTTTCGCTTTCACGCGGACGAAGTCACGGGTACGAGTTATGTAGTTACTTATGTGATGATTTGTAATTGGCTATCAGTCACATTTTCAATTACTTAATAAACTTTAATAAATAATAAAAAAATAACTGTCGATTCTAAAACGACTAAATCGTATTTTGATAATGAAAAAGTTAAAAAGTATTTCCGATACCGGGAATCGAACCCGAGCCTCCTGGGTGAGAGCCAGGTATCCTAGCCACTAGACCATATCGGATATTCATGAGCTAGTCGAAAAGCGAATATACAATATATTTATATATAAGCGATTGTACTATTTAGGAACAGCTTGTTATGTACCGGTATGAAAGGCATATGGGGCTTTCAAGTTTTTTAGGTTATCTAATCTTTAAGAAACTCTAGCAAAAGAGGTCTACTTAACCAACCCAAATAATACTCTTATATAATACTCCTTAGTACCCAGCTACTCGGACCGACGACTGGAAGGGTGTAAATAAAACGGAGCAGTTACAACCTCATAATTCTTCTTATTTGATTTTCGAACGCGTCACGTGACTGACGTTTGATTAGACTTTTGGTGACTGATATAATTTTGTTCGGTTAGGAATTTTAGTTCGGCGTATATCGACTTTTGCTATTTAATATTCTTGTTAAGTAAAAGCATTTGTAAGGAATAAAACTTCTTATGTTGATCAGTGCTTTGTTCCTTTTGATATTAACCGCTTCTGATCCCTAAGAATACAGACTACTAAATTAATTGTCCCAGTAAGATTTGCTAACAATTTATCCCCAGTGAAATTTTTAATTAAAAAGTTAAAGCTAAGTAACTTACTTCTTTCATGTACTGAACTCATGGTATCAGGTTGTGCGACGCTGTTCCTTCCACTCTGTATATATCAACACCGTTCTTTTGCTTTGCTTTTGAAGATTTTTAAAATTATTTTTGAGTTTGGCAGGTATTATTTATAATATTATTTAATTATTCATTAAAATTTCATGTACAAGTACTAGAAATACAACGGCGGGCTTAATGCCTAAGGCGTTTTCTTTAACTTGTTGCTACAAGGTTAAAAATAATATCATAAAAATAAATAGGTATATGAAAACAAAAATACCTTAGTAATATGCAAGAATATATGCCTACACACATACATACATTAAACAAAACAAAACTAAGTCGATTAAGAGATAAAATTGTACCTACGTACGTGTCGGAGAAAAACGAATTAATTTCAGTAATTTCCAACTTCTTTTTGTCCAATTATTATACCTAGGTTTAATCCCTGCAACTATCAAAAACTAAATATAATCAAAAACCAACTAATATAAGTAATTCCAACAAAATTATGAATATTGGATACAGACCTAATAGCAAAACAAACAAGTTACAAATAATTCTATATCACATATTTGCCAAAATCGTCGCCAAATATTAACTAGGTTTACAGGTAAACCAAGGCATTTGGAAAGCAATATAGGCCATAAATGTCTAAGCAAATATGTTTTATGCCCATTTTTATGGCTTTTAGTTTCAATAACGATGGTATTTTCAGGTAATGGTCAGACAAGTGAAGGTTATTTTTAATAGCATTATGGTGATAATGTAGTCTGCGCTTGCGATTTAGATTACGACAGTGTAAACGGAAAAAACGTGTTTTGAAAAGTAACTTTTAACGCCCACGCATACATTTCAGTTTACAGTAAAGCGTTAAAAAAAGTTATGTTTTTTTTACCAGAAGGTACTAGATTGTGAAATTAACTTAATTAATAGTACCTGGATGACCGAGCTTTGTTCGGATAAAACGATGTTTTCTTAAAATGAAACCTAACTAGATATGAAACCCCATGCATACTAAATTTCATTAAAATCGTTGGAGCCGTTTCCGAGATTCAGATTATATATATACATATGTACATACTCGTATATACAAGAATTGCTCGTTTAAAGGTATTAATTAGATTAGCCTAGAGTCGAAATTTGTTTAATTGAAAAAAAAGTATATATCATTGAAAAATATGATATTTCAATAAAATAATTTTCCATACCTGCGTATTATGTTGTGGAACAAAGGCGATTCTGTTATTTCAACTGAAAATAGTTCGTTGCTTCTTTTCAATGAAATATTTAAAATATAAAACGAATACTAACTAAGACGGCTTGAATTTGCACGTAAATTATGTTAATCGAACAAAAATGTATTAAGTCAATTCAGTTCTAAAAGGTCAGACGTTCATACACAAATTATTCATCTATAATAATGTAATAAAGACAAGGGCGTTCTATTATTGAAATTCGAAGACTTCTGCAAATCTCAAATCGCTGGATTGTAGTTCTGCTGAATCAAAAAAGCATTCCGATACCGGGAATCGAACCCGAGCCTCCTGGGTGAGAGCCAGGTATCCTAGCCACTAGACCATATCGGATGTTGCGATATTAGCTTAAAATTTTCTTCTGAACATTTTATACTGAATTTAACAATATTATTGTTTTTCAAAGTAATTTTTATTCTATTTACGTTCTATTTAAAACTCTAGGTATTATTATTAGTTATATTGTAAAATACAGTACATAATGTTCTGAAGAAAATTTTAAGCAGATAACGCAACATCCGATATGGTCTAGTGGCTAGGATACCTGGCTCTCACCCAGGAGGCTCGGGTTCGATTCCCGGTATCGGAATATTCTTTTTGAAACTGGCGAAATTTTGGTATACTATAAGTTCCTTTGCCTAGTTCCAAACTCTTGGGGTAAAACAGGCATAATGTTTTATTTGATTTAAGTTTATTTAAGGATATTTTTTTTTTATTCATCAACTACTACATATACAAAATAATTATTCCATAATAAAATATATCATCTAGCATGCCTAGCCTAGCCTTTTCCCAACCATGTTGAGGTCGGTTTGCTGTCTATCCGGATGCAGATGAATACCAATATTTTATAAAGAGCGACTGTTTATTTGACCTCTACAATCCGGTTACTTTGCAACATGATACCCCTTGGTTACCAGATTAAACCCAGTTATTAGGTAACACGATAAGACACCCTTTGTAAGACTGGTTATCAGATTTTCGGGCGACCACCCGTAACGACTGTCAAAGATCTACAAATAGCATCCGGGACCAACGGCTACAACGGCAAAAGTACGTTAGTACTTTCCGTGTCACGGAAGAGTCTCGATATGTTACGAACGGTCACCCATCCACAGACTGACCTCAGCAAGCGTCACTTAACCTGGGATACTACTAACTATGCGGCTTTTTTTATGTAGCCACGAGTTCCTCAAAATAATATCAGAGCAGATGAAATATTCTTTATCCAGTCTCACATAATACACTGCATGGAGCGGCAACGTGCCCCATCTGCTTTCAGACTAAACTTTAGCTTTAATTAACTTTACAATGATTAATCACTCCGTTAACTATTCAAAATTAACGTCGGTTAAACAAATTGCTTATGTTAGTCTGAAGAACAGACTTTAAGACTATTTGGAAAGTTCGTCTTAATCTCTATTTTAGTTTGTCAATGTCTTAAGATGGATTAAGTGTGGGCTACACCGTAGTTAAATTGTGGTTTTCGATTAGGTTGGCGCCAACTGTTTGAATAGGTATAGTGTAGATCTACTAGAGTTTAAACTGGTTTTGTTTGGTGAGCTGAGAGGAGTTGTACTTATCGTCTTCCACTTGCCTTTATTCAGATCCAGATTCAGATTTATTTATTTGTCAACAATGTTGGTACAAGTTTAAGATGATACAATAGCTGAAGGTTTCCGCTACATTCTACCTTACGGCATGCAAATTCATAGTAACTAATAGATTCGATACAATATTATTAGGCATTAACAACTAACATGTCATTGTAATTAACACTAATCATCATCTGCCTAGCCTTTTCCCAACTATGTTGGGGTCAGCTTCCAGTCCAACCGGATGCAGCTGAATACCAGTATTTTACATGGAGCGACTGCCTGACTTACCTCCACAACCCAGTTACTGGACAAAACGATACCCCTTGGTAAGATTGGTGGTCAGACTTTCGGGCTACCCGTAACGACAGTCAAAGATCTACAAATGACAACCGGGATCAACGGCTTAGCGAGCTTTCCGAGGCTGTGTTTATTTAGCCACGATCTCCTCGACTCAAACGAACACTAATCAATATTAAAAAATATCAAAAATAGTCATTGCGTTTAAATAAATCTTGTCAATAAAATGAATTGCATTATTAATTTGTAATTATAATAAAGTGAAAGGTTATTTTACAAATATTTATGTCATTTACAAATTATATTGAAATATTTTTTTATCATTTTAAAAGTCATTGATATAATAATAAGTACCTTCAACATTATTAATTCAATAATGGTAAGGAAGTGTTACGACATCTATCTCGCCACATACGAACTTAATCTGACGTATCCTACATCGCGATATTAAAGTTATCCGCGCGCTTGAACATATATACAAGAACTCGACAACACCCGTCTCTCCCTTTTCCATAGAGCAAGAACTTTTTACCCTGTTCCTCATAGCCTCAAAGGAGCATACAATACTACGTCATTATACCAACGTCACATAAACGAGAAGTTAATAACTTATCTCTGAATCGTCCGAATATTTGGATCAAAGGTTAAAAATTCGTTAAAAAATAACGAGCTGGTTATCCTTTGAATAAAAAAGGCAACGGTAACAGCAAATCATTACCGTAGAAATAACAAAACGCAGCTTTTAGCCAGTTCTCGTAGATACCTTTACATCAGTCCATTACAAATCGGATCAACTGTACGGAGAAGGACACCATGATTTAAAAAATATTTTTGGGACGCATAATATCATCATGTGACTTTGCTTTTCCCGACTACGTTTGGGTTAGCTTCTAGTCTAACCAGTTGCAGCTATATACCAGTATTTTACATGGAGCGACTTCCTCCCCTACTATCTGACCTCCACAAACATCCCAAATCAATTTCGGTAAAAGTTGCTTAACCTTTGATAGACCCGTGATGTTGCTTTTATGTAGAAACGAGTCTCTGAATAAAAACATTTGCAGTTATACATTTTGTTCATCTATTAAGCGTGGAAAGCACGCTAAGCCGTTGGTCCTGGCTGTAATTTGTAGATCTTTGAATGTCGTTACGGGTAGTCAGTAGCTAGAAAGTATGACAACCAGTATTACCAAGGGGTATCGTGTTACCCAGTTACTGGACGAGACTGTGGATGTTAAATAGGCTGTTGCTCTATTTAAAACACTGGTAATCAGCTGCACCCAGTTGTACTAGCAGCCGATACTAACATGTAGTTGTAAAAAGGCTCAGCAGATGATGATATCCGCATTCACTAGTCATCATTTTGCTGTAACAGAGGGTTTCAACTAGAAAAATTATGTAAATAACTTCTATTATTTTTCTCTGTGCCACTAACCTCAAGAATTTTTTTATAAATATTCCACAAACTCAACTCTCGAAGGCATTGAGTTTATAGTCTACATTAATCTTATCTAAATATTAGTTAGATTTATGTTTTAGGTCGTAAATAATAAGCTAATAGGGTTTTGTGTTATCTTATCTAAATAATGAAGTAAATTATGTGTGGTATCGGGAGTTTTGTGTTGTAAGTCTAAAGTCCTGTAATATGATTATGTAAATATAAGCCGAGCCCCTTTTCAGTCATACAATCTCAGCTGATGGATTACACAGTGTATTCAAGAAATATTTGTAGAATAACATAACTTCAAGCCTGTATTCCCTGATGGGTAAGGAAAATGTGTACCCACATTTCGCTAGTTATGTTAAGTCCCATGTGATAGGGGATGAGTTTATTGCAACCAACCGGGCACAAATCCTCCACAAATATTATGAATTAATTGAAAAATTAATAATGCAATCCTTGTGAGTTAACGGGACCGATGACAGCTGATGACGACTGGAGCCGTCAACTCGGCACTGAATCGTGTATACTCCATACACGATTCAGTGCCGAGTTTACGGGATTCAGCGTCACCATGCGATTGGACCCGGGTAAACTCGTCACCAACCCGAGCATAGCGGTTTAGTTTTGCTCCCGGTTCAAAAAGGCTCGAATTGCGCCAAAAGGCGCCCACTGGCGGTACGACACGTCAAGGGATCTTTGTAATACAGATGATTTCGAATCTTCTTTGACATTGTTAACGATCACATTTCATTGATACGTCACAGCCGGATTTGGCATCCTTCAGCTCGTTCTGGCATACCGAAATGTGAACGCTAAGCATCATAAAATAAGATCTCAAGTCAAATGCGCTTACAACAATCCCTTGACGTGCCGTGCCACCATAAGGCCTAAAAGGAGTTTTTACTTCAAATATACCGTAAAACGGGGTGCATAGAAACGCAGGGGTGAGTAGAAACAAAACTTAGCGTTTTTGCGTTAGTTTAACATTGTTTGTTTCTACAAGGACTCTATTTTTTTAAAGAATTGATACGATTAATTTTAACACCTTGTCAATAATTAATAATATTGAATCAACGATTAAATCTCATTTAAAGTTTTGTTTCGATTCACCCGATATATTTTTTTTGAGGTTGTTGGTTCATACCTGGGCAAGTACCAATGTGAGTATTTCAATTCATATGTACTTTCTAAGTTTATTTTGGACATCACTGACATCGGTGAAGGAAAACATCGTGAGGAAACCTGGACTTATATAATTAAAATAAGTCTGAAATCGCCAACCCGTCTTGAGCAAGGGTGTTGATTAATGCTCATGCCTTCTCTGTATGAGAAGAGGCCTTTGCCCTGCAGTGGGACAGTAATAGGCCGGTACTCCACCCCGGCTTTTCGATTCACCCCGTTTTACTGTATTATTGAAGTGAAAGCTTCTGTCATGCACTTGGCGAACTAAATATTGAAAGTCATTAAGAAATCCCAGAAAACAGACAAGTGGAATTTGCATTTAAAAATGAACACACAGATCTGAATGTACTCGTAGCGGAAACCGGGTTGTTCAACCGGCAAGCTGCCAACGCCACTAATTAGCTTGAATTAATAAAACGACCTTTTTCTCTTTAGTGCCAATTGTTGGCTCTATTATATTTTTACTGGCTTCTGGTATTGATATTGAAGTTTTTCAACTTTTTATTAGTTTAAGAATTATTGATGTAATGTTCAAAAGGTACTGTGAATTCAGAATTTATGATATTAGATTGTGCTAAAAAGTATTATGAATTGTGCTGATATCATAGAAGAAAACGCGAAATAATGTATTTGTAGTAATGATAATATAAGTAGTAACTGGTCATATTATAGATATTTATAGATTTGTGAAAATTAGAACTCTTTATTACTCTTTTTCTTTCTCTCTCTCGCTTTCAGAAATAATGTAGGTTATGCTTTATATATCCCCTATATCCAAGCTACTTAGCATAAAACGAAATTGTTGAAACATAATAACAATAACCTCAGTTAAAAAGCAGTGGCAGAGAAAAAAGATATTTATTTCTGAAATTAGTTCAAAAAGTGTTTCCGATACCGGGAATCGAACCCGAGCCTCCTGGGTGAGAGCCAGGTATCCTAGCCACTAGACCATATCGGATGTGGTCACCTAGGTTGAAATTGTCTAACATATTTTCACTCTTAGAATATTTTATAATAATTATATTATATTATTTCTGTGTGAAGATGATGAAATAAAACTGCGATGGAAGGTCTACTTTGATAGGTTAATGAACGAGGAGAATGAATGGAATGGTATGCTTCAAGAGACACAGGTAAATATGGGTTTGGTGAGAGAAATTAGCATGGATGAAGTTAGGAATGCAGTTAGAAGTATGAAAAATGGAAAAGCTATGGGCCCAGATGATATACCAGCAGAAGTATGGAAGGTATTAAAAGAAGATGGATGTATGTGGCTGACTTTATTCTTCAATAAGTTGTTGCATGAGGAAGTGATCCCACAAGAGTGGTGCAATAGTTCACTAGTGCCCATCTTCAAAAATAAAGGGGACGTACAGGACTGCAACAACTATCGAGGGATAAAGCTCCTGTCACATAGTATGAAAGTATGGGAGAAGGTGATAGAGAAAAGATTGCGAGAGGAGAGTGAAATTACCCCAAGTCAATTTGGGTTTATGCCAGGTCGAGGAACAATGGACGCCACCTTTGCACTCCGCCAGCTGTGTGAGAAATACAGACGTGCACATAAAAACTTGCACATGGTGTTCATTGATCTGGAGAAAGCGTATGATAGGGTGCCCCGGGAGGTGTTGTGGTGGGCCGTGAAAGAGAAAGGTGTGCCTGGGAAGTATGTGGAGTTAATTCGTGCAATGTACAGCCGGTCTAGGACGTATGTCCGATCGGCTGCTGGCAACACCGACAAGTTCAGTGTGGCTGTAGGACTGCACCAAGGATCGGCATTAAGCCCTTACCTCTTCTTGTTGATAATGGACGCTCTGACGTCGGACATACAGGAAGAGGCACCCTGGTGCATGTTATTTGCCGACGACATTGTTCTTGTCGGTGATGATGGACCTGAGATCCAGAGCAGACTGGAGAAATGGCAACAGAGGCTGGAGAGTGTGGGCTTGAAAATCAGCAGAACCAAAACTGAATATATGTTCTGCGATTTCGGCGGTCTCTCCAGTCCTGAAGCAATGTCGCTTAACAGCGTGCTTCTCCCGGTCTGTTCCGACTTTCGGTATCTCGGTTCACTCGTGCAAAGTGACGGAGAAATAGATCGGGCTGTCAAGCACCGAATTAACATAGGGTGGATGAAATGGCGGCAGGTAACGGGAACAACCTGTGACCCCCATATTCCCCTTAAACTTAAGGGGAAGATTTACAAAACAATGGTCAGACCTGCTGTCTTGTATGGATCAGAATGTTGGGCCGCAAAAGGCATGAATGAAAGGCAGTTACATGCAGCTGAGATGAGAATGCTGAGGGGGATGTGTGGTGTTACGCGAATGGATAGAATAAGAAATGAGTATGTAAGAGGAAGTCTTAAAGTTGCGCCTGTGACCGAGAAGTTGTGTGGAAATCGGTTGTCATGGTATGGGCATGTGATGCGAAGGAATGAGGACCATGTTGTGAGGAAAGTTTTGAGTATGAATGTGCAGGGTTACATGGGTAGAGGAAGACCAAAGAAAAGATGGATGGATTGTGTGAAAGAGGATATGGCAAGAAAAGAGGTGACCCATGAGATGACGGCAAATAGAGATGTATGGAAGAAGAAAACATGCTGCGCCGACCCCAAATAAAATTGGGATAAGGGCAGGAGGATGATGATGAATTATATTATATTATTATATTTTATATAATTATATGAATCGTCTTATATGAAATTTTATATAACAAGTGATACACAAACAATACATTTTTAATAATAAATAAAAATATCAATTTGTAATGATCATTCATTAAACATACTTACATTGTAAGATAATTTGTAACTTGCTGAAAAAGCCTTATTATTTTTTGATCATGTATATTTGTCTTTTAACAATTGAATCAATATTAGCATATCAAACAAGAACGCTGAAAAAATACAGTTTTACTTATAACATTTACCTTACCCAAATCTAATAGAAATGCCCAGTGTTTTTGTATTTTATTAATTCAATATTAACTTTAGACGCATTAAAAATACCTAAATTTAAAATGTAGAGCATTAAATAGAAATGTTCGGTTTCCAGTTTTATTTACATTCTACCAAAAATATGTTCATAATTATTACCTGGCAACATGTTAGCCAAAGTTTCAATATTCGTTTCAATTATTGTTTTTTATTTCTTTAAAACGTATATTTAAAAAAAAAAAAATAATCATAGGGCATCGAAATGCCATTTCATTTTTGTTTATTCCTTCCAGTGCATATTACATATTGGTAAACCATTAAAATATTTGTGCTTAATTAGTGAAAGTGATTTTAGTTGAACTGAAACTTACAATTAAAAGGCATGGACCAAAAACATGGTCAAGATCATGGAATTGACTAATTGGACATCTGTAACTAAGGACTTGACTGTGCCATAAATATCTTCAGCTATCTGTCAGAAAGAGATGTCACTCTCTATTTTTTTTTAGTTTGTGTACAAGGGAATCAAACCCATGGCCGCGTTTATGAAGGGCGCCGTTGAATATACTCGCAAATTATATGACCCGGACTGTTGATGTATAGTTTTTTTTAGGGACAAGCCCGCCACCCTATTCCCAAACCACTGCAACTCATGAAAATCAGAATCAACAACAATCAGTTGTGGGTTTGATCCCCGCACGGAACAAATATTTGCAAATATTGCTGCATGCCGAGATACAGGTTTTACCTAGTTCGGCTGCAGATGCTCCTATTTTGTATTGTATTTTAGCTTACTAGTTTTTAAGTTGTTTTTTTGTACAATCTTTTTCTTGGCAAAATAAATTATTATTATTATTATATTATTATTTGTATGACCTATAGGTAGTTGTTCCGGGCCTGGCTGTTTTTGTATGTGATTTTAAATGTTTGTACGCACCTACGATACAGGAGAAATTGCTAGTGTGGGGCAACGTTTAAAAAAAAAAAAAAACTGTCTTGGATCCCGCAACGAAATTAATCAGAAAAGAACAGCGGAGGAGTTAGAAAAATACATAATTTCCACTTCCCTCCATATCAAGCAGGAGACAGAACAGAGCTAGGCCAATAGGTAAAAAGGGACGTTTACAACTGGGTTAAGCCCAGTTGCCTAACACCACGGCTTAAAATTAACACTGATATTAATGGGTTTACTATTTCACTTTAAAATAAAGAGTGGAAGGGATTTTGACGCAAGAAACATTTCAATGTGCAGAACCCATGTACTGAACTCCTGGCGTTGATGTAACTTCCACACTAGTATTTGAAAATCAATCGAACACCAATCAACCAACAAGTCGAACACCAATTCGTAATAACTCATCACGTACAAACATCAAGGGGTTACACTCAAGAAATCAAAATCATTGATTAACACCTTAACTGCCAGATAACGAGACTCAATAGAAAAAGTATTGCTTGTCGGGTTTATGGTGTTAACCACGATGCCATCACCTGAAAACCTTATAATACCTTAGTAAAACAATTCAGGACAGTCCTCCTTTTCACGAAGCTGATGGTCGCCACTACCAAATGGCTGAGTGTGCGTAATAGGTGCCCGATCGAACAGGATTATCCTGCAAAAGCGTCCATGACTAATGATCAGATTTAATATTGCTTTGAAAGCGCTCCCGGGAAAGCCCGTGTACCAAACTAGTCGGCACGTTATTTTAGTACGGTTAGATTAAAAATATTACGTTTTAAAATATTTATTAAAGTTAAAAAGTTATTTGTCTGACAGTGGATCTCGTGGCTAAGTAAAGTTGATCGAAGGTTAAGCTACGCTTGCCGAGGTCAGACTGTGGATGGGTGACCGTTTGTAAAATATGGCGTCCTCAACGCGCCTTGGAAATCATGTTAAACCGTTCGTCCCGGCTGTCATTTGTAATCTTTGACAGCCAATATCACCAAGGGGTATCGTGTTGCCCAGTAACTGGTTTGTGGAGGTCAAATAGGCAATCGCTATTAATCAATTGCATCCGGTTAGGCTGGAAGGACGGAGGTCATACGGAGAATTCTGAATTTACATGCGTTAATTACTATTTACATTTTTAGCTGCTTCGTAGGTCTAGTGGTCGCAAGAACTACTATTAAGCAAGGGGGTCTTGAGTTCGATTCCCATGTAGAGCAAAGTATTATTGGGTATTTCTATCGGAAATGTTTCAGTGGCAGCTCGTTTGAATTTGTGCCCGATTGATAGCAATAGGTTCACGAAATGAGGATGTATTATAGATACACCTCTGCTTGACCCTTCCGGGAATACAAACATGATGTTATGGATAATTCATCTTTGCAAAGGATATACTTCTCTATCGTCTAAAACGGCTTTGAGAAGTCGATTTTCTTGGCCATTCCCAATACCCTTATTGGTATTGATGAATGACTAAATAAAGAAAGAAAAACATTTATTTGCATCAGGTTGAAACACGCCTGGTTTAAAATGAAAATAACAAAATGGCGGGTCTCGCGGTCGCTCCAAAAAGGACACAGTGGACTTTATATTATTTCCTGCTTTTAGAGTTAATAATATTTTCAACGAATAATTATTATTCCAGGAAACATTTTGCAAGATAATAATTTTTTTTAAATAATTTTAAATAATTTTCAATTAAATTAAGTTTGCAATAATAACCTTATTAAAATTAAAAGTTTTTTATTGTTTACATTTTGCTTCAGTACTCAATTTATTTCAATAATAATAATGTCGATATTCAGATCACCATCTGCCTAGCCAAACCCAACTATATTGGGGTCGGCTTCCTGTCTAACCAGATTTAGCTACCAAGAATAACAGTATCAAGCATCGACTGCCTGTCTTACCTCCACAACCCAGTTACTGGTGAACATTATACTCAGTGGTTGTCAGACTTACGGGCCTCTGACTACCTGTAACGTTTTGATCTGCTTTTTGAGGAACGGAGGTGTCACGATATGTAGTAAACAGTCGCCAATCCACAGGCTGACCTTGGCAAATATAGCTAAATCTTAATATTGATATGCAGATGTCTGAATTAATTTGGTGACTACGAAAACCTATAAAAATCAGCCAAGATTGAGTCGCACAAACTAACGGTCCCAAAATAGAAGCTATAGTAACAAGTATTCTGCGATAATGACAACTAGGTATCTCCTACAGTTAAAAAAATACAGGGCTGTGAGTACCTGAGACAGACAGACGGACGATCAAAAGAGACGGTAGCGATGTTGACTCAGTAAAAATAGGTAATTGGGTCCTGTTTTCGTTCTTTGCGGACCAAAACTCTAAAGGTATAACCGGTTATTTCCAACCATTTTGGCACAACCGACTTCTACTTAGGTAGGTAGGTATTTAGGTAGGTAGGTAGGTAGATAGGTAGGTAGGTATGGTAAGTAGTATACTTCATTGTAACCGAGGTTGTGGGTTCAAACTTGGGCAAGTACAAAATGTGAGTTTATTCATATATACTTTCTAAGTTTATCTTGGATATCACTGATATCGGTGAAGAAAAAATATCGTGAGGAAACCTGGACTTACATGATTAATATAAGTCTGAAATCGCCAACCCGTCTTGAGCAAGCGTGGTGATTAATGCTCATGCCTTCTCTGTATGAAAAGAGGCCTTTGCCCTGCAGTGGGACACTAATAGGCTGGTACTACTATACTTCTTTGATTAAGATTTCCATTTTGATCTTAAATTTAAGTAGTAGTATAATATGTTAGATTGAATAAGGCATGATAGAGTTGACGTAAATACTAATTGGAATTTTATTTTAAGTGCGTTAAGGCTTATAATAGGGTGATTGAATTAATTAGGTGCTTTCACTGTAATATAAACTGTCATTATATTCTAATTTCTACATTTGTTTTATTAAAAAAAAAACACTTCGTAAACCGGCCACTACGCAATGAACACTAAAACAAAATGGCGGTTGCGAAGAAAGCGAAGCACGTCGAAAATGACCGAATTACCGATTCCATCCGAAAGCAATAATCGGTTTGGCAAATAAAACAAACCGACTAGTCGCCTAGTCGACTAAGTCGCTAACCATCTCTACTAAACCCCCGATTAAAACAATTCAGATTTTAAAGACAAAAAAATGATAAAATGTGTGCAAGTGTGTATGTAAATACCGCAATACAACGAGCCACACTCAACTTTACATAGATTAAATTGAGTGCATGGCTAAGCCAAAATAACTTTTATAGTGTGAAACAGTTTTTTGACACAAAATGTTAGTTAAGTACTTACTTACTTTTTTATTCTTTGCATGCTGAGTCTAAACCCGGCAAAACATGTTTGTACTATTTTAAATTGTAAGACCTGTTATACCATGTTTTGAGCAAATAAATATATTATATTATTATATTATTAAAAATAATAATTACACTTAATAATAATTTAATGGCAGCTCCATTACAGTATCATGCCAATATTCTAGGTATTACATCACTGACCTCCACATAGAGTTTTAATGCAATTAAGTTTAATATTTAACATGATAAGTAAATGTAATTACAACGCAATTCTCTTCAAAGATAATATAAGCAAAAAACCTGGACAAGTGAGAGACTGACTCGCGCACCGAGGGTTCCGTACTAAAGTTAGATAAATTTTACTAAATCTAAATATTAAACATTACCTTTTGAAGTTCTCTTTACTCTGAATAATAGATAATAGATAGAGTTCGTTTAACACCGGGCTGCGTCGTTGGTCTAGTATTTGGGTTCGATTCCCAGGATTAATAAAGTGTTATTGGTCTTTCCATCTGGATTTTCTCAGTAGTAGCCCGGATAGTGGATTTGTGCCCGGTAGATGATAATATGCTCGCTCCGTATCACATTGGACTTCACAGACCCCGCCATATACATATATAATACACATATTATAAATAAAAATACGTCCAATATGTAGAAAAGCTACTCCGCATTTAAATCACTAGACGTCTGGCATTTTTGCTGAACGGGACCCATTTGACGCAGCCGTTGGGCACATAATAATTAATATTTTATATATTTTTTGGAATCAACAAATTACATAACATCATACTGACAGCCCTGACAGATACTGACAATTCAAACTTGACATTCTTAATTTAAAAATAAAGCGTTTATTTTAAACTAAATTATTTATTAAAAAAAGTAATAAAACCATCACGTAATAAAAAAAAAATCATTTTTTTATTACGTCATATTTTTCGTTTCTTTTATATTTGTTTTTTTTTTTTTTATGTTAAGTATTGTATCATTGTCTGCCTGAGCATATGTTAAGTAATTATTTTTTTCATTCCTTTTCTTGCTTTCTTATCTTACAAATCAACTCAAATCAAGTTATCTCTAAAAGTTACTGATAAACTCAACATCATACTACTTACTAAAAAACATATTCATATTTCAAGCTTTTCTGTTTTGCCGACCATCCCTAGATAATATGGGTACATTGTGTAAATTGATTTGTGATTGCACACCTCGGTAATCTATGTTTGTTACCATTGATAGGACATGTGCATACCAATTACTGTTCGCTGCCAAAGTGCTCTAGTAAGCTGGTTATCATCGGCATAGTTAAACAGAGTAGGTATTCGTGGTATTTGGTTACCTATTTATCTATCTACATAATTATAAATCAAATCTCTTTATTGCATTCATGTGTGCATTTAGTTGTTATTAGTAAGTAAGTTCCAACATCAAACCTTTAATCCCCGAAGGGTTAGAAAGAGGCGTGCTCTATAGTAGGTACACTCACATTTCGCCAGTTATGTTTAAGTCCCATGTAATAGGGGATGAGTCTATTGCAACCAACCGGGCACAAATCATCCACAAATATTATGAATTAATTGAAAAATTAATAATGCAATCCCTTTGAGTTAACGGGACTGTTGACAACTGATAACGACTGGAGCCGTACACTCGGCACTGAATCGTGTATACTCTATACACGATTCAGTGCAGTCCGATTTAAAGCAATAAGCTTTAAATCGGACACAGGTCCAGATTCTGGACTGCTACTCAGAAATTCCAGATGGAAAAACCCAATAACACTTCGTCTGACCTGGGAATCGAACACACAAATTTATGCTCAGCAGTAGTAGTAGCAAATAGCGCTTGCTTTCACTAGACCAACGAGGTAGGCGCAAAAATTATATCCACAATAATAATTATTATAAATGTGAAAGTAACTCTGCCTGTCTGCCTATGTGTCTGTTGCATTTTTACACTGAACCCGCTGAACCTATATATATTAAATTTGTTATAGTAATAGTTTGAGGCCCTAGGAAGTACATAGGATAGTTTGGCGTGGCGGGCAAAGGTCCGCCTGCGACGCAGGAGGTTGCGGGTTCCATTCCCGCCTTGGGACAAATGTTTGTACGATCGACAAATATTTGTTCCGGGTGTTCTGGGTATTTGCTATATATAATAAAAATATCTATCTATGTAATGTATTGTATTAAGTATATCCGTCATCTAGTACCCATAACACAAGCTCTGCTTAGCTTGAGGTTAGATGATGCTGTGCGGATTGTCCAGCATTATAGTTTAGCATAATAGAATATAATGGAATATCATTTATTTGCACAAAACATGTTAAACAGGATGGTAAGGTCAATACAATTGTAGAACTTACATGTTTTGCTTCATTAATAAAATATAATCGTGCGAATTTTACATGCATAACAATCCAATACAACTACCATCATCATCGGATTTTATGCTCTAGGAACTCCCTGACACTGTAAAAGCAGACAGCCATTTGTGTAATTTTGTTTTGAATAATCTTGTATTTAATGATTTTAATTCATCTGGTATCTTAATATACATTGTGAGTCTTTATAATGTGCATATATCGAAATGAGGGAATCTATGCTTAATTTTATCGATGGAAAAAGAAAAAAAATATATAAATATTTTTTATGGAATTTTTATAAAATTTGTCCGCTATTGTGGCCCCAATGTAAACAAAATGGTGTAACTTTTAAACTAAATTATCTATCGCGATGAAACAAACTCCATAATGATTGAAAGCAATTAAGCGTCCTCATTAAATGAAAATAGTGGAAAAGAACATTGTTTCATCGCGATAGTAAATTTAGTTTAAAAGTTACACCATTTTGTTTACATTGGGGTCACAATAGCGGACAAAATTTTATAAAATTCCATAAAAAATATTTAGTTTTATTTTTATATTTTTTCATCGATAAAATTAAGCATAGATTCCCTCATTTCGATATGTGCACATTATAAAGACTCACACTGTATACTCGAACACACATGGAAATGCAGCTTCCCTGCGACTTCATCTGCATCCACTACAACGAGGATAAAGTCGCGGGTTTAAAACTATTCTATCCTAGGCTCTCAAACTATAAGACAAGATAAGATAAGATTTCTTTATACCTATGTTTAAACATTGTATAAACACAAGAGCATGCAAAATATCCATATAAACTAATCATATATTGTGGCATAGCGGATTAAGCGTAAAAAGGTAGTTTATTTGAAAATTCCTAATTAGTATTAATACAATTAATAGGTAAGTAGTAATCTACAGCTCACTTTGCGTACAGAACACAGAAAACGTAAGAAATTTAAACATAGGCTAGTTTTGTGTACAGATGAGTTAAGCATCTGTAGCCGAACTAGGCAACACCTGTATTTCGGCTATCAGCGTCAATCCCCTCCGATAATTTTACATAGCCAATAACATAAATTGATACAGGAAAATTAACAGTAGTGCTATTTTACACATCACATCATTTAAAATGTCACGGCCTGCACTGGCGGTAGCCTCTTAATGCAAAAACCGCCCACTTCCTTATCACTATCCACTTCCAAAACAAAAACCTATTCCACGGTGCTATGAGCACGGAAAATATTACATTACGCCAAAAATAAATACGTCTAGAAGGTAAACTGAAAATAATGTGCAACGAATAGATATTTACCGCCGTCCTCCGCTCCCGGTCCGGTTTGTTCTGCTTTTATCCGGTTATATCCGGCTCAATCTGGTTGGGGAATTAAAGTATAACAAAGGGTACCAGTTGCTGCTCTCTCTGAGTGAGCCTGGATTTAGGAGATGGAGTATAGTTGGGAGTTGTGTGGGAAATCTATATTACTGTTGTAATGTTGCCAGTTAATAAATGTTAGTTCTAGGCAAGTGTGCACTATCGTTCACTGCCATCTTTATTGAGTGAAAAATGCACGAGTTACTGCAAAAACAAAAGAAATCGCTGTAGGTGCGTCTATAATATTTGAAGATTTCCCTTGATTTCTCCAAGAGCCCATCATTAGATCCTGACTTAATGACAATGGGACTTTAAAACAAAAAACGGATTTTCAAAATGGTTAAAAAAAATACTTATTGTCGCACTCAGAACCACCTCCTTTTTTGAAGTCGGTTTAAACCTATATAACATCACGCCCGTATTACCCAGTTATTATGTATTAACCAGTCTTACCAAGAGGTAACGTGTTGCCCAGTAACTGGGTTGTGGATGACAGATCGCTCCATGTAAAATACTGGTATTCAGTTACATCTAGATAGGTTGGAAGCCTGTAGTTGGGAAAAGGCTAGGCAGATGATGAGTAAGAGTTGTTTTAATTAATGAGTAAGTTCACCCCTTGAAGCCGCTAATTAAAAAATAGTCGTTATGTATATCATAAGCAAAGATATTTATTTCATTTGCTTTTTGTAACACTGGGTCAGGTCTGAATGAGTGACTGATTTACTTGAATATTGGGGTGGTTGAGCCCACTTTTCTTCCCTCCTCGGTACGCCTACGATGGTATTCCAAATTGACGAAGAGTCGGGTTTCCCTCACTAATCGGTTTACTACGATAAGTGAATCTTAAAAGAAATCTTCGGAAATAGTAAACAACTGGACATTTTCCTTCTTTTTCCGGTTCGGCTTTATTCCGCTGTTATCCGGTTTGCACAAGTTTTATAAAAGCCTATGTATAGTGAAAGGATGAGACCTTCCTGGACTAAACTGTCAAGCAGAGTGCGTCCCCTAATCCCCGGCTTAAAGGGACTCTGCAAGTCATCAGTTATCATGGCGACCCTTTTTTGAAATGTTAAATAAGGTTTTTATATAAAATATATAAAGGACACAACCTTTATGCTAATGTATTTTTGGGTTTTTGGATATTAGTAGGCGGCACGAATATGCTTTATCATACAGATTACCGGGATCCGAATGTTTATTACCATACTCTGCTTAGATGACACACAAAAACCATAGTTTTGCGTTGTTTTTTGGTGTATTAATAACACATGCCTAATTCAATATCAATACTAACCTGTCACTATATTACTGCAGAGCAAAAGACTCTTCTTATACAGAGAAGGCACGAGCTATAATCATCATCTTTGCGGTGATTAATGATGGTGACGCAGATTGCCGTATTTAGTATTAATCTTCTTTACAGATGTCAGCAATGTTCAAGATTAAGTCTTATCAAGTGGTATCTTATCAGCAGACGCTCCATGAAAAATACTGGTATGCAGCTACATTCGGGTAGACTGGAAGCCGAGCCCAAAGTAATTGGGAAAAGGCTATTCAGATGATGATGAAGTCAGACATAAATCACCCCTTTAGTGAGGACTAAACTGAATACCAGTATTTAAAATGGAGCGACTACCTATCTGATTTCCACAACCCAGACACTAGGAAACACGATACCCCACGGTAAGATAAGCTGTCAGACTTTCGGGCTTCTGACTACCCGTAACGACTGTCAAAGATCTACAAATGACAGACAATGGCTTAAAGGTGCGCCCAGACTACGTAACATAACATGTTATAATACATAGTTATATAACGTTTTGCAATTAGCACAGATACAAATTATGTTATTTAACTATGTCATGTAACATATTTTATAGTCTGGACGCACATAAACGTGCTTTCCGAGGCACAGAGGAGTCTCGACATGTCATCCAATCACAGACTTTACTCAGCAAGCGTAACTAAACCTTTGCTCGACCCATACGGCTGTTTTTATTTACTTACGAGCTCCTCTGATCTATGTCCGACATACACTAACGAATACAACAATCATCGTATGTTACATACAAATCCCTTGTGACCGGTGCAGATATATCCGTGTATCCAAATATTTTCCCCTCCATGTTTTATTGTTTCCCCGTCCAATAGATCACAGAACCGCAGCGGACAACCATTATATATATCTGGAGTTAGCGCCTCGTCTAACTGGCGTTTGTTACTGTTTTAACTGGTATATTTATTGTTGCACTTTTTAGCTGGGAAATTCGCCTGATTTTTTTAAATGTAATATTATTATGAACATTTATATTATGAGCTCACGCAGATTACTTTGTTTATTTACACATAAAAAGTTATGACACAAAACTAGCATGTATACATATATGCAAAAACAAAATAAAATAAAAAGTCGACCAAGACACTCATGCGTACTCTTCTGCATCGCTGTCATCTGGAAACGTGGCCAAAAGATTGGCAGTATTGCCACGTTGGAGGGCAATACTAATTTTTTTGGGCAAAGAATGAGCCAGCCCTCTGGTAACATTTATTAAGAAGATATATTTGATTGTGTTTATCGTCTCTTTGTAAAGGATAAACTCAAAAACTACCTAACTGAATTGAAAACATCAGTCGCCTACAGAAACGTGCATTATCAAATTTTCAAACACATTGATAGAACCGGGAATCGACCCCATGCTTAGCAGTCGCTTTTACAACCACTAGCCATAGATGAGAATTATATTGTTTGCTAGCTTTTTTTACTTATATTTAATTTCTAGATGCCCTTCCATTAAGATACCTTAACAGTTAATGGTAGAAGGAACGTCTTAATTCACAGTACCCATTAAAAAAAAGCTAAGCTTAATTTTAAACCAACATAGTATCTTCTCCTTCCATAGTATTCCACCCTGTTGTTACTTGTAACTCCTGTAAGCAGGTCACGTTACTGCCATAGATCTTGAATTTCCTCGGAGCGGTTTAACAAGACATAGATTCTGTGGCCAGAGATTCTGAAACTAGTATATTGCATGCAAATGTGACAGTTGACAGTTGTACTGAGGGTGACAGATTTTAACTGACTTCAAAAAAGGAAGACGCCCTATGTTCGTTTTTTTTCTGTATATTCAACGATTTTTCGATAGAGTTGACGTAAATACTAATTGGACTTTTATTTTAAGTGCGTTAAGGCTTATAATAGGGTGATTGAATTAATTAGGTGCTTTCACTGTAATATAAACTGTCATTATATTCTAATTTCTACATTTGTTTTATTAAAAAAAAACACTTCGTAAACCGGCCAGTACGCAATGAACACTAAAACAAAATGGCGGTTGCGAAGAAAGCGAAGCACGTCGAAAATGACCGAATTACCGATTCCATCCGAAAGCAATAATCGGTTTGGCAAATAAAACAAACCGACTAGTCGCCCAGTCGACTAAGTCGCTAACCATCTCTACTAAACCCCCGATTAAAACAATTCAGATTTTAAAGACAAAAAAATGATAAAATGTGTGCAAGTGTGTATGTAAATACCGTAATACAACGAGCCACACTCACCTTTACATAGATTAAAAATAATAATTACACTTACTTAATAATAATTTAATGGCAGCTCCATTACAGTATCATGCCAATATTCTAGGTATTACATCACTGACCTCCACATAGAGTTTTAATGCAATTAAGTTTAATATTTAACATGATAAGTAAATGTAATTACAACGCAATTCTCTTCGAAGATAATATAAGCAAAAAACCTGGACAAGTGAGAGACTGACTCGCGCACCGAGGGTTCCGTACTAAAGTTAGATAAATTTTACTAAATCTAAATATTAAACATTACCTTTTGAAGTTCTCTTTACTCTGAATAATAGATAATAGATAGAGTTCGTTTAACACCGGGCTGCGTCGTTGGTCTAGTATTTGGGTTCGATTCCCAGGATTAATAAAGTGTTATTGGTCTTTCCATCTGGATTTTCTCAGTAGTAGCCCGGATAGTGGATTTGTGCCCGGTAGATGATAATATGCTCGCTCCGTATCACATTGGACTTCACAGACCCCGCCATATACATATATAATACACATATTATAAATAAAAATACGTCCAATATGTAGAAAAGCTACTCCGCATTTAAATCACTAGACGTCTGGCATTTTTGCTGAACGGGACCCATTTGACGCAGCCGTTGGGCACATAATAATTAATATTTTATATATTTTTTGGAATCAACAAATTACATAACATCATACTGACAGCCCTGACAGATACTGACAATTCAAACTTGACATTCTTAATTTAAAAATAAAGCGTTTATTTTAAACTAAATTATTTATTAAAAAAAGTAATAAAACCATCACGTAATAAAAAAAAAATCATTTTTTTATTACGTCATATTTTTCGTTTCTTTTATATTTGTTTTTTTTTTTTTTATGTTAAGTATTGTATCATTGTCTGCCTGAGCATATGTTAAGTAATTATTTTTTTCATTCCTTTTCTTGCTTTCTTATCTTACAAATCAACTCAAATCAAGTTATCTCTAAAAGTTACTGATAAACTCAACATCATACTACTTACTAAAAAACATATTCATATTTCAAGCTTTTCTGTTTTGCCGACCATCCCTAGATAATATGGGTACATTGTGTAAATTGATTTGTGATTGCACACCTCGGTAATCTATGTTTGTTACCATTGATAGGACATGTGCATACCAATTACTGTTCGCTGCCAAAGTGCTCTAGTAAGCTGCTTATCATCGGCATAGTTAAACAGAGTAGGTATTCGTGGTATTTGGTTACCTATTTATCTATCTACATAATTATAAATCAAATCAAATCTCTTTATTGCATTCATGTGTGCATTTAGTTGTTATTAGTAAGTAAGTTCCAACATCAAACCTTTAATCCCCGAAGGGTTAGAAAGAGGCGTGCTCTATAGTAGGTACACTCACATTTCGCCAGTTATGTTTAAGTCCCATGTAATAGGGGATGAGTCTATTGCAACCAACCGGGCACAAATCATCCACAAATATTATGAATTAATTGAAAAATTAATAATGCAATCCCTTTGAGTTAACGGGACTGTTGACAACTGATAACGACTGGAGCCGTAAACTCGGCACTGAATCGTGTATACTCTATACACGATTCAGTGCAGTCCGATTTAAAGCAATAAGCTTTAAATCGGACACAGGTCCAGATTCTGGACTGCTACTCAGAAATTCCAGATGGAAAAACCCAATAACACTTCGTCTGACCTGGGAATCGAACACACAAATTTATGCTCAGCAGTAGTAGTAGCAAATAGCGCTTGCTTTCACTAGACCAACGAGGTAGGCGCAAAAATTATATCCACAATAATAATTATTATAAATGTGAAAGTAACTCTGCCTGTCTGCCTATGTGTCTGTTGCATTTTTACACCGAACCCGCTGAACCTATATATATTAAATTTGTTATAGTAATAGTTTGAGGCCCTAGGAAGTACATAGGATAGTTTGCGGGCGGGTAGTTGGCGGGCAAAGGTCCGCCTGCGACGCAGGAGGTTGCGGGTTCCATTCCCGCCTTGGGACAAATGTTTGTACGATCGACAAATATTTGTTCCGGGTGTTCTGGGTATTTGCTATATATAATAAAAATATCTATCTATGTAATGTATTGTATTAAGTATATCCGTCATCTAGTACCCATAACACAAGCTCTGCTTAGCTTGCGGTTAGATGATGCTGTGCGGATTGTCCAGCATTATTGTTTAGCATAATAGAATATAATGGAATATCATTTATTTGCACAAAACATGTTAAACAGGATGGTAAGGTCAATACAATTGTAGAACTTACATGTTTTGCTTCATTAATAAAATATAATCGTGCGAATTTTACATGCATAACAATCCAATACAACTACCATCATCATCGGATTTTATGCTCTAGGAACTCCCTGACACTGTAAAAGCTAATAGCAGACAGCCATTTGTGTAATTTTGTTTTGAATAATCTTGTATTTAATGATTTTAATTCATCTGGTATCTTAATATACATTGTGAGTCTTTATAATGTGCATATATCGAAATGAGGGAATCTATGCTTAATTTTATCGATGGAAAAAGAAAAAAAATATATAAATATTTTTTATGGAATTTTTATAAAATTTGTCCGCTATTGTGGCCCCAATGTAAACAAAATGGTGTAACTTTTAAACTAAATTATCTATCGCGATGAAACAAACTCCATAATGATTGAAAGCAATTAAGCGTCCTCATTAAATGAGTGGAAAAGAACATTGTTTCATCGCGATAGTAAATTTAGTTTAAAAGTTACACCATTTTGTTTACATTGGGGTCACAATAGCGGACAAAATTTTATAAAATTCCATAAAAAATATTTAGTTTTATTTTTATATTTTTTCATCGATAAAATTAAGCATAGATTCCCTCATTTCGATATGTGCACATTATAAAGACTCACACTGTATACTCGAACACACATGGAAATGCAGCTTCCCTGCGACTTCATCTGCATCCACTACAACGAGGATAAAGTCGCGGGTTTAAAACTATTCTATCCTAGGCTCTCAAACTATAAGACAAGATAAGATAAGATTTCTTTATACCTATGTTTAAACATTGTATAAACACAAGAGCATGCAAAATATCCATATAAACTAATCATATATTGTGGCATAGCGGATTAAGCGTAAAAAGGTAGTTTATTTGAAAATTCCTAATTAGTATTAATACAATTAATAGGTAAGTAGTAATCTACAGCTCCCTTTGCGTACAGAACACAGAAAACGTAAGAAATTTAAACATAGGCTAGTTTTGTGTACATATGAGTTAAGCATCTATAGCCGAACTAGGCAACACCTGTATTTCGGCTATCAGCGTCAATCCCCTCCGATAATTTTACATAGCCAATAACATAAATTGATACAGGAAAATTAACAGTAGTGCTATTTTACACATCACATCATTTAAAATGTCACGGCCTGCACTGGCGGTAGCCTCTTAATGCAAAAACCGCCCACTTCCTTATCACTATCCACTTCCAAAACAAAAACCTATTCCACGGTGCTATGAGCACGGAAAATATTACATTACGCCAAAAATAAATACGTCTAGAAGGTAAACTGAAAATAATGTGCAACGAATAGATATTTACCGCCGTCCTCCGCTCCCGGTCCGGTTTGTTCTGCTTTTATCCGGTTATATCCGGCTCAATCTGGTTGGGGAATTAAAGTATAACAAAGGGTACCAGTTGCTTCTCATACTGCGAGTGAGCCTGGATTTAGGAGATGGAGTATAGTTGGGAGTTGTGTGGGAAATCTATATTACTGTTGTAATGTTGCCAGTTAATAAATGTTAGTACTAGGCAAGTGTGCACTATCGTTCACTGCCATCTTCATTGAGTGAAAAATGCACGAGTTACTGCAAAAACAAAAGAAATCGCTGTAGGTGCGTATTTGAAGATTTCCCTCGATTTCTCCAAGAGCCCATCATTAGATCCTGACTTATTGACAATGGGACTTTAAAACAAAAAACGGATTTTCAAAATGGTAAAAAAAAATACTTATAGTCTAGTATATATAGCACTCAGAACCACCTCCTTTTTTGAAGTCGGTTTAAACCTATATAACATCACGCCCGTATTACCCAGTTATTATCTATTAACCAGTCTTACCAAGAGGTAACGTGTTGCCCAGTAACTGCGTTGTGGATGACAGATCGCTCCATGTAAAATACTGGTATTCAGTTACATCTAGATAGGTTGGAAGCCGACCCCAACGTAGTTGGGAAAAGGCTAGGCAGATGATGAGTAAGAGTTGTTTTAATTAATGAGTAAGTTCACCCCTTGAAGCCGCTAATTAAAAAATAGTCGTTCTGTATATCATAAGCAAAGATATTTATTTCATTTGTTTTTTGTAACACTGGGTCAGGTCTGAATGAGTGACTGATTTACTTGAATATTGGGGTGGTTGAGCCCAATTTTCTTCCCTCCTCGGTACGCCTACGATGGTATTCCAAATTGACGAAGAGTCGGGTTTCCCTCACTAATCGGTTTACTACGATAAGTGAATCTTAAAAGAAATCTTCGGAAATAGTAAACAACTGGACATTTTCCTTCTTTTTCCGGTTCGGCTTTATTCCGCTGTTATCCGGTTTGCACAAGTTTTATAAAAGCCTATGTATAGTGAAAGGATGAGACCTTCGTGGACGAAACTGTCAAGCAGAGTGCGTCCCCTAATCCCCGGCTTAAAGGGACTCTGCAAGTCATCAGTTATCATGGCGACCCTTTTTTGAAATGTTAAATAAGGTTTTTATATAAAATATATAAAGGACACAACCTTTATGCTAATGTATTTTTGGGTTTTTGGATATTAGTAGGCGGCACGAATATGCTTTATCATACAGATTACCGGGATCCGAATGTTTATTACCAGACTCTGCTTAGATGACACACAAAAACCATAGTTTTGCGTTGGTTTTTGGTGTATTAATAACACATGCCTAATTCAATATCAATACTAACCTGTCACTGTATTATTGCAGAGCAAAAGACTCTTCTTATACAGAGAAGGCACGAGCTATAATCATCATGTTTGCGGTGATTAATGATGGTGACGCAGATTGCCGTATTTAGTATTAATCTTCTTTACAGATGTCAGCAATGTTCAAGATTAAGTCTTATCAAGTGGTATCTTATCAGCAGACGCTCCATGAAAAATACTGGTATGCAGCTACATTCGGGTAGACTGGAAGCCGAGCCCAAAGTAATTGGGAAAAGGCTATTCAGATGATGATGAAGTCAGACATAAATCACCCCTTTAGTGAGGACTAAACTGAATACCAGTATTTAAAATGGAGCGACTACCTATCTGATTTCCACAACCCAGACACTGGGAAACACGATACCCCACGGTAAGATAAATAAATAATAAATATTGCTGGACAATCCACACAGCATCATCTAGCCCCAAGGTAAGCAGTGCTTGTGTTATGGGTACTAGATGACTGATATACTTAATACAATACATTACATATATAGATATTTTTATTATATATAGGAAATACCCAGAACACCCGGAACAAATATTTATAGATCGTACAAACATTTGTCCCAAGGCGGGAATCGAACCCGCAACCTCTTGCGTCGCAGGCGGACCTTCGCCCGCCGCGCCACATCGGTCGTCGCTAGATAAGCTGTCAGACTTTCGGGCTTCTGACTACCAGTAACGACTGTCAAAGATCTACAATTGACAGACAATGGCTTAAAGGTGCGCCCAGACTATGTAGCATAACATGCATACATAGTTATATAACGTTTTGCAATTAGCACAGATACAAATTATGTTATTTAACTATGTCATGTAACATATTTTATAGTCTGGACGCACATAAACGTGCTTTCCGAGGCACAGAGGTGTCTCGACATGTCATCCAAACACAGACTTTACTCAGCAAGCGTAACTAAACCTTCGCTCGACCCGTACGGCTGTTTTTATTTACTTACGAGCTTCTCTGATCTATGTCCGACATACACTAACGAATACAACAATCATCGTATGTTACATACAAATCCCGTGTGACCGGTGCAGATATATCCGTGTATCCAAATATTTTCCCCTCCATGTTTTATTGTTTCCCCGTCCAATAGATCACAGAACCGCAGCGGACAACCATTATATATATCTGGAGTTAGCGCCTCGTCTAACTGGCGTTTGTTACTGTACACGTTTTAACTGGTATATTTAATGTTGCACTTTTTAGCTGGGAAATTCGCCTGATTTTTTAAAATCTAATATTATTATGAACATTTATATTATGAGCTCACGCAGATTACTTTGTTTATTTACACATACATAGTTATGACACAAAATTAACATGTATACATATATGCAAAAACAAAATAAAATAAAAAGTCGACCAAGACACTCATGCGTCTAAGTACTCTTCTGCATCGCTGTCATCTGGAAACGTGGCCAAAAGATGGGCATTATTGCCACGTTGGATGGCAATACTAATTTTTTTGGGCAAAGAATGAGCCAGCCCTCTGGTCACATTTATAAAGAAGATATATTTGATTGTGTTCATGTCTCTTTGTAAAGGATAAACTCAAAAACGACCTAACTGAATTGAAAACATCAGTCGCCTACAGAAACGAGCATTATCAAATTTTCAAACACATTGATAGAACCGGGAATCGACCCCATGCTCAGCAGTCGCTTTTACAACCACTAGCCATAGATGAGAATTATATTGTTTGCTCGCTTTTTTTACTTATATTTAATTTCTAGATGCCCTTCCATTAAGTTAATGGTAGAAGGAACCTCTCAATTCATTGTACCCATTAAAGAAAAGCTAAGCTTAATTTTAAACCAACATAGTATCTTCTCCTTCCATAGTATTCCACCCTGTTGTTACTTGTAACTCCTGTAAGCAGGTCACGTTACTGCCATAGATCTTGAATTTCCTCGGAGCGGTTTAACAAGACATAGATTCTGTGGCCAGAGATTCTGAAACTAGTATATTGCATGCAAATGTGACAGTTGACAGGTGACAGTTGTACTGAGGGTGACAGATTTTAACTGACTTCAAAAAAGGAAGACGCCCTATGTTCGTTTTTTTTCTGTATATTCAACGATTTTTCCATTAATTGAGAACTGATTTGGTTTTGTTTATAAGGGTCTACTTTCGAGGTAATCCCATTGTCACCAAGTCAGGATCTGATGATGGTTGCTTTGAAAAATCGAGAGAACTCTTCAAATATTATAGGCACACATATTAATAGCGGTTTGGGGTTTTTTTGAAGTAACTTGCACATCTTTTCTTTACATGTATACATACGCCTCTGTGCAATAGAGTTATACAGAAACTACAAAACGCCGCCTGCTACGATCCTGACATACTTCTTTTGCTTCGTTTACGTTCATACATCTAGTCATACACGCACGCCAGTTGCGAGTACTATGCACCTGACCTTTTTGGAAAACATCACCAATAAGGTCAGTGTATGTCTTTCTAGGGCGTCTCCCTTTTGTTATGTACCTAGATATGTGTGTGTGAAGTCTGCGTGTCTGACTAGCTGCATGAATACCCATACTTTATTTACTTTGAGGGGTTTGTTGCTAATATTAACAGCCACAACCGCAGTGGTCAATCGAAGGTTAAGCTACGCTTGCCGAGGTCAGTTCATGTACGGGTGACCATCCAATACATATCCAGATACCTCGGTACCTCGGTACCTCGGAAAGCCAAAGATCTTTGACAGTCGTTACGGGTAGTCAGAAGCCGGAAAGTCTGACACCCAGTCTTACCAAAAGGTGCCGTGTCACCCAGTTCCTGGATTGTGGAAGTCACAGCTGCTCCATGTAAAATACTGGTACTAATATAGTTGTGAAAAGGCCAAAACAACGAGTCAGCTTGTTACTCAGTAGATTATACGCCATGCGACCATGGCAGTAATATTTTCTTGTATCACGCTTTTAAGAGAGTGATTTTTCAGTAGACAGGTTTTAGTTTTTGAACGTAATTTTTATTAAAATTATTTTGGGGTAACAGAATATACATTTTTGAAAATGATCATTAAGCCCTTTTATTTGATACCCTACACGGTATTATTAAATAGTATAATTTTTCAAAGTTCATTACTTTATGTCGTCTAGAGGACGCCATGTTTAATTTAATTTGACGTCACAAAACCCAAAAACCAGCTGACAATCGAGACGCTTCTAACGATACATCTATTGTCAAATTATGATAAGTAGTATACATTTATGAGGAAACAGATGAACATACATACATACAGATCAAACTCATAACCTCGACGCATTCAGGCAAAAAGGCAGATGACATTGAGTTTTTTTTTTATTTATCCCTAGAATAAAACAGCATGCGATTATGCCACAGACTATAAATTGGAATAATTATGCAGCCAGACGTTGTTAATTCCTTGGCGGTACTCGAAAAGCATACAAAATGTAGCATTTAATTACAAATTCTAAATCAGTGGTATTGCGAAGAAGGAATGTAGGTCGGGCCGTTGAGCTCATTAATTAATTACAGGCAGAAAATGTAGGTCCTAATATTGATTAGAATTCAAGCGAAATGGTTCTAATAATGCTTCTAGGGCTTTCGGCTAAGCCTTAGTATTTCTAGTTTCAGTTTATTTTTGTATTTCTCAGGCTGTTTATACTTTGTATGTATAGTTGACGGAAATCTACATGATGTCTGGAAATACACTAACATGCAATGTTACTTTTATTTACCTAAGTTTTCATTTAGTTTATACTTTTTAAATGACTAAGTTGCATTTGCTAGCCTGAAACAGAGGTTCAACTTACTTCAGGCAAATAAGCAAGTATGACCATAGTTGCTTATTTGCCTGAAGTATGTTTGATTCGTTAAGGTATTCACTTACATCTGCTCTTTATAAAATAATCGACTATTATGAAAGATGAACCAATCAAGATACTGGATTTGTTTATCTTATGTTTATCGATTTTTATTATTATTGGATTGTTATTACTTTTTTTATTTCTCAGTCATTATTTGTAAGTTTTCATGGTGTACACTGTAGAGTATTCTTATTGAATGAATGCCCATTTTAACGTTTGTAACTGACATTAATACTACGCCAGGCGTAAGTGTAGTCCCGACCTATTTTTACACTTCAACGCAGTGCCAAAACAGCGTGCTTTTATAACGACAATTATGACATTACACCATGTTAATTAATGTGTAAATAATTAATAAAGGAACGCCGCACGTGTAACCTATGCTTACAGTGTTTACATACCTAAACTCTTTGCACCGTCCTTGTACCCACACCTTTAGCCATGCATTTTTTACCAAGAACATTTTTACGACCATTTTTTTACAACCACAAAATTTCCTCTTGATGCTAATGTTAAAAAATATATATTATTATGATGTGTTGCAAGCTTATAAAAGATTGTAATAACTGAGCTAATCTTGACGAAGGGTGCAGCGTCATAAAATATGGGGGAGGTTTGTGTGCCAACCTAATCATGTGTTTACAGTCGCGGCCACGAAACTGATGGGGTGGTTGCTACTTTTTTTATGCTACCGGGTGATTTTATTTATGAGAGAGTAATAATATGCAAGTGCCTACAGGGTGTGCCTATAAACATTTTTATGTATCATGCGTATGTTTTTTAGGTTCGAGATAGACAGCATTTTGTTTCTGAGTTTCCAAACATGAAATCCTGGTTGCCAAAGCAGCATCATTGGTTCAAAACATCATCACGCATTTATTTTCTGAAAGGTCAGGCAGAGGTAATAACTATAGTACAATATGCCACTTATTATTAAGCACCCCGTAAATGGCAGGGAATAAACGGAGATAAAAATACATTTTAGAGCAAAACAACATCATGCCTATATTCGTAAAACGTATAACGGGTTGCCGAAACGTCGAGGTAAATCGAAAAATAACTTTAAATGAGATTTAAACGCTAATTCAATATCATTTATTACTGACAAGGTGTTGAAATTATTCATTTCAATTCTTTGAAATAAAATAAGAGTCCTAACAAACAATGTTAAACTATCACGAAAATATCCTTCAAAGTTTTGTTTCTACTCACCCCTGGGTTTCTATTCACCCCGTTATACGGTACTCATAAAATCCCAGATTCAGAGAGTAAAATATGGATGACTTTTCATGAAATATAACTAAAATACTCCAACTAATTCACTTTTCAAACAAAAAAAAACAAATTCAAATCGGTTCATCCGTTTGGGAGATACGATGCCACAGACCGACAGACACACATAAACACACACACACACATAGACACGTCAAAATTAAAACACCCCGTCGTTTTTGCGTCGGAGGTTAAAAATACGACATTAAAGAAAATCTGTCGCTAGGCCGGAAGGAAACTCCGCTTGCGCCACTAAATCACGTTTTGGCGGCAAACAAAACCACTATTAGTTTGAATATGACATTAATTTTATGGGAAACTAGGCAATTATCCTGGAAAATAAACGTTTGCCTACTATATTCCACGTCGGATACTCGAAAACCGGGTCACATAGCGTAATAAAACAGAATTCTCATTTGTATATAGACGCGTATTATAATTACGTGAAGGGTAAGAGTTTTTTTAGGGTTCCGTATTAAAAGGGAACTAACGGTATAATTATCGGCATGTAACTTGGCAAGAGTCGTTAGATGCGCACAAGTCGTTTTTTAGGTCTCTTTGGTAGTCAAGCGGGACGCGGGGTATGAGGTAGCGTCAATCCGAGCGCGCGAGTGGTGCAACAGTCGACAGTTGCCTCCCGAACTCCCGATTACTCTTGCATGCACGAAAATTGTACCCTTTGTTTTTGTTGTGTTTATGTTAAAGAGTTATTGTTACTGTTTTTAAATTTAGTTTTTGTTAGGAGTTGATATTATTGTTGTTGTTTTAAATTAAAAAATTAAGGCTAAAAAAGGTATGCCTTTTTTCGCATACTTTTTGAGCATACTTTCCTCGTATGCATATTATTTATAACTCCCAATAAACTTTACGAATTCCACTCCCTTCTTCAACTTTCTTCTAATCAGATATTATTAGATATAAATGATGGCAATAACCATAAAATAATGACGATCAATAAAAGTCACCACTTTTTTGTGCCACTAAGTGCACGATGCGCGAACTTACCCCCACTACGCCAAAACCTTGCCAACTTACGTGCCAGTGACTATACCTTGTTACTGAGCCTCAGCTGTCATTGAAGCTAGATTTTTTTCGAGTTCCAAGGGACAGTAGGCGTTTGTTTTTTGTTTTTAAATGATAAATTGAAATTACACACAAGAGCTTAACAAACTGGAATTATAGGTACTACATAGTAAATCCATGATCAAGAGTGTTGTGTACATAATTGTTGTATATTGTAATCTATGGGTTTATTATGGGTAATTATATTTACACACGTATTTGATATTAATTTCCACTTGATACCTACACGCGTTCCTGAGAAAAGGGGTTTTGACAGACAGACAGACTGGCGAAGTGATACTGTTAGGGTTCCATTTACCCTAAAATAATAAAAATAAAATCATATTAAAAATTACAAGAATTGAAACTTTTTAGGTGCTTTTGTTTTGTACGGAACTTTTCGTATACGAGTCCGACTCACACTTGGCCGGTTTTTATTGCTTCTCGGTCGTTAATAGTTAAGCGTTGACGTTAAATGTATGGAGGAATAAACATCATACAAAACTTGTTTTGTAACCTATTGACCTGCAAAGGTATATAAATATCCACTACAACCTTTGTATGAGACAATCTAAACGTTATTTGGTGTTAAAGTTTCATAACCATCATTATTATAAATAACTGTTTCTACCCTATTGGTTTCCAGATACCCATTAAAATAAGCAATACAACCCTTGTTTATTATTTTAAACTTGAAGACCACATTAGGTTTATACCTAAAAACGAAAATAAACTTATAAACAAACGAAATGATTCAATCGCCCTTTTTCTATGAAAAAACTCACAAGTAATTTTAAGTAATTATAAATGCTTTTTTGTGCTACAAAAATATTCACAAGTAATTTTAAATAACTGCCGATGTTTTCTTTATCAAAAGTATTTTTTCGTAATTTTCTGCTGCAAAATAATTGTTTGCTGTCCAGCGGTTCCCCGAAAACTGTCTTCGAATTTCCAATGAATATTTCGTAGAAACAATTTGTCGATTGATTCTACGAACTAACGAAACCCTAACGTTTTGAACTAAACTTATATCGTATCGTAACCTAACTGAACTGATTTCATCGCAAATTGAAAAATAACATGGATACACAATTTTGGACCGACATCTGATATTTCGTAACAGACATATATTTCTAAAACATTCACCTGCCTAACTTTGACTGACTTTTATATGTGGAAGCTTGTCATTAGCAATTGTCCTTATTTATAAAAGATATTTATAATTGTTATTAGTCTGTAAGCTTTCCTTAAAAATAAATAATTAAATAAAATATATTGACCTAAATCTAGCAATTGAAATAGCTGGCCAATAGGTTAGTAAGTGTTTGAAATAAAACTCTATTGAGTCATGGTCTGCCTAGCCTTTTCCCAACTATGTTGGGGTTTCAAGTTTAATCGTATTCTGCTTACTACCAGTATTATATAATACATGGAGCGATTACTTATCTGACCTCAACAACCCAGTTACTGAGCAACACGATACCTCTGGGTCAGGACGTACTTGAAGTAAGTAAGTGTTACGAGTTCAGGAATAAAACATCCCTTAACGTCACCCAAAGTAATTTGTTCTTTCTTTCCCAAGTACGATGGGTTGGCTTCCAGTCTCGTAACCTAAAAAAAGTCTGAAGTATAAGTGTTTAAATGGAGAGACTGCCTTATCTGACCCCCACACCACTAGTTCGTTTTGTTAGGACTAGTTGTTGGACTTTCTGACTTCTGACTACCTATTACGACAGCCAAAGACCTAGGTTCGAACTTCTGTCTTTGATGTTCTGATTTCTGGTTCACAACGAGTGTCAAAGTTCTAAGAAAGACAGCTGGGACCAGCTGCTTGACGTTACGTGCACGGCACAGAGAGGTCACCCGTACACAGATCGACCTCGGCAAGCGTAGCTTAACCTTCGATCGATAAATCTGGTCATATTCACAACACTATCAAAAAAAGGTTTTGTTGTTTTTGGTCGTGTAAAACGTTGACGTTTCATAGTTGTCAATAATTCCAGGTCGTAACACCCAATAGCGCTAGGCTCGCAGCTGGCGGACAGACTAGAAATATTGCTGTCCGATATTACTCCTCCGATTTATTTGCAGTTCGTTTGTTGTTCGGTTTAGTTTCTTCTGGTCTAGTGGTCGAGCGTGAGGTCCTGGTTTCGATTTCCATGTCAGTAAATCGATACATATACGATAAAGCTGAAGACAGGGCGCTATGGCGCTCATTAGGAGAGGGCTATGTCCAGCAGTGGACTAGTATAGCCTGATGATGATGATGATGATGAAATCGATACTGGGTTATTTCATCAGGATTTTTTCATACACAGTCTGGGTTTACGCCTGGTTGATGGCATTAGGCTCGCCTTCAATTACATGGGACTTAAACAAAAGTGTCAAAATGTGGGTTTAATATAGGTACACTTCTGCTTACCCCTTCGGGGTATAGAGGCGTGACGTAAGGTTTACTTCCTCTTACTCCCACAGTTAGGACACCCACACCTCCACTTCTTATCTGCACTTTTATTCAAACAGTGACAACAAACGCTTCTTATCTTAGTTACAGTTGAAAATGATAAAGATGAGAGAAAATTATGATGTATTTTTTACCTTTTATAAGAAGAAATACGTTTATTATTATTTTAGCATCAAAAAGACGTCACATCACTCAGACTTTTCCTGGAAACTGTGCTACCTCGAATTTCGTTTAGCCGTAATACTGAATAACAAAAGAAAATATAATCCCGGTGTACAAGAACAGTGACGGTAGTAATAGGTAGAACAATACTAAAACAATAGAATGTCTTCATTACGGCAACATTATTATCTTTCAAAACTGTGAAGCAGAAAGTCTGAATGCAAGAAAAAGTATATAATAATCGTACATAATATGCTCAGATGGTGGATGTTTTAATTGTATTTGTTTTTAATTATTTAATTTTTTACGATTTCGTTAAAATTATGTAGCTATAACCTAACAGGGTCTACAATGTTCCTTAGCTATAACCTTTGATGACACCTATACAACCATTGTAGAACGCAATAAATATATGAATTTTAATATGAATGGTTTGGTCGCGTTGAGAAGATGAATGAAAGACGTCTAACAAAAGGTATTTTTAAGGCAGATGTATGTGGAAAGGCCGGGAGGGGATACCCTAGAACATACACTGACCTTATTGGTGATGTTCTCTAAATAGATCTGGTGCGCAGCGGAGTTTCTAAGGATCGTAGCAGGTGGCGTTCTGTAATTTCTGCCCACCCCATGAATAAAGACGTGAGTTTATGTATGTTTGTATGTATCTATTTAAGCTAAGATCATCATGCACACCTTAAATATTATGACGTGTGAAAGCAATAATTGTCATTGGCATTATTTTGACATAAAAACTTTTCACAATCACAATACCAAATTGTTTTTTGGTCTCACTTTTTTTTTAATAATGCGCAAAAGTATTTGGAGTGTTGACACCAAATAAATTGGAATAATAGCCAGGGGCAAGAAAGAGGAGGAGAAGGTGTCATCGTTGAGGATTTATTTTCAAATAAGGTCAAAATATTGACTTTTTCAATTTATTACATTACCGTAATATTTTTTTTATTCGGTAAAAAGACCGTACCCACCTCTGTTCTGTTCAAAAAATATTATACTATTCGTAATGTTGGTAAAGTTTATTTTGTGATATGTGCAAGAAATTGTAGAACCTAAGGAGTTCGACGTTATCTTTCTTTGACTGTACATAAAATACAATTTTCTGTATAGTCAAATACAATGATTAATTGGAAACACGACGGAAATTGTGTTTTGTGCGTCAAACAGAATTTTGTCGCGTTCAAATGACAAAATGCTGTATGAAAAATTCAGTGCGAAATCGAAAACCTCATTTCTAACGCTTTATAGTTTTTGGGGTTCCTTATTGGCAATGGTGGCGAGAAACGCTTATGAAATTTATCTGGCTACAACAAGCACTGAAATATACTATTCCAGTATCGATGTTTTTACCATCACTTATGATTTAGTTTGTGGGTTTTTAATGTTTTTGTATAAATTTCCAGAGGGGTTTGGCAGAGATGTACGCATAATAGGTACACTTATATTTCACCAGTTAATAGTTAGTTGAGTTTCCATCTTTTAGGGGGAGAGTCTACTACCACCAAACGTGCACAAATTCACACACCGGGATGCTACTGAGAAATTCCAGATGGAAAAACTCAATAAAACTTTGCCCGACTCGGGATGCGAACCTAAGACCTCAAACTCAGCAGTAGTGCTTGTGGTCACTAGACAAATGAGACAGACCGTACAATCATAATACATGAAGGTACAGATGCCAGCACACTAAGCTATCCCATACTGATAAATTTTCCCAATTGAACATGAAACTGATTCTTTTTACAATGCAATTTGACAGATTAGGATACCTTAATGCGATGGCCTCTGTACAAATTAATTTAAAGAGGTCCAAATGTGCGAAAAAGAGTCTTGAAAAAATAAGGGGGTTACTTTTTCTAGACTCTTTTTTGGATAGTACCTTTATGTTGTACATAGGAGGAGCTCGTGGCTAAATAAAAACAGCCGTACGATTTGATCGAAGTTTAAGCTACGCTTGCCGAGGTCAGTCTGTGGATGGGTGACCGTTCGTATCATATCGAGTCTTCTCCGTGCCTCGGAAAGCACGTCATTTTTAGATCTTTTGACAGTTGTTATGGGTAGCCTGAAACCCGAAAGTCTGACAATCAGTCCTAATAAAGGGTATCGTGTTGCCCAGTATCGGGTTGTGGAGGTCAGACAGGCGGTCGCTGAAGACTCGGCCCTGGTACGAAAGGCAACGAAGGAACAGGAGTGGGTTTTTAGTCAGTAAAAGTCTGACACTATCTTCCGCCCCGCCCAAGAGCGGGGGATGTCATAAGATGATTTTCCCACCACAAAAAAAAAAAAAAAAGACAGGCGGTCGCTTTTTTACAGAACACTGGTATTCACCTGCATCCAGTTAGACTGGAAGCCGTACCCAGCATAGTTGGGAAAAGGCTAGGCAGATGATGACCTTTATCTTGGAGATGTTTTCGTTTTTATTGAAAGTATTATTACTGACGTGGGGTTAATTGTACGGAACACCAACCAATCTGTTTCGTGATTGTCCGTATTTTTATTTCTACTCTGTTGTGATGGAAACAGTTTCAATAGAGCATTTTTTGTAGATTAAATCCTGCTTTGATTGCTTTTGGTTTAAAATAGTCGTGTTAGATAGAAATTAGATTTTTGTGTGCGAAATCAATAATGTATCAATATTTTTGCGCGCGACCTCACACGTGTGATAGTTGGAATGGTAAAATGGAGACTATATTTAAAATAAACGCACTAGCAATAACCGATTTATTGCTAGTGCGTTTATTTTAAATATAGTCTGAAAATTGAACTCAATGCCGTACAGTAATTGTATGTATTTTTTTTACTTTACATGTAAAAAAATTATATTATTGGTTCTATATCCAAGATAACAGATATAGATTCTATAGCTGTTATCGTGGAAAGTGATTAAACCATCTATCTTTCTAATATATAAAATTCTCGTGTCATGGTGTTTGTAATTAAACTCCTCCGAAATGGCTCGACCGATTTCCGTGACATTTGTTCTAAACATCTATTTTTAATCCCCCTAAATGTTAAGGGTGGTCCACCCCAAACATATTTTACTACCCTACAAATTCCCTAGAAATAATTTATATGGCAAAACAACGTTTGCTAGGTCAGCTAGGTTTTAAATAAAACTTTTATAAAAATTATAACAACATCAAAAATTCAGCCATGTTGTTGTTGAATTTTTTGAACAGTATCTATTACTTAAATACAATCCATTACAATGAACTTACCTTTATTATTGTTAGCTGACTATATTGTAAAGTTTGCACACATCGTCTAAATTCTGCCAAATGTCATGCAAACCTGCTCTGCACGACTAGAATATAGGTATAATTCCCTATGTATAATTTATACATAGGGATTCATTTTCAAAGTCATTATTTGTAAGTTTTCATAGTGTACAACCATGGGTACAATAATGAGTACAGTAATAAGTACAATAATGAGTATAATAATGAGTACAACCATGAGTACAATAATAAGTACAACAATGAGTTCAATAATGAGTACAACCATGAGTACAGTAATAAGTACAACCATGAGTTCATCAATGAGTACAATCATAAGTACAACCATGAGTACAATAATAAGTACAACCATGAGTACAATTATGAGTACAATAATGAGTACAACAATAAGTTCAATAATGATTACAATAGTGAATACAATAATTAGTACAATTATGAGTACAATAATGAGTACAACATTGAGTTCAATAATGATTACAATAGTGAATACAATAATGAGTACAAAAATGAGTACTATAATGCTATAATGAGTACAATAATGAGTACAATAATAAGTACAATAATGAGTACAAAAATGAGTACTATAATGAGTACAATAATGAGTATTCTATTATATTCTATGATTCTAACGGGAACTAGTATGTAATACATTTGTCCAAATTTTTATTTCTTCTGATGCCTACACATACATATTAAATAAAATCCACCAGTAAATAAAATCAGCCTCCAAACTAACTTAATATCCATTTATTTCTACGTATATAATTTCCACGGTTATCCGTTCAGGAACACGTAAGCCCGCATGGCTGACTGACTGCCGGCTTAGTCTGACTACTCGGTCGTACGTAAGTCGTACGGAAGAGTCCTAATACACATGTTACTAAGAAATATTGTATCGTGTCTTGTGTGTGTTTATTTTTATTTTTATAGATGATCTTGTGGGTAAGCTGTTTTTGGTTTTCAGATAACATTACATAAGATCACCACGCCTTTAGCCCTGGAAGTGTTTGGTACAGCTGTACTTAAAATACACGCACATTTTGAATATTGTGTTTAAGTCCCATGTAATGGGGGTGAGCCTATCGCCATCAACCGGTCACAAATTCGAAATCTAGGCTGCTATTGAAACATTCTAGATGGAAAACTTAACAATTTTGCGCGACCCCGGAATCGAACCCAGGATCTGATTGATTGTGCCTGATTGATGATAATTATGGGCGTGGACCCTCTATAACCTAACTGGTGAAAAGTGAGTATACAATAGGTACACCTCTGCATTACCCTTTGGGGAATAATGGCGTGTTGTTAGGTAACAAAGTAAATAATAATATATTTAATAGGTACTAATTATATTTTAACCACTCTTTATACAATAATACGCTCAAAAACTGGAATTGCTGATGTGGGCCGTAAGACTGCCGACTTGAAGTGGGATTAGGCAGGCCATGTCTGTAGAATGTGTTAGGACCGATGGATCAGAGTCGAGAGAGAGAAAAAAGAAATTAAGAGGAAAGATTTGTTTGTTTATAATGGATAAACTCAAAAACTCCATAAGCAATTTTAAACATTATATCACTTATCAGCTAAAAACAGTGGCTCTATTTTATTTTACAAATACGCCCAAAGTGTAAAAGTTCGGATTGAAAAGTAATGGGATAAATATAAAAAAAATAGACAACTTTAACACCATTTCCCTTGAAGAATGTCGTGATTTAATGATATATGCAGGTGTAGAAAGTGCCACCTATCCTTCGAACATAATCCCTCCGACATCCAACAAAAAATATCCAAATCCACTATCAAAAAATGAACTCAACCATCAAACCAGAATCTGATTCAAAATTTCATCAGGTATCCGTTCAGTAAGCGGGGCACGCAGCACCTTTACGTCTCAAGACGCCTTATGTAAATGTCGGAGCTTCCTAACATTGTGTTTTAACTCCCTTGCCTGTTTCCCACTTCATTTGTTACCGGTTTTGTAAGGATATCACGACGTCTTGTTGGTTTTAGACTGTCTAGATCTAGCGTGGCAGCTGATGAAGCTTGAGATTCTTTGTTAATTCCACTGTTAAGGTACAGAAAATCTTCTAAAACAAAGTTTGAGGTTGTAATGTTGTAATGGTTGTAATTCCAGCATTGGAAAGAGATGATCCTCTGACCAGACGGGTGTTTTATCAGGTGGGCTAGTGCTCTGGGGGCACTGGTTGTTGTAGGATTCTTGTATATATGTTCCATCACGCGGATAACTGTGATATAGCGAAGTAGGGTACGCCAGATTTGCTTTGTATGTCAGGAAGTATTATTAGGTCATCTTAAAAATCAAGGTACATATTAAAATGACTAAAGTACCGCATATTAATCAACGTTACGTCACAATTTAATAAAAAGCTGTCATACACATTGAATCGTTATTTGAACTACTGGGTAATTTGATGTTAGACGCACTATTATTGGTCAAATCATTCGGCCAATTAAAGAGAGTTATGTAGTCAATCAAAATCGAGCTAAAATTTAAAAAATGCTTCATAAAATGTCGTATTTTATAGAAAATCAGGATTCTATTTCGTGTTTTCTTAATATGGAATTACAATCGTAGGATAACGGGAGATGTATCAAGTTATATCGTTTTCTGGGATAATATTAAGGTAAGTTAATTATATTTTGCCATTTATTTCTGCCAGCTTTTGTAGTAAATTAACCTGAGAAGGAATTCATTATGTGTCGCATTTTTCCACCTGGAAATTGGCAGAAAGTACCGTAGAGAGTCCTTAGTTTCTTCGTCCACTATCAACAAAATACGTGTGTTGATTGTGATTTAGTACCAGCTATGTTTAAAATTTTTATTACTCAACCTTTAAACAACACAGACTGCTTTATCGACGCGTTACTTGCCCTTGAATTAAATAGACATCTGATTTAAGTTTTTTTGGGATAAATTGCCTTTTCCATCGACAATATTTAAATAAATAGGCAGGGGCAGAGGAATATTGAGTCCTCAAGGCGACATAAATCATGATTATACAAACCTAATGCACAAAACGAATCAATCATAATACTGAAGATATAAATGATTGATCCAGCCATTGTGTCTCTGTTTGTGTTTAGTCTGCGAATTTATAGCCAATACCCATGTATGTACGCTTAGGATCTGTTCAGACTTGTCACTGCCAGAGCCTAGTCATGGCAACTAAAATGTTGCCGGTGCAGTCTCCCGTGATGTACAGTGAATCGTCAGTCGATGGTATAGATTGCCTTGTGTGTGTGTGTGTGTGTAGGATTTTAGATGTACGTACACATTGTTTCTGTGTGCTTGAAGGCGGAGTGCTCACTCTTGATTGTCCTCATGCATCACACACACATTAGTGAATATTATTAAATCAATGACATGAACAATGTAAAGTGTAATATTATCATTTTAATTTCTGTAAATATGAGGACTATGTGAATCATTTGGTTTTTCATTTAATTGAACTTTAAATTTAAAGTATTCTAAGTTGAGCTGCATGATTACTTGTCATGCGTGCGCTGACTGGACTAGGTCCATTCAAATCTATGTTGTTCTTTCGCACAAGACAATCTCAGACACTAATCTGCATAATAATAATCGTTTAATAATAATCGTTTATTTGTAAAACATAGGTAATCATTACATGCAAGATCTTATAAATTAGGAAGTGCGCTATGTTTTGCCGATTGGCATACAAATTATATAATAAAGTGAAATTATAGTATGAGTTTATTACAATATAATTATTATCTTATTTCGTATCTAGAATTATTCATAATCAGTCTCATTACATGTTAAAATTGAATGTCAATGCAATTGAAAAGATTAAAATATTTAATGTAGAATAAAAAATAAATCCTCACATGATCGGTCTGAACAAGATAATATCAGGACTCGTGATCTCAGAGTTTGTTTCTACTCGTAGAAGTCAGGAGCCATCGTTCTAGTTTAAATTGGCTTGAAGAAAATATAAACGCATAAAGTGTTACTTTTTACTAACTTACGTCATTTATCAGCTGCATCGTTACCATTCACACCAGCCACTGCCCAGCTACCTTTAAGCCACTGTCATATTGTGGTGTGATAGTTGCTCGTCTGTGCAGACACTTAGAACATTTAACCATGGTAACTGCATTTGTGTGTAGTCCTTTGTCAGCAATACACTGACCGTTTGAGCTCGTGAATTATGTATTTGTGTACGTGGGCATAAGCAGGCGAGTTATGTGACTTGATCATGCAGTTCTGTATCAATGGAACATGAGACGGTACCATTTGATTACTTCCAAGTTACTATTGTCTATCTAGCAATAGCAGTAAAGAACACGAAGGCCCAGTGGTTATACCAGTTATGACCTTGCCTTGATCACACACATACACTTCACATTTTCACTGACATCACGCTGTACCTATGTAAATGACATCATAATTTACTTCACATAATCATACTTTACTATAGAACTGTTTTACGTCCGTGACATCTCAGGACCAGTTGAAAACCAGCGTCAGTTGTCTGGCATTTTTTGCTGAACAGGACCCTTTTAGCGCAGCTGAAGGCACATACTTAATAATATATATATAGACGTCAGCGATGGCGGAGCGATGGGGTCGGTACCATCTTGGTTCGGTGGTAAAGGGTCCATTTCGTAGGGGCGTTGTATTTAAAACATAAAGTGCAAATATAACCACACTATTATAAACAAAGTGACAGCTAACAATATTGTTGCTAGGAAAACTGACAGTTTCGTTTTGGACAAGTGACTTGGACCGCGTCTGGATGCGAAGTGTCCGTTCGAGAATCTCCATCTTGCAAAACGACTCTATCCACGTGCCGCAATAACAAAATAACGTCACGGCGTTTGCCCCACTACTAGATTTATTATCGAGCAGCTTTAATTAATAATGATATCATTATCCACGATATATATTTATATATGTTTTTAATGTATTTCTTGTTACTCGTTTTATGTCATTCTATGTTTAGTATTGTTGTTGTGTGCCTGAACCTGTGCTGAATAAATGATTTTTATTTCTTTCTCCTTCTTTCTTATACATTACGTCGTTGTGACTTATCATCTGAGCAGGAACTAATGGGACTTTTTGAATTCATAAATATACTCTTTTACCAGACAGTGGCGAAGCCAAAAGGAGGGATATGTTTTTCACTTGTATGTACATATGTCCTCTCTTAACTACTCAACGGCTGAATCGATTTTGATAAATGATACGTCAGTATATTCATCTTGACGCAAGTGTCACTGGATACGCTAAGTTGCTCTACCTAGTAGTTGAGTTGTTATAAACATACAAATATCTAAACAAACAAACAATAAAATCTTTCCTCGTAATAATATTATTTGGTATTAACATTAGTCAAAAATAGGTCTCATGTGCGTTTAGACCAAATATTGGTTTATGTGATGACATTACACAGAATAATTATTGAATGACAGCTAAATATTTGCTTCAGGTTATTCCCAAGTTATTATAAATACGGCCAACAATTCCAATGTTTATTTATTCTGTGAATTTATTCAATAGCTATTTTTAAATATTGAATTTATACAACCACATAGTATTTTTCCCTGTATTATTGATGGAACTCGATAAAGCTTTGGTCTTAAGCTCGTAGCAATAACTAGTCATATTCCTTTAGTGGAAACGTTTTCTGAATTCCATTTAAAAATGGAATTCAATTTTTGATCTCAAATTCCCATGAATGATGTCGAAAAATTCATGACTTTCATAAACAAATATAAACTCACGCCTTTTTCCTATGGGGGTAGGCAGAAACAACTGAATTAGTTTTATACCTTGTACGATGGCAAGGAATCCACCGTATGTGAGTCCGATTCGCATTTTAAGGTCTTTTTACTTGGTCTGTAAATTCTATCTCCAAAATTCAATGTATGGAACCCAGTCTTTATTTGAAAAGAGTTTTGCAACTGGAGACTAATATAATATTTAATGCTCATCTTACTCGCAAAAGTGCAATGTATTATTATAAAATTTTACTTCCATTCTACACTTTAAAGCGTGTAACATAAAAACATAAAAATTGGGCAAAACTGTGCCCTTGGAAACACAAAATGGCACGTCGCCGTCGTTGAGAGTGCGTTGCCACGGGTGCATTAAAAAGAAGCTTTATTACACCAACTTTTAACGGAAGGGCACGGGCGTACATATTTTCGAGTTTACCACTAACTTTAATGGTAGTAAAAGGATAACTGGGTCAGAGCACACAGCCCCATTTAAATGATGCATATTTCTTACTCGTCTTACCAAGTCTAACCAGTCTTACCAAGGGGTATCGTGTTGCCCAGTAACTGGGTTGTAGAGGTCAGAAAGGCAGTCGCTCCATGTAAAATACTGGTATTCAGCTGCATCCGGTTAGACTGAAAGCCGACCCCAACATAGTTGGGAAAAAGGCTAGGCAAATGTTGATATTTCTTACTCATTATCGATTGTTGCTTCAATTTATTTCTTCTCCATAGAAATAAATTGAAGCAACAATCTATAATGACTTCTAAGACAATATATGTTAAGTGCTATTCAATAAATAAATAAAATAAATAAATATTGTTGGACAATCCACACAGCATCATCTAGCCCCAAGTTAAGCAGAGCTTGTGTTATAGGTACTAGATGACTTATATACTTAATATAATACATTACATAGATAGATATTTTTATTATATATAGCAAATACCCAGAACACCCGGAACAAATATTTGTAGATCGTACAAACATTTGTCCCAAGGCGGGAATCGAACCCGCAACCTCTTGCGTCGCAGGCGGAGCTTCGCCCGCCGCGACACATCGGTCGTCAAATAAGACTACGTGGCGTAGTTATGTCAAAAATGTCGAGTTAATTCCAAATGTTCATACATTAAAACAACACGCGTGTATTCCCCGAAGGATTGGGAAGAGGTGCACCTATAGTACACCTTCTGTCACCAGTTATGTAATAAGAGGCGAGCCTATTGCCATCAACCTGGCACAAATCCAGACTACGGGATGCTTATGAGAAAAGTTCTATTGGAAAACCTCAATAACACTTTCCCCGACCTGGGAATCAAACCTAAGACCTCAAGCTCAGCAGTCGCATTTGACACCACTAGACGAGGCAGTCATTACAATTTTTTATGATTAAATAATAATGGTCCTATAGTTTAATGAACATGTAATATGAATCGTACACCAAGAAAAAAAGGAGATTGCTACGAGTATAGTATTTATGTATATATATGTGTATATTTATGTGTAGAGTATCAATAGAACAAGAGGCCAGCTTATATTGATTTTGTAGCGACTAGTGACAAAAATGGAAAAGAGTAAGCTTAGATTTTTTGTTCACAGCGAGAGGATGAATGAAACTTTCTTCAAAAAGGTCAGGTGCGTAGAACTGGCAACCGTCGCGCGTGTATGATCAGATGTATGAGTATGTAAGGATCGTAGCAGGTGGCGTTCTAGTTTCTACATTTATTTATTTTTATTTATTTATTTATTCATCACCCTTATCACTAACATTGCAGATACTTATAACCTAATGCGTTAGTGAGGCATAATAACTAATAAACTATAATAAAAGTAACCAAAAACGTAAAAAGACATAAGAAATTAAAATTAAATTAAAAATATAACAACAAAATGCAAACCTATCATAACTTCTAACCTACATATCTTCTTATATATAAAATTCTCGCGTCACGGTGGTTGTAATTAAACGCCTCCGAAACGGCCCGACCTATTTCCGTGAAATTTTGTGTGCATATCGGTTAGGTCTGCGAATTGGACAACATCTATTTTTCATCCCCCTAAATGTTAAGTGTGGTCCATCCCATAAATGGCAAAACAACGTTTGCCGGGTCAGCTAGTATTATATGTAATATTATCCATACTGATATAATAAATGCGAAAGGAACTCGATTTGTTTGATTGTTGCCTTAACACGATTAACAGCTGATCGGATAGTACAGTAACGAAATATGGTATGGAGACAATGGGCAGGACAAAATATAGTTTTTAATTCACGACATCGATGACCGACATTCACGTGGACGAAGTCGCGGGCAAAAGCTAGTTCAATATAAGTCTGAAATCACCAACCCGCATAGAGTAAGAGTAGTAAGTAATGCTCGTTCCGTCTCTGTATGAGAAGAGGTCTTTCGCCGGCCACTAAAATAAACTGGTTTTTTTTTTAATTCTATTTTCAGAATTTCAAACTTGATTCACTTTTACTGAATAATATCGTGATATTAAACCGTTGATGGTATTTTCCATAACTTAGTTCCATAGTTGGTTTATTTTTCATTATGGGGTGATGAAATATTGTGTTGGAATATACGGCTGTTTCAAATGCAAGGGGGTTGTGAAGAGCAACGCCTGAAGGAGAATTGAATTGCATTTCAATTGAGTTTATTAGCTATTCCATTGGTATATGCAATTAGTTAGTAGTGGTAGTATTTTGCGATGGCATAAGGGTTTGGGCCTCTTATGCACGAGGTTGTGAGTTCAAACCTGGGTAAGTGACTAATGAGACTTTCTTAAGGAGGTTTTATGTTCGATTGTTTTTATTGAGTGTGCAAAATAAATTCTTCTTCATAGCGAATTGATTTTGAAAATTCGATTTTGTTCAAAAGGGTATTCTTTCGAAGTGGTATCATTGTCTCCGACAGTCAGTAAATAACATGATGACGGTTCAAAATCAATATTTCAAAAGAGGTTGCAATACAATCCTTATGATTGGAAATTCCAAAAATAAACTAAAGTACCATTACAAATCATCTTCCAAAAGTACAAACCCCGAAAGTCTCCGCGAAAGAATTTCTCATATCTACCTAATTCAAGATGACAAACATGAATCTGAGAGTCTGTCGACTTTCAGAACTTTCAGGACAAAGATGTGTAAGTATTTTAACTTTGTTATGAAAATTCATGAAGTTCACTGTAAAACACATGTGTCGTAGGCGACGGGATAGGGGGGAACACGTGTCACGTGTAGGCATTAATTTTCTAGGGATTTTCCACGTCAGGTTTTAAGTTTGAAATGCGATTTTTTTGTTTGGAATAAAGCTATTTTCTACTTTTACTTTTTATTAATAACTTCAAAAACACAACAACCAACCTAAAAAAAAAACTAAGAGCACAATAGCCTCATGTTTACTGTTCGTCATCTTTTACAAAATTCCGCTATTTTCTACAGTTAGCTGTGGATTGTAATTTTCAAATCCAATAAAGAATTATGGAAATCACAATACACAGTAAAAACCCAAGCGTGGTCAAACAAAAAAAAAAGTCTCAATTCGTGTCGAATTCAGGACCTCCCCTTTTTTTTCGTCGATTAAAAAACGATCGGTTCTCTTTTGTTAGGTGAATAAGTAAGTTCGTACCTACATACATAAACATAACACCACGCCTGTATTCCCCGAAGGGTCAGACAGAGTTTATTTATTTGTGTTTTATCTTTTTTCCACTTTTTTCCCCGCATTAGGAATTTCTCCTGTATCGTGGGTTACAAACATTTAAACTCACATAAAGAAACAGCTAGACCCGGAACAACTACCAGCTGTAGGCCATACAAACATTTGTTCCTACGGGGATCGAACACGCTACACGCAGCGCAGCAGCCAATCGCTCAGCTACTGCGCCAACCGTGTCGTCAAAAAGTTATGTTAAAGTCCCATGTCATAAGTTTATGTTTGTATATAGAAGATGTTCACTACACTACCCAACGCCATCTATCGACACGTTTCAACAACTCGCGGTGTCGGTCGATAAAACTATGACAGGTGGCATGTCATCCTGGCTGTCAATCTAACAGCTAAAAACGCATCAACTTATCACTAAATGTCTTTTTTCTTCTTGTAAATGAGTTGGTGACACGACATATTCTCGCCCTTACCTATATTGACCTCAAAAACTGACCGTAAAGGTTCTGTCTCTCAAATAAATACATTTTCCCAGTCAACAAACACGATCTAACCACGCAATCATTCCGAACCGGATCGACTTCGCAGACGCTTACGGCAAAAACTTGCCAATAACTTGGCGATACTGGCAAACTTATCCCATTAGGCACACAAACGGGATTGATCCGGCCCGTGTGACGGTCATCATCCGGTTATTCTGCCGGCCATCCGGATATAGAAACTTTAGTAACAAGACGTTCTAGTTTAACTGGAATCGTTAAACTGGATTGCACGGATTTCTGTGCAATTTTCTTGAAGTTATACTTTAACACGTAACATCACGCTTCTACCTATTTCTCGAAGAGTTAGGCAGAGGTGTACCTAAAGCTTAGTACACGCTCATTTTATTATTACTATTGGTATTATTTTTATTTTTATATGGTGTACAATAAACAGTATTTTATTATGTCCAGCATACCTAACTATGCTTCCTTATGTATATTAGTTGAAACGAGTTATTTTTTTTAACTTTGCCCCACACTAGGAATTTCTCCTGTATCGTGGGTGCAATTACAAACATTTAAACAAACAGCCAGACCCGTAACAACTATCTGTCGGCCATACAAATATTTGTTCCGTGCGGGGATCGAACCCGCGACATGCAGCGCACCAGCCAATCGCTTAGTCACTGCGCCAACCGTGTCCTCACGTCATTTTTGAGCGATCCAAATTGGATTATGCTCTCGCTGTCAAATTATTTACACAGAAGTGCTGATGACTGTACCTGCTTGTGGCAAATTTTCCCCCACGAGCGTTTTGCAACAAACTCTATTAATGTGAAAAATGATTATAGTAATGATTAATGAACAACATACACCGAACGAAAGTAAGTAACATAGCCCGAAGAATTGCCAACTTAAGTGGTAGTGGGCGGGGTACATTGCTCGCAGAACCTATGGATGATGAGGCGAAAGGTTTTTCGTGTGGCAACCGCGTAATAGAAGACGCAGTGTTGGTAGACCCCCTCCCTACAAGGTGGACCGAAGATCTGGTTAAGATTGCAACCTTCAAGCCGCTGGATGGGGGCAGTGCACGATCGATCGTTGTGGGAGGCCTATATACGAGTACATCAGCGACATACTATCATGAATAAGAATACAACATACCCAAGACTTACATAGAAGTGTATTTATAGTACACCCACATTTTTCCAGAAAGAACCTACACATACAAATTCCGTCTAGTTTTTTAAAGGTCCTCAAAGGTCGTTCTATCAATACGGCGAAATATGTATAAATAACACAAAGGAAACCTTTAATATTTCGTATTCATTTATTTGCGTTCCACAATACATGTTAACAAAAGACATAAAGCTAAGGTCAATTGTAGACCCGGTTAGGCACAGCAAAATAATTGTGTAAAAATTAAAAAAAACTAAAATACATTATTTTTAGCAATTATAATTGGGTAGATAGGTATGGACTATTATACATTTTATTATTGAAATTAAACAAACAAAAATATACACACGTATGTAAAACTAGTGATAAGTTTATTTTTTATTGTGTCACTTTATTATTAAATTAACAGAATATATTATTTATTATTGTTTATTACAGTTTATCATTCTAGTATTAATTTTTATCATTGTAGCTTTAGTATATAGAAATATGTTTTAATTAATCATATAAATTTATAGTATTATTATATTTATTTATATTCCGTGTTTACGGTACTAACCTAAAGCCCAACTTCTACATTATTTACAATAAGAATATCCTAACTCCTACACAGTAAAAAACAATCGACTAAAAACGTAAAATCTAAACCGTAAACCGTAATATCGATAACCGATAGGCACATCTCTAGAGGTTTAGGGGCCGTTGACGCTAATCGTCAGTGGCACAAGGTTGTATGTAGTACTAAATACTATTATTACTCTGCTTTACGGCAAATCATTAGTAACTTTGTTAATGGTGACATTATGTATTTTGAATAATGAACGGTGTGACGTAACAGCCTCGTTGGTCTAGCAATAGCAAGCGCTCCTGACCGCATAGCTAAACCAATTCTATATTTGAATTCCACTAATAATAGACAACGTTCTATCTTTCCAATTTGAAATCTCTTCTACCTCAGCACGTAGAGGATTGAAAACTTTTTTCTCTTTAGTTTTAACATCGTCATGCTTAGGACAGTAGACATCTTTCAACAATCAGTCATGTTTTCTATTCTTCCGTCTACAAAACCTGATCATATGGTGGCCAGGCTACGCGTGCTGCTGAGCATGAATGTCTGGGTTATCAAGTCGAGCACAGTAATATTGAGGTTTCCTATCAGGATTTATTCAGTAGCATCGCAGAGTCTGGGTATGTGCCCGATTGAACGCAAAAGGCTGGCCCCCAATTCTGTGAGCCTTATTGTTCCACTTTTCTTATTTGTATTTTAAACGTGTTTCACAAGCCTGTTTCCTAGGAACTGGCTTGTGGGGGACAAGCCAGTTCCTAGGAAACTGGCTTGTGGGGGGTCACATAGGCTGTCCATGTAAATTACTGGTATTCCTTTGCATTCCGTTAGACTTGACGTAAACCTCAATACAAACATTGTCTCAATACAACTCTTTGTAATATATTGTTAATAATAATATTGACGACCGATGTGGCGCGGCGGGCTAAGGTCCGCCTGCGACGCAGGAGGTTGCGGGTTCGATTCCCGCCTTGGGACAAATGTTTGTACAATCTACAAATATTTGTTCCGGGTGTTCTGGGTATTTGCTATGTATAATAAAAAATATATATCTATGTAATGTATTGTATTAAGTATATCAGTCATCTAGTACCCATAACACAAGCTCTGCTTAGCTTGGGGCTAGGTGATGCTGTGTGGATTGTCCGGCATTATTTATTTATTTATTTAAACACAAAATCAAAATCGAATTTCATTTATTCAAATTAGGCTGACAATAAGCACATTTTTAAATGTCAAAAATTACATAAAACAGTCCAGCAAAACGCTCACCCTTCACCACTTCCTAGTGTTTTTGCTAGAAGAAGTGGTGCAACAAACTCCCTAGCAAAATATACTCACGCCTTTTACCGGTGGGGTAAGAAAACAGGCAGAAACTACAGAGCGCCACCTGCTACGATCTTTACTTATTCCTTTGACTTTGTTTACGTTCATACACACACGCTGATTGCGAGTCCTTCGCACCTGATCTCTTAAAAGAATATAAAAACAGAACAATATAGTTGGGAAAAGTCTAAGCAGATTGCGAGGCTAGAGCGTACTAGCGTTAATATTTAATCATTTTACTTATAAAAGGCGCACGTGTAACGTTTCAACCTGATTTTCGGTATTGTCGTTCAAAATCCAACCTGCATTGTTTCTGTATTTATTAAGGTTCTACCAAAAGTAATGCAAGCCACGAGCCACATTATTTTTTTTCCATTGGATTGACTTGTGGGGCTGTGAAGCATTTTTAAATTATTCTTATTGTTTATTTATATGACATCTTATTATAATACCAGCCTGTTACTGTCCCACTGCAGGGCCAATGCCTCTTCTCATACAGAGAAGGCACGAGCATTAATCACCACGCTTTCTCAAGACGGGTTGGCTGTTTCAAACTTGTATTAATTATAAGTCCAGGTTTCCTCACGATGTTTTCCTTCACCGATGTCAATGATGTCCAAGATAAACTTAGAAAGTACATATGAATTGAAAAAGTCACATTGGTACTTGCCCAGATTTGAACCCACAATTTTGTGCACAAGAGGTGAGGCCTAAACCACTGGGAAATCATGACATCTTATTACTATTTTTTAAAACGTTGCCCCACACAAGGAATTTCTCCCGTGTCATGGATGCGTTTACAAATATTTAAACTCATATACACAAACATCCAGTCTTAACATAATATATGTTTGGGGGCATGAAAAAAATGTTTATAAAGTTCTTCACACCATCTGTGGTATTTGATAGTGATGTCCCACCATCAAATACCATGTACTTTTATTATCGACAAATCGAATTATCGAACAATTACTGAATTATTCATATCGGGTTGTAGACCGGTCTAATCACTTTAATTGCGATCCCTATTGGACCCCTATAAATTTATGAAGACCTTCTATAATGTATTAGGCGGGTAACCAGCAGTAATAGGCGCCTAAAGGCGTTATATCAGTTTATAATTAACGTTCTGATATCGTTAAATATTGGGACACTTTTTGGGGTGCATGCTTGCTTGCTGACAAGGGTCGTTATGTATATCCGCAAATACGGATATGACTTTGGATCATATATACATAAACTTGTGTGTTTTTCAGATGGCCGTAAACGAAGAGGAGTATGGAAAAGATCGTAGAAGGTGGCTTTGACGACAGGGTTGTCGCAGTGGCTGAGTGATCGGCTGCTGCGCTGATTGTCGTGGGTTCGATTCCCGCACGGAACAAATATTTGTATAGCTTACAGGTAGTTGTTCCGGGTGGCTGTTTGTGTATGTGAGTTTAAATGTTTGTAAACGCACCCACGATACAGGAGAAATTCCTAGAGTGGGGCAACGTTTTTAAGAAAAAAACAAACAAACATAAACAATACAAAACAAATGGGATAAAGATTTCGGATCATTAGTGACTAAATCCGCGAAAATGGATTACGGAATGCCAAATATGTGATTAAAAAAAAAATGAACTGAAATTGTATAGTATTTTTATACTGTCTATGTGATGAAGTTCACTAACATAATGAAATAATAGAATAATGTAAAAGATCCGCCAAAAGTAAATGATACGGATCTTTTTTTCTTCCTAGGTTATCCGCGGAAACGGATACCCAGCACATCACTGGAACAAATTCAGCCACTTGTGGAAATAAGTTTTAATAGTAAATTAAAGTTAAATGACTCATGAATTTTAGAGTAATGCGGCTTTGAGTGGAGGCTGTGAATTGGTAAATATAGTTTGCGATGAAGAACCTTTTGCCTGACTTATTGCACGATGTGTGCAAAGTCTATTAAATAAAATAATACGACAAGCAAACACGAAGGCAGTTGGACAAAGTGTTATTGGGTTTTTCTATCTGAAATGTTTCAGTAAGAGCCTGTAGTTAAGAATTGTGCCCGGTTGTTGGCAAAAGTCTAGCCCTCTACATTTACCGTTGACAGTTGACAATCGCTACGGGTAGTCAGAAGCCCGAAAGTCTGACAACCAGACTTACCATAGGGTATGAATTACCCAGTAATTGAGTTGTGTAGGTCGAGTAGACAGTCTCTCTATGAAAATACTGGTGCTCCAATATATATTGAAAAAGTCCAGCATTTGATGATGTAAAAACCCACATTTTTTAAATATTAAACCTGCAATTTTATACAGAAATCCTGTAAATAAAACAAACAGTGACAATATAAAATATTTTACACACCTATTAATTATTGTTCTGTCACCATTTCTCCGTACTGAATTAATTGGTGGAAAACACAAAAAAAAACGGGAGCAACACAGCACTCACTGGCAAGCTTATTCTGAACTTTATAAATGATACAATACGACTAAAATTAGCTTGGTATTACAATAAAAGTTCAAATTCGACCGTCACTGAAATTTTGACTCTGTGACGAAAGGAATAAGGTTTGTCTTTGTGTGTGGGGTTACAAAATGTCGAGACAGATCATCAGTCAAGAGAAGACACTGTCATTAGGTGATTGAACGAAATAATCAGCTAAAAGCGTCGATCTTTACTGACCTTCCAATCGAACGATGTATAAACTTACGTTTGTATACATTTCCAAAATTTGCCATAACCCATACACATAAGTACAGTATCTGTTTGTAATGTCAAAAGAAGGGCTTTTTACTAAATGCATATGAAAGTTTATACGGTAGTAGTACCAAAAAAAACACGGCACTGGCACGTTGTGAAAATAAATCACGATGTAATTTTATCAAAAATATCATGATGGCCCAGTGGTTTAGGCCTCACCTCTTGAGCACGAGGTTGTGGGTTCAAATCTGGGCAAGTACCAATGTGAGTTTTGCAATTCATATGTACTTTCTAAGTTTATCTTGGACATCACTGACATCGGTGAAGGAAAACATCGTGAGGAAACCTGGACTTCTAATATCTTATATATAAAATTCTCGTGTCACAATGTTCGTTCCTATACTCCTCCGAAACGGCTTGACCGATTCTTATGAAATTTTGTGTGCATATCGGGCAGGTCTGAGAATCGGCCTCACATCCGGCCGGACATCTATATTTCATACCCCTATATGATAAGGGTGGTCCACCCCAAACATTTTATATGGCAAAACAACGTTTGCCGGGTCAGCTAGTAATTAATAAAAGTCTCAAATCGCCAACCCGTCTTGAGCAAGCGTGGTGATTAATGCACGTGCCTTCTTTGTATGAGAAGAGGCCTTTACCCTGCAGTGGGACAGTAATAGGCCGGTACTTTTTACTTTTTTCATCAAAAACTACGTGGACGAAGCCGCGTTCACAGCACACAGTAAATAATAAAAAAAAAAACTAATATCTTAATGCACGAGGTTGCCGACATGTGGAATGTGGACTTGGCTGTCATTCTACCGATCGTCAAGATGGCAGTGGCCTGCTGCACTGGTTTTCAAAGACCAACAACGCAACGACTGTCAAAGATCTACAAATGACAGCCGGAGGAGTCTCGATATGTTTCGAACGGTAACCCATCCACAGACTGACCTTGGCAAGCGTTTTTTTTACGTACGGCTGTTCTTATTTAGCCACGAGCTCCTCAGCGGAATACAAAAGATAAAGCAACTGTCTGAAAAAAAGAATGAAGAGGAAAATCAACCGACTACAAAAATAACACACAGGCAGATGATTATGAACTATACAAATGCCAAAGTACAATGCAATTACAGCTAAAACAGGACATCCATTAACAATACCATTCGGTAACAAAGGGAATATTCGGATAGGAATGTAGGCTGTTTACAAGCCGACTTCACTAACGAAGTGAGGGCGACGCCACGAGCCGCCGGTTGTTATTTAGTGTGTAACCGGCCTTATGGAATTAACTCACAGTTGATAGTACTTACACTTCATTTGTTTATCGCTGTGTTGATTTTGATTAGACCAGCGGTGCTATCTATGATTCTATACTGATAAATCAAATTGAAGTGTCTCTTTGTAATGTCCAAATAACAGCTTTTACTGCAAATGAATGTTGACATACTAAATGACCTATTAGCCTTAGTAACTTCTTATAACATTAGCTATCTACCGGTGCGTTCCGTCAAAAGCGGCCCAGCCGTTTCGGAGATTACCTTGAGGTGATCTTCTGAGATGACTGACGACAATTGTGGCACGGCGGGTGAAGGTCCGCCTGCGACGCAAGAGGTTGCGGGTTCGATTCCCGCCTTGGGACAAATGTTTGTACGATCTACAAATATTTGTTCTGGGTGTTCTGGGTATTTCCTATGTATAATAAAAAATATCTATCTATGTAATGTATTCTATTAAGTATATCAGTCATCTAGTACCCATAACACAAGCTCTGCTTAGCTTGGGGCTAGATGATGCTGTGTGGATTGTCCAGCAATATTTATTTATTTATTTATTTTATTTATTAATCTCCGAAACGGCTGGGCAAACCGGCAGATCAATCTACTAGATTGTTCATTGATTTTCTCTTTTGGTTTTGATTTTTTTTAAATATTCTTTTAAATATTACTACAAGAATATAACGTACTTCCCTACCTAGAAAATAAGACCTAGTTATATTCTTACTGACCTAATAATAATGATTTTAATGACCAGAACGAAACAAAGAATCCTGGTTATGTTATAGACCGTAAACTTTTTATGGGTGCATGTATGGTTCAAAGCTTATTATAGTGACAGGAATGGATTGTAGTAATTTATAGCCCACGATAGTTTCTCCTATTTACTTCTAGTAAAAATAAACATGGTTTTTAATTAGGCTATGTTTAACTGGACGTAATATGTTCGTAATTATAGGTTTGGAAAAGACTGTTTATCAGTGTCATATAATAAAAGAAATGAATGAGTATTAAATACGCTTTATTTTACACCATGGAAACGTAAAAATAATAAACTTTATGAGCTACATAGGGTGTTACAATGGGCGGCCTTATTGGAGCAATCATTTCCATACAATCTTTGGATGGACTTGATAGAGAAGGAGAAAATATATTCGGGTAGTTCGTGGTTAACAGTTTTTATATTTACATAAAATCAATACACCAAATCATCTGCCTAGCCTTTTCCCAACTGTGTAGGGGTCGGCTTGCAGTCTAACCGGATGCAGTTGAATACCAGTATTTTACATTTTACAAAAGGTACATGGAGCATTTCGGCGTTGTATCTGGGATGACAACGCATCTTATGTGACAGATGTACATATAGACGATGTTGTCCACTCATCAGTCAAGTGGACATTTCTACTTGTTTGTAAAAATGAATCATAAAACAATAATTACATATTAAAAGGCACTTATATTGTTACTTAAGAGTGCGTATAAAAAAAAGAAACTTACCGGACCTTTGCACGATCTTGATTAGTGAAATAGATGAGTATGCTAGTCAGCTCAGTTGGCGCAGTGGCTGAGTGATTGACTGCTGCGCTGCGTGTGGTGGGTTAGATTCCCGCACGGAACAAATATTTGTATGGCCTACAGGTAGTTGTTCCTGGTCTGGCGGTTTGTCTATGTGAGTTTAAATGTATGTAAACGCACCTACGATACGGGAGAACATTCTAGTGGGGGCAAACATTAAAAAAATGCTTATTGTTAAATTTTATTTATTGATATTTTCGTCCAAAAATATCATTTAAATTTCCGACTTTCATAGTGCATTTGTTTTAAACTTCTTCCGTAAAAATCTATTCCTGACAAACACAAACTCAACATAAAGATCAGCCATATTGGTCATTTTTCTTTATTTCTTTATTTATTTATTAAGGTTAGCCAACAATTGTTTACACAATACATTTATAAAATAATATCTTAGTAGTACATTTATAAGTGCAACAATTACTTACAGGCTAACACAACATGCGCCGTTTATGGTATTACATAGAGTCTATCAAATTTGTACCATGGTAATCTATTAGTATTAACTAATGGTTGGTTAATACATAGACAATAATATTTCCATAAACTTAGACAATAATAATTCCAACGTACTTTACGTAGCAATAGTAACAATAATTTCGTTTCGAGAATTCAAATAAACAAAGTGAAAACATTAACATTCATAAAAGTGTATAATAAAAAATAATAAACTGATAACAATAAAACCTTTAAATTTGACAAAAAACGAAAACAACTTTAAATTCTGAGATCATTCGTTGTGAGAATGGTGCTCGAGATATATTTTATAAAAAATTCTTATGTTATCATGGTGTATATCAATAAGATCACTGCAACTATTTATGATTTTACACATTCGTGCTATCGGTGAGTTAGTACCTAGGACAGTTCTGCGCAAAGGAGGGTGTAGTGGTGTGATAGGATTCCGCGGAAATCGTGCTGGAGCACGAAACTTTAGGAGACTCAGTAGGTTTGGGCAGTCCATTTTATTTCTGAGTAGTTTATAGAGAAACGAGGCATCAATAAGTTCTCTTCGAGTTGATAACGAGTGCATTTTAAAGTATTCGAGACGGGTATTATAGTTGGGCAATTGTTTACTTTTTCCTCTAAAGTATTCACCTTTTTCCTTTATAAAAGTATTCACAGTGGATAATTTGTATCAAAGAAAATAGGACCCTCGAAAGTATTATGCAGTGTCTTCTGCAATAAATAAATAAATATTGCTGGACAATCCACACAGCTTGGTTTGGTTTGGTCTATTTTACATACAACTAGCTGACCTAGCGTACTTTGTACTGCCTCAGATTTTTTTTCCTGAACTTTTTTAAGTTATTCTGCTATTCTGGGTGGAGACAAATCCAAGAAATCAAAGATAATAAAAGTAGGTTTAGCCGTTCTTGAGTTACAAATAGTGTAACTAACCCAACTTTGTTTTATTTACGAGTTTACAGATTACAATTGGGAATTATGATTTATTCCCACTCTTAACCCTTCAGCCACAACTTTGTATGCGTAGTCTCATTTAATTCACATTACGACCTTACTGTCCGTCGTAGTTGAAAATTTATTATTTCGATTCCCTTCACAATTGAATGGTAATTGAGTATTCGGTGTGGCTTTTTGTTGTTTCCCTTAGGGAGGTCGTTATAGGACGTTGCAAGCTGTTGCGTACCTCTCAAAGGGACCTGCTGGGAATTTGTTGCGTAGTCAATGGGAATTTTCCCAAAAGATATCTCTGAGTTAAATTTTCATTTTGTTTTGACGAATTGTTTGGCTTTTGTTAGTGAAATGTTTTTGGGTGTTATAATAACGGTCTCATTTTATCTTGAATGGACAAGGAAGGAAAGAAATAAAGGATGTTTAAACACAATGGTGTTGTGTAATTGTAAAACGAGAATTAAATGAAAAAGTGTAAAACTTTTAAAAGAATCTGGATGGCAATGGTTGCCTTTAAAATTGTTCATAGACTTCTTTTTTCTTCTTGCGTTCCTCACTTTTCTGTGTTATTACATTTATATTAGAACCAAAAAAAAATCAAAATCAAATCATTTATTTCTTTGCAAGCAGAGGTAAGTTATTAGATGTTGTCATAGAAGTGTGTGTGTGTGTTGTATATTCTGTCTTGTGTGTGGTTCTGGTAATTGAACTTTCTTGAGGTCTCTTTTTATATGTGATCACCTATTAGTTTTGTTCCGGCAGATTGAATAAGTTAAAAAAAGGGGAAAAGGGGACGTTTAAATTATAATAATGCTGTGATCTTCTAAATAGTTTTACTTTAGTGGTTTGTACATTTATGCAAGCACTAGCTTCGGCCTGCGGCTTTGCCCGCGTGGTTTGCTGATAAAAAAAACGACGAGTTGCACTTCGGGAGTGCCGGCAGAAGTGAAAACTTGAATATTAGCACTGTGCAGTTTTGATATTTTGGAATGGTTAGGGAATAATTTTGCACGAATTGCTTTAATTATCAGTATAAAAGTAGTATCATTTATGTGGTAGAATACAATATTTATTTATTGCGCTATTGTACACAAACATGACAATTTATATTACATTAAAAAGTTTATCTGTCAGAAAAATATAGAATAAGAAAAAAATGAAGAAGATAGAAAGAGAGGGAGATAATTCTTCTCCTACGCCGCGCCGCGCCGCCTGTCTACTCTCCATCCGTCTTACGAATTTTCGATCAGGTCACGTGTCCTGACGCGAGTTTAACATTTTTTACCCATTACAAAAAATGTGTACAACGCCGCTAAAGAAGTTTTCACTTCAAACAGTAACCTATGTCCTTCCTCGGGATGCTATCTATCTCTCTACCAAATTTTATCGAAATCCGTTCCGTGGTTTTGCCGCGAAAGACGGACAAAGAGACATACACACTTTCCCATTTATAATATTAAAATAATATGAATAAATATATACAATAATATGAATAGTGACGTGTAGCTTACGTCAGTGGAAACAAAACCAGTATAAGCTGGCCTCTATTTCTATTAAAACTCCGTATACACTAAGGTCGTTGTAGACGTCCGTTTTTTTCACCGGACAACGGACCTTGTTTTTCGCATTTGTATGTGCTGGACACCAGCTCGGCATCCGGAGCATGAATATAATGTCTTTGTTACCTTGACACCGCTGCAGGTCTTGCGAAAATACGGTCCGGTTATCCGGTGAAACAAAAAATACTTAGTGTGTTTAAGGTCAACGTTCTACCACCGACGCCGACGTGCGGTCAACTTTACCTACGTTACCGACGCTCATGACTAATGCATCCCATGGAAATAGCCATGAACGTGGAAATGGAAATAACATCAAGGGAAAACTGCAATAAACCATATAAAAGAAACCTTACTCATCATCTGCCTAGCCTTTGCCCAACAATGTTTGGGTGGGCTTCCAGTCTTACCAGATACAGCTGAATACCCGTGTTTTACATAAAGCTGTTTATCTGACATCCACAATTCAGTTACTAGACAACACGGTACCCCTTGGTAATACTGGTTGTATTACTTATGGGCTTCTGACAAGCCGTAACGACAGCCAAAAATCTACAAATGACAGTCGGGACCAACGGCTTAATGTGCTTTCTGAAGTACGCAGGGTTCTCGATATATAATTAATGGTCACCCATCCACGGATCAACCTCCGCAAGTGTTGTTTTACCTTGAAGATCGACCCGTGTTGCTATTTTATCTGAGCCACGAGCCCGTCAGACAAACAGAAACCTAATTGTTTTCGCTTATTTTTGGTAGATTTTAAATAACACCTACCATTAAAAGATTCTCAGACTGTGAATAAACCGATTACATTAAGTAAGAAGCTTCGGTTCAAAGAAACATTAAAAGCTAACTTATTAATTGGTACATAATTAATTTTGTTGTTTATTTATAGTTTAAGAACACACCTCTCCCTTTTAGTTATCGACTAACATTCAATTAGGTAGGTGCTAATTGAAGTCAATTAACGGTTTTTCTATCAAAGCTGTGAAAGTTTTATATTTGTTTTTTAACCGACTTCAAGAAAACGTGAAGGTTCTCAATTTGTCCTGTGTGCTTTTTTAGTGTTGAATAGTTACCCGACACCTGCGACTTTGCCTGGGTATGTATCATTATAAATAATAGCCTTTTTATTATTCTGAAGTAGGTATACGCTTTAATGCTGTAAATTTTCATCATTAATACATACATTTAGTAGTTTTTGCCTGAACGAGTAACAAATACTCATACAACTTCACGAACTTTCACACATAAAATTTTTTAGGAGGTAGGTTAGCAGTAGATTAACCTAATATCTAGATTACTTCTTGGCAAGTGTCCTCCTTTGCCGACCACTTCAGCGCTTGCTATCAGGTGAGATAGTGGTCAAATGTGAGCTTATAGTAAAAAAGCTGGACAAGTGCTACTCTCAGTGCGGTTGGAGCAGTGGCTGAGCGATTGACTGCTGCGCTGCGTGTCGTGGGTTCGATTCCCGCACGGCACAAATATTTGTATGGCCAACAGGTAGCGGGTCCGGGTCTGGCTGTCTGTGTATGTGTATTTGATTGTTTTTCAAAGCGCCCACGACATAGGAGAAATTTCTAGTGTGGGACAACGTTTAAAACAAAAGAAAAGTTAATGTTTCAAGTAGAAACGTTAAGTAACTGTCCAGCAACTTTCAACAAAATAATTAACAGAACAGAAAACAAATATTCCGGGACAACGCCACCTTAGGTTTTGATTTACTTGCGAGTATCAAAAAATGTCGTATTTCTTATTGCGTTGGCTTAGAAGCTTGATTTATTTAGAACTCCAAGGGATTGTAGAACTGCGTATGTGATATTAATTTCAACTTGATACATCTACGCGTTCAAGCTGACAGATAGACGGACATCGAAGTGAGCCTGTAAAATATTGCTTCACCATTTCTCAGTCCAATTATACAATTATTTCTTATTAGGAACGGGTTACCACTCGAGACGGCACTTATAAATCCGAGATGCGACCACCTCTTTCAGTTCTAAAAGAGTGGTTCATGAGTTTGCTTCAATAAAACGTATTAATCTGCTTCGCCTATATTGATTGCGTTATTATAATGACTAGCAACCCTGAGCCGGGAATTGTGCACGGTTGATGGCAATAGGCTCTCCTATTTTTTTTTTTTTATTTTTTTTTTTTTTTAAACTTTGCCGAGTGCGTTTACAAACATTTAAAGTAATGCTGGACAATCCACACAGCATCATCTAGCCCCAAGCTAAGCAGAGCTTGTGTTATGGGTACTAGATGACTGGTATACTTAATACAATACATTACATAGATATATATTTTTATTATACATAGGAAATACCCAGATCACCCGGAACAAATATTTGTAGATCGTACAAACATTTGTCCCAAGGCGGGAATCCAACCCGCAAGCTCTTGCGTCGCAGGCGGACCTTCGCCCGCCGCGCCACATCGGTCGTCGAAAGTCACAGTCATTTAAAGTTATTACATAGGACTAAAGAAAACTGACGAAATATGGATGTACCATTGGTACACTGGTGTCTTACCCGTTTGGGTACACAGACGAGATGTTCTATTTACTATTTGCTTTGTAAAATAAATACAAAACAACAATATGATTAGGAAAAAACAAATAAAAATAAAACCGGCTTCCAAACATCATTCTTTACATTTCAAATAGATTAAAAGTAATTTTACACTTTACAGTGTTATTAATTGGATGTCAGTGATGTTCTTTTTTTTTAAAGTTTTATATTTTGTGTGATAAATTGGATATTCAGCTTTTTTCATTATTCATTTCTGTACTGGGTTCATTGCTACGTACATATTTCAAAATTGTAAAAAGTCGATCACTAACATTGTCACACCTAATCTTATATATATAAATCTCCTGTCACGATGTTTGTCCGCTATGGACTCCTAAACTACTGAACCGATTTTAATAAAATTTGGCTTACTGTGTGTGTTTTGGTCAAACTTAAAAGATAGGATAGTTCTTATTTCGATATTTTTTTATTTTTTTTTGCAAATCAAATGTTTTCCTATAATAAGTTCCATACATTTCTGACAGATGGCAGTGTAAGTCAACTTTAGACGCGATACGAAGTTCGCCGTGATAGCTAGTATATGTATATATTTGGACACAATAAACGTTATTATTATCCATAAATGAATTCTTATTTCCCTTGGTCACGGCATCACGCGTGAACGGCTGGACCACTTTCGTTTTTTTCTTTTTTTGTTGTGTTCGTAAGGTTCTTATGTAAGAAAAACTAAGAAAGTTGCGCGTAATATTAGAAAATTTAAGAAAACTTAACTACTATTTTAACTTCGTGCATTTGATAGTTCACGCGTTTGATGAATGTGAATTTTAACCTTGAGCAACTCCGCGGGGTGCAGCTAGTTTTAAATAAAATAGCTACGATCAGTAATTAACGCATGGCTTGTATGTAAAATGGCGTTCTTAAGTCCCGAGTCGTGATACACGATTACTTAGAAATGCGTGCACTGACTACACAAGTACACAAGTCCAATCAAATCTGTACGGTTCTATACACAAAATACCATCTTAGACAGTAATTTGCATGGTCATTGTATCTCTCTCTGGCCTTTAAAAGGGACTATGATTTCAAAACATCATGTGATTTGAAACACCTACAAGTTTCGATTCACTTATTTTTATTGCGGGTTTGTTGAATATAATTTACAGAAATAAAATTTGTCGTTGTTTGCTACTTACAGAAGTGATTAACACAAGAATACCAGCTTGTTCCTGTCTACACTGTACTATAGGGCAAAAGCCTCTTCTTATATAGAGAAGGGAAGAGCATAAATCTCTTAAGATGAAAAAAGTTCAAATGCATCAAAAAAGTCTCATTGATACTTAGCTCGAATTTGAACTCACAACCTCGTGCCTTAGAGGCGCAGCCGTGACCACTGGGCCAACACAATTTTTTTTTTTGGAATGGGCATCTCGCAGTTTAACCTTCAGGGTTATTAACTGCTTCACCAAACTTTCCTGTGGAGACTTAATTAAAAATTAACGACAGAAATTAATAGACCTTACCAAATATATTAATTTTCTATGATAGGTAACACTCCGGCAACACGATTTTCGCCACCCCAAAAATAGTTTAGATACCAAAGTTTTACCGAAAGCGAAAACGCTAACTTCGTTCTTAACACCCTACGATATAACTTTGAAAAAGAGCGAACTATTCAAATTCTCCTAAACATGGAACGCCGATAATATTCATTTTCACGACTCAACGCCCTAACGATCTGAAACTTTCAGTGGCGGCGAGTCTTTAACTAAATGCAATGAAGCGTTGCTAACTTTATGTAAATGGTGGGCAGCAAGCCTGGTCGTTTGCGGAGTTACTGCGGAATGGACACGTTAGAGTTGTTTTTGCATGTAGGAAAATGGCCTGAAGGTAAATTGTCCCACTGCGTGGCAGCATCCTCAGGCAGTAAGTTTTAATCAACACGCTTACACAACAAAGGTGGTTTTTAACCCCAGTACGGTGTTAGTTTAACGTGTGTGTCTGTGTATCTGTATGTGGCATTGAACCTCTTGAACGGATGAACCGACTTTCATTTACATGACATTACTTACGCCTGTATTCTCCCAAGGATTGGGCACAGGTGCACCTACAGTAACGCTTTACGCTAGTTACGTTCAAATTTATCTATCGAGTCTATTCCTATTGGAAAATCTCAATAACTGTTTTTTAGCTATGACTGAAATTCAAAAATCGCTTTTCTAGTTTGTGTAGGGATGAGAGCAACTTCCACAGAGCTGATCAATTCAAAATTATAAATTCTGGACTTCAATGATATTGCAAGAAAATACTCAATTCCTCGTGGATACATAATCGCAGACCACCTTCCTGCTTCCTTAGTGAAGATTGTATAAGAAATCGAGGTAAATTGTAATAAGTAAATAATTTAGGTACTTACTCGTACTATAATTCAATCATCAGCCTACCTTTTCCGGACTATGTTGAGGTTGGCTTCCAGTCTAACCGAATGCAGCTGAATACCAGTATTTTACATGGAGCAACTTCCTATTTGGCTTCCACAACCCAGACAACACGATACCCCTTGGTAAGAGAACTGGTTGTCAGACTTTCGGGCTTCTGGCTACTCGTAACGACTGACAAAGATCTACAAATGACAGATGGAACCAATGCATGCATGCTTTCCGATGCACGGAGAAGTCTTGATATGTAATGAACGGTCACCCATCCGCGAACAGTTTTAGAGCTTAACCTTCGATCGACCGGTGCGTCTGTTTTTATTTAGCCACGAACTCCTCCAATACTATTAATTCAATAGTGCAGTAAATTCCTACATGAATGAATTTGCAAAGATCCAACTAAAGTACTTCATAACGATCGCAATATAATATTCTATATAGACACTGGCAGACACTCAACCACAGCATCTAACAATTTCCTTCAGCCTTCAATCGAGTCCTAATTGGCTATCAATCTGTCGACTGTGAGGCATCAGCTGAATCAGGCCAACGCACAAAAAGGTCGGGCCACCGATAAAATGCAAGTGTGGTGAATGAAAAACAGTGTTTTGACGATAGATGTGAAAAATATAAAAGAGTAAAAAAACTGGCCTTGCTTTTACGGGTGACGATTTTTACGTGACGATTTTGCATTTTACTTGCTGATATCTTTTTTCTGATATCGTGGACTGGTAAGAGGCTTACCTATCTTCTTACTCCCCCGTTGTTGATTCTCTGATTAATTTCGTTGCGGGATCCAACACAGTTGAATCGTTTCTACGGGACTCGTCGGGCTTCATTGTCTCGATGCTTTTCTGTATGGAGTGATGTTTACCACGTGTTTACATTCATGTTTACTACATGTGTTTTATGTATGGAGTTAATAAATAAATTTGATCCTTTTATTTTTCAGATTTCACTCATCACCGCTTAAGACAGGTACGTAATTAAGACAATCAGACATAGGTACATATACTCACTTCTCTTACCCATGGGCATTGGCATAAACGACAAAACGCAGATAGCATTCTGTAGTTTCTACCCCATGATCCTTCCATACTTGTTTTACTTCACACACATATATCACGAAACAGATGCCAGCACATCAAGCTACCCCAAACTGTCAGATATTCCCAATTGAAAGTAAACCTTATTCTTTCGCAATAAATTTGAAAACCTGTCAAAGAAAATTGACACATTGGGGTAGCTTGATGCGCTGGCCTCTGTACATCTGAAATGGAATGATATTTAATTCTATAAATGGGTTTTTAGAAAACACGTCTTTTACATGTTATAAAATGGAATAAATAAATTAGAATTAGATTAGATTGTTGTTTCTGACTACACTTAAAGAAACACCGAAACAAACTCAGAGGTCACAGTCTGTTTTAAAGTCCGAACATTATCTTCGTCAGATGATGTGAGGTCATAGGGTCATACACCATAATAATATATGCTTCTACTTTGTTCTGCCCTTACAGGGTCCATATTTATGCACCTAGCTTTACGCCCTTTGTAAGATCTTTTTTACAATATGGAATGCAAAATAAATGAATCTAATATATATAATTCTCGTGTCACGGTGTTTGTAATTAAACTCCTCCGAAATGGCTCGACCTATCTTCGAATCGAGAAACATCTATTTTTCATCCCCCCAAATGTTAAGGGTAGTCCATCCCATTTTTTATGTTGTTATTTTTTTCATTATACTGCATACAAAAATACTTCTATCTAACCTCTACATGGCAAAATAACGTTTGCTGGGTTAGCTAGTATTAATATATAATACACGCACGTAATTAAGTTTACAGTAAAATATAAACTTCGATTGTGTAATATCTTAAGAATGTAGAATAAGTTTAAACTGGAAGTCGCAGTAATTAACCTAATAAGACGATTTGTTTTTAAGGTAATCAAGCTAAGTGGATAAATGACCTGGCAACTTGCCACTTTTCGTCGTCTTCATTAGCCATTCATGCACCAGTTTTATCGTGAACTAGCAGTGCAGCGCGGTTTCACCCACTTATAAGGGGCATAGAGTGGTGTTAAATTGCTTATAATCTTCCACAAAAATTGGGATTTCAAATGTAAAGCGATTTTTTTTTAATCCAACGGGCATTTTTTTTGACGACCGCAGTTGCGCGGCAAGCGAAGGTCCGCCTGCAACGCAGGAGGTTGCGGGTTCAATTCCCGCCTTGGGACAAAATGTTTGTACGAAATACAAAGATTTTTTCCGAGTGTATTTGCTATGTATAATAAAAAAATATCTATCTATGTAATGTATTGTATTAAGTATATCGGTCATCTAGTACCCATAACACAAGCACATCACACAAGATTCAGCGCATTCGAACAGAAAGAACATACAAACTTTTCATCTTTATTATATTAGAATAGATTAAATTTGAACACTTGTATGTATTAATTTGCCTATTCCACTCGGCTGTCGTGTCGTCCCCGTATCGCCGATAATAAACGGATCAATATAACTGTGTTCACGATATATTCGAGTACAAGCTTCCCTTGAATGGAAACCTGTTAGTTTTTTTTATACAAAACGCACAGACTGAATAGAATCTACCCGTCAGTTGTAACTAAAAAAAATATGAAAAAAGTTTTTTTTTTACAAATATTTAATAATGTTGCCAGCTGCCAGCCTTTTGTGGGTAAAAATAGTTTGTTTTGATTTTGTTTATAGTTAACTTTGTTTACATAGTGTGGCTTAAAACGTTCCAATTAATGACATACCTCTGCCTAACCCCTCGGGGAGTGAAGTCATGATGTTATGATTATCGATGCCCTCTGCGCTGTGTAATAAATTCAAAACTCAATCAAATTGAAACATAATGAAAACGTATAAAATATAAATTCATAGTACTAAAGTAATCATTAAGAATTCATTGATAACATTGGCGACTGCTTAATGAAAATGAACTATTGAAATTCCTGAAGCGATCTGAAAGGTCACTGACCTTTTATAGGATTTAATGCTGTTCTTAGTAGAAATAGAAATCATTTATTTGCCAATAAAAAAGGTGTACATTTTGGAAAGTGTAAATTATATATTTGTCTAACTCCTCCGCTGTTTTTTTCTGATTAATTTCGTTGCCAGACACAATCACAGTTGAATCGTTTCTCCGGGACTCGTCGGGCTTCATTGTCTCGACGCTTTTCTGGTAGTCGCCACTGTTGATTCTGGTTCACAGGAGTTGCAATGGTTTGGGAATAGTGTGGCGGGCTTGACCCAAAAAAAACAAAAATACGTGTACAGATGTGTTGGTTCACATGGACTTCTCACAACTTTCGATCGACCAGTGCCGCTGTTCTGATGTACTCATTTCAGGAAAGTCACCGAACCAGCATCTTAAAAAAAAGATTTTACTAGTTACTGATCTATTTCGTTGACAGTACGTAATCCTTCGCTTTTAAGATATTCCGTAGAAGTCTTTTATGGCATAAAATTAGAAAGAAATAAATAAAAAAACATTTATTTGGGACACGCACAGATAGTAAAAAACACAAAAGAAAAAAGAAACTAAAAACTTAACAATAAAATATAAAATAAAAGGACTAGTGCCAGGCCAAAAAGGCTCCTATCTCAGCATATGCTGCGATATTTCAACAAGTAGTATAATATTGCACGTCTCAACGCGAAGCGTTGAGTTGTGCTTTACTCTCACTCTCTCAAGGTCAAGCAATTATCTCGGCTTAAATTGCTTTTATCCGATCCTTTTGGACTTTGAGTATTAAATGAGTTGACAAATATCAACAATAACACTTTTTTATGACAGTAGATACTTTTAAAAAACACAATTTTTGCTAGATAGTAAATAAAAAACCGTTTTGAAAAACTATTTCAGTGGACGTCGGGTTGTCTGTATGTTCGGATGATGTATGTGGTCACGATATCGCCCAAAAAACTTCACTTTTTGAGTCATTTTTTTTTTCATCCGCTTCAGTATCATTCTGAGTAATAGCCTATTGAAAATTACCGTCTAATTCAATCAAGTCATTTTTGTCATAAAATGAGCGTTGAGACGTGCACTTTTGGATTTTCCAAATTTTTTAGTGTTTTTTTATATTTTTGTAAACCGTATCGAAAATTCTAATATGGTGATAGTTATTTTCTATTAAAGGTTGATCTACCAGTGAACACAGCTGAAAAAGAAAACTTCATAAAATATTTCGATCTTGCGTGAAGATCTCATGAGGTTACTAGCTTGTGGACTCAACAGATATGGTGCAAACGATAGTTGGCGGATCATTTAATGACTTGATAGTGAAGTATTTCGACCAACACGTAAAGAAACTATCGCTAAACAGGTCAGGAGTCATATGCAGTAGCGGGGGGTTGCGGAAGGATCGTACATTCCCGCGACCCCCGGTGTAAGGGCGAGATGGAAAACCGGGGTGGTTTTTAGTCAATAAGAGTCTGGCAGACCCCCTTTACACCACGGATCAAAAAAATAAATAAAAAAAGGAGTCATATGCAGAAACTGGTCGGCTTAGACACGGCACGCATTGTGAGGAGTTTCCTCAAAATATACAAACGCGTGACGTCATGCCACATGTTTAGTCAATGTATAGACGTAATCTTTAAATAACGTAAAAAATATTTGCCTAAATTTTTTTTTATCATATTCCCTCTTACTTGTCTATTTTAGTAAGTATTACTTTCATATGTATACCTGCGTTAAATTTTATTTGGCATAGGTAATAAATCCATGAATGACAGATGGGATCAACGGTTAAACGTGCTTTCCAACTGTCCCGCAGATTGGCAGAAGATTTGTGAAATACCCAAATTGTAATTTTTGTTGAAAACCATAAATACAATAGACATAAAGGGATGTTGGTATGTTATTGACCCATCTTTGGATCGACCTCGTCAAGCATAACCTAACCATCAATCGACCTGTGGGGCTGTTTTTATTAAACCACAATCCAAGAACTAATAAAATAACAATGAAATTCCCAAAAAAAAAGTCAAACACGGCAGCTGGAGTTGAAATTATTTCATTAGCAAATTCCAGCGGTTTGGGTTACGTCAAATAACTTTTCGCGGTAATCGTGGCTCGTGGAAAAATACATGTTATGAATTGTTTCCCTTGAAAATATAGCATTACATAACATACCGATGGTGAACACAAATTAAATGTATGGTTGAAACTTTCTTCTGAGTTTCGCAATTGTATTTGGGGTAGCGACACACCCTTTACCAAAGTTTATTGGAGTTTTTTATGAACCTCATTTCACTGCTCTTTCTCTCTGCTCGAACAAGAAAAGGACAGAAACATTTATGAGCTTTAAAACAAACATAGTTGACATTTCAGAACGCATCGATAAAAAACACAATGCAGTTCTGTACAAACTACTCGTATTTTGACGTATCTAACTTAGCTCTTATCTGTCACCGTCCTCTTTCGAGCTGCGTGTCAGAAAGAGACGGAAATTTTCTTCTTTTAATTTAGTTTGTAGATAAGACACTGGCGCCAATGTTTGAATATCTGATACCTTATATCTTAGCCTTCTTCTTCGATACATTTCTATTTGCCGTCATCTCAAAAGTCACCTCCTTCCTAGCCTCAGCATCTTTCACACAATCCATCCATCGTTTCCTACGACCCTTTTGTAACACACATTCATACTTAAAACTTTCCTCACACCATGGTCCTCATTCCTTCGCATCACATGTCCATACCATGATAACCGATTTTTCCCAGGACTGTGCCCTGATAGGCGTTGCACAAAGTGGGCGCCGAGGTGGTCTTATAAGAAGACAAGTGCCACTTTGACCACCGGGGTGGTTTTAGTGAGGAAAGACTCCCAGACTCCCCGGTCTTGTCTCCAAAGGCCGACCGTCTTTTGAAGGTTTCCTCCAGTAAACAAAAAGGTCTTATCATTTTATCCGATCGCTTGCTGTCCAGTTAATTGAAAACATTCCAAGATCTAAAAACCAAACACTACAATCATTATAGCAATTAAAAACATCCATCTCTGTACAAACAAAAAAATATCCCGTATTCTTTGATCCTGCTACGCATAAAGTTGCAAAAAGGGATTCTTAAGTGTAGTAACAAGAAAACACGATCAACTACAACAAGTTCTTACTTGGCATTATTAAATTCCCTGTTAATTCCTCTAACAAGGGAGGGTTTAATAATAAAATTAATGGCTCCCAAGACTATGTTCTTGTGATAAAAACTGCAGAAGCGCTCCTTGTAAGTTGGAGGATCAATTAGGGAGTTATCTGCCTTGAACGCTCGTTAAATACTATGGGAGATGATTTTTCTACGCTTATGGACGTGGATATTATCGTTTTAGGTCATTTGGGTTCTAAGATCAGTACAAATTTATAGGTAGGTAGATATTTTAATTCTCGTCTGTCATTTCGTTTATGCTTTTGTATTTTACCTAAAAACAGCAGTGTTTTTAATTCACAAATGGAAAATATTTAACTCTAAATGTTGCCTGCCTTTATTTCGTAATCAGCCTCTTTTAATTATTTTACTGATCTTCTCAAAAATTACTAGGGTAAAAATCCTATTGTTATATTTTTATTACGAAGTCCTACTAATTGATATTTCGGATTTCCAATTTATATAGAAATTGCAAAAGCTTTCTTTATCCTCATTTGACCTCTTTTGTATGTTATATACTTCTTCATAATATTGATCTGATGATCACATTTTTATTTAATCATCAAATTAGTATGAAAGGATCGTAGCAGGTGGCGTTCTGCAGTTTCTGCGTACCCCCTTGAGAAAAGGCGTGAGTTTATGTATGTCTGTAAGCATGATCATATTTTGTATTTCCAGTGAATAAAAATTATAGTTATTGTATTCCAAATTTTGACGGCACGATTGGCGCAGTGGATGAGCGATTGACTGCTGCGCTGCGTGTCATGTGTCGTGGGTTCGATTCCCACACGGAACAAATATTTGTATGGCCTCACCACGCTTTCTCAAGACGGGTTGGCGATTTCAGACTTATATTAATTATATAAGTCCAGGTTTCCTCACGATGTTTTCCTTCACCGATGTCAGTGATGTCCAAGATAAACTTAGAAAGTACATATGAATTGAAAAACTCACATTGGTCCTTGCCCAGGTTTGAACCCACAACCTCGTGCACAAGAGGCGAGGCCTAAACCACTGGGCCATCATGGCAGATGCTCTACGTATTGTACATTAATGTCATAAACTGAAAAAAAAATACCCTTGTAATATATGTACATTTTATAAATGCACCAATTCGTAAAATATTGTAAAATTTACGCAAAATACGCGCAGAGTCGTGGAATTGCGGATACCGGCCCGTCAAGCAATACAATACAATATTGTAAAATTTGCCCAAATTCTTAACAAAAAAATCCCTTTTTTTGTTGAATCCCAAAATCTCTTTTCTTTTATTTTATGCCAGTGTAAAACATGACTGCATATTTATAACGATTAATATGATAAGCTTTATCTAACCAAAACAGTACCGTACAAAATATTAGCTTAAGCACTTGAAAGTAGCTGAAATCGGGTCATTCTCGTTAGTCAGTCTATTTCAATAACCAAGGTCCCTCGACGGCTTCTAAATCTATTTCAAACTTAATATCGTTTAGCTCTCTCTACATCGATGCCACAGATATCAAACACACACAGACACAGAAGGTAGGGGCCAAAAATTGTATTTTGCGAATCAGAACTTATCAAAGACTTGACGAGTTAGAACCTTTTATAGATTTGACCAATTAGAATAGGGTAGTGTCCTTAAAAATTCTGTTTGGTCCGAAAGTTGGATTACTCATAAATACTAGACACATATTTTTTCTTTTGTCACGTAAACCAAAAATGACGACGATATAGAACGTTGAAATTACGCGTGACGTCACGCCATGCTACACTTTTATTTAAAAGTGACGTCACAAGACCTTGATTTGCTATATCTTTGACACCTTCTATTGCGTAAGCAAAAAATACGTGTCAAATATTTTTTGAAAATCTAACTGACGGACCAAATAGACTTATTATATTTTTACATTCACACAAAATACGACCAAAACGAGCTGAAAAACTATTTGACTAATATAATAAGAATTATGAAGCTGACCACTAAAAAAATATCTGCTTTACTTTAGTTAGTTTTAGGATTAGATGCAATTAAATTTGTGGCATTAAAATGGATCGATCGACATTGGAATTTAGACATTTCGTACTCTTAAGTTCGACGCTAGCGCCAAATTTGGGATCAAGCTTGGTGCGCGCTAAACGCTACTCTTGAGTTCATTTTGACACGTGACTGCAAAATTAACATTGGAATAGCTTTAGATCGGAATATAATATTAGTAAAAATTTAGCAATTAATATTAGTTTATAACAGAAAGGCTCCAGGTTTGGTATACATTTGACGACCTGTGTGGCGCGGCGTGCGAAGGTCCGCCTGCGACGCAGGAGGTTGCGGGTTCGATTCCCGCCTTGGGACAAATGTTTGTACGATCTACAAATATTTGTTCCGGGTGTTCTGGGTATTTGCTATGTATAATAAAAATATCTATCTATGTAATGTATTGTATTAAGTATATCAGTCATCTAGTACCCATAACACAAGCTCTGCTTAGCTTGGGGCTAGATGATGCTGTGTGGATTGTCCAGCAATATTTATTTATTTATTTATTTTATTTATACATAATTTTGGTATTAAAATAGAGTGATTTTGTTGTACTGAACATCTGCACCCATTATTTTAAATCTGATTACTTCTTTCTTTCCTGGCTTATACATGCGTACAAAATAGAGATTATACAGATAAGGCTAACCTTTGCAAAAGTGGAGGTGGAGGCGTAGTTACTGGTACGATTTCATGCAGAAGTTACGCATTTACAGAGGCGAGGTTTCGTCACAACACTAATACTAAGAGCTATCGAACCTTCTTGAATATTTTCATGGTATCAATGAGACAAATACTAATTCTGTATATTATTTGGCGAAATAAACAGTTGTCAAAATAGACTCGAGCTCAAGAAACGACGTAGGAAACGTATAAGATCCAATTTTGATCGATCGGAATTGAAATCAAGAGTAAGCGTGCTGTAACGGAATCGCACTGCACCTCAAACCAATCTGACCTTACCCCATTTCTTGAGATCCCTGTTACCAAAATGTTAATTGCAATTTTGTTCCGCCATGTTGAAGAGTAATTTATGCGCATTACCCTAGTAATGTGCCTCAAGGTAGTTCCTGATTTATGTCTCTTGTTCATAGTTAACATAGATACGAGATATTAATGTTAAAATTCATTAGTTTCTGTTTGTACCATATTATGGGTAATGTCTTTACGGCACTTTCGACTTTGTGTGTACTTACGGAATTTATAATGGTTGCTTATGGAATTTATGTGACGTGGAGCTTGTTATCTTTGAGAGGGTGAGTAGTGGTTAACGTTTCACAAGACATGTTTTGGAGGTATTTGGTTTAATGGGTAAAAGCAGCCTTGAGCTGTTTACTGTACTGGAAATAATAATAATATGCTTCTACAGAATTTCGGCCACGGCGTCCTATCTCGATGGAAATTAGCTAAGTATGCAGGTTATATTATGTTACAGTATGGTTTGTACACGGGTGCTGATTATGTTCTCTGATATTCCGATAGGTCGGTAATCTGTAAATTTTCCTTTTCATGAAATACATAGTAGCAGTTAAAGGTCACAATAGCTTAAGAAAACGCGAATGTATAGAGAGAAGAGATAAGAAACGTTTGTAAAAGTAATCCTGAAAATAGCGATGGTGACCGATAAGCTTTGTAGAAATTAATATTGTTATATTACGTATGCATGCATGAGATACCAACATTTGGGGTTCCAATCACAAAAATGTCGTAAGACCCGTCTTGCACCACAATATTCAACAGAACCTCTAGTAACCATATTAAAACGGAATTGCGAAGAATTTTTATTATCAGAATTATTGGAACTGACTTCAAGAACGATAGTTTGTAAAATGTAATAGACCGTTACCCGATGCCGATGCTGGCAACCAGATGACCTTATTTCTTGACCCATATTAAGGCCATTTTTCTTGCAATGTACGAGTAAGTTGTGTTGTGGCCTGATCTTGTTTGCTGTTCATTGAGGACGTGAAAAGTAGATAGGTACTTTATAAGTGGTGATTCTGTTAAGTTTGTTGAGTCTACTCTTCTATTTAGCGTGTCGATGGTAATCTATACAGCTAACATCTTAATATAAGGCAATGACATTACAAATGTGGAAAGCAATCGCGTGACATCTCTTAAGTTTATTTCAACTCAATACAATTTGATCTTTCCATTGGCGGTAACACCTTAACTGCCAAACAACGAGACACAATAGAAAATGTATTGTTTGGCTTTCAACGTATTAACGATAGTTGAAAAGGGATTTTGTTTGGACTCCCAGAGTCTGAACAGAACTTAGCCACAAACATGGCGATATCAGTAGCGTCCATCAAATCAGGCATCAAAGCACGCCTGAGATATAATCAGGTGTCACATCGTTGGTGGAACAGCAGCACACTTGCGCACCAGACTGGACGCCATGGAAAACATATTCATTTTTATTTCTATATCTTCTTTATATATATAATTCTACTGGGCGTGTGTATGTCACTTAACTCCTTAACAGCTGGACCGATTTGAACGATTTTTTTTTGTATGCGATTGGGGTGCCGCCCTTATAAATATAATTCTTTTTTTTTATCCACGCTTCTAGGGGTGAAGCCAAACCAGGGGGTAGACTTACAGCAGTTGGTAATGAATAGTCACCTCCAATGGCATGAGTAGTTTCTAAATACGAAGCTGTAATAGACAGACAGACAGAAAAAGTAGCATCATAAAGGTTCCTTTTTAAACCATTTTGGCATGGAACCCTAAAAATAAAACGCCACCTATCTTAATGACAAATATCATTTGCGATACTCAAGGGATGAGAAATGACGTTATCTTTTCCGTGAAATTTCACGAGCCACGTAAATCCCTTACAAATCATCTCATGTTCATCCAGGCCATTAAAATGATTAGCATATCTAATCACTAATTACTACAGCATTAATGAGCGATGAATCATTTATGACTGATTGTTCTAGAGGTGATTAGTTTATACATTTAGTGGATCCGTGTCAACGGCTTCACAGCATCTAAGTCCAGTTTAGAGCATCTGTCTGGTCAAGATGGACAACTTCTTAATCTAGTCAATTGTATTGGAATGTTGGCATTATTCATCACGACTGTCAAATGTTTTGGTTTTTCTAGTAGCCGATCAGAAAATCAGTCATGCCTATGAAACATATTGCGTAAAAAGCTGTTCAACAATCAATATATTTTACTTGTTCTGATATCCGATATTGAGTTTTTTTTCCTATCTCCGAAGCGTTTGAAGAAATAGGGAAGATAAAAATAAGACCTTTCAGAGAGACGCCTCTTATTTAATGTAGCTTAAGCTAGAGGCTAGCTTTAAAGCAAGCAAGCAAAGGCAAGCTTTTAAGGGTCGTAGCGTGACGTTAAATAGCCTCAAGAATATAACATTTACACTAGTATAACATTCCTCAAGAATAGGGTGGTGTCCTTAAAAAATCTGATTGGTCCGAAAGTTGGATTACTCAAAAAGTATTTTTGCTTTTGTCACGTAAACCAAAAATGACGACGATATAGTGTGTTTAAATTACGCGTGATATCACGCTGTGCTACACTTTTATTGTAAAAGTGACGTCACAGGCCCCTTTTCCTGAACTTTGATGTGCTATATCATTGTCACTTTTTATTGATTTGAGTAAGCAAAAACTACGCGTCCAATATTTTTTAATAATCTAACTGACGGACCAAATAGACATTATATATTTTTACCTAGGAAACATCCCTATATATGAAAGGCTTTCATATATGAAAATATTTTTTCATATCGAGTTCCGGGAACAAGCTCGTTCAAACAAACTAACTCACTAATCACAAAAATATTCACTTACATTTTGAAGTCTGTTAAAAAAGCTATACTATTCGAGACACAAGCCATGAAGAATGTTTCCCTACTATCCTTTATGATATTTCCTGGAATTTTCCACAAATATGAGAAGGAGCCGTTTTATATAAAACCAATGACCTGAAATGCGGAGGCCAGCGAGTTTCCAACTGCCCATAGAGATTACATTCTGTTTCAATGCGTCCCGCAAAAAATAGGTTTCATTTGCGAAAACTGCGCATAAATATTAAAGTTCTCTGTTATATTTATTTAATAGTGTTGAACTGGGATATTGTTTTATGGAATCTCGTGATTTTTGAGTGTTAATAATTTATTTTTACGATCCCGTGTGGGTACTAGTTATACGAAAGGCAGCTGTGGTTGCGGTTCAATGTTTTTTGTTTTGTATACTACATATTGTAGTCTACTGATTTGTATGTAACCTAATGATTCATGATAAATTCTACCCTTTTACTACCCCACTACAGGTCAGTGACATCTTATACAGAGAAGACACAAGCATAAAATTAAAAATTGGTCCTTGGAGCCCGATTAAGCTACCTGTTTGCTTAAATGCAGTTGTGTAACGAACGATCTTCAAGTATAATTACTACCAAGTTTTTTGTCTTTTTTTTTCTTGAAATCAGGTCGTCATCATCTTCTTGCCCTTATCCCAATTTGGAGTCGGCGTAGCAAGTCTTCTTCTTCCATACATTACTATCTCCCATCATCTCAGAAGCCACCTCCTTCCTAGCCATATCATCTTTCACACAATCCATTCATCGTTTCGCCCTCTACTCTTGTAACCCTCTTCATTCATACTAAAAACTTTCCTCACAACATGATCCTCATCCCTTCGCATCACATGTCCATACCATGACAACCGATTTTTATACAAAATCCACCCACCCATAAATTAGTTAGTGTTATTTCCTTCCTCATTCCATTCCTAAAACTTTGTTAATTTACTTCACTAAAACACACAATAAATAACAACGAAAAAAATGTATAACACTTAATTCCGTCAACTCCTGGAGATACCCGGCAACAGTACTGCGCACAGAAGCTCTATGGTGGCCTTGGGTGGCCTTACTAGCAACAATGCTCAGAAGTAATAAATCTGGAACGTATTCCTTAGAACCGCATTTTCTTTATAAAAAAATAAAAGATGCACTGCAATCACATTTAAAAAGAGTCCAGAGTCCAATTCAACGAAACTTATTGAAGTTGTCAACTTACTCCAGTCATTTGAAAAAAGAAACAATTCTGCAACCAGCCGGTATTCATTACATTTTCAAAATTGTACCAGAGACAAAATAAAGACGCGGGAAACTTTCATATTCTTCAAACTTAGTTATGCGGTAAGAAAAGTGGGTGCGGAAAATCTCTTTTTTGAAAAGTTAATGCAGTAAAAGTTGCTTGTTTTGGGCTGAGTGCTATCAGCTTAGATGGTGTAGTTTTTACTAGGTATACATTGTGCTGAAGAATTTCTTAACCTTATTTTGGTTAAAGTTTTGAAAGCTTAAGAGAGTGTCGAGCTTTGTATCGAAGTGATAAGTGGCGGTGTTAGAGGATAGTTTCAAAAGGGAAGGTGTAATTTTTGAAACTTAATTAACTTGGCGGAAGATAAAAGGGTTTGGCCAGAAGAAGATGGATATTTAAACTAAAAACAAAAAAGTTTAAGAATTTTAAAGATGTATTTGATAGTTACGACTTGACTACTTCGTACGAAAATAAATTTAAAGTATTGCTATTTATTTTAATTCATCTTTCTCTAAATGTATATAGAGAAAGGCGTTGGTAAACATTTAGATAACTTCAGATGAGTAAATTCAAACAACTAAATAATTTCAACTTAAGAACTGCAAAATACATGCAAAATTGTGTACGTATGATTGAGGAGCAATGTTTGATATTTGAACAAGATACTATCCAATATTGAAAGCACAGAGGCCAGCATATCAAGCTACACCCCAATGTGGTAGATTTCTTTGATAGTTTTTCAACTTTAACGAAATGGAAATAAGATTCATGTTCAATTGGGAAAATATGACAGTTTGGAGTAAGCTTGATGGGCAGCTGGCGTCTGTACCTAAATTAGCCGATTTCATAGGCTTAGTAGTCCTGAAGTTGTATTTAACACCTTAACTGCTAGACAACGAGACATAATAGAAAATGTATTGTTAGTCGGTCACCTGGCGTTTAAGTTGTTAAACCAAACCAAACCATTAAAAAAGTACCAGGACATAAGAATTTCAAATCCTTAATTCAAACGTCTGATTGCACAATGTAAGAAGAAAACAAGTTGATGATATTTTAAATTTTTGGATGATTTTGTAGTACAAAAACTTATTTAGTTTTGTACTGCTGAATTTGAGATAGCTGCAATGCTTTTATTGTCCTCAAGTTTCCACCATTTTTTTTTTAATCTTTGCCTAAAACTAGGAATTTCTCCTGTGTCGTGGGCGCGTTCACAAACATTTTAAGTCACATACACGAACAGCCAGACCCGGAACAACTACCTGTTAGGCATACAAAAATTTGTTCCGTGCGGGAATCGAACCCACTCAGTTGATCACTCAGCCACTGCGCTAACCGTGCCGTCAAGAACTTTGGTGGCAAAATACAAAAACATTCGAAACTCGAACATAGTCCAAATATTCCCAACTACCGTCATATCCTTAACCATACTTCAATATTGGTATTGCACAAACAATCAGACGTAATACATTCACACATCTCAAGCTATAAAGAACCAGTTTAATTTGACCTGTCATCGTACACAATAGCTGAAATAATACGGGGTCATGTTACACTGGAATATATAGTACGAATGTGTTCCAGTCTCATCATTGATATTTCATGAGTATTAAACATATTGACATAATGTATATTTTACGTCAACACTATTGCCAGCTGGATCTTTTATTTACGATATGGAAATATGTATCATTTGTATGGATATTATTATGATATTGTGATTAAATGTGTCATGTTTGTACCTCAATGTCGTGATTGTACCTCGCCTTATTACAGATGGGTAAATGTATTTTTGTGTTTTGTGTGAACGTACAAAAATATCAAATATTTCTTTTGGTTGCATAAACATGGTGGAAGGACATCGCCGTAAAAACTGATACCATAGGTTCAGTACAAGATTCTGGACTCGCCAGCGCTGAAATTTTTCGTCAGTAACTTGTATAAAAAGGAAAAAAAAATGTCCAGGAACGGGAAAAGTGCCCAAAAGGCTGGCAACATTGTCACGTTGAGAGGGAATGCTGATTCTGAAAAAAGGCTGCCCTTTGTCATGTAAAGAGTCGGCCAAACGCTTGTCAATGCCCTGAAGCACTAGATGGAGACTAGGACCCCATGACACTACGATTTGAACCTGAGTGAGCTCCACCTGCTTAGATATTTATTATTTATTTTTATTCGAGATCAATTAAGTATTTTGTGTTACTTAACTGTAATATGATGTTTTGTGAAGGCCAAGGAAAGATTAAATTGTTTTTCTACATTATCCATACATTATAAATGGGAAAGTGTGTGTGTCTGTTTGTCTGTCTTTCACGGCAAAACGGAGCGACGAATTGACGTGATTTTTTAAGTGGAGATAGTTGAAGGGATGGAGAGTGACATAGGCAACTTTTAATTTCTTTCTAACCCTTCTTTCCTTTTTTCTTTTCTCCTTCTGGTTGTTTTTTTCCTAACGCGAACGAGGGTGCGGGCAAAAGCTAGTACTTAATATTATAAAGAGGTAAAATTTGTTTGTAAGTTTGTATGCAGGGGGTAGTCTCCTGAACTAATAATCCAAAAAAAAAAAAACCACTGTTGGAAAGCTACGTTACTCCTAAGTGCTATAGGCTATTTTTTTTTTTTTACTATGTTTTAAAGGGGGTGTAGGGGATGTTAAAGTTCGAAGGGAAAAGTAGCAAGCAGTAGTAAGCAGTCGCTGGTGAAGTGCTAGTAATTAGTATCTTTAATCATACATGGTTGAGACGTTGACTTGTTTATTCATTATCATGTCATTTTGTATTAAGATATTAAATTAATAGCGAATTAAATTAATATTTAAAACTCCTTAACGGCCCTAACTGACTGACACAAAATTATGAATAGATATTTAATATATTATTATAAACATGAGAAATGAGGTTGCTATAAATGACTTTAATTTATTTCTTCAATAATGATGAAATTAAATCATGAAAAAAACAAATAACATAACTAATCACAGGGCATCGAAAAATTCATCCGCATCACTGTCAACGGGAAAAGTGCCCAAAAGGCTGGCAGCATTACCCCGTTAAATGGAAATGCTGATTCTTTGGAAAAAAGGCCAATAATGATTATTTTACAATAGTTTAGAAAAAATAGATAAATTGTATTAATTTGGATTTTAATAAAAACCAGATAAGGATAGTTTTGTGACCAATTGACAGACAAAGCGCAGCCTTAACCAAAGAAAATGTGTGTTCTAAGTATGCAAAGAAAAATAGTCCTTAGAAGCTTCAAAGCGAATGATTCGCAAGTAATTTTAACGAAAATGCTCGCAGAACCAAAATATAATGTATATTTTTTGTCCCTGTGAACATATTCGATAAAATAGTTTAATATTCATTAGTTTGCACTGACGATTAAGCCTAAAAGTGAGTTTTTGTTTATCTTATAGTCACGTTCCGATACTATTTGCTTATCACTACACGAACAAAAGATGGGGCTGGCTTATATTTAGACTACACACACCTACCATGAAACAGCGGTTTTGGCAATAACAATTAGGTTCAAATTATACTACTAATTCTGTCTTGTTTCCTCTTAAGGATATCACAATCTCATCTCTCCCTCTGTCATCGACCTTCACATTGAAATACACGTGTAGGTAATGTTTTCACCTCGTTATTCTTTATGGACCACTGTAATGTGGTCCTAATAGATCGGCTTTTGCTAGAAAATAGTTTCAGTTCATTGAAACCTGGTCGAAAAGGTATGTTATTATTTAATAAAACTTAATGCACAAGTAAAAAACCGTACAAAGACGGATTTAGTGACTTAATGGTATTTGGTGCGTTAGTGGGTGTTAAAAAAATACCTCTACGTATAATTTATAATTTAATTTTTTTTATATTTATATTTTTTAATTATTTATATGTGACACTGTAATATAAATTTGCATGCTAACCATAAGCTGAATATGGTGAAACCCTACCTGTGTAACACCTTTCGAAACCCATATTATGCAAATAAAATAATTGATTGGTTGAAAAATGATTGGTATACGCACGCCGGTTGCAAGTATGACGCCCCTTACCTTTATGAAGAGCAGCACCAAGAAGGTCAGTGTATATTCTGGAGCGTTCCCGGCGTTTCCGCTAATCTGCCTATTTATAAGGCAGATGTAAGCGACTTTTTGTTGTTTTTACGCCCTGACTGGAGGCCTTAATTTCTAATTAAGTACCCACAGGAAAGTTCGGTTAAGCAGTCCCTGAAGGATAAACCGCGAGATGCGCATTCCAAAAAAAAAGACCTTTTGTTGTTCGTCTTTCAATCATCCTCTCAACGTGACCAAACGATCAGAGCATACTCTTTTTAATATTTGTCACTACATCTTCTTTTTTACTAATAGCTTAAATAACCTACCATGTACCCTTTTTTTCGTATCAAGTTTTCATCAAATGTAATCACATTTTCTCGTTAGACACATAATTAAATTCTAAAAATAATTCGTGTTCGAATTTCAAATTTTCCCCGAAATCTCTTCAAGCTTCATTCACCTGTTTAGTATTTTAAGAGTAACACAATATCTATTTTGGATCAAAAATTAATAACATTACAAGATAAATTGAAATTGTCTGGTATTCTTCATCCAAACCTTCATCCTTCCTTCCTCTTTATCCGGGGAATAACTCTACCTTAAATTCTACTATTTATTGTCAATATTAAATCTGTAGAAGTGTGCCCGGTTGATGGCAATATGCTCACCCCCTATTACATGGGACTTAAGAACATAACTGGTGAAATGTCGGTGTACTGTAGATACAAGCGTGATGTTAAGTTATGTAAAGTTATTAGATCTGTGTTTCCCGGAGGGCTAGGCAGAGATAAACCTATTAGGACACCCACATTTCAAGCCTATCGCCAACAACCGGGCACAAATCTATAGGTACTCTGGGCTAATGAGAAATTCCAGATAAAAAAACAAATAATTTATTCTGGACCAAACATTATGTAAATTTCTTTAACTCACCAAAATACGCAACAGACTATCGGTGTGTTGGATGAGATGGAAAAACCTAATATCACCTTACTCGGCCTAGGCATGAAACCGACTGACGGACAGATGCACAGACGGACAAACGAACAAACGAAGAGACGGACAGATAGACAGAGAGCTAGATGGGCAGACAGAAATGATAAATATTCCGTTTTTGCCATTGGGCAACGTAACCCTAAATTTGAATCACTTTAAGAAATAAAACCGCCCATTCACGAAACGAAATGATCGTTTGCACTTATAACAGTTCCCTCATTCTTGTGCAAAAACAAGCTCTTTCCATGCTCTTTGTGATCTAAAAGCGTGTTAACTGTTATCATTGCCATGCAAATTGTGGACCAATTGAAGAAAATGGGTCACGCCTGGAGAAGAGTCTGACATTATAGGAGAGAGATAAGAATCTGGTGACAGTGATAAGGGAATTATTTTACGTAATATTGCATTTTGAACGTTGGGAGCGAGTTTCGTTTTAATTGTTTATTTGAATTTTATGCAACAAATTTACAAAGGCGGAGTTAATGATATAGGCATGCTCAGCCAGTCAAACAAAGGGTTGTGGAGAGATAAAGTCACAGGTGCAGTGTTAAATCGTGGATAACAACATAAAATACACGAATATAATAATGTTAAAATAATAATATATAATAATACCAGCCTGTAACTGTCCCACTGCAGGGCAAAGGCCTCTTCTCATACAGATAAGGCACGAGCATTAATCATACACGAAGATATCATGAGTTTAACAAAAAGGGTGCAAAAGTACTATTATAGATTTAAATACACATATATAATATAATATCATCAATGTAATATACAGACTGGATCGTTGGTCAAATGGTTGCAAGCGCTACTGCTGAGCATAAGGTCCTGGGTTAGACTCCCAGGTCCAACAAAGGTTTTCATCAAAAATTCATCATCATCAGGCTATATTAGTCCATGCTGGACATAGCCCTCTCTTAATGACCGCCATAGCGCCCTGTCTTCAGCTTGCCGCTTCCAGCATCTGCCTGCAGTCTTTCGCAGATCGTCATCCCACCTGGTCAGAGGGCGTCCTACACTACGTTTGTTATTGTAATAAAGTGTTATTGGGTTCTAAAATCTGTTGTTTTTTAGTAGCAGACTGGTACCAGTTCAATGGCAAAAGGCTCGCCCCCTTTGATATGGGACTACTTACAATCGAAATGAGGGTGTACTAAAGATACATCTTTGTCTAACCCGTCACGGAATACGGGCGTGATATTATAAATAAATAAATATTGCTGGACAATCCACACAGCATCATCTAGCCCCAAGCTAAGCAGAGCTTGTGGTATGGGTACCTACTAGATGACTGATATACTTAATACAATACATTGCATATATATATATTTTTATTATACATAGGAAATACCCAGAACACCCGGAACAAATATTTGTAGATCGTACAAACATTTGTCCCAAGGCGGGAATCGAACCCGCAACCTGTTGCGTCACAGGCGGACCTTCGCCCGCCGCGCCACATCGGTCGTCGTTATGTTACCTATATGTTATAACAGAAGTGTGTAGTTGGTTTTATTCTGTAAAGTATTTTCACAATTTATAAATAATATTGTTATCAGACTTCAACATGACCGATTTTTATTTTTATTATTGTGAATTCTGATAAAAGTGTTGTTCAAAATTTTAAAAATTATTTCCACAATGAACCAACACTTCTACAACACACAGCTATTAATATAGTGATATAATAGGATCATTGATTTTGCACATATTGAACAAAAAACTGTCATGACTTTTGCTTCCTTTACGTTCATACATCTGCGCACGCCGATTGCCAGTACTACGCACCTGACCTTTCTGAAGATCATCACCAATAAGGTCAGTGTATGTCTCTCTAGGGCGCCCTCTCCCGGCGTATCCACTTTCATAAAACGAAGCCTGTATTCCATTATGGGTTAGGCAGAGGTGTACCTATAGTACACCCACACCACACCTACTCACATCTGCTTTATAAATACTCTTTATTAGTCGCTTTTCATTTATCCTCTCAACGTGACCAAATCATCGAAGCATACTTAACTTTTTGTTACTACATCGTCTTTTACACCAGGAGCTCGTGGCTTAAATAAAATCAGTCGCACGGGGCGATTGAAGGTTAAGCTGCGCTTGCCCAGGACAGTCTGTAGATGGGTGACCGTTCATTGCATATCCAGGCCCCTCAGTGCCTCGGAAAGCACGTAAAGCATTTGGTTCTGGCTGTCATTTGAAATATTTGATACCCGTTACGGAAGTCAGAAGCCCGAAAATCGGACAAACAGTCTTACCAAGGAGTATCGTGTTGTCCAGTAACTGGGTTGTGGAGGCCAGATAGCCAGTCACTCTATGTAAAATACTGGCACTCATCCGGTTAGACTAGAAGCCGACCTCAACATAGTTGGGAAAAGGCTAGGCAGGTGATGAATTTAAGATTTTACTATGTATTCCAGCTTAGATTGCAACATATAATATGACGTTTTCTTTGGTTTTCAAATATCTTTTGTTAGTATTCATTCTGTCAACATCACCAAATAATCTTAGCAAACTCTTATCAATAGATTTCACTATATTGTCTATTAAACCACAAGGTATATCATTATTATCTTGCCCTTATTCCAATTTATTTGGAGTCGGCGCCGGAAGTCTTCTTCTTCCATACATCTCTATTTGCCGTCATCGTGACGGCAAATAGGAGACAGCGGATCTTTCACACAAACCACCCATCTTTTCTTTAGTCTCCCTCTACTCTTGTAACCCTCCACATTCATACTCAAGACTTTTCTCACTACATGGTCCTCATTCCTTCGCATCATATGTACCACAAGGTATTTATAAATACCTCCTAAAATAAGGTCCTCAAATTAGTCAGATCGTGTTGGCTCCAGCGTCAATTACGGTGAAATGCCAGTTTTAGACAGTGTAACTGGACTGACCTGACATGTCTATTTTCACGTGGGCCACACGTCCGATGCTGTCGCTCGGTAGCGTCGAACTGTAGGCGGAGAGATAGCTCGATGAATATTTTGGCTTCTGTTAGTGCGGAATATAATTAATGTGGATGGATAAATTCGCTTTTGTTTTATTCACAGGCGTAATTGAATCAACTTGTATGTAGATTTCGTAGTTTATTCAATTTGATAATTATTTATTTCTCTCGTGTAGGACGTTATTATTTTTTAACACGAATAAAAAGGAAGGGTGATCTCAATTCGACACGTATATTTGTTTTTTTTTTTGTATGCCCACGCTAAACGTTTTACAGTGTAGACAAATTTCGATGTTTTTTTTTTAAATTGGATTTTGATTGCACTTCGAAGTTGGTATCTTTGAAAATGAAAAACTAACCCAAGTGTAACCTACTGATTTTTGGTAAAAGGAAAGGTTTTATTGCAACGTTTGGTGTTGGAACGATGGGGTTATGGGGCCTGATTGCACGTCTCTTTTTCAAGCAAATTTCTAGACGACTGGTCGGCACTTCGCGTGACCAGAGGGCTGGCTCATTCTGGATCTAAAGAATTAGTATTTCAATCCAACGTGGCAATGATGCCAGTCTTCTGGGTACGTTTCCACATGGAAATGGGATGCGGAGGAGTACTTTGACGCCTGTGAGTGTCTTAGACTCCGTTATAGTTAGTTTTATATTATAATTAGATTATTATGTCTTATAATAAATAGAGATAAAATTGTAGTTATTTTACACTTTTCAGTGTTTTTTCTGAGTCAGTTCAAATTTTTCAATTATAATTATAAGCTAGCAGTGGCGAGATGTCATTTTTTCTAAGATAGAAGCGTCGGAAAAAAAAACTTATTGGTGTTATTAATCTCATCACTTTTTGTGTTATAGATATGATGTATTATGGGTGTGTAATGTATGGTATAATAACTGATAGTATAATATCACTTAACGCTACATTCATATGATATAATTGCTATATCACATGCTATAAAAACAAATAAGTTGATTACAATTTAATGTAATATTTCATATAACCTTCATTTCCTCTAATAACATTAAGTATAACGTTCATTTGACCAAATTTTCATATTCACCAATTTTCTAAAGTAACGCACCGTAGTTGAGAAAAAAAAAATAGAACTTCAAAACACTAATGTTGCTTCTGTATCGTCTCCTTCGCTGTGGGAAGTGTAACCCCTTCGACCTTACGTAACAAAGCTTCGATTCCGATTTTATATATACTCTAGGGGTAGCAGCCAAAAGACTACGTGAAGTCGGGGTGCTCTGATTCGGTTTTGGAAGAGATTCCACCTATTTACCGCCTATTTAGCCGGTGTATAATATGTTGTCGCCATATCGTAGATATTGGCCATTTCATAAAATGGCCACTGCAATCCTAACTTCGACGACGGAGGTCCGCTGCGGGGCTCGTTCTGTCAGAAGGCTTAAAAGGTAGGTCCCTTTTAACCCTTCTACACGAACCTAACCTAAAAAAAATTCACAGACTGGGGTAGCTTGATCAGCTGGCCTCTGTACTGCTATCACATACAATTTTTCATTACACTTTATAAGTGCTGGAAAATTGTATACTACATTAAAAAAAAAAACCACTTAACATCTATTAAATCATTCTTAATCTCATCTTTATCTTTTTTTTTTAAACGTTGCTCCACACTATGAATTTCTCATGTATCATAGGTGCGTTTACAGACATTTAAAGTCACATACACGTATAACCAGACCCGGAACAACTACCTGTAGGCCATACAAATATTTGGTCCGTGCGGGAATTGAACCCACGACACGCTGCGCAGCAGTCGATCGCTCAGCCACTGCGGCAACCGTGCCATCGTGCTATTATGTACACAAACTGAAAACGCGATAGTATTTTTACAAACAGAATTTTCGGAATCCCGCAGCTCTATCAGTAAATATATTTAATTTCGAAACGTTATTTGTCATAAAAACAACCGTCATGGAGTGAAATTTTATTTACAATATTTACGGGGCGAAATTGTAAAATAACAAGTTTTTAATTAAGCAAACCACCTCTTGTGTTCCAACTGTAATTTGCACAAATATACTATGATTATCTGTGCGTTGAGTTTGTGGTACACGGGTAAATAAGATGTACAACTTTTTTTTAATTACATTTTTATCAAATTACATTGCTCGAAGTAGACTGCCTCGTTGGTTTAGTGGTCGTAAGCGCTGCTGGTGAGTGTGAGGTCCTGGTTTTGATTCCCTAGTCTGGCATCCGTGATCCGGGATCCGTGCCCGGTTGATGGCTAAGGGTTCGCCGCCTATTACATAGAACTTAAACATAACTGGTGACATGTGGTTGAATAGGTTACCCCTCTGCTTAACCCTTTTGGGACCACAGGCGTGATGGTGTATCATGTTAACTATTACCGAAGATTGTTAGTTATTAATTGATTTTATTTTATATTTATTACTTGACGTAAAATGAGTGATAAATCGCTCATTAGGCTGAACTTTTACTTGGAAGAATGAAAATGTAACTAATGTTGTTGAAAATAACGCACCAGGTCACTCTCATCATCTGCTTAGCCGTTTTCCCACTATGTTAGGGTCGGCTTCCAGTCTGGATGCAGCTGAATACCAGTATTTTACAAGGAGCGACTGCCTATCTGACCTCCACAACCCGGTTGCTTGGCAACACGCTACCCCTTGGTAAGACTAGCTGTCACGAAAGTTTGACAGCTAGTCTTGGTCTTAGTCTCAGGGCTACTGACTCCTCTGAACATGCTTGCCTAGGAGGAGGAGTCTCGATTTGTAATGAAGGGTCACCCATCCACATACTGACCTCGGCAAGCATAGCTTAACGGCGGCTGTTTTTATTAAGCCACGAGCTCACTCTTTGAAATTAAAATTACACTCCGTTCAAGAAGACGTACGTCCGCACTTGCCCACAGCTCTAGAGCCCCGACCTCTCACTTAATTAGACATGTAACATGCTCGAGGTAAACACTATCGTACTACAGTGTTGCCACAAACACGGCATAATAATTTATTGGTAGTAATGTAACACTGTAAACATGGTACGTATTTTTGTTACTTCGTTGTAGAGAGCTAAGTAATTATTACGGAACATTATTTTCAGAAAATAGTTTACATAGTTGATCAGACAGCTTTGCAAAGTATTATATTCAAAATAATCGATGTATTATTTTCTTTGATGTTATAATGTCCCGTGATGGTCCAGTAGCTAGAGCCTTGCCTCTCGTACACAAGGTTGTGGGTTTAAACCCGGGCAAGTTCCAATGTGACTTATTAACTCTTATGTAGGTATTTACTATAAACATCACTGAGATTGGTGAAGGATTACTTTTAATTTTTTTTATTTACTTAATATTATTGCTAAACCACATAAGTCAACTGTGGTGATGAATGCTCCAGCCTTCTTATTCTGAGAAGACGGCTTTGCCCTGTAGTAGGACTAAGCTGGTATTATTTTGCATTATGATTTTTATTATAATTCTCATTTTTGTGGGTCCCAAACAAAATTTACTCGTCATACAAAAAAATCAGCCAAGTGCGAGTCAAACTGGCACACGAGGGGTCCCGTCGAAGAAACGGCGAATAAATCATGGCACAATACGTCACGGTCAATTTACTGCAAATTTAAGTTTGTAATCGCAAAAAAAAAATCGTGATTAAATTACAAAGTAACGGTTTTCGGTTTTTTTATTGACTTACCTTGCTTTTGGCCAAATTTCATGATTTTACGGAATGTACCCATTGAACTAGAATCATGTTAATAATGATTTGTTTGCGAGTATTAAAAATTAGGCATAAATGGTCGTATTTTTATTGCGTTGACTTACAAATTATTTATTAGTTTAATTTATTATTTAATTATTTTTTTCTTATATGTAATTATAATATAAAACTAACTATTCTCATATAATATACACAAACAAAATAAAATAAAAAGCCTATCAAGACACTCAGACGTCAAAGTACTCCTCCACATCGCTGTCATCTGGAAAAGTGCCCAAAAGACTGGTAGCATTGCCACCTTGGATGGCAATACTAATTCTTTGGGCAAAGAATGAACCAGCCCTTTCAGCCCAGGACACGTGAAGTGTCGATGAGTAGACGAGAAATTTCCTTGTAAGAAGGTACTTAAAAGGTTATTTTTTTAGAGCTCCAAGGGGCCGTTTACCTACTTACGTTTTAGTATTAATTTCAACCTCACGCGTTCCTGAAAAAAAGGATCTTGACAGACAGAGCCACAACGAAGTGATCGATAACGATCTTGAGATACTATAGATATGAGAACGATATTGAGTTTCGGAACCCAAAAATTAGACAATCTTATAACACATCAAATAAAATGGCGGTGTTTCAAAGCCGTGTGTCCCACGTAAAATGCTTAATACCTCCACATTTATTTAAAGTTGTTAGTAACAAATTGGAATTGTTAAGATATATAACGTGTGAATTGATGTTAAGTCTGTTAGTGCATCGTATATTTTATTGCTGATATGATTTAGGCGGGTGTATATTGAGTTTGTAATGTAGTTGCAGACAAAGGGGTCGAAAGTTCATTGTGGTAGGTTGGTACCAAGATAATAAACATATTATGTTGGTACCAAACTACCACAATGAACTTTGAATGCATAATTTTGAATGGAAGATATTCGTTGTGTTTTATGTACGTTAATTATTTTGAAAATGCGGGGCTGTTTCGTTATAAATTAGACAGACGCCACGGTTGGCGCAGTGACTGAGCGATTGGCTGCTGCACTGCGTGTCGCGGGTTTGGTTCCCGCACGGAAAAAATATTTGAATGACCTGAAGTTCCAGGTCTGGCTATTTGTGTAAGTTTAAATGTTTGTAAAAGCACCCACGATACAGGAGAAAATCCTAATGTCGGACACTGTTTTTGAAAAAAAAAGATGACTGTATTTTAAGTATTACTAATAAAGGGGCTTATGACTAATTAAATACAGCCATACGGGTTTATTGAAGGTTAAGCTACGGTTGCTGAGGTCGGTTTGTGGGGAGGTGATCTCCATTATGTCATGGATGGTTCCATTACATATTATGGAGACCTCTCGGAAAGTACGTTTGGCTGTTGGTCCCAGCTGACATTTGTAGGACTTTGACAGTTGCTACATATACATAGTTAGAAGATTGAAAGTCTGACAATGAGTCCAACCAAAAGGACCCAGTTACTGGATTGTGGACCATAGATAGCCAGTTGCTCAATAAAGACCAACGAAACAGTTTCCATAATAAATGAAACGAGCACCATTTTGTGATGGAAGGCCGCCATTTTGATTTAATGGGACAAAACCTATAATTATTCATTTCATGACCTAGACGAGCACTTCCTTCCAGCTGCTTCGATGACAAAAGGAAGGGTTTAGATAACCTCACATACGCACATACATACAAAGTTATTATACAAGGTATTATATTTACATAAATTTACATTTTAATCTATATACATGTATATATTTCTTTTCCCGTTTCATTTCAGAAATTGCACCTACCACTGTGTGTCTCTGCAAATCACCCAAAGGTTGACTGGTAGAAAATGCCTACGGCATTAACTCCGCCCCTCACATTTGTGTGCATAAAGTATTAAATAAATAAAATAGAAGTCAGAGACAATTTTTTTTTCTAATTAGACCATTAAAAAGGCACGTTTGAACGTCAACTTTAAAATAAAAATAAGATGCTAAAATGATTCTAGTTGGACCTTTTAAAAGGTATACAAGGTAAATATAGGTTAATAATGTAATTGTTTCTATCTATAACAAAAATTTGCATGTCATTACGTTACTCGTATGATTAAACATGTTAAGCTACTAATATTACTACCATTTTAAGAACTTTTGTAACCATATTATACTGTAAATAAATCTTTGAGTTTGACTTTGACTTTGAAAGATACATAAATACGCGTGAACATCTTGACCCTGTCTTTTCATCCACGCAGTCAGGTAATTAGATCTAGCTCTGTTACCGAACATGCCTTTTAACCTTTTGGTTTGCTCCGCATATTGAGAGGCTTCTGCGAAACTCATAACGGTGTAACATATATTCGTTTTGAAATTATTATAAAACTGTATACTAACTCTATTCTGTTTGTTTTTACAAAGGATACCTGCGTAAAAATCGTTACCAATTTAAGACAGGTACGTATTGCTTCAGGACGAGCTCGAAAAACGTCCCTTTGTACCTATTGGCTTAGCTCTGTTGTCTCCTGCATGATATGGAAGGAAGTGGTAATGATGTATTTTTCTAACTCCTCCGCTGTTCTTTTCTGATTATTTTCGTTGCGGGATCCAAGACAGTTGAATCGTTGCTCTCTCTCGACGCTTTTCTGGTGGAACCCGTAACCTCCTGCGTCGCAGGCGGACCTTCGCCCGCTGCGCCACATAGGTCGTCAAAAAACAGCCGCACGGGTTGATCAAAGATTCAGCTACGCTTGCCGAGGTCAGTCAGAAGTCTGGATGTCTGACAGCCAGTCTTACTTGTACTTACTCTTAGGGTATCGTGTTGCCCACTGTATTGGGTTTTGGAGATCAGATAGGCGGTCGCTCCATGTAAAATACTGGTACTCACCAGCATCCGGTTTAACTAGGAGCCGACCTCAACAGAGTTGGAAAAATGCTAGGCAGACGATGAAGAGGTATTGTGTGCTAGAAAGTAATATCTGCCCGGTTACTCTAGTGGCTGAAAACGCTTCTGCTGTGCATGCACTATCATACAAAACATCTTGAGGAAACCTGGGCACATAATTAATAAAGGTCTGTAATCGCCCCTCCTTGAAGAAGCGTATTGATAAATACTTTATATATAAGGAAGGTAAATAACACTTTATCTACCCCAGGAATCTAACCCAGCACCTCATGCTCGGCAGTAACTCTTGGTACCACCAGACCAACAAAGCAGTTCAATCAAATATTATTGTGAAAATAAGGTAAAAATACGAGTAGCTTACTCAAGAATTTCCAAATAATTATGGTGTTACCATTGCTGACGTCACCCAAGTGCGATACCATCCCTTAATTTCCGGTAACGGTACCATGAACGACATAGGGTGTCCCATTCTTAGTTCGGTATCGTATGACACACATAAATCACTAAGGAGGGTGAAAACGTCAGAAGCTGATTGTTTTGTCAATATTAATATTGAAATTAAAAACTGATATTTGATATAAAATTAGGGTGAACAATAATTACGTTATTCGGGATCTTTGTCTAAATATTTCCTACTGTAGTTGTTTCAAAAATATGATTGTAGTAATTTATATCCCAATTTTTTTTCCATTTACTTCAGCGGTAATAAAAATAGATTTTGATTAGTTTATTTATAACTAGAATAATCTCAGTTCATAATTATAGGTTTGGAAAAGACTTATCCATGAGTAATAGAATAGAAAAGAATACTCTGTATTGTACTACATAAACACTTACAAATAAAATCATTAAGATCTACAGAGGGTGTTACAATAGGCGGCCATATCGCTAAAAGCTCTCTTACAACAAAACCTTTGGATGAACTTGATAGAGAAGGACAAAAATATGCTGGTAGTCCGTAGTGCAGTAAACATAACTATTTGAATACATATATATTAACTAACTGTTACCCGTGACCTCGCCCACGTTAATATTAAATATACAGGCTGGAAGGGACACCTCGCTGTCCGATCAGAGACCAGTCCAGAGTCAAGGGCGCGTCGTGTTCCGCGCACGCCTTAAGGAGACGTGTCAGGTGAATTGGCGGGGCCCAATAGGAAGCCGAAGCCTGCCAGGGTTGCGGGATGTTCGAAAGAGTTACCGTGACCATGGCAAGGACGGAACACGGATGGGTATTAGTCAGTAAAAGTCTGACACTCCCTCCCGTTCCACCCAGAACGGGAGAAGTCATTGGATGATTTCCCACCCTAAAAAAAAAGGATGGAAGGGACAATGACGCATAAAATGATACCATGAGTTCAGTAGGTACATGATTCTGAACATCCCAGAAATCCCATCCCAAATTTTTCGTCAGTTCCCTATGTCCTTCCCCAAGATGTAATCTATTTCCTTGCAAAATTTAATTGCCATTCGATTAGTCGTTTAGTCGTCAAAAGGTAACAAACAAAGTAACTTTCGCATAAATGCATTTGGTGCAGTCGTAAGTTACTTTTTTTGGATTAAGGGCTTGACTCAGAAAGCAGTTCTTCTGAACACGCGGCGCGTATTGTTAGGATACCGGTGGGCTACTATTTTTAAATGTTTTTTTTTTCAAGTTTTTCTTTTATATTGAAATAATAATTTAAAAATGTCATTACTAAGTAAGTTAAGTGAATAAAGGAAATAGACCTATATATAGTGTTTATTGCATAAACAATTGACAACCGTACGAGAATCATATTTAAAATGTACATTTTTTTTAAATATACTTTTAGGACCAGATCATGTCTACGAGTGATACTAATTGTGTTTGCCGCATAAATTTAAACGAGAACGCTATAGGTTAGTTCTATTTCCGTAAACCGTTTTAGTTAACGTTACGTTTTCGAGAGAGGTTCCTGTTTCGTCTGATTATCCTACATGTTATGGGCTCATGTACGCTGTTAACAACTATTTCGATATTAAACGATCATCGCCGCTAACTATACGAATAGTTCCTAAATGAAATCAATGTGAGCACAGAAAATCACAATTCGAATAGGAAATCTATTCGAATAGATTAAACTCGGTATCCGTAAACAGATATCGATTGGAATCCAATCAAATCACTCGAATCACTTTGTTGAATAGATTCTAGTCTTAAATGAGAGAACTATCAAGATTTGAATTTAGATTACGTTATTACTCAAATAAAACGTCGTGGTGTCTCAATGGTTAAGCATTCGCCTCTTATGCTCAGATTTGAAGCCACGTCCTCAAGATGTGGGTTCAAATCTGAGCAAGCACCAACGTGGCTTCTTAAAATTCATAATACCCATTTACTTTCAGAATTTGTCTTACCAGTACTGAGGTTGGTGTAAGGAAAAATCGTAAAGAAACCTGTTTTTTTTATTTTTTTTGTATTTTTTATTTGAGAATGTAGCTCTTAACATAATTACAAAAAAAATCATTAGATTACATCAATTCAACCCGCCTTTTGCAAGCGTGGTGATTAATGCTCATACCTTTTGATGATGATATGAGGAGAGGCCTTTATCCTGCAGTGGGACGTTAACAGGCTGGTATTAATTATTATTAATTTCAAATCAAATCTAAGTCTCGAATGTAAGACTAGTTAGTGTAGTGATCGGAAGCGCTACTGCTGAGCACGTGGTCCTGAGTTCGATTCCCGGTCGGGCAAAGTTTTATGTTGAAATGAGTTTTAAAATAAATAAAATAAAAATAAAAATTGATTGCAGTAAAAACTTACACACAGTTCTTAACATTGATCCCAATGTTTTTGTTTCTGAAATTTTTCAGTAGCAGCTCTGAGTCTGGTTGTGTGCCCGTTTGATGGCAATAGGCTCGCGCCTTTTACATGGGAAACATTACATAACTATCACAATGTGGGTGTACTATAGGTACGCCTCTGCCTGACCTTTCGGGGATTACAGGCATAATGTTATGTATGTGATTGATTCAAATTAGATTAGGATTTACCGCTTTTAGAATGTAATACATTACATACGACAGCGCCTATAAACACCAGCCACCTTTACCAGGTCCTAGTGTTTGACCTGGGAAGAAGAAGTGGCACAACAAACCCCCAGCTATATATTTCTCTATTAGGTTCGAAGAACTTGATTCCCTACAATAATATTACCATACAATATCAAGGAAAATGTTTATAAATCCTAATAAACTATATAATTTCCCACGTCTAAGCTAGGATACGTGTATATACCAACAATTTTAGCCTGATGTCAATGTCGGATTGATTGTTATGCTTAGCGCAGTTTTTGGGGTTCCGTACCCCAAAGGAAAAACAGAACCCTTATAGGAGTACTAGGTTGTCCGTTCGCCTGTCTGTCTATCAAAACCTCTTTTATCGGGAACACGTCGAGGTCTTAAGTTGGACTTAATGTCAAATACGTTGTAAGTCTACAGTCACTTATAACTCTAAAAAAAATTGAAGTGTCTTGGTCAATACACTAAAAAATACGGCCATTTCTGTGACATAATTTGACACTCGCCAATAAATCAAAACCTATAGGGGTTCCCGTTGACTACTTCCAGTTCACATTGCTTCATGATTCTATTGAAGAGATTTGGAAAGAAGCAATGTCTCACATCACAAGTAAAGATAAAGGCAGACAATCAGTAATTTAAAGTATTTTCAATTTTGTTTTGCGGTTACAAACTAACATTTGGAACAACAGTTGGAGAATTGACCGTGACAGATTTCAATGTATGGGACAATATTTTCTAACTAGAAAGTTAAATTTGAGCTTCAATCTGGAATTGTAAATGAGTACGCCTTGGGCCCGCGCGGCCAGTGCGAGCAGCCAGACACAGCTTTGAAACGGAACCCTAGTGCATTATAGTGTATCCATGCAGAACCCTCAGAGTGCGAAACAAACGCGCACTTGGCAGGTATTTTTTGTAATGTCTGGACTTTCCAAGACAGTTTTAAGAAGATAATGTTACTTACGAGTACATAATTGATTATTATACCCATACACTCAAATTGGCTTTTAACTATATCCCAAAGTATTTCTAACTGTTACTAACTATTCGTTTGGACACAAAATGTGGGCATGACTTTGTAATTTTCAAACTGCTAATTGGTCTACGTGTATGCGAATGGTCTGATCATTAGTAACCTGGCGAATAAGGCCTAGAATTCATTGCCAGGTTGTCATTTAAAACATTCCAATATGGCCACAACCCTGTGGCTGTAATTGCTGTGGTCAAGGCTAAAGCATACGAAACAGGGCAAAGCCTTCAATCTGTATCGAAAAATAAAACATAATGTTGACACCAACTCGCTCGACATGCGTAAAGACCATGGCGGTATTTCCCTTGAGGCGTTTCTACCACCGAATAATCCATGGGAGAATCTCATGTTTACTACACATGTACACACGTATTACCATAAATAATTTAATCCTTACTTCAGCCCCGAACTTCAAAGGATCCGTCTTTCAACTCAGAACGCAATTCACAACGAAATCGCGAAACTATAACACGCAACGCTCAGAAATGAAACATATTAAACACGTTAACTCGACCAGAGAGGTCATTAAATTTGAATTTACCTCCCAACGTACAATAATTCCTAGCCCTTACAATAACATCAAACACGCCAATTCATATAGGCTTCAATGGAGGCTTTGTATTCACGTCACACTATTAAAATCACAAGTTGTCTAAGGGCAACGCAAACATTGTTGAAAAATTCGCGTACAGCTCACAAGTCGAAAAAAATACCTACGAAATAGAATGGCAGGCAGCCGCTATGGTTCCGTTACGCTATAAAAACCCACCCGAGCAAACTCTGTAATTCCGCTTCGTCCCAACCGATATAAAATATGAAAGACTGAGCGAAATTCGCCCCTCTGCGCCAGCTCGGCTCTTTCCGCCGACCGTCGGCTAACTTCGTACCGCCGTAGCGGCAGTTTCGTAGCACCAGCCGCGCGTAGTCCACGTAGCGGGTACGTCTCGTAGCCTGTACTGTTCATTTATCGGTGTATGTGGTTTATTTTGTGTCGTAGTTCGTAACGGATGTGTGAATAATTTGGTGATGTACTCAAATTATGTGTGTGTTGGATACCAGCAGTTACGTGGTCGCCGATAAGCCTGTTTGATGGTTCGGAAAAATGGTATGGCTACTTTTTAATGATAAGTATGATTAGTTAATGGCAGCGCTTAACGTCTTTATAGACGAAAATTTTCTTTTACGATTCTCTGAAAGCCTTTAATTAATTTAGCAAGTTAGAAAATTTTGTGATGATCTTAAATAAGGTTTGTAATGTTGTTTCATAAAATTATGGAGATTTTTTCTCGCTATTATTCTTAAAGAGCCTTTTAAGTTTTTTTTTTCCTTTTTGTATATATGGTAATGAAATTGCGTAGGATTTTTCTGAGGGCATTTTTATGCCTTCATTTACGGATTAATTAGGTAGATGAAAACGTATTATATTTTAAACCACTTCTTATTTTTAACTTTAGTACGTTTTTGGGCTTTTCTGTATTGAAAACGTTATCTTTGTTTTTGGAACACATTACCGCCGAGATTTATTATCTGAGTACCATTTCTTTTATCAAAACTACGCCCCTGGTGGCAGATATATTTTTCAATTGTCTCTAGTGACAATTTGCATTGCAGTGTCAATATCGCTGCCTTCGATTAAGTCTCGGTACAATTTAGTCCCGTAAATTTCAGTCCCGGTACAATTCTTATTATTTTCGGGAGTCGATTCTGATTTGATGCTGTGACAGTGATTGTTCTCGAGAATATTACGTCGAGGAAAGCACGGACGAGTATTGAAATAAAGGGAAAACGTGTTTTATGATATTTTGGGGAAAACATATTTTTATATGTCTACGAATAAGTTGGAAGGTATGATTTCAACTATTTTAATATTAATTATTATGTTGTGATCAGACCGACGCAAACCGGAATATTGACAGCTATTAATATATTATTATTAAGAGTGTTATTAATGGTTGTTACGGCGATTCTTTTATGAACCACCTGTAAGAAAATTATGTTCAATTATATCTTTATAAATAATTAAAAATACAACTCATTATTTTGTTTCAATTATTTAAAACGGTCCGTGTAGCATCACATGGCCCGTTTTTATTATCAAAAGGCTACATAATCCCGGATTACATATTTTAAACCTTCTCTAGTCTTGACCCGAACTTCCTTAACGTCATTTAAACTACGTCAGAGCTTAAACTAAGTATAGTCGAGGTTAGTGCAAAGATCGGACCATAGTGAGCGAAGTAGCTTTCAAAACGGAATGTCTTAGGCGTTTACTGAGAATACGGTCCAAATTATTATGCTCTTGATAGTCTTACGTAGTACAGTTTAAAGATCAGACCAATGAGAACAAAATGAAGAGGAGCTCGTGGCTAAATTAAAACAGCTGCACGGGCTGACCGAAGGTTAAGCTACGCTTTTCAATGTCAGTATGTGGATGGGTGACCATTCATAACATATCGAGTCTATCTCATTGACTGATAAAATGGTTCAAATTATTTTGCGCTTCAAAGGAATTATACATTTCTAGTAAGTAATAGTTTCATTTTGAAGATCAGACCATCATGATCGGGGTAGGTTTCAAAGAGCATGTCTCAGCCATTAACTGAGAAAATGGTTCAAATTATTATGCGCTTGATAGATTATACCCCTTACTTACTATAGTTTGGAGATAGGATCGTCCTGAACGAAGTAGGTTACAAACAACGTGTCATATCTGTTGACTAAGAATTGGGTTCAAATTATTATGCGCTTTACATAATTTATGTATCTCACGTACTAAAATTTGAAATTCAGACCATTGTGAACGAGTTAGCTTTTCAAACAGAATGTTTAAGCCATTAAATGAGAATACGGCTCAAATAAGAAAATTGCTACGGGCTCTTGGCTAAAGACTAACAACCGTAAGAAATCATATTAAGCCGTTGGTCCCGGCTGCCATATGTAGGTCTTTGACAGTTATTATGGGTAGTCAGTAGCCCGAATGTCTGACAGTCAGTCTTACCAAGGGGTTGTGGAAGTCAGATAGGCAGTTGCTCCATGTAAAATACTGGTATTCAGTTTATACTGGAATTTATTTTATTTATACTGGAAGCCGACCCCAATATAGTTGGGAAAAAGCTAGGCAGATGATGGTGACGTAGTACAGTTTGAAAATCAGACCATTTTGAACGAAATAGCTTTCAAACTGCATGTCTTAGCCGTTGACTGTTAATAAGGTTCAAATTATTATGCACTTGACAGGGAATTATACACCTTACGTAACTCAGTTTCAAAATCCGACCATCATGAACGAAGTAGCCTTACAACAGTATCTTAGCTATGAACTGAGAATACGGTTCAAATTACTATGCGCCCTTTGTTAACATTACCGAGCCTTGTAAGAATAAAATAGACTATAAAAGAATACTCTTTATTGTACACCATGAATACAAAAAAAGCTATATCTTCTTTACTCATCTTTAGTGCGAGTCCAGATGAGGTGTATGTAGCACTTAACTGGTATCCCATCAGGGCCCAATAGGTACATTCTGAACACATGCAAGCATTTCTCTCGTGTAACTACGTGAGAGTCGGGATACTCAAGGCGCCATTTTGCACACAGTCACGATCATAAATACCTTACGTTTAGAGACGCGAAATTTAAATGCGATTTCCTTGGGAACTAATATTAGATTGCAACTTTGAGAAAAGATCTAGACTTAGAACAATAAGAGTAAGGAGTATGTTCGTAGTATTTTTCTCTTTATTTATCCATACTAATATTATAAATGGGAAAGTGTGTGTGTCTGTTGTCCGTCTTTCACGGCAAAATGGAGCGACGAATTGACGTGATTTTTTAAGTGGAGATAGTTGAAGGGGTGGAAAGTACTTTTTGTCTCTTTCTAACCCCCCACTTCCTTCTTAAGCTGGTGGTATATAAATTACATTTTTAAGTATTACAGTATAAGTAAATATAAAAACAGTCAAAAATATAAAAAAAAAACTCTGATGACAGGAGCAGGGTCGAAGCTACCGGTTGGAACGTGGACGACAATGCGAGCCCTATCGAGAAGTACTGCCTTCTGTATAAGGCCTTTGATCTAACCGCGTAACTGTTTTATTATTACTAGCCTCGTCTAGCCTCCAGTGGTAGTGTCCATACAACCCGATTCCTACCTGCTTTCTATTGGAGGTTTAGAAAATTAATTTTACCGCCATTGATAAATAGCGTAGTCAATAGTGTCTACAAGTTCACCCAAAAGTTGACTGGTTACATGCATATGGCATTAAGTCCGCCTCTGTACAATATGTGTGCTTAAAGTGTTAAACAAAAAAATGGTCTAAGAAGCTTCGGAACCATAATTATGTGTGGATCGGGAAGATATACACTTCAACGTGTTTCGTTTTAAGGGACAAAGGTATATTTATTATCCTGACACCATCAACGAATCAATACTTTAAAAGAAATTCGCTTTTGAATCTTGATTTTAATGCAACTACGTACAAGTTTTTATGCTCGCGACTGTACGTGTTGGCACTATGTACTGAGCACGAACGCGGAGTCGTATCGTAAATGCGAATAATTTTAATATTGAAAATACTCGTTTCACACATAATACTCTAGTATTTATTAAGTTCATTCATATATAATCTATGTGTGAACTGCCTCGTTGACCTTGCTGTCTGAACTTGAGGTCCTGGGTTCGATTCTCGGGTCGAGGTAAGTGTTATTGGATTTGTCCATCTGGAATTTCTCAGTGGTAGTTCGGAGTCTGGGTTCATGCCCGGTTGATGGCAATAGGCTTGCCCCTATTACATGGGACTTAAACATAACTGGCTAAAGGTGGGTATGCTATTAAGTGAACTGTCTAACCCTTCGCGAAATACAGTCGTGATGTTTTATTGTTATATTATGTGTGACTCTAATTGGGTTCGTCACGTATATATTGAAAACAAAATAGTATCAATTTATTTGTTGGTTGTATTTTAATTGATTAGTTTATTTTCGATTATAAAAGTGTTCGAATCATGTATGTATTGTGTTCTCTGTTTCTTAAAATGTAGCGTACTGATGTCTGGTAAATAATTTAAGAATCACAAGCTTCGATTAGCTTTATCATTGTATTTTTTTTTGTTTTGTGTTTTTGACATTCGTTGATTTGATCTGACATTTATTTGTTTCTAATATTTGAATTATTTTTGTCATTTAATTCTTTTTTTTTTGTTAATCAATCAGTAAAATTGACAGTTCAAATTGTGTGTGTTTGAATCTAATATGGATATTATTATTTTATTGTTTGTATTAATTTATTGTGATTTCATCATTTATGAACATGGCGGGGTATACGAGCTAAACCATTGAAACTGTTGGACCCGTCTATCATTTATAGACCTTTGATAGTCGTTACGGGTCGTCAGATGCCTGAAAGTTTGACAACCAATCAAACTAAGGGGTACCGTGTTACCTAGCAACTAGTTGTGGAAGATCGACTGCTTATTTCAAGCAGTTGCTCCATGTATATAGTGGTATTTAGCTGCATCCAGTCAAAATCAAAATCAAATCAAAATTCATTTATTCAAATTAGGCTGAGAATCAGCACTTTTTGAACGTCAAAAACGTTTACATAAGACAGACCCCCAAAACGCCCACCCTTCACTTAGACTGGACCCCGAGCCTGACATACTTAGGAAAAAGTGAGACAGATGATAGGTATACGAGTTAAGCATAGCGTTTAACAGCTTTATATTAGGTATCATAGACAAGTTTTAGTTTAGTTTTACTTCTTGTCGTTAGTTAGGTACTAGTCATCTTTTTTTTCTTTTTTAACTTATGTTTAAGGTACAAAAATAGCCTTGTAACAGAATGTCTGCTAACAGCTAGTTATTTTGTTAAAAACGAAATGGGTAGTTATAGTAGGTAAGGGTAGTAATTATAAAAATATTGTATTCTAAGAAAATAATGTAACTATACATATTATACTGTTGTTGTTTTTCGAGCTATAATCTATTTCCATAAAGATACAGTATCCGTAGCTGAGTGGTTGTATAACTCAAAAAACAATCAATGGATGACTTTGAAATTTTTACACATTATTGTATATAATATTACCAACCACCAACATATATTTTCTCCTTCTCTATCAAGTCCATCCAAAGGTTGTCTGTAAGAGATCGCTTTTAGAGATAAAGCCGTCCATTGTAACACCCTGTGTAGCGCTTAAAGTCATTATTTGCAAGTTGTCAAGGTGTACAATGAAGAGTATTCTATTTTATTCTATTCTTACTGTTTATATTTATAAGATTTTATGTATTAATAATTGAATTGAGTTGTGTCTAAGTGTGGGTTAACACAAGTGTATAAGTGTATGAAAATGTGCTAAACACTGTATAATATGTATCTTAGGTGGTAAATAAGTAACTTGTAAATTATATTTTGAAACACGAGATGCAAAAAAGTCGGTATTTGTCTTCAATGTTAGCTACTTTACAAGGTACAATAAAGAGTTTTTATTCTATTCATCATCCTCTTGCCCTACCCAATTTTCAATTCAAATTTCAATAGAGTATTCTATTCTTTAATAGAAGAGTATTTAGATATGCTTTTTATTCCCAAGTTCCCATGGAAACAGGAAATTCAAAGTGTTTTACTAGGTTCAGACAAAACAATTTGAAAAAAACAAAAGACTGAGCCACTGTGAAGCGTAGCCGGGTTTATCTTGTAAATAATAAATGAAGAATTGGTTTATGTTAAATCTAGTTTCTTTAAAAAGATAAGATAGCAAAGTAGCTTTAAGCGTACCTTTATAAGCAAAGGGGTTAATGTACATTTCTCAGCTTCATTTATACTACTCGTAATATTATATAAATGTGAAAATAACTCTGTTTATTCGTAATCTTTTCACGACTAAACGACTGATCGGATTGTAATGAAAGGCAAGGAAATATAATAATATCTTGGGGAAGGACATATAATAGTTTGTCTGCATTCGTGATAGCCAATATTACGCAGATGAAGTCACGAGTAAAAGCTAGTTGTTAATAATTTAACATAGACAACACAGCGTCTTCATTCAGATTTTTGTTGTAGCCGTTCCTTATTCATTACTACTAGTCTTGCCAACACCTACTTAGCAAATTTTGTGCCAAGAGTTCACGTCAAGAGTGCAACGGGTGGGCATCGAACCCACGACCTCTCACTTACTAGTCCACATTTCAGAGCCAATCACACTTATGAAATTGATCTCGTTCAGCGCCTTTAAACCAAGTTCGAGAGCTGTCAGTGTCTCTATGAGTAATAATACCAGCCTGTTACTGTCCCACTGCAAGGCAAAGGCCTCTTTTCATGTAGAGAAGGCACTAGTAGTAATCACCATGTTTGCTTAAGGCAGGTTGGCGATTTCAGACTTATATTTATACGAAGACATTCACGGTGGACAAACGGATACCATGAGTTCAGTTCATGATTATGGACACACATTGGAAATTTTCGTCAGTTATTAGTAAATTCCACATTTTTTTTTTTTTTTTTTTATTATTTAAAAAAAAAACGTTGCCCCACACTAGGAATTTCTCCTGTATCATGGGTGCATTTACAAACATTTAAACTCACATACACAAACAGCCAGACCCGGAACAATTACCTGTAGGTCATACAAATAATTGTTCCGTGCGGGGATCGAACCCAACACGCGGCGCAACAGCCGATGGCTCAACCACTGCGCCAACCGTGTCGTCGAATTTTCTTCTTATGTTTTGTTTTAATATTTAATCTGTATTTATTTATTAGAGACGTAAGTTATTATTAGCTTTTTAATTCTCTTTTTAATCTCGGTGGGTTAAATAGATGTGATTGAGAGAGATTTCCTCATGACTTTTTATTGTTTTAAAAAACAAATGAGAAAAATAAATACGTGAAAATGAAGAAAGAACTGATGTAAAATTTCAACAATGGGGAGTCCAGATTCATGTACTGCGCTCATGATAGCCGTTTGGGTGTCGATATCCCTCCACCCAGAAGATGGAGAATTTCTTTGTTATTGGGTATGAAAAATCTAAAACTACCAACTGGTAGTTTTAGAGTTTACATATAGTTTAGGATTTGAAAGCATATTTTTTGCGTTTCACAGTCAAATCTCTGAGAAAGGCTATTTAACATCACGCTACGCCTCTAGGGTACTCCCTAGAGGCGTAGCACCTACTGGTGAACCCGGAGGGTTAGTACTCATTATAAAGGCCAGGTATCCTCGCGATGTTTCCTTCACCGATGTTAACTATGTCACCACTGTTGTCGAATTTATTGACTATAGTATTTCTTACAGTTTTTTTTTTTAATCTGTATTTTCATTATGCTGAGATATCTACATACATATATATAAATGAATCCCTATTTCCCTTGATCACGCCATATTTAAAGAATGACTTTACCGATTTCATTCATCTTTTTTGTTGTAAGTTTTTTTTATACTTTGCAGGTTCTTGCATAAAGACAAATCAAGACAATTGCGCAGAAAATTGGAAATTGTCAGTTAACTTAAGGACTATTTTAACTTCACGCGTCTCATGAAAGTGAATTTTAAACACGGGTAACACCGCGGGTGTACCTAGTCAATTGTTAATAAATAGATTTCTATTTGTAAATGTACTTGTTAGTCTACGTTTTGACGTTCAAAGAGTACTGATTCTCAGCATAATTTGAATAAATTAATTTTGATTTTGTTAATATGTAGTTGTTTTTTCGTTTGCATTTCCTGTGTGTCCCAAATGAACCTTTTTCTTTCTTTGCTCCTTTTATAGTTTGCTCATACTCAGTTTAGATGGCCTTACTCTGTTTTATTGGCGAAATTCACCCTTAACAGTTGAACCACTGGTACTAAAATCCTTGTTACTGCGTAGTCGATTCAGCCTCATAGTCTAAGAAGGCAGCTCGTAAAATAGTTCTTTATACTGAGGTTGTTAGGTCTTATTGTCTCATGTTATTAGGTATATGAATACAAACGTTTGCGTGGTTTCTGTACACACTTTCATGTACCACTAGCTGTTCCCGTGACCTTGTCCGTGTGGGTTAAATTCCACTAACATGGATTTTCTTTTTTATTTACGGAACACTAATTATAGTTTTAAAATAAAAGTAGCGTATGTTACTTCTTAAAACATTAGGTTTCTGCCCGTGAAATTAACTTCATAATTGAGATTAGCCAAAATAAACAAATGGCCAGCTAAAAAATAAAAACAAATGATTTTGGTTAACTACCATAAATACTGACACTGCCTGTCTGTACTTTTAATAAAAAATTCTTTTTTTTTGCGGAACACTTAGGTATATTATTGTTCTAAATTAAAACAAGCCTAAGTTGCTTCTTATAACATTAGCTTTCTGACCGTGATATTAACTTTATAGTTAAGATTAGCCACAATAAACAGACAGCCAGCTCAAAAATTTAAAATATATTTTTTGGTTAACTACCTGTCTGTACTTTCATAATATGCATTTAGTAAAAAACCGTTACTTTTACATTACAAACACACACTTTAATGTTTTGTGTTCACAGATAGCAAGATAATAGGTATACTTTTAAACTCATGTGTCTACGTACACGGTACTTATTGTTTTGCTAAGAACGTTTAGTTAGAATATAAGGAAAATTCTATCGGGGAACCGGCTGGTAGTCAAGGAAATATGTACATACAGTTTTCTTTTACTGCAAGCCCTGTGCTTCACGGAATTTCCCATAGGCAAAAAGTGACTAAGTCTTTGCAAACTTTCATCAACTATGTACATACATTACTCGCTTACGGGATTTTTTTTCAAATAATATGAGTACTGCTTATTTATGTTATTAAAGGAACTTTTGTGCAAGATTGAATGATTGTTGATGACCTATGCGCAGCGGACGAAGGATAAAACAAAAGAGTTGCGAGTAAAACATTGAGCATTTAAGAAATTAATTTTACAGTCAGGTTGTATGTACCCGTGACTTCGTTCGCGTGGATTTCGTTCTACTCCCTTCGAACTGTAACAGCCCCTTCACCCCCTTTTAATAAAAATAAAACATTTTTTTTTTCCCACAAGCATAAGTTCTTTTAACATTACAAATAGACACTTCAATCTTATTTATTTGTACATAGATAAAAATGAGGCGTATTATATCCATCTACCAAGCTACGCTCAAATATCGGAGTCTGCGTCTTGCGAAGTAGCTGCTTACGAGCAGCATAATCTCTTAGGCGCACTCATTATACTCTCCGAAGAATGGCCTGTTTGTCTCAGGACTAGCGACTGAGATTATGGGAGGGGCAACTTGTGTATAGAGCATTTTTTACTAAGGTTTTTTAGAGGAGCTACGAAATTGTAAAGTCTAAAGAGGGTAAGACTGGGTTTTAAGCGATATTCTTTACGGAGTAATAGGAGGTAGAGGATCCTGGTCAGAGGGGCAATTTTCGTATTTTTAAGAACGCTGACATTTAAATGTCAGTCTCAATCTGTCAAAAATATGTCTTTGTTTTTGACAAGGTTTTGACATTGATTGAGATGAGATTTCGAATAGATTTTGTAATTTCTCAGTAGCAGCTCGGAGTCTGTATGTGTGCCCAGTTGATGGCAATAGGCTCACCCTCTTTTACACTCCCCCCGACCCTTTGCTCGATCCAGCCTGCGTAGGTGAGCCAGTAAATGATTAAACTAGTCCCTTAATAATGTATCTATAAGATCCAGCCCGTGCCTTGCTGTCCTCTCCCAGCGACGTCCTAGCGAGCTCGTACCCCGCAGGGGGTGCCCTTAGCGATTAGTCCCTTAGCTTTTAAGTTTTTAAGCCTTGGTTGGAGGCCTTAATTTCTAATTAAGTCCCCACTGGAAAGTTCGGTTATGCAGTAGATATAAAGATAAACTGCGAGATGCCCATTCCAAAAAAAAAAAGGGAACTATGGGTGTATTGTAGGTACACTTCTGCTCAACCATTCTGTGAATACAGGCTTGCTGTTTGTTATGTTATATCAGTATTCAGCAACATCCGGTTAGACTGGAAGCCACACCCCACATAGTTGAGGAAGGCTGAACTTTACTAAAAACAATTAAAATTTCATCGCGTAGGTAAGTAACCTCGTTCTATGAATTAGATAGGTACCTTTTTCGTTCCTATTTTGTTTTAATAACAATTGTAGTGTTAGTATTTGTTTGAATTTAACTATTACCTATCATTTTAGGCACCTTAAAATAGTACACATTGCTTTGTGTAATTATCTTTGTACTCAAACTAATATGTGGGTATGGTACTAAAAATTTCAGCGTGTATTTTATTTACTAAACGTAACAGCTAATATTTACATTGAAGATACATTAATTGATTGGTAAAAGGTACCAGGTCACAGGTTTTATGTATAAACCAATTTTATAAGATTACATAGCGATTACATATACAAACAAGGCGTATTTACATATCATTAGTATCGTTTGTCAATGATATAGCAATTCAACAAATAGTAAAGATTATTTTTTCTGTTTAAATAATGTTTCCGACCCCAAAAGGTCGTGTGAGTCATCATCTGCTTATATATATAAAATATAAGCAGATATATTAATATATCTCTTATCATATCAAACTATGTTCGGGTCGGCTTCCAGTCTAGCTGGGTGCAGGTGACTACTAGTATTTTACATGAAGAGACTGCATTGACGACCTATGTGGCCCAGCGGGCAACGGTCCGTCTGCGACCCAGGAGGTTGCGGGTTCGATTCCCGCCTTGGGACAAATGTTTGTACGATCTTACAACATTTGTTCCGGGTGTTCTAAAAAAGTATCGTTCTATGTAATATATTGTATTAAGTAAATTAGTCATCTAGTACCCCAAAACACAAGCTCTGCTTAGCTTGGGGCTAGATGATGCTGTGTGGATTGTCCAGCATTATTTATTTATTTATTATTATTTATTTGTATAATCTGATCTCCACAACCTAGTTACTGCGTCATTGGATACACTCTAATAAGACTGGTGGTCAGGCTTTCGGGCTTCTAATTATCCATTACGATTGTCAAAGGTCTATAAATGGCAGTCAAGACCAACGGCTTAACATGAATCCCTGTTATGATGTTAACCCATCCACGAACCGACCTCGGCCAGCGTAGTTTAAGATTCAAATGACCTGTGCAGTGTTGCAGTTTCTACAAAAACTCAACGCAAGAAAACCATCACGGCACAATAACACATTCTTGCATATCAAAACCTCTATAGTAACACCACAAGAACCTATGAATATTACAAAATCCAATGAATATTTATTCGTAATAATTTAACTATGAAATGGTAATTGCCCCGGTCCTAAGCAAACAGATTCCTATTTTGATTACACGACTGTTTAAGCAAATAAACTCTGATAACAAAATGTGTTACTGGATTTTTGGCTTTACTTTTGTAGGTATTACTTTTACACCCTACACACAACACACACACCGTTGTGTGGTACATAACATACATTATTGGTGTTTTGTGTGATTATGTGGTATATAACATACATTTGACGATCTATGTGGCGCGGCGGGCGAGGGTCCGCCTGCGACGCAGGAGGTTGCGGGTTCGATTCCCGCCTCTGGACAGATGTTTGTACGATCTACAAAGATTCGTTCCGGGTGTGTATTAAGTATATCAGTCATCTAGTACCCATAACACAAGTTCTGTTTAGTTTGGGGCTAGATGATGCTGTGTGGATTGTACAGCATTATTATTATAACTGGTGAAATGTGGGTGTAATATAGGAAAGCCTCGGCCTAACCGTTCGGGGATTACGGGCATGATGTTATGTATGTGTATTCTTCGAGCTTTTGTTTAAGAAAAGCGGGAATTAAAAAAAAGATGGATGGATGTGTAACATCTAAATTAATGGTTAATGAAAGGCTTTTTAAGTATTTATTTATAATTTACTTTGCATTATATTGTATAGATTGAAGTTCTTCAAAGTTATCAGACAGATGTGTTGCTGGGGAGTTTGTTTCTCCACTTCTTCTTCCCAGCAAAACACTAGGAAGTGGTGAAGGGTGGGCGTTTTGGGGGATACTCTTATGTAATTTTTGAAGTTTAAAAAGTGCTGATACTCTAAGTTGAATAGATGAGTTTTGATTCGATTTTGATTTTGAATTAAAGCAAACCAATATAAATAATAAAGATTGTATCTATAGTTATTTCCTACGATATGGCATGCAAAAATAATTCTCATAACTACGTACTTCTAATTAAATCTAATTGGTTACAAGTTTTCAGCTTGTAGTTTATTATTTAAATTCTTAATTGTTATAAAACTAAATGTTTGTAAATAAAAACACATAAAACATTATTTAAACTTAAAATAACAAGGCTATAGAGTATAATTATGCAAAAAATCTGATAAAGTAATGTAAGATTTTGCAATTCGAAAGGACGTAAATGTTTTTTTAGTAAATCTTATTACACAAATTCTACTGTACGTGTGTACGTCGCTGAACTCCTCCTAAACGGCTGGATCGATTTGAATGCATTTTTTTATGCGTTTGGGTGCTCTGGATCACAATTGGACCCGATTGGTGGCCCTGTACGGGCTGGATGACGTCTGTTCAGTCCGCTAGTATATATAAATTTTCTTTCTTTCTTAATGTATGCCCTGAATGAGCTAGGTACATACGCCAGCGCATCTAGCTACCACAAACTGTCAAATTTTCCCAATAAAACATGAACCTCATTCTTTTGTGATAAAATTGCTAAACTATCAAAGAAATTTGACAGATTGGGGTGGCTTGAGGTGCTGGTCTGTGCACATTTACCAGTTCGTCAAATTTCAATTTGTAATTGCCTGTCAAGAACAATCGATCAACTTGTAATTATACTGTAATTATATTTAAATCAATGTCTGGGGGTGAAGGAAATTATTTTGACGATATCCAGAAATACAATGAATGATATTAACCTAACCTAACCTAACATGAATCAAGAAGTCTTTATTAATGGTGACGTATCTAATTTAGGTCATACTAAACATAACTTAACATCATGCCTGTAATCCCTAAAGGGTTGGGCTGAGTTGTACCTAAAATAAACACCCAAATTATGCAGCTATGTTTAAAATCTTATGAAGTAGGGGGTGTGCCTATCGCGATCACAACCAGTCACGAATCTAGACTCCGTGGCACTTCTGGGACATTCCACTTCGCCAGGCCCGGGAATCGAACCAAAGTCCTCACGCTCAACAGTAGCCCTCGCGACCATTGGACTAACGTGGTTATCCACTACCATAATCTCAATAACCATCTACTTATATAAAAAAGAATCCCTGTTTCCCATGGTCACGCCATAACTCGAGAGCGACTTTACAAATTGCAATCGTCTTTTTTTTAAAGTTTCCTAATTCTTTGTGAAAGGGAAAATTAAGACAATTGCGCAGAAAATTTCAGAAAACATAAGGACTATTTTAAATTCGCGCATTTGACAGTTTTTAAACTGTAGATAACACCGTATAGCGCAGCTTGTCAATGAATAAATCCAAGAAGGTTCTAATGCTCTTATTACCTTAACGCTCGTACCTTCTCTATATCGAAAGAGACAATTTCGTTCCCCTGCACTGGGACTATACCCGACGGATAAAGGCAGAGTCCCACTCAATTCGTGTTCACATCGTAACTACCCGTATCAGACTGTAAATCTTTTAGTACTGATCTGCATACTCACTGCAGTGCGCTCTGCGATACAGCACTAAAACCTCTTTTGGGAAGCTTCTGCGCTTTGCATGTAAAATCTTAGTATCTAGATTCTTTGAGGAAATTGGAGACAAGGCTATATGGTGGTCTCATCCATAGGAATATGCTTTTAGAAGGTGTCCAAAGATATTTTAGAGTTAAAACTATAAAATGGTTTGAAGGAAGATGTAGTGACAACATTGTTTAAGAGTATGCTTAGATGGTTCGGACTCGTCCCAAGGATACGGGTAAATGAAAGGCGTAAATATTAGGCAGATTTCAGTGGAAACGGGACTAGGGGACAGTGGATAGGGGATGCCCTAGAAGGACCTTATTGGTGATGATCTTCAGAAAAGGAAGGTTATAACCAGAATGCCTGTGTAATCAGAACATGTAAGACCATAAACGAATCAAAAGAAGTATGTATGGATCGTAGCAGGTAGTATTCTGTAGTTTCTCTATATCACCATGAGGAATAGGCGTGAGTTTATGTATGGTTGTACAGACTATATTGACTAAAGAATAGGTACTGATCCGTGTAGGTCTCAAGTCGCGAACGATAATGATGAACTTATGGGCCTCAGTTCGTTTCCCGGGTCGCGCAAAGTGTTATTGGGTTTTTCCATCTGGAATTTTCAGTAGTAGCACCCTGGTATCTGGATGTGTGCTCGTATTGTGGCAATAATTACACATCACTTAAACATACGAGTACGTAGTGTCATGTTAGCTGTAATTATTATTATAGATATACACCTCTTTATAACCCTAAGTAATGGATCAACTAGGTTTCCATATAACTTGGTATCTATTTAAGTAAAAGTTGTGAGTTTTTGTCAAAATTGGTTGAAATCATTACAAAAAATCACTGCACTTTTTTAAATTACTCTTTTATAAGCCAAACCGCCTGTCAGCCAACGGCTGTTTGACTATCTCTTCTTATTTTAAATATAAATAACTGTTTATCTTATAGTATGCCAGTAACTTTTTAAACATCAAGAAGGTTGTAAGGTTCTACAGTACCCACCCAAGCCACTCCTTAATAAATTATCTATCAACGACAACCTCGCAAACACCCATTTAGTTCAAACTAATAAAAATCTGAAATTGTAAGGCCAGGCCAGCATTTAGCCCACAAGTCATTAAGAAAATAAACCGCTGGAACGTTATTAAAAAGCTGAATAGGAAGATTTGATGTCTTTAAAATATATTTTACATTCAAGGAAGCCTTGCCTTGTCAATTAACGCCTTTGTGTTACCACTTATTGTTAAAGGTAACCAAGTTAATTGTTCGTGGATCTTCAAAATTAGTGACGTTTTTGTGTTGCTTAGTTACTTATTGTTCGATAATAATCTGGAGGTAGGTGTATCTATTTTATAGTGAAACTAGCTGTGTCCGCGACTTAGTCCACGAGGCATATGGCCAAAATATCATGGGATTTGTTTTTTTACGCGGAAACCCTAATTCTTAAAAAAAAAACTAACTATCTCTAAAAAAAGTATCTTCTTAACACATCAGTTGAAAGGCCTGTCGAAATTGGTTCTGACTTTATTAATTACTCCAAAACAAACAGACAGGCAGGCAGACAGACCAATCAAGAACATTTTTTTTGGTTCTACTACCGTAATGTATAAACTTCCGTATTCATTTACGAAAATACTGTTATTTTGACATTACAAACACTTTAAACTTTATTTATTTGTACTTTACAGTTGATGTTCTTTGTTAATTAAAACTTCTTGAAACATCCATGCTTGGTTTTGATGTTACATAAATATAGAGAATTTCATTACTTAGTAGGTAGTTTGAAGCCCGGAAGTCTGAAAATCTTGTAACCGGATATTGCGTTATCCTGTTACTAGGTGGTGGAAATCAGATCAGTAGGCGACCCATGTAAAATACTGATACTCAGCTGCATCCGGTTACAGTGGAAGCCGACTTTTACAAAGTTGGGAGAACGCTAGGCAGATGATGGTGATGAGAGGATTTAATTAATTTGGTTCTTAGCTTCGTTGGTACTCAACGAAGCGTGTTAAGATATCTATGGGGACACCACCCTCATGCGCTCAGTATAGTAAATCATCATCATCCTCTTGCCCTTACCCCATTTTAATTGGGGTCGGCGCAGCATGTCTTCTTCTTCCATACATCTCTATTTCCCGTCATCTCAGAAGTCACTTCCTTCTTAGCCATATCAACTTTCACACAATCCATCCATCGTTTCCTGGGTCTCCCTCTACTCTTGTAACCCTCTACATTCATACTCAAAACTTTCCTCACAACATGATCCTCATTGAACTAACTAATTTTAATGTCACCATTCGTAGGTAAGTTGGTATCCTGCGTTTGTGTTGTGTTTTTGGAAAAAATGATTATTGTCACCCGCACATAAAGTTCAGTTTACAACTTCAACATTTTGTATGACTTCTTTAAAAGTATAATTCATTCTGAATTCTACTTAGTTGACAATGATCTAAAGTTGATATTTGTTTAAGTGGAAATTACATCAATTGGACAATATGTAAATTTGAATATGGAATAGTAGAACTACCACGAACATTTTGATTTCAACATAAATCTTTTAAATCAAATTGTGAACGAAAAAAAGTCTACTCGTATTATTACCAATAGTGTCCTTAAAGAATCTGATTGGTCCGAAAGTTGGATTACTCAAAAATACTGGACATGTATTTTTTCTTTTGTCACGTAAACCAAAAATGACGACGATATAGTGCGTTGAAATTGCGCATGACGTCACAAGCCCCTTCTCCTGAACTTTGATGTGCTATATCATTGTCACTTTTTATTTAATTAAGTAAGCAAAAAATACGTGTCCAATATTATTTGGTAATCTTAATGACGGACGAAATAGACTTAATATATTTTTACCTAGGAAACATCCCTATTGATTAGGCATCGGATACAAACTCGGAACCACCTTGAATTCATATATTGTGAAGTTTTTGACTTCTTATTCGCCACGCCTGTATTCCCAGATGGGTTGGACAGAGGTGTACATACAGTAGACATACACATTTCAACACTTTTGTTTTTTTTAGTGTGTAATAGAGATTGAACCTATTGCCATCAACTAGACACATATACAGACTCCGGGCTACTATTGAGAACTTCCTAGTAAAAATATCAATAAGACATATTGCTCGACCTGGGAATCGAATCCAGGACCTCATGCTTAGCAGTCGCGTTTGCGACTATTTACGGTTTTTCTATGGTGGTAAATTATTGTATTATAAATTATGTTATTAAATTAGTGCGGTATTAATAAGTAAGTAATAAATAAATAAAATAATAGTAGTAAGAAATAAATGGATAAAGATTAGTCTCATAAATCAGTCACAATGAAAACCTTCACGATGATTGACAGAACTGATTTCATCTTACTTCATTCTTTCGCTCAACTTAAAGGGACAACGAAGTAACATCTGCTAACTGCAGAAATTAAGCAAAGTTTTCATTGAATTAGCTTCAGGATCTTAATTAGCAACGGTATTCTAAATCTTATCTGAAACTTTCAGTTCTACACGAATCCAGTTAAACTTTTAACTAATTTAACTTTTTTGAAAGAATGCAACTTACCTATATTGTCTGTGTAGCTTGTAGCTATATATCCTAACTTCTAATCTTAATATATATATTTCTTGTGTGCGTGTGTATGTGACTGAACTCCTCCTAAACGACTGGACCAATTTTGATGAAATTTTTTGTGTGTGTTCGTGGAGATTCGAGAATGGTTTAGATTTACAATTGGACCCGGTAGGTGGCGCTGTACGGGCAGGACGACGTCTGTTCGGTCCGCTAGTATACATATAAAATTCTCGTGTCATGGTGTTTGTTATTAAACTTCTCCGAAATGGCTCGACCGTTTTTCGTGAAATTTTGTGTGCATCCCCCTAAATTTTAAGGGTGGGTAACTCCGAAATTTTATTTTTTACTTTTTAGACAAAAAAAATGATTTTATTTTTTTTGTGAATCAATTTTTCACCACCAACTATCACCAACTCTTATAATATGGAAAAACTGCTGGGTCAGCTATTAATATTATAAATGCGAAAGTACGTTTGTTTGTTACCTTTTCACGCCTAAACCACTGAACGGATTTCGATACAATTTGGCAGAGAGATAGATTGCACCCCGAGGAAGGACATAGGCTACTTCTTATCAACAACAAACCACGGGTGAAGCCGCGGGCGGAAGCTAGTTAATTATAGAATTAACATCCGCTTGTATTACCTGAAGGGTTTGGGTATGGCAGAGGTCCACCCACATTTTCCTCGTTTAATGTCCCATGAAATAGGGGATAGCCTGTTACCATCAGCAGGGAACAGCACCGGACTGTGGGCAGCTAACTAATTTTCCCGACCCGGGTATTAAACCCAGGATCTCACGCTCAGCAGTAACACCAACACAACTGTTTGAATTAGTTGACCCAATATTTCAGTATCATATTTGTTTTGCCTAGTTCGATTCTTAATCAGAAGCAGCATTTATCAATCTAAGGTGAAGGTACGTTTGCTGTGGTGAATGCTGGTGCTGTAGATGGGTCCATTACATATCGAGATTCTTTCTTGTCTCGGAAAACACGAAAAGCCGTTGGCTCGGCTGTCATTCGCAGAACTTTGATAGCAGTTACGGGTAGTCAGAACCCCTAAGGCTGACAACTAGTCTTACCAAGGGGTATCGTGTTGCCGAGTAACTGAGTTGTGCAAGTCAGATAGGCATTCTTTCCGTGTAAAATACTAGTATTCAGTTGCATCAAGTTTGACTGGAACTTCAACATAGTTGGGAAAAGGCTAGGCAGATGATAATGTTTATTTATATATATAATTTGGATAGAACAAATAATATTATAATTTAAAAAATCTGGTTGAGGAATCATGAGATAAAATAACGTACCAATTAAAAGAAAGATGTTGTCTCAAAAGTTCAAAAGAGTATCTGTATTTGGATAGTTTGGTCCCGATGAGAGGATGAATGACAAGTGACTTACCAAAAGTATAACGCAGATGGCAGATATATGAACATAAACGAAGCAAAAGGGGTACGGATAGTAACAGCTGACGTTCTGTAGTTTCTGCCAACCCCCATGGAAATAAGGCACAATGTTTCGTTACGTTGTTATACGAATTCATGTTTCTGCCGGGTTTACTGACCTCTGAAGAGGTACGTTTATTTTAATTTTAATTAAGCGAATTAATTACCACAACCTTAGCCCAGAACTTACAACAGGGCATTGCTCTTTACCCAGTTATTCTCAACAAGTTACCGTAAACTGAGCATCTTACTAAGTACATAGGCTAAGTTTCGGGCACATGGACTAAGTAAGTACTAATATCAGAATTATGAACATTAAGTTACCTGACTTACTGCTCCGGGGAGTTTGCCCAAACTACACTACCTACTCATAGTATAACATCTCGCCTGTATTCTCTAAGGGTTGGGCAGAAGTGCACCTATAGCAACACTCACATTTCGCCAGTTATGTTTAAGTCCCATGTAATGGGGGCGAGCCTATTGACTACAACCGGGCACAAATCCAGAATCCGGGCTATTTATGACAAATTTTTGTTGGACAAAACTTGAACTTGAACATTGCCCAACATTATAAAATAAATTTGGGTCTTTCACCATCTAAAAGAAACAATTGAATGGTGAAATAATAAAAAAAGAATCAGAAGCCCATGAATTAAAATTGACCTTGTAGAATAAAACAAAAAATGTTTCTTATATCGTTTTTGTACGAATGAAATCGCAATTATCATCATCTTCCTGTCCTTATCCCAATTTATTTGGGGTGGGCGCAGCATGGCTTTCCCTCATACATCCCATTTCCATCTCCATACTCCTACCTAGTCAAACATCTTCTATACAAATGATTAAAATGTGGCGCGGAGGGCGAAGGTCTGCCTGCGACGCAGGAAGTTCGATTCCCGCCTTGGGACAAATGTTTGTACGATCGACAAAGATTTGTTGCGGGTGTTTTGGGTATTTGCTATGTATAATAAAAAATATCTATCTATGTAATGTATTGTATTAAGTATATCAGTCATCTAGTACCCATAACACAAGATCTGCTTAGCTTGGGGCTAGATGATGCTGTGTGGATTGTCCAGCATTATTTATTTACTTATGCCAACAAAAATAAAAAATAAATGTTATCAGTGTGTCGGTCTATCTGTATGTCTATTTGTTTGTTGGGCTTTCACTGACAGATAGGTAATGTTATAAAGAGTAACTTAGTCCATTTTTATTTTTACAAAAGCATTATTGTTCTGCTCCAAAAAATGTATCCATGTAGTCGTGAATTAATTAAGAATTAAGTAATAGTTAATACCTTATTTGTGTATTAACTCCGAGAAACATTTCCGAACACAATAACTACCTACAATTTTGTTATTATCAAGAGCTTATTAGCCCAAAAATTATAGCGAAAATAATCAAACAATATTTTATCGTACATCTAAAGCTATGTTTGCTGGAATTAGTTATTATTTTGGTATAACAGTAACATATTGACCTTGTCTAGACATTATTAGATTTGTGTAGTATTAAGGGTGATGCAAACTTGACTTTCGATAGCACAGAAATCGAATTACGGTAATAGAATTGTAATGGTATCGAAAGGCTACCGAGAACGGTGACGATAAATTCAATCAATAACTATGGCAATTGAACCCCACACTTCAAAAGATTTATCTATTACTAGCTGTAACGCGCGGTTTTACCGCTCCACATCCCTATTCTTGAGAAAGGATATTCTCAAGAATAGAGATGTGTCCTAGGTAAAAATATAATAAATCTATTTGGTCCGTCAGTTATATTATCGAAAAATATTGGACACGTATTTTATGCTTACTCAAATCAATAAAAAGTGTCAAAGGTATAGCACGTCAAAGTTCAGGAGAAGGGGCTGGTGACGTCACTTTTACGTAAAAGTGTAGCACGGTGTGACGTCACTCGAAATTTGAACGCACTATATAATATCGTCGTCATTTTTGGTTTACGAAACAAAAGAAAAAATACGTGTCTAGTAAATAGTGAGTAAACTAACTATCGGGCCAAACAGATTTTTAAGCACACTATTGAGCTATCGGCTGCAAAAATAGTTTTTCAAATCTGACTGGTAGTTCCACAGATTATCGTATCCAAATGTGTGTTTAAGAGAAGGTAAGAAACAAATTCTTCACATTTATTTTGTTAGTCAGGATCTGATGACGGTACTGTGGTACCTGGAGAAATCGAGGGAACTCTTCAAATATAGACACGCCTATGGCGATTCGGGTATTTTTGATAGTAAAAATATAATATATAAATATAAAATATAATTGATAGTGAAAAAGTATTCAACCAATGCCGAATATTTTTACTATCTAAGCTAAGCCGTGGATTAGTCGATACTTAGCTATAGGTTAGTTCAGGCTACACAATAATATAAAGCATATTATGGAAAATATTATATCGTTCAAAAATATCGCTCAGCATACATTTTATATGGACACGTTCACACAACGCTACGCTATAAAGTATTCAAGAAATGACGCAATATGCTATAATATATAGCGAAATAGTATGGCATAGTCTGAATTCCGCTTTAGACCTTTCTTTACAGGAATTGTAGACTGTGTAGGATGTGTTTGTATATTGACGTAAAACACATAACCCTCTTATTAAAATTGTGCCGTCTAGAATACATACCTAATTATGACGGCAAGCTTTATTAATTCAGATTTGTGTGGTAGCCATTTGCAGCTCAAGATAGCGCCCTCCACGTTAACGGCTGATGAGATTTTCATGCTAATACTAAATTATATTAGTAAAGTGTTAAACTTTGAACCTTTATTGCAAAACAGAATATTTAAGTGTTGAATGTGTGGGATTGGAATAGTCGTTTGCTTTAAGTACATAATGGCGAGTACTGTGATTTAAGAAGGCTGTGTTTGCGATTTATTTGAGACTAGCTTTTGGCCGCGGCTTCGCTCGCGTTAGGAAGTGGGGGGTTAGAAAGAGACAAAAAGTAGCCTATGTCACTCTCCATCCCTTCAACTATCTCCACTTAAAATCACGTCAATTCGTCGCTCCGTTTTGCCGTGAAAGACGGACAAACAGACACACACACTTTCCCATTTATAATATTAGTATGGATTTTAAGGCGGGGTATACTTACACCTTAATAATCAGTCATAATCTCAATAGCCTGGTTGGTCTTGTGGTGGCAAGAGCTACTGCTGAGCGTGAGGTCCTAAGTTCAATTCCTGGGTAGTGCAATGTGTTATAGGGTTTTCCATCTAGAATTCTTCAGTAAAAGCCCGGAGTCTGGATTTGTTCCCGGTCAGTGGAATTAGTCCGTCATGTATATGCCAAAATTGCTAAAATCGCAAATATGAATCTAATCGCCAATATAACAAAAAATAATCGTATGAGTGAGACTTTGTTAAAAAAAACCTGAATAGATTTTATCTAACGACATCTGTTTCTTTAAAAAAAAATAAAGATGGGCCGGTAAAGCAGACACAGCAGGGCAAGTTAAATTTTAGATTCCGCCAACCACACGCACTTAGTATAAAATAGCTTGAGTTACCACTCACTATTATGAAAAAAAACGAAAGAATTCATTCGCAAATGTCTCTCACTTGTATTTGATTGTTCTCTTAACCGATTTCACAAACACTACAGTCATCAACTGCCTAGCCTTTACCCAACTATGTTGGGGCCGGCTTCCAATCTAACTGGGTATAGATTAATACCAGTATTTTACATGAAGCGACTGCCTATCTGACCTCCACAATCCAGTTACTGGGCAACACAATACCATTCGTAAGACTGGTTGTCAGACTTTCGGGCTTCTGTGTACAACTGTCAGAGATCTACACATGGCAGCCGGGACCAATGGCTTAACGCGCTGTCCGAGACACGACGGTGCGGTCTAGATACATTACATATCATAACCCCTGCGTGTGTGTGGCAGCACGACACACCGTAATTAATGGTCACCCATCCACGGACTGACCTCGGGAAGCGGAAGCTTAACCTTTTATCGACAGTATCGTATGGTTGCTTTTATTAAACCACAAACAGTTTTTTGATCATAGACTTTACTTTTATTGTACTTACATATCTCTGCGACCAGTCGTGCCCCAATCTGTCAAATTTCTCTGATAGTTTTTCAACTTTAATACAAACGAATAAGGTTCATGTTCAATTGGGTAAAGACAGGTTGGGATAGCTTGATGTGCTGGCGTCTGTACGTTCCCTTACAATATTATATGAGCGGTTGATAAATATTGTTACTCTATAGAAATAACAGTGTTACCCAATCTATGATTTTGATTACATTCGGCGTATTTCTGAGTCATCTATAAGTATAAGATTTATTTGTAGACTTATGTAGTATAAGTCTCTTTTTACGGAAAATATTGGTGATGTTTCTCAGAAGGGTCAGGGGCGTAGTACTCACACAAGGTACGTTTGAGACCAGATGTATGAACGTAAACGAATTTAAAGGAATCACTCCTTTAAATTCGAGAATCAGACATTTCTGCCTAATCCTATGGGGAAAAAGTGTGAGTTTATGTATGTATATACGTATGTATGAATGGATAAAAAATAAAATACATTGAAATTAGAAGTACATAATGATTTCCCATTCCAATTTCATTCCGAAGATGTTTTTTTTATTGCGTTATACATTTAAAAGTACCGATAATTATGTAGTTACTTATATATTTCAAATTGTATGCCCTGATCTAGTCTATTTCATGTACAGAGGTCAGCACATCAAGCTACCCCAATTCAAATTATATGATCGGTTTTCAACTTTATTACGAAAGAATAACAGTCATGTTCAATTGGGAATATTTGACAGTGCGGGATAACTTGATATGCTGGCGTCTGCACGTTAAATAAATTTTACAGTTGACAGTTATATTCACTTACACCAAAATTGACAATCGTGAACGTGAAAGGAAATTGATGTTTTTTTTGTAATTAACAATTCCATTTAGCCTTTATTAACATATTGGACGCCAAATGACCGTCAAACAATATATTTTCCATTGTGTCTCCTTGTTTGGCAGTTAAGGTGTTACAAATGGAAAGATCAAATTGTATGGAGTTGACATAAAGTTTAAAGATGTCACGAGACTGCTTTCCACGTCTGTAATGTCACTGTCATACATTAAGATGTTAGCATCTCGCGTTTTGCACTGTAAAGTGTTTTGTCTAAGCCAGCTGTATACTCGTAGATTACCATCGACACGCTAAAAAGAAAAATAGCCTCCACAAACATACTAGAATCATCACTTTTAAAGTACCTATCTACTCTTGACGTCCTCAATAAACAGCAAACAAGATCAGGCCACAACACAACATTGCTACGAAAACAGGTGCATATTCACATTGCCACTATTTCTTACACCTGCAGTATTGATACATTTGCAAAATATACTGCAGTACTCGTAAAAATGCTAGTTTACATTATAAAAATATCGCGTGTGGACCGGGCGTCGGTGTTATTACGGTTTTACTTTCCGTGTTTATTAATTAAAAATCGTTCTTACGACTAATATGAACAGCGGTTATTATGTCATGAAAACTAACATGAAGTTTTTATTAAATGTAACGTTACGTGTCACTCCTTCCCTCGGAAAGCACGTGAAGCCGTTGATCCCGGCTGTCATTCGCAGATCTTTGACAATCGTTACGGGTAGTCAGAAGCCTGATAGTCTGACAACCAGTCTTATCAAGGGGTATCGTAGTGCCTAGTAGCTGGGTGGTGGAGGTCAGATTGGCTTTCACTTCATGTGAAATACTGGTATTCAGCTGTAACCAGTTAGACTATAAGCCGACCCCAACATGACAAAGATCCACAAATGACAGCTAGGACCAAAGACTTTACGTGTTTTCCGAGGTACGGAGGAGTCTCGATATATAAATAACGGTCACCCATCGATCGACTCGGGCGTCTGTTTTTATTAAACCACGAACTTCTCCGACATTCGTCATTTCTGCCGATGGAAAATCCAGTCGGGCTCAAGGCTAGTGTTGTATTAAACTTGCTTACTCGCTGAGTCCCTAGTTCTATTATTTCTAAGTCATTTTGCAAAGCTAATCTTCAAGTATATTGCCCAAGGGCGTACCTAAATTTAAGAAATTCTGTGAATAGTTTGAATATCTTACGCTCCGTTACGACAGCCTTGGGGCACAAAATAGATTGGTATACAGAAGGTCAGCTCCGTACAAGAACCAAACGCGTACGCATACATACACAGATGAGTAGGTGTGGGAATTTAGAACTATCTTAAAGCGACTTCTCACAGTTGCTCATTTACGGAATAGCATCTGCTTTCCACACGCATTTTTACTCCCTATAGAGATCAAAATAATTGATTCACCAGCATGTGACTTTCTAAAACTCACGTTTCTGTCTTTACGATCTTAGTAATTTGTTGTTAACTCCAATGCATTAAGCGCAAGCGCATCCGTAAAATTGTACACCATCGTTAACCAGCATTAAGCTGCCTGTCCATCTGAGTGCGGCTGAATCTGAGGCTGCGGAACAGAGAAATGGAGAAATTTTAACCAATACAGGCAGCGTCGCAGGCGGGCGAAGGTCCGCCTGCGTTGCAGGAGGTTGCGGGTTCGATTTCCGCCCTGGGACAAATGTTTGTATGATCTACAAAGACTTGTTCCGGGTGATCTGGGTATTTGCTATGAATATAGAAAAATATTAAATAAATAAATAAATAATAATATCTATGTAATGTATTGTATTAAGTATATCAGTCATCTAGTACCCATAACACAAAGTCTGTTAATACAATTGCATAAAATCTCCACTTCGCTTCAGTGGACAGGGATTATTAGTATCGATAAATAGTTCTCCGTTTCTCTGCTCCGCTGTCTGGATGCGCTCTGCTGGACAGGCAGCCTTAGACGAGTACCAGTCGCGCACTCACTGTACCTGAACCGTGTCAATATGTGCGTGAATTCTCGCTGGTTGTACGAAGCCATCCTTCTGTGCCTATCTATTTTGTGTTTGAGGGTTGGGTTGGCACAAAGGGGTGAAACGTCGCAAGTTTCAACGTAGGTGTTATAATTTCGCGTGTATTTTCGTAACATTATTGTTGCTTTTAATTATACTAAAGGGTTTTGGTAATACGAGCGCAAGGCGTGGTGTCAGTTAATACAAAGAAAGGAAAACATTTATTTGGGACAAGCAAAGGAAATATATACCAAAAAAAGCTAACTTGCAACAAGAGACCTGTGCGAGGTCAAAAAAGCTCCTATGTCAGCTTTTTTTTTGGAATGGGCATCTCGAAGTTTACTCTTCAGGGATATCTAATGCTTAACCGAACTTTCCTGTGGGGACTTAATTAGACATTAAGGCCTCTAACTTAAAAGCTAAGCTACCAATCGCTTAGGGCATCCCCTAAAGGGTACGAGCCTCGGCGTAGGACCTCGCTGGGAGAGGACAGCAAAGGACGAGCTGGATCTAATAGATATATTACTTAGGGACTAATTTTAACTACTACTGTCTCAGCTACGCGGGCTGGCTCGAGCAAAAGGTCGGGGGGAGGACTTTGACGGGATCTTCGTGACGAGCCTCGGCGGCGAGGACGGAATGACGGCGGTCTGTGTTTGCGAACAGTGCTGGTGGTCCTATTGCTCTTCTGTAGGAGAGTGATAGGATCATCAGGCTCTGTAAGTGTGTGTCTAGGTCTCCTATAATATGCGAATGAAAGAAGTAGTAAATAATAATATAATAATAATAATTTATTTATTCCTCCTCACAAGATTAGAAAAAACATAATAATAAGTTACAATTTACATTTTTGTCACAACAACTTCTAGATTATGTGAGGAGCTGGTGTCTGAAGTAGGCGGACAGCACCTGTAGTACAGATGACCAGGACCTCAACCCGCGTTATCACTTACAGTTACATAATTATGTAAATTATCGATGCATATTATCATTACACATACAGTAGTGTTTCTTTCACAGCTTGCAATTATATTTATGACCTTCTTCTACTTATCGTGTTGATTACAATCAGCTTTTGTCCAACCAGTATGTAGCCACCAGCCACCTGCACCACTCTACCATTGTCTGCATATCATACAATCACGCCTATATTCGCTGAACGGTTGGGCAGTGGTGCACCTAAGTGACACCCATATTTTGCGAGTTATTTTTAACTCCCATGTAATAAGGGGCTTACCTATTGCCATCAACCGGGCACAGAACTAGACTGTCTCATAAATTGTGTTAATAACATAGTTATGTATATATATAGAGACGATGTATCTAGGATAAAAACGACTCTACTAAAATACAACTCTTTCTTGAATACCAAAGCTCTGTCCTTGTTTTAAAAACATCACATTTCTGATCCCCTATTTACTGGGTAACTCACGTTTAGTCTAACAGAACCCGGTTGATTACCATCCTACAGTTTACATTCTACGTTAACAAAACACGACCAAATAAAAACAAAACAGCTTCGTACCCCAATCAGCATGCAAATTCACCCCCTTTCAACCCGAGTATCAATAACATAAAATTTCGGCATCTATTCTGACATACTTCATTTTATTCGACAGTCAAGGGTCAACATTTATTTTATTTTGTAACTAGGAGGGTCAGCACTCATTTTATCTCGTAACAGCCAAGGGTCACGAGTCATTTGTTTTTGTTAAAGGGTAATTCTTCATGTTAACGAATTTCTCTTTAATTTTGTCGGGTATTCGCAGGGTGCTGATGATGAAATGCTCCAAGCAGTAAATAAAAGGGTTATCATAGTATCCTACATTTAATCATATGGCTTATATGTTCTGTATGTTGTATGTAAGACCGGTTCTATTTTCTCTTATGATATGAGCCCCTCTGGCTTGTTGCTAAATTATCACAGCCACACAGGTTGATGGTCGAGGTTGTGGGTTCAAACCTGGGCAAGTACCAATGTGAGCTTTTCAATTCAAATGTACTTGCTAAGTTTATCTTGGACATCACTGACATCGGTGAAGGAAAACATCGTGAGGAAACCTGTACTTATATAATTAATATAAGTCTGAAATCGCCAACCCGTCGGCGTCGTGAGCGAGCGTGGTGATTAATGCTTATGCCTTCTCTGTATGAGAAGAGGCCTTTTCCTTGCAGTGGGACAGTAATAGGCTGGTACTTTTTTTTTACACAGGTAGATTAAAAGTTAAGCTTCGCTCGCCGATGTCAGTCCATGTCTGACTTTAACATACCGAGACATATCCGTGTCATCCACACGCTTTCCGAGAAGTACGTTAAGGAAATGGTTCTGCTGTCATTTATTGAATTCCAAAATGTATATGTTTAGGTGCTGAGTTAACATTTTTTGCAACAAAATATTTGTAATGTGTAGTCGGAAACCCGAGAGATAGAAAAGAGAAACAATAAAGAGACACAAATAAAAACTTAATACGAAGATATTCTAATTATAGTGTTAGTTCATATTTTGCTTAAGTGTCCCAGTCTTACCTACGAAAAGTTTTGAACTAGGTCCTCAGGAAAGGTCTGTGTAAACATCCTAAATTCTTATAATAGGTCTTTACCTATGAAATTGCCGTTTTGTATGAAAAAATTTAAATGAATTTTTTTCATGTATTTTTTATTTGTATTAATCGAAGTAATCACCCATGCAATCAATGCATCTTTGCCAACGCAGTGGCAGTTTATTGATGCCCTTCTTAAAGAAATCAGCTGGACGGGAGGCAACAAATTCTTCAAAGGCATTTTGTACTGCCTCTCGGGTATTGAATTTTTTTCCCGCCAAGAAGTTATCCAAATTCTGGAAAAAGTAGTAGTCTGTAGGCGCAAGGTCTGGTGAGTAGGGCGGATGACGGAGAGCTTCCAACCCCAGTTCTTGCAACTTGGAGACCGTCTGCTGTGCAGTATGAGGTCGCGCGTTGTCGTGCAGGAGCAGCGGAGACGAGCGATTGACCAATGCTGGTTGGAGATGTGCCAGCTTCTCCATCATTGTGTTCAATTCTTCACAGTACACATCTGCAGTAATGCTCACCCCGTTTGGTAAGAAGCTGTGTTGAATCACACCGGCGCTAGACCACCAAACAGTGACCATCACTTTTCTTGGGGTAAGTTTTCGTTTAGGGCATTGTTTAGGTGCTGAACCAGGATCCAACCAACTTGCTGAGCGCTTGCGGTTATCAAACAGAATCCATTTTTCATCGCAGGTAACAATGCGGTTCAAAATTCCTTCATTTGTGTGTCTGTTGAGCAATGCAAGGCACGTCTCGACGCGTACTTCGCGCTGGCGATCATTGAGTTCGTGGGGCACCCATTTGTCAAGCTTTTTTACCTTGCCAATTTGACGCAAATGGACCAATATTGTTTTGACGCTAACGTCGAAAGCTGCTGCTAATTCAGCCGTAGATTGTGTATCATCAGCTTCCACAATCGCCTTTAATTCGTCATTGTCGACCAAAGTCTTCGGACGACCGCGAGGTTCATTTTTCAGGTCGAAATTTCCAGAACGGAAGCGAGCAAACCAATAACAGGTAGTGCGTTGGTTTGTAGTGTTAGCTGCGTAAACGTCGTTGATGTTGCGTGCCGCTTGTGCCGCGTTGCTGCCACGACGGTACTCATATTCCATAATTACTCGAATTTTTAACGTATCCATGATGACGAAAAAGATTTAAATGCGATGAAAATGTAACACTAATCAATAAACAAATGACTACTTTTGGAAAAAAAATCCATGTTTTTAAAATAAAATTAATTTGAAATTAGAATTCTTAGCCAAACAAAAAATATTTTGATTTGAAATGGCCAGTACTGCAGAACGGCAATTTCATAGGTAAAGACCTAATATATAAAATTCTCGTGTCACAATATTAGTTACCATACTCCTCCGAAACGGCTTAACCGATTTGTATCAAATTTTGTGTGCATATCGGGTAGGTCTGAGAATCGGCCAACATCTATTTTTCACCCTCCTAAATGATAAGGGTGGTCCAACCCAAAAATTTTATATAATAACAACGTTTGCTGGGTCAGCTAGTAATATAATAAATGCGAAAGTAAGTTTGTTTGTTACCTTTTCACGCCTAAACCTCTGAACGGATTTCGATAAAATTTGGCAGAGGGATAGATTGGACTCCGCGGAAGGATAAAGGCTACTTTTTTATCCCCAAACCAAGCGGGCGAAGCCGCGGGCGGAAACTAGTTCCTTATATAAAACGTAACTAGTTTAGAATCTGGGTTTTTCTTTCACGGAATAAAGCTTTATCAGTGACATAATTCAAGACAGCGGAGTTTTTATATTATTATCGTCTATCTGATTTCCTTCCCTTTGAAAGCGTATTATCTTTGATTATTTTCCGATCTAGAATCTTAATGACTTCATGCCTTTATCATGCAAATGACTGAGGATACAATTACCATATTTTTTTATGCTGTGCTTTAATTTGCTGTGGGGTTTTGCAATTGTAAGGCCTGGAGGGGTGCTGTGGTGTTATTTTATGAACATCATTTCTGGTACACGAGTGTTAAGGGTTCCTATTCAATAAAAATCACTTAAAGTATTTTATTTGTGATGGTTCTATCGTTTAAACTGTAAAAAAATCGTGATTTCTATGTAAACCAATGAGATTTTTAATAAAGTAATGAATTGTAATATAATATTTATTTCAATTTCTCATCTCAAAAAACACAATATTTTTTTTATAAAATAAATAAATAAATAATGCTGGACAATCTACACAGCATCATCTAGCCCCAAGCTAAGCAGAGCTTGTGTTATGGGTGACTGATATACTTAATACAATACATTACATAGATACATATTTTTTATTATACATAGCAAATACCCAGAACACCCGGAACAAATATTTGTAGATCGTACAAACATTTATCCCAAGGCGGGAATCGAACCTGCAACCTCTTGCGTTGCAGGCGGACCTTCGCCCGCTGCGCCACATAGGTCGTCAATTGGAAACCCCAAGGAAAACTTTCATCGCTGTGGGGCCTGAATCATGTACCAACCTCATGATATCAGGTTGTTCGTTTATGTACGAGTACCTTAGCAGTCAATCCATGGTATAGGTATATTCATTTGACCTAGGGAAAGGTCTGAAAACCTAATAAAATCTAATTGTAATTCCGCTCAACGCGAAGCCAGTCTGACGCGACACCTAGATACAATTTCCCTTGGCTGATGTCACGTCAAATCGTATATTAAAATGGGATTATTAAATTTTGTTTTGCATATTGGAAAAACGGTAATAATTTCATATTAATATTGGATTTGATCTCAGATACGTGTGTGCGGGAAACACGTGTAAGGACTTAAAAAGAACAGCTGATGTGGTATTTTGCGGGCAGTTGTCTGTGACTAACTGAAATTGTTGATTTATGTAGAGAAAGAAAGACAGATAGAAAGAAAACAAGCAAGATATTTTTTATTTCTAAAAAATGGTAAAAGAAAAAAAAAGGAAAGCAAGAAAGAAAGAATAAAAAGGAAAAGAGGTATAGAAAGAAATAAAGAAAGAAAATCCATTTGAGCCACGCACAGGAAAAGTACAAACGACAAAACTAAAACAAATGAGAAAAAAATCTGTGGCCAAAATGGCTCCTACGAGTAGGTATCTCAGTTTATACAAATTCCTAACTAATGACTGTGTTTGCGGACTAATTACAGCAAAATATACTATAATGGTTCAGGGAGCACATCTGTGCAACCGTTTCACAGGGGCTTAGAAGAAATGGATAGTTTACAAATATATTTTCATGTTAAATAAAATACTTCATCATCATCAGCCTAGCCTTTTCCCAACAATGTTGGGGTCGGCTTCCAGTATAACCGGATGCAACTGAATACCAGTGTTTCACATGTAGCGACTGCCTGTCTGACCTCCACAACCCACTTACTGGGCAACACGATACCCCTGGGTAAGACTGGTTGTCAGACTTTCGGTTTCCTGGCTACACGTAACGACTGTCAAAGATCTACAAATGACAACCGGGATCAACGGCTTAGCGTGCTTTCCAAGGCACGGAGATGACAAACAACAAAACAAGAAAATAAGGAAACAATGAAATACTTATGTATAGTATAAGGTCGCATAGATGACTTTGTATTTTATTTCTAACTGAAATTCATCTAAAAATTACATAGGTATAGCGTATTCATAATTACTTACGTTTTTCTGCAAGAAAACACTATATACATAAGTATTATACAAGCTTTCCCTATGCGTCACCAGTTATATTAGTAAGAAAAAGAACTCAAGTGATAGGTAATGTATGAATTACAAGTTTGCTTTCAAAGTTTTAGCAAAAATATCTCCTCTATATACATTTTTACGTAGCCCGCAACCATATTCCCACCGATATCTTACAACACACAGGATAAATGCCATTAAGTGCATGAAAAGACATAAAAAAATCCGTTCCGTTTCGTAACCGCGCCGGACCGTTTCCACCCCATTTTATATTTTTCCGTTCCATTTTCTGTGTGCACGCTCTAATTGCTGAGAATTTATTTGAAATTCTCATACTTCCCAGTAATTCCGGACTCCAGTGGAATTTGCTTTTGTATTCCTAACCAGAAGAATGTTAACGTTCCATTTTTATTGCTTCAAATTGTTTAGAAGGGCTATCATAGCATATCATTAATAAACAAATATTACAAATACATACATAAACTCACGCCTTTTTACCATGGGGGTAGGTAGAAACTATAGAACGCCACCTGCGACGATCCTTACATACTCCTTTTGCTTCATTTTGACACCACGGTTGACACAGTGGCTGCTTAGTCGCGTGTCGTGGGTTCGATTCCCGCACGGAACAAATATTTGTATGGCCTACAGGTAGTTGTTCCGGGTCTGGCTGTTCGTGTATGTGACTTTAAATGTTTGTAAATGCACCCACGACACAGGAGAAATTCCTAGCGTGGGGCACGTTTAAAAAAAAAAAAACAAAGTATAAATTCATACATCTGGTCTTACACGGACGCCAGTTGCGAGTACTACGCACCTGACCTTTTTAAAAAACATTACCAATAAGGTATAGCATGGTAGGTATGTCTATAAGGCTAGGCCGTCATCCCGACGTTTCCACTTACATCTGCCTTAAAAATACCTTCTGTTAGTCGTCTTTCATTCATCCTCTCAACGTGACCAAACCATCTGAGCATACACTTTTCAATATTTGTCACTACATCTTCTTTTAAACCAGAACGCTGTTTTATAACACCATTCCTCAATATATCATGTAACGTTACACCACACATACATACTTCGTAAGGAACGCATTATGCAAATAAATATTCATACCTGCAATTCATATTTTCTAATCGTCCAGTGGTCGAAATTCGACCGTCTTAGCTTTCTGCACTCCTTTTATACAGGGTGTTAGGTAGAACGAGGGACATACTTTAAAGGCGTGTAGTACTCATGAAAATGAACAACTTTGACAATGAAACAATCGCGAAAATCGCGAAAAAATAATCAGCTACTTCATACATTTATGTTGGCATAACTTAACAAAATGTGAGAAACAGCTGTTTTTTTTTCGCGATTTCAGTGTCGATCCTTTACTGAAATTGGTTCGTTTTGATGACTACTAGCTTCCCTTAAAGTATGTTCCTCGTTCTGCCTAACACCCTGTATATAAACTTTAACGATGCCAAATCTTACCCTCCTATAGCGAGCAATATTCTTGAAAAGGGTTCCGGAGTTTTCGTTTCACGTATTAATATATTGATTCATTTTAAGGGTACGGATATATTCATGCTAGACTCTAACATTCTCATAGTAAAATCTTGACGACCGATGTGCCGCGGTGGGCCAAGGTCCGCCTGCGACGCGGAAGGTTGCGGGTTCGATTCCCGCCCTGGGACAAATGTTTGTACGATCTACAAAGATCGGTTCCGGGTGTTCTGGGTATTTGCTATGTATAATAAAAAATATCTATATATGTAATGTATTGTATTAAGTATATCAGTCATCTAGTACCCATAACACAAGCTCTGCTTAGCTTGGGGTTAGATGATGCTGTGTAGATTGTCCAGCATATTTATTTATTATAAATCGCCGAGGACACTAATTTATTTAATGTAAAGACTTGTGTTATTTTTATGAATAAGTTATTTCTATTTCAATTCGTGCCGTTAGCAGCTGATTTATAATGCAGACATGAACATTTTTTTCTAGAACAAGGCTGTCTAAACAAAGCCATGGAATACAATTTGATGGTAGAATGCACAAAGTATTATCAAATAGCTCATTTATTATTCTTTCTATCTTGTTGGTCTAGTGCTTTCAAGGGCTTCTGCTATACATAAGGTCCTGTGTTTGATTTTTGGGTCAGGCAAAGTGATATCGTTATATTCCATCAGGAAATATTCAGTACTTATAGCTCGGAGTATGGATACGTAGCCAGCTGATGGTAATAAGCTCGCCCCCATTACACATAACACGCGAAATGTGTGTGTATTATAGATGGAGCTCTGCCTAACCTTTTGGGAAATACAGTCGTGACGTTATGTTAGTATTTAAATAAAACGGAAAAATCTTTACAAGTGAAAACTTAGTAAAATCTACAAGTCGAGGTTCCTCGGGTTCGTGGCAAGTCACCCTAATATCAAATTCGTTGTTCATGCTGTTTATACTCCCCTTAAAATTACTCTTAAGTGTTGGTTTTACCTGTTTTTTACCCGTTTTCCCTCTTTCCTCCCGTTTATGTAAAGATATTTAGGGTTTTAAAAGTAATTTTCGGATTTATGGAACCGTTAAATTGGCTTTAATAACATTTTTTATTTTCGAAATAAAGGGTTTTCGGTTTTTAAATTAAAAGTCTGTAAATATGTAACAGCCAACTGGGTAGCGTTGGAAAAGCTTCGCGATATATTATTGTCTCACATACCGCAGTGTTTTAAGAGTGTTTTACCAGTTCAAGTTGTCAGTGGTACCAATTCCCTTGTTTACAAACTAAACTAAATCAAGACTATCATCTCTTTCTCTCTTATAAAACTAGAAAAGGACGAACATTCATAAGAGCACTGCAACTAACAAACAAACAGGTTACATTTCTTTCTTTCTTTTAAAAAAAAAAAAAAAAAAAAAAAAAAAAAAAAAAAAAAAAAAAAAAAAAAAACGTTGCCCCACACTAGGAATTTCTCCTGTATCGTGGGTGCGTTTACAAACATTTAAACTCACATACACAAACAGCCAGACCCGGAACAACTACCTGTAGGCCATACAAATATTTGTTCCGTGCGGGGATCGAACCCGCGACACGCAGCGCAGCAGCCAATCGCTTAGCCACTGCGCCAACCGTGTCGTCAAACAAAAACATTAAAACGCATCGACCAAAAATGTGGTCAAGTTCAAGTCGTAAACAAATTTCACATCTGTAACTTAGTACACTTAATGTCACCGTCCTTTCTCCAGGTGTCTGTCAGAAAGAGATGTCAATTCTCTATTTTAAGTTTAGTTTGTGAAACAAACTGTACGCTCCTTTCCACCGGCTTCATAAGGTCCAGAGCTCATTTGTGGGGCTCGGTATCCGCTTTTATAACATGCTACCTCATTCTTTCCTGGATTTACCTTTTAACGCGTTTAAAGCTAAAGTTAAATCAAACCTTTGTTCTAAAGCATATTATTCGATCAACGACTATTTAGAAGACAAGAATAGTTGGTCGCTTTGTTGAACGCAGGACAATGTTGCTATGTTCTTTTACTGTTTAATAGTTCTTTATTTTTGTGTATGTTTCTTCTACTATCCATATTTTTATGTTATTGACATGATCCTCTCATTACATTGTGTGAATGAGTTGTATTGATATAATTCAGCATTGCACATGTCAGCGGGCACGCCCTTGGACTGCCTTGGAGGCTTTTTATGTATTCAGTTTAGCAGGCTTTGCTTGAGTTAATTGTCGATTTTGGTATATATAACTTTTTATTTATTTATTTTGGCATATTGGTGTGTGCTAGCTAACATGTAGCAAATTATTTAATTGAATGACGTATAAAGATGATTGACATAATTATTATTTTTGACATAATGTGTTGTATAGCTTCAGGTTCTTCAAACCTATCAGACAGACGTGTTGCTGGGGAGTTTGTTCCTCCACTTCTTCTTCCCAGCAAAAACACTAGGAAGTGGTGAAGGGTGGGCGTTTTGGGGGACTGTCTTATGTAAACGTCTTTGACGTTCAAAAAGTGCTGATTCTCAGCCTAATTTGAATAAATGAATTTTGATTTTGATTTTTTTTGATTTTGATTTTTTGAACAAAGACATCGACACCATTAATGACTTATGATTTTGAAATGTGGTGGCTTACAATGGTTATTACTAGAAGGCTAGGTCACCTAAAGAGCACTATGCTTTGAGTTTTACAGCAGCAGAACCAAATGATCATCCATTTTATTTCCGTTTCTAATTCTATCTTAAACTTCAGCAGCGACTTCGATCTCGCCACATACAAACTAAATCTGTCGTATCCTACATCGCGATATTAAAGTTATCCGAGCGATTGAACGTACATACATATATACAAGAACCTGACAACAACTAGCCCACCAAACACGAAACCTGTCTGGTCGGGGGATGCTCACTTTTCAATGGCAGATGAGGAACTTTACACCCTGTTCCTCATACCCCCAAACATCAGTTACATTGGTGATGGGAAACATCGTGAGGAAACCTGATCTTATAATTAATATAACACACAATGAAATCGCCAAGACTCCTTGATTTTTTTCCTTGAGGTTTTCACCCCGCAATCGGAAAGTAACTGGCTGTTTTATTAATATATATACATATATATATAATATAGACTTTTTGTTTTGGGTGTCGTCAGCAGAGACTAAGAAAGAATTTGATTTATTTTTAAAGCCTCTATAAGAATGATTCAGTGGTTCTACAAAACTACTTTTGAGTAACAGGCCAGGCAAAATTAAGGAGGAGATTATGACTAAGTGGAACGTATTACGTGTTGCTTTATTATTGTATTAAGTTAAGATTTATATTATTCTTTGTCTGATAAAAACGGTGCAGTATAATGTAAGACTCCTGACGTCTTAAGCCTCGTCTGTGACCGCCCTTAGAACATTAGTGGTTTAGGGTTTACCGATGGAACACATTAGTCTGAGTCCTAAGCCCGTGTTAAGCCTTGCTATTCAAAGTATTCAAGTTAAATACAACTTTTACTAACGAAACTTAATAAAATACACACAAAAGATTTAATGCTAGTCTGTATCCAAAAGTTATGAAGAATTTCAAACAAACGAACATTATACAATGGCTTCCATTGTTTATTTTCACACCTTAACGTAAAGTTTAGTTAAAATAATTAGCAGGCTGTCTATCTATGAATACTTACATAAATGCCTTTTTTTTTCATTGGGCAAAATTTTTTTGGAATGGGCATCTCGCAGTTTATCCTTCAGGGATATCTTTTGCTTAACCGAACTTTCCTGTGGGGACTCAATTAGAAAGTAAGGCCTCCAGCCAGGGCGTAAAAAACTTAAAAGCTAAGCGACCAATCGCTAAGGGCACCCCCTGCGGGGTACAAGCCTCGGCTTAGGACGTCGCTGGGAGAGGACAGCAAGGGACGGGCTGGATCTAATAGATGTATTATTTAGACTTCCCGTTGACAGCGATGCGGATGAATATTTCGATGCCCTGTCATTATTTATTTTATTTTATTTCTTTATATATTAATAATATTAATATAATAATTAAATTTATTCATAATATAGTATTTAGGGACTAATTTAAACATCACAAACACGGTTCATTGCGACGGGCCTCGGTGACGAGGACAGATTGAGCAAAAACTACAGATCGACACCAACATAATTACCTATTTTGCTTCGTTTACGTCCATACATTATATCCTGGTCATACACGCACGTAGGTTGCCAGTATTACCTGACCTGTCTGAAGAGTATTTTTAATGACGTCAGAGTATGTCTATCTAGGGCGTCCCCTTACATTGTTTCGACTTACAGCTGCCTTATTAATTTGTGCCTTCTCTCTAAGAGAAGACACCTGCCCTGTAGTGGGAGAGTAACAGGCTGGTTTTATACTTCGTGATAAAAAAAAAATTAAACGATACTTGCATCATTTTCTTTTGTAGCCATATTGGAAAAAAAGAAAGAAAAAAATGTTTATATGCCACAGAGGACGTGCATATTAAAAAAAAAACGACAATAAATAAACTTAAAAAAGGTGATTCTGTGTGTAATGTGTGTGTAGCTGTGTTTGTAAAGACAAATCCGAGTCGTTTTAGACGACTATCAGATGTAGTACCACGCAATAGGCGCGATAATAGTGTGGTATGTCTGGAGCCAGCCAAGACAGCACTTATGCGCAAAAGTGTCTACTGCATGGCACCAGTCATTTATAACAAACTGCCGAAGACATGGAAAGAGCTTCCGCTTGCATTATTTAAAAAGAGACTCCGAAGCTTTTTAATGGCGAAAGCATATTATAATATTAAGGAGTACCTAATTGAGAAAAAGTTTTTAAATTAGTGCAGAATTATATATTTTAATAATAATAAGTTTAACATTGTATTTAGCTTGTAATAATTTTAAAATTGTATTTAGTTATAAGTTGTTATTTTATATCTTTTGCATGCCTATGTGGTAAAATATGGCTTGTACTATTATATGTTTTTGTCATCGTTTGGAGTTACCCATATTTGCAAAATAAAGTTACCTTTATCTTATCTTTATCTGTATACGTACATATATATATATTTTATATTGCTTCTGTCTTTCACGAAAACGCACACGCATAGCTTATTTTTTTAATATGTCTGAGTATGTAATATATTAAATAACGTATTTAAAGTTAAGGTTAAAAAAAATATACCGGCTATATATATACCATTATACCAGCCAGGGCTGTGTTCATCTGTAAGTGACATATTAATGCTCGAAACTGTTCTGTGTTGTATCTCTATTTGTTGTTGAGCTCACGTATAAACAAATAAATCTATCACCGATTGTACGAGTAATCACACTGTCAAATATTATTGTATGGGTTCATCCGAAATAATAAACCCAAATCTACACTATAATCTAGGCTTTTAAACAATAAAAGCATTCCGCAAAACAATTCACACAATGCCTAACAAAATAGTGTGATTTAGTTAAACAAATTCGGCTAGTCGGCATCGCAATTCAGCTGAAACATTCAGCTTTAAAAAGGCGTGGTTTTATACTATGTAATCTGCGAGTGTCGCTGTAATCAGCGGGGATGTTGTGCTTCAAGCGCTGAAAGGTGGAATGTATTGAGCCTAGTATTGAATTTGTTCACGGTTGCTGCTTAGGATACAAATAGCTGTTATTTGCATATTGATTTTTTGAGATTTTTGAGGCGTAAGGAATTTTCTGGTAGAGGATTTGATCTCTTTGATATTTCAACAATGACTTTAGTTCTACGTTCACGTACAAATTTTATTAATAAATACGTCGCATAAGGTACATGAAACATAAACTCACGCTTATTTCCAATGGAGCTAGGCAGAAAGTACTGAACGCCACCTGCTACGATTCTTTTATACTAATTTTGCTTCGTTCATTGTGCACGAATGGTTGACTTAAATTTAACGTCGATTCGAACGAATTCAAACTTGTAAGTCCTTGCTTTGGGTATAATATTAATTTAGTTTTAGGACTTTATTTTATAAAATTTTCTCTAATAGTATCTCCAGCGTTTGATGGTCTATCATAGTACCTACGTAACTGTGGTGTAGTAACTGTGATGTCTTTTCCACAAAAGCCATTAATAAAAAGTTGAAGTTGAAGACTTTATTCATAACTATGGGTGACGAGTAATTGCGAAGCCTAAATTCTACAGGATAGTTATATTTTCTATTTTTAAGCATTCGTGCTAGGTACAGTGGTCACACACGCATGCCGTTGCTAGTACGATGCTTAAGACCTTTCTGAAGAACATCACTGATAAGGCTTTTGCCCTTCTAAACCCGCCTTTAGGCATTGCTGCTTATATCTGCCTCATTAAACCTTTCATAGTAAATACTAAGGTACTACAAACCAATATCAATATACCCTTATCCAAATTTATTTTGGGTCGGCGCAGCATGTCATCGTCTTCCATACATCTCTATTTGCCAGCATCTTAAAAGTCACCTCCTTTCTAGCCATCTAACCATCTTTCACACAATCCTCCCTTTTTTTCTTTGGTCTCCCTCTATTCTTGTAACCCTCTAAATATATGTATGTATATTATATAAAATCTGATTTCAATCATTTTAAAATGTTCAATTTAATTAAGTTTCTTTCTTTAATCTTTTTTATTTTTTCTTCTTTCAAAAGCTGTCCCTTACATGATACAACCATGTTACTTTTGACTGTACGTACATACGTTTCCCTTTGACTTTTTAAAGAACCTTTCACTTATAAAAGACGCCTTTTTAAAGGTGCCAACCCTAATTTCAAAGGTACAGAACCCCTCATCCAATATCCCAATTTATTTGGCAGACAAGTTGTAAATGTTAGAACAAAACCTTTGAACCTTGCTTCAGGCACCTAAATAATGATCCTTGTCAATTCAACGACTCTTTGGCACATTTCACTGGAGTTTGACCCAGATATAACTGTTCTGATCGGGTTTATTGACCCGGTGGCTGGACAGCTGTGTTATGGCCCCAAGTGCTTATGGAAATGTTTAGAAGATTACGGTAATTTGAAGTGATCTTGTGTGAACGTTTCTGAACGAACTTAAATAACTTTTTGACACAAATGTAACATCACGCCTACACAGGCGTGATGTTATATTTAGGTACACGTCTGCCCAACCCTTCTGGGAATACTCCCAGAAGGGTTGGGCAGACGTGTACCTACAGTACAAGTACATTCCACCAGTAATGTTTAAGTCCCATGTAATATGGGTTGAGGATATTGCCATCAAACGCCAGTAGCAGCCAGTTACTGAGAAAGTCCCAATAACAAATTGCTCGACCCGGGAATCGAACGTAGGAACACATGCTCAACACACTATTACTGAAAGACAGAAAGAAATCATTTATTTGGGACACTGACACTACTACTAGAACTTTTGTACACAGTTATTTAAGCAAGCCGTTGACTCCATCGGTCTCGTGGTTGTAAGCGCCACTGCTGAGCATGAGATCCTGGGTTTGATTCCAAGGTAGGGCTGTATTAATGGAACTTTGCATCTAGAATTTCTTAATAGCGTGGTTAATGGCTATAGGCTCGCCTATATTACATTAAAAAAAAAAACTAGTTTGTTTAGGGGCTTTTATCAATGATATAAATAAATAAATAAATATTGCTGGACAATCCACACGGCATTATCTAGCCCCAAGCTAAGCAGAGCTTGTGTTATGGGTACTAGATGACTGATATACTTAATACAATACATTACATAGATATATATTTTTGATTATACATAGCAAACACCCAGAACACCTGGAACAAATCTTTGTAGATCGTACAAACATTTGTCCCAAGGCGGGAATCGAGCCAATTGAATATGTCAGTCCCATGCCCCTATAACATGGGACTTAACATAACTGGCGCAATGTGGGTGTACTATAGGTACACCCCTGTTAAACCCTTTGGAAAATACAGGTGTGATGTTATCTTATTAAAGCACGTTTCTTCCTCATCTGAGAGTTAGCGATTCCTTAATTGGTCCGTTATTATATTACTGGTGTTGAAAAGATAATTATGATTTTATTTACTTTTGCCACTAAACAGCGTCGCTTTGTTCGCGTTTGGGGTAGGTTTGGTTAAATAACATCTAATTATAATCCCGGGCAATTAATTAACATGAATTTATTAATAAAACGTAATTAAAAATGTTGTTAAATATTTAAATAAATAAATAAATAATGCTGGACAATCCACACAGCATCATCTAGCCCCAAGCTAAGCAGAGCTTGTGTTGGGTACTAGATGACTGATATACTTAATACAATACATTACATAGATAGATATTTTTATCATACATAGCAAATACCCAGAACACCCGGAACACATCTTTGTGGATCGTACAAACATTTGTCCCAAGGCGGGAATCGAACCCGTAACCTCCTACTCCGCAGGTAAACCTTGGCACGCCGCGCCACATCGGTTGTCAAATGAATAGGGTATGTAAATTTACAGCCAGCTTAATTAGCCTTTAGATTTACGGCCTAGCCTTTTTAATAAACGGTACCACTTAACCAGTGGCATGAATGACATTCAGCCATTTAAATTTTTATCAGGCCGTTAGGCAAATGTCTTGATTGTAAGCCCGTCACACTATTCCCTGTTCACTTCAACTCCTGAAAGCCCGTATCAACAATGGCGACCACTAGAAAAGCGTTGAGTCAATGAAACTCGACGAGTCCTAGAGAAACAATTAAACTGTCTGTCTGATTCAAATAACAGCGGGGGAGTTAGTAAAATATATATTTTTTTACTTCCTTCTATACCAAGCACAAGATAGAACCGAATGGTTAAATGTCTTATTATAATAACATTAAATGCTTTGCCAAGCTGAGACAGCGACCGGGATGAGCTACATCGAAATTTGGTCGCAATAACGACATTAGTGCACACAGAACAATTAGTTTAGGTTAGAAAAGTGCCATGGCAGAGGCTGGCGAGCTCTTCAACGAAATTAGTCTTCGTCATCACAATAACTAGATCAGGATACTGCCATTTTAAAAGTCACCCTAAACATCAGCTGGGTCGTTCGTTAAATGTCGTTCGTTCGTCGATTCGTTTACTGAATGTCAGTTAGGCCGCTAGTTAAATGGCACCGTTAAGTTAAAGAACTTGGTTTGTTATTAAAAGGCGAATTAAGTTTGTTGGTTGTGACAAAACATATCTGGCGACATATTCCTGCTATGCATTGTCCCTCTGCCTACTCCTTCTGAGAACCCAGCCATGGTGTTATGTTAAGTATAATTACCAGCAAATACTAAATGTAAACGAACCAGTATACCAGTATTTTATTGCACTTAAAATGTAAGCTATCTACATGATAAATCACCGGCATTTTCTGTTACAAGAACTTAGAAGTGGTGCTTTTAATATAGTGGTCTGGCGTTGTAAATAATTATACTTTCTCGTTCATTAGGAGGCTCATTTACATGAGGAGAGTATCTCGCCTGGGAAGGATAATCGAAAGAAAAACTTGTGTAAAGAGTTCGTAATATCTCTCGAGCGAGAATTTGCTCTCCTTAAAACTATCACTACAGGTGGGTATCGAATGCGATATATATGAATAGAAAAACACACGAGAATAAAAATTAAGTAGGTAACACAATATACAAGATGCAACAATTTAATACATAACATAATAACAAATAACATTATAAACTAACTAATCTATTTCAAAACATAAACATTATAATAGTATTTTAGTTAGAAAAGAATAGAATAGCAGTTGAGTTTTTTTTAGTTGCTACTATACTCAGTTAGTATAAATAAATACCAAAAAAAACTGCACTTTGTTGACTGTAAATCAAATTACTCAATTTTGTTTCTGTATTTAGAAATCCAAAGCACACAATCCTCTCGAATCGACAAATAATAAAAAATCTCTAAAACATATTCCTCTAAAAATATCTAACACACGTTAAGTGAAAACTCATGTTACCAGCGACAAATGCGAGTATTTTCCAAACAAAGTTTTATATAAAAAACTCGGTGCAAATAGCGGCGGTTACAAATGCAATTTGTTAGGCCACGAATAACAGTGGACATTGTAATTGAATTAAAAAGTTTCCCCTGGTGGTCGCGTGCTGAGCGTGGACAATGCCCTTATCTTTACCCCTGTCATTTCCCCACATGACCAGGGGAGGTAATAATTGTGATTTGGTCAATATTGGTGAAAACCACGGGGTTATACCCATTTTTTATTATTGGAAAAACCATTGAGGACGTACTTTAGTTATTAAACTGAACGCAATCAGCGTCAGTATCGGCATCCATCTGCCTAGCCTTCTCCCAACAATGTTGGGATCGGCTTTCAGTAGAATCAGTTGCAGCATCAGTATTTTACTTCATCATGATCATCATCATCAGGCTATATTAGTCCACAGCTGGACATAGCCCTCTCCTAATGAACGCTATAGCGCCCTGTCTTCAGCTTGCCGCATCCAGCATCTGCCTGCAGTCTTTCACAGATCGTCATCCCACCTGTTCAGAGGGTATTTTACTTAAACTGCCTATATTCTGATCTCTATAACGCAGTTACCGGTTTAAGCAACAGTGGTTGACAGACTTTCAGAATACTGGCTTCTCGTAACGACTATCAAAGATAGATAAACGTCAACCGGGTCCAACGGCTTACGTGCTTTCCGAGGCACGAAAGGTTCTGAAAATATAACTATTGGCAGCTATATTTACTGAGACAATCATAAGAAATTCCATTTATTAAGATTTTATTTGGGTCTTACAATATGCAAGTATGTCTGGGACTTTTTTCTTTCTTTCTTTTTTTACGCCCTTTCTCTGTAATGGTGAGCCAAGATCGCGTTCAGTGTAATTATTGTCGCTTGTTACGTTAGTTCACGCCAATGAACAATGCAATAGGCGGGAATCAAACTAAAGATTTTTTGCTTATTCTAACAAGCTAATCCCGTAACAGGTTTGCTGTTAACATAAACTAAAGTTGTATAATATATAATAACTGTTTTATTTCATCAAAACAGATGGATATTTTCACCATCCACGGTGAAAAAAACCTTTTATTAGATGCCGTTGCAGTCAAGAGTTATAATGTACAAAATGCCGAGACATTTAGAATCCAAGATGCACATACCCTGCTGTCTCCTGTCAGCCAGTCAGTCAAAAGCTGCCTGTCATCAGGACGCACCGATAGCAGGTTGAGATTGATGATTGAGAAAACTGAAAGTTTGACGTATTTTGACTAGTGACCGACCAAGCTTCGTGTTCGTATTCGGCCATTTTCGGACAAAAATAGGAATTAGATATATTTTCGTTTTCGGCTAAAAAACAGCCAAAACTTTGGCCAAGCCGAAAATCTGTAGTTCGTGCAGAGTCGCGCGTAATTCAGAAAATAAGCCTAATGCTAGAGTTTCTCTTTTATTTTCGGCTGTGAGTTTGGCCACTAATTTTGACACGCACACATTTGTTAGAAAAGATAGGACCAAAATCTGATATCAATAATCTAATTAGTAATATAACTGATAGGTACTGCTGTTCAAAATAATTATACTTCAAAACAAATAAACAAAAATATATCTTATTTTAAAATAACAACAACCGGGACCAACGGCCTAACTTGCTTTCCGAAGCACGGAGAAGTCTCGATATGCTACGAACAGTGACCCTTCCACAGAATGACCTCGGCAAGCGTACCTTAACCTTCGAGCAACACGTGCGGCTGTTTTTATTTAGCCACGAGCTCCTCCTTTGATATAAAACGTTGTCCCACCAAATTGTTCCACGCAAAACACTGGCTGCATACCAACCACCCAACCATCTGGTTCCACATTTTATTTTTATAACAAAGACAGAGAGAATTTATTACGAAACAGATAACGTACGACATTGTAACTGAATTAAAACTTGCCGGAGAGAACTCCCATTGCAGCGTATGGTAACAATGTTGATTTATTTCGCGAAATAATATTTTATTCAAACGTTATATTCTCAGTAGCTTTTGCCCGCGACTTCGTTCGCATGAATGTCGGCAGACTAAGTCGTACATTAAAAACTATCTTATGTCCTTCACAGGGTCTCAAGTTTGAGACGGTGTTTGAGTTTGATCCTTTGTTTGTTGATCGCCTTATATAGAAATTGTTACGGAGAACTATCTCCGTAACAATTTTGACGACACGGTTGGCGCAGAGGCTGAGCGATTGGCTGCTGCGCTGCGTGTCGCGGGTTCGATCCCCGCACGGAACAAATATTTGTATAGCCTACAGGTAGTTGTTCCGGGTCTGGCTGTTTGTGTATGTGAGTTTAAATGTTTGTAAACGCACCCACGATACAGGAGAAATTCCTAGTGTGGGGTAACGTTTTAAAAAAAAAAAAAAAAAATACCATATTTAAGAACAAAAATTGGTATGGAGATATGGTTATTTTTTTTACCAATTGTTTTTTTAATTAGTTATTTTTAATTACTTATATTTTTGTCGTTTTTTGGCTTTTTCGTTTTTTTTGTTTTTGCCCCTTAGAGGGCTGTAATGTATATCCGTGGGTGTGTCCGTGGAGGTCCACAGCGGGCCCTATCGGATATATCACAGCATACGCTGAGATAGGAGCCTTTTTGGCCTCGCACAGGTCCTTTTATTTTTTTGTTTAGTTTTTTTTCCTTTTTTATTTTGTGCTTTTTATCATCTGTGCTTGTCCCAAAAATTGTTTTCTTTCTTTTCTTTCTTTATTTCTTTCTTTTCTTTATTTCTTTATATAAGCCGTTTCCGCAGTTAACCTGCGGAAACGGCTTATATAAAGAAATAGTGAAAGAAATAGCGTGAAAAGGTAACAGACAGACGGACAGAATTACTTTCACATTTTATCGTATTAGTATCACCAACACCCAAGTTTTTAATGGGTATATTTTAATGGAATAGACCGTCTGCTTCACAAGCTTCAGGTTGTTGGTTTGAACCTGGCCAGTACCAATGTTATATTAGATTTATTTGAAAAAAAAAAATCGATTTATAACAATTTCAGTCATGAAAATATACCCCTAGTCGGTAGGTAGTTCTAACATTCTACAATAATTACTCATATCTTAGAATATTGATACCTGCCTGCCTTCTTCGGTAATTAATAGTCTCTAAGTAAGATTAGAGATTAAAACCACCTTCACAACGACTTATAAATAGAGCTTGCTCCGGGATAAGCCTAACTAATAAATGAAAAATCTCTAGACACAGAATCTTAGATAGTTATCATTATTGAAATTCTATTCCTATCAAAATTACCTAGGGCCTTTTCATTACAAATTGCCATACAATAATCAACCAAGACAACATAACGCTAAAGTAGTAAGTTGAACAAGAAAATTATTAGTATTTTCCGAAGGTTTTTGTATCTAGGCACATCCACATTTAAGTCCCATGATCGTTATCGGGCCTATTACCACAAATCCAGAATCCGGGGTACTCCTGAGAAATTTCTGATGGATTACCCCCATTTATTTTGACCCGAGGCAGTAAAAATAATTCGAGAATTTATAATAATTACGAGTTTATGGGTTCAAACCTAGGCAAGTATCAATGTGAATATTTCAATTAATATGTAATTTCTAAGTTTATTTTGGACATCATTGACATCGGTGAAGGAAAACATCGTGAGCAAACCTGGACTTATAATTAATATAAGTCTGAAATCACCAACCCGTCTTGAGCAAGCGTGGTGAGTGATGCTCGTGCCTTCTCTGTATGAGAAGAGGCCCTGTCCTGCAGTGGGACAGTAACAGGCTGGTATTCTTATTATTATTTTAAAGCTGATGCAATGAAGCATGAATCATTTTGTTTGTTTTTAATCTTTATTTTAAGGGTCTTTTGAACTCACTTCACGTCAACCACACCCTATGAATCATGCTCACACTACGTACAGAGAGTAGTCTAGAGTCTACACTCTAGACTACTCTCTGACTCTAGTCCGGTTTAGCAGTAAACAGCCGTCTAGTGCAGAACTGCGAATGGACTTATCTTAAAAAAAAAACAAAAAAAACTCTGCAATGCTTCGATTACCGGGTCTGGCAGAGCGTCATTGAGTTCATTCATCTGGATCTTCAAAGCACCCTGAACCCTGGAATCGTGCCCAGTCGATGGCAACATCCAGACATAGGACTTGAATATAACTGGCGAAATTTGAATATGCTATGCTTGCACCTCTGCCTTACCCGTCATCGTATACAGGCGTGATGTTATGTTATGTCAGTCTCAAGAGCTTAACTTTTAAAATATTAATACATCGTCGCGACCCTAACGACCTAGAATTATGTTTAAGGAAAGAATTATTAACACCTATGATGATTGATACAAGGCTTTTAAGAACGCCTGCATATTAATATTTAAGGAATTTTAATACATCATAACATCACGCCTATGTAAGCAGAGGTGTAGGGTAGGGATATCCATATTTTGCTAGTTAATTTATGTTTATTTACTTACTCTTGATTTGAGGATTGCGAGGATTTTTCTCCGCTGAACCTTAATGCTATCATCATCAGCCTATGACCTGCCATCTTATGTTGGGGTTGGCTTGCAGTCTCACTGCAATACATTATGCAGCTGAATACCATTCTTTTACACGGAGCGACTGCCTATCTGACCTCCACAACCCAGTTACTGAGCAACACGATACCCCTTGGTAAGATTGGTTGTCAGACTTTTAGGAATTCTGACTACCCGTAACGACTGTCAAAATCTACAAATGACAGCCGGGAGCAACGGCTTAACGCGCTTTCCGAGGCATGGAGTAGTCTCGATATGTTACGAATGGTCACCCATCCACAGACAGACCTCGGTATGCGTAGCTTAACCTTCGATTAACCCGTGTGGTTGTTTTAACGCTAATGCTATCTAAAATAAAAATGGTAATTCGTTGTTTTTTATATTAGCTATCGTCATTCAATTATTTAAAATAAGATGTTTAGGGTATTGTGTTTTCATGTATGTATTATTATGTTTTGTGTATAATATTGTAATGTGTGTTTTTCTATGGACTTATGGTCTGAAATAAATGTTATTATTATATTATTATTATTATATTATAAGCTATCGAAAAGTGAAAATCTCGTCAATATCCATCCAGACGTGTCGGATATTAGTCAAAACAAATAACCAGACAGACACACAAAAAAAAACTTACAGTCTGCTAAGCTTACAGTATGCCTATAATAATATAATAATACTTTCAGTTTTATTAACACAAAAATACACTTAAGCCGATTTTGAGCTCAAATCTTTAATGCGTATGTGGTGTATACAGACATCTGCGAAGCATTACTTTTAACGACATTATATTGTGATAAATAGTTTTGGGAGTAAGATCCCTCTTAGTAGACAATTTATCAACTGAAAATTTTGACCGTATTTACAATAGCTTTCTTCAGTTGCGGCTTAGAATAGAATAGAATACACTTTATTGTAAACCGTAAAAACGTACACATAATGAATTTAAAAGCTACATACGGTGTTACTATGGCCGGTCTTATCGCTAAAAGCGATCTCTTACAGACAACCTTTGGATGTACCTGATAGAGAAGGAGAAAAGATATGTTGCTAGATCGTGATGAACTATTTAAATATGTCCAGTACGTAACTATAAATCGGCTTACCTCTTACTCGCAGGATCACCGGAGTTAAAACTCAACCAATGAAGAAAATCTTTTTCACGAAAAGTATTAACAATGCCACATATTTTCAAAAACTTAAATGAAAAGCGACTAAAAGATGGTACGTGGAAACAGAAGGGGACGCCCTAGAAGAACATACACTGAACTTATTGGTGATGTTCTTCAGAAAGGTCATGCGTGTATGACCGAAGGCATTTATAAGGCACAAGTAAGTGGAACCGAAGGGAGGGGACGCCCTAGCCTTCTAGAACATATGCCCTTGCATACACTGACCTTATTGGTGATGTTCTTCAGAAAGGTCAGGTGCGTAGTAAACTGCATGTATGACCAATGAATGTTGACGAAGCAAAAGTAGTTTGTAAGGATCGTAGCATGGGAAAGACGCGTGAATTCTATGTTTAAAAAATAAATATTCACACAATGTAGGTACGTAGTATCTTAATAGTGTCTCTGGCTGAGAAAATTAACGCACCATTGCAATATCGTCATTTTAACTGAATTAAATATAAACGTATTACGTCTATCTATTAATAGTTATGTGACTTTGATGAACACATTCAAGATAATTATATTTAATTAAATCATTTAAATTGTCTACGCTTTATTTTATACTAAAGCCAAACTATGGAATGATAGTCTTCAGTGCCTATTGAGAATTTAATTAAGTTCATAGTTATTATTATTTCACTCGTTATTCTAAAATTAACTTAATTGAATTTACTAGAAATTCAGAATGTAGTAACTTTTCTTTTGAAATTTAATTTGTAACCAGCCTGTTATTTTTCCAGTGTACAGCAAATGCCCATTTTTCATTCAGAGGAGTCTTTAATATTCATTAATCTTTTAAATATAAAATGGTTAACTGACTGAGTGATATATCAATGCACATGCCAAACCGGTGGATCCAGAGACTTGAAACTTTGCACTTAGATACCTTATACAGTGCAGGCATGTGGTTTAGCGTTTGTCTGTCTATCTGCCTGTGTCGTCTGTCTAAAAAAAGGTAAAGTACCAGCCTGTTACTGTCCCATTGCAGGGCAAAGGCCTCTTCCCATACAGAGATGGCACGAGCATTAGTCACCACGCTTGCTCAAGACGGGTTGGCGATTTCAGACTTATTTTACTTACGTTGTTTTCCTTCACCGATGTCAGTGATGTCCAAGATAAACTTAGAAAATCTGTCCGTCTGTTTATTCCTATTTGTGGGTACCTGTTAGTTTCTGTCTTTGTCAAAAAGAAAACATGCTGCGCCGACCCCAAATAAATTGGGATAAGGGCAGGAGGATGATGATGTCTCAAATAAATGTGTCTCTTTCTTTCCTTTTACTTTCCTGCGATACCTCACAATTGTTTGAAGTTCTGGTCCAACCTTTCGTGAATCAGCTAAATACTGTTCCTTTGCACTGAAACACCTAATATTCAGTAAATGCCGAAGGTTGAATGATCACACAGAACGCTCGTCATGTTTGTTCCGGCGTCCACCACAACGATGCGGCTGTTCATCTAATAATCCGTGCAGCGTGTGAGAATGCACGCGATTCGTAATTATGATAATAACAACGTGGTTGTAATTGCCTTGTTGGGTGTAGTGGTTGCAGTTGTGACTATTTAGCGCGAGGTGCTGGGTTTAATTCACAGGTAGGGCAAAGTTTTTTTTTTTTTTTTTTAAACGTTGCCCTCACTAGGAATTTCTTCTGTATCGTGGGTGCGTTTACAAACATTTAAACTCACAGACACAAACAGCCAGACCCGGAACAACTACCTGTAGGTCATACAAATATTTGTTCCGTGCGGGGATCGAACCCACAATACGCGGCGCAGCAGCCGATGGCTCAACCACTGCGCCAAACGTGTCGTCAATTGGGCAAATTGGGTTTTTCCTCTGATTTTGTTATACCCCCGTGTGTTGGAAAGCACTTAACCGCCGGTTTGTCTTGCTTCAGATCTCTCTCCGGTCGTATCGGATTGCGTTCCATGGGACTATGAGACTGAGGGAAGAGATAGTGCACCTGTTTTTGCGCACATTCTTGTTGACTTTGCTTTTAATTTAACACGTCTTGTTATGGAAGAGCGCGCTCTCCTAATTCAGATACTATCTGCCTAAAAGGACGATCTAATCACATATTTTTGTGTATAACTAAACTTTAGTTACCAATAAACTTTTATTTTATGTATTATCGACGTGAAAGATAATAATAGTGATTATTATCTTTCACGTCGATGTCTAGTTTCACTTACTTTTTTTGTTGGTGATTTTATTGGTTTTCCACTTTTGCACGTCTCAACGCGAAGCGTTGAGTTGTGCTTTACTCTCACTCTCTCAAGGTCAAGCAATTATCTCGGCTTAAATTGCTTTTATCCGATCCTTTTGGACTTTGAGTATTAAATGAGTTGACAAATATCAGCAATAACACTTTTTTATGACAGTAGATACTTTTAAAAAACACTATTTTTGCTAGATAGTAAATAAAAAACCGTTTTGAAAAACTATTTCAGTGGACGTCGGGTTGTCTGTATGTTCGGATGATGTATGTGGTCATGATATCGCCCAAAAAACTTCATCCGCTTCAGTATCATTCTGAGTAATAGCCTATTGAAAATTACCGTCTAATTCAATCAAGTCATTTTTGTCATAAAATGAGCGTTGAGACGTGCACTTTTGGATTTTCCAAAAATTTTTATTATTGGTGATGTTCTTCAGAAAGTCAGGTGCATGGTATTTGCAACTGGTGCGTAAGATGAGTGCACGTAAACGTAGCAAAAGTAAGATTACAGTTAAGATAGTAACAGGTCTGATGGTATTCTGTATTTTTTGCCAACATCATTATCCTCTTGCTCTTGCAATTATCTCAATTTATTTAAGATCAGCGATATATGTCCTCTTCTTCCATCGTCTTCCATTCTTATTGGCGTCATCCGTCTATTGTTTCTTTGGTCTTCCTCTACTGTTTTCTAACTAAAACTTTCCTCACAACATGATCCTCGAGAGATCTGTTTTAAAAGTATGTGTGAACAATGTTTTCTTCTACTCTATTAACACTTAATATACTGTAAGCATAACATTTAATTACAGGATTAATTAACTTTTGCCAATAAAACATTCTTCTCCTTAGCTATAACGCCGAACTAGTCATAATTGTATTATTCAATGGACTAATGGTGTATCGAACGAAGTCACGAATACTTTATGGTATTTTTATGGGGCCCCCATTTTGTTTGCGTAGCATTACCTACAGCTGTGTTGACATACACATAGAAATGTCTAAGAAGGCTTAGTGGAATTGAAGCGTGTTGAAATTTATAGCAAATTGGTTTTCTCATTTCAAAATAAGAATGTTTTTTTTTAAATCAGCCTCAGTTGCCTAGTCTTTTGCCTACTATGTGGCAGTTGGCTTCTAGTATGAAGAAGAATGCAGCTGAATCCCAGACCTTCATAACCCAGTTACCTACTGGGTAACAAGATCGATATCCTTCGCCAGCCCTTTGGTATGACTGGTTGTTTTACCAAAGACTAACTACTCCACGAATACGAATTATAGCCAGGACCAACTGTTTAACGTGCTTTCCGAATATCAAGAGATCTCGGTTTATAATGGATGGTCACCCATCTAAGGGCCAACCTTGATAAGCGTGTTCTTCGAACGAGCCGTGCAGCCGTCATTATTTAGCCCCAATTCCCTACAAAATTGTATCTTAATAAGCCCCATGTTTTTTAATATTTTATTGTATTGTATAAATAGACACCAAAACTCGCTATGAATTATTTTAATGAAGTATAAGATATCAAAATAAAATCTGTTGTAGAACTGGATTTATCATCCAAAGTTCACATCAGTTTTCCTAGGAGACTGAAGTAGAAATATCCTCGCCATGTTTTTCAAAGGCGTGATTCCACTGAAGAGATAATTTCTGTGCTTAAGTTACCGCAGTGAGTAGAACTTCTGTACCCTTATCGTGGTATGCTATGATGACGTCACGTTAACGTTGACGGCAACGTTAATATGCGCCCATAAAGTCGTAATGTTAATGTTACTGGCGTCAAACATGACACGCGGTTTTAGGAAACCACACCGTACATTCACGCTTTTACTTGATTTTCGGATGTAATAAACGGTGTTGTATTGCCTGGCTAAAGTGTCAAGGTGTTTTGATGTGGGAAAACTGTGTATTTTCTTTGGAAGAGTTGATAATTTAATACATAGTACCTGGATGACCGAGCTTCGCTGCGATGGAACGACGTTTTCTAAAAATGAAACCTAGCTAGATCGATTTATCGCCCCCAAAACTCCCTGTATACTCATTTTCGTGAAAATCGTTGGAGCTGTGTCAGACATTCAGATTATATATTTGTATATCTAACAAGAATTGTTCGTTTAGAAGTATTAGATAGATAGTTTTAAAGAAAAGAGATAAAAAAAAATGTTTGATTACCACAGAGGACATATATAAAGACGCCAGCACATCAAACTATCCCTAAATGTCAAACTTTCCCAATTGAATATGAACCTTATTTTTTTGCAATAAATTTGGATATCTATCAAAGAAATTTGACACATTGGGGTAGCTTGATGTGCTTGCCTCTGTACCTACAAAATATAAAATCACCAAATATAAAATAAAAATACCGGCCTAGTGCGAGTGAGACTCGCAGTCGAAAGATATCTGCACCATGTCCCGCAAGAAACGCCAAAAAATCACATTACAGTATAAAATTAAAAATTACATAAAATTACATTTTTATAGCAGCACACTCTGTGAGATTTTCAACTGTCTACTTATTACAGTTCATGAGATACAGTACGCTGACAGACGGTCGGACGCATGGATGGACAGAGAAGACTATTAAGTTTTACTAGCCTCCGCAGTCCATCAATGACCATTTGGCAACTTTTGAGAACCTAAAAACTGATTTTGTCTTTGTGACCAACAAAATTGCATTTCGTTAGGCTCACCTATTGTACCGTACCTCCTTATTCAACTCTGTACATGACATGTCAGAAGACTGACATGTCAAAAGAGGTACAATACAGAGTACAATAGGAACAGATGCTATCTCATGAGATTTTGTTTTTATTCTTTGATAAAATAACGGTTTTTTTAAAGCTTTCAATAAAAGTATTTAATTAATGTTAATAGTTCTGATCAAGTATTCCGATTCAATTAAATAAAAAAACACAAGTAATTTAACAATATTTTTTCCACAAAAGCAACAAGCAATAAAAATAATAGTTAAAACATTCATTCATAAATAAAACTCTGTTAAAATAAATTAAATTTAACGCCGGTGCTCGTAAAGATAGAACGTTATTATAATTGCGAGTCGACATGGCATGTAGGATTAAACATTAATAGAAAGATAGTACTAACTCGTGCTTTTGTTGAATTGTGTACTGTTTTTAACCGACTTCATTTGTTGTAAGGGTTGAGCTACACGATTAATGGTTCATATGCTCTGTTGAAAACTAGTGTCAGACTGGTTGTGAGGCATTTTTGCTGAACGGGACCCATTTGGCATTTTGACTACCCGTAAAGACAGTCTGATCTGTAAATAGCAATCGGGACCAACGGCTTCACGTGCTGTTTGAGACACAACAAAAACGGGCCAACAAAAAAAAATCTACATAAGGCATACGTGCATATAATACCGGATGGATCTTGGTTGGTCATTGATGATTACCCATCCACGAACTGACCTCAGCAATCGTGTAACCTAATATGCAAATGATTTGTGCATCTGTTATTACTAAGCTACAAGCCCCCCAAAAGCTTCCAGAATATAAGTGTGGGAAAGAGAATTTTATTACAACAACAGAAAGTAAATAATTGGCAACCCACTCGCCTATAAATCTCCTTTTTAATATACAGGTGTACCAAGCCTATACATTTTGTTGGTATGTGTACCCGTATAAAATACTTAGTAAAGCCTTTTAGGCACCTACGTGCTATCTAGAAGTACATAAATCAACTGTCGAAAAAGGTTTCAAGTTTATCTCTTCAACCTTGAAGATCGTTTACTTAAATTGTATGTTAAATACATGCTCGAAGGTAAGTTCTGGCTGTTTTAATTAAAAAAACTGGCTATTAACAAGCCAGACTCGCCCAGAGAGGGTTCCGTCATATTAAGCTGAGCGTCAGTCGTTTGACGTGGCAATGTCGCATATTTCCGTCTAGGGCAATATTTATTTTATTTTTTTATTTTATTTTATTTTAGATTTAATGCCACCTTGTTCTTGTTTTGGGATATTCTAAACCACAATCCTTATATGTGTATGTGCGTCACTTCAACTTGAACAAACAGTTTTTCTTTCTTTTTTTCTTCATTATTAAGTTAATTTTTAAGTTTTACCCATCGCAAACTTAGTGTTACTTGCTATAGCAGACAGGCATACCAAGGCGTATCATAAGCGTTATTTTTCAACTACATATTTTGGGTAGTTGTCATTCCTTAAAATAGTTCAATTAAAGCTCATGACAAACGGCTTGGTAAAAATGCCCACTAATATATAATTTAACATAACACCACGCCAGTATTCCCCGAAGGGTAAGACAGATGTGCACCTATGTATGTCCAAATTTCGCTAGTTATGTTTAAGTCCCATGTAACAGGAGTGAACCTATTGCCATCTAACCAGGCACAAATAAAAACTGCTGCTGAGAAATTCCAGATGGATAAACCCAATAAAATTTTACTCAACCCAGGAATTGAACCCAAGCCTGCTTGGTTGGCTCTTTGGCATGATCATTTATGTAGGGATAACGCCTTAAAGCGCTGACAAAAGTGTTTCCCCACAATTTGGCCGCCAACAATGCAAAAATCTAATACAACGCAAAATTACAATTTAAGGTAAAGCACCCATAATACAAACCAAACACAGCGCTTAACCCTACAGTGCACCTTTTCGCTTCAGCGGCTAAACAGCGGAAGGAAGGCATTACCCAGCGCCTTTAGCTATTCAAACGGCCAATTATAGTGCGAATACACCGTAACAATTCTATGCATTCTAAACGAGGAGCCCCCATTCGTTGGGGGACGCGAACCCTTTGCCCCCTCACGTAGCGTTCGAAGTCCCCATACCTGAAAGTTTTTTTTGAACTTCGTTATTGACTTTAAGTTTACCTTTGAGTGCGTAGTTTTGTTTTTGAGTGGGCGGGTGTAGAGCTTCCTACTGGATAGAACCTTTGTTTACCAAGACAAAGTAGAAAATCATCTATTTATCTGGGACACAGTTGTAAACGTCCCTTTGTGCCTATTGGCCTAAATCTTTTCTGTCTCCTGCTAAGTATGGAGGGCAATGGAAAATTTGTCAAACTACTCTGGCGATCGTTTTTGAATAATTTCGTTGTGGGGTCCTGGACAGTGGAATTGTTTATCTAGGACTCGTCAACCTTCATTGCCTTGACGCTTTTCTAGTGGTCGCCACTATCAATAAAATAATAAACCTAAATTAAACATGATTAAATAAAAATAATAACAAATGAGTAATCAAACTATTAAAGATAAAATAAAACTTACGACAGAAGAAAAATGATATCTCAAATAATTGGAAAAATTAGGATAAGTTTGTTCTTTAGTAAATAATTTAATAGCATCTGAAAAAGGCTGGCTGGCTGGCTTCTAGCTTTAAAAAGTTGCAGTGGTTGGAAATAGTGTGGCGGGGTTGTCTCATAAAAACTGGTGCGACATGAATTTTATTGAATTGGGGGAAAAATAGAATGAACACTGTATATTATATTATACAGTCACGAGAGTAAATACCTTAACACACAATTCGAAAGCTTTGTTTTCACGCAAAAGCTTGATTTCTGCTTTGATAAAAGATCTTTTTTTACTACTGTATGGCTTCAGAAATACTCTGTTTATACCATCATATTTTTATTAGTACTTCATCATCCTCATCATCCTCTTGCCCTTATCCCAATTTCATTTGGGGTCGGCGCAGCATGTCTTCTTCTTCCATACATCTCTATTTCCCGTCATCTCAGAAGTCACCTCCTTCTAAGCCATATCAACTTTCACACATTCCATCCACCGTTTCCTGGGTCTCCCTCTACTCTTGTAACCCTCTACATTCATACTCAGAACTTTCCTCACAACATGATCATCATTTTTATTAGTACTTATGACCTTTTATTAATTAACGCGGTGACAACCAGTAGAACCCTCAGATTTACCACACAACTTTTGCTAATTAATTTGCTATAATTTTACCGTGGATTTTAGGTTTTCGGATTAAGGGGTAAGAAAAAAACGTTTTTTACCTTGTTCGTTAGATTTATTTTCAACTGCGCAACGTTTATTCATGTTGACAGAATGTTAGTTCATTGTACAGTCACGAGTATAAGTTCGTGACAGTCGCTCAATATTCCAAATATCCAAATTTCTTTAATGTTGTTTAAAACTGTATCGTGTTGTGAATATACTAGTAGTAGTATTTTCGATACATTACAATTATGAAATACGTCCTACCTCACACCCATATTTCACCAGTTAACTTCCATATAATAGTGAACCAGTCTATTGCCATGCATTGGGCATAAATCCAGACTCCAAACTACTGAGACATTTCAGATGGAATAACCTAATAACACTTTGCCTGACCTGGGAAGTCAACCCAGGACCTAATGCTCAGCACATCATTAGTAGTATTGTTTGCGACCTCTAGACCAACAAACAGGCCAGTGCTCTGACCAGTTTTGTCTGAAATGTTTTAGTAAATTTGCAAACTGCACTATTTTAAAACGCCAAGAAAAGATTGTGTCACAAATATATTACTCGTGAACTGTCAAAGTGAACTTACTACCCTACTTACATTGAAATCGAATTTTCACCCATTTCCCGATATTTATTTTATAAAATACCGTTTTTCTATACCAAGAAGCCTTCAGTGCCCCGTATTTACTGATGCTATGTACAATAATGGTGTATTTGAATGTTACTTTTTTCTTTAAAAAGTCATTCAGTGGAATCCCATTTGATGGAAATTGTCGGTAAATATTCACCCTCACCCTTACGTAAGGGTGTTCCTACCTGTAACTTTTTCTAACTTCGAAAACACGTCCTTTGGGATTTTGAATGTGTATTTTTTATATAACGTTGCTACCATTGTACTGTACTTTTTGCCTGAGGCAATCGGTTACTATGGGTGAAATAAAAAAAAAACAGAATTTTTGTCCGTCGCCTTGCGTGAAGAACGATATTTTCTTATGCGGGACCCTAAAATACGAAGGGTCCATGCGGATTAAGCACACACACATTCATAATAATCCCAGGTACTTATCCTAAGAAAACTTTCTCTACCGTACATACATTAGGTAACATGTGTGTCTAAGAGCTACGCCGTAGATGATGCCGACCGCTACGCGCTACGATAAATTACCGTAGCAGCGTGGCTACAATTGCTACGCTCTACGACTGACTTAGTGAAACTTATTTAACCCTTCCGTTGCCACGTGATTTAGTATGTTTATGTTTTTGTCTTATTTTCTTCCTTGTTGATTCGGGGGCACAAGATAAATATGTTTCCGACGCTTATAACACAGTTTTATTGCTGTACTTTATCAAATCATATTAGGCCATAAAAATCCGAAGAATATGGCTGACATTAAATCAACGACTGTAAAAGATCTATGTGGAATAAGGTCAATTTAATAACAAATCTAGTTCAATTTCGTAAAGTCTCGTCTACAATGGAGTAAAATTGCACAATACCGAAGAATTTTTATTTCTACCCGTAAATCAAGTTACAGCTGTACTATATCCGAAAGCCCGCCAGTTCTGCGTCAGACTAAAAAAAAAACACTTAAGCTTAATGGACCATTTCGGCTCAGTTCCGTGCCTAGAATGTTTCTAAGCTCGCCAATAACTTTACCCAAAACAAAATTCAGTAAAACAACCAATGTAAAGCAACAAGTTAGAATCGCCATTTTGAATATTTCATCGACTCATGATTGACCGTGTTACATTTGAAAAAAAAAATCCTCTATCGTACAACATAAAAAACGTATCAAAATCAATGATTACTAACAAAAACAGGTTCTGGTAATAAAACTTGGGTGATAAAACTCCGTAGGGCCCCATGAGAGCACAAAGGAAAGCCATAAAAGAGAATATTGTCGATATGAAGTTGCCATTGTATGAGAAATATGATAATTTCATGTCAATTACTTGGATGACGTCACGCGTTCATGGACCTCTAACTGATTTTGGGCGCTGGTCTGTCATAGTAAGATTAATCTTTAATTATGAAGAGCTATGTAGCGCGGCGTGCGAACGTCCACCTGCAACGCAGGAGATTACGGATTCGATTCCCGTCTTAGGACAAATGTTTGTACGATCTACAAAGATTTGTTCCGGGTGTTCTGGGTATTTGCTATGTATAAAAAAAATGTCTATCTATGTAATGTATAGTATCAAGTAAATCAGTCATCTAGTATCCATAACGCTTAGATTGGGGATAGATGATGCTGTGTGGATTGTCGAACATTATTATAATTATTAAGTAAATAGAACACCGTGGGTTATACATTTTGGAAGAGACATCGACACAAAGACAGATACCATGACTTCACCATATGGTTCTAGACCCCACAACGTCGAAATTTTACGAATGTTCATCGTCATTTCCACGTTTTTTTCTGATGCAAAGTTTAGTTCAAAAAAAGTTACGTTTTTTTTTTCTATGTAATAAAATTGGATTTTTAGTTTAAATACTAATAATAGTATAACTAAATGTAAGTGACGCCTGGAGAGAGTCCCGATCCATCCCCGGTGGCGCTGGACGTCACCCTTGGGTTGTTGTGTGTTTACTGATAATTTGGTTGTTTAATTAAAGACCCGAAGTCTTAAATAGTGATTCTTAGTGAACACCACATAAGTTAATACTTTACGTCTCTCATTAAAACCTCACTGTGTTAGGTAGAAATGTTTATTAAAGTATTTTTATTTAAAAATAAAACTGACACACTTTCATTCAAATGTGAAGTTCAACTTTATTGTGATGTGCAGAATCCCTCCAGTTTGATCCAGTCAGACTGGAAGACGAGCCAAACATAGTTGGGAAAAGGCTAGACAGATGATGAATTATAATTTTTACCTGTTTTTCATTGACCCTGTTTCTAAACAGCAGGCTATTTTTAATCGCACTCAATTACGAAGTTTGGCTTCTCCAGAGAAATTCTTTCATGAAAAACCTTGTGATACTTTTTGATTTAAGAAGCGAACGGTCATTGTGATACCGGCTTTAAAGCGTTTTTTTAATTATAAATTTAATCCTATAAATAATAATTAATTACAACAGAAAAACTTAAAAAATATTGACTCAAACTCAGCAAAGACTTCAGGCTCAGCAGTAGAGTCGATCTACTGCTGAGCCTGAAGTCCTGGGTTTGATTCCGAGGTGTATGTGATATTGGGGTATTCCATCAGGAATTTCTCTGCAGCAGCGCAGAGCCTGTATTCTTACACGGTGGATGACAGGCTGGCCCCCTATTTTATCGGACTCAAACGTAATTAGCAAAATGTGGGTGAATTATATAATAGGCGTACCTCTCCTTCGGTCGAAGACAGGCGCTATATTGATGATACTTATAAAAAATGATCCACTGCAATTGTTTTAACTTTAAACCTCATACAGTAAACAGCGTACCATCAATGGGTTAAATTAAAATCCTAAAATATAAAAGGGTTCAAAGTGTTCAAATGATGAAAAGCGCGGACTATAAGCTTTTGAACTTTTAATCGGATTATACTGGTTCAATCCGATTGTAGAACGCAAATAAATATAGAAAAATAAACAATGTGAGTTAGTGGTTACTTTATCTGTGGAATATTACATTTTGCGGCTTTCTTTTGAAGTGCGCTTTAAGATTATACAGGGTGGCTAATAAATAGACATCCAAAAGAAAATTTTATAAAAATCTCTCTCGAAGGGCGACTCGTAACGTCCTAATGTATGCACATACATACATATATAAACTCACCCTGCTATCCCATGAGGTTAGGCAGAAACAACAGAACGCCACCTGTTACGATCCTTACATATTCCTTTTGCTTCGTTTACGTTCATACATGCGGTGATACACGCACGCCGGATGCACTACGCACCTGACCTTTCTGAAGAACATCACCTTCTAGGGCGTCCTCTCGCGGCGTTTCCACTGACTGCCTTATATTATACCTTACCTCATGTATTGTACAGCTATTATATAAATAAACTATAAAGCTTAAGAGCTCGAGAGAACTTTCCCTTTGAAGTAAGTTGTAATCACTTTGGGGGAGGATTAGAAAGACAGTTCTTAGACCGCAGACAAAAAAAAACAACAATATCAAAGTTTTCCAAGAAAAAGCAGAAATCAAAGGAAAATAAACTAAATTTAGGTTAGAATTTTGGGAAATTCTAACGTCGTCAACTATTCTTTGATTATAAATAACCGCATAATATACATTCACTAGATGTTTCGGGACCTACGTTGTACTATGTTGTTGTATGTTACTAGACCTTGAAGATTTGTTTTTAACGTCTATTCTCGGTTTTCTCAATATAGAATAAAATAATCCTCAACACTTTTTATTTTTTTAGCCTATATTGTCCCACTGCTGGGCAAAGGCCTCCCCCATAGCCTTCCAGTCCTCTCCTGTGCGGTTTTCTCCGACCAATCTTTTGCAAACGCGTCTGAGTCATCACGCCAGCGTTTTTAGGCCTCCTTTATTCATTTAATTTAAATTAAACATTATTAACCTGAATATACCACGACAAAATTGACAGACAAATCTCAAAATCAACTCACGACACTTTATTTCAGCAAAACTCTATGAATTTAATCAGTGAGTAACACGATATCAGATTATTCGAACTACCACATAATGTACCTTGAATAGTAGATAAATCACCCCCTCCCTCACACATTAAGGAGGGCACAAAGAGGGCTCGAAAATATTTGGGTTACGTGAAATGTAATATTAGGTGTAGGAGTGACAAAACTCTGATCTTTTTTCACACCCTTTCAAATAATGTACAGTCGAACAGGTTATTTGGTATACGGGCAGCCAACTTGTATTTCGTACTTTGTAAAGCTGAAGAGTTTGTTTGTTATTTTATTTGAACGCGTAATTTCTGTTACTTTCAGTCGGATTTGAAAAGTTCTTTTTACGTTTGTTGGCCTTATTTTTTTTCGAAATTTATAAGCTATTTAACATCACACTATGACCCATATGAGCCGTCAAAACACTTTTACATCTCTTCTAATGCATTAACACAAAGTGACATCTAAATGCAATGTCTTTTAAATTTAAAAATACTTACAGACACCGAACTTGACTTGAAAAGCGAAGGACAAGGTGCCAAAAATATAAATTTCGAAACTTTGTTTTTCGTATTTTATTTCAATGAATTAATAGTTATCACGTGTCTGGTGTGGCACTTACAAAGTTTTATTTATTTAATGCACAATGAAAACAAAGAATTTGACATCTTAAGCTTAAAAACTAGAGAGTACATGACCCTGTTAGGGCGTATCAAGATAATTTAAAACGAATGTTGCAATAAAATAACGTCAAAAATTAAAATCACATTACACAAAACCATTAGGAAAACATGTCATATAAAATAATAAATAACAATAAAAAGCTTTTTAACATAAAAAAGAACCATAAATATATTAAAATGAACACATACATTTTATAGATTTAAACTCTATATTAATATTTTATGTTCCATAAATTCTTGGATACTAAAATAACACTTTTATAAGCGTAGTGACTTGCTACTGAGAAATTAATGACATGAACGGAATAAGTTGCTAAGAAAACTGCTTACGTTAGATATGACCTAATAAGAGCTTGCTTTACATGACGCTAGTAAAAACGGACGTAGGTATATCTCAACCCCGGAAAGCTATTACGCACACAATAAAAACGAATATTGGCACTGCAATATAAAAGATTTTTACCTGTACTATTATACCAAACCTTTTGTTCGACTGTACCCAGCAACGTGCCTACGTCGTAGGGGTGAAGTGGGGGCGATCATCTGTTCTTGTGAAGGGTTATAGATCCAGCGGGTTGATTTTATAGACTTCTTTGTTAGGGTTACATGCTAAGACGATAAGCTACTGACATTTCGAGGTACATACAACCGAACTCTCAAGCGCAGCTCAATATTAGGTCAGTGCTGTCACTAGGGGCATTTAAGTGACAGAATAGTTAATGATGATAGTGATTGCTGTTTGTGAATTAGAGGAACTGCTATGTAATTAATGCGTATTACATATGTACAAGACAGGTGTTTGATCACCATTTGAATTTTCAAAGGCGGTTTACAACACAACTGTCACTATAGGACAAACTCCTTAAATCACGAAAAATAATTGGCTGTTCCATAGAAGTGTTCAATACTTACCTACTCGTGCAAAATGCGTGAAACAGGCTCATGTTTTTTTCGTGATTTCAATGCTGGTCTCTGAGTAAACGTTGTTCATAATCATGGGCAGAAGATACTGTGAAGTTTTGATGGTGATTAGAAACTTGCCTTGTACAGCTGCAGGTAGATAGATGTTGCAAAGAAAAAACAATTTAAGCAAATTCGTCAGTTTAAGCAAAATATAATTGTTTTCAGTTTACGTTATTGTAAAATGCTAATAATTAAAAAAAATGGACCACTATAATTTTTTTTCAATACTTATTTTATTATTTATTTTTTACAAAATGTTTAGACTAACACACCTATCAACGAGCACCAAACTATGATATGCATAGATATACTTACATCTTTATATTTATAATTCTGGACGTATGTATGTCACTGAACTCCTCCTAAACGGCTGGACCGATTCAATGTATTTTTTGTATACGTTGGAGTGGCGCCCAGGATGGTTTAGATTCACAATTAGACTCGATAGGTGGCGCTGTACGGGCATGATGACTTTTGTTCGGTCCGCTAGTATACATAGATATAAATATCCATGGCTCGGAAACAAATGCTGGTGCTCTTCACACAAACATTTGCCCCTTACGGGATTCGAGCCCAAAACCAAGGAGGCTGCCAAAGGTTCTTAGTTACGGTAATAACAGTCTAAGAGAGCCATGGTTCTTAAGTGAGACCGTGGTTGCAGCTGACTCCCATTCACTGGCCCGACTAATTAACATTTAAGTAAATGGCTGTATAAAACTTTCCTATTAAACTTTTCTTTAAAGAACGTTTACAAAGTCGCCTCAGCATCTTTCATCTGCAGCAGCTAGAAATGTGCAGGTGACTTTGACGCTAATAATTCTGAGAACAGAATATAATCGTTATCTACTCTCTGACAGCGACTACAGACGTCATCACAATCCTAACTAATATTAAAAAGGCGAGAGTAAGTTTGTTTGTTACCACGCCTAAATTACTAAACGGATTTCGATAAAATTTGGCAGAGAGATAGATTGCACCCCGTGGAAGCTCCTTCTCTTGTGTAGTGGGTGCGTTTACAAATATTTAAAGTCACATACACGAACAGCCGAAAATGTCATGATGGCCTAGTGGTTTAGGCCTCGCCCCTTGTGCACGAGGTTGTGGGTTCAAACCTGGGCCGGTACCAATGTGACTTTTTCAATTCATATGTACTTTACTTATCTTGGACATCACTGACATCGGTGAAGGAAAACATCGTGAAGAAACCTGGACTTATATAATTAATAGAAGTCTGAAATCGCCAACCCGTCTTGAGCAAGCGTGGTGATATATGCTCGTGTCTTCTCTGTATGAGAAGAGGCCTTTGCCCTGCAGTGGGACAGTAATAGGCTGGTACCTTTTTTTACTTACACAAACAGCCAGACCCGGAATAACTAGCTGTAGGCCATACTAATATTTCCTCCGTGCCGAAATCGAAAATAGCAGGCGGCGCAGCAGCCAATCGCTTAGCAACTGCGCCAACCATGTCGTGTCGGTCTGTTAATAGCAAAAGTTGACAATACCGACTCTAGCAGCTGCTACTGAAGTCACTTCGTACTCTGTGCACTGTACCTGTATAAGGTCACGCAATATAACCAAGATTTGGGTTTACGAGCGCACACTATTGGTCACACTAGTTATTTTTATGTTACAGGTACACCATTAAATCAATGAATAAAGTTGTAAAATAAATAGTGGCTCCAAATTGTTATGAGACTCATTTGTTTTCATGACTAAGATAATTTGATTTTTAACCTTTGTTTGTTTTTTGACTAGTTTATGGGACTAAGTTTCGTGTGTAGCCTATGTAACATTACCTAAGTGCAAAGTCGATTATCGTTTAAGACAAAATGAGAGGATACAAGAATACTAAAATAATCACGATTACCACATCGGTCTAGTGGCCGCAAGCTCTACTATTAAGCATGAGGTACTGGGTTTGACAAAGTGCTATTGGCATTTCCATCTATAAATTTCTCAGTCGCAGCCCAATCTGGTTTAGTGTCTGGATGACGGCAATAGGCTCGCCCCAGTTACTAGAAACTTAAACATAACTGGTGAGATGTGGGTGTACTATTATATAGGTCTCTGCCTACCGCTGAGGGGGTGCAGGCGTGATATTATGATGACATATAAAATAATCAATGTCGATGATGAATTGCATAAAATAACCTGCTTTATCTTTAACTCGCTTGAACCAGATTGAAATAGCCGTGCTATATAGCTCTTGAGACATTTGTTATTTTATTTCACAACCGTTGAAGAAATACATACCGTCACGAACAGCATCAGCCATTTCTCTTTCAACTTACGATCATATTCAATAATCCTATGTGAGAATGTTTTCTTTGTAAACAAAGATGAATGCCGAGCTAAAATGTATTTTTTTAGGGTGAAGTACCCCATACATGGAAGAGGAGGAGAGCGAAGCGTTCTTATAAAGGATTTACTGTGTTCCGATAAGACGGAGAGTTTTTATTTCGCCACCCTTATCTGATCACTATTGTGTGTAAGGGAGTGCTGACACGATATATTGTGTGTGATGATAAACATACAAAAAATAACAATGACTTTTAGATTTTTTTTTGTTATTAAAGTGAAAACTTCTTTAGCATCGCTGTGATTTGAAATTTTATGAAACGAAAAAGCGACAGTAAGAATAGACAGACACATAAATTCATAAGTTTTAACGTGGGACAAAATAAGATGGGAAGCATTATACAGTGTTTCTTATGTCGTAAAAATTTTATAAATTCATTATCAAACTTTTTATCACTATGATCATTACTAAAACCTACAATTATCCTCTTCCCAAAATATTACATTTGTCTCATAATCTTGAAGCCAACATTTTGAAGGTTTCAACTTCTACCACGTGTGAATTACACACATGTTTTTTTTTTATAAAACGTTGCCCCACTCTAGGAATTTCTCCTGTATCGTGGGTGCGTTCACAAACATTCAAACTGACACACAAACAGCCACCCAGAACAACTATCTGTAGGCCATACAAATATTTGTTCCGTGTAGGAATCGAACCCACGACACGCAGCGCAGCAGTCAGACTTGCTTAACGGGGAATGAAATCAAGCATACGACTTTAAGCCTTCAATACTAAAAATCCTCATCTCCCTAGAGTTTTAGTTTCCGCTTACAGTGTAACAGGACACAATGACAGTCTAGTACTTAACTATAACAATTAACATAAAATTAGTTTCTAAGAAATGTTTCAGAGGTGAATAACTTATTCGGTCAACAGCCTGCGCAGACAGTGCCTTTAACTTGAACTTAGCTAAATAACTTAGACTTTGGAGCAGTGTAAGGCAGATAACTTGCTTTGTACAGAGAGACTGCGTAATGAGATCCCACGGTGGCAGCTAAGCTGTAGAAAGCTGAGACAGCAAAGGTTATGATATAACAAATCATTTAGAAAAGCTTAGCAAGAGGTTGAAATATGTAAGTGTATTTATTTTTTTTTGTGGTCGAGTTATCTCAAGTTAAGTAGTGCGCTGTTCTTTCCTAACTCGGGGATGCTTGCTTGATCTTTGCCCATTAATTTTATGCTTTACTAGCAATTCGATACGGTTGGCGCAGTGGCTGAGCGATCGACTGCTGCGCCGCGTGGCGTGGGTTCGATTCCAGCACGGATCAAATATTTGTATGGTAGCTGTTCCGGGTATGGCTCTTCGTCTATGTGACTTTAAATGTTTGTAAACGCACCCACAACACAGGATAAATTCCTAGTGTGGGGCAACGCTTATTATAAAAAAGAAAAATCTTCCGCGACCCCGTTCTAGTGGATTTTGTACTTTTCCCATGTAACTTAATGTACATAATTATTAATTTTAACATCCCCTCCTACCCCCTTTAAAGGGTAGTTTTGAAAATAATAATAGCTTATAGCACTTAGGAATAATGTAGCTTTCTAACTGTGAAAAAAAATTTAGAATGTGATCATTAGTTCTGGAGATTACTCCATATATACAAACTTACCTCTTTTATAATAGTAGTAAAGATTCATATAGGGTACCTACCAACTTTGTTTTTATTTTGATTGTATTAGAGTTATATTATTCCATTTTTATCTCGTGCGCGTATAAATATTTATTGTACAAAACTGAAGGTCGATTTATCAATAATCAGGCAATTTTCCTCTGCATAGATTTTATTTATAATTAAATTAAAAATATACTTAAAGTCTGTCAAACTACATAATTCGTTTGTTGTGAGTTGTTGAGACACATCATCAAAATCGCTATTTTAATATAAAACATTGTGAGCCGTCACGGGACGCCAGGCATATATATATATCATAAAAGAACAGATTCTTGGGTATCGATATCAAAAACGAATGAAACAAAAAAAAAACTATTTTAATTTTTTTCATTTGATTCTGGACGACGCCAACGATAACAATTTCGCCATTTCGCTATCGATATTTCACATCAATAAACATACTGCATCATTATGTCTAGTGGTCACAAATGCTACTGCAGACCACGAGGTCCTCGGTTTGATTCCCGAGCTAGGCTGATTCCTTCGGGGAAAACAGGTGTGATACTTTATTTGTATTAATCACGTTTTCTAACAAAAATACCAATTTAAAAGTTTTCACAAAATCAAGGCAATATAAATATATCGATCAAGTTTGAAGACTAAAGCAATATAAAAACATGATCAACATACACATGAAATATTCAACCCATTTCTTTATAAATGCCTCCATTTATATGATGGAATATATTCATTTTAAATAAGTACACATTCATTGACATTTTGACATTCTTGAGTTTAACCTCTGTTTTAGTTTAGAGGTTTTTAAGCTCAGATTAGAAGGACCTACTCTATCAGGAAAATAAATTCAAAATTACATATGTATATACATATGTACAGAGGCCAACACATCAAGCTACCCCAATGTGTCAAATTTCTTTGGTAGTTTTTCAACTTTATGTCAGTAGAAATGAGGTTCATGTTCAAATGCGAAAAACTGTAAATTTGTAATTTATTTTATTTTATTTATTTTAACTAAGAGTGCTGGAAAAGAGGTGGAAAAGAGTACTTGGAAGGACCTGGGGAGGCCTCAATTGAGGAGGAATGAGGATTACTCAAAAATACTGGACACGTATTTTTTCTTTTGTCACGTAAACCAAAAATGACGACGATATAGTGCGTGCCGTGCTACACTTTTAACGTAACAGTGACGTCACAAGCCCCTTCTCCTGAACTTTGATGTGCTATAACATTGTCATTTTTTATTGATTTGAGTAAGCAAAAAATACATGTGCAATATTTTTTGTTAATCTTACTGACGGACTAAATTTTTACCTAGGACACATCCCTATTCATACCATTTTGTATAAATATCTCATGCGTTTCATAACCTCAATTCGTAAAAATGTCGTTCAGTACTTTATTCAGAACAGTCGTAAAAGCTACATTCATTTTAATTTTAAGTGCGCATACGATTTTACTGTTCATAATTTATTTATTGATATTACCATGTGCCCCTAGAAATACGGTTACATTTTATGAGGTGGCATAAAACTAGTTTTGATATTTTCTGGGGATGTAAGAAATACTGAGAGGTTATGGTATGGATGTATTAGACAAAATAAGTTAATATTTGCCACTCTTCTTAATCAAACAGTGGCTTGACTATGTAAATAATTTTATATGAGAAAATCTGCTTATTTAAAATTCCTATTTTTCGGAATGAAGAATCCTAAAAGATAATAAAATACGTGTTTTTGTAAAAATAATTTTATCAACCACACATAAAGTTCAGTATGCTCTACAAGTTCAACAACTTTTATGACTTTATCAATACTAACCACTAGTCATTCTTTATTTTACACTTTATTTTCATAAGTTTAAAGCTGAGATTAGCTTAAGAAAAACTAACAATATCAATTGTTGACATTGATTTGAATATGGAATACGTAAGTCAAATAGAATTGAGTAAAATAAAATAGGTTATAATGTACACCACAAAAACTTACAAATAATAACTTTAAGAGCTAAATAGATAACTAAGTATTATGAATAGGCAGGTTACATATAGTTTATTTTTCGGCTGATCCTGTCACATAAAATTCACAGATGAAACGCCCGTTAATCTAAACCACATCAGCTAAAAGCCACGATCCTAAAACGCAGACCCATTATAATTTAAATAAACTAACCAAACGCTCTTGAATGTCCCAGATAATTACTGAAAGCGTGAAAATGAAACTAAATTAAGATTAAACACAGTGACATTCGGAGTTACCTCGCTGTGAAACGCATTAAGATAATTGTACTCATCAAAATTTTCAAAATGTCAACGAGACTCTCACCACCAAGTACTATTGTTTAAGTTTACGTCATAAAGGACTTTTCTGGCCCCTTTTTAATTAAGGACCCTTGCCCGATGACCTTTGAGATGTAAAGGTGGACCCTAATTCGTGGTTAATGTCTGCACACGTCTGAAAATATTCGGGACTTTTTTTATGAATATAAAAAACCGGAGTCTGGATTTGTGGTCGGTTGATGGCAATAGGCTCGCCCACTTTTGCATGGGACTTAAACAGTAGGAGACATCTCTTCCTATGTCTTCGAGGAATGCAGGCGTGATATTTTGATACTCTCAATTTTATGGTGCATTTAAATAACCAGCGCCCAGCGCACTCTGGGCATTCAGCGCCGCTCTGCTAAAAAGTACACTGCTGCCGAACTTTTCAGAGAATACTATGTTAAGTTGCTATTGTATACGTCGTAGTGAAAGAGGTGAAGAGAGTTATTGAGAATCAAGTCAAAAGACTTGTGATTGGAGAACTGTATGCCCAGTAGTTGGCTTATAAAGATAGGCGATGATCAGAAGGAGCAAAAAAATCGGCCCAGTACAAGTTGGACTCGCAAACGTTTCTTGTATGAGAACTTTAATTTAAAAAGTGATATTACTTTATCTGCTGCATTAAAAATACACACTCAGTGAAAGTTGGTTGTCTACCTATTAAAGTTCATGAAATAAATCCCGCTGACAGACAGACCGAAGGACGGACTGACAGACAGCGGAAACTTTGTAATAGGGTAGCGTCCTGTCCCAAGAAATTACCAATTACAATTACCAATTTGACGACACGGTTGGCGCAGTGGTTGAGCGATTGACTGATGCGCTGCGTGTCGTGGGTGCGACCGTGGTCCCGCACGGAACAAATATGTGTATGGCCTACGGGTAGTTATTCCGGGCCTGGCTGTTTGTGTATGTGAGTTTAAATGTTTGTTGACGCACCCACGATACAGGAGAAATTAATAGTAAAGGGCCACCGTTTTTGTTTAAAAAAAAAATGTACAGAGGCCAGCACATCAAGCTGTCAAATTTTCTCAATTGAACATGAACCTTATGCTTTTATGATAAGGTTGAAATACACACACAGATTGGGGAAGCTTGATGTGCTGACATCTGTACAACGCAGCGAGAAGCTTTCAACGAAACTAGTATCAATCTGACATTGACACCTGTCAAAACGCAATCAGTAATTTGTTCATAAGTTGGATACTGGCAACTTGTTTTTGACATAATGCCTACAGCAGATGCGGGTCAGAATTTAAGGTTAGTTATTGATGTCGTTCACAAAATGGGCGCCCATTACAGTATCGGTTTTTCGTTGTTAATTTATGCATTGAACATTGGTGTTTAGACTCGGTTAAAATGTTAAGTGGTGAAATAAATTATGGATTTTGTTTGAGGTTAATGATTTATGTACCGTAGTGAATTCTTGAACAAGAATTTTTGAGTATTCTTAGAATCACAATCATTTATTTGTTATATATAAGTATATCTCAATAAGGTTCCTAATCGTTGTTAATGGAAACATGAAATATAAGAGTTTATTTTAATATTATTAAGCAATTTGAAAACATAGGATTCGTCATAGAGAGTAAATAAGAAACATCATCTGCCTAGCCTTTCTCAAGTATGTCGGCGTTGACTTCAGTCTAACTGAAAATTACTATATAACCAGTATTTTCCATGTATCGACTACCTTTCTAATCCCTACAACCCAGTTACTGGGATAACACGATATAACTCGGTGAGACTGGTTGACTACCCATAACGACTGTCAAAGGCACTCCTTTGCATGACAGCCGGGAACAATGATTTAACGTGCTTTCCGAGGCGTGGAGGGGTCTCGATATATATAATGGATGATTACCCATCCACGGACTGACCTCGACAAGCGTTACTTAACCTTGACACTGACCCGAACGTCTATAATTATTTAGCCATAAAGCCCACAATTTCCAAAGGATTACAAAATACTTTACTAAATTGTCATAATAATAGACTACATACCTAACGATCTCTGTAGCACCAATTTGACATCATTCTTTTGAAATTCTCCCAGACTCTCGACCATGGCTTTGCAACTTATTTTCATTTTTCAAATGTGTCATGAATAATAAAAAAAAACACCTACAAAAAACTTCCGCGTGGCAGCCCTAACCGCTAAACCGGTGCGGTATGATTGATCGCTGTTTACGACGCGCCCGACCGCTCCATCTGTAGAGTCGACCGCACTTCGGTGGTAACATTTTGACCTTTAGCTGGCCTAGTGAAGTACAGAGTTTTAATAGCACAAGAGGCCAGTTTTAACTGGTTTTGCTATCAATGACGTGAGGCCTACTGTATAAGGGATGTCACACTGTCGTGCTTGCTTTTAAACTCCCATAATTGAGCGAAATTATTTAGTGGGAATTATAAATTGTTCTGATCAGCGGTAAAATGATGGTGTCAGCGGTTTGTGTTAATAGTTATCGCTGATTTACGTTAAATGAGGCTTGACAGCTAGGTGCTAATAGGGGAGCGGATGTCAGAAAATATATGTCTCATGATATTGTTCAGGCACTTCTGATTTTGGGTCATTATCTAATTTTAGTTAGAGATTTATGGGTGACGCATGAACATCGTATGTTGATTTTTTTTTATTGTGGAGGTCAGTTAGGCAGTCGTTCTATGTAAAACAATGAAAGAAAGAAATAACCTTTATTTAGCACAGGCTCAGGCACACAACGACACAATAATAAATATAGGAAACATGAAAAAAAAAACAATAAATAATTATACGATAGCAGGACACAAATATGCTATTAAGTATGTGCCTAAACGAAGTTTATTGCTGAACTGGACCCATTTGGCCGTACGATATGTTACGATCGGTCACCCATCCACAGACCGACCTAGGTAAGCATAGCTTAGCTTTTGATTAATCCTTTGTCTTGGTCTTATATGACCATGGTAAATCACTTTTCAAACCGAGTTTGGGTGGATTTTTGCTAATTGGACACACACCCAATACCTATTGCTTTTATACATAGTGACATTTGAATGGATGTTTTGCCACGGCAGAACGATTTGCCCTCAGTAATACCAATTAAACCTAGAGTTAAACTTAAAAAATAAGTATGTTTTTGCCACGGTGTTACTTTTGGTTCGAGGTCGCTTTCGAGTTTTGCTATTCATAATATTGTTAATCATTAATTTTTGGGTCTAATAAAAGATCAAAATTTAAACCAATATAATATAAAGGAAAGATTTGATTTTTTGTATGTTTGTTTGTAATGGATAAACTCAAAAATGCTTTACCGATTTTGAAAATTCCTTTAGCTATCGAAAGCTACATTGTCAGCGAGTAACATCAGCTAAATTTTATTTTTTATACTTCGATCTAAGGATGTTAAAGTTCGAAGGGAAACGTACGAAATCCACGCTGGGGAATATTACAAATTAATTGTGCTACCAAGACAAAATCCTTACGCTCCGAGAAATACTCATTAAAATTTCAGCCTGTCTATAAAATCAAAGGCGTACACTTTTGAAAACAGCACCATCGATATAACTCCATAGACACATAGATATATATCTATTATCTATGTGTGAGTGGTCAATACCTTTTTCCTCATGGGGTGGGTTCGGCCCCCATCCGCACTAAGTAAGACATCGCTCAGCAAACCGTTACAACTGACATGGGACAGAGAGCCCTTAATACTCTATAATTCTTCCGAATCTCTGGATTCAGAGGAATCGAAAGTGGCCTTACATAATAAAATATACGTAGTTACTTTTATGTCAAGATAATCAAGTAATTTTTTTCTTCTTTATATTTTATTGACTGCCTGTCAAATAGTTTCAACACACAAAGTTCTGTTTGTGCTACACCTTCAAAAAGGTTTTATGACTTTTTTAAAACTATTAGTCATTCTGAAAACCAATTAATGTTCAACGGCATTGAGTTGATATTTCTTTAAGTACAAATATTATCCATTTCGGAACAAATATTGGTCTATGGAATTGATGTCTTTTGGTATACATGGTTTTACTACGAACGATTGTGTTTTTTTATTATTTACCGTATATATATTATATTTATAAAGGTGATACGTGCATATTGTAAGATAAAACTTAATATAATGAGTTTCTTTCTTTTCTTTAAAAAAAAACCCCGTTCTAGAACTATCTCCTGTATCGTGGGCGCGTTTACACATATTCAATCTCACACACATCAATAGCCAGACTCTGATCAATTACCTGCAGGCTATACAAATTTTTGTCCCGTGCGGGAACCGAACCCACGACATGCGGCGCAGCAGTCGATCGCTCAGGCACTGCGCCACCATGCCGTCGGTCTAATGATAGTGTAGTCGGATAGTGCTTTATCCAAGCAAGACTCACGTAGACTTTCAACAGTACCCCTCCATCTAATGTTATGATATCATAAAACCTGACATTTACGATATCTTCACCCATCCGAAGCTCCAAACATTCATAAAAAGAAATTAAAAGAACAGGAAAAAAAGGGAACCTACTAAATTAGCAACCGCGTTCCAACCTTAATAATCTCCAGGAAGACAAAACTAATCTACAATCCCCTTCGTTCGAACAATAAAAGGGCAATTTCTTCAAAATTTAATAGAAACGCAACACCCTTATACCTCTTGAAATATTCGCAAAGAAAATGTAAGAAATCTCATCAAATCTGAGGGCAAGGGCCAACAACAAAAGAGGAGGAAGCTGTGGTATGAATCTTTTTTTTTTCTTCTGAAACTCGTAACAATTGAAACAAAAGTAAATTATGGGTACCCGCCCGGTCCGGGGAATTATGAAAAATGGTTGGTCTCCTTATTATTTTATTATATATGGTGACGGCGGCGGTTAACTCGATTTCGTTCGAAGATTTTTTTTATTCCAAATTTAATTTTTAGATTCGCCTTTTTTTCCACAGATTTATTTTTTGCATTTGATGGATCGTTTGTGGAGAGAGTTTCACTAGTTTTTTGTTAGGTTTTTGTTTTTGAATGTTGATATACGGTGTGACAGGACAAGCTGGTTTATTTTTGTGTTAAAATAAACGTTGACATATTTGTCATTCGGATTTTTGATTGACCGTATTTAAATGAATAAAAGGGTGTGTCTGTTATTTTTTACAGAAAGTAATTTACTGGCTTCAAAGCGTAGTGATCGTTATTCATGTTTTTTGACATTTAAATACAATCCTTATATTGTGTACCCTTGATCAAAAGGCCGACCTCAACTTTGCGAAGTCTAAGCATTTTAGGATGCTGTTGGGACTGCCGCGATGGTGCAGCGCTTCTGCTATGTTTGCGCAAAACCGAACTGACGGCTTCCACGCCGTCATTCGTAAGAAAACCGCGTCGCTGTTGTCAAGGTTGCGGGCGAGTGGCAACAGCATCCTAAAAACTATTTCGGATAGTATTGACTCTCCGATTATTAAAAGTTTTGTGAGAAGGACAATCACAGAACATTAATCTGGGGATGCCCTTTTCACAATACTATTAGTTACTCTGCTTTTTATAATGTATCTCAGCTACTAACACTAGAAATAAGTTATTTTGTATTGCTTACTAACACAATGGATTATTGTTGTCCGATAAATAAAGTATTATTATTATTATTGCTATTAAAAGTAGCAATTCTACCAGTCTTTTGGACACTTTACCAGTACACTACGACGCGCATGCGTTTTTCGATGCCTTGTAAGTTACTTTAGACGTTTTGGTTAGTTAGGGTACTACATTGTTAATTTTTATTATTTTTTATTTATTTAAGAGCGTCAAGCGGTCACGGTTTAAAAAATAAATTTCACGTTGGAAATATTAAACCTTGTATTTCTACCACTTGCAATATTTACAACAGGCTATGTAGGTTACAACTGTGTCTATAGTTAAATTCAATAAATTATGTTTATCTTTAAAAAAAAAAGAAAGACAGTGATTTGTTTTTTTTTTGTATGTTTGTTTGTTATGAATAAACTCGAAAACTAGATATCCGATTTTAAAACTTCTTTCACCTATTACCTATATAGAAAGCTACACTATCAGCGGGTAAGATGTGTTATATTATTTTTGATAACTACACTTTAAATCTGGTTAAGGATATATTCAATTTCGAAGGGGACGAAAACCACGCGGACAAAGTCGCGTGTGAAGTGCTAGTGCCTAATAAATAACAAAACCAGCTTATATTATCAAGAAATATTCACTTCATAACATTTACCGTCAACCCCTACTGACTACCAATTCCGACACCCCACTGAACGAATAAATATCATCCATGTTTACGATGCTTCATATGAGTGAGAAAAATACAACCGAGATACGATCACGCGTTTATAGGTCCAAAGGGTACAAGGTCGCTTTTGAAAAGGGCACGGAACCCAACAAATGAGACGCAAATACAAGATGAAAGTGTGGAATGACGGGCATTCATTAAATTCTGTGTCATTTGGCCCCCATGGCAGGACAGCGGTGAAGAATGTGAAAGGTACAACGTTTGTTTGGGGTTAAAACTGGTGTAAGGGTGTACCTCTTTCAGTTGTCTTTTTGATGCAGATGTTTTGTGTTTACCTTTTATTTATTTAAATATTGGGGGTTGAAACACTAGGGCCATGGGGTCCGTGTGCCCATTTAGTTTTTCGAGAAATCGCGAAACGTTTGGTCGACTCTTCACGTGACCAGAGGGCTGGCCTTTTTTTTGGCCAAAGAATCAGCATTGCCATTCAACGTGGCAATGCTGCCTGCCTTCTGGGCACTTTTCCCGTTGACAACGATGCGGATGAATTTTTTGATGCCCTATGATTATTTATTTTATTTTATTTCTTCATATATTAATAATTGTATAACATTAATATTTAAATATTTATACTTGACTGCTACGTTGGTAAGCTGCAAGTAAAACTGACGTTTCATTAAACGTAAAGGTGGTATAGCTTGTGTTGTCATATTATGATGAGCTGAGGTTCTTTTGGCATAACAATCTTTGGTTACTGTTTTATATTTTAAAGTGTAATTATTTTGCTGTAATGCCTATAAACACATTTTCCTTTCTTTAATTTTCTTAAAACTACCAGCTTTTTTACTAGCATGTTCCCCTAACCTTAGGTATACAATAGGATAGTGTCCTTAAAAATTCTGATTGGTCCGAGAGTTAGATTAGGTACTTAAGAATACTGGACACGTATTTTTTCTTATGTCACGTAAACCAAAACTGACGAGTGCGTTGAAATTGCGTGACGTCACGCCGTGCTACACTTTTAACGTGACGGTGACGTCACAAGCCCCTTCTCCTGAAGTCCTTAGTTTTAGTTTTGTAAATTGTAGTAGTTTGCAATCGCAACTGTTGAACATGAGGTGCTGGGTACGATTCTCGTGTAGGGCAAAGTTTTTTTCATCTGGATTTTCTTAGCAGTTTAGGTCTGTATTTGTGACCGATTAATGGCAGTAGGTTATAGGCCTCATGGACATGGTACTAATAAATGTGGATGTATTATAGGACAAATGTTTGTACGATCTACAAACATTTGTTCCGGGTGTTCTGGGTATTTGCTATTTATAATAAAAAATATCTATGTATGTAATGAATTGTATTAAGTATATCAGTCATCTAGTGCCCATAACACAAGCTCTGCTTAGCTTGGGGCTAGATGATGCTGTGTGGATTGTCCAGCATTATTATATTATATATTATATGACCTCGGCTAGCATATAGCCGAGGTCAGTCTGTGGATGGGTGACCGTTTGCAACATATCGGGACTCCTCTGTGCTGTCGGAAAGCACGCTAAGCCGTTGGTCCCGGCTGACATTTCTAGACCTTTGTCAGTCGTTACGGGTAGTCAGAAGCCCGAAAGTCTGACAACCAGTCTCAACAAGGGGTATCCTGTTGCCCTGTAACTGGATTGTAAAGGTCAGATAGGCAGTCGGTCCATGTGAAATGACTGATATTCAGCTGCATCTGGTAAGACTGAACAATGGGTTAGACCCAACATAGTTAGGAAAAGGCTAGGCAGATGATGATGGTATTATATGATCGGTATACAAATAATTTTAAGAATAATTTATTAGCATAACATACATTACAATCATTGTGAAGCCCTGAGTCCAGAGATATGTAATACCTGTATTTCAGGAGTCAGTTTCTTCTTCCTTGTAAACATTGTTCTTATTGTACGCAATAATTAATTGAAATAACTGGACTTTTACAACATACGTTAATAAATTTACACGTCAATGTAAGTTTCTGAATCATTACATTTAAAGTTACTTTCATACTCTATTTTTATTTATTCAAATTTAATTACGGTTGAAATAAATTTGATTTTTTTTATAAATATAAAAAAATATTTTGATTAAAAAATATATAATATTTTGGTTGAAATAAATTTGATATTTTTATATTTAAACTTACATTTGAATAAATAGAAATAGAGTATGAATTCGAAAACGATGAAACTGAGATTGTATCACGAAATAATAAATGAGTGTCATAGTGGTTGAGTGTGTGTGTGAGAGAGTAGGTACTATGAAGGAGTGTGTGAGGATGTGAGTTTGTGTGTGTAAAAGGGTGTGTACATACACACCTTTTTATACGCATTAATATTGGGTTTTGTGATGTAATATACTTCACATCCGCTGCAGATGTTGATACATTCACAATACCAACACAAAACTCAACATCAGTAATATATTTCACAAAACAAATAACACTCCACAATTATACTCGAATCCCCATACAATCAACATTTTCAATAAAAAATTACCACCAAAGAGTTTCAATCAACTTTGATTTAAATGAAAACGGTTTCTTTATCCTTCGTACAATTTTAATCAAGCGGCCACCTGATTACCACAAAATAGGTAAAGGTACAGAAGACCAACTCTGTACAACGAGCGTAAACCTGCGCACGGACATATAAACGAGTGTGGATGGCGTTCTCAAACCATAGGGTATATGAATGTTTTTTTTTAAAGATTCCTCGTAACAAAAAGAAAGGAAAAGCCAAACAAAAGTTCACGCATTCGCACGCATCACACACAAGCATCTCACGTCATTAGACAGAAAATATGCCAAAGTGACATCACACTATTCAGTACTTAAAAGTACTCTATCGCTAGACGTAATGTAATACGCAAAGAGCGAACGCCGCGCGTGCGTGAAATATGACCCCACTGGAAGAAAAACTTTGAAAGTGCGTAACTTATCCATTTTTCCACTGATTTTTATTTTGCCAAATCCTATTTTCTAGAAACTCTTCTATTCTTTTGTTTTTGTGACTTATATTTTCCTATATTATTGATAGTTGTCAATTACCCTATGGCCTGTCGCCAGTGAGCTTAGGTCGCTGTAGGTGAACCGTGTCTGTGTGTTCGCGCGTTTTCGCTCATTATATGAACTCGACCTTCTGTACATATTTTTTTTGTATGGATACTGTGGTGCCCACAGCATTTTAACGGCGATTAATAATTACTGGTTTAAGGCAGCTTAGAGATTTGGATCCAATCCATTTCGGAAATTTCAGCTTAGTGCTCATTAATAACGGCGCGAAGTTTGATAGGTCCTCGCTTTTCGGGAAATTGTGGTTCTTACAAGATGCAGTAAGAGGAGCTCGTGGCTAAATCAAAACAATCGCACGGGTTAATCAAAGGTTAAGCTACACTTGCCGAGGTCAGTCTGTAGATGGGTGACCGTTCGTAACATATCAAGACTTTTCTGAGCCTCGGAAAGCACGTTTAGCCTTTGGCCCGAGCTGTTATTTGTAGATTTTTGACAGTCGTTACGGGTAGTCAAAACCCCGAAAGTTTGAAAACCAGTTTTACCAAGGGATATCATGTTGCCCAGTAAGTGGGTTGTGGAGGTTTTATAGGCTGTCGCTCTATGTTAAATACTGGTATTCAGCTGTATCCGGTTAGACTGGAAGCCCCATTGAGAAAAAGCTAAGCAGATAAAATAAATAAAATAATAAATAATGCTGGACAATCCACACAGCATCATCTAGCCCCAAGCTAAGCAGAGCTGGTGTTATGGGTACTAGATGACTGATATACTTAATACAATACATAACATAGATAGATATTTTTTATTATACATAGTAAATACCCAGAACACCCGAAACAAATATTTGTAGATCGTACAAACATTTGCTCCAGGGCGGGAATCGAACCCGCAACCTCCTGCGTCGCAGGCGGACCTTCGCCCACCGCGCCACATCGGTCGTCAATGATGACAAGATGCAGTTTGTACTGAATAGAAGCTCTAGGAGTTGGTTGCAAGCATTATGACTTTGATTATCTACAATGTTTGGTTGAGAAAGGAGGATCAATAGGCACTTAATGTAATTTTCAGAATACTTTGATTTAGCACCATTTAGATTGCAACTCATTAAATTAATTCTGCCTTCACAAAGCTATTAAGATACTCGTATTTATCAAAACCACGTAGGGGTGAACCTTAACACGTGTAGAAAAAGGTCAAGTAAAACCAAGTTGGTCTAGTTGTTGTAAGCACCAGGTTTAAGTATGAGGTCCTGGGTTCCAATATTTGTCTAGATAAACTTTTATTGACTTTTTCCATCTGGATTTTGTTAGTTGTAGCCCTGTTTGCAACAGCTTTGTGCCCTGTTATGTGGGACTTAAACATAACTGGTGAAATTTGGGTACCTACACTACAAGTATACCTTTGCTGAAACTTTTGTGGAATACGTACAGACGTAATTTTACGTATGTAAAAACTTTATAAACTAATCCTAAAGCCATAAAATGTTTACTCCTTTTCCAAAAATATTTTTTTTTGTATTTTTTTATTCATTGTTTTGAGATAGATGTTATTTTTGATTAAACCTCAAAGGCCTAAAAAGGCGTGGCGGGGCGGTTACGATGCGCTGGCGCGGTGGCAGCGGTCATACGGCGGGCACGATCACGTCCCGTCCCGCCGCGCTACGCCGACCGTGTCGCGTCGTATTTTTACATATATATATTGCCTATGGCCCAAATCATACCAACATTCGAACTCATTCGTTTAGTTTTTCGATATCCATTTTTGTAAAACCATAAAAAATCACATCCACGCGCCGTCCCGTCTGACGTGCCGTGTTCCCGCCGGCAGTATGAATACTACATACGAAAACTATACAAACACAAAGCGTTGGCTTCTTGCGGGAGCTGCGATCGCGCCCCGCCACGACGCGCCCTGTCGCGTTCTGACTTGTATTTTCGCTTGACGCATTATAACTGCTCAGCGTCGCGTCACCGTCCCGTCCCGCCGCGCCGCGCCCTCTGTGTGCAGAGACCTTAAAAGTTACATAAATACCTACTGTATAGAAATTAAAATAAAACCTTTTTTAAATTGATTTAGTCGATTTTGAGTTTAAAATATTATGATTCAGATAAAACATTTTATGATTTCAAATGTTCGTATATTTTTAAATACTGACATGTAAAAGTGTCTGAAAAGGATCTACTGGATGAAATAAAATAATTTTATCATTTCTTTTGATTAAATGGATGTAAAATTTTGGTATTAATTGCATTCGGTCCGACTGGGGAAGCTGACTGCAGCGTAGTTAACAAGGTGAGTGAGGATGTACTTATGATGCTAAATAAATAAAATAAATAACACTGGACAATCCACACAGCACCATCTAGCCCCAAGATAAGCAGAGCTTGTGTTATGGGTACTAGATGACTGATATCATTAATACAATACATTACATAGATAGATATTTTTTATTATACATAGCAAATACCCAGAACACCAGAACAAATCTTTGTAGATCGTACAAACATTTGTCCCAGGGCGGGAATCGAACCCGCACCCTCCTGCGTCGCAGGCGGACCATCGCCCGCCGCGACACATCGGTCTAAATAATAAAGTGCTAGTGCTGAGCACGAAGTTTTGGACTCGATTCCCAGATTGGGCAAAGTGTTAGTAAGTTTTTTCCACCTGGAAGGTCTTGATAGCAGCTTGGAACCTAGATTTATATCCACATTACACTAGGAACTAAACATTCACAGTAGTAATATCTCCTGTGTCGTGAGTGCGTTTACCAACATATAAAGTGACATACACAAACAGCCAGACCCGAAACAATTACCTGTAAGCCATATATTTGTTCCGTGTTCCGTGCAGAACCCACGACACGCGGCGCAACAGCCGATCGCTTAGCCACTGCGCCAACCGTGCCGTCATTGGTATTTAGCTTAGCCGATCCATGACATCTCTTGCAGTGGCACCGATTAAAAATGACGTTACATTTTAATCTAAACGAGATTTGAACCGAAAGAATACGAATGAACGTAAAAGTATTTCCATTATCGAAACATAATTTCGATATTCCAAAATGATAAATGTAAGATAAATACACAGTAAGAGGGTAGTCTTTATCTTACATGCCAGTGGAAGCTTGATGTATAGATTTATACCCGATTCAGGATTTCTCTCTGAAAATAAAAGCCTTCTCTTTTATCCCTAGCTAGTTTAGCGGATCGCAAGCACAGTATACCTTAAAACGTCAGTAGCTCAACTAGGAGATGCCTTTGAAATAATGGTATGCACTCTAAATCTACTTAGATCTCTTTAAATCGTTGACGTTAGACAGGGATGGAGAGAAGGACTTCCCTGTTATGCAAGCGTTGCTGTTGGCTGCACAGAATGTTTGTAACTGTCTTATTTTTTCTACACAGAACTGGTGTTATTTATGCAATAAATATTGACACTATTGATAAACGAAATGATTTACTTATTAAAGCTTTGCGCATCATAAAATGTCCAAAGGCGGGTTTAAATATTTAGGTATTAATTACTAGACAACCAAGGTAAGTAATACCTAAAGATAACGTAGGAGAAGAAATGTTACGTTAGTTTAAAACAAAAATATAACATTTTATTTAAAACTAACAGCAGTTTTTTTTGAGATTAATATGCAATACTGTTTAAATTTCAGACTATTCCGGAGGTTTTTCCAAAAATTTACTTGCACACAAGTCATGACCTGATTATTACGAACCCAACAACAAAAAACAGCCAAATCCAAAGGATGATCTTTCATACATTTATTTAATTATTTTTTTTAATTATTATCTGCCAGCCAACAGGCACAATAGAAAATGTATTTTTTATCGGTCATTTATTTTTTATAAGGTGTAAAAATATCTTTGATAATTTTAAAACAGTGTTTTTATGCATTTCATAGACTACAACCTATATAAAAATATACCTTTATTATGTATACATTAACTTGAGTCATAACTCGCTCGAATTTACACTACTGTTCACGATGCCCAGTGACGCAAGACTGAAAATAATTCCCTTTCAATTACCCTACTTACGTTTACGCCAGCCTGCCTATCTGCCAATTGTAGCTTTTGCTCGAGATTTTCTTGTTTCGAGCCTTTTCTGTGATGTTGTGAGGGAGATATTTATCTTTATAAGGCCTTTTTTACCTGACGAGGACGCTGAGTATCATTGCTGGGTAGGTACAGCTTACAGCCGATTTAAAAAGAAAAGTTCCTTTGATGTAAGTTCTAGTTGGATCCTTGAATTCGCTCGTTGGTTTTTTTTTTAATTTCCGCTATATTTCATTGGAGCGTTCATTAAGAGGCTTATAACCAGCAATGATGATTGAACGAGTATTTAAGCGGGATATTTCTCACAGCATCTTCATTTCCGCGACTGGAATTAACATAAACCCCCCATCATTTAGTGACGTGATATCTAAATAAAATATTGTTTTGTCTCTTCCTCTTCTATTTCATCGATACATAAATAACTACATACATTGTAAATAAGTTTATGACCTAGCATAAAAAAAAACAATCAGACAACTTTTATTTTGGAATGGGCATCTCACAGTTTATCCTTCAGGGATATCTACTGCTAAACCAAACTTTCCTGTGGGGACTTAATTAGAAATTAAAGCCAGTAGGTACACCTCAAAGGTATGTATACGTACAGTGCTACTATTATAATAACTATAAGATTTGTTTCAACATGTAACAAACAATAAACAATATTTGAATATTAATATGATTTTTTTTTAATTTAAAAGTTCTACCCCGAGACTAGCTGGAAACGTGTAAACAGAAACGAACGGTTAGTTATGATTTCAGCAAGAATTGAATAGATTCAATAAAAAAAACATGCATAATGAGAGATTCGTATTGAATTCGATACTGGCGGGAACGGCCGCCATATTGCGGGACTTACGCTTTTTAGGGTTGCCAAGCAAAAAATGTTGGGCCAGAAATTATGGAAATATTGTAATCGATTACTTTTCTTGCTGAAAAAAATCTTTTTCAATAAGGTTTGGTAAAGTTTTTGGGGTTGGTTAAAAAGTTGAAAGAATTCCGTAATATATTCGGTGTGTTAAAATAACGTGATTTAAAATGATTGTCATTCTTTTAATTGTCAAGTAATTGATAAAATCATGACGGGCTAGTGTCAGTATGTTTTTTTCTATTTATTTCAATAGTACATAGCTTTGATATGGTTGTATAATGTGACGACCGATGTGGCGCAGCGGGCGAAGGTCCGCCTGCGACGCAGGAGGTTGCGGGTTCGATTCCCGCCTTGGGACAAATGTTTGTACGATCTACAAAGATTTGTTCCAGGTGTTCTGGGTGTTTGCTATGTATAATAAAAATATCTATCTATGTAATGTATTGTATTAAGTATATCAGTCATCTAGTACCCATAACACAAGCTCTGCTTAGCTTGGGGTTACATGTTGCTGTGTGGATTGTCTAGCAATATTTATTTATTTTATTTATTAATGTAACATGTATGCTTGCATTGCATTTATTTCATGCTTATGTTACCCGTAGGGCTGGGCAGAATCGCATTTATACTAACACCCGGATTTTAGCAGTTATATTTAAGTCCCATATAATAGGGGTGAGCCTATTCCCGTCATCCAAGCAAAAATCCATTATTCGAACTGCTAATGAGAAAATTCTTGTTGGAAAAACTCAATAACACTTTGCCTGACCTGGGAATCGAATAGTTATAGATATATTCTTTATGACGAACAACAAAAGTAGTAGATATAATATGTTATATTGCTCTCTAAAACCAAGTAATTTCTTATAACCTTCTTATTCTCATTACTTACGCATTCGTCTCAGTATAACGGTCAAGTTACTAACTTAAATCTAGGGCTCACAAACAAACGCCTTTTTAAAAATCTGATATCAGCTTTCTTCAAGAAAACGTGCTCCTTTAGAAGTCTCGTATTTACTAGATCAAAGTTTCGTTTGAGCTCATGGATCCAACGAATTTAATCGTTTAATCGCATTCTCTATAAAAGACGAAGTGTCTCTTCGAACACACAAACACAATAAGCACCGTTTTAAATAAGGTATTTTACAAATTAGATTATGTTCAGAAATCACGACTTGTGTAGCGTTTTGATGCACTGTATAAAAACCACTAACATCAAGTCTTGACCAAAATTCTAGTTATGTCAAATCTGACTTCGTCTCCGTATGCATTTTTATTTGACTGATACACAATGCCTATGGGATTACAGATGCCAGCACATCAAGCTACCCCAAACTGTCAGATTTTATTCAGAATTGAACATGAACCTTGAATTAGGGATAAAGTTGAAAACCTATCAAAGAAATTTGACACATTGGGGTATCTTGATGTGCTGGCTACTGTACGTTTGTGTGTTTAAAGTATTAAATTAATAAATAAAAATATACGTATCTTTGAAAACTATATAGCTTATGTGTTATTCCGAAGTATACGTAAAGTTTCATCAGAATCCGTTCAGTAGTTTCTCCGTAAAAGACCTCCTGCTCAATGCTCACTAACTTTCAAATTTATAATAATAGATGGATGGTCCCGCCCTTGTAGTTTGACCACCGTAGAAATCACAGATCACGGCCCTCAGCGGCCCCTGCTAGAGACAGCTTCAACAGATTTCATACACATCAACATCACACACACAAAACATTTTATTATTTTGAATATGTGGCAAAACGAATTCTATTCAACCACTTCGAAAACTGTTGAGATGTTAATCATATAATTTTAATAATCATAAAAATCTAAACCGAACAACATAAATTATCTAAATAGACACTGTTAATATTACACCAGTATCTATATACTGGTGTAATATTAACATTTTAACATTACATTATTTTTATGTAATTTAAATAATAATAATAATACCAGCCTCTTACAGTCCCACTGCAGGGCAAAGGCCTCTTCTCATACATAGAAGGCACAAGCAATAATCACCACGCTTGCTCAAGACGGGTTGGTTGTACTTGCCTAGATTTGAACCTACAACCTTGTGCACAAGAGGCGAGGCCTAAACCACTGGGCCATCATGACATTCTAATTTAAATATACGATATAATATATTTAAAGGTATGTAAAGCACACTGAATACATAATCATTGCAGAATTATATTCGAAGTCCTATTAATCATCGTTGACATGTTGAAGATACATTCTAATAATGTTTTAAATGTATGTTTATACTGCTATAATGAAGTATTACTTCGTGCCTTTTATGGAAAAGGTATTAAAAACGACCCACTAATGTAATTTTCGCGCTCATTTCCATTTTTATGCAAAGCGACCAGAATTTAAAATGGTTTTACAGAAGGAACGTTGATAGCTTTCAAAGAAATACAATGTTGGTGTACTGCTACTAAAAATATAAAAGGCAAAAGTTTTAGCCGTTTTAATATTTAAAAAAATACTTAGGCATCACTCAAATTAAATGAACATTAGCAGACCGAAGTTTTTGAAAGCCCTGGTCTGGCTAAATGTATTTTTTTTCACTGCTGATGTAATTGGCAAAGAGCACACTTATCCACCGAAGGTTTTGTACTTGCGTGAGATATAATATGTCTTTCTTCGTTATCAAAGTGCTTTTTTTTGCGATCGCAATACTAAGTTTGTCTGTAAAGGATTTTTGTTGGTTACAAAAAAAACTGTGCTAGTTACGAGACATAGTTTTATTATTTCTTTGATATTAAAGTAATCTCTTATCAACTAGATATATTTCAGATTGTTCGCTTTGTGAACTTCGGAGATAATAGGTAATATTGTCACAAAATGACATAAATTAAAAACTATACGACATGATATGCTTATTTACGGCCAAAATACAAATGAGAAAAAGACCTTAAAATATCCGTCAAAATATCCCGCGCAAAACGACCATCTCTCAGCATAGCACTTCATGTGAAACACTAAAAACAAATGCATAAACTGTCTCTCAGAACAGGAATACTTTGTTGTATTTCGAGATATTGTAAAAATATTTACTATTTGCCATCCCTAATCCATCATATTGCGGGCGCCATTTTAATTGAGAGAATCGTCGCATTCATCGCGAACGTGTTACTCATGTTTCCATTCGATTTCCATCAGCTTTCGACCCCAGGGATCCCGGCTGTTTGCTCCCGCGTACAGTTCACTTTTTATTCTATTTTTGTGTATTCTGCTATAAAAGGGATTGGGTAGGTACTGAAGCTGATAGTGTAGAGTTGTAAGTGGATGTACTAAAATGGCTGTCGCTTGTAAAGTGTACACTTCGTTTATCTAGTCATTTCTGCGGATTTTTGTATTCTTTACATTATAGCTATCATGTTTTACTGGCTTCAAAAAGAAAACAGGTATTAAAAACGTCTATTTTTTTAAACGTATGTTCAGCGATAATTCTTTGCCACGTTGACCTTGCATCACATAACATCACGCTTGTTTTCCAACAAGGGTTAATAGTATAGAATACCCTCATTTCAGTAGTGTATATTTTAAGTCCCATGTATTGGCGAGCTATCAACCGGTCCCTAATCCAGACCTCAGGCTGCTATTGAAAAATTCTAGGTCGAAAAGCCGAATAACACTTTGTCTGACCTAAGAATTGAACACAGGACCTCATGTTAAGCAATGGCGCTTGTTCCAAGCGAGGTCTATTTTGATTATTTTTTATTAGAAATGGGAATCTTTAGGGTCGGTCCCACATACATTTTCTAAAGTTGTGATAAGTAGTTTTTGACTTTAATAATACGCATTTTATTATATTCCAGTTTCACTTAAGACCTTTCCTATGAACATTTGTCTTTTCTTTCAAAGATAAATGAACTATTGATATGAAGGAAAAAGGTTCACATTTCAATTCTCAGAAGCGTTTCACTGAAAAAAAAGGGTTTTTTAGGTGTAGGTATATGTTGTTGATGTTATTATACTGGCCACTATTTGTTATATTGTGAAATAAATACATTCCAAGAGTTTGTGGGTTACGCCTGATAAAAAATAAAATTATAAACTGTTGTATAAAAAATACAATCGAATTTAAAAAATACGTTCCATTAGTTATAATTATGATATTTGAAATTGGTTACCTTTAATAATTAATTTTCTTAACGATTATTTAGTAGTGATAAATGACATATTCATGAGCTAACTGACTTAAAATAATAATATTAATGGCCACAAAAGGAATGAATGAAAGGCAGTTGCATGCAGCTGAGATGAGAATGCTATGTGGGGGATGTGTGGTGTTACACGAAAGGATAGAATAAGAAATGAGTATATAAGAGGAAGTCTGAAAGTGGCGCCTGTGACAGAGAAGTTGTGTGGAAATCGGTTGTCATGGTATGGACACGTGATGCGAAGGAATAAGGATCATGTTGTGAGGAAAGTTTTGAGTATGAATGTAGAGGGTTACAAGAGTTGAGGGAGACCCGGGAAACGTATATGAAACGTATAAACGTTGTATGAATGTTGATATGGCGAAGAAGGAGGTGATTTCTGAGATGACGGGAAATAGAGATGTATGGAAGAAGAAGACATGCTGCGCCGACCCCAAATGAAATTGGGATAAGGGCAAAAAGATGATGATATATTTAAAGAGAAGGAAGGAATCATAGGGCATCCATTCGTCCGTATCGCTTTCAACGGGAAAAGGTTGGCGGCACTGCCACGTTGTAAACCAATGCAAATTCTTTGGCGAAACGGCCAGTACTTTGGTCATAATAATGATATGAATAGTCAACCAAGTGCTTAGCGATGTCCAGAAAGCCCAAAGGGGCACTCGGGCTGCTCTAACTCTAGTGCTATGACACTAGAGTTTCAACCCCTAACTCGTCAACTTTACAACACCCCATATAATAAAAAAAAGTGTGTGTTAGCTCCGACGCCGGAGTTTACTCCCTCTATTGGCGCCAACATTGGCGACAAACATAGACTTTTCAAATATTGGCCCAAATAAATAAACTTATTCACTCCTCATAAATTTTCCATACCGGGCCTTAAATAAAAATCTATTCTTACGAAGTAAACTCCGAACACACTAAATTATCAATACCTAATTTAAATCAATAAAAACTTATTGACTCACATTAGACCTCCAGGGGTCACGCAACAATCGATTCATTAATCTATCTCGTTAGTCAATGCTCGACTTATGTTACAAGCGCCCAAAGTACGTAATTACCTCTACACACAATATTATACCTGTCATCAGTAATTTCACCTTCAAAATGAAATAAAAATGTTAAGCGTTGCTGAAGTTATTAATCATTGTAAAGGTTAACGTCCCCTCATAGAATTTCATGGCCTTTTACAGCTGAAATGTGAGGCATGAAAAGTAGGCTCAAATGTTCTCCCGTCGATTCATCATCTGCCTAGCCTTTTCCCAACCATGTTGGGATCGGCTTCCAGTCTAACTGGATGCAGCTGAATACCACTATTTAATTTAGAGCCACTGCCTATCTGACCTCCACAACCCAGTTACTGGGCAACACGATACCTTTTGGTAAGACTGGTTGTCAGACTTTCGGGCTTCTGACAACCCGTAACTTCTGTCAAACATCTACAAAGTACAGCAGGGACCAAGGCTTAACGTGTATCTTAATACCTTTAAACGAGCAATTCTTGTATAAATGTATGTATATAAATAATCTAAATCTCGGATATGGCTCCAACGATTTGCATGAAATTTAATATGCAGGGTTTCGGGGGCGATAATCGATCTAGATCTAGGTTTCATTTTTAGAAAAACGTTTTACCTGAGCAAAGCTACCGAGCTTTCGAGAGTCATCCAGGTACTATATTTTAATATGTTACGAACGTTCATCCACAGACTGACCTCAGCAAACGTAACTTAACCTTCAATCAACCCGTACGGCTGTTTGTTTAGCCACGAGCTCCTCAAATATTCTGCCATCGATTATGTAAGACAATAATGTTTTATGTCCACCTGAATTAAGAAAGACCTTGATAATCACTTTTTGTTGCCTACACTGAAATTTCAAGGGTCTTAAAGTTTTACTGAAGTAAGCCAGACCTTGGGGGTTTGGTACTTATAAAAGATATTAAAACTTTTGCTGGATCTTCAGTTTTTTATTATTCTGTCTGTTTCCGTAGCTGTCATTCATAAAAGGTGATCGTAATCTTTATAATTAAACGAAATACTACTACTCATCCATCACGAAATTTCTGGGAACAAGGAACTTATAAGCATTTTTGCTGAGTATTTATTTGTTGTAATAAATCATCAAATCGCTCCTGGATTCCCCGGAGAGGTGTACCAGTAGTAGTACTCCCCCTCTTTCCCCTCCCCATATTTCCCCAATTACGTTTAAGTCCCACGTGATATGGGATAAATATATTGCCATCAACAGGGCATGAATTCAGGCTGCTACTGAGAAATTCTAGATATATAAACCCAATAACACTTGGTCCGACCTGGAAATCGAACCCAGAGTGCCTGCAACCACTAGACAGTTAAGGTACCATATAGAGCAGGGCAAGTTCTATCTACCTCTAAAAAGGTATCATATATATTTATTGTGCATTATGCATTTTTATCGCACAAAACTCAAGATTACATACGCCTTGGCTACACAATAAATACATATACTCGTATTATTAATATTTAAAATCAAAATAAAAATTCATTTATTCAAATTAGGCAGTCCCCCAAAACGCCCACCCTTCACCTTCTATACTTTACTGTACACCAAATAATAAAACACAGGACAAAAAATTTATAATTAATCAAGTGTACAAAGGCGGTCTTATCACATAGGGCGATCTCTCATAGATAACTTCTGTAAAACCAATAACAATCAAATAAGTATATCAAAAATAGACTGCGTTAAAAATAATAATCAGTTAATACAAAATTCTCCAACGCTCTGAAAGTGAAATAGCAATTTGATCGTCCCATATAGCTACTTTCATAATTAAAAATAATTTTACAGGCTGAAGTTAATTTCTCTGTGCAATTATCTGCTTGGAAAGTGTGTCGAAAATTTTCGCGAAAGCGTAGGTATATCGAAATGTTTCTACGTAGGTAGGTGCTATATTTAATTACACAGAAATGGCGTACGTGAAACGTAATTAAACATTACCGGAAGATGGCGGAATCTATGGAGATTTTTGGAAGAGCATAAAATGTCTTTGTTGCGGAAATAAAAAGGGTTTTGACTAGAGAGTAATATTATCATCTATCTGCGTTTTTTCAACTATGTTGGGGTCGGCCTCCAGTCTAATCGGATGCAGCTAAGTACTAGTATTTTACATGGCCTATCCACCTTCACAACATATTTACTGGGCAGCACGATAGCAGCACCAGCTGTGTATTAGTCAGACTGGTTGACTGACTGAAACACAGCACAACTGATCAGTAGTACAGTTATATAATATGGATAACATTAAACATAAAAATAATTTGACTGCTTCGTTGGTCCAGTGGTTGCAAACACGACTGCTAAGCATGAGGTCTTGAGATCAATTCCCGGGTTAAGCAATGTGTTTTTAAAATTGTTTATGAGGGATTTCTGAGTAACAGCACGGAGTCAGGTTATGTACCCGGTTAATGGCAATAGGCTCACCCCCTATTACATGAGAGTTCAAAACATAACTGGTGAAATGTGGCTGTACTGTAGGTAAATCTCTACCCAACCCTTTGGGGAATATAAGCGCTATGTTATTTAACATAATAATACAGTGGACCCCCGGTAATCCAGCCTCAGCCTTTTCCGGCGCCCCCCATAATCCAACATGCCTACATGTACATTTTACCATTCTGTTATGTAATTTATCAGATTACAAGGTATTCATTTTGGAGGAGGAGCTCGTGGCTAAATGAAAAACAGCCGCACGGGTTGATCAAAGATAACCTACGCTTGCCGAGGTCAGTCTGTGGATGGGTGACCGTTCTTAACATATCGAGACACCTCCGTGCCTCGGAAAGCACGTTAAACCGTTGGTCCCGGCTGTCATTTGTAGATCTTTGACAGTCGTTACGGGTGACTACCCGTAACGACTGTACCACGGTGTACCACGACGTAGACTTCCGGGCTTCTGACTAGAAGCCCGGAAGTCTGACAACCCAGTAACTGTTGTTGTGGAGGTCAGATAGGCAGTCGCTCCATGTAAAATACTCGTATTTAGGTTAGACTGGACCCGCCCCCAACATAGTTGGGAAAAGGCTCGGCTGATGATGATGATGACAAGGTATTCATTTTCAAAAAATTCCGGAATACAAGGGGTTCTGTGAAGGTACTCTATAATCCGACATACTCGATCATCCGACACTGCCTTGGAAAACATTTGTCGGATTATCGCGGGTCAAATGGATAGTATATACTTCAATACTTAAATAGTCAATCAGACAATCCAACTGGTTCATAACATCTCCCATAATTAGTATCAAGTTAGTCTATCTATGTCTCAAGAATTTAGTAGTAGTATCTTATAGTATTGAATTAAAATTTATATTAATTTATTAAAATAATTTCGTCCTTTTTACATATCAAGCCTGTAATCCCTGAAATATGATTAAGACGAAGTATTAATATTAGTACACCCACATTCCACCAGTTATTTTTAAGTCCCATATAATAAGGGTCGAGCCTATCGCTATCAACCGGGCACAAATCTAGACTCATCATTTTTAATGCATGCATTAAAAATGATGAGTCTAGATTTGTGCCCGGTTGTATTTTTAATGCATGCATTAAAAATGCAGGTTGTTCTAGTACATTTTTAGATTGGCCATATTTAACCTCAGAGGAATACATATTTGTATTCCTCTGAGGTCAAATATGGCTAATCTAAAATGTACTAGAACAACCTGCATGCTCTTGTAACTGAACTCATGTTTATACGAATAATAAAGAATCTTGAATCTACGTCACGAACAATACAAATTAAAACTTAACTAGGACTCTGATTCTGCTATTTATCTTTAAAAAATAAAACTATATTGTTAAAAGTATTCTTTTTAAGAAACTCTACTCTTAGACTAGATACTGTGGCAAGATCCCAATCAACCATACAACATACAAAGCTTAATCTTTCACCCTCTCAATACTAGTCTGAACCAATTTATATAATCATACCGACAGTTCACCCAAGCACTGCTACCTTACATTTCACCCCAACAAAACAGAACATATTTAGTATTTTCTCCTCCCCGATCGACACAAGGCTTTATACTGATCTATCAAAATATATCCCGGGGTTAAGATGCGTCGGTTCTTCAAGTTCCCTTCACATACAGTTTCCTATTTCATTTGTCGGCGGAGCAATGGATTTTCATTGTAAAGTTGCCTTGCTACTAGTACAGTTTAAAGGCACTTTGGCGAACGCCCAAGCTGTATTGAAGTGTAAATTTTTGTTTGTTTTGTGATTTTACAATAAATAAATAAATAATAAATAATGCTGGACAATCCACACAGCATCATCTAGCCCCAAGCTAAGCAGAGCTTGTGTTATGATGACTGATATACTTAATACAATATATAGCATAGATAGATATTTTTAATATACTAAGGAAATACCCAGAACACCCGGAACAAACATTTGTACCAAGGCGGGAATCGAACCCGCAACCGCTTGCGTCGCAGGCGGACCTTCGCCCGCTGCGCCACATAGATCGTCAAGTGGTATAGTCATTAATTAAATTAAAAAGTTAAGGCAATAAAGACTTATTACAACTATAATACCACATGTCTGCCTTACACTTCAGGGAACACAGTCGTGATGATATGGGAATGCTAGTTTATCTTTACATTTTTCTCTTTCTTCACAGAGCTGTCAAGGGCTCCTATTTTTTTCTCTTCATTTTATTAATTCACTTCATTTATATTTTTTCTATATTTAGTAGTTACAGCTCCTAATTTTAATTTATTACTGTGCCTTGAATACCTAACAAAATATAATTTGGAAGCTTGGGTGGACATTACGTACAAAATAATAATTCTGTTGAAAAGACCTTTCCAATCCCATTTTCACGATTCGTTACTCCCAACCTACAAGTTTCTCCACCATTATTCCATTATGGAAACGCAATCGAATGTAAAAATAAAATTCTGAAGTTAGTGTAATTCCGTTGAATTTTTGACTAAAAAAGTTCTTTGGTACCTGCGTTACTTTTATTCGTTTGTTTTCGTGAATTTTCTGAACGAAAGATAAATTCCATGTGTAAGGTTTCTCACATCAATTTAAACTTTTCTCTTTTTCTTTCTTTATCTTTCCGTTTTCTTTATTTAAAAGCAGCTCGCTTTTGTGCAAGAGGGTTTGGTCTTGGCTAAGTACCTACGGATTATATAGGTTACTCTTAATCTAGTCGCCCAGTGCTCATGAATCGACCGTTTTATCTCTCTGCAGATCTTCTCAATATAAACTTCACTGTCTTCCGTGAGTGCATGCTACATACTTAAAAAAGTGGTATGTACGTTTTCCCTTCATGTTTTAAGAAAAAAAGTATATTTAAATATAAAACAAAACAATGCTGTTTATAGATAAGCGCATCACTTAAGAATGACTGATTTTTATTGTTGCAATGTTCGTACGTAAGTTGACGCCGAAATTTATAAGCCATTTTTCGAGTACTTTTTGGTATCCGATATTTAGTATAATATATGTAAAAACACGTAGTCTGACATGAAAATCAAACCCAAGACCTACCATAGACCCATACTTCGCAGTAGAGCTTTCAACTACTAGATCAACGAGGCAGTATTACAAACCGTATAGTTATATTGAAATCCCATGCGGGCCTAATACCATCAACTGGACACATAACCAGAATCCAAGCTGATTCTGTTCACAGACACCGTTTATAAAAGCCAAGAAAGAAGATCAATGAACACGGTAACTTTATTAAGACCACAAATAATAGCCTTTTACCACGGACCGTAGAAAGTGCCTTTATTTCATCCTGATCCACTCTCAACAGCTTGGGAACGCGCCAGAAAAGCTAAGAGTATTAAGACACTAACACATCACTTAAACACGCTATCAACATCTTCAATAGACTGAACCTGAATAAGATGACAAGTCCCTACAAGTACCTTTGTATACTTCTATGTAGGACTGCCTTCGGGTATAAGGGTCATGTCTCATAGAAGGCGTGAAAGCAACCGCGACTACGCGACAACTCATGCGTGTACCTACATTCAATGCAAATAAATTATTTATATTCTATTCTATTTTGACTAGTTGAAGAGACGTTCGATTTTATTTAAGCGAGGCCACATTGAAAGCGGAGACGTAATTGTGTTTTAGATGAGTTAATTACTGTAATACCTAGTCAATATTCAAAACTTAAACAATAAGCTTGGAATCATTATATTATACTAAGGCGTCCCCTGTAGGGTACAGCAAAAGGGTAGGAGAGCTGACGCCTTGTTTTAAGAGATCATTAAATTTTTTATAGAAATAAGTTCTAACTTAAGAATTTTTGAACAGACACACGCTAAAACACACAATCACTCAATGACTACTACAACAGGACTATCTAACAACGGAGAATATTTTTATATCCATCTCGTAAAAACTTAATTTCAAATTTCACGCACACATACACACACATACACACAAATGCACGCACCCACACTCACTCACTTACACAACACACAAAGTAACATTTATTTCATAAAATAACTTTGCTCATGAATGAATAACTTACTATTATATAATCTGGTAATATAGGGTAGGTCAGCAGTTGACTACTCCTTTGGTCTCGTGGTTGCAAGCACGACTGCTGAGCGTAGAGACTTGTTATCGATTTCCAGGTTGGGCCGAGTTTTTTCTAAGATTCTAAGATTTCCCATAAAAAAATCTTAGTAGTTACCCGTTGGAACTTGGACCTCCAAGTTCCAACGGGTAACTACTAAGATTTTTATATGCCATACCTATGGCATCCCCACGCCACGGAAGCTCGTAAAGCCGTTGATCCTGCACCTGATCTCTCCCCCGTCGTGTCGGATCGGACTATAAGAGTAAACAAACAGAGTGTGCATCGGTTTCCCCGACCCTCGCTCGATCCATCTCCCGACGCTGAGCCTGTAGTTTTAAATTCATCCCTTAATAATATCGATTAGATCCAGCCTGTCCCTTTGCTGTCCAGCGACGTTCTAAGACGAGGCCCGTGCCCCGCATGGTGCCCTTAGCGTCTAGTGGAGGCCTTAAATTATTAAGTCTACACAGAAATGTCCGGTTGAGAAGTATACAACGCAAGATTGAATTGCGAGAAGCCTATTCAAATACAACACTTCATTTGCGGCACGGAGGAGTCTCGATATGTTATGAACGGCCACGCATCGACAGACTGACCTCGGCAAGCGTAGCTTAACCTTCGATCAACCCTTGTGGCTATTTTTACTTAGCCAAGAGCTCCTCGAAAAATAAATATGCATCAAGACATTAATACGTACTCAATCTCATACTTAAATCGTAGAATTTACCTGCAATCAGCACTCAACACATCATGTTTTACGCAAATAAGTGATTTACTTACTTTACTTACTTACTTACATGAAGACGGTGACAGCTTCACTGTTGCCACGTTTTCAGTATGGCGTCACATACTCATTCCCGCTCCCGCCCCGCTTACAATATAGCAGAGGCCTAAATACACCGTTATTCAATATACTGAAGACAGACAGTAACCTTGTACGGTACCTTTATATCGATAAATAAGGCTGTCAGCCGCCGCCTCCGTTGTACAGTCATGAGCATAAATACCTTTTTAAAAACAATTTTCTCGTAAAATAACAACGGTTATAATTTTGAGATAAAAAATTGTACTAAAGTATGGTTTTGGTTTCGCGTGTCTGGTTGTTCTAATGATCAAAATGCATGTGTTCCTGGGTTCAATTCTAGCGTGTAAGTGTTATTGGGTTCAATGTAATTAATTAATAAAATCTCCAAAAAAAAGAAAATAAATGCAATTTTCTGGTAAATGTTTTTCTTAACATTTACAAGAAAATCGCTTTTGAATCTTGCGTTAGAGTAAGGTGTTTTTGCTCGTGACTGTACATCGAGTCAGCCTATGTTTCGGCACGGTGACCTAGACTTATAATGAAAAACCAAAGTAGGTAGTTGCTGGGTAGCTGTTACTATGATAGTGATATAAAAACTATGCTTTTGCAATAAGTGTCAATCTCAGATGAAAGAAGCGTCTTCACATCAGCTGGTCCTTCTTGCATCCAGTGGACTCCGGTGGCCATCGCCAAGTCATCAGTCCACCAACGCACGCCTTCTGGTGCGCGATCACCACTCCTGAATCCTCCAACCTCATAGGCCATACACGTGCCCAATTTATATTTTATTTTTAAGAGATTTGAAATTATTCATTGACCTCTCCAGTTCTTGATGGAACGGGACCTGCGAGGACGCGTCAGTTTTACTAACTAAAACCCATCCGTGTTCCATCCTTACCCTTTACGTTCCAGGGTCAGTGCCACTTTAATTTGACAATTCTTGCGACATATCAGTTACCTTGGCTCTCCTGTGGATCTAATTTCTGAATCGAACACACAGGAAAACTCCAAGGATAGGCCTCTCCATTGCCCTTCAAGTATACTTATCTTAAGTGGAAATCCATGTTTAGAATTTTCAGCATAATTACGTTGATTTAATTACGATGGCCCTAATCGAATTGGACCCTTTAATCATGGTCGGACAAAGGTCACTAACCAACTTACGGGAAAAACACCAGCAATTAAGCTTTCTGCTTTTACGAGCTATGATCGATCGTAGCTTCGCATTTTGCCTGTTTTCTAGTGCTGCTAAGTAAAATATTATTAATAAACATCGTAATATAACACCTGTTTTCCCTGAAGGGTTAGACAGAGGTGTAACTGTATAAATGTGTAGGAAGAGTACTGGCCGAAAGGTGTTGTGTATCGCCGGTTTCGTGGCCGTCTACATGACACTAGTCAGCGAAACACGACGCCGACACTTCGTGTGCACTAGTTTTAGTTATTATGTAATATATATTTATAGTATTTTTAAGTTTTATATTGTTAATATAGTATTGTATATGTTTATATGGGCCTTAATGCCTGAAATAAATGGATAAATAAATAAAAAAAATAAAAAAAATGAAATATTAGGTCTTTACCTATGAAATGGCCGTTCTGCAGTACTGGCCATTTCAAATCAAAATATTTTTTGTTTGGCTAAGAATTCTAATTTCAAATTAATTTTATTTTAAAAACATGGATTTTTTTTTCCAAAAGTAGTCATTTGTTTATTGATTAGTGTTACATTTTCATCGCATTTCAATCTTTTTCGTCATCATGGATACGTTAAAAATTCGAGTAATTATGGAATATGAGTACCGTCGTGGCAGCAACGCGGCACAAGCGGCACGCAACATCAACGACGTTTACGGAGCTAACACTACAAACCAACGCACTACCTGTTATTGGTTTGCTCGCTTCCGTTCTGGAAATTTCGACCTGAAAAATGAACCTCGCGGTCGTCCGAAGACTTTGGTCGACAATGACGAATTAAAGGCGAGTGTGGAAGCTCATGATACACAATCTACGGCTGAATTAGCAGCAGCTTTCGACGTTAGCGTCAAAACAATATTGGTCCATTTGCGTCAAATTGGCAAGGTAAAAAAGCTTGACAAATGGGTGCCCCACGAACTCAATGATCGCCAGCGCGAAGTACGCGTCGAGACGTGCCTTGCACTGCTCAACAGACACACAAATGAAGGAATTTTGAACCGCATTGTTACCTGCGATGAAAAATGGATTCTGTTTGATAACCGCAAGCGCTCAGCAAGTTGGTTGGATCCTGGTTCAGCACCTAAACAATGCCCTAAACGAAAACATACCCCAAGAAAAGTGATGGTCACTGTTTGGTGGTCTAGCGCCGGTGTGATTCAACACAGCTTCTTACCAAACGGGGTGAGCATTACTGCAGATGTGTACTGTGAAGAATTGAACACAATGATGGAGAAGCTGGCACATCTCCAACCAGCATTGGTCAATCGCTCGTCTCCGCTGCTCCTGCACGACAACGCGCGACCTCATACTGCACAGCAGACGGTCTCCAAGTTGCAAGAACTGGGGTTGGAAGCTCTCCGTCATCCGCCCTACTCACCAGACCTTGCGCCTACAGACTACTACTTTTTCCAGAATTTGGATAACTTCTTGGCGGGAAAAAAATTCAATACCCGAGAGGCAGTACAAAATGCCTTTGAAGAATTTGTTGCCTCCCGTCCAGCTGATTTCTTTAAGAAGGGCATCAATAAACTGCCACTGCGTTGGCAAAGATGCATTGATTGCATGGGTGATTACTTCGATTAATACAAATAAAAAATACATGAAAAAAATTCATTTAAATTTTTTCATACAAAACGGCAATTTCATAGGTAAAGACCTATTATATATATGTAAGTCCCATGTAATAAGCAGCGGGGCTTTTGCAACCAACCGTGCATACATCCAGACTCTACGCTGCGAACGAGTAATTTTAAGCTACTGAAGAGCATAAGGGTTTGATTTCCTGATCAGGTTAACTGTTATGTGATTTCCCTGTTTGGAATTTCTCAGTAGCGGCTCGGTATCTGGATTTGTGCACTGTTGGCGGCAAAAGGCTGGCTACCAATTACCAGGGAATTAAAAATAACTGGCTAAATGTGGGTTTTTCGGGTACACTCTTCCTTCAAACCTCACCTTTCGAGGAATACAAAAGTAGTAGTAGTACCAGCCTATTACAGTCCCACTGCACGACAAAGGCCTCTTCTCATACAGAGAAGGCATTAACATTCATCACCACGCTTGCTCAAGACGGGTTGGCGATTTCAGACTTATATTCATTATATAAGTCCAGGTTTCCTCACGATGTTATCCTTCACCAAAGTCAGTGATGTCCAAGATAAACTTAGAAAGTACATATCAATTGAAAAAGTCACATTGTTACTTGCCCAGGTTTGAACCCACAACCTCGTGCGCAAGAGGCGAGGCCTAACCCACTGGGCCATCATGACATTTCCACTGGGCCATAATGACATTTTTTTTTTTTACATACAAACGTGATGTTATGTTTTAAAAAAAAGGTTTTGTAAAGCGCCATCCCTGTCACTCTTACCTGTGCAAAGGTCTCTTTCTTAAACACGTTGTGACATAATGTTGGCTTGTTCACGATTGCGTGAAATTGTATAAGGATCAAACTGTCACACACATCGTATGTGAAAAATATATGTCAGTGAAAACAAAACAGCATCTACCCACACTTGATCGAGCGCGAATCTATTGTGATTTGATCACAATCGCAGTGTGGATGTTATTGAACGCGCCTGGAAACTTGGGCATCTGCCCAAATGTCAGTCGGGGGAACACTGTGGAGCTTTGGTTTGTAAGAGGCTGATATAACCTAGAAGAGGTGGTATCTTTAAGTATTTAAAGGAAAGTGGAGCAATGCATTATAGGGTTTTCTACGGAAGGAGAACCATACAGTTTCAGGGAGCGCAGCTTTATAATAAGTTACCTTAAGAAATAAGAGACTCCTCATCAAAGAACATTTAAAAAAATAGATTAATGTTGTATTTGGCCAACCAACAATAATAAATGGCTACCACTGTACTCTGTATGTACGATAGATCGAACGACAAGTATCGTCATCTACTTAGCCTTTTCCCAACTATATTGGGGTTGGCTTCCAGTCCAACCGGATGCATCTGAATACCACTGTTTTACATGGAGCGACTGCCTATCTGACCTCCACAACCGAGTTACTGAGCATCACGATACCCCTTGGTAAGACTGGTTGTCAGTCTTTCGGGTTTCTGACTACCCGTAACGACAGTCAAAGATCTACAAACGACAACCGGGACCAACGGCTTAACGTGTACGGTACGGAGGAGTCTCAAAATGTTACGAACGGTCATCCATCTGCAGACTGACCTCGGCAAGCGTATGTAGTTTAACCTCCGATCAACCCGTTCGGCTGTTTTTATTTAGCCACTAGCTCCTCATGTATACAAATATGTGACTCTTAAATAACATTGCGTATACTATGACAGTTTCATATAAATTAGAACATAGCTGTGGGTCCCTTGTGGTTAGAAGTCGTAACTCGTTGTAAGTCGCTTGTGTCATATGTCGTCCTTGGAAATTATGACCAGGGAGCTCAATGCTTCACGCGAGGATATGGTAATATATGAGTTTTAGAGCAATTCGTGAAGCATTACTATCTTTAGTTCATGTTAGCCATTGATTGATCTGATCTAGGGCCACGGTCTACTACATGGGCTCCTAATATATATATATTAAATAAAATTGAAGTGTCAGTTTTTAATGTCAAAAGAACAGTTTTTTACTAAAAAAAATATGAAAGTTTAAGACCAATAAAACAATTTAAAAATGTTTTTCCGTCTGTCTTGTTGTTTGAGGTCTTCGAAACGGCTGGACCGATATTGAGGGGACTTCGACTTTCCCTGGCAGATAGCTGATGTGTTTTGGAGTAACTTAGGTTATTTTTATTTTATTTTTTAATCAGAGTCCGCGCAAAATAAGTAAAACCCATGAAGTTTTGTCAAATTCGGACGCACTATCTGTGCTACATATTGTCAAAAAATTGCTTAACTTTTACATTTTAACGACAAGTCGTCATTCTCCTGCCCTCAAGCCAATTTATCGGGAATCGGCGCAGCATGTGTTCTTCTTTCATATAAAATATATATCTCTTTTTGCCTTCAACGAAAACGTCCTTCCTATCCATCATGATTCACACAATCTTTCAATCATATCTTTCATTCTATTTCTCATTTTTCACTGCAACAGCAACTGCATAATTAACAAGGAAACAAATTAACGAAATGCCAGACTGTCGGTTGTCACTTTTCATCTCTAGGTTTTAATATATATGCTCCTGGTCAGTCTACTATCTTCTATATACTTTAATTAGGTACAACATAATTATGTAAAAGGTCGTAAATAGCTGACAATGGAGCTTGCTTGTATACTATATTTCAGCTTATGTTTGTTGTAGGATATGACGAGGTATGACCCGGATTATTTGCCCTCCAAAATCATACCCCGTTGCCCTATGTAACCAAATATCCAACGATTGCTTAGCGACGGAGACTGGTCGCTATTTACTTACTAAAACCTCATCCCATAGTACCTTTATCTTGTTCTATACCCATATAACTTTCGGTTATACTGACAAATGGGCACTACAATTCATGTATTATTTATCTATCTTGTCCTCATTTTTCTTTTTCAACTTGGGTACCTACATGGAGTCAAGCTGACATTGTTTCCCTCCGTATACCGTCTTCTGAGATTTGGAGAGATATACGCTTTTTCACATCATTCCTTAGGACATTTTTCAAGATTATTATGACATGGCCTTGGTGACGGTATTACCCAGGTCTGGAGGCTATGACGTGTTTGGTTTATTTATAAGGGGTGTGGTAGCTATGTTGATGTGTTTTTGTTTGTGATTAATCGGTTTTTGGATGGTCAGTTGGTTTGGTTAATATTATAGCTGTAACTCTCAAATACGTAGCTTAACAAGGACACATGAAAATGTCTACTCATGGTCAGCTGTGCTCAAGCTATTATTTATTGAGTAATTGATACTAAACTAAATCGCCGCAGTCTGTTATGATAGCTGGTTTGTTTGATTCATTTTTGACTAGTTTGATTTGTTTTTAGACGATTGATTTATTTGTAATATTCATCAGGAATTTGTCAGTAGCAGTCCGGAGTCTGGATTTGTACCCGGTTGATGGTACTAGGCTTGCATGAGATTAAAAATGATTGGCAAAATGTGGGTGTACTATAAATAAATAAATAAATAATGCTGGACAATCCACACAGCATCATCTAGCCCCAAGCTAAGCAGAGCTTGTGTTATGGGTACTAGATGACTGATATACTTAATACAATACATTACATAGATAGATATTTTTTATTATACATAGTAAATACCCAGAACACCCGAAACAAATATTTGTAGATCTATACTATATATATACTATGGGCACACCTCTTACGCTTCAGGAAATATAGGCGTGATCATGGCATAAATTACCATAATTTACCAAATTCTGTGCATTAAAGAAGACCAACATACAAAGGAGGACATCATTGCAATTATTTACAAAAAAAAAAAGAATTTCGCGGGTTTCACTCAGTCACCTTTAGTAAAAGAATCTGTCCAGATTCTCTGTCATCGTATTATATCAAGTAAATAGATATCTATAGAAATATGACGAGCGCTTGCTCGGATTTTTATGATATCTTCAAGTTTCGTCCCTAAGGAGACGTGTAGGACATTTATCGCCGTATGGGACGAATATTTCGTATTTATTTTATAGAGGATAAAGTATTTTTTTCTTCCAAAAGGGTGTATTGTGTAATGTTACTCGCGAGTGTGTTTGGATTTATTATTTTATCTAGGTATTCCAGGCGGAAACTAAAAAAAACTTTTTTTCACCGGTAAAAAAAAGGTTTTAAATTTCGTTACGCATTTTTATTTTTTTAATCAAAATAACTTTTATAGTGTACTCCGATTTCGAGATAATAAGATATCTGATATAATAAGGATTTTTATATAGAACATATCATTATTATATAGAATATACGTCAAAGTTAGTTCAATTTAAAATTAAAAACAGAAATCTGCCACTGAGAGTACAATTAGAGGTTGATTGATTTTTCACCTACAGATTTTTTTACGATTCCGTACCTTTTTAAATCACCTTGTTTTTCGTCTATCCATCCGTCAAAATGACCTTTAACTAAACAAACAAATACTATAATATCCTACTCGTTTTCTTATTTAAATTAATGGAAGGTTAATCTTCAGAAGCCAGAAAAGGTCATCTATAAGAGAACAATAGTGACCTCTAAACATAAAATAATCTCACTTTAAAAACAATTTATAACTGTCATATATCTCGCTAGAATAGATAGAAATTATGATCGATAGAACAAATGTAATATGATAGATTGATATTTTCTCACTGCAATGCATAGATGGATTAATTGAAATCCCACTTCGACGTTCCATTGAGAGTATAGATGTATTTCGATTTGGATTTAGCAGTATGATGAGGTATGATTGATATATTAATATAGATGATAACATAGCAGGTACTTACTGCTTGAGTAACGCGTTTGTAGGTGACTTTAAAGAAATTGAATTGAATTTGACGACACGGTTGGCGCAGTGGTTGAGCCATTGGCTGTTGCGCCGCGTGTTGTGGGTTCGATCCCCGCACGGAACAAATATTTGTATGACCTACAGATAGTTGTTTCGGGTCTGGCTGTTTGTGTATGTGAGTTTAAATGTTTGTAAACGCACCCACGATACCGGAGAAATTCCTAGTGTGGGGCAACGTTTTATTTAAAAAAAAAAAAAAAAAAAAAATTATTTGCTATAAATGTAGGTACAAAACACATAGGTACACATAACAAACATATGTACATAGAAGTATGGTGTTAAGTAAGAGAAGGATCCATTCTACCGTGAGGCATCAAACATTTTTTTTGTGCAGAATTAATTATGAAATAATCTTAAAAAAGCAAATATTGAATCAGTCTCAAATTATTATATAGTCAATAAAAATATAAATCATCAAATTTTTAAGTTCATTCAGTGGTAAACAATGTCAATAATAACTTAATAATTAGTCTATAATAAATAAATAATTAATAAATAATTAGTCCATAATACATGTCAATAATAAGTTAATAATTAGTCAAAAATACAATTAAATTTGAAAATTAACAACGCAAGGAAAATCATACGTTTTTTTAACCTCTCAGCCACCTTTAAGCCTCGAATATTATGATGTAGGTTAATTAATAAATAAATAAATAAATGGACGATCCACACAGCATCATCTAGCCCTAAGCTAAGCAGAGTTTGAATTATTGGTACTGGATGACTGATATACTTAATATAATAGATTACGCAGATAGATATTTTTTTATTATACATAGGAAATACCCAGAACACCCGGAACAAATCTTTGTAGATCGTACAAACATTTGTCCCAAGGCGGGAATCGAACCCGCAATTTCCTGATTCGCAAGCGGACCTTCGCCCACCGAGCCACATAGGTCGGATAATTGAACTTTTTACATTTATTTATTTATTGAATCCAAATAGAATGTGAAACAGTTTTCACGGTGCTTGTCCGATGTAATCTTGCTTCAGTACAGGAAAACGGGTTGAGAAATCCGAGACAAGAAAAATCTTTTGCATGTATTCATCATGCTACGTCCCTTAGAAGGGGGTGAAGCTGCAGGGTAAGTTTTGTATAATTAGTTATTGTTTGTTGGTACTTGTTCATTTGCCAATAAATTCTCGTGATGGTTATTTGAGGTTATAAAGCAACGGCCTTGTAGTTTCTTGACTAATATTAATGGAGCTTTCTGCTGTCAGGCTTGGGTAGGCGAACATCTTTTGCACATCGAGATCAGTCACAGGCGCTGTGATCATTTAAATCTCAATTGCAATCAAGGTTTAATATGTTCATGCATATAGGATGCTTAATTGACGAATTGCTATTGCTATATTGAATAAATGCTGTGCTGCATGTTATGGGTTCGATTGCCGCACGGAACTAATATTTTTATGGCCTACAGGTAGTTGTTCAGGGTCTGGCTGTTCATGAATGTGACTTTAACTTTGTTTTTACGTTTGTAAGCGCACCCCCGACAGTGGAGAAATTCCTAGAGTGGGGCAACGATAAAAAAAAGGTTTTTTCTTTTTCTTCAATGTTTAATACAGATTGATTACAATTATTTTTTACTCAGACCTACAAAATGTCTAAAAATGGCATCACCTATTTGATAGGATCTCATTATCATGCAGCATACACGTCCAGCATTTGGTATCTCCCTAAGTGAATTAAGAGAGTCAAGTAAAAAAGATGGCATTGACTTCATATGAAATTCTATCGCACAATTGAGAAAAGGCTTGATGAGTTGTGAAAAGAAAATCAGAAACTTTTATTTTCAATCAAAGTTTATGAGAATAGAAAAGTTTTTAAAATATGTCAAATCGACTAGCAAACTAGACGGTTCTAACTCACGGACATGACATGAATAAAATGATTTAAATTTATTTCTTGTTTATAAACGGGAATAATGGACGTGAGAAAAAAGGCTCCAGGCTCAAATAGGATTGGATGGGTCTCGTGAGCTGCATGCACTATTTGCAACACGTTGGGCAAAGGTCTCCACAGAAAGGAACTTTACACCCTGTTCCTCATACTTCCAAATTGGTGACCATGAACATAAACGCAGCGCAGCCTTCGAGCAGAGCTCCCTCAGCGTGACGCCATGATCGCTTCCTTAAAATAAATAATGAATAAAAATCACATACTTATGGTAGGGATGGACAATTCAAATCAAGCATACATCATCGAATTTATCAACAATTTTTTTTTACTAAATAGACTGGCCGATGTTATAAAACAACGTTGTTGTATGAAAAGAGTATGCTAAGATGGTTTGGTCACGTTGAGAGGATGAATGAAATACGACTAACTGGAGGTATTTACAATATGGCAGATGTAAGCAGAATTAAATGAATAAATAAACAATGCTGGACAATCCACACAGCATCATCTAGCCCCAAGCTAAGCACAGCTTGTGTTATGGGTACTAGATGACTGATATACTTAATACAATACATTACATAGATAGATATTTTTTATTATACATAGCAAATACCCAGAACACCCAGACCAAAACTTTGTAGATCGTACAAACATTTGTCCCAGGGCGGAAATCGAACCCGCAACCTCCTGTGTCGCAGGCGGACTATTGGCCGCCGCGCCACATCGGTCGTCAATGCCAGAAGTTAACGCCCTAGAAGGACATACACTGACCTTATTGGTGACGTTCTTCAAAGAGGTCAGGTGCTTAGTACTCTCAACTGGTGTGCGTGTACGACTAGATGTATGAAGTTTAACGAAGCAAAAGGAGTATGTATACATAGATCGTAGCAGGTGGCGTTCTGTAGTTTCTGCCTACCCCCATGGGAAAAATACGTGAGTTTATGTATGTTTATAAGTATGCAGGCTGCCTCAAGAGTACAACTTATAAAATATAATTAGATGATAGTAGATTGTATACTTATGATCTCAATCAAAATAGCCGATCCGTTGTAGACTTAGTAGTTCATAGTTTAGTTCAAGTTTTAGTCCCTATACATAATTTAAGAGCATAAATACTTCCTAACACTGTAGGCACATCAGTCAATACTCGAAGGGTGTGTTGACTCAAAACCGCGGGGTTGCGGGTTCAGATCCGGCCTCGATCAACATTGCGGCGTAACCTACAGATAGTGTGACGTTTACCGGGGAATCGTTAATTAATTTGTATTAACATTTCGGTTTCCTGTTAAATGTTTAATTACCGTTAAACAGTGATAGTCAGGTGTCATATAGTATATGGGAAACGGTAACTGTTCAGTTTGAACACCTCCTGTGTTTAAATTGCCTAATTATTCCCTGGAATCAATTTGCAATTTATTTAGCATGTGATACTGCAACCGAGGGTCTGTTGCAAGTTTCGGCATAGTTAACCACACTATCACACACACACACGCACACACACACATGCACACACTCATACACACGTGTGCTGGAGATTTTGGCATAGTTAATCACACCATCATACACACATACTCAGTCATCATACACACGTCTGCTGCAGGTTTTGGCATAGTAAACCACATTATCGAAAATCGGTGTAGAGCCATTTCGGAGGAGTTTAATTACAAACACCGTGACACGAGAATTTTACATATAAGAAAGTAGGATTTAACCACACTACATCACACACACACAAACACACACCATCATACTCGCGCTAACTTCAGTTTTTGTATTTAATGTAATTTTGTGTTTTTGTTTTATTTTACTTGTCTATCTTTTAATTTTGATTGAACTCAATAATTGTAAAACAGTTTCTGAGGGATGTTTACCTGGCGCCCTTTTATGTAAATTTTCATTATCTAGGCATCAGTGATTCACAACTATGCCTGTATACTTTGCCAGCACGGTTGGCGCAGTGGCTGCGTGATTGACCGTTGCGCTGCGTGTCGTGGGTTGGATTCCCGCACGTATCAAATATTTGTATGGCCTACAGGTAGTTGTTCTGGGTCTGGCTATTTGCGTATGTGAGTTTGAATGTTTTTAAACGCAACCACGATACAGGAGAAGTTTGTAGTAAGGTTTAACGTTTTTATAAAAAAGAAAAAAAACTTACACCCGAGTCATATTTATCCACGACCAAATAAAGGCTAAGTTTTAACTCGTCATCTAAATGAAGCCATCAATATCCCACTGTTCATACGCTTAAAAGAAACTGCCAAGTGATCCTAAAAGTATACAGTAGTAAAATATCGTGCCAATCTTCGCCGTGTGAACGGGGCCTCAATATCCGAATACACCAATATTTTATACGAAAACATAACTCGAGTCATACATAAATCTAACTTAATCAACTTTCTAAATCAACATTTGCACCTAGCACCTGGACCACACCAAATCTCGGATCATAAACCGCCAGAAATCCCAAAAATGCAATCTGTAAAATATGTGACCGAAGGCCATAGATCAAGTTGGGTGTCGCATACTGTATGCGGAACCCCAATATATCTTTAATAAGGGTTCTTGAGTGTCCTGCAACATATATCTTCTGCGGTGTCCCTTCATATCTGTTACGGTGGTCTCGCCTGTTTTTGGGAGTTATTTGGGTGTGGGTAATCTTTGGTGCTACATCATTAGAGGTTTTCGATAAAGGCGAGTTATTTTAGCGTAAATGAAAATTGTAAAGAGTTGGGGTGATGCAGGCAGTGTATTTTCATTTTTTGCCAGCCGCACGGGTTGATCGAAGGTTAAACTACGCTCGCCGAGGTTAGTCCGTCGATGGGTGACTGTTCGTAACATATAGAGACTACACCAAGCCTCGGAAAGTACGCTAAGACGTTGGTCTGTCATTTGCGGCTGTCATTTGTTTTGACAGTCATTACGGGTAGTAAGAAGTCCGAAAGTCTGACAGCCAGTCTTACCAAGGGTTATCGTGTTGTAAATGGGTTGTAGAGGTCAGATAGCGGTCGCTCCAGGTAAAATACCGGTATTCCGCTGCATCTGGTTAGGCTGAAAGCCGACCCCAACACAGCTGGGAAAAGGCTAGGCAGATGACGATGACCTTACTGAAAATCTATCTCAGAGTTCCATTTTGCTCGCTTTCTTTCACGATAACATAGCTGGATACCAAGGATGTAAAATTGCGGTGTCCCAAACAATTTTTTTCAGACATTATCTGCCTCTTCCAGCTGACTTGGTTCTCGATATAAACCAATAAAGCCCCAGGAAGCCCCGGCTTCCTGTAACCGGAGCATTTGCAAAATTAAATTCACTAAAAGTACCTTAGTGGCTGTATTTAAAGCAGATGCAGTGTGCCCAAGGAATCTCTAGGGTAATATGCACCGGTACTTTAAGACCAAAGCTCTTTAGGCATGCACCAAATATGGCCTAACAGCACCCACTACTACAGCATCTGTAACCACTAAATAATACATCAAAGAGAAACCAGAGTGCCATTAATAATGTATGTCAGGCGAACATGAATTTTGGTCTCAGCTCCGGTTTTAAGTTCCCAAACTGAATTACATAGGTTTCAGTATTTATCAAAGCTGAAATACAGTTGAAACTGTGTCCAACTCAGCTTTTGCCAGAAGTCACAAACTTAGTTAGTGTTTGTTGTGCCCGTATTAGGTGTTATATCCAAAGTCGCTTCTTGGGTTTTCATTAAGAATTCTGTTTATTTATGGATTGATGCTTATTATATTACAACAGTATAATATTAATTTTATTATAAAACGGTATTTATATTACGGTATAAACACAACAGTTTTATACAATAAAATAAAAAATACCATACTAACGTTGTTCTGACTTTTAAAGCTGTTGTGAAATATCAATTCACAATAATAAACATAATTATGATGTTTAATATTGTGAATTGATTTTATACCATAATATATATTATACCGTTTTATAATTAACACCTTAACCGCCAAACAACGAGACACAATAGAAAATGTATTATTGTCGGTCATTTGGCGTTCAACGTGTGAATATTATACCGTGAATTAATAATAAATAATAATAATAAATTTATTCAAAAAACATAAGGTATATGTTAAATACAATTTTCTTAATTCTATGTCAAGTTCAGAAATAATCTATGCCTGAACTAGGAATTCCTGTGTTTCAGGCGAAAGGGAGGTAACATTAATTTATTAAATAATCACATAATAAGCATAATAATCTATAGACTATACAATATAAGATGTTTAAAAATTATGGTGTTTAACTTAGTTAACTAATTGATTTTTCACAACAGCTTTAAAAGTAAGGACAACGATGTTGCGGTATTTTTTTTCTTAATAGCATTATGCTGTGCTAGGAGCCTTTTTTGGCCTTTTACTTTTTATATTTGTTAGTTTTTGTCGTTCACATTTCCTGTTCGTATCCCAAATAATTGTTTTTATTTCTTTTCTTTCTGAAAGGAGTATGGTTTCAGGAAAGTTTATTATTACTTCCTGTTTAGTCAGCCTTATTTACCTCGGGTTGTAAGCTATAAATCATTTAAACATTACAATTGAAAAAGAAAACTGCCTTTTGCCAACTACGTTGAAGTCGGCTTCCAGTGTAACCGGATGCAACTGAATACCAGTATTTTACATGAATTAACTGCCTATCTGACCCAGAACCCAGTTGCTGGGAAAGCGAGGTCCGACTTCCGCCAACTTCCAACGACTGTCAAAAATCTTCGAATGACAGCCTGGACCAAAGGCTTAACGTGCTTTCCGAGGCACGGAGTAGTCTCGGCATTGGCCGTTAAACTTTTAAAGTCCATAATTATTAATGAAATAAATCTTATTGGTCTTAGCTCAGATTTGAACCCGGGACGTCGTTGAGTCGTCAATACGTCGACAAATACAGAAGATTATAAAGTCAGACATCATATTAAGATCATTGAATGCTCTTTTCCATAATTCAATGTAAGATTCAAGTTGCTCGTCTCCATAATCAATTGGAAATTCTCAGAAGCATTCAAGTTCTATTGGTTACTTAACCAAGTTTAACAGTAACTTGATTACAGTTAAGTTAGTCTACGTATGATTGTATGCGATCGCGTCTTCGATCGATTAATAATAGTGGTTCATTTCTAGCTCATGCAGAAGAGAATTATCTGTGTGTAAATTGTGTGTCTAGACTACCTCGTTGGTGCTTACGAGTTTTATTCGATGCAGTCAGTTGTCAACTTACTAGGTTATTTTAGGTTTATGTAAGGATTAGCTATGTCACCTGTGACCTACCTTTAAATATTTTATATGTATATTATAAATGCGAAAGTTAGTTTGTTTGTTACCTTTTCACGCCTAAACCACTGAACGGATTTCGATAAAATTTCGCAGAGAGATAGATTGCACCCCGGAGAAGGACATAGGCAAACAAAGCACGCGGGCGAAGCCGCGGGCAGAATCTAGTTTGCTCGTTTAAAGGTATTAAATTTGTTTATAATTCTGTCTGTGAAAACTTATAATTGGCCATCAATGTATTAATAACTAATGAACTATCGTGTCTGCCTAGCTGTAAGTATTCCAATGATAATTAAATAAAATAACGCGTAGAGTTACGCATATTTCTCTGTGAACAAACACACACACTTCATCTTCTCAACAAAAGTTTTCAATGGAATGAATGTCACCGTAGTGTTGGGCTTGATAAATGTTGCAGAAATGCACTCACACATGTCTCGTCTTATTAAAGTCTTTTCACCGCACGCTTTGATGCTATTGTAAGCAGGATTGCGTCGTGCAAATTGTGCAATTCTCAGGTGGAGAACTTAACGTCTTATCTTTGTAGGAAAATAATCATTGGATGTTATTATTTATCAATTCACATTATATAACATTTCCTGACGGGTAAGGCACCGGTGTATCTGTAGTTCGCTCGCGTTATTTATTTATTTATTTATTTATTTTTATATTTTAAATTAGTTAAGTACGAACACAACATTGTTCCTCGTCTATCTAACAAGAAACAAAATCAAATAATCATCATTTTCTTTTTCTTTACTTTCAATACAGATGCACGATTCGATCGATAGTTTATCTAGGCTTGCCGAGATCAGTCTGTGGACTCGGTTCGTAATATATCGAGACTCCTCCGTGCCTCGCAGAGCACGTTAAGCCGTTGGTCCCGGCCGTCACGTGTGGATCTTTGACAATTGTTACGGGTAGTCAGTAGCCCAAAAGTCTGACAACCAGTCCTACCAAAAGGTATCGTATTGCCCAGTTATTGGGTTGTGGAGGTCATATAGGCAGTCGCTCAGTGTAAAATACTGGTATTCAGCTGCAAACGGTTAGACTGGAAGCCGACTCCAACATGATGATGATGATGTTTTTTTTTCATAATTTTTGCCAGTTGGTACCATGTAGTACCTAGGAGGTGATCCTGTAGCCATTAACCGGGCACACATCCAGACTTCTGGCTGATACTAAGAAATTCCAGATAGATTACCCAATAACTCTAAAACACCCACTAGACTAACATGGCAGTCAATTAATAATTAAGTCAGTAAACAATTAAATCTCAATAAAATAAACCTAAGATTAATACTTATACAAGAAACTAGCACAATGTGTACTACACAAATCATGACTTAGTTTACATTCCTACTTCATCAGAACTTAGCAAATATTAACTACATTAGTAGTGCAAAACTTCTCAAACCAAGACAGATGTTCGCAAGTCTCGTGTTATTAAAGGATGCTGACAGCATTATTAATAATGTTGCAGCTGCAATGTGGCAGCTCATTGTGTTCCCGAAGCTTCTGCGATGTGGACCGTTTAAGAGTTGATGGATATTTTAATCTTGGCTTGTATTAGCAGAGTAATGTTTGACGAATAAGTCCTCAGTAAACATATATAAAATGTCATAATGGCCCAGTGGTTTAGGCCTCGCCTCTTGCGCACGAGGTTGTGGGTTCAAACCTGGGCAAGTACCAATGTGAGCTTTTTAATTCATATGTACTTTCTAAGTTTATATTGGACATCACTGACATCGGTGAAGGAAAACATCGTGAGGAAATTAATATAAGTCTGAAATCGCCAACCCGTCTTGAGCAAGCGTGGTGATTAATGCTCGTGCCTTCTCTGTATGAGAAGAGGCCTTTGCCCTGCAGTGGTACAGTAATAGGATGGTACAAGTTACTTTTTCTTACTTAAAAATATATTGAGGATTGATTTCAAACTCTAATATAACAACTGTGCATTACCCATTCTTTTCTTTTTTAAAAAACGTTGCCCCACACTAGGAATTTCTCCTATATCGTGGGTGCGTTTACAAATATTTAAAGTCACATACACAAACAGCTAGACCCGGAACAACTACCAGTAGGCCATAAAAATATTTTTTCTTTTGCCACGTAAACCAAAAATGACGACGGTATAGTGCGTTGAAATTGCGCGTGACCCTTCTCCTGAACTTTGATGTGCTATATCATTGTCACTTTTTATTGAATTAAGGAAGCAAAAAAAACGTGTCCAATATTTTTTGGTAATCTTACTGACGGACTAAATAGACTTAATATATAAAAATAGATTAAAAACCTAGGACACATCCCTATTACTAGTGGAAAACCTAATAACACTTTGCTTGACTTTGGGTATTGAACAAAGGACCCCGCGCTCACTAGCTCCTCTTGCTATGAGACCACTCTCTCGGGACTCTTCAAATAGTAAGATAGTTATCAAAATTATGCTCATGTAGACCTTAATGACATTATATTATCAGGATTAAGTACTTATGTTCCATAATGTGTTTTACTGCCGATTAACAAGACTACAGTAATGTCAGCCATAATGAGGATAATATCTGCTAAATATTTCGTTGTCATCGAGTAATTTAATCAGATTAAGTCTGTCAGCGTTAGGGCGCTTTCAATTAAAGCGTTCAAAGTCGGACCGCTGCGGCGCGGCGCCGGCGCCGGAGCGGTGCGGGTGTCGTACTGCGCACGGACGGCTGTTTTTTTCTATACAGTTGACGTGATGGGAGCGCAGTGTGACGGCGGTACCCCTTCCGCATGACGGCAGGTCGGCAATGTTGGAAATGCCAGGTGTTTATTTTTCTTCGTTTAAGTCTTGCTCTACTGATGTCAGACATAGACACCACTTAAAAACGATCGCCCTGTAGACTAGTAGACGCTTTCATCTTAAAAGGTTGATTGTTGTCGTCGTCCTTGCGGCAGCCGTACGACACTAGACGTCTAAATTGAAAGAGCCCTTAACCTAACTGAGAAACTTTATCCAATTGTATTCCAAAGGATTTTAAACAGAAGACACAAATTAAAGATAACTTTTGTGTAAGTTGCGCATATGTTTTATTATTTTCCATTATACCGTAATTCTAGAACTAAGTTTTAACTTAGTTAAGTAGACTTAGTTTCCATCAGCACATATTATAAACTTAGCAACATAGTCATTAGTCAATAAAAATCTAATGTTTTTGTACCTCTAATGCTTTTTATAATACAAACTTAATGTCACAAAGGTAAAACGCAGTGCAGACTACGCTTTACTATGTCGCTATATAGTATAGCATAGCGTTGTGTGAACGTGAACTTATAAAATATGTGCTGAGCGATACTGTTGTGCTAAATGATAGTTGCTATATCAGTACTAATATTATATAGAGGTAAAATTTGTTTGTAAGTATGTATGTAGAGGGGTGATCTCTGCAGCTAATGATCTATACATTTTATTTCACTGTTAGAAAGCTACATTATTCTTGAGTGTTATGGCTATTATGACGACCGATGTGGCGCGGCGGGCGAAGGTCCGCCTGCGACGCAGGAGGTTGCGGGTTCGATTCCCGCCTTGCGACAAATGTTTGTACGATCTACAAATATTTGTTCCGGGTGTTCTGGGTATTTGCTATGTATAATAAAAAAATATATATTAGGTCTTTACCTATGAAATTGCCGTTCTGCAGTACTGGCCATTTCAAATCAAAATATTTTTTGTTTGGCTAAGAATTCTAATTTCAAATTAATTTTATTTTAAAAACATGGATTTTTTTTTCCGAAAGTAGTCATTTGTTTATTGATTAGTGTTACATTTTCATCGCATTTAAATCTTTTTCGTCATCATGGATACGTTAAAAATTCGAGTAATTATGGAATATGAGTACCGTCGTGGCAGCAACGCGGCACAAGCGGCACGCAACATCAACGACGTTTACGGAGCTAACACTACAAACCAAGTTTGCTCGCTTCCGTTCTGGAAATTTCGACCTGAAAAATGAACCTCGCGGTCGTCCGAAGACTTTGGTCGACAATGACGAATTAAAGGCGATTGTGGAAGCTGATGATACACAATCTACGGCTGAATTAGCAGCAGCTTTCGACGTTAGCGTCAAAACAATATTGGTCCATTTGCGTCAAATTGGCAAGGTAAAAAAGCTTGACAAATGGGTGCCCCACGAACTCAATGATCGCCAGCGCGAAGTACGCGTCGAGACGTGCCTTGCACTGCTCAACAGACACACAAATGAAGGAATTTTGAACCGCATTGTTACCTGCGATGAAAAATGGATTCTGTTTGATAACCGCAAGCGCTCAGCAAGTAGGTTGGATCCTGGTTCAGCACCTAAACAATGCCCTAAACGAAAACTTACCCCAAGAAAAGTGATGGTCACTGTTTGGTGGTCTAGCGCCGGTGTGATTCAACACAGCTTCTTACCAAACGGGGTGAGCATTACTGCAGATGTGTACTGTGAAGAATTGAACACAATGATGGAGAAGCTGGCACATCTCCAACCAGCATTGGTCAATCGCTCGTCTCCGCTGCTCCTGCACGACAACGCGCGACCTCATACTGCACAGCAGACGGTCTCCAAGTTGCAAGAACTGGGGTTGGAAGCTCTCCGTCATCCGCCCTACTCACCAGACCTTGCGCCTACAGACTACTACTTTTTCCAGAATTTGGATAACTTCTTGGCGGGAAAAAAATTCAATACCCGAGAGCCAGTACAAAATGCCTTTGGAGAATTTGTTGCCTCCCGTCCAGCTGATTTCTTTAAGAATGTACGGTTCACGTACAGGCAAATTGCTAACGCCGCAACCTACTTTACGCTACTCGTTTAGTTTACTTTTATAATTACTTATACATATTAAGTTAGTTGACCAATAGCTGCCGTAGCGCTATAACCGCGGATTAGCATCCAAACATAACTTACGTGTAACTTTACAAATATACTGAACTAAGGTGAAATCTGTGATTTTCGTCAACTCACAACTTAACTACCTCTGAGCCATACATAAAAGTGGTCCTTCGAAGCCGGATGACACGGCATATCATCTCGTGAGTCGTCGTGTCTCCTCATCAGCAGAGTGCTTAGCGTGGTATATCCCAGTTACGTTAGCAAATCGGTGCTATTGGCCTCCCACAAGCGGGTCTCACCAGTAGCATTGAGACGTTGCACATAGCGTAAAGGAGGGTGATCTACACTGAGTGCCTGTAACTTACGAGCTAGCAGAGATCACGTCTGCTGCTACAGCTGAACTATCGGCGAAAACTTCGCAACTTGGGTGAACTAGTACCTGTGGTGATACAACTTTACTCCACCAACGGTCAACCCAATAACTAACAAAAATGGTTCAGAGCTTGGCAGAACTGATAAGTCATCAGGAAACTACTTTCAGAGACTTAAAACTTATCTGCACAAACTACAAGAAGGACAGTGCCACCAGGAAGAACTTGGCATACCTGGAGGAGCGTCTTTCTCGGTTGAACAAAAACTGGGAGAAGTTTGTTCATAACCACCAACTGCTGGAAGAGTCTGGAGCGACAGACCTTCAATACTTCAATGACGACATTTTCAACAGTACGAAGAAGATGTATGAAGAAGTGCTGCAAGACATGTTGAAACGTAAGTCTGAATTGCCACCTCCGTCTACTAGTAAGACGGAGCAACCACCTGCGACGCCTAACCAAGGGAAGGGGCAATCGAAATTTACTTTCGACGATATCCAATTCCACATACCTCCTCGGGGAACAAGCGAGTCGACGGAGAAACAACAAGATCTTTTGCGTCAACAATACTGTAACTTTAGAGCATTCGAACGCACTGTGGAGAAGATCACCATAGCATTAACTATCTCAACTTAACTACCTCTGAGCCATACAAAGAAGGGCATCAATAAACTGCCACTGCGTTGGCAAAGATGCATTGATTGCATGGGTGATTACTTCGATTAATACAAATAAAAAATACATGAAAAAAATTCATTTAAATTTTTTCATACAAAACGGCAATTTCATAGGTAAAGACCTATTATTTGTTAGTTTTTGTCGTTCACATTTCCTGTTCGTATCCCAAATAATTGTTTTTATTTCTTTTCTTTCTGAAAGGAGTATGGTTTCAGGAAAGTTTATTATTACTTCCTGTTTAGTCAGCCTTATTTACCTCGGGTTGTAAGCTATAAATCATTTAAACATTACAATTAAAAAAGAAAACTGCCTTTTGCCTACGTTATATTTTTACTACGTTGAAGTCGGCTTCCAGTGTAACCGGATGCAACTGAATACCAGTATTTTACATGAATTAACTGCCTATCTGACCCAGAACCCAGTTGCTGGGAAAGCGAGGTCCGACTTCCGCCAACTTCCAACGACTGTCAAAAATCTTCGAATGACAGCCTGGACCAAAGGCTTAACGTGCTTTCCGAGGCACGGAGTAGTCTCGGCATTGGCCGTTAAACTTTTAAAGTCCATAATTATGAATTAAATAAATCTTATTGGTCTTTGCTCAGATTTGAACCCGGGACGTCGTTGAGTCGTCAATCAACGTCGACAAATACAGAAGATTATAAAGTCAGACATCATATTAAGATCATTGAATGCTCTTTTCCATAATTCAATGTAAGATTCAAGTTGCTCGTCTTCATAATCAATTGGAAATTCTCAGAAGCATTCAAGTTCTATTGGTTACTTAACCAAGTTTAACAGTAACTTGATTACAGTTAAGTTAGTCTACGTATGATTGTATGCGATCGCGTCTTCGATCGATTAATAATAGTGGTTCATTTCTAGCTCATGCAGAAGAGAATTATCTGTGTGTAAATTGTGTGTCTAGACTACCTCGTTGGTGCTTACGAGTTTTATTCGATGCAGTCAGTTGTCAACTTACTAGGTTATTTTAGGTTTATGTAAGGATTAGCTATGTCACCTGTGACCTACCTTTAAATATTATATATGTATATTATAAATGCGAAAGTTAGTTTGTTTGTTACCTTTTCACGCCTAAACCACTGAACGGATTTCGATAAAATTTCGCAGAGAGATAGATTGCACCCCGGAGAAGGACATAGGCAAACAAAGCACGCGGGCGAAGCCGCGGGCAGAATCTAGTTTGCTCGTTTAAAGGTATTAAATTTGTTTATAATTCTGTCTGTGAAAACTTATAATTGGCCATCAATGTATTAATAACTAATGAACTATCGTGTCTGCCTAGCTGTAAGTATTCCAATGATAATTAAATAAAATAACGCGTAGAGTTACGCATATTTCTCTGTGAACAAACACACACACTTCATCTTCTCAACAAAAGTTTTCAATGGAATGAATGTCACCGTAGTGTTGGGCTTGATAAATGTTGCAGAAATGCACGTGTCTCGTCTTATTAAAGTCTTTTCACCGCACGCTTTGATGCTATTGTAAGCAGGATTGCGTCGTGCAAATTGTGCAATTCTCAGGTGGAGAACTTAACGTCTTATCTTTGTAGGAAAATAATCATTGGATGTTATTATTTATCAATTCACATTATATAACATTTCCTGATGGGTAAGGCACAGGTGTATCTGTAGTTCGCCAGTGATGTATGTTGTGAGTCTACTCAAAGCTGGTTCTTTGGTATTCCAATAAGATATTTATAAAACTAAAGCGACGATTTTAATAACGTTAGATTGATGATTGATATTTTAAATTAGTTAAGTACGAACACGACATTGTTCCTCGTCTATCTAACAAGAAACAAAATCAAATAATCATCTTTCTTTTTTTTCTTTACTTTCAATACAGATGCACGATTCGATCGATAGTTTAGCTAGGTTTGCCGAGATCAGTCTGTGGACTCGGTTCGTAATAATTATATCGAGACTCCTCCGTGGCTCGGAGAGCACGTTAAGCCGTTGGTTCCGGGCCGTCATGTGTGGTTCTTTGACAATTGTTACGGGTAGTCAGAAGCCCGAAAGTCTGACATCTAGCCTTACCAAAAACAATACCAGTTACTCTTTTGTGGAGGTCATATAGGCAGTCGGTCCATGTAAAATACTGGTATTCAGCTGCAAACGGTTAGACTGGAGGCCGACCCCAACATGATGATGATCACGATTTTTTTTTCATAATTTTCGCCAGTTGGTACCATGTAGTGCCTAAGGGGTGATCCTCTAGCCATTGACCGGGCCCACATCCAGACTTCTGGCTGATAATAAGAAATTCCAGATAGAAATAACCCAATAACTCTTAAACACCCAGTAGCGCTAAAAACCACTAGACTAACATGGCAGTCAATGAATGATTAAGTCAGTAAACAATTAAATCTCAATAAAATAAAACTTAGATTAATACTTATACAAGAAACTAGCACAATGTGTACTACACAAATCATGACTTAGTTTACATTCCTACTTCATCAGAACTTAGCAAATATTAACTACATTAGTAGTGCAAAACTTCTCAAACCAAGACAGATGTTCGCAAGTCTCGTGTTATTAAAGGATGCTGACAGCATTATTAATAATGTTGCAGCTGCAATGTGGCAGCTCATTGTGTTCCCGAAGCTTCTGCGATGTGGACCGTTTAAGAGTTGATGGATATTTTAATCTTGGCTTGTATTAGCAGAGTAATGTTTGACGAATAAGTCCTCAGTAAAGATATATAAAATGTCATAATGGCCCAGTGGTTTAGGCCTCGCCTCTTGTGCACGAGGTTGTGGGTTCAAACCTGGGCAAGTACATTGGTACTTGCCCAGGTTTGAACGTGAAAAATGCTTACTAAGAAGATGCTTGAAATACTTTCTAAGTTTATATTGGACATCACTGACATCGGTGAAAGAAAGCATCGTGAGGAAACCTGGACTTATATAATTAATATAAGTCTGAAATCGCCAACCCATCTTGAGCAAGCGTGGTGATTAATGCTCGTGCCTTCTCTGTATGAGAAGAGGCCTTTGCCCTGCAGTGTGACAGTAATAGGCTGGTACTTACTTTTTCTTACTTAAAGATATATTGAGGATTGATTTCAAAGTCTAATATAACAACACTGTGCATTCCCATTATTTTCTTTAAAAAAAAAACGTTGCCCCACACTAGGAATTTCTCCAATATCGTAGGTGCGTTTACAAACATTTAAAGTCACATACACAAACAGCTAGACCCGGAACAACTACTTGTAGGCCATAAAAATATTTTTTCTTTTGCCACGTAAACCAAAAATGACGACGATATAGTGCGTTGAAATTGATGTCACGCCGTGCTACACTTTTAACGTAACAGTGACGTCACAAGCCCCTTCTCCTGAACTTTGATGTGCTATTTTATTGTAACTTATTATTGCCTTCTGTGTTTCTATACTCTCATAGTATGATGGGACGCCAAACCGGCACGACAGGGGAGAGATCAGCTAAAGGCTGGTCCTGCGGCTGATCTTTGCGTGCTTTCTGGGGCACAGGGATGCCACAAGAAATAGGGTAGTGTCCTTAAAAAATCAGATTGGTCCGAAAGTTGGATTACTCAAAAATACTGGACACGTATTTTTTCTTTTGTCACGTAAACCAAAAATGACGACGGTATAGTGCGTTGAAATTGCGCGTGACGTCACGCCGTGTTACACTTTTCGTTAAAAGTGTAGCACGGCGTGACGTCACAAGCCCCTTCTCCTGAACTTTGACGGACTAAATAGACTTATTAAATAGAATTATTAAATGAGCACTATCAGCCGCTTCTAACATAGAGCTGTATAAATCTATGGCATCAATCAAATCTTGGGTTACCTGCTCATCCCCATTCATTTTCGGGAGTAAGCTAACCGCCGTTTTCAATGAAAACCTTTCCAACGCCATCTCTGTATCGGTTCCGGTACCGTTTTCAAACTTAATAGTGTCTACATACAAATTTTCCATTTTACTCACTAGCTGTGCTAATTCCTCCGAGAATTTGCTACACTTAGAAACTACACACTTAAATTTACAATACAGGGCTTTTACCTCGCTTATCTTTCCATCAAAATTTTTGCCTTTCCGCCTACTGGGACCTAACTTGACAATTGATTCCCTCAATAACTTAAGCTGTACAAACAGTGACGTTAACTCCACTTCCATTTAAAATTAATGTCTCTAACTGATAGATGACCGAAAATACTCGTCACTACACTTAAGTTCAAATCACATCACTTACTCCTCTTGTCGCTCCGCCAGCTCCCGGTCAGGCCATCTGCACAGCTCGCTGCACCTCACGCTGATTGATCTTCTCTTTGATCCAATTCTGATGATACCTCCTGTACAGCCGGACTGCCACGCCAATGATGACAATCGCCAAACACACGGCGATAAACAACAGCATCGCGTTGATGGTGGATATCTGCTCTTGTGTTACTGTCGCGGTATTTGAACCACCCGCTGCTGTCTGGGCTATAATAACCTCTTCCTTGGATGACGTGGTCCCCATGGCCTGTGACTAACCAACTGTCGAGAAACTGACTGAAGCCGACTGAAGTGACTCCGACGAGATCCCGGTCGGGCAACTATAACGCCGTCCAGTCGACTGGCAGGGTCGCCATGCGATGTGGAGGGAAGGAGGGGTTAAGTAAATACCATGTCGTGTACTTGTCCATGAGTCAACTGGAGACTGAAGACCCCAGACTCCCTTTATTAGTGTAATATATACCTAGTCCGTGCGTGACATATATCATAATATAACTATGGACATAGCTTATCTACCTTAACTTAAACTAAGATCTAAACGTGACGTACGTGACACACCACAATATAAAAATATATTAAAAACCTAGGACACATCCCTATTACTAGTGGAAAACCTAATAACACTTTGCTTGACTTTGGGTATTGAACAAAGGACCCCGCGCTCACTAGCTCCTCTTGCTATGAGACCACTCTCTCGGGACTCTTCAAATAGTAAGATAGTTATCAAAATTATGCTCATATAGACCTTAATAACAATATATTATCAGGATTAATTACTTATGTTCCATAATGTGTTTTACTGCCGATTAACAAGACTACAGTAATGTCAGCCATAATGAGGATAATATCTGCTAAATATTTCGTTGTCATCAAGTAATTTAATCAGATTAAGTCTGTCAGCGTTAGGGCGCTTTCAATTAAAGCGTTCAAAGTCGGACCGCTGCGGCGCGGCGCCGCGCGCGCCGGCGCCGGAGCGGTGCGGGTGTCGTACTGCGCACGGACGGCTGTTTTTTTCTATACAGTTGACGTGATGGGAGCGCAGTGTGACGGTTGTACCCCTTCCGCATGACGGCAGGACGGCAATGTTGCAAATGCCAGGTGTTTATTTTTCTTCGTTTAAGTCTTGCTCTACTGATGTCAGACATAGACACCACTTAAAAACGATCGCCCTGTAGACTAGTAGACGCTTTCATCTTAAAAGGTTGATTGTTGTCGTCGTCCTTGCAGCAGCCGTACGACACTAGACGTCTAAATTGTAAGAGCCCTTAACCTAACTGAGAAACTTTATCCAAGTGTATTCCAAAGGATTTTAAACAGAAGACACAAATTAAAGATAACTTTTGTTTAAGTTGCGCATAAGTTTTTTTCTTTCCCATTATACCGTTATTCTAGAACTAAGTTTTAACTTAGTTAAGTAGACTTAGTTTCCATCAGCACATATTATAAACTTAGCAACATAGTCATTAGTCAATAAAAATCTAATGTTTTTGTACCTCTAATGCTTTTTATAATACAAACTTAATGTCACAAAGTTAAAACGCAGTGCAGACTACGCTTTACTATGTCGCTATATAGTATAGCATAGCGTTGTGTGAACGTGAACTTATAAAATATATGCTGAGTGATACTGTTGTGCTAAATAATAGTTGCTATATCAGTACTAATATTATATAGAGGTAAAATTTGTTTGTAAGTATGTATGTAGAAGGGTGATCTCTGCAACTAATGATCTATACATTTTATTTCACTGTTAGAAAGCTACATTATTCTTGAGTGTTATGCCTATTATGACGACCGATGTGGCGCGGCGGGCGAAGGTCCGCCTGCGACGCAGGAGGTTGCGGGTTCGATTCCCGCCTTGGGACAAATGTTTGTACGATCTACAAATATTTGTTCCGGGTGTTCTGGGTATTTGCTATGTATAATAAAAAAATATATATCTATATAATGTATTGTATTAAGTATATCAGTCATGATATACGCCATGAGCCAGAGCTTGTGTTCTGGGTACTAGAGTACCCAGAACACAAGCTCTGCTTAGCTTGGGGCTAGATGATGCTGTGTGGACTGTCCAGCATTATTTATTTATTTTCATTTATTTATTTATTTATTATTATTTATAAAACTACAAACGATTTAAAGACCCCCTTTAAATCGTTTTTTTTCGGAAGGGATGTTAAAATTAGAAATCCATGCAGACGAAGTCACGGGTGAAGTACTAGTGCTATATATTACAGCGTAATCTGAACTACCCTGAGCGTCGGTGGTTAGAGGTGTGAGAAATAGGGTGTATAGTTTCTCATCCCCCGTTGAAGAGGGAGGATTTTCCGATCAAACGGGTGCTGTGTCTAGAGGGCTACTGCTCGACGGATCCGGATGTGGTCGGGCTCTTGTATTTATGTTCAAACGCGCGGAAAACTTTAACATTGCCATCTACAGAGATGTGAGTTTAGTTCGGTATTAGTGATATAGATGTCGCTTTATAAAAGATTACGTAATTTAACATTTTTGATTGAAAATCTTTGTTAGTACCACCACCACCACACACTAACATCGACGTGTATTGCAACTGGAGTGAGCCTAAGAAAAAACAGCAGCATGGATTAACAAATGGTTCAATAACGCTTACTAAAGTCGCTTCGTGGATCATCCATTAAATAACGAGACCTGCTTGGGAAAGCACGTCAAGAAGTTGGTCCCAGCTGTTATTCGTAGATCTGTGACAGTCGTTACGGGCAGAAAGTCTGACAACCAGACTTATTAAGGGTATCGTGACGGCTACTACTAGGTTGTCAGTTCACAGTAGCAGCTGGGGGTATGAATTTATGCCCGGTCAGTGATGATAGACTCGGCCCCTGTTACATGGGACTTAAACATGACTGGCGTTAGTGGATGTACGGTAGGTACACCTCTGGCTCACCCTGCGCGATATACAGGCATGATGTTATACAGATTTTTTTTTATGAAATTGAACATTATCCCCTAATTGACGACCTATGTGGCGTGGTGGGCGAAGGTGCGACGCAGGAAGTTGCGGGTTCGATTCCCGCCTTGGAAAAATGATTGTACGATCTACAAAGATTTGTTCCGGGTGTTCTGGGTGTTTGCTATGTATAATAAAAAATATCTATCTATGTAATGCATTGTATTAAGTATATCAGTCATATAGTACCAATAACACAAGCTCTGCTTAGCTTGGGGCTAGATGATGCTGTGTGGATTGTCCAGCATTATTTATTTTATTTAATTACTTCACATTCAGGTACCACCATATAATAAACATGATTCAGTATGTTAACGGCACATTGTAAATTTAAAGCGAAATTGTCGAGAGCATTTGAGCACAGAGTACGATTCAGCAGTGCCTAGTTGCCAACGAATACATAATGATGTATTAAGTGAATCGGGTGCGCAATGTACCTATGTACATTACATGAAATAATGGAGAGGCTGTGTGAATGTGGTCCTTCAATTTGCGCATTAATGGTACTGCAGTGTTCGAAACAAGTGCGGTATTCTGTATTCAGTGAAGTCTGTTACCGGTAAAAGATACACAACTGAATATTTGTTGTAAGTCTGTGACCGGTAAAAGATACACAACTGAATATTTGTTCTAAGTCTGTGACCGGTAAAAGATACACAATTGAATACTTGTTGTAAGTTTGTAACCGATAAAAGATACATTATGGCATATTTGCTTTCAAATCAAAATCAAATCAAAAAATTTGGAAAATCCAAAAGTGCACGTCTCAACGCTCATTTTATGACAAAAATGACTTGATTGAATTAGACGGTAATTTTCAATAGGCTATTACTCAGAATGATACTGAAGCGGATGAAAAAAAAAATGACTCAAAAAGTGAAGTTTTTTGGGCGATATCGTGACCACATACATCATCCGAACATACAGACAACCCGACGTCTACTGAAATAGTTTTTCAAAACGGTTTTTTATTTACTATCTAGAAACATAGTGTTTTTTAAAAGTATCTACTGTCATAAAAAAGTGTTATTGTTGATATTTGTCAACTCATTTAATACTCAAAGTCCAAAAGGATCGGATAAAAGAAATTTAAGCCGAGATAATTGCTTGACCTTGAGAGAGTGAGAGTAAAGCACAACTCAACGCTTCGCGTTGAGACGTGCAATACTTATTTGCTAGAATATGGTACATAAGGTGTTTCAGTAAATTAGTTTCATCATATGCTGCCATAATATGTGCAAATGTATTCACAATTACCGATGCCAATTAGTCTACAAATTACAGATTCTATTGACTTGTCGTCTAAGTAGTCCTTAAGGGTATAATATTATCTTTTATTAAATAAATCTGTGATCGGTAAAAGATACACAATTGAATATTTGTTCTATGTCTCTGACTGGTAAAAGATACATTATAGAATATTTGTTCTAAGTCTCTGACCGGTAAAAGACACATTATAGAATATTTGTTGTAAGTCTGTGACTGGTAAAAAGTTACATTATTGAATAGTTGATACAAGTGTATGACCGGTAACAGGTACATTATTGAATATTTGTCAGACTGTATTCGAAACTGAGCGTAACGAGAAGTTTCTGTAAAAAATTCATTGCGATTCGTGATTTGTACATTGTGATCAAATCCTGTAATCGATTATGGGCAGAATTGTCAATTTTTATTATTTTCAATATTTTTTTTGAGAAATTTATCGTTGTAACCATCTTCTTTTTAACGTGTCGAGGGAAATCTGCATAGGAAGTAGCGTTCATCAATTCAAACGTTAGTTAATGTTTTCGAGTGATTTAAGTTTATACGTTTAATTTCAATTATTAAAAGTCCAAAATATCATCATCCTCCTGCCCTTATCGAAATTTATTTGAGGTCGGCGCATCATGTCTTCTTCTATTTGCCGTCATCTCAAAAGATACCTCCTTTCTAGCCACATCATCTTTCACGCAATTCATCCATCTGATTTTTGGAGGCAAAATCATGTAAAGAAAACAAAAATGCTTCTGGTTTTCGACGGACAATATATTCAAGTCGAATCACAGTTTCGTTTCGGCCAAACAAAAAAACCATTTAAAACGGTCGTACTCTCACGTTTGGCATTGCTTAGATGATCAGCAGAATATTCATCTTCACAAACCTTGCCTTGTGGCCATACGTATCAGAGTGATCCCAAAAGAACACAGTAGAATATCGCACTCATCAATGCTGTGTACCTAGACCCCTAGTACTGCGCGCTTTCATGAAATTTTCATTGTTCTACGGATATATTTTGCAAAACATGTCGCATTGTCGCGTCGCAGCTGTGTACGAAGCCGGAGCCTTTATGCTAGATACATTATGTATAAATATAACATAATATCACGCTTGTATTCGCCGAGGGGTTAAGTAGAGCTGTACCTTTATAGTACATCCACATTTTGCCAGTTATGTTTAAGTCCCGTGTAATATGGAGCGAGTCTACTGCTGGCAGAAAACCAGATTCTAGGCTGATGAATTCCATCTGGAATAACCCAATAACACTGTCCGACAAGGGAATAGATACGACCACTAGACCAACGACGCGTTTATTATCTTCTTCTTGTATCTTCTATCTATCTACTATCTAATATCATAGTACCAGCCTATTGCTGTCCCACTGCAGGGCAAAGGCCTCTTCTCATACAGAGAAGGCACGAGCATTAATCACCACGCTTGCTCAAGACGGGTTGGCGATTTCAGACTTATATTAATTATACAAGTCCAGGTTTCCTCACGATGTTTTCCTTCACCGATGTCAATGATGTCCAATATAAACTTATAAAGTACATATGAATTGAAAAACTCACAGTGGTACTTGCCCAGGTCTGAACCCACAACCTCGTGCACAAGAGGCGATGCCTAAACCACTGGGCCATCATGACATAGTGAGGAATTTTTTTATCGTATAAATAAATAATAAGTAAATAAATATTGCTGGACAATCCACACAGCATCATCTAGCCCCAAGCTAAGCAGAGCTTGTGTTATGGGTACTAGATGACTAATATACTTAATACAATACATTACATAGATAGATATTTTTATTATATATAGCAAATACCCAGAACACCCGGAACAAATATTTGTAGATCGTACAAACATTTGTCCCAAGGCGGGAATCGATCCCGCAACCTCTTGTGTCGCAGGACCTTTGCCCGCCGCGCCCCATCGGTCGTCAATGTGTATCGCGTATGTATGTTTGTTTGTAATGGATAAAGTCAAAAACTACTAAACCGATTTTAAAAATGATTTAAACACACAGATGCTAATACATGATGCATCATCACCATGTTCATGATAATGAACATACATCATATTGATGATGATGAGCTTATCATTCCAGCACCTACAGTAAGCTACATTACCAGCGAGCAACCTAAGCCATGTTTTATTTTCAAAACTACGCTTTCAAGAGTATGGTGGCGATGTTAAAACTTAAAGCTCGAAGGTAAAATAACAAAATGCACGCGCACAATGTCGCGGGTACTAGTAATATAATATAAATATACAATCTCTAAATTAAAAACATAGTTAACTAGGTAGGCACAAATTTCATAAGAAATTGTTCAGCGCTATTTCTAAGATATTGGTGAATGTTTCACAAAGATTGGTTGAGTCATTAGTACGTATAAGTAAGACAAACTTTCTTACAATAATATTAGTAGGCACCTACCAAGACTATTTGTTTTGTATCGATCTGACTTGCTGATGTAAGAGAAATGGTAACTTAGTTAAGACTTCATTATGTTTGGCAGTTAACGTAATTTGCGACTCTCTGGCAAGATTGATTTCAGCAATGTGATGCTGTATTTTTTTTCCGACGATTCGTAAGACTTTGTCGATCTTTATTCGTTAATTCTGTTCTGTTTACTTTCTTTTCTTTAGGTATTGGTCAGCGTATATATGGCCAAAAATGTTGTGAATGACGTCAAGAATTTTGAACAATGTATCTATGGCGAACAATGTGTACAAAATTTATTACATACAATTTAGTGTTTGAGTGGAGTTTACCACTTTTTGGTATACAATATTGTTTGTTATTTTTATCAAAGACGAGATATTTAATCTCAGCATAATTATGGTAAATACATAGTTTTTGGGTATATACACAGTGAATACAGGGGAAGCAACACCGACGCACAACCTGATATCATGAGTTTAGTACAGTCAATAAGCCAATTCGTTGTATAGTTTGTATTTTATATTTACTAACATTATTTCAGCAAAATTTATTTAGTGACGCTCTCAGTGCAATTACCTTTTTTACGTCGTATATTATGCACGTCCTCGTTTCGGGTAGTCAGAATCCCGAAAGTCTGACAACGAGTTTTACCGAGGGGTATCATGTTACCCAATAAGTGGGTTGTGGCGGTCAGATAGGCAGTCGCTCCATTTAAAATACTGATACTGATGATGACACCTGCATTCGGTTACACTGGCAGCCGACCCAAACATAGTTGGGAAATGGCTAGGCAGATGCTGATGAAAATGCACGTACAGTATAGTACCAGCCTATTACTGTCCCACTGCAGGGCAAAGGCATCTTCTCATACAGAGAAGTCATGAGCATTAATCACCACGCTTGCTCAAGACGGGATGGCGATTTCAGACTTATATTAATTATATAAGTCCAGGTTTCCTCACGATGTTATCCTTCACCAAAGTCAGTGATGTCCAAGATAAACTTAGAAAGTACATATCAATTGGAAAAATCACATTGCTTGCCCAGGTTTGAACCCACAACCTCGTGCGCAAGAGGCGAGGCCTAACCCACTGGACCATCATGACATTTTTAATTGCACGTCCTCTCTGGCATATAACAGACATTTTTTTTACTTTCTTACATGATCCAGGACCACCAATTTCTCGTCACTTTTTCCTTACGTTTAAGTATACTGATGGTATTTTGTTACTTTAAACTTTCATGATTTCTATCAATTTGAATGATATTTTTAATGATAGAAGTGAACAAACAAACCATATAAACGCACTTTCACGCCCATAACATTACTAAATAAATCTATAACTCTGTCTTATTTAACAAGCTCCATCCCGCAGTTTTCCTTGAGCGAGGTGTCGTCACAAACTGAGCGAGGTAACACAGTTAAGGTCGTTACGTACTTTAACATCATTTTAATTCCTGGTTCGGTCCAATTTACTGCGGTTCGTAATAGGTTTACATTGTTTGGTGCTCCGAGAAGCTCTGTTAGCGATGTTTGTTACACATAACTTGCTTCTGCCCGCGGCTACGGTCGGCAATTAGCCTGCAAGAATGTTGTACTTACCCTAAGAGTAATTAAAAAAAGCAAGAAAATATGTTAACATAGACAGTTATTATAAGTTAAAAGCCAAAAAGAATGATGGTAATAATAAACATTTGGCTTAAATTAAATTATGTTTGAAATAAAATAAGATTAGAAGAATAACGACTAAATATCGATAGTTAATGCGTTATATTAATTCTAAAATGACTGGATTGTAGTGTTAAAAGACATAATATGTAAATAGTAAACAGAATACAGAGCCATGTATTAGGAAATCATGTAGCTTATAATACACTGATAAGGAAATAACTATAACGTTACTGTTATAACGGCATCGTTATTTTTCTAATGTTATTTTTATGAATGGAGTACGTTGATTATAGGCTATTTTTTTTAAACTTTGCGCCACTCTAGGAATTTCTCTTGTATTGTGGGTGCGTTTACGTAAATTCAAAATCACATACACAAACAGCTAGACCCAGAACATCTATCTGTAGGCCATATAAATATTTTTTTTCATGCGGGATTCGAACCCACGATACGCAGCTGCAATCGCTCAGCTACTGCGCCAACTATGCCGTCGTTATTCTCGCATTATAATTTATAACATCGTCATAGTTACACCGTTATACCAGATACCCTTAATTATCACAAGTGCTTCACAAACTTCGTTTAACTTCGTGTATAAACCGAACATAAGGTTGTTAGCGAACACTGGCATGGAAAGTTCAACATGATTCTTACTAGGAAATCAATCAATTCAGGTCCGAGCATTAATTAGATTGGCATCGAGTTTTCAGAGAAATTCAGAGAAAACCCGCAGTAATTTTATATACGCTGCTATATATTGGAAATCAACTTACAGTACATGATTTTGGAAGCCAATTTTTCGGATTATATTATATATTCGGTTATTTCGGAAATTTTTCGTCAGATTAGCCGAATTTTTAAGTTAACAAAAAATCATTAGTCAATAAAAAATCATGATCTGAACTCAATGAGTTTTTTTTATAAAAAAATCGTGTAGTATTTACTTTATAATTAAAAAACTCAATGGCTTAGATAGAAATGACAATTTTTAACACGTTAAACGCCAAGTGACCGACAAACAATACATTTTCTTTTGTGTCTTGTTTTCTGGCAGTTAAATAAAATAAAATAAATAAATAATGCTGGACAATCCACACAGTATCATCTAGCCCCAAGCTTAGCAGAGCTTGTGTTATGGGTACTAGATGACTGATATACTTAATACAATACATTACATAGATAGATTTTTTTTATAATACATAGCAAATACCCAGAACACCCGGAACAAATCTTTGTAGATCATACAAACATTTGTCCCAAGGCGGGCATCGAACCCGCAATCCTGCGTCGCAGGAGTATACCCTCAAATACCTATATCAATAGGTACTTGAGGGTATGAGGAACCTTAACATCAGCATCAGCTCGCCAGTTTACGGAAAGGTTGATTACCACTGATTCACTCGGCTATGTAGATACAATTTGGTACCTATACATTTCCATTTGCGAATGTCAATACCTGAATTTACCTTTTCTTTTCATCAAACAGAACTCTTGATGAACTAGGTATCTGTGAAGGATAAAAAAAAATAAACTGCGATTCTCGACGTAGACTGAAATTGGGATACCGTTGGCCTATATCGAGTGCGGAACCCAGGAATTCAATAACCCTAATCTGTCGTATTGCTCAGCAATATTCACAATATAACATCACGCCAGTATTTCCTTCCCGAAGGGTGAGACAGAGATGTACCTATTGTTAATCGACTTCAATACTTGAATTGACGACCGATGTGGCCCAGTTGGCGAAGGTCCGCCTGCGACGCAAGAGGTTGCGGGTTCGATTCCCGCCCTGGGACAAATGTTTGTAAAATCTACAAAGATTTGTTGTGGGTGTTCTGGGTGTTTACTATGTATAATAAAAAATATCTATCTATATAATGTATTGTACTAAGTATATCAGTCATCTAGTACACATAACACAAGCTCTGCTTAGCTTAAGGCTGGATGTTGCTGTGTTGATTGTCCAGCATTATTTATGTATTTAATAAAGGAGGAGGTTCTATGTTCGACTTTATGTATGTTCTTATGTTCACCGATTACTTCGCCATTTTTTTTCTGCAAATTTAAAGCTTATACTATCAAAATTGAGCCCGGGACTTCATGTTTAGTAGGCGCGCTTGCGATCTCTAGACCAACGAGTCAGTCGAATATTAATCTCTCTGTCTTTCTCTCTGAGTCTTTCTCTCTGTGTCTTTCTCTCTCCGTCTCTCTCTTTCTCTCTCTCTCTCTCTCCGGCAATCGTTCAATGTTTCTTAATCAAGACATTCTGCATGGATGGGGGACCAAACACATATCATTAATCAATGTCATTGTTGACAGTGTTTTAAACAGTAACCCATTGGAACAAGTGGATATACAGATACTCTCAACATAAATTAATTTTCATTATTATACCAGCTGTTTTCCGTGACTTATTATGCATGAAATTTAACAAAATTTAAGGGACTTTATTTTTAATGCAGAACTTGCCCTTAGACTTTTTCTTCAAAAAAAGCTGCGAGTATACTCTTTAGAATATCAGCTATCTGCCAGTGAAAACCTGGTCAAAATCGGTTGAATTGTTTCGGAGATTACCTCAAACAAACAGACAGACAAACAGATCGATAGACAGACTTTGCATTTAGTAAAAAGCCGTTTTTTGCACTTTACAAAAAGATACTTCAATTATATTCATTTGTAAAAATGTATAGATTAATACGTCAAGCATAAACATCGGATCCATTTTTTGATTATTGCGCACAAGGAACGAACTACACAAAGCCTCAACTACTACTACTTAGACACAATTCAGACAGTTACTTCTCAATTCTGTGTACAACTTCGTCCTCTATTTCATCTGTACAGCAGACTGCTAATAAGTTATTTACAAATCGTGCTACCGGACCCAACTTGTTTACTTTAGAGGAACAGATCCGGGCTGCGGCACTTCAAGTTGGCAGTTTTTGAACTATGAAGCCCAGTTTGATGTTTCGAAAGATGCTTTGGATAGTCTGAATTTTTAGTTGAGTTAGAATTTAACGGCAATTTACTAGTTTTATTTTTGGATAGGAGGCGATTTCCTCGTTAAGGAATGCTTTACAAAGACGTTGTTATATTGGTACACTTGTATGTATCACAGAGTATACGAATTGTAGAATGTAATACTCCTAAATACCTACAAACTAAAGAATATACATACTAAACTATTGCAATAATCGTCATTATATTGTAGCGACATCCATCTCGCCACATACGAACTAAATCGACGTGTCCTACATCGCGATATTAAAGTTATCTACGCGACTGAGTATATATGAACGAGCCCGACAACAACCGTTGGGCAGTTGCCTACCAGACACAACACCCGTCTGGTCGGAGGATCCTCCCTTTTCTATGGTGGATGAGGAACTTTACACCCTGTTCCTCAAACCACCAAAATATCATCATTCTTTTTTTATTTGGGATCGGCGCAGCATGTCTTCTTCTTCCACACATCTCTATTTGCCGTCATCTCAGTAGCCAGGTTTCTAACCTTATCGTCTTACACACATTACATCCATCGTCTCTTTAGTCTTCTTCTACTAACGTAACTCATAACCTAGTACAATATTAATAACTTAAAATAACACTAAATAATTTACGAATGTAATAATATACTGAGTGGAATCGCACGAACTGATGCCGCAAGTTTGGAACATGATTACCTCACAGCGTTGAAATTTTTCGTCGTTTTTTCCTAATTTCTATGTACCTATATATTTTGTTCGTATGTTTTACTTTACTCAGACTTGAGTACACACCTGAAGATTGATTATTTTACTAATAACCTTTAGTTCCAACGCCCTTGAGATATTATTTTGTACCAAATTTCTAACAAGAAGATGGATCGATTACTCAGCTTATTAGGCGAAATAAATACCTTCCAACGATTTTCTGCTTTCCCAATCTAGGTTGCTAACTACAACATTATCGTATAAATATTCTAGGAAACAAAATGGAGGTGGTATTATTCTAACAACCATCGGATTCGTAAATCGCCCCGGCAATAAACCCAGGCCGTACCGCGCCGTACATTTGCAAAACCAATATATGGAATATTCAGTAGATGAGCGCTTTGAGAATAGGGGTGGCTCTTAATAGCAGTTCGCTTTCATTTCTTTTGTTTTTTAATTTCCCGCAGAGTTAAAGGAATTTATTGCTGAGTACGTCCACTGATTCTTCTTTTAAATTTTTAGTATATGGTCGGTTTCGAGGGGCTTGTGTTAAAATAACAACAGCCACACAGGTTGATTAAAAGTTAAGTTACACTTGCCGAGGTCAGTCTGTAGATCGGCGTCTTCCGTAACAACCTTAGTAACATATCGAGATTCCTCTGTGCCTGGGAAAGCACGTTAAGCCGTTGGTCTTGGCTGTCATTTGTAGATTTTTGACAATCGTTACGGGTAGTCAGAAACCTGAAAGTCTGACAACCAGTCTTACCCAATAACTATCGCATGTCGTGTAGTCCAGTAACTGGGTTGTGTATAGGGAATCGCTCCATGTAAAATAATGGTACTCAGCTGAATTCGGTAAGACTGGAAGCCGATCCCAAAATTGTTGGGAAAAGGCTCGGCAGATGATGATATTTGTGAACTGAAAATTAACATTTCATCCAGCACATCCCTACCAGCTCATTAGGTTATCAATAAAACTGTTATATATCACCATTGCACGTGTTATGTCATACGAACGCGGTCTCTCGTGTGATAAATACCGTTGTATTCTTGGTTGGTATTCTACAAATACTTGTGGTTCCGTATGCATTAAGTTTCACTTCCACACGTTATTTAAACTGGCTTCTTTTTTTGAAATGTTAAAGTTTTTGAAAAACATTGTAGCAACTGACCGGATTTTGATAAAGGTTGCCCATGTTTTGAGTATCACTCATAGGACCAGAGATCATAGGATTAATAAATTACCCTTCTGGGGTCAACGCAGTTTCTTGTATCGATAAAAGGTAGGTCTCGGTAGGGTTCCATGCAAACGTTACGTAATTTGCCACCATAAATGTACGATTTTCGGAATTTCAGATTAAGTTGTACTGTGAGACTTGCTTTTTGCCAAATTTCATGATCCTAGATCAACGGGAAATACCCTATAGGTTTTGATGTATTTGCGAGAAACAAAATATGTCGCATAAATGGCCGTATTTGAGATTTTTTGGAGGTCTAAAGGACCAGAGATCTATTATTTGATATTAATTTGAACTAGATACTTCCACGCGTCCCTGAGTGAAAGGCCCCACAGACAGACAAACAGATAGCTACACGAACAACGAAGTGATCTTATAAGGGTTCCGTTTTTACCCTTACGGTATGGAACCCTAAAAGTACTTGTATTACTTGAAACGTCGTGGTCCGAATATTTTAGCACCGATGGGTAGTTAGTATTTTGTTTCAACATACTACTTTCTGTTTTTTCAGTGAAAAAAAGAAAACTACACAGCTACTGCCTAAATACGGTTTTTTTAGTTATAGTTTATAAGTAATATTGATAAGTTTATAAGTTGTGAGCACTCCCATGCGGAGATACTGAAAGGAGTGACGTCATTGATCGCTAGTTTTTTACTGGCTTTGTAAAGGGATACGGTACTGTGCGCATACACATTAAATATTCATATACAAGCCAATACTGAACTTAAGGTGCTCCACATAACCTTTCTTCAACTGTATATTCCTTTTTTAAAAACAGCATCAGTTATTTTTGGAAATTATATCCGATTCTGAATACGATACGTTAATTAATCATCTTGGCGACGCGTTAAAGTTAGACTCCTTTGTTCTCAAGCTTCAGAAAAAGCTTTTGAACTTTACCGTATAAATCTGGATTGAGAAGATTATAATTCGTTTTTTTTTTGTTTCAGGTACATGCTTGACTTAAATACACGGTATCACTGCTAACTTCGGTCGGCTAAGTATGGAGGATTTAAGTTAAGGACCTATTTTAATTAAAAGCAGCTTGGGCAGTCAGCCTTGCATCCTCCTTCTTTATTTGAAGTCGATTTAAAAGTAATAAGACGGGCAAGTATATCACGACATTAACTATTGTCATTTGTGTACCTCTAGCAATTTAAAAAAGTATTGAATTTTTTTTGTAAATATGGGCCTTTACTCGTATAGTTGATTTTGATTGCAAAAGGTTGGATTGAGAAAACCGCACAGAGAGAGGACTGGAAGGCTATGGGGGAGGCCTTTGCCCAGCAGTGGGACAATATAGACTGGGAAAAATAAATGTGTGTTGGCCAAGCGCTCTTTATTTTCTTTTCCTTTTTTTTTTAAATACGTTGCCCCACCCTAGGAATTTCTCCTGTATCGTAGGTGCGTTTACAAACATTCAAAAGTCATATACACAAATAGCCCGACCTGGAACAACTATCAGTAGGCCATGCAAATATTTGTTCTGTGCGGAAATCGAACCTACGACAGGCGGAGCGGCTGACAATCGTTAAGCCACTGCGCCAACCGTGACAACCGTAATTAGCATTTCAGATGCAAACTCCACGAAATTTATTTATTCTGTAGGTATATTCATTCCAGCCTTCTTTTGTCTCCCATGCAATTGTTTCACAAGCAAACAGGCGCATTGTTGGTGAAATAATTGAGATATTTTCGCTTTGTCGCTGCCGTGTTGACTGTGAGTGTCTGTGTGTGTGGGACAGCCTTTATTCGCTGTCGTGTGTTACACAATATTTTGATTGTTCCATATTAATTAATAAGTATTTTGTTTAGGGGGTCATTTCGTCTCAAATCCACATCGTTTTTGATCCCGGTTGATTCTGAATGTCTTCTCGTGAAAGGGATTCACCCTTTCAGGACGACACTCAGAATCAACCGGGAGTGGTTGTCACCCAGGTTACATACTATTACTACCAGCTGACCTAAACCCGATACCATGGGTTCAGTGTATGATTCTAGACCGATATTGACGATATTCTCATGACTTTTCATAATCTCTACGTTTTGTATGTTTTTATAAATAAATGATAAATAAAATAAATAAATAATGCTGGACAATCCACACAGCATCATCTAGGCCCAAGCTAAGCAGAGCTTGTGTTATGGGTACTAGATGACTGATATTATATACTTAATACAATACATTACATATATATTTTTTTTTATTATACATAGCAAATACCCAGAACACCCAGAACAAATCTTTGTAGATCGTACAAACAATTGTCCCAAGGCGGGCATCGAACCCGCAACCTCCTGCGTCGCAGGCGGACCTTCGCCCGACGCGCCACATCGGTCGTCAAACTACTTTACATACATACGTAAACCCCCGCCTTTTTCCCATGGGGGTTGTCGATCCTTACATACTCCTTTTGCCTCGCTCACGTTCATACATCTAGGCATACACGCACGCCAGTTGCGAGTACTATGCAACTGACCTTTTTGAAGAACATTACCAATAAGTTTATATTATTACATTTTTTAGGTTATATGGTTATTATTATTATATTTTACTTTAAACTGTAAAAAATCATGATTCCTATATAACCCAATAAAATTTTAATGAAAAAGTGATAGTCAAAAAAAAAAAACACTGAAGGGTCCTTGGTATCAGATTGTCAGTCGATATGCCTTCGACCCCTTACGATGTCCTCTTAATTTTTGCAGTAGGACTCAGTCTCTTCAACCCAGAGCACAGCTGCCCGGCGGACGGGACAGGTAAAATTGTAGTACCTACTTTCCCGGACGAACTTTTTAACAAGCAGCTTTAGAATTGTCACTGAATAATGCCGAAGTTCACAGGCACATTTATTTTAACTGCACTTTCCAACTGCAGATGAAAATAAAGCTTCTTTTCATGTAGATAACAAACAAATTTCTATCTCCAGGCTTGCTTCACGAGAGCTGGTAATTTCAAATGATTATTAGGGGTGTGATTATTACGGGCTAAATTCCTTGTTATGATTTCCTTCATAGTCGACTGACTATGAAGGAAATCATAACAAGGAATTTAGCCCGTCAATCTTAGACATCACTGACTAGTGATGTCTAAGATTGACGTTACTAAGAGTATGGGTTTCCAAACCGTAGGACGGGCTCCACTTGGGGACATGTTGTGACCCTCGGGATGGTAAGAAACGCGGCAGCTCCAAAATAAATACAATAAGTATGTGTCCTAGGTAAAAAGTATTAAGTCTATTTTCAGTTAAGTTTACGACAGTTAGATTACCAAAAAATATTGGACACGTATGTTTTGCTTACTAAAATCAATGAAAAGTAACTATGATATAGCACTTCAAAGTTTAGGAGAAGTGGCTTTTGACGTCACTTTTACGTTAAAAGTATAGTACGGCGTGACGTCTCGTGTAATTTCAACGCACTATATCGTCGTCATTTTTGGTTTACGTGACAAAAGAAAAAATATATGTCCAGTATTTTTGAGTAATCCAACTTTCGGACCAATCAGAATTTTTAAGGACACTACCCTATTATTATGTTTATTTATTATGATCTTGGTATAAGAACAAAAATGATGGTTCCAATAATGGAGCTGGCAGTGTCACCCAGTTTAAGTAAGACACTAATAGCTCACTTCACAGCTTATTTAAGCCGGATTTTCACTGGGAGATTTTTTACAGAATAGCACTGCTGTTCCAATGTAATCAAATTAAGTGGCTTGACGTTATCATTGAACCCATTCGACATTACCGTCACCGGTTCCAGGAAGTTTCACCCAAAAATGATGCTTTATTTTAGTTGATACTCGGGGCGCATGTGATAAAAGGTTGGAAACCACTGTCATGGAGGACGCATACTATGAAATATTATAAAATTCAAATACAGGAATACTATCTATATTTAAAAAAATAAATAACAATCGATTTGAGAACCGCCTCCTTTTTGAAGCAAGTTAAAAATGAACCCGAGTTTCATTGGTCACGCCATAACTTGAGAACGACTTAACCGATTTCATTCATCTTTCTTTTTTAGCTTTCTTATACTTTGTAGAAGGTACTTACGGAAAGAAATATTTTTTTTTTACATTGGAAATATTCAGATAACTTAACGACTATTTTCACTTCTCGCGTTTGACAGTTCAGCCAGTTAGCAATTGAATGTAAGCTTTTATTAGAACAACTTCACTCACGTAGGTAAAGACGCCAGCACATCAAGCTACTCCAAACTGTCAAATTTTCCCAACTGATCATACACCTTATTCTTTTGCAATAAAGTTGGAAATCTATCTAAGAAATTTGAAACATTGGGGTAGATTTATGTGCTGGTCTCTGTACAACGAATCTAGGACGGTCACTAAGATCCTTATTCTGATATCTCTGGTACTATGCATGCTATGCAGATGCTTAGCGTCAGGAGTAAGACGTTAGAAATTGCGTGCTGTATTTAATTTTATCCAGTAATAAATTTGTGTTAAGACAAGCAAAATAAGACATTATAAGATTTAAATTAATAGCACAAGTCTGTTCCCTTTTGTGTTTCAGCCAATTGTTTCTCTAGTTAAGGGGTATTGTAAGGCGTAATAGTGACGCTCACTCATTTTGTGGATAAAATAAATATCTTTAAAACTCTTCCTAGGAGCAACCCCTTTTAAAGATACATTTTTAACATGCTATCATTGTCATCTTACGTTTTATTTATGTATGTTTTATCTTCAGTTGAGGAGATCGTGGCTAAATAAAAACAGCCGCAAGGGCTGATCGAAGGTTAAGCTACGCTTGTCGATATCAGTCTGTGGATGGGTGACCGTTCGTAACATTTCGAGACTCCTCCGTGCCTCGGAAATCACGTTAAGCCGTTGGTCCCGGTTGTCATTTGTAGATCTTTGCCAGTCGTTACGGGTAGTCAGAACCCCGAAACTCTGACACCAGTCTTACCAAGGGGTATCGTATTGCCCAGTAACTGGGTTGTGGAGGTCAGATAGGCAGTCGCTCCATGTAAAATACTGGTATTCAGCAGCTTCAAGTTAGACTGGAAGCCGACCTCAATATAGTCGGGAAAAGGCAGATGATGATGATGATGTTTTATATTCAGTTAATTTACAAAATATTGATCTTGGCAAAAGATGGAGGAGTTTGTGTAAAAAAAGTTTTCAAAGAGCCAATTTTTGAAAAGAGCTGATGTGAATTTAACCTACTTACCAAATTCTTACTAAAACATACTCTGTCCCTTTTTGTGACCACGAGACTACATCGAATATTTTGCAAAACAAAAAAGTTGGATGTTGAAATTATAATTTACAAGAAAAATACTTCGTGTCTATTATAATTAGCATGCCTTTACAAAAAATACCTTTATCAATATTTTTTTATAATATAGAAGCCAATCATTGATGCTTTGAAAGAGGCACTAAATCAGGCCCATTCAATACTTATTCTAAAAGATAGAAATTACGACGTTGCAATATTTTTGTAATAAAATGGAATGAAATATTGAATAATTTTGGATACAATCGCAGAGAAGCTTACCCTAATAATATTTTCTGTCTTTCTTTTTCTTTTTAAACGTTGCCACGTTGCTGGGTGCGATTACAAACATTTAAACTCACATACACGAACATAGAGACCCGGGACAAGTTTCGGTATACAAATATTTGTTCCGTGCGGGAATCAAACGCGCGATACGCAGCGCAGCAGCCAATTGCTCAGAAGTTGCACTAACCGTGCGACCAAAATCAATCCAATCAATTAATAAAATTTCATACTGTCCGTCCCTATAAATGTTTTATACCATTTTTCTAGTCGAATTTTCGCATCGTTTGGATCCCATGATTACAATCGGACATGTGATGAAAATGGTCCTGTTTGTCATGTAGGAAATGAGCTGATGATCTTCAAATTCCTGAACAGATATACAAGATTTGTAGCTAAAAACCATCTAAAACACGTCAGCTTTAAAACCTATAAAACCGCATCATAATCGGACCATTCGTTTGGGAGCTACGATGCCACAGACAGACTCACTGATACCCCTCTGTTTCGTTGGGGGTTAGAAAAGGCAACGATGCTTGTAACTAAATATATTGTTATTTGAGTGCAAACTTTTTGAGATGTTGGATATTTTTGGATACAACCGCAGGAAAAATATGTTTTTCACACTTTTGGAGATACTGTGAAAAACGAACTTGTTTTTACTAGAGATTAAATTAATGTCGTGTATGCACGTGTACATATTTATCCTGACTACGGAACCTTTAACTGTTCGTGGTTCGAAACGCAATTTACCGGCCTAGCCTAGCTGCTGTATCCTACTCCTGGGATGTTATGATAATAAATCATTTCTTCACAATATGACTTATGTTATAACTTAATACCTCTATTCCCCGAAGGGTTAGGTAGAGGAATACCCTAATTCACCCTCATTTTACTAGTTATGTTTAACTCTTATGTAATAGGAGATTTCATCTCGCAGAAAACGAAAGATTTTGACTTCTAACGGTTTATTTTGTTTTCCCGGAATAATGTAATGCCCCAAACATTTCGGAGAAGTGATCAAATCTGAAATCATTTCTTTCAAAAAGTATATCGAAAAAATAAAAAAAAACAGTCTCATATATTTTATTAACATGTTTATTTTAATATTACGCACAGTCGTTCATTTTCCTTTCAAACCCGCTTCGATTAAATAATTTATACTTGACTAATTCTTATTTACATACTAATTATTTTCCTTAAGTATATTTTTATAATAAGCTTTGGTAAATATTGTTACTTCTTCTTGCTCGGTTGGAATAATGCCACGACGGTGACCACTGAAATGAATAAACAAAATAAATAATGCTGGAAAATCCACACAGCATCATCTAGCCCCAAGCTAAGCAGAGCTTGTGTTATGGGTGCTAGATGACTGATATACTTAATACAATACATTACATAGATAGATATTTTTTATTATACATAGCAAATACCCAGAACACCCGGAACAAATCTTTGTAGATCGTACAAACATTTGTTCCAAGGTGGGAATCGAACCCGCAACCTCCTGCTTCGCAGGCAGACCTTAGCCCACCGCGCCACATAGGTCGTCAAAAATGAAATGGATATTGTTATGATATTTTAGGTCCTTTTCTCTTTAGTCTTAAAACTAATTAATGGTTGTTTAAAGTTAAAGTTTTAGAGCCTTTTTACTGCTATATTATAAACCTGGAAGGGAAAGTAGAATTTAAAAGATCAGCATTGCTATTCTGTAGAAAATCTTATAGTGAAAACTTGGGTGAAGTGAGCGGGCAGTATCACCCAGCTTAAGAAGCCAGATCACTCCACTTCCCATTTCACACAAGTTTACACGGGAGGATTTTTACAGAATCGTTTGGCATTGATTTAGTTAGGTACGTTATTTAGAATTATCGGTATTTGACTTGATTTTTTACATAGTAAAAATAAAATGTTGAAATGGTTTGTTTTAAAATCTATAACAATTATATAAATAAGCGTATAACAATTCCATTTTTCCACCGATTTTTATCTTCCAAAAATTCAAATAGGCCGAATCTCCTTTTCAGCCGGTGTCTATTAATTGCATTACAAAATTTAATATCTAAAAGCAATAAGGCATACTTACAAACCATACATCCAGAAATAGTAAAGAATGGGATGGTGCACCCCATCTCCAACATTATCGGGAAGGCAATATTGCCTGATAAGGTGCCAATACGACCTATTACCATTATGAACGATATTGCCAGTGTCCTGAAAATGTAAAAAAATCAGTTTTATTATTACCATTTTTTTTTAAGAACATTCAAATACAATTCAATCTATCAGAAATACGTCTGATTTACCTGTGTAAATCAGACGTATTTCTGATAGATTGAATGGAAAAAAACTTGTCCTTTGACTTTAACTATCATTGAGAGTAGATTTCAATGTTGCTAGCCTCATATGACATACCATCACGCCTGTATTCCCTAAAAGGTTAGGCAAAATTGTACATAAGTGCATTGGCTAAATGTGAGTATTCCACGTTACGCCAATGAAAAAGAGGGCTAGCCTATTGCCATCAACTGAGATTCGTCATCTCATCGAACATCAATTCAGATGAAAAAACCAAAATCATTTCACCCAACCTGGGAATCGAACCCGGGACCTCGTGCTCAACAGTAGCGCCTACAACCACTAGACCAAATCGGCCATCCACGCCAATTAGTCATAATCTGGGATTTAAAGCAAACTCTACTGAATTTGACACATGAAAATCGCCTGACCTGCCTTCCACGAACCTTGGTTTACCTTTATAAAAGACTTATTATACCTACTGCAAATAATTCTAGTAATTGAATATGGGCACCAATATTTTTATTGGAAAATAAAATAATGTATTTTGCTTTATGCTCAGGGACGAGCTCGTGGCTTAATTAAAACAGCAACACGGGTTACTCGAAAGTAGAGCTACGCTTGCCGAGGTCGGTCTATGGATGGGAGAACGTTCGGAAAGCGTGTTATGCCGTTGGTCCTGCCTGTTATTTTTAGATCTTTGACAGTCGTCAACCCCGATAGTCTGACAACCAGTCTTACCAAGCGGTATCCAGTTGCCCAGTGGCTTTTTCACTAACATTAAGTGACACTTAAAAAACTTAGAATGTCCAAAATAACACGCTATTGGATACTCCATTCTCGGTTTAGAGCCAGAGAGTTGAAAATTCCACAGTGCAAAAATAATAGGTCTTTACCTATGAAATTGCCGTTTTGTATGAAAAAATTTAAATGATTTTTTTTCATGTATTTTTTATTTGTATTAATCGAAGTAATCACCCATGCAATCAATGCATCTTTGCCAACGCAGTGGCAGTTTATTGATGCCCTTCTTAAAGAAATCAGCTGGACGGGAGGCAACAAATTCTTCAAAGGCATTTTGTACTGCCTCTCGGGTATTGAATTTTTTTCCCGCCAAGAAGTTATCCAAATTCTGGAAAAAGTAGTAGTCTGTAGGCGCAAGGTCTGGTGAGTAGGGCGGATGACGGAGAGCTTCCAACCCCAGTTCTTGCAACTTGGAGACCGTCTGCTGTGCAGTATGAGGTCGCGCGTTGTCGTGCAGGAGCAGCGGAGACGAGCGATTGACCAATGCTGGTTGGAGATGTGCCAGCTTCTCCATCATTGTGTTCAATTCTTCACAGTACACATCTGCAGTAATGCTCACCCCGTTTGGTAAGAAGCTGTGTTGAATCACACCGGCGCTAGACCACCAAACAGTGACCATCACTTTTCTTGGGGTAAGTTTTCGTTTAGGGCATTGTTTAGGTGCTGAACCAGGATCCAACCAACTTGCTGAGCGCTTGCGGTTATCAAACAGAATCCATTTTTCATCGCAGGTAACAATGCGGTTCAAAATTCCTTCATTTGTGTGTCTGTTGAGCAGTGCAAGGCACGTCTCGACGCGTACTTCGCGCTGGCGATCATTGAGTTCGTGGGGCACCCATTTGTCAAGCTTTTTTACCTTGCCAATTTGACGCAAATGGACCAATATTGTTTTGACGCTAACGTCGAAAGCTGCTGCTAATTCAGCCGTAGATTGTGTATCATCAGCTTCCACAATCGCCTTTAATTCGTCATTGTCGACCAAAGTCTTCGGATGACCGCGAGGTTCATTTTTCAGGTCGAAATTTCCAGAACGGAAGCGAGCAAACCAATAACAGGTAGTGCGTTGGTTTGTAGTGTTAGCTCCGTAAACGTCGTTGATGTTGCGTGCCGCTTGTGCCGCGTTGCTGCCACGACGGTACTCATATTCCATAATTACTCGAATTTTTAACGTATCCATGATGACGAAAAAGATTTAAATGCGATGAAAATGTAACACTAATCAATAAACAAATGACTACTTTTGGAAAAAAAAATCCATGTTTTTAAAATAAAATTAATTTGAAATTAGAATTCTTAGCCAAACAAAAAATATTTTGATTTGAAATGGCCAGTACTGCAGAACGGCAATTTCATAGGTAAAGACCTAATAGAAGGCATTAAGATTCAAAGTCACGTACAAAATGATAACCATATTGTATGCTATGATTGCAGAGAGCACTAAAATTGAAACGGCAAAGCGTAATACCAAAGTAAAATATATTTTATTTTCAATGAAAACTCGACCGTCAAACATCTGGTACATTAGATAAATAGCTCGGAAGTTTTTTATTAAAAATATATTTATTTATTCGACTGTGGAAGTTCTACAAAAATGTATTTTTGAGATGTTGTTACTCGTACGTGTATTTAACTTTTTGATAAGTGATCTCTAAACGTATCTTTCTGTCTTCCTCTATCTCTATATAAAACACTGAAAGGTCAGGTGCGTAGCACTTGCAACCGGCTTACGTGCACGGTATCGAAGCAAGAGGGGTATGTAAGAATCGTAGCAGGTGGTGTTCTGAAGTTTCTACCTACCCCTACGAGTAAAAGACGTGAGTGTATGAAAGTATGTGAATTTCTTCATATTTAAATACATATTATTTGTCGTAATAATATTCCTTTATTTTCTCAATTGCACCTACTACTATTTGTCTCAGCATCACTCAAAAGTTGACTAATAGAAAATACCTGAGTCATTAAGTCCGCCTCTATAATACCAGCCTACCTACTTTCCCACTGCAGGTCAAAGGCATCTAATCAAACAGAGAAGGCACTCAGACTTATATTAATTATAAGTCCAGGTTTTCTCACGATGTTTTCTTTCACTAATGCCTGTGATGTCCGAGATAAACTTAGAAAGTACATATGAATTGAAAAAGTCACATTGGTACTTGACCAGATTGGAGCCCATAACCTCGTGCACGAGAGGCGAGGCCTAAACCACTGGGCCATCATAACAGTCCGCCACTATACGTTTAAATAAATAAATCAAGGGCAAAACAACTTGGACTATCGACATGAGGTGCTGCGTTCAATTCCTGGGTCGAGCAATGTGTTATTGAGATTTTTTATTAGGAATTTCTTAGTAACAGCCCGGAGTATGAATGTGTGCCCGGTTGATGGTATGTTTCTGATTACTCAGAACCACATACCTAGTCAAAGCTTCCCAAATTTGCGAAACCCTTTTTTTTTTTAAAAAAAAAACCTTGCTTCACACTAGGAATTTCTCTTGTATCGTAGGTACGTTTACAAACATTGAAACTCACATACACAAACAGCCAGACCCGTAACAACTACCTGTAGGCCATGCAAATATTCGTTCCGTGCGGGAATCGAATCCACGACACGCGGCGCAGCGGTCGATCGCTCAGCCACTGCGCCAACCGTTTGACGGACGGTATACAAAACAATGCCTTCGTGAAATACAGTCGTGATGTTATACAAAACAATTGTAAGTGATCGAAGTCTAATTTAAAACAAAGTAGTCACAATACATTCAGCAACATCTGTAGTAATTCAAAACACCGAACTCCAAATTAACGGCCGAATAATCTTCATTATCAAAACATAACAATCCTATGTAAATAAACACAATAAATTATGATATTAAATTCAACAATAAATTACTTAAGAACGCAATTAAAATGAACAAATAACTTGGCCGAAATTAATATCAAGTTTAAAGATTATCTTAATTTTCTATCAAATCAGTATGGGACCGTTTAGCTAAACAAGAACAGACCAGATGGTATCTAGTCCACATTGTACCTATTTTGGGCTTGTTCAGCCCTATTGAATTCAGTCGACCCTCGGAACAATAGACCAATAGCCTATCTAAGGCCATTGTCTACCGTATTATTTAATGCTTGCAAGATTGACAATGGGGCTAAAATATATTTGTTCACGTCTTTTGTGGTCAATAAGTGTGTTTGGGTGATTTCTATTGATATTATCTGGTCAATGATACTTTGGATACGAGTGATTTGTCGTGTGTATAAGATTATTATTTTTGTTCAGACGTACTAACGATAAATAGGTCAAGAACTTTACTGTTTTTCCGTGAGCCAAAATAAGTCCAATACAATAACGCCTTCAGAGTGATGTTGGGGCTGCCACGCTTTTGCAGTGCATCGGGGATGTTTGCGGAGAATGGCGTACCAGATTTTTACGCACTGATGCGGACACGGATAGCATCCCTGATGCGGCGAGTGCGTGACAGCTCTAACAGCTTGGTGGCTATAGTAGCCGACAGGATGGATAGTCCAATGATGTGGCAATGGATGACCAGTCATCGTGCTTCATTTAAATATTTAAAATAAGATTTAGTGTATTGTGTTTTCATATATGTATTGATGTTTTGTGTATAATATTGTAATGTGTGTTTTTCTATGGACTTATGGTCTGAAATAAATGTTATTATTATTATTATTATAAAACACTTTATTTTTTAAAAGGTACAGGTATTATCGGTTCTGAGAAAACCTTGCTTGAAATACGGTGAGTTCTGTCAGCATTTTTAGGTCTCAGTAAAAAACACTCCCGATTTTCAGTACAAGTCACGTCGTTTCGTCATAAACCAGTGATAGTCTGAACCTACTATAAGAATTCACATACATGATCTTGATTATGATAATTACATGATGATGATTATGATAATGTGACGTCACAGGCATTCACGATCTGTGCGCCTAGCACGAATGTTTAACGTAAACGTCAATTCGAACGATTCTAAATTTGAAAATACTCGTGTCAAATATAATATCAATTTATTTTTAAGACTTTATTCATATTTAATTGAACTTGCCTTATAAATTTAAACCTTAATGCCAAAGGATAGTTGTATTTTCATTTCAGTTAGGATTGACGTTACGTTTACCTCAAGAATTCGTGATAGAAGCACATATCGTGAAGGGCCAACGGACATTTGGGTTACTGAAGCAAATGGGGCATAGTGTAATTAGGAACACTGCGCTTAAACTGGGTGTTGGATAGATCGGTTACTTTTCTGGCTACAATCATCTGCCTTGCCTATTCTCAACTATGATGGGTTCGGCTTTCAGTTTAACTAGACCACAACCAAAAATACATATATTTTATAGGAACAATTTTTTTGAACAACTAACCTGGATGTAGTCGGAAACATTTCCACAGTCATCGCCTGATTCAAACTCAGCATTGACTGAGCAATGGACACAGATACTGAGAACAGACCCACGACTAAAGTCTTGCTGTTAGCCCAGCGAAGGCCTAAGGAACTGGCCACGGAAATCAAACCAGCTGCAATGAGGAGTGGCTTCTTGCCCACCCTGTTGACCAGGATACCTGTGATGAAGTAGGGGATCACGCAGACAACGCCAAGTATGATGCTGTTTATATATGTCTCGTGACCAGATTTTGCCTGAAATATAATTAGTTAAAATTAGTTAGTTGAAGGTAGTGTAAAGGGTACCTAAATTATTGATTTGTACAGAAGATAACTAACAGCTCAATTTAGAACATGGACGTGTTAAATACTCAAGACATCATCATCATCTGCCTAGCCTTTTCCAAAATATGTTGGGATCAGCTTCCAGTCTAAGCGGATGCAGCTGAATACTAGTATTATAAATGGAGCGGCTTCCTATCTGACCTCAACAACCCAGTTACTTGTCAACACGATACCTCTTGGTAAGATGTAACGTAAATTTAAACGGTTTAAAATTATTCTTGTCGAATGTCATAATTAATGTTTTTGAAGACTTTCCATTACTATAGGATTATAATTTTGTTTGCCTCATGCATTAAAACCATTTTGTAGGATAGTAGTTGTGTTTTAGATTCAAAAAACCATTCCAATTGACGTAACGTTTACATCAAGCATTCGTGCTAGGTGCATTGGTTTGTTATCCCGTCAGAAGTGCGTGTGACACCCGTTACCTACGCCTGTTAGTGTGGACCGTTTGAATAGGGATGTGTCCTAGGTAAAAATATATTAAGTCTATTTAGTCCGTCAGTAAAATTACCTACCAAAAAATATTGGATACATATTTTTTGCTTACTTAATTTAATAAAAAGTGACATTGATATAGCACATCAAAGTTCAGGAGAAGGGGCTTGTGACGTCACTTTTACGTTAAAAGTGTAGCACGGCGTGACGTCACGCGTAATTTAAACACACTATACCGTCGTCATTTTTGGTTTACGTGACAAAAGAAAAAATACGTGTACAGTATTTTTGAGTAATCCAACTTTCGGACCAATCAGATTTTTTAAGGACACTACCCTAATAAGCGCTCACTATGCGGCTCGGTGTCGTCGTACCCATCACTGCCACTTCACTATGGACGCATGCGGTTTTTTACGATTGATATTTCGCGCCCGTCGTCGCCACCTCTTAACTACGGATGTTTATCTACGTAGAGAAAATGTTAAAATAATCATCATCATCTACTTATCATAATCAGCCCATATAGTTCCCATTGCTGGGACTAATGCCTCATTTCAGTGTTACGGAGTGGGCCCAAATCCATCACACAAGTCCAGTACGCGTTAGTGTATTTAACATGTCTTTGAAGCTTTGGTTCTGGGAGAGGTTTCCTCATTATGTTTTCATCCACGGTTTTGAGACCAGTGGTAAGACACGGCCAATACGATATGTAAGTTTGAGCCATCTCCACTGAGCCACCACTAGCTCTTCTTTTGCTAAATATGTTGGAGTCAATTCTAAGTCTGACCGGATGCCTCTGTATGCCAGTATTTTGCCTGCCTATCTGACTTACACGACTCTCAAACTATGTAACAAAAGTGAGTGTCCAAGGATCGTAGAATTAGGTGAACTGTAGTTTCTACCAATACTATTGAAAGAAGATGTGAGTTTCTTCAGATTTAGAGGAAATCCGTATCGCAAATTTTTATCAAGGTAAAAATACAAGCTAAAATTAATTATTGGAAGCGACTGTGATTCTTTCGCAGTCAAGTAATTTATAGGGTAAATGTACCGAATTACATTATTCTTTAATCATTCTGAAAGGTATGAAAATAGCCCTTTTTACTTCAGCCTATTGTTCCAAGTTGTGTAGAAAAAGAGTTTTTGCTCCAAAAAGTCGCTGTTAAAAAGAAAAGACCTTTTACAAGGAATTTAAAAATTAAAGTATGATTCTGGCAATTTTTACTCTCAGAAAGAATTATTAGGCATTATAAGATGCTAATAAGGTTTTATGTTATTACACAAGAACCAGGTACTTTTTACTTGGAATTTCATGATTTATTTTTAGCGCTTTTACGAGATATTAACCTTATTCTTTATTTATGGCAAATGCCTCTTACACAAAGAAGGCACGAGAATTAATCATCCCGCCTGCTAAAGGCTGGCTACTTGAACCTTATGTTAATCAGAGGTTCAGGTTTCCTCACGATCATCAATGTCAGTTATATCAAAGAAATTACATATCCACACATCCATCACTGATAGGTTCAACTTGATTGCCAAATTCTCGTAATTAAAAATGTTAAAAATGTCGCCATCCTGGACGCAATTTTGACAGATAGAAACAGTTCCATTTAATTTTTGAAAGTAGAATGCCAACGTCTTTTAAAAATACGGGAATTGCCCCTCTGTTGCCATGGAACGTTCTTTTTTTATTCTTTATACGAATTTAAAAAGTCACATAGTTACACTAAAGTCTAGAAGGGCTAATAATAACGAAATACAAACAAAAGGAATTGATTTCGGGTCTTACAAGGGTTTCTACCATTCACAATCACAAATCTGACATGAAGAAGTACCTGTCAGTGTAAATGTCAGTGTACCGAACGGTTCCGTACGATCTTACCCAACGATAATTTATTGATAAACAGTCTTCCAAAGACAACCAATAAGTTATTACTAGGCACGCATCTTTGAACGGAGACCTTGAACTGTTTGTTATGCGAGTAGGGATACTATTTCGAAATTTGAAAATTCCTGACAAAATGCCGGCCACCTGCAAATAAGTCCCAACATTCCAATTTTAAAATCCTCTTTTTTAATACCTATTAATTTAACACGTTAAACGCCAAGTGACCGACAAACAATACATTTTCTATTGTCTCGTTTTCTGGCAGTTAAGGTGTTAAGTAACTTTTTTTGATGTTTGATGATTTGACGACGACCGTTGTGGCGCGGCGGGCGAAGGTCCGCCTGCGACGCAAGAGGTTGCGGGTACGATTCCCGCCTTGGGACAAATGTTTGTGCGATCTACAAATATTTGTTCCGGGTGTTCTGGGTATTTCCTATGTATAATAAAAATATCTATCTATGTAATGTATTGTATTAAGTATATCAGTCATCTAGTACCCATAACACAAGCTCTGCTTACTCAGTTCCGGGTGTCGGTTCTGGGTATTTGCTATGTATAATAAAAAAATATATATCTATGCTTTTTTATTAAGTATATCAGTCATCTAGTACCCATAACACAAGCTCTGCTAAGCTTGGGGCTAGATGATGCTGTGTGGATTGTCCAGCATTATTTATTATTTATTTTTATTTTCTAAAAGGAATCTTATTAAGTCGACAGTCCGGACGGGAGGCCAAAAAACCGGTCATGTCCGGACATATCTGGATTGATGGCAGCCCTATTTACGAGTCAATTCATGTTCAAACTAAAATATGATAATGTCGGAATCAATATTCCTTGTTTCAACCAAATTTATTACCGTAGTAAGCAAAGTAATGGGTATTCCAGCCATGAACGATTTCACTCATGGCTTTCCGTTCCTTTGTACTCCATTCTCGTGTTTCGTTACTTGAATAGATAGAAGTTATAAATAGTAAATGTTATTACTGGATCGTGATGTGGAATAATTGGAATAATCTAAATATAGAATTGGGTTAAGGTTATATCGTTGTATTGTTTTGTGACGATGCAGACGGAAGACTTGGATCTGTTATACATGAATTATAAAGATTTTTATATTGAGTAAAAAAAAACCACAATAGTTACAAAAAAAGGAAAACAATAATACAACAAAATACAATTAATAACTAAATTTAATGCTGGCTATTTTCCCTTTGGCCTCTTATCTCTCTCTTATCTAGCCCCTGGCCTCTATTTGACACGTATAGGTAAGATAAGAAGGCCACTGAATATTTTTTTTATAAAATTATTTACTAAAATTCCAATTAAAAATCTTAACCAAAGTTCAGTAATTTAAAATTAACTATGTAGTGGAGATTTTAATTTATATTTGTATTTATATAAATAATTAACTACATACAATTCTACCTTAAAAAAAATACCGAGACTACTTTTAATACTATTTATTTTGGTTACGCAAAATAAACTGGCGACCGAAAAACAAAACAGCATCAAAAATAGTTATACTGCATTAAATGAATTATAAAACAATTTACAAAAGTACTCGTAAAAGGATATTTGACACACCTTACTATCCTTATTGGTTCTCAAGCTGTGGTCCAAAATGTGTCCAAGTGTGGCAAGAGCCAAAATGTGGTACGCAAAAGTTTCAAAATATCAAACTATTTGGGTAAAAAAATATTGATACAAACCCAATTAAGTTTGCTAGAAACGCTGTGTTTTCTATTACAATATTCATTCCGTTAATGCATATTACTTTGGAGTTTCACAAATATGCTAAAGGTGTATTTTAACATTGGCCTAGTTTATTTTTCTGGAACCTTCTGGTTCCTGCAAAGGCATGAAAGTGGTATCAGGTTGCAAAAGGTTGGGAATCACTGCTCTTCAGCAACGAGCTCATCAACGTGAAATCATTGCGATTTGATTCACCACAAATCGAACACCAAACGTCACCGACAAAACAATGATATAGCTTCTGTCAGCGGAGTTACTTAATACGATATGGGGGCCTTTACGAATTCTGCAAATACTTCACTTTGGGGGAACAGCACGAACTTCTATGTTGGGGGATAGGCATCAATATGTAGTATCTATCATGTATTACTTTGTGAAGGCAAGTCTCAGAGACTTTGACTTCACTAAGTAAAGTTAGCGTCTCATTCGAATGTGAACATTATTTTTAAGAAGTTAATGTTGATAGTCGAGTTAAACTTGTGCTAGTATTCGCATATACGAATGTTAACATTAAACGCACTAGCTTTACGTTCGTATAAAATGCTTACTTTACGTACCAAAGTAAAGTCGAAATACTTGCTGTACATTTTGCTCGTAGTGTCGCACGCGTCCATCTGCGAGAGCTTTACATGCATACACTCGCTGGAGTAGGCAGAAACAGATCGCCTGTTACGATCCTTACTAATCCTAATATACTCATTTTCGTGCGTTAGCGTTAAAACACCCGATCACAAGCTGGTTGCGAGTACTACGCACCTGACCTTTCTGAGGAAGATCACCAATAAGGTCAGTGAATTCCTTCTAAGGCGTCTTCTCCCTTTAACTCAGTAATTTTTTGTTAATCAAATAAAATCTTCCGTCTTAGTCTTTCATTTTGTTACCGAAACGCCATCTTAGTGCTCTGTTACGCGTTACAGTAGTCCCTACTCAATTATCGCAGGTGATAGGTCTCGTCCCACGGGCCTAAGATTGCGCACACATTGGCAAATTCACGCCTTCTGCTCACGTTACCCCGATTCACGTGAACGCAGATTTGCTGAGTTTATACACCCTGGGAGACTGTAATTCATTTGTTTATCTATGACCCTGTTTGTTTGGACTGACTCAGAGACAAAGGTTGTTTATTCTGTATGTCTGTATACGAGAAGCGAAAACTTCAGTAACCGACGAAAAAAAGGGTTCACGGTTCTTAATTCAACACGTGTTATTTTTTTTGGCCACGCATATTTTTTTACAGTGTTATCTGATTTCGATGATTTTATTTGTTGGATAGAGTATATATACCTGAAAATTAGACCCGTTTAAATGAAATTAATTAAAAACATAATACACCTGGAAGTGTAAAAAATAGAATTTTGTGAACAGAGACGAGTTGACTTTAGGCTAATAATTATTATGTTAGATAAATTATAAAACGAAATCCAACCGACTTGAAAACAATCCATACTAATATTATTAATGGGAAAGTGCGTGTATCTGTTTGTCCGTCTTTCACGGCAAAACGGACCCACGAATTGACGTGATTCCTTAAGTGGAGATAGTTGAAGGGATGGAGAGTGACAGAGGCTACTTTTTGTCTCTTTCTAACTCCCCCCACAACCTAAAAGCCGCGTGCAAAAGCTTGTATAAGTATACTACGCATTGGCTATTACAGACTTATTTAATTATAACTCGAAGTTTCTTAGGATATTTTTCTTTCCCAATGTCAGTAATCTCTAATATAAATTAAGAAAGTACAGACGCCAACACGTCAAGCTTTCCCAAACTGTCAATTTTTCCCAATTGAACTTGAACCTTACTGTTTTGTAATAGAGTTGAAACATTTGTAAAAGATTTATGGTAGCTCGATAAGCTGGCCTCTGTACATTTGTATTGAAAAGTCACATTGGTCCGTATTGACCTGTTTTTGGACCCCGTTCATAGGAAGTGAGGCCACCATGACGTGAATTGCTGTTTAGTGCTGTTAAAAAAAAAAAAACTATTTCATCATCTGCCTAGCCTTTTCCTAACTATGTTGGGGTCGGCTTCCAGTCTAACCAAATACAGCTGAATATCAGTGTTTTATATGGAGCGACTGCCTATCTGACCTGCACAACCCAGTTACTGGGCAACACGATACCCCTTGGTAGACTAGTTGCCAGACTTTCGGGCTTCTGACTACCCGTAACGACTGACAAAGATCTACAAATGACAACCGGGACCAACGTCTTAGCGTGCTTTCCGAGGCACGGAGGCGTCTCGATATATTATGAACGGTCACCCATCCACAGACTGACCTCGGTAAGCGTAGCTTAACCTTCGGTCAACCCCAACCCATGTGGCTGTTTCTTTTTTTGGCCACGAGCTCGTCAAAAAAAATTACAATGTATGGTTTCTTTTTTATATAGGTTCTTTATTTTTTTGTGTAGTAAACCTCATAATATTTTCTCAACAAAAAAGTGTGTCCGCCTTCATTACCCCTGTCCATGTTTCTGGCTCAACAATCGAATCTGGGCCAGTAATTGGCGCCCGAAGTGACAGCGGCCAAATTACCGGTGATAAATTAATAAACAGGATGACTTTTATTTCATTAGTAATCGTTCAGGGGTTCAAGTACTCATGAGTTTAAATAAGAATGGGATCTATTAAAAAAATCTAACCCGCGAAGTGTGCCTTCTCTGTATGAGGCCTTTGCCCTGCAGTGGGACAGTAACAGGCAGTATTCATATTATATTAATGAAATAATAATACTTTATTTATTTCGGACACAAAACCATTCCATGTACAAAAAAAAAAGAATTACTACTTATAAACTATGTGAAAATTAACGCACGAGCATTAATCACCACGCTTGCTCAAGATGGGTTGGCGATTTCAGACTTACATTAATTATATAAATCCAGGTTTCCTTACGATGTTTTCCTTCACCGATGTCAGTGATGTCCAAGATAAACTTTGAAAGTACATATGAATTGAAAAAGTCACATTGGTACTTGCCCAGGTTTGAGCCCATAACGTCGTGCACAAGAGGCGAGGCCTAAACCACTGGGCCATCATGACTATTGGAAATGATTTTCATTATTAAAATAAAATGAAGTCTGAAGAAAAATTCAACCTACCAATCTTACATACAGTGCGTGTAAGATGGGTATACAAAATTAACTCATTGATGTTATATAAAGGAATTAAGCAAACAATACTATACTTACAGGCACACAAACTTCTACATAAGTAGAGTTGTGTAAAACTGGTTTCAAGCTAGACGTGTATGTGTCCAGGACTGAGCACAGATCATGTCCTGCTGTCACTGGGTTATGCTCCACAATAGCAGATACTTGAGGGAACCAGAGCCTTAGGACGTTGTACCTGGGAATTAGAAAGGGGTAATTTTTTTTTTTTTTTGAAACGTGTCCCCACACTAGGAATGTATTGTGGGTGCGTTTACAAACATTTAAACTCACACACACAAACAGCCAGACCCGGAACGACTACTAATATTTGCTCCGTGCGGGGATCGAACCTGCGACACGCAGCGCAGCAGCCAATCGCTTAGCCACTGCGCCAACCGTATCGTCAAAATTATTAATGATTAATTAATATTAATTTTATAACATAACGTAATAACACGCCTTTATTCCTTGAAGCAGCCGTCGCGCTTACAACTACTAGACAGACAGTGAAAGAGTCATCGGTACAGAACCTGATATCTACCGTGAGTTCAGTACATGATATGAACGCCCTAGCGTTGAAATTTTTCGTCGTCTTTTTTAAAAGTGAATTATTTAGTTTTTAATTACAAATGTCATTGGGTTAGATTGTATGAAAGATGATAATACCAGAAAGGAGGTGACTAATGAGATGCAAATAGAGATATATGAAAGAAGAAGACATATTGCACCGACCCCAAGTTAAATGGGATAACGGCAGGAGGATGATGATGACGATGATGATACTCACCACTAAGGGCTTTTGGAACATCGGCTTGACATTGTAAAGTCATTCTACTATCTGGCGACGAAAATTTGTTTCTACATGGCTGTCGCACTGGTAGTCAGTTTTGACCCGTAACTACTGTCCATGATCTACAAATGTCAGGCGGGACGGCTAAGCATGCTTGCATTGCAGCATCAATTATTTTGTGAAATTATTCTTACATAGCCATCAATTGTAGCCATAGTATGGGCTTGTGATGCTGAGGAATGAGGAGCATGTTGCGAGAAAAGATTTGATTGAAAATGTAGAGGGTTATAAGAGGAGTGGAAAACCAAAGAAACGATGGATGAATTGTATGAAATTTGAAAAAAATATGGCCAAGAGGGAGGTGACTAATAAGATGACGGCAAATAGAGATATATGAAAGAAAAAGACATGCTGCGCCGACCCTAAATAAATGAGATGGGATAAGAACAGGAGGACGATGATGATGATGATGATACTCACATAGCCATAATAATGAAGTTGGTGAAGCACGTCATAGCTAGATGTACCACCAAAGGCTTTTGAAACATCGGCTTGACATTATGAAGACCCTCCACTATCTGGTGACGTATGTTTGTTTGTACGTGGTGTTCCGGAGACTCGTCTATCGAGTGCTTGTTTTTGTCTTTCCAAATATTGTAGAACTGGAATTGAAGATAGAGAATATTAATATTTACAGCACTTGTTTTCTTTTTGCGGTATTTTAGTGGCAGGTACCCTACTTCAATTTTTTATGGCTCTATTGCCAACTTACAAAAACGGAACTCTTTCAATATGGTTTTGTCAATATGTGCTGTGTTTTTCAATATGATAATGGCATTGAATTGATGTAATGTAGAAGAAAGGTGTATTTTATGTACCGCTTATTCGCTAATTTAATGTGGAAGAAAAATTATGAAATAACCTATTTAAGGTGGCACTCTCCATACATGTGGCTGTCTGAATAATGACTGTGTGAATAATATCAGCGCACATAAACGTATATACGGTTTTTTCATGGCTTTTTATATTCACTTAAATAGTTGTTGAGAAATTTGATATTTTCGGTTAACGCCGCAAAAAATATGCTGTATTCTATTTTATTTTTGAATCCGAACTCATTTTTGCCGTCTATAAAATCGATACACTGCGTGGTTCGACACGCACTTGGCCGTTTTGTTTTTAATGCCATAGAGTGGCACAAACTGGGTGGCCTACTTAATGGCATGTCGTCACTATCGCTTATAGACAGGTACGTTACCTACTCTTTACGAAGAGAACTCTCTTTTGTTTTTAAAAATTAAAAGGAGGAGATTCTTAATTCAAAATGTATTTCTTTTTATGTTTGTCCACGCACTTTAAACTCCTACAGTATATTATTTTCAGCTAGTAGTAGGCACACAATATAAAGACTTATAATAAAAGTAACGAATATACTACTCAAGACGTTATCCACAGATTACTATACAGAATACTTACTACTTTACTACGTTAGCAGAACAAACTAAAAAGCACTTACTAACTAATAACCAGCGTTATGATCTCTTAAAATAGTCGTAATTTCACTTTTAAACAACCCCAAAATACCACGAAACGTTAAAAAGAGGTATACCAAGATTTTGCCAGTAATGTTAAAGTAATAAGGGCGAGCCTATTATAAGTGAATCGTTATTCACAATCATGCTTTCGAAGAAATAATTGAAAACTTCACCGGTATCTAATACTTATTAACGAAACTAGGACAGCCTTGCCATGACATGGCAACGATACAGAATCAGGAAATATCGTCATAATAAGTGGAGTTTCCACATATTTATCGATGTAATAACTCAAGTTGATGATGCGAGCGAATGGTGGAATAATTTTTACAAATGGATACAATATCACACGCAAGTCAGTACAAGGATTTGTTCAGAAGTTTCAGTCCGTACAGTGAGGAAGGATTTTTTCTTGGAAACATGATTACTTAACCTTTTGACCGCCAGAGCATAAAAGCAAGCGCGTGCCCTCCGCGCCAAGCTTTTTAAATAAAAACGTTTAATTTTATCTTTGTTATCATGCTTTTTTCAATATCCGTGGTGTATTTCAATTTATTCATGCAATTAAATACGCACGGGAGCTCCAAATTTTAGGGTTGTATAAATAAACACTCACAAAAGTAATGATTTAATTGTTTGTTTCGTGTACTTAGAGTACTTAGAGTGCATCGCATTTTTGACACTTATTTGTGACGATGGCTGTCAAAATGTTAAGGGGCCGTGCACGAAATCAACTCATTTCGGCGAATATTATTTTATTTTTAATTTCTCCAGTAAATTATCTTGGGATACAGTTAGAAAAACATAAATGTGTGAAATTACAAGTTTCCACTGAAAATATGCAAGATTTATTTTAAGCTGATTAAGAAACTGAATTTAGTGGGCTTGCATTATTGTTCACTATTTATGAAAAAAGGTACAAGAATTTAAACTCAATTGAAAAGTCAAGTTCTTAGTTACTTGCAGGTAGCTTGAAGGGATTAATCAAATTGTTTAAATAATAATTAAAAAAAAACATCAAAAAATATGTAAGACTAATGTTTGGTGTTCGTTTTACAAGAAACTGGTACTGGGTATTGATTTAAAACATTAATAAATGTCATCAAAATTCTATACAAAACATAACTGAAAAAAACCCAGTCTTCCTTTTGTCTCGGTTAAGATGGCATGAAGATTTTTGAATGGAAGGTCAACCACGGATTAACATTGACAAACTTAGCCTAACATTAATCGACACGTGCAGCTGTAGTAATTATTTAGCCATGAGCACCTTTAGTTTTAAATTATCTTGAAGTACACTTTAATATAATCTGACATCAACATTCACCCTTCAGTATTTATTCACCGGTGAATTTTGTTGTTAATTCAAGTGCGAACAGGTTTTATAAATAAATTATAATTTTAGGTGGTTGGGTCCCGGCTGTCATTTGTAGATCTTTGACAGTCGTAACGGGTAGTCAGAAGCCCGAAAGTGACAACCAGTCTTACCAAGAGGTATCGTGTTGCCCAGTAACTGGGTTGTGGAGGTCAGATAGGCAGTCGCTCCATGTAAAATACTGTTATTCAGCTGCATCTGGTTAGACTGGAAGTCGAACCCAACATAGTTGGGAAAAAGCTAGGCAGATGATAATGATGAGGTGGGTGTGCACGTATATTTTACATTAACACGTGGCAAAAACATATGTCGTGATCAATGTATGGCGGTCTACTTTACGTCTACAACAAAAACCACCCTTACTGCTACGAAATAAAGGCGATGTCTGAAGTAGGTGAGAACGTAATATTTGTAGGTGCAGGCCTAGTTAATTTAGAATTACATGCGGTCACTTCTATTCAATAAAATTATAAGGTTTATTTATAGCTTTTAACTCAATACTCTAATTGGGCTCTTTATTATGTTACATATTGTATATTACACGAGTAAAGATAAAGCAACACAAGTTGTTGCAATTGCGGGCAGACTATGCAGCACTCACGTTAATAATAAAATAATAATAATAAATTTATTCAAAAAACATAAGGTATATGTTAAATACAATTTTCTTAATTCTATGTCAAGTTCAGAAAAAATCTATGCCTGAACTAGGAATTCCTGTGTTTCAGGCGAAAGGGAGGTAACATTAATTTATTAAATAATCACATAATAAGCATAATAATCTATAGACTATACAATATAAGATGTTTAAAAATTATGGTGTTTAACTTAGTTAACTAATTATAAATAGAAAATTACAATAATTTGACCAATCGTTACTTAAGAACAAGTAGTAACTTCTCTGTATCTTCATAGGACATTGATTGTAAAGCTTCCTTAAGGATTTTTTTGCAGTTACTGAAATTTAAGGAGTAGATGTTTCCTTTTTCATTTAACCTATTATAAAGTAGCGGTCCAAGGTACATATAAAATTTGGCTGTGAAAGCATGCTTTGTACTTTTTTGAGGACAAACTATATCTTTCCGTCTCTTATTAGTAAATTCAGTGCTATAAGGAAGAGCTGTGTGTTGTTTTAGTACAGTGCTGATTATAAATAACTGTCGAACTGTTAGTACCTCACAGGATTTATACAGAAGGTTAGTAGGGAACAGAAAAGGCCGACAAGTAGCCACCTTGAGAATAGCTTTTTGAGCTCGTTCAATGGGCAATAACAGTGTTTTACTCACTCCACCCCATGCAGTAATACAATAAGTCAAAATTGACTGACAAAGAGCAAAATATACTTGCTTAATTATTTTTGCATCTGCAATAATCCGTAGTTTTTTGAATACGAATATCAACTTACGAATTCTATTATTTAATGCTTCCATGTGGTATTTGAAGGAAAGGGTTTCATCTATTATAATACCTAGGTATTTTATTTTGTCTGTCTTTTTAATATTGGGACACTTACATTGACTTTCTGTAGGCACTTGGCAACAGTGAGCATGCAATGTTGAGGGGATATTGGGTATTTGTTTGCGCATCGAAAACTTAATGAAGTTTGTCTTGTCTGCATTTAAAGTTAGTGAGTTATTTAGAAGCCATTTATTTACAATATTAAATCCGTGTTGCGCAAGATTGTAGACTTCGTTTTCTGAGTCAGCCGAAAAAAGCAAAGCAGTGTCATCAGCGTAAGTTATGATAGTGCCGCGCTCTAGTTTTAAATCGCAAAGGTCATTTATGTAGATCAAAAATAGAGTGGGCCCCAAGATACTTCCTTGGGGAACACCATAAAATGTATTATTTTGAAAAGCGCTGACAACATTGCCAATCTTTACGCACTGGGATCGATTTTCCAAATAACTTTGGAAAATTTTTAACTGGGTGCCTCTTACACCCATGATCTCAAGCTTGCGCAGCAGCATCGGAATGGAAATTGTGGCAAAAGCTTTAGCTAGGTCCAGGAAAATCCCTACTGTATGTTTACCCCTGTCAAGTTCTTGCGCAAGATAGTCAGTTAGATGATGTACCGCATCAGCAGTTGAAACTCTAGGCCTAAATCCAAACTGCCGATTAGACAGAATTGATTTATCTTCCAAATATTTTAACAATCTTTTATTTATAATTTTCTCTAATATTTTTGACATAGAAGGCAGTAAAGAAATAGGCCTATAGTTTGTCACTTGATCTTTGCTTCCCGATTTATAGACAGGTATAATTACAGCTTTTTTGAGACACTCTGGAAAATGACCCAAAGACAAACAAATGCGGAAAATATAAGTTAGAGGTGGTACCAAAATGTCCTTGAATTTTTTAATAATTTTATTAGAGATGTTATCCCAGCCAACAGCGCAATCTTCTTTCAAGGTCATTATTATACTTTCTACCTCAGTCTCATCAGTATCTAACAGTGCGAAGGATGTTAAAGCAGTGTTACATGTTGATGGTGTACTTGTTATGTTGTGAGATTGATTCGTATTTTTTTCTGCTAGACTCTTTCCAATATTAACAAAGAAATTATTTGCTATGTTAGCGGATTCCAGCGGGGACGAGTGTGCTTGTAATAAACCTGAAGATGACTCATACTGTTTCGTAGTATACGTCACGTTTCTAATATATTTCCAGATCTTTTTGCTATTTGTTCCAGCCTTTTCCAATGCCACTTTGTCGTAGTTGCTTTTAATTTTTTTAAGGAGGTCGTTACAGTAATTTCTATATCTTTTGTACGAAAGTTGCAATACTATATTATCTGGATAAGATTTAGCCTTCATATGCAGTTTATCCCTATGTTTCATACAGCGGATGAGACCAGGTGTGATCCATGGTTTTATATTGTAGTTTTTGTTACTCAAGTGGGATAGGACTGTGTTTTTCTGAATAGCATTTCGTAAGTTTTCAATTACATACAACATGCCAAACTGCGGGTCAGCGGAATTATAGACTGGATCAAAATCAATGACGCGTAAATCTTCTTCAAGTTTATTTATATTCAGTTGTGACATTTTGCGAGTGCCTTGTTTAGGTAATTTACAATTTAGGGTTAGTAGGGCAGCATTGTGATCTGTTATTGTTGAGTTAACAACAAGTGCAAGTGAAGGGAAATTCGATTTTAGCATAATATGATCCAAACAGGAGCCACTGTGATGTGTAGGAAAGCTGTGTGCTGGGAGCAGGCCATGAAAGGCGCATAGGTTGAGGTAGTCCTGAGCTGACGAATCAGCACTTCCTGGAAGAATGTTGATATTTATATCTCCGATTACAACCGTGTTTTTAATGGATGACAGGTTTTGTAAAGTGTCGTTCAGGGAATCAATAAAAACGCTAGTGTTTCTAAAAGACGGAGGTCGATATAATGCTAATATCGCAAATTCTGATCCGATTTTAACTAACAGTCTGTTACAGTCGTGCATCTCAGGTTCCTCTATAGAAACATTCAAATGATTTCGTGCATAAACTATCACCCCATCATTTTGATTGTAATTGATAGTACTTTTATACATATTATAACCCGGGATTAATGGTATGTTATATTGTTTAGCAAGCCAACATTCAGTTAAAACAATGACATCACAATTTATGTTTAGTCGTTGATGAAATGTACTAAAGCTATCAAAATTCTTAAAAACACTGCGAATATTTTGTGTTAGTATGGTTAGCGGAGATTGGAAGCCAGATAGATATTGTTTGCAGTTTTCCGCTTCACAAACATTGGACTCGGATACAGAGAAATTATCTAAATCATATAATAAATTATTTAGCATAATGGTAAGGAATTAAGGTCAAACAAATAACTAATTAACGGCGCTCTTAGGCGCCTCCATAATCTACAGAATTGATGTACCATTTTTCAGCCATTATTTTTGCTGGGCAGTCTGCAGCACCTGTGTTATGTTTGGCAGGTTTTTTAAAATGCAGGCAAGTAGCGCATTTTGGTTCATCAGCATTCTTTGGACATTCTTTAATCGAGTGACCTTGTTCACCACAGTGACCGCAGGTGTACGTGGTCTGTCGACATGACTTGGCCGCATGTCCATACTGCTGACACTTATAACAACGTGTGACCAAAGTAAAATCCCTCACAGGGCATGACGACCAATTTACAAAAACTCGTTCTTGTGATACCAGGGCTTTGCGTATGACTGCAGATACTTCGACAATAAAATTACAAGTCTCAGAATCTTTCTTACCTGACTTATGACTTAGTCTAATTGAGCTCAAAAATGTCTCAAGGCTGCAGTCCTGAAGTTTTTCGGCAAGATTTTGATTGTACAAACAAGCAAAAACCTCATTTTCTTGCATGGATGTCGGCACTCCTATAATAACAACCTTAGGCTTCCTTTTGTATGGCTCGTCGACTGTTAGGCCTGATTTGGTCAGCTGCACCGATTTCCTCAGCTTCTCGATATCGTCTTTCGTTTCGGTACTGATGATAACACCACCGTTCTTCGTCTTACGTAGACCTCTCACGTGGAGCTTCATTTCTTCAGGGCTGATAATTTTTTGGACAAGAGATTTGGTTTCGTCACTGGTCTTCAAGTTGTCATTTGGATAGATGGCCACAGAACTTAGATGACTCGGCTGGATAAAATTGTTGGCACCTTTCTTTACCATGTCAGCAAACGAAGATCCACGGGCAGGTTTCGTCGAATCTGCGATACTCAGCTTAAGGTTTTCTAATTGCTGCGAAAGATCGAGTTGGCTTTCAAGAGTTCGAACGGTGTAATGTGCTTGGAGCGCTTTAGCTTTGACGGACTGGTACATGACGGCCATCTGCGAGGTCCCGTGCCCAACCTTCCGGCATAGGCTGTTAATACGCGTTTTTTGCTCCACATTCAGTTTGCCGTCAGCAGCAATACTGCAGATCTCGTTAAGGCTCTGTTCGATGATTGACATCCAGTTCTGAACTTCTGGTGTCGAGACAACTTCAGGAGCATCGTTCCTTATGACAGGCGCTTTAGGGGAAGAAGCTGGTACGGCCACGGGCACAGGCGTAGAAGGCGGAGAGCGAACACATTTACTACTCCGGTTGAATGGACTATCCTCCATCGCGAAGCAGGTTATTTTATTTCTTTTAAACACCGGTCATTCTCTAATAATACACCTTACACAAGTCTAATGTACGGTAATGCGTACTACTGGTTGAACTAGGTCACAATTTCGCAAGTGATTATTTGTTTATTGCAATAAATTGCTCGATACGTCTGTTCACTACGACCGGCAATTATGAATTCTCAAACGTTGACTTTACCTAGTATAAATAAACTCGACGATTCATACAAATATGAACTTTATTCATATGAAAAGTCATGATCGTATTCGTATTTGCAAACGTGCGTGATAGTTACGTACGAAAGTAAACATTATTGTTATACAAATAAAATTCATTTTATTATGAGTATCTGGCTCTGAGCCTTCTTCATTTAACTTTTTTCGTGTCATTTTAGGCAGTATGTTATAATCGCTGGATATTTCCGCCGTAATATTTACTGGTATAAATTAATACGAGGTTTTCCTAGTGAAATGATTTTTGCTTGCAACTGTCCATTTGGTTGATTATCTTATCTTTCTTGAACGTCTTGATGGCCCAGTGGTTTAGGCCTCGCCTCTTACCAATGTGAGTTTTTCAATTCATATGTACTTTCTAAGTTTATCTTGGACATCACTGACATCGGTGAAGGAAAATATCGTAAGGAAACCTGGACTTAGATATATCTATACATATAAATAAAATTGGAGTGTCTGTCTGTAATATTGAAATAACCGTTTTTTCTTACTTGCATATGAATATATATACGGTACATACACCAAAATAACATTTTTTTAAATTTTTGTCTGTCTGTCTGTCTGTCTGTTTGTAATCGCTAATCTCTGAAATGGCTTGACCGATTTTGACGGGACTTTTATTGGCAGGTAGCTGATGTAATAAGGAGTAACATAGGCTACTTTTATTTTACAAAAATTCATTTTTTTTTATTGGTTCAGTCTTTTTTTTGAAAATGCTGCTTTGTTAAGTTCCGACATCCACGCGAACGAAGTCGCGGGCACAGCTAGTAATTAATATAAGTCTGAAATTGCCAACCCGTCTTGAGCAAGCGTGGTGATTAATGCTCGTGCCTTCTCTGTGTGAGAAGAGGCATTTGCCCTGCAGTGCAGTAATAGGGTGGTACTAGTGGTACTGGTACTTATCTTTCTTTGATATCACAACTTACTTCGATAAACACTTTTTTTATCGCGACTTTTTTCCTGTGCATTAATCACTTATGTATTGCAAAACAAACAAAATTCAGAGTACAATTTTCCAATAAACCCAAGTAACACAAGTTTTCAAATCTCAATAAACACAAAAAGCAATCTTCACACAATTTAAAAAAAAAAACACCTATTATTTGCAAAGTTTCAGTTTACAAATAAAGTACTTCAATTTGTAATAAACAAGAATTTATAAAGTGCAAAAGGTATTAATTGAACTCTTGACTTTAAAATAGGGTTGTCTATGCCAATGACGTCTGACAGCTTTACGTTCGACCTTGACGTCAGGTGTCAAAGTTTTCATAAATATGTTGTGAACTTCCAGAGCACGTAACTTCGTTTGCATACTAACTACAAACCTGTGTTAAAAGGCTTGAAACTCAAATCGTTCTCCTTAAATGGGTCAAGGTAAGATCATTTCAGTTTCAAGCCGATTTGTAGTTCTTTTTTCTCTATTCCAGGTATTGCATTGTCTTTTAATCTGTCAATCAAAGAGCCAGTCAGAGTATTTATGTAGACAAGACTACCAATCTGTTACCGTCCCACTGCAGGGCAAAATATAAATGTACTGAACAGCCGTTTTCTTTTTATTTCTGTTGGTTGCCATGTAAAAAAAAACAAAGCAACCAAAACTGTACGTAGCGCAGTGCCGTTAATTCTCTCATAATTAATAAGTAACAATTAATGCTTTTTTTGTACATAGAATGGTTTTTAACGCGAAGGAATGAGGACCACGTTGTGAGGAAAGTTTTGGGAATGAATTTAGAGGGTGAAAGTAGAGGCGAGGCCTAAACTACTGGGCCACCATGACATTTACTTAAACCTGGACTTACATAATCATATTAGTCTGAAATCGCCAACCCGTCTTGAGAAAGCGTGGTGTAATGCTCGTGCCTTCTCTGTATGAAAAGAGGCCTTTTCCCTGCAGTGGGACAGTAATAGGCTGGTACTTTACTTTACTTTATTTACGTCACTCATGGTCCGGATAATATTGTACACACGCAATTAATGTATACCATAATGCCTTTATTCCCCGAAAGGTTGGGGTTATTTTTAATTCCCATGTAAAAGCGTGCAAGCCTGTTGCCACCAACCGGGCACAAATCCGCTGCTACTGATAAATACCGAGGAGTAACAGATCAAAGTGTATTAACTCCGTCAATGTAACTTTTGAGATGAAGGCATAATCCATAATACTTTAAAGAGAGCACACAAACAAACAATTTTTCTCTGTAATAGGGTTTATTAGCAGTCAATTCAGCAAATAAAACTGTAATCTACATACATTATTTATTAATTTAAGGTTTGAAAGAGATAAAACATTATTACGGTGAGTGGAGTTAATACTCTTAGATCTGTTAGTCCTTGATGGAAAAATCCAATAATCAAAAACCTAATCCCAACCCCAGAAATCAGGAAGTAGACCGACTTGGCATGCCAAAGTAATGCAATTGCTCATTATATGTCAAATGACTATATATTCCATATTTGAAGTTTCAATGACGTTTAGACGTTGACGTCTATTAATAACAGAATAAGTGACAACCTTATTTTCAAAATTGAAATATTTAATCTTGAAAATTGAAGCCTCTTTCATATTGAAATTGTTTAGGCAAGTCTTAGATAACAATTATTTTAATTAGACGTTTTGAAATTAAAGAATTTTAGTTTAAAATTTTATCTTTTGTTTAATTTATTAGAGTTCTGAAATACTTGAAAGATACGCCAGCACTTCAAGCTATCCAAACTGTGAAATTTACGCAATTGAACATGAACCTTATTCTTTTGTAATAAGGTTGAAAAACTATCAAATAAATTTTTCAGATTGGGGTAGGTTGATGCGCTGGCTGGTACTTCGAACTTATATTTGAACTATTTATTAGTAACGTTTAGAAGTTAATTAACAGAATCTATTAACATTTTTGTAATTGAGTACCCACATTATGAAATGCACTTAATTAACATCACGCCTGTATTCCTCGACGAGTTAGGCAGAGGTGTACCTCTATAGTATATCAACATTACGCCAGTTATGTGTAAGTCCCATATAATAGGGACGAGCCTATTGCAACTCAGGGGTGTCACGACCCCGGAAAGTATGAAAATTAATAGTTAGTTTGTCTCCATATTAAGTAATTGGTTTTATAAATTCAAAAATCTTTCAATAATCATCGATTTGTGGGTTTTGGGCGTTACGTGACGGCCATCTTGTTTCTCTATGCTTAGCGGAACATAAAATACACTTTTCTTCAAATCTCTCCAATATAGCGCCATCGGTCTCCAAATAAGATGTACACCCGGACAGGTAATATCCGGACGGACATTGCCATTTCATTACGGAACCCTAAAAAACACAGAGTATTCTAATTGCCAATTAAAAACTCTTACCGGATAAGTCTCAGCTGGCTTCCCCGTGTTCTCCCTATATATTTTAATAAGTATCTCTCTGGCTTCATCATACTTGTTCTGCGTCAGCAAATATTTGGGGCTCTCGGGCAGACAGAACACGTACATCAAAAAGGCTCCTAGGGCCCATAACGACATGATGTAAAGATAAAAATTCCATGTGTTGAGCACTGGAAGGTAACAACAAAATGGTTGAGTTAAGGAGTGGTTCCATTGCTGCTACGATACGCGCTGATACGTGGCTGCCAAATAAGGAACCTGCGTAGTTAAAACTAGGGTCTTGAAGTGTGTAATCTGTAATGTAGGTAGTGTAACGCAAATTTGACGACCGATGTGGCGCGGCGGGCGAAAGTCCGCCTGCGATGCAGGAGGTTGCGGTTTTGATTCCCGCCCTGGGCCAAATGATTGTACGATCTACAAAGATTTATTCCAGGTGTTCTGTGTATTTGCTATGTATTATAAAAATATCTATCTATGTAATGTATTGTATTAAGTATATCAGTCCTCTAGTACCCATAACACAAGCTCTGCTTAGCTTGGGGCTAGATGATGCTGTGGGGATTGTCCAGCATTATTAATATTATTAATTCTGCGTGTGGACGGCACTATGAACATTACATGTAACGCTCGGGTTAGCTCTTTCTTTCTTCTTCTTTGTGATTCACTAGGATTTTATCCTGTCTCGTGGGTGCGTTTACAAACATTTGAACTTACAACAGGCAAACCCGCAACAACTACTGTAGGCCATACAAATATTTGTACCGAACAGGACTCTAACCCGTAACACGCAGCGAAGCAGCCAATCGCTCCGCCACTGCGCCAACCACACCGACCTTCTCTCTGATCCTTCGGCTGTCAGCTTTTGACGTGAACGCAAAAGCCCTCGAAATGCTTGTGCGCGTTGAGTTTGTATACCGCCCACACTATTCGCGATACATTATACATCACACACGTCTGGACTCGGCTTAATACGCGTTACCTCTTCGTGTACGTCCTACGCAGCAGTGGATTAGCGCCTTTCCTTGGTACGAAAAAAATCAAGAGAAATGTCGGCACACTTGCGGTTTCAAAAAGATTGAGCAAAATCCCTTTTTTTTGAGTTCAGCCCTTTGTTGGCGAGATTTATCGTGTGAGGTCTAAGCAAACATGCTTAGTAACTTAACCTGGAGTGTGTTATGTTTGAACTTTCAAACTTAGTGTCGTGTTAGGAGCCTCGTTGAGGGATAGACCTCCTATTTCGTTGGCTGAATTGAGGGCGGGGTTAGAATTATTACGTGTGTCGCTGTGTGATGGTAGAAGCCGTGATATAGTTTTATCCCTAGGGATAAAGCTTTGTACCTCAATATAGTTGTAGAAAGCGGCCGATCTAGTGATATATGTATCTTTCTCGAAGAATTTAGTTATTTTGGTACTAATCTAGTGCGACCAATTTCGATGTAGATGATCGCAGTTCTAATTTAACCTAACCTACTTGATCAGGGTGCCCTTACTACCTATAGTTATTTCGACCGATTGCCTATATTATTTCACTAGATTAGTCTAGTAAGATGATGTAATAACTTGATCACGCTCCTATCATATTATACTATGACAGATCTCAGTAAAAACAGTTGTTATAATTTACGAGTAGTTAATTAATATTAAGGACACGTTCTAAAATTGTTTATTGATATAGTCATTTTATTTCAACATTAATTTTATACTTTTTGCTGTGCCCTACATGGTCCGTCATTGTGCCTTAAAATACAAGCCTATTGTAAGATATTTACCCATTATGGAATGGAAATAAAGAAATGAGTATGAATAATAATTAATATTCGTAGACAGTTATGAACCGCTTTCATAGAACCATATTACGGTATATACATCAATAATATCCCTAGAGACTTAACTATGTCACGGCTTCATCCATTTTACTGCTACCTTAGTATACAGACTGGAGAGAAGCGGCCATTTTATTCTATTTTCTTCAGTATAAAACTCGCCTAACACTTACGATAAACGAAAAGTCCCTATGGACTTTTAGTCTCGGTAATCTGATCATAAATATCTGCCTATACACGTGTACGAGTAACGAAGGAGGAAAACCAATTGATATTGGACAAAAGTTTTCCCAATAATTAATATATTTCATAAATTATTTTACTATGACAATATAACGGATAACTATTGAAAACCAATTACAATGATTTGACACAATTTATAAAGTTGACGTTAAAATATAAAATAGTTTTACGACTCCCTCTTACAATACTTAATGACTATTTTCCCAAATAGTCTACACTGTTATTGGACTTCTATAATTATGAGCCTAACACTATGATATTTGTTCCAAAAATATATAGTTACTTACCGAATTTCCCGCCGAAGAAAGAATACCTCCAATCGTTAGTTAGGATCGCCCACGACATAGCGGCTATCACTATGTGGGATACGGCTATAAATGAAGACTGGCATAGCAACATACGATCCCTTATACTAGAGTAAGAGAACTCCGCAGTTAAAGATACACAGGCGCTAAATGCTGTGGCGTATCTGGAAAGAAAGAAATGAATTACATTAATAAATAAATAATAATGCTGGACAATCCACACAGCATCATCTATCCCCAAACTAAGCAGAGCATGTGTTATGGGTACTAGATGACTGATATACTTATTACATTAAATACATAGATATTTTTTATTATACTTAGCAAATACCCAGAATACCCGGAACAAATATTTGTCCCAAGGCGGGAATCGAACCCGCAACCTCCTGCATCGCAGGCGGTCACATAGGTCGTCAAAAAAAAACAAAAACATTAAATTCGGTCGGCATCGCATCAGCGCTACTACTGAAAAATAATAAAATAAAATATAAAAAGCGCTCAAAAATCAAACTAGAAACTATTTAGTTATATATTGTGATAAGAATAAGTATTTTTTTGTTTCAAAAAATAAAATGTCACCTAAGACTTCAAATATGTAATACAAAGTTGATTTCATGCGATTACAAACATTATGTTTACGTCATCGTACTTCTCTCGAGCGATTTGTTAGATAGATATGTCATTTTACGCATTTAATTTTATTTAGCTTATGGATACAAAAAACAAAACCGCCAAAGTGCGATTTGGAGTCGCACACGCAGGATTTCTATTCAGTATTTATACCGTCTGTGAAAATTTCAACTGTCTTTGACTATTACGGTTTTTGAGATACAGCCCGTTGACAGATAGACGGACGGACCGGTCCCGTTGGCACCCTTTAAGTACGGAAACCTTAAAATGGCAAGACTATCAAACGAAAAGCCTCGATTAAAAGTCAGCTAAAATAGCAACCGCGTCCTGAGAAATCCAGAATTCTCCATTGTGACGAAATAATTACAGCAAGGTTAAACATTATTCTTTTGTATCGAACAATGCTAAGAATTCCAAGTCTGGGCTGACAGACAAAAAAGCTAAGAAAAATAACGGTCTACCAGACCCTGACATTTCTGAAGAAAACTTAGCCTAGACATTAATTTTATTAATACAAAAGAATATTTTTTAGACCGTAAAAGTCTGTCTTTGGTTAGGTCCGATGTGATTGTAATATAAAGTACCTACACATTTCTGAAATACCGGAGTGTTTGGAGAACAAAGTCTTCAACCAGTGTGTGTTGGTAGTGATGACATATAATATGTATCAGAAACGTGGTGGCTCACAGTGAGCCTCATAAGAAGGCTCCAGGTCATTCAAAGGGCAATGGAAGGGCTATGCTTGGAGTTTTTCTTCGGGATCGAATCAGAAATGAAGAGATATGCAAGAGAGCTTTATGTGTGTATATGATGTGTGTCCGTGGTATCACAGCGGGCCCTATTGGAAAGACTGCGCTGCGGTATTTATTTATTGCTTTAATATCGCAACGTATGCTGAGATAGAACTTTTTAGCTCGCACAAATTCTTTTTTTTAAATATTTAGTTTTTTTTTTGTGTTTTTATTACCTGTGCGTGTCCCAAATAAATGTGTTTCTTTCTTTATCTAAATTAACCGATGTAGCCCGACGAGATGCCAAATTTAAGTGGCAGTGGGCGGGGCATATTGCCCACTGACCTCTATTCGTCATGATCCTCCGGCGTTTATACCAACTTCTATGGGGTCAGCGCAGCATGTGTTCTTCCATATATTTCTATTAGCAGTCATTTCAAAAGTCACCTCCTACGCAACCATAAACTTTCGCACAATCCATCCAACGTTTCTGTTGTCTCTCTCCCTCCCTCCCTCCTCTCTCCCTCTAATCCTTTTACCTTCTACATACTTTCCTTACAACATGATCAACTGACCTCTATTATATTTGTATACAGGTCAGTGATATTGCTTCGCAAACAACTAATTCAGCTACAGGAAAATGGTCGAAAATCGAATCTGAAATGTTACATTACACACGAAAACTCTCGGTGAGGTAACACCTTTATGGACAAGCAGTAAAGTGCAATTTAAATTAACCTTTCACGTACAACATACAGGCCCAAAATGTCGAGATCATTACAAATGAAACAATAAGCGCACTTTAATACAAATTTGATGTCATTTAAAATGGCACGTGTTTTCGTGAATTTCAAATAACGATGTATACAACAAACAAAATTATGTGTTGATTATTAATTAAATTGAATAATCCAATCGCGATTCCACGCTTCTGTTGATAAAATTTTAGCACGTTATTGATTGTTCGAGTTAATCATATTCTGTTGAAAGGATACCAATGTTTTGTTTGCAATGTTTTCCGTAGATTAAAATGGAAATCAAATTAATTACAGGATTGACATATTAATTACTTCATGTCCATTGTAGGTATTCGTATCGACTGGATATGTGTTTGATAATCAACAACATAACATCACGCTTGTATACCTCGAAGGGTTAGGCAGCGGTGTTGCTTATAGTATACCCATATTTCGTCAGTTATGTTTACGTTGGCACGATTTGACGGCACGCTCGGTGCAACGGCTGAGCGATTGACTGGTGCGCTGCGTGTCGTGGGTTCGATTCCCACACAGAACAAATATTTGTATGGCCTACAGGTAGTTGTAGGAATGTTTGTAAACGCACCCACGATACAGGAGAAATTTCTAGTGTGAGATATGTATGTCTAGGGGTGAGATATGTTTGAAAGTACTTTGAAACATTAAGTGTAAAAGTTACCTTTGTAACTAAAATAACTAAATGAGCTATTGGTATATTTTAATCAAAACAAGCAAATCCTTCAGTTAATATAAGTTATTACTGATAAATGCGAGCTCTGACTGGACTTATCTTCACAAATCTGTGTGGTTCTTCTCTCAAAAGGCCATTTCAGACACTAATCTGCATGGTTCCCACATGATCTGACTGTTTCTGAGTGCTTCTTCTCAGAGCAGCCAATAGGTTACACCAACCTCACTTAGTTTTTACAAATTGTCTGACGTGCAAAAGTGTTTGTTAAAACCTTTTCCTAGTAATGATTACCATTTATCAGAACGAGACATAATATGCATTCTACCTATAGGTATAAGTAATTATGTGACAATATTTGCACCAATAGTGACCTTATCTATATACATACAAAATCGAAATACTTACAACTAAGTTAATATGCTGTGTGCTGACACAGCCGCTGGATTGTCATGGTATGGCCATGTGATGCAGAGGAATGAGGATAATGTTGTAACCAAAGTTTAAAGTATAAAAGTGGATGGTTACAAGAGTTGACAAAGACTAAAGAAACGATGATTTTTTTTATTTCTTTTTTGTTTATTCATCTATATTCACATATCGCACACCTAGATCAAAACTGACACAACTCCAAAAACTATTTATTTCAGTACTCAGATGAAAAATACCCATTTATCTAGATATTTTTCAGAGAAGTTTTGAAACGTAATTTTATAGTAGGTCATAAACATGTTGTAGAATGTCACTGCATATTAAATGGGGCTAGGAATCAATAATTTCTATTGATAAATTTGTATTTTGGAGTTTCTAACTAAACAATCTCGTATTTTGAGTTGTCTCAGTTTTAATCTAGCAGTGCGATATATACAATTATACTATAAAACTAACTATATACATATTTACAAAAACAAAAAAAATAAAAAGCCGAAGGACACTCAGGCGTCAAAGTATTCCTCCGCATCGCTGTCATCTGGAAACGTGCCCAAAAGACTGGCAGCATTGCCACGTTGGATGGCAATACTAATTCGTTGGGCTAAGAATGAGCCAGCCCTCTGGTCACGCGAAGTGTCGATCGATGAATTGATTGTGTGAAAGGTAATATGGCTAGAAAGGAGGTGACTTTTAAGATGATGGCAAATAGAAATGTATGGAAGATGAAGACATGCTGCACTGACCTCAAATTAATAGGGATAAAGGCAGAAGGATAGCGATGAGGTTGCTGTGACGATACAAAAGAATTATTTGGTGAGTACTTACAGTAATCCTTCAAAAAACTTAGCAGCAGCAAGTACTTCGAACGTCTGACTGGAACCACCGATCAGTTGGAAAATAAAAAGTCCAAGAAATCCAACTCCTAAGAATATTTTTCTTCCAAAAGCATCAGTTAGAAAACCGGCTACTACAGATGATAGAAGCATACCTGGAATGTAAATAAATTGTTTATGAAAAATAGTAGAATGATATCTCTAATATTTACTATACAACTATTAATACATGAAGAAATAAAGAAAATAGATAAACACAGGCATCGAAAAATTCATCCGCATCACTGTCAACGGGAAAAGTGCCCAGAAGGCTGGCAGCATTGCCACGTTGAATGGCAATGCTGATTCTTTGGCCAAAAAAGGCCAGTCCTCTGGTCACGTGAAGAGTCGACCAAACGCTTCGCAATTTCTCGAAAAACTAAATGGGCACAGGGACCCCATGGCCCTAGTGTTTCAACCCCAAATAATCTTAACTACCTCTATAATAATCTTTATACTAGCTTTCGTACTGTGTTGGATGTCGTACTGTTTTCTTCGAACTTTAAAAACTCCCTCAACCCCCTTAAAAGCGTAGTTTTGAAAATAATAATAGCCTATAGCACTCAGGAATAATATAGTTTTCTAACAGTGATTTTCTATCAATATGAATAGGATTATTCCTTGCAGAGATTACCCCCTACGAACAAACTTACAAATTTTACCTTTTTATAACATTAGTATACTGCCCTACTAAGCGCAAAAGCGGTATCTCAAAAAAAAACGAAAAGTTGATTTTTATGCCATCGGATAGCTTTAAAAAATACGCATCTAATGAACTAAGCCTTTTAGCGGTATCTTGTTTAGAACATACAAAAAAAACCTTAAGAAAGATTTCCCTATCTCAGTTTTACCATAAATCACTAAGGGTATTAGAGGTATATCAATATTACGTAGGCAAACGGCCGTATATTTGAATACCGCCAAATCTCTTAAAAAAGAACAGCAACTTTTCTAGGCCGATAAGCGGCAAATATGAATAACGCGTGAAGTACTGACTTTATAAGTGCATACTACCATTTTTTAATTTTTCATCGAGATAAAAAGAAGATCATACTGTGGGTTGACAATTGTTCATCCCAGAACAAAAATTGGACTTTTTTTTCTTTCTTAACTTACGTTGTGAATTCAAATGACATCAACGCCGACAAGATTGTGATAAAATATATATTTCGAACCAGGCCACACCTTTATGTCGGCCGACAGTTTCCACCATAGGGTGGAGTTGTCGATGAAACGCATGAAAAACAAAATTTATGATTTTTCTGATTTTTCTCAGGCAGTTAGTACTGCAGGAAAAAACGTAAAACCTAAAGAGATGACTCTACAAGATTTTTATGACTGGGAAGATTACACGACACAGTATAAACTGTCTCGAATTACACCGCGTCCATATATTAATGAAATGGTCGAAGTAGAAGTCAATAGAGGCAGTTTTGATTTGACATACAGAACGACCCTATCACTGCGAGCATAATCGGAAATAAAATTATGAAAACTAAAGTTTTGCCACCACCGAAGAAGAAAATTGCAGCGGAAGGCATTTCTAAAAGCAAAAAAGAAAATATTTTGAAATCTTTTCAAAATATTATACCTCAAAATAGAATGTACTTTTGGAGAGAACTGCCTACTTTTGACTAGATTTTATTCATAGAATCCGTTTTTTCTTCAAATATTTTTTTATGCCATTATAAATTTGATTAATAAAAGACTTTAAAAATTTACTTTGATTGTTTTTTTCCTTTAAAAAAATACATATTTTATTCGATAGAAAATTCATATTTTTTTGTATACATACATGTAGGAGAAGAGGTAACGAAAAAGCGGTAACTCAAATTTTAATTTTATAATTACTAAGCGGTGTAGCAGTATCTCATGAAAAAGGTATATCCACATACATTTTTGATATTTTAACTATTGTGGTAACAAATAGATCCAATATAATATATAAATTCTATTTAATAAGCAAAAAAGTCAATATATAAAGTAAAAAAAAAACGATATTTACATATCTCCAATTATCTCGAAACTCGCTTTCATTGAGATACCGTTTTTGCGCTTAGTAGGGCAGTATAGATAGTATTAAAAGGCTGAAGAGTTTGTTTGAACGCGCCAATCTCTGAAACTACTGGTAGGATTTGAAAAAAGGAGTTTGTATTTGATAGTTCATTTCTCGAGGAAGATTTAGGCTACTTGACTCCACGCTGAAACCCTTAGGAGCGGGTGAAACCGCAGGGTATATAAAGTAAGATGTATTTTAAGCCGACGAAAAAAAAAGGAGGAAATTCTCATTTTTACACGTAATAAATTTTATTGAATTTTTTTTTATTCTTTTACCACGCTTAACTTTTAATCAGACTACACTGTCCGGATTAAATTTATATATAATAATATAAACTCTGGATTTGGGTTTTAGATACCCAAAAGTTGATCCCATTTAAAATTGAAAAACTAGCCCACTAAAAAGCTTTTTACTGAACTCATGGTATCAGGTTGTCCGTCGATGTACCAACTACCCTGGCCAATGCAGCAAAGAATTTTCACAAAACCAGTTCTAAAGAAAACGCTCCCGATGAGTCCGATCCTTTATTTTCCATCCATACCACCCTGATACTGTCCCATTGCAGGGCAAAGGCCTCTTCTCCTACAGAGAAGGCACGAGCATTAATCACCACACTTGCTCAAGACGGGTTGGCGATTTCAGACTTATATTAATTATTAGTCCTGGTTTCCTCACGAAGTTTCCTTCACCAATGTCAGTGATGTCCAAGATAAACTTAGAAAGTACATATGAAAGTACACACTCCTTTATTTTGCGACCGTAAAACTAACAACTCATTAAACAAACACGGTGAACTCGTCACTGAAGTCTTTTAGAATTCTCTATGGTGCAACTTCTGGAACGTTCAATACATCAACCTTCATATATCATGTATTGGAATCGATCGCAGTAGTTAGCTGCGGTTGACTGCTAGTTCTCCCACGTGCGACCTCGGGCAATGTCCCTTCAGCAATAAATTTACGTCCAGGTGCTACTTTTCCATTAGCTAGCATAACTCCTAGAGCTATAAATTCACCCTGGTACTTCACTTTTGGGATGTGAACGGTGATATTAGAAAAAGAAGCGAATACTTACTTTGATTATTTGACTAAACTATTTTATCGACGGCACGGTTGGCGTAGCGGCTGAGCGATTGACTGCTGCGCGGCGTGACGTGGGTTCGATTGCCGCACGGAACAAATATTTGTATGGCCTACATGTAGTTGTTCCGGTTATGTTTAAGTTGGTACGATTTGACGGCACGCTTGGTGAAACGGCTGAGCGATTGACTGGTGTGCTGCGTGTCGTGGGTTCGATTCCCGCACGGAATTAATAATTGTATGGCCTACAGGTAGTTGTTCCGGGTCTGGCTGTTTGTGTATGTGACATTAAATGTTTGTAAACGCACCCACGACACAGGAGAAATACCTAGTGTGGGGCAACGTTTAAAAAAAAATATCATGAATACTAGCTTTTGTTCGCGACTTCCCCGCTGATTCATAGTACATTACTCGTATCTGATCCCTAACCCAGGTCATGATCTATCCGTGAGCCAAATTTCATCCGAATCCGTGTAACGTGTAAAAGCATAACCGACCCGCTGACATTCATAATATCACTTAGGATTAGTTTGATTATTAATCGACGAGTGTGGAGGGTCAATAATAGGTTCAATTATTTTAACTTACCAACATATGGCATTGCATTTAGCAGCCCTTTTTGCAGCAAATCCATCTCTAAGTCACATTCTGCACTGGGCAGCAGGTAAGCCGTTGTGGAACTGGCCAAAATTCCAGCCAGGAAACCCACGAAGGCAATGAACAGGAGTTTTATATGAAATCTCCCAAAAGTACAAGCTACGAGAGCGGCGTCGATTTCTTTCATTGGCGTCTTCCATTCCTCGCGAGCTTTGGCTGAAATAAAAGAATGCTGTTTCAGAATCACATTTATCTTCATGATTTTTTCCTCACTTTGACTAGAATCCAACTCCAGAGAGTTCATTTTTTTGGGAAAGTACGTATACATCTGTTTTCTCACCATCATCATCATATCCATAGCCTGTTCTAAATTTAGTAGGAGTCAGCTTTCAATACAACTGAATTCTAGTATTTTACAAGAAGCGACTGCATATCAGACCACAACTAATACGATATCCTCAGAGGAACTCGTAGCTAAATAAAAACAGCCACACGGGTTGATCGAAGGTTAAGCTACGCTTGCCGAGGTCAGTCTGTGGATGGGTGACCGTTCGTAACATATCGAGACTCCTCCTTGCCTCTGAAAACATGTTCTTCGTTGGTCCCGGTTGTTATTTGTAGATCTTTGACAGTCGTTACGGGTAGTCAGAAAACTGAAAATCTGACAACCAGTCTTACCAAGGGGTATCGTATTGCCCAGTAACTAGGTTGTGGAGGTCAGACAGGCAGTTGCTACATGCAAAATACTGGTGTGTAGCTGCATCCGGTTACACTGGAAGCCGACCCCAACATAGTCGGGAAAAGGCTAGGCCTAAGAACTAATACGATATCCCGTCATAAGTCTGGTCGTCAGACTTTCAGGCTTCTGACTAACAATTGTCTAAAATCTACATACGTGCTTCTTAAAATACTCATATTAGGTCTTTACCTATGAAATTGCCGTTCTGCAGTACTGGCCATTTCAAATCAAAATATTTTTTTTTTGGCTAAGAATTCTAATTTCAAATTAATTTTATTTTAAAAACATGGATTTTTTTTTCCAAAAGTAGTCATTTGTTTATTGATTAGTGTTACATTTTCATCGCATTTAAATCTTTTTCGTCATCATGGATACGTTAAAAATTCGAGTAATTATGGAATATGAGTACCGTCGTGGCAGCAACGCGGCACAAGCGGCACGCAACATCAACGACGTTTACGGAGCTAACACTACAAACCAACGCACTACCTGTTATTGGTTTGCTCGCTTCCGTTCTGGAAATTTCGACCTGAAAAATGAACCTCGCGGTCGTCCGAAGACTTTGGTCGACAATGACGAATTAAAGGCGATTGTGGAAGCTGATGATACACAATCTACGGCTGAATTAGCAGCAGCTTTCGACGTTAGCGTCAAAACAATATTGGTCCATTTGCGTCAAATTGGCAAGGTAAAAAAGCTTGACAAATGGGTGCCCCACGAACTCAATGATCGCCAGCGCGAAGTACGCGTCGAGACGTGCCTTGCACTGCTCAACAGACACACAACTGAAGGAATTTTGAACCGCATTGTTACCTGCGATGAAAAATGGATTCTGTTTGATAACCGCAAGCGCTCAGCAAGTTGGTTGGATCGTGGTTCAGCACCTAAACAATGCCCTAAACGAAAACTTACCCCAAGAAAAGTGATGGTCACTGTTTGGTGGTCTAGCGCCGGTGTGATTCAACACAGCTTCTTACCAAACGGGGTGAGCATTACTGCAGATGTGTACTGTGAAGAATTGAACACAATGATGGAGAAGCTGGCACATCTCCAACCAGCATTGGTCAATCGCTCGTCTCCGCTGCTCCTGCACGACAACGCGCGACCTCATACTGCACAGCAGACGGTCTCCAAGTTGCAAGAACTGGGGTTGGAAGCTCTCCGTCATCCGCCCTACTCACCAGACCTTGCGCCTACAGACTACTTCTTTTTCCAGAATTTGGATAACTTCTTGGCGGGAAAAAAATTCAATACCCGAGAGGCAGTACAAAATGCCTTTGAAGAATTTGTTGCCTCCCGTCCAGCTGATTTCTTTAAGAAGGGCATCAATAAACTGCCACTGCGTTGGCAAAGATGCATTGATTGCATGGGTGTTTACTTCGATTAATACAAATAAAAAATATATGAAAAAAATTCATTTAAATTTTTTCATACAAAACGGCAATTTCATAGGTAAAGACCTATTATAATGAACGGTCACTGACAACCGTAGCGTAACCTTCAATCGACACGTGCCACTGTTTGTATTTAACAATGACCCACCAAATCAGTTGTAGAAACACTGTCTAATAAAGATTATCCATCAAATATATTTGTAGGTCATATACACGTATACTTACTTGTAACTCACAAAATATAATCACACCCCCAATTATAGCCCCAATTACGGCGTCCTCGATATTAATTAGTGTTCATTAATAACCCGTCATTTTCGACCACGTGAAGTATAAGTTAAAAAAAAAATAGAAAATAATTTTGATTAGTACTAAATTACGAAATGCGAAAGAAAAACAAATGATGATACAAGTCTAAAAGACTGACGTTTTTGATGGCTTGTGATTATTTTCTTGTTTATACAACAGTATGTGATAAGAGCTCGTAGTTTAATACAAAACGGGCACTCGGTTTGATCAAAGGTTAAGCTACGTTTGACGAGGTCAGTCAGATCATGGATGACCGTTCGTAACATATCGAGACTCCTCCGTGGTCGGTCCCAGCAGTCATTTGTAGATCCTTGAAAGTAGTTACGGGTAGACAGAAGCCCGAAAGTCTGTTACCAAGGAGTATCATGTTGCCCAGTGACTGGGTTGTGGAGGTCAGATAGGCAGTATCTCAAAGGCTAGGCAGATGATGTAGTTCATAATAGTTAGTGAAATATCGTTATTAAGTACCCATGTAAAAAGTGAACTAAACCATTACATTTGTAGCCAATTATTTCTTTGAAAATTTGAACCCATATCACCATCATCATTAGCACAAGCATTCTTATTAAGAAAGAAAGAAAAAATGTACATAAAAGAAAATGGAACAGTTACTTTTTTATGATTATTATGTTTGGTTTAGTTTTTCTACCGGATACGGATACCAGATATTTTCTGTTCTATTGCTTGTCTTTTGTACCTCCACTTTGTAAATCTACCTTTATTATTTATATGAGAACATTTACAATAGACACAAGACTAATTGCCTATTAAGCTACTACATATTTTATTTGTCAATAAATCTTCCATACAATAAATAAAAGATCACACAAGTCCATAAGTAAACCAATGCATAATATTATTCCGTAGACGATTTTCGATTTGATACTAAACACAAGATTTCCATAAGACTACTACATCAAGAATATATAAAACATAAAAACATTCTTGAAGGTATAATATGAGCGAGTAATAGTTGTGTCAATATCAGAAAACATTCAGAAATTGTATTTTCTCCAACCAAAAGATAAGATACCAATACAAGAAACATCTAAGAAAATAGCTGAATCTCCCATTTCGTTGTAATAGGAAACGAAAAGCAAAACACAAAAGATCTTCTAAGTTAGGTAAGTCTTTATCTATAAGATAATTTATACACAATCTCCAGTGAGTTTAATTATAAATATTTTGAAAAGCTTCACAAAGGAATTTTGATTAGAATTACAGTGTTCAATTATCGTGAAGGCTACCCTGGTTTTAGTTCTTGTTAATAGTAATTTGTTTAAGCGTTTTAGAATGAACATTTAGGCCTGCTTTGTAATACCGCGATACCTAAATGTTTTGCGTAATCGTTTTAGAGTTTGACGACATGGTTGGCGCAGTAGTTAAGCGATTGGCTGTTGCTCTGCGTGTCGCGGGTTCGATCCCCGCACGGAACAAATATTTGTATGGCCTACAGATAGTTGTCCCGGGTCTTGTTGTTTAAGTATGTGAGTTTGAATGTTTGTAAACGCACCCACGATACAGGAGAAACTCCTAGTGCGGGGCAACGTTTAAAAAAAAGAAAAAAAAATCGCGCTAAATTATCTTACGGATTTCTTAAGTATTGTATCGGTGCATCACCTACATTGCATAACAACATCCAACATATCACATCACGCCTCTTTTTCACGAAGCGTGAGGCAGAATTCGTCAGGTATGTAATAACGGGTATCCCTATTGCCATCAAACGAGCACAAATCCCTACTCAGAGCTGCTACTGAGAAATCCTCGTTGGAAAGTCCCACTTCGCTGGAACCGGGACTTAAACCCAGCTCCTCATTCTCAGCAGTACTGTTTGCGACCACTACAGCAACGAAACAGTTATCGCCTTGTGTTGGCAAACTGCTCTTTTACCTAAGAAACTGTTCAATGCTTACGTAAGTATGACTTGGCATAGCAACAGATTTCTAACAAAATTGTCAGAAGTAAAGATTTATAAGCTATCGAGGTCTATCTACTATCTACTGAGAATCGAATGATGGAACGGTATTGGTTGCCATGGAAACAGCTTACGATCGGTATTATCTAACGAGACGTCTATTTTATCGACGCTAGTCAAAACGTGAACTTATCTATAATATGTTAAAAAAAGATTAAATCCTTCTTTGAAGTAGATCAAGATGTATAAAGAAGCTGGTAATACATTATGCTTGTATAACAATATAATAATAATATGCTGGACAATCCACACAGCATCATCTAGCCCTAAGGTAAGCAGAGCTTGTGTTATGGGTACTACATCGATGACTGATATACCTAATACATAGATATTTTTTATTATACATAACAAATACCCAAAACAACCGGAACAAATGTTTTTAGATCGTACAAACATTTGTCCCAAGGCGGGAATTGAACCCGCAACCTCCTGCGTTGTAGGCGGACCTTTGCCCGCCGCACCACATCGATCGTGAAAGTATACAAGTAGCTTGTATGTTAGTGCCAGTATCATAAGATAATGTCTAGACTTTAAAATAGACGAGGGTAGTCAGATAGCGAAATACCAACCTAATCGAATTCTAATTTATTTGTTTTTAATGACGTGTAAAAGGAATTGTAGGATTTTCTCCTGTGTCGGAGGAGCATTTACAAACTCATATACTCAAACAGCCAGACCCGTAACAATTACCTGTAGGCAATATAAATATTTGTTCCATACGGGAATCGAACCCGCGACAGCGCAGCAGCCAATCGCTCAGCCACTGCGCCAACTGTGTACTGTCTGAATACATGCCAAAACAAGAATACAAAGATTTCACGAAACAGGGCAAAAGAAAAAAGTTTTTATTCGATTCATAAATCAATCTTTTTTTTAAACTCATAAAGCAGATAAGAATAAAAATATTAAATGCCAAGATGACGCGTAGATAAAAAAGAAAAAAGTGTCACAAAGTAGCAAGAAGAAATATTTTAATAGGCAATAAAATAAAACATCGGAAAATTTGAAAGTCAGCGCACAATGGAGTGGTTGTGTAGTCTTACTTTGAACAGGGATAAGGCGATCTCGCCCCAGTTCCACAAAACACTGACAGAATTGATAGAGGCGTTAATCAAGCCCGAAACTTTGAAACGGGACTTGTTCTTCGCTTTACTCCTCATTGTGATCAAAGAAAATGATTTTGTACAGAAAGGGAACACAGAAATCGATGTTGTTGATTACGTATTAGCCAAAAGGCGGGATCGGCGTAAAGTTTATGAAATACATATTGTTTTGTATCCTTACGTAGACACACCAGCAAATATCATAGTGTGCTCCTTGAATGATACCATACTAATCAATGCTATCGTTGACGGTACCAAGGAAACGCATTCTTTATGTCTGCCTATTAATGAGTATCTAACAACGTCTTGCTTGGGTATTCCGTCTGCGTTCTGTCGTATAGACGAATTGGTTATTTCCTTGAAAGAGACAATTGTTAATCCTGTAAAGAACAGCATATTAAGCTATCACAATCAATTGTGCAGTAATCTATATGGTCTACCCGACGACGCGTTATTTCAGATTCTATTGGGTTTGACCCTCACTGATATTTTGAACGTTGCACAATCTTCAAAGAAGCTCAACAAAGTTTTAAAAGAAGAAAACTTGTGGTCCTTGCTGTACAGAAGAGATTTTCCTAAAATGAAAAGCAATGAGAAGATTGATTGGCGTGCCGTATATAAACAAGCGTATGTAAAGAAAAATAAACAGAAGGTACATAAAGCAAAATTGAATGTTATTCATGAAACTGATTACACTCCCGTGAGAGATTCAAGATGGCAGATTATTCTGTGACACTTTAGAAATAAACGTACGAAAAATTTGGTACATGATTGTTATTTCTTTTGTAAATTATCATAGTTTTATGTGTGTTCATGAGAAATGTCATGATGGCCCAGTGGTTTAGGCCTCGCCCCTTGTGCGCGAGGTTGTGGGTTCAAACCTGGGCAAGTAACAATGTGAGTTTTTCAATTCATATGTACTTTCTAAGTTTACCTTGGACATCACTGACATCGGTGAAGGAAAACATCGTGAGGAAACCTGGACTTATATAATTAATATAAGTCTGAAATCACCAACCCGTCTTGAGCAAGCGTGGTGATTAATGCTCGTGCCTTCTCTGTATGAGAAGAGGCCTTTGCCCTGCAGTGGGACAGTAATAGGCTGGTACTTACTTACTTACTATGTGTGTTCTTTTTGCAATAACATTTTATTGCCTATATCTCATATCGAGGGTCCGGAATGCACACATCCGCAAAGTTCTACTTACAAACTGACTGGATTCTGTATAGATTATTATTTAAACTGTGCTTGTGGCCAATTTAAAGTCACCTCGCTGCTCGTTGGTTTGAATATCCACTCACGTGCGAAGAGATAAGCCAATGTTTTGCTTTGTATTTTATTCCTAGTACTGTATAGTAAGCTGGTCGTTTCTACTGCTACGTTCAAAATGGCGGTCAACGTTTTTTAGGGTTCCGTAGGGTAAAACGGGACCCTATTACTAAGACTCCGCTGTCCGTCCGTCTGTTCGTCTGTCACTAGGCTGTTTCTCATGAACCGTGGTGGTTGACAGTTGAAATTTTTACAGATATATTTCTGAGATATTTATTTTACATATTTATTTACCTTACAACAAACGTGATTATTTGGCCGTTCGATTATCCAGCATCTGCCCGCAGTCTTTCGCAGATCGATATATTCACACATTTCAATAATATAATATATCGAGGGTCCTTGATTGACATACTTATTAATATTAAACGACGTACATAATGGTAATATTGTCAAAACTCAAATCACGCCCTTCAAGATTGTTCCACTTTTCGCCAAAAAATCAGATAAATTGTGTAATCTAATATAATATTAGTGTGTGAATAATAAATGAGTCGATTCACAGAGCAATCAAGTCGGACAAGTAAAAATCGGTTGGCGTTAGAAATTGTGGCGGCAACAAAGAAAATAATGTAAGAAGAATCGACGCTTTTAGGTCATTCCATAAAGGTCTTGAGGCACAGGCCTTTGTCTGCCATCTTAGGTATAGTTGTAGGTCCCCATTTCAATGTTTTTTTTTTCTTACATTTAGGTTTTAAACCCCTTATGGTGCTACTCTGTCTGTCTGTCCGTCTGTCACAGCTGGATATCTCAAGAACTGCTAATGCAACGACGCTGAAGATTAATAAAATTTGTCAATATCTCTTGATAACAACAACAATCAAAATACTCTTGTTTAAAAATATTATTTTTGTGACGCTGAGCACGATGACCGCGGGTTCGATTCGCGAGTCGAGCAAAGTGTTATCAAGTTCTATAATTTTTCAGTAGTAGTCTAGGCTCTTGATTTGTACGCTTTTATTTTTATACTTCAGTATTTATATTTTTTTAATAATTTATTTATTTATTTACTACATTACTTATTTGTGTAATTGCACCATAAATAGTACAAAATTTTCCTTTTCTCTATTAATACTTACAATTGTAAAAACTTAAGTACCTTAACACAAGTACAGTAGGTATCAACTAGCCTATATTTTAAACAATCAAACATGAATTAAAATTCACGCATCTTTTCATTCTACAATTAATACATTACGTAAACGAAATCATGCCTCTGTTTTTATTAAATTGTGTGACTGCCGAGATACTTGTGTAAATACTGATAAGATAGTCAAGGTTTAGATCATAATTATTTATACGCATTACGTTAGGTATTCAAATAACCAATTTCATTTGGTATTTCTCAGTAGCACCCTAGAGTTATGACGTGTGCTCGGTTGATTATAAACATAACTGATGAAATGTGGGTGTACTATTGGAACATATGCCAGCTCATCAAGCTACCCCAATCTGTCAAATTTCCTTGATAGTTTTCAACTTTATTCCAAAAGAAGTTGACAGTTTGAAATAGCTTGATGCGCTGGCGTCTGTACATCTATGCCCAATCCTTCAGGGAAATATACCTAGGCGTGTAGTTTTGTTTTAAATAAGCAATAACTAGGCCATTATGATTCTTTCCGAATCCTTTACTTAAGTAAGGTGTGGAGTGGGTGCTGTTTGCCTTTCACAATTTAACACAATAATATTATTTGTTTGAGTTCCTACATTAAGATAGGTACATTTTACATCAGACACAATCACATAATTACATATATTACTAGCGTGTTCCCTGAGGTTGAAATTAACATTGATCAAAAGCGCGAACTGTAAAACGCATGAAGTTAAAATAGTTGTTCTGGATTTTTTCCAATTTTCTTAGCAATTGTTTTATTTTTTTTTCCGTAAACCTTCTACAAAGTATAAGACAACTTGAAAAAAAGGAATTAAATTGGTAAAGTCGTTCTCAAGTTATGGCGTATATTATGTATATAGATTATATTATTGTTTACGTCTGCGTTAACTTGTCAGTAAACGTCAAATTACCTAGTTATTAGTCAAACAAAAATAGTTTCACCTACGTAAAGCAGAGGCGCTGTTTCAATCTTAGTGCACATTATTGACGTTTTCGCTTGGTAAATTTGTCGCAAGAAATTCGTGCTAGCCCATTGGTCATACATGCACGCCGGTTGCAACTACGCACTTGACTTTTCTGAAATCATCGCCAGTGAGGTCGGTGTATGCTCTTTTAGGGTGTCTTCTCCCAGCGCATTTTTAATCTAGCTACCATATCCTATTTTAAAAAGCTAATGCCACCGATTGCATAGTTCAAAAACTTTACTAAAATTAGAGAATTGACATCTCTTACTGACATAGAGCTCCAGAAAGGGACGGAGACTGACAAGAGAGAGACATGTTAAACGACACATGACGAGAGAGATGTCAAATTAATGTTTGCCATGAACTTCGCCATGTTTTTATTCGATACATTAGAAACGTCAACCATGTTTGTATTGAAGCTTCACTTCAACTAAGATTTACAGCTAGTCCGTCCCTTTTTTGTTTCATAAGAGTGAGATAGACGGAAATAGCCTAAGCTAAGTTCAGGGGGATCGACCGATGCCTACATAAAATATATCCTAAATCACGTGTTGTGTCAGTATCTAAAATAAGCCTCCCCAGTGATCTCGAAAAGGCTCCCGACTACTTATTTCGACACTTTGATATATCTAAAAATAAGGTTACAAGAAAAAGCAATTCCTGTGCCTATGAAATAGTTTATTTTGTATATATTTTACGCGTTAACAGACACTAGTAACTGCTTCGTTGGAAACTCTACTGCTGATCAAAGAGGTCCTGGGTTGAATTCCTGAGTCAGGCAAAGTGTTATTGTGATTTCAATACTGGAAATTCACCGTAGCAGCTCTAAGTTTTGATTTGTGCCCGGTTGAAGGCATTAGGCTCACACCTTTTTTTAAACTGTTCTTTAGGTAGAATATTTAAAAATATTGGACACGTATTGTTTCTTTCTTTGCGTAATCAAAGGTCACGTTGTGTTAAAATCTGGCATGACTTTTCAGGTATATAGATTTTATACGTACTTATGACGTAGCGAGCTACCACTCCGCAAATTTTAATGAAAATATTATAGAGTCAAAAATACATGTCGGCTATTTTTTTTATTATCTGACTAGCGGGCTATATATAATATCAGATAGAAGTATAAAAAAGTATAATAGGTAGGAACCTATTATACTATAAATGGTTTCTACGAAGGCATCGCCGACTTGACATATTTCCAATATTTTCTGAATATAAACCTCTCTTGGTCAATGTTTGATCAGTATTTTCAGATCCTAACCTGTTCCAAGATTGCTCTTTTGACTATTTCTGAGTGTCACACACGTCGAAAGAAATTTATCATCTGGCCAGCCGTTCCTGCCTATAGGATTGGGGTTGTCTTCCAGTGTTATCGGATGCAGCTGTATTTTACACGGAGCCGCTATCTAACTGACCTCCGCAACCCAGTTACCTGACAACAGGACAACCCTAGGTAATGTCGATCGGGCTTCTAACTATCAGTAACGCCTGACAAAGATATACGAATGGCAGCTGGGACTGACAGCTTACTATGGCACGGAGGGGCTCGGTAAGTAAGAGATGGTCACCCATCCACGGACCGACATCGACAACCGTAGCAGAACGTTCCCCCGATAGAGGTGAAAAAGTATTTGGTTCGTTAAAAATCTTTCACTCACCCCTTTCCTTGGCGGCCAACGCTGGTAAATCCAAGTCGCTCATCTTCTTAAACTTAGAATTTCTTTGTATCACCAAAAAGTAAAGATGTCTGAAAGTCCCATAGCACCTCCTTATCATGTCAGTGGTGACTGCTTTAATAACATCATAGTATGATTTGACGTGACGTAATAAAATTAATTTATCTCAGATGACAGAGATCTTACTACTACGACCACTATATCTTGATCTTTACTGTTGAACGGTTTTTTTCGCGGCTTAGTTGTTTTACTTAAGAGCAGAGAGATTTGAGGTCTTGTTACTTGGTCGAGATGTGAGTAAACTTTAGATAATGTTATCGTTTTCTGTTTCTGGTTTGTAACTGATGGTTGCTGGTTATTACACTGGTGTTTGCGTTAGGATGGTTACAAACGTTAAAGTTTAATGGCTATACAGACGGATATTCTTTTCAATATCATGGATCGTGTTGATATAGCCCTACGATCTTTTAAAGTTAGTCAAAAGCAAAATATACGAGCCATTCTTTTCATCTTTGTTAGTCTGACCGCATACAGCTCTATTATTGGTTGAATGATTCGACCAATTATAGATCGTTTTTTTCGCATTCATAAATGACGTCACAAGCGAGAATAAAAACAAAAAATCAATGTGTTTAACAGAATATTTAGTACCTTGTTACGTAACGTCACCCCATTCTCACGATAAAACAGTTCATGAAGCGCCTCATCCAGCGCTTCATGGGCAGTTCTATCAAACATTCCAACCCCTTAGTGGCATCAGCCGCTTGATACACTCCCTCGCGAATCAGTAAAGTTCGTTCGCCCTATCACTCTCCTCCAGGAGATCCACAGGCCCGTAGCGATTGGTTGCTTAGCTTTTGGGTATTTTGCGCCCTGGCCAAAGGCCTTAATTTCTTATTAAGTCCCCACAGGAAAGTTCACTTAAGCAGTAGATATCCCAGAAGGATAAACTGCGAGAAGTCCATTACAAAAAAAAGTGACCGCATAATGATCCACAAGGATTTGTTTTGGCGGTCCTCGTCGTTAGTCGTTGAATTTATTTGACATATTCAAAAATGCTGCATGCTGATGAAGCAGTTGGCCCCGGTCGTCATTTTTAGATATTTGACAGTCTTTACAAGTAGTCAGAATCCCGAAAGCCTGACAATCAGAAATCCAGGGTTCACGATACCCCTTATCCTGTAACTGGGTTGGGGACGCCAGAAAGCCGCACTATATGTAAGATACTAGTATTCAGCTGCATTCGTTTAGACTGGAAGTCAACCCTAACGCATTTGGAAACAGGCTTGGCAGGTTTTTCTAACTGCTCCGCTGTTCTTTTTTGATTAACTTCGTCTCGGGATCGAAAACAGTTGAATCGTTTTTCCGAAACTCGTGGGGCTTCATTGTCTCGACACTTTTCTGGTGGTCGCTTCTGTTGATTCTGGTTTTCAGGAGTTTTAGTGGTGATAGTGATTAACTTTAGTATAACTAGAACTGCTCGTGTATAGCCAGTTTAAATGAACAACACGCAGGATGTTTAAATTCCACTACTGTATGTGTACACAATGAGATAAAAACGTAAAACAATTATTTACAAAGTTGATTATACTATACTACCAATTTTGTTCAACTGTGACAGAAAAAGCGTAATAACTCACGTTGAACATGATATATTTTTACTGTATATACAGAGTGGAAGGGAAATCGAAGCTCAACTGATGCCATGAGTTCAGTATATGTTTCTGCCCCCTCAGCGTTGATTTTCGGTGAGGTTTTTCTTTGTTTTTATGTTTCTTACTTAAAACTAAGGAAAGTCATGAGAAAATCATAATTTCTCTCCAGCCCAATGAAGTGGTTAATAAAAAAGTTAATATTTCACGTCTCACAATAAACATATCACTGAGTTAGAAACCCTGATTTTATAGTTTAAATTAAATAAATCCACAGCAGAAAAACGTAGAAATTAGGAGACACCGACATACTGATTTTTAATTTAAAAAAAAAACGTTTCCCCACACTATGAATTTCTCCTGTGGGTGCGTTTACAACATTGAAAGTCATAAACAACTGCCTATAGGCCCTACAAATATTTGTTCCGTGCGGGAATCGAAACCATGACACGCAGCGCAGCAGTCAATCACTCAGCCACTGCGCTAACCGTGTCATCAAACCGGATGGTCCAGAATTATTTACTGAACTTAAGATATCAGTTTGGGCATCGATGGCTCATCCACCCTGTATAGTTTTCTGTTGAATAAAAACCAATAAAAACTCATCTGTACATTTTTTATCTGTGGTTTCATTAGCGTTGATTTTAATCCCAACAGAAGCAAAACTCGAATGAATTCTCGCCCACACCAATTTGTTCAGATTTTTTATTGTGGAAGTTTGTAACTTCACTCCTGTATATTTTAATAATATTTTAGAATTCACAGTGTCATTTCCTGCGATTTCTGGGTAAACTTAAAGCAAGTATTTGGGAAATGGTTAGGCTGTGACGAGATCTCTCTCTCTTACTGTAAACACTGTAAAGCCTGGGAAGTATAGTATGGAACTCTGTATGTCATCCATGCAGCTACTCACTCACTCACTCACTTACCTTGTGGCCGTAAGCTAGAATAGGTATTCTAACAGTGATATTTTGTCACCCTCTGTACCTACACAGGGTGACGAAATATCATTGTTTGCGTACGGAACTCTTAAAAAGGCTTAACACAACACCAAATCTAATAATCTGGCATGATAACCCCTGATTCCATAGTTACCTAATACCTACGTCATCTCACATTATACGCTACGCCAATTCGACGTCACTCAGCGAGTTTCGCGTGATGTAACTAATGCCCTCTCCCACTCAATCGTTCAGCTACTCATAATCCCCTTACATTAAGCTTTTCCGATTACTTATGTGGTATTCCTATACAAATACAGACTTAAGATTATTTACCAGTATGTACTTAATAGAATAAATGTATTTGGTGAACAGTATTTTATTCATTTCTTGTTAATACTCGTAATAACTGCCGGTCGACTCTACAAAAATCGTTCTGTGTAAACAAGGGTGATGTGAGCAGACAAGTGACGCCTCGGTGTCTTATTTAAGATAAGCAACAACAGTAGTTCATTACATGCAAAATAGCGCTGTAGGTTTTTAGAACACTAACGGTGAATTTTACAGATCAAAACTGAACGTAATCTGCACATTTAAACCACGTTCAAGACCTGTCTGCGGCACCATTCCAGAAACCTACTTTAGCCACCACTGTTTGAACAACTGTTAAGCTTAGCATTATGTAACTTGTGCAGATAAGGTTGGCGTATCCTTATAGATAAAAGCCCCTAAGTTATAATATACTAGCTGACCCGGTAAACGTTGCTTTGCCATGATTTTTTTTCAACAAAAAGTATCACATGTTACTTCTAATACCTCCAATAATATGTGTATAAAGTTTCATGATGATCGGTTAAGTCGTTTTCGTAACAAACAAACTTACATTAACATTTATAGTATTACTAGCTTCCGCCCGCGACTTTGCCCGCGTGGTTTGCTGATAAAAAGTATATACTCGTATAATATATATAAAAAGTATATATATAGCTGAAGAAGTATAAAGCCTGTCTTTCCTCGGGATGCTATCTATCTCTCTGCCAAATTTTATCGAAATCCGTTCAGTGGTTTTGTCGTGAAAAACGGACAAACAGACACACACACATTCCCATTTATAATATATTATTAGTATGTGGATAATATATATATATAAGTAGGATTAATAGATATTTAAAACAACGGTTGTAGTAAATATAAACGTTTAATATTATTATTCACAATGTTTTTTTTTCTATGAGGAGTTTTGGCTTTTTTTAAAGAACAATAATTATGTAGTGTGGTATGGTCGCCACTTTCTTCTGTACTTTCATATAGATAGATAGATAGTGTAATTTGGTTCAGCACCTTAATCATGCACGCCTGATTCGTTCTTACCTGACTTCTTTTCATCATCATCTCATCCGAAAGACTTCCACTGCTGGACTAAGGCCTTACTCAAACAACACAACACGGTCCAGGATTTGCGAAACCTGACATCCAAAGGAATCCGACCTCGTACGCAGTAGCCACTCCTGAACCACCAGACTTCAACGACCATCCGAATACCACAAAAAATTGGCAACTCTTAAGGCTTCTCTTTCCAGTTTCCATTTAAGCCGTCCATTCGATCACAATACATTTTGTAACAGATTTATATCCATATCGCCTGAACAGCTTTCCTTTGCAGTCCCATTGTTTAACAGTGGACATTGAATCTGATATTGTGATATTCCAGCAATGACAATGGTGAAGTAGGCTAGTAGAGAATGCTGATGGCATTAAGTCCGCCTTTGTATAAAGTTTCTATGAACAAAAGGGTAAATAAATGCAGCTGAGCAGTAAATTGGTTTCTACGTTATCGCTCGTGGGTTTAAATTAAATATAGTGGTCTTACAAAGAGTTAAAGTTACCTACCTACCCTTGCACACCTCTGAGTTAATTTGTAAGACATAAATATGTTAGCAGTTCCCGTAACTTCTTCCTCGGGATAAGTCATTTTTGGTCGTGCGTACTGAGTGAGGAAATTTGTAGATCTTTGACAGTCGATACTGGTGGGTCAGAAGCCCGAAAATCTGACACCAGTCTTACCAAGGGATATCGTGTTGCCCAGTAAATTGGTTGTGGAGGTCAGAGAGGCAGTCGCTCCATGTAAAATACTGGAATTCAGCTGCATCCGGTTAGACTGGAAACTGACCCCAATATTGGGAAAAGGTTAGGTAGATGATGAGATGATGTACTACGTTAGGAAATTTATTAGGCTGGCGATTGGGGTATTTGCGCATGTAAAGCGTAAATATAAAATAATAAATAATGCTGGACAATCCACACAGCATCATCTAGCCCCAAGCTAAGCAGAGCTTGTGTTATGGGTATTAGATGACTGATATACTTAATATAATACATTACATAGATAGATGTTTTTTTATTATACATGGCAAATACCCAGAACAACCGGAAGAAATCTTTGTAGATCGTACAAAAATTTGTCTCAAGGCGGGAATCGAGACCGCAACCACCTGCGTCGCGAGCGGACCTTCACCGCGCCACATCGGTCGTCGAAAAAGTGAAAATGTGGTGCTGCTCCACAAACGATGGCTCACCTGATAATGTGTCTTGCGTGCCCAGATACCTGCACGCTGCAAGATATGATAGCCAGTACAGATGGTGCCAATTTCTTAGCTAATTTCTGGTTCGTATCTATACAAGGTGGAAAGGATATCGACGAAAAAACTGATACCATGTGTTCTGTGCATGATCTTGAACCTCCCATCGTTGAAATTACTTCCAGAATAATGTACCTACTGAACTCATGGTACCTGTGTGTGCGTCAGTGGCACTTCTACCTTGTATAATTTGCTATTGACACGCTAAGAAGAAGAAGAAGAGATTTGTGTCTAAGACGCATACTTGACTTGATGATGCTGAGCGATTGACTGCTGCTGCTGTGAGTTGGATTCCCGCAAGGAACAAATATCTGTATGGCCTACAGGTATTTGTTACGGGTCTGGCTGTTTGTGTTTGTGAGTTTGAATGTTTGTAAACGCACCCACGATACAGGAGAAATTTCTAGAGTGGGGCAACGTAAAAAAAATAAAGAACGAAGGAATTAACACATAATAAAACCATTCAATGTTTACAAGACTAATCAACTTTATTATGTCTATTAATTAAGTACACTAATTTTTCTTCTTTGGCATGAATATTGTCAGGAAAACCACAACTGAAACAAAAAAAACAAAAAATATATATTCAATTGTGATTTCTGAGCTTCCTGTTGAGAAATTGCAAGGTTTATTGTATATATGGGTTCTTCTATAAAATGTCATGATGGCCCAGTGGTTTAGGCCTCGCCTCTTGTGCACGAGGTTGTGGGTTCAAACCTGGGCAAGTACCAATGTGAGTTTTCCAATTCATATGTACTTTCTAAGTTTATCTTGGACATCACTGACATCGGTGAAGGAAAACATCTTGGGGAAACCTGGACTTATATAATTAATATAAGTCTGAAATCGCCAACCCGTCTTGAGCAAGCTTGGTGATTAATGCTCGTGCCTTCTCTGTATGAGAAGAGGCCTTTGCCCTGCAGTGGGACAGTAATAGGCTGGTACTGGGGTTCTACGAGTACCCCATTTGATTCACTTGTACCAATTTAAATATCGTTTTGTCAATAGATTCCGGAGAGGCATCCTTCTCCCATGAGAAACGATCTATGAATACCTTACCTACCCGTCATCTACATAGCCTTTCCCAACTATACTGTATGGAAGGTAGGAATTTCGATGCACATAATCGATACCATGAGTTGGTAAATAATTCCCAGCGATGAATATTTTCGTCAGTTTTTCTTATATCTACATTTTTTTCGAAGTATTTTATAATATATTTAATTTGACAAAAACATGTTTTGTACCTAACCTAATGAAAGTTTTAATGCAAGACGGTATTAACTTTAGAATTAAAATTTTTCTTGGTTTAGATACGAGTAGTAATAAATAAATTAGAATTAGATTAGGTCGATGTTTCCCCATCTGGCTACTTTGAGAAGAACACAGAAACAAACTTAGAGATCACAGTCTCTTTTAAAGTCCATACATTATCTGCATCAGATCATGTCAGGACCATCTGTGTGTCTTTTTGTCAGCGAACTAATGAATTAATGATTTTCATAAAGAAGATTCTTCAACTATTCCCAAGAAAAGGTTTACACCCATAGTTTATTAGTAAAATATCCAGGATAGAAATTCTAACGTATTTTTAAATATCCTAAATAAAAACGTCGCTATTTCCAATCTCCCAAATTAGGAGTTTGGCTTAGAACGTCGTGATCCAATTCAGATTTATACGAAATTGGAGCCAGGGACGCCGCATCGTAGGTATTAACCAAAATGCACTCCAGCTTAGCAAGATGTGACGTAATATCGTGATTCAAAATAGCTTTTAGACGGTCCAGCTTCTAGTTACAAAATATTTTGCATGGATTACTTATCGAGTACCTACTCACAGCGAACTAGTTTCCATAATGGACAGCTGTTGGCGTTTTATCGTTATACAGGGTTAGTTTTTAATCACCATCCAAATTTTCACAGGGTGGTCTACGCATGAATATGAGCAATTTGCACTTTGGAACCAACAAAATTGTAGCTGGTCCATACATTTTGATCGAGTGGGTAACTAAAATTTCTATGAAACAATTGTTTTTTTTTTCGTGATTTCAGAGTTGTCCCCATAGTGAAAGTTGTTCATATTTATGGGTCAATCACCCGGTTAAAATTTGGATGGTGATTAAAAACTTAACCTGTATAATACAGGTTGGATACATCTACGAACTGATACCAGCATTGAAATTCTTCGTCGGCTTTTTCTTTCTTTTAAAAGTTTTTCCATAAGTTTTTTATAGTTTAAAGAGTCATGGTTTCTATCTGAAACAGTGTGATGTTTTATATGCTGATTTATCAGATTGTGCGTCGATGGTTCTTCAACACTGTATGTCACAGGATCATTTGGGACACCGTTTTATTGCAAAAATCCTAGGACTTTTGCAAATAACAAAACAGAAAAGTACGTACTAGTATAAACATTAGTGCAGCAACATGAAAAAAACTTACATGCCATCAGTGAAGCCATTGTGTAGAAGGGGATGGAGCATCCCATGGCGAGCAGAATGGGGAAGGTAACGTTACTGACTAAAGTCCCCATACGAGCCGTCAGCATCACAAATGATAACGCCAGGGCCCTAGTGAGAAAAACAGGAATCAATAAAAATACCGGTTATCAACAGTAATATAAAAATATCTAGTCAAAAAAAGTAGAAATTCAAGAAAAAAATCGAAAATCTCAGATATCTTGGAAATCTTTCAAAGTTCAGTCTTAGCATAACCATACTTTATTTAAAATTAGGAGGGGTCCTGGGTTCGATTCCCGGGTAGGGCAAAGCGTTATTAGGTTTGTCCACTTGGAATTTCTCAATTGCAGCCCGGAGTCTGGCCTTGTGCCCGATTCATGGCAATAGGCTCGCATCCTACTACATGGGACTTAAACATAACTGGCGGAAAGTGGATCTACTATAGGTACACCTCTGCCTAGCCTTTCGGGGATTACAAGCGTGAATGGAATGCAATTCAAGCGTGGAAAATAAAAGAATCACAGGGAATCGCGTATCCGCATCATTGTCAATGGGAAAAGCGCCCAGAAAGCTGGCAGCATTGCCACGTTGATTAGCAATTTTTTTCCAAAGAATCATCTTTGGAAAAAAAGGGCCAGCCGTTTGGTCACGTGAAAAGTCGATAAACGCTTCGCGATGTCTCGAAAAACTATATTTAAATATCTTTAAAGTAAAGTTTTACCTCATAGCAGTCGGAATGACATCAATCAGCACGACCTGAGCCAAGCTCTTCATAGTCTGCGTCACTGCAATATGGACTGCGAACACCGCCACCATCATGGTCTTCGAATTAGCCCATCTCAACCCCAGCAAGGATGCTGTAGACATGACACCTCCGACGAAGAGCAGGACTTTCTTCCCGACTTTGTTGACCACGACTCCACTGATGAAGAAGGGCAGAAGACAGATCAGGCCTATGATTATGCTGTTGATGTATGTCTCTGCGCCACTTATATGCTGTTAAACAGAGGAAAGGTTCATTCTGTAGCTGATGACGACATAGAAAGATTTTTTTTTAATTTAGAGGCTTTTATGACGACCTATGTGGCGCGGTGGGCGAAGGTCCGCCTGCGACGCAGGAGGTTGCGGTTTCGATTCCCGCCTTGGGACAAATGTTTGTACGATCTACAAAGATTTGTTCCGGGTGTTCTGGGTATTTGCTATGTATAATAAAAAATATGTATTTAAAGTATTGTATTCAGTATATCAGTCCTCTAGTACCCATAACACAAGCTCTGCTTAGCTTGGGGCTAGATGATGCTGTGTAGATTGTCCAGCATTATTTATTTTGTGGACTATACATATTTCATAATGTATTTATTTTTATGCACTTCAACGACTTACTCGCTATAACATACATAAACAGAATACACATACGCAAACAGTTTTAGGTATAGTGAATTCGTCACTTATAGAAGTGCACAGCACTTGCAGATTAATTAAATAACAAATTAGATACCATCACAGAATTTAAGTATTACATTTAACAGATAATTGCAAATGTGCTTTGTACCCAAAACCAGTAGGAAGTACCTACTGAAATATTTAACAAAATATAAAATAGGACTAAAATAAAAACAAACAATATAAAGACTGAGATAATTTCATTAAGTGCTAATTTCAATAACGTATCGCAATCCAAATCCAGGGATTGATCTTTGTTTGAGAGGGCGAATCAGAAGCTTTAGTTCGAGATCACAGATTGAGATTTGGATTGAGATACGCTATTGAAATCGGCTGTTAGAAATATTGATAAGTTAGTCTAAACAATAAAAATGTTGACAGCTATTTGAAACGTTGCTAACTTTTATAATAAATAAAATAAATAAATTCATTTATTCTTTGGTAAATAGCACGAGGTTGTGGGTTCAAACCTGGGCAAGTACCAATGTGAGTTTTTCAATTCATATGTACTTTCTAAGTTTATCTTGGACATCATTGACATCGGTGAAGGAAAACATCGTGAGGAAACCTGGACTTATATAATTAATATAAGTCTGAAATAGCCAACCCGTCTTGAGCAAGCGTGGTGATTAATGCTCGTGCCTTCTCTGTATGAGAAGAGGCCTTTGCCCTGCAGTGGGACAGTAATAGGCTGGTACTGGTACTGGTAAATAGCACCCATTGCCACGCACAAATGAATATAAAACATATTAAATAAAATCAGATAAAAGCCAAATAAGAGCTAATCTAATTAAGCAAATTAAAATAAAATGAAACAAATACCAATTAAATCAAAATGTAAACGAACAAAATTACATTCAATGAAACGTAAATACATCAAATATAATCAAATCCATTCAATATTCAAATTCAATTTATTTCAGTTAACAACAAGTTTAATGCACAACTAGTTTTACTAATACATACTCGTGTCTGACTTCCTGACACTAACAAAAGATTTTTTTTTTTTCAGCCAGGACGACATGCATACCTAGGTTATATTAAATAAGGGAAAATCTTTGGATTGATAAATGAACTGACGTTAACGCTAAGCCGGACTCACATGAATAGTTGCCATCTCTGACGTCATTTATGAGGTCTATAAAAATGATCAGTGATCAATCCTCTTTTGGACATCAAACGAAGATGTTATTATAACAATCACGCTTATGACATTGAACATAGAAAATAAATAAAATGATATTTATTTCTGTAACTAGATCTTTTCCAGTCAGTATTTTAAGAAGTAAATGGAGTCGGTATTTTCAAATTAACTGTTTCCTGAGAAAAAAATCCGAAGAAAACTCGGAGGTCGTGATCTTTTTAAATTCAAACATTATCTTATACCTACTTGCTACATCCAAGACACGGCCACGCTTTGCTGGGGCTGACTTTGGTTTTTCTAACTCATTTAACCGCGTAAAACGCTTGAAATTTCCCGTTCCTATGGGAACTGCGGAATACAAAGTATGTAAAACTCTTGCGTAAAAGTGCAATAAAGAAACAAAATTTCAAGTCAATCCATCGACTAATTTTCTGAATATTGCGACCACAAAACTACGAATGCTGCATTTAATAAATAACGTTTAAGGTATTATGTGTAAACAAAGATACGAATATGAATAATATCTGGACTTAAAAGTCTAAAGATGTAGAACCAAGTCTGCAAAAGTCTTCTAAAGAAAGAGCAGCTTTGAGTCAAATTAGATTGACGCCATTACAAGCAATTTATTTTATCGCTACACTACCCTATGACAGTTAAAATTGATATTAATAAAGGTAGTGGTAAAAATAATGGGCGCCATTGTGGTTTTAGAACCAAGACCGCAACGCTAAGGGTAGTGTGTAGTTCCGAACTAAACCGCGACGAATTATTGTGGGGAAGCGATTAGTGGAGGCACATTACCCTAAATTGGATGGGTGGGCTTTAAACTTACGTATCACTTTGTTAATTAAAGATGTACAGCAAAAACTTACTATGAGGAACAAAGTAAGTATTACGTGACCCAAAATAAATAAAATAAATAAATAATGCCGGACAATCCACACAGCATCACCTAGCCCCAAGCTAAGCAGAGCTTGTGTTATGGGTACTAGATGACTGATATACTTAATACAATACATTACATAGATATATATTTTTTTTTTATTATACATAGCAAATACCCAGAACACCCGAAATACTAAGTGATTCAGGACTAATAGAAACGATGGTAGGTGATAATTATGATTATGTGATGCGAAGGAATGAGGACCATGTTATGAGGCAAGTTTTGAGTATGAATGTGCAGGGTTACATAAGTAGAGGAAGACCAAAGAAAAGATGGATGGATTGTGTGAAAGATGATATGGCAAGAATAGAGGTGACCCTTGAGATGACGGCAAATAGAGATGTATGGAAGAAGAAAACATGCTGCGCCGACCCCAAATAAATTGGGATAAGGGCAGGAGGATGAAGAAACGATGGTAGGTGATTAAATAAAGTACAATCTAATACTGGTGAACATGTCTTGTGTTCGAATTCCGGATTGGTCAAAGAGTTATTGGGTATTTCCATCTAGGATAGGATCAGTAGCTGCCTGGAGACTAGATGGGTATACGAGTACTATAGGTGCATACATAACTGTCTTAGTACAGAAATGTTTTAGCACTTTTTATTTTTGGGCTTCAAATGCAGAAATCATTTTGCTACGTCATGTACATCATATTCTGCGTTTGCAATCGAGCTTACAAAATTGTAAACAAATATGTTTATCATATATTATTAGAAACATAGCTTTAACACCTTCACGTAAAGTTCAGTTTGCCATAAAACTTCAATAATTTTATGACTTTTTGAATAGTAGAAACTAGTAATTATGGAATTGAATTTCTTTACACCAGCATAAAGTTAATATTTGATTAGGTGGCAATAATATCAATTGGTAATATGGAAATAAATATGGAACACTTCCGTTTTTCTCATTCCATGATGTCCAAGTTAAAGTTTTTAAAATATTTGCTAAGCTTTAATTTTTAGCATATTTTTTTAGCCCGATGATGTAAAGAGGCCAGCACATCAAGCTACCCCAATATGTCAAATTTCTTTGATATTTTTTCAACTTTATTACAAAAGAAAGGTTCATATTCAATTGGGAGAATTTGACAGTTTGGGGGTAGCTTGATGTGTTTGTACCTACACAGTTAGTGGCAGATAAGTTATATTCTTTTCACACTCCCACTTAACTTCAAAAGCCCTCTAAGTTACGAGGCGGTTTTGAAATTGAGAACCACACAGCCCTCTCCCTTACATAACAAATCTAAAACAGTTTGTTTGTTACCCAATTTCACGAAAACGCTCCGGCCGATTTCAGTGAAACATTATACAGAGATAAATCATGGCGGGGACTAAGTAGGATATTTTTCCCCGGAACTCAATTTGGGTCTCGGGTGGCCCCCATCATCGATTTCAAAGTGGGCAAACTGCAGGCCGAAGTTTCCACAATCATATATCACTGTCTTCATATTCGCTGGAGATAACTTAGTTAGTTTCAAGCTGTTTCAAAAGATATGGAGACCTGGGTTTTTTACTTTTTACCGATAGTTGGCGAAGTAGTTTGACTTTAGTATAACTCTGTTCGAGTTTTGAATTCCATTTTTTGCCAACCATATCCGGTAAGAAGACGTAACAGTAAGACGGGGTGAATAGAAAAACATACTGTGTTGTCTATTCACCCCATCTTGTCAAAACAAAAATTTAAGTAAGATTTTTACGTTTTCTTTTGTTACTCAAAAATTGTTATTTTAATTCAGTAAATAAATAGAGTTCTTTGAAGATGGTGCTATTGCAACAAAGTATAGTAATCGTAAAAATGTCATGATGGCAAGGTGGTTTAGGCCTCGCCCATTGAGCACGAGGCTGTGGGTTCAAACCTGGGCAAGTAGCAATGTGAGTTTTTCAATTCATATGTACTTTCTAAGTTTATCTTGGACATCACTGACATCGGTGAAGGAAAACATCGTAAGGAAACCTGGACTTATATAATTAAAGATTAATATAAGTCTGAAATCGCCAACCCGTCTTGAGCAAGCGTGGTGATTAATGCTCGTGCCTTCTCCGTATGAGAAGAGGCATTTGCCCTGCAGTGGGACAGTAATAGGCTGGTACTTTACTTTTTTATAGTACTCGTGACAGTAAGTAACGTCAAAATCTCCTTTAAACTTTTGTTCCATTTCACTATTTCTTTTCTTATCGCTTCCTTTTACCTGCTTACGAACTAAAGGCAGCAACCCGAGCACGGTCAACCACACATAGTTGGTAACACTTACACTAGGATAATCGACCTTAAAGCTAGGACACAAAGGTGCTGTCTATATCAAATTATTACTACTGATGTCCAGTCGTATATACGAACCATTTTAACCTTTGGCTTTTTTCAGTACTTGATATTATTAAAGATGGCTCTACAGTAAGTGTCTCAAGCGCCCTTCAACAAAACAATTTAAATATAAACGTCTTGAACTTGTATAGCTGTCTAGTGACCGCAAGCCCTACTGTTCACCGTGAGGTTCGATGCCCTGGTCAGGCTATTGTAGTGATATTGGGTTATTCCATCGGGAATTTTCCAGTAGCAGCCTGGAGTCTGGATTCATGCCCAGTGAATAGGCTCGCACCTATTACAATAGACTCAAAACATAACTGGAGTACTAACAACTGGACACTAATAATAAAATAATGTGACATACAGTAATAATTTTGTTTGATAAGAAACTGTAAATTTGACTAGGTGTGTATAATATTTTAATCTATTTAATTTTTAATAACTATGACATGAATTATAATTCTTCTGACATTTAATATTTAAATCCTTTGACATTTTTAGTAATTATTCTGAATGTTTTATTATTAGCTTTGTTCTGGTGTATGATAAATTTGTAAGATTATATCAGAACTATGTAATTTGATTTGAAAAACTAAATTCCCGGCTATCGAACATAAATATTTGCACACCTAATTAGGTAATGATACAGTGCACTTTATACCTATTTGCAACATCTTTTTTTCAACCTGTATTCTGCAAATAAATAATTTGATTTGATTTGATTTGATTTAACCTTTCGGATATTGTCGGCTTGCCGTTATACTATTTATACTCAAATGATAAAAAAAATCTCTTAATCATTTTATAAATAAAATTCCACTTACCGGAACACAAACACCTGTTGTCGCGTTTGAAGCACTCTTTATTTTCAAACTCCCTGTATATGAATCCAATAGGTCACATAGATTTTGATTTCCATCAAAATTGTAATGCTCTACTATTGTAGATAATTGTGGGAACCAGAGCCTCATAACGTTGTGTCTGAAAAAAAAAACTAAAACTCCTTTATCTGTTCTGTTTTATCTAGTAATTTTGTATGGAAATTGACGCTACAATTGCGAACACTCCATTCTGTACCTTGTGTTTAGAGTTATAAAGTTGTTTTTTGTTTTGCAATTTGAATGTCAAATGTTTCATACAAATTAAACTTGGGTTTTAAGCAGAATATCAGTAGGTAAATCTATATGCCTACAACGTTTGTGGTTTAATAGTTCGATACCTATCAGAATGTCGGTATTGGGTAGGATTTTTACAGCCTTAAACGTTTCGACGAAGGCTTAGACGAAAAAAATAACGGGGTCGACGTCAAATGGGTTGAATCAGGCGAAATAACCCTTTGAGTCTGGCGAAACGCTGAAGTGAGAATAAAAAAGAAGACCACGTGAAAACGGGGTTAATACCCTCATACCGGGACTAATAATACCATGTGAATCTACGTTTAAATGAAATTTTGCAGTAAGAGATTACGATTTCATAAAAAAAAGCATTTAAATAAGTGAACTTATGTTTCGATTATGACGGCACAGTTTGCGCGGTGGCTGAGTATTCGGCTGCAGAGCTGCGTGTCGTGGGTTCGATTCCATGAACAAATATTTGTATTACGGCCTACAGGTAGTTATTCCGGGTCTGGATGGTTGTGTATGTGAGTTTAAATATTTATAAACGCACTACACGATACAGGAGAATTTCCTAGTGTTGGACAACGTTTTTTTTTTTAAAGAAAAGAAGTTAGTTTTATAGTTTCTCGAAATCAACCAAATTCGTCGCTAGTCTGTTTGTATTTATAAAACCTTTATAGGCACATAAATGATGGCATAATATTACGATGTTATTGTAAAATCTTTATCCAATTCCCCATCCACCCATCCATATTTCCCTTTACCGCCCTTGGGACTTAACAAAATCAAAGGGTGTCATAATCCCATGAATTTAAAACAATATGATTTAGCATACCAATTTGGATCCCTACCTTTTCAATCATTCTCTGTGTTATGGCAAGCTCACAATCTAAAATTAAACGATGAATTTAAATAAAAATAAATTATAGGTAACAAATGGTCACTAATACTATAGGCATTGAAATTTTAATGGTTGCTTTCCCGCAACAGTTTTGTCTTGTTAGGAAGATCGATTCATAACTTATTTATTTTGAGACTCCAAAATGGCGCATTGACTATAATAAAATCAACGAAACTCGTGAACGACTTCGAACTAATAGTAATGCCGCACAAACATCATTTTTATTTTTTAAGTTTGAATTTACGTTTCCATAGTGTTGCTGAGACCAAATGGCCTAGGGAAAATATCCATTAAAATTGGACGCTGTTTACAGGTATGCACATTTAGCCCGAAAGTCTGACAATCAGTCTAGATAAGGGGTATTGTGTTACCCAGAAACTATGTTGTATAGGTTAGATAGGCAGTCACTCCATGTAAAATACTGGTAGTCAGCTGTGTCTGGAGAGACTGGAACCCGACCCTAGCACAGTTGTGAAAAGACGCGGCAGATGATGATGATGATGATGATGAAGATAAAGATGACGATGATGATGATGAAAAAATAGATGTATACATACGTTCCCAAAGTAATGAATTGGTTTAAACCAATTAAAACTAAGTAGCCAAGATATGGTCTACCTAATAACGGCTTCATGTTCCTAAGACCACCCATGATTTTGTCTCGAAACTTCACTTTACGGTCACCATCGTCAGCTTTTTGAGAGTCTACTTCCTTGATTTCCTTTTCAAATATGCCTGGGTACTAGAAAATAAATAGTACATATATATATAATTAAATTTATGGTACAGCATTGTCCAAAAACTGATATAACAAAGGAATGTGTGAAAGCGATGCTTCACGGACTTTCCATAACAAAATAACTGTGTTGCCAGCTTCAATTGTTGAATAAGGAATAGGAAGCTGTTTTCTGGTATTCCCAGATCAGACAAAACATCAAAAATTCTGATAAAAAATGCAATATTCTCACCGGAAATGTGTCGGCAGGTTTTCCACTGTTCTCGGTATAAACCTGGATCAAAATATTTTTTGCTTCAACGTATCTTTTCTGTGTCACTAAGTATTTGGGACTTTCTGGCAATAATAAGTAAAGCATGAAAGCAGTCAGTGACCAAAGAGACATGGCGAGGAGGTAGAAGTTCCAGACGTTAAGAACTGAAAGAGAAAAAGGAAGTAAGGAACAGCCTGTGCAATGTGCTCGTACCCTACCAATGAAGATGTCAATTTTGTTTGTAGAGAATACATATAAAAAAAATACGTATCAATCTTTTTATCTTCAAGAAGCCAGATGTGTATATATTTATACTGATTGTGGAACATTAAAAACAATTGAAGACCTGCTTCACTTCTTTCACAGGTAGATGATTTCATAAAATTATTATTATTTTTTTTTTTTTTTTTGTTTGTTGTGGGCGCACAGGTGGTACACTTCTGCCCAACCCTTTTGGGAATATAGGTGTGATGTTATGTGTTATGACTTCATAAAAAAAATGAATACGATGGATAGTGCTTATCCACATACGTATGTATATATGTAGTACAAACTAAATTCTACAATGACCTTAGCAATTCCACACAAAATGAGTCAACAATCATAACATCACGCCTGTATTCCCCAAGGGGTTGGGCAGAGATGTACCTTTACAACATTAATATTTCGCCAGATATATTTAAGTCCCATATACCTAATAGGGGCGAGCCTATTCCCATCAACCGGCCACATAACCATTTTAATAAAAAAATAAAAGATGATAACACCATCTTACTCACCAAAACGCCCATCGAAGTAGCTGACCTTCCAATCTTGTATAAGTATGCCCCAAGCCATAGCGGGGGATAAGATCTGCGCAAGAGCACTATATGACGATTGACATAACATAACGCGATCTCTCACTGAGGTGTGGCAGAACTCTGACGTTAAAGATGATATAGCTGTTAGAGATGTTGCGAATCTAAAAATAAAGGAAGAAAATCATTATTTCAGATGTCGTACAGACGCCAACATATAAAGCTTGCTTAAATTTTCCCAATTGAACAAGAACCTTGTTGTTTTGTAGTAAAATTAAAAAGCTATCAAAGATATTTGACAGATTGGGGTAGTTTGATGTGCTGGTCTTTGTACAATTTGACGACACGGTTGGCGCGGTGGTTGAGCCATCGGCTGCTGCGCCGCGTGTTGTGGGTTCGATCCCCACACGGAACAAATATTTGTATGGCCTACAGGTAGTTGTTCCGGGTCTGGCTGTTTGTGTATGTGAGTTTAAATGTTTGTAAACGCACCCACGATACAGGAGAAATTCCTAGTGTGGGGCAACGTTTTTAAATTAAGAAAAAAAAAAAAGAAAAAAAAGAAATTAGGATATGAAGAGTGGGCATTTTGGGGGACTTTTGTAAACGTTTTGACGTTCAAAAAGTGCTGATTTTCAGCCTAATTTGAATACATGAACTTTGATTTTGATTAGAACTGATCAAATCGGAATAATTGAAAAATACTAATAATATTATTGTATATCTGTCTGTCTATCTGTTTGTTTGAGGTTATCTTCGACACGGATGAACTGATTTTTATTGGACTTTGACTGGCATCTATAGTTAATGTTATAAGAAGTAAAGCTATTTTTCGCACTAAATCAAATAATCCGTTGAATTTTCTTCAATTCCACGCAGATGGAATCGCGGGCAACAGATAGTTATCTAAATATAATTAGAAGCATTAACTCTCGGCTTATTAGCAACCGACTACATATGCAGTTTCATTAGTTTTGTTTTATTTCCTGTGTTCATTAGCTTCGTGGTTATATAATGAAATGACTAATTTTGTTATTAATCAGCTGTGTTATTCTCTTTCTTGATTTATTACTATCTCTGTCTATATGTCATCATCATCTGCCTAGCCTTTTCCCAACTATGACGACACGGTCGGCGCACTGGTTGAGCCATCGGCTGCTGCGCCGCGTGTTGTGGGTTCGATCCCCGCTCGGAACAATTTTTTTTTTTTTTTTTTTTAAAACATTGCCCCACACTAGGAATTTCTCCTGTATCGTGGGTGCATTTACAAACATTTAAACTCACATACACAAACAACCAGACCCGGAACAACTATCTGTAGGCCATACAAAATGTTTGTTCCGTGCGGGGATCGAACCCGCGACACGCAGCGCAACAGCCAATCGCTTAACTACTACGCCAACCGTGTCGTCAAAATTTGTATGACCTACAGGTAGTTGTTCCGGGTCTGGCTGTTTGTGTATGAAAGTTTAAATGTTTGTAAACGCACCCACGATACAGGAGAAATTCCTAGTGTGGGGCATCGTTTTAAAAAAAAAAAAACTATGTTGGGGTCAGCTTCCAGTCTAACTGGTCGCAGCTAAATACCAGTATTTTACATGGACCGACTGCCTATCTGACCTCCACAACCCAGTTACTAGGCAACACGAAACCTTTAGTAAGACTGGTTGTTAGACTTTCTGGTTTCTGACGACCCGTAACGTCTGTCTAAGATCTACAAATGACAGCCGGGACCAATGGCTTAGCTCGAGACATAGAGGAGTCTCGATATGTTACGAACGGTCACCCATTCAAAGAATGACCTCGGCAAGCGTAGCTTAACCTTTGATCAACCCGTGTGGCTGTTTTTATTTAGCCACGAGCTTCTTTATTCTATATCTCTGTCTCATCATCATCATCCTCCTGTCGTATCCCAATTTATTTGGGGTTGGCGCAGAATGTTTTCTTCTTCCACACATCTCTATTTGACGTCATCTCAAGAGTTACCTCTTTTATAGCCATGTCATCTTTCACACAATCCATCTATATTTCTTTGGTCTCTATTCTTGTAACCCTAAACATTCATACTCAAAATATATCCTATATCTCTGTTAATATGTATAAATTGAATATTACGTTCATTGTATAGTAGAAGTGTCAATACTTCTACATCATTTAAGAAAGAGTAGGTACATTTTTTTACAAGGAAAGCTTTTCCTAATGCTTCATTAAAAATTGATTGATTGATTTTGTCATCTTCTATTTGTAAATCTACCGTCTAGGGTACTTAATCAAAGTGGTCCTCTTTGAAAGATTTTTCTAAGGATCCCGAAATTAATTCAAGTGCACTTCGTAGCCTTTGCCGATACCATCTTACGATTCGAAAGATAGCTTTGTTATTTTAAGAGAAAGATGGCAAACAGTTCAGATGAAGAGGTACTGTGAAAATATATTCAATGCCAAGTGGAAATCATTGTTATTATAATAATAATAATCGGTACCTGTACTAAACCAATCCAGAAGGTATCTACAGAATAAGAACTATTAATATGTACTCACAATATTCATAGTTTCATTTCCATAATTAATATGATTTTTAATATAATATAATAAAACTATAAATTGTATCTTAATATACGTATAAATTGCTTTTATTATTTAATATAAATAATCATGGCAGACGGCCGAAATGTATTGAATTCAACTATTTCATGTTAATGATTCTGATTTGTATAGTGATGAACATCTGACGACACGGTTGGCGCGGTGGTTGAGCCATCGGCTGCTGCGCCGCGTGTTGTGGGTTCGATCCCCACACGGAACAAATATTTGTATGGCCTACAGGTAGTTGTTCCGGGTCTGGCTGTTTGTGTATGTGAGTTTAAATGTTTGTAAACGCACCCACGATACAGGAGAAATTCCTAGTGTGGGGCAACGTTTTTAAAAAAAAAAAAAAAAAAAAAAAAACATCATAAAAGCCAATATCAGCTGGCTCATCATATGTATAGAATAACCCAGGCAGAGCAACCACCCCTTACAATTACAAATAATTTATTTGCATAACACAGGTTCCGATGATGTGACAAAAAGTTCATAAGGTACACTGCATTATTAAAAAAAAACAATAATGCTGGACAATCCACACAGCATCCTTTGGCCCTAAGCTAAGCAGAGCTTGTGTTATGGATACTAGATGACTAATATACTTAATACAATACATAACATAAATAGATATTTTTGACTATACATATGAAATACCCAGATCACCCGGAACATCTTTGTAGAACGTACGTACATTTGTCCCAGGGCGGGGATCGAACCCGCAACCTCCTGCGTCGCAGACGGACCACATCGGTCGTCATTATAACCATGTCAGCTGTGCAAATATATTACGAACATTATGAGTATGTATGAGATTATAATTGTTTATATTTTGACTTTGTTACTATGAACCTATGTTGTATCTTTTTTTGAGAGAAACAAATAAATTTATTAGGTATTATATTCAGTATTTATTAAATTACAACGTCATTCAGAATATAGATGGTCATATTCATAACACATTCTATAATTGTCCCAAAATATCAATCAGAGAACAGATTGACCACAATTAATCAAAAATAGTATAAGCACGAACGATTGAAAAACAAAATATAATGGGAACATATGTATAAACTTAACAGTATATTTCACCCACCTGGTCTAGCCTCCAGTCCACTAAACACTCACTAAATGTTACAACCAGAATTGGAGAAAACCAATATATCACATCTAGATGTAATAGAGGACGATAGCCCAAGCCAAGGTAATAATGCTGTCAGTGTTTTGGGCACGCGACCAACATGCAGTCGAGTGTACCGTACAAATACTGTATTATTTACAGTTTTGGATGCTTCCAGCTATAGCAATATTGTATTGGAAGTTTAGCTTAGAATAATAGATGTGTCTGGTGGAGCGGTAAGTTTGCATAAGTCTTGATATGACAGGATTAGTAATACTCAAAGTGCAGTGTGTGAATGTCATGATGGCCCAGTGGTTTAGGCCTCTTGTGCACAAGGTTGCGGTTTCAAACCTGGGCCAGTACCAATGTGAGTTTTCCAATTCATATATACTTTCTAAGTTTATCTTGGACATCACTTACATCGGTGAAGGAAATCATCGTGAGGAAACCTGGACTTATATAATTAATATAAGTCTGAAATCGCCAACTCGTGCCTTCTCTGTATGAGAAGACGACTTTGCCCTGCAGTGGGACAGTTATAGGCTGGTATTATTATTATTTATTATAAAGTGCACACCGGCTAGTTCGATGTTTGATGCAGCTTTGCCCCTAATTAACCAAAGTGCCGCTGGCCCAATTAGCAATTTTAATTACTAAGGCAACTACGAATTCTCGCAAAAAATCACGTATATCTCAGGAGTTTTGTAAAAACAACGAAAGCTGCGCTATTCAAAAATTTTCATTCCCAGCGCATGGAAGTTTTAATTTGAAACAGTACACAAATCTAGTAATTTTTCTACCAGCACGAACAACACTGCTTGGAAATGATATTTCTTATCATTCATTTATATTTTTTTCTTTAAACTTGTGGCTAGTGGGTTGTTAAATAAACTTTCCACTTAAAAATCCAGTTTTAAAAACAAAGTGGGAATGAAAGAATAATACCGAGTCGACGGCTTATCGCAACGGTCTGGTGGATACGTCAGAGAGGGGAGTTATTATGGCTCCTGGGGTGACAAGTACGCAGCCTCATTTTATCTTCACGCTCCTTTAAACTTAAGGGTTCAGCAGAGACTTGTAACGTGGATGAACGAGTTAATCCCGTTAATTGCGTTTTTGGGGTAAACAAATTAACAATTTAACTGATTAACTGGGAGGTGGGTTAGATAAAAGACCTTTGCTCATCAGTCGGACAGTTACAGCTTCAATTATTAATAAAACTGATTATTTCGAGGAGGGTTAAACATTCTCCTCTTTATAATAATGTAATCTATCTATGTATGTATACAAATGAATCCCTATTTTCCTTGGACATGGCATCACGCGTGAACGGTTGGACCAATTTCGCTAATCCTTTTAGTACTGAGTTTCTTACTGTATGGATAAGGTTCTTACGGAAAGAAAAAATAGAGAGAAAAAAAATCAGAAGATTGTTAAATTTCAGAAAACTTCAATTATTTTAAATTTGCGTATTTGACAGTTCGCGCCATTGACAGGACGACGTCTGTCAGTACAGCTAGTTTTAATATACTTTCCACAGATGGAGTTACTTGAGAGTAACTGTGTAACATCCTAATTGTGTCTTTTTTGTTTCAGGTACGTTGGTGCTTCTTAATGGCTATAATTTATACTTTAAATCATGAAACAGGAATCTCTCACCATCGAAATTGTACATGGATCAATATATTACTTTTGGAAACGACGTAAGTTCAACCTCTTATTAATAATGCGTTTTAAACCTTAAGCAAATAAAAATAAAGTGCACAATAATAGTTAACTCACAGAATACCTTCGCAGAGCTTAGCTGCAGCCAACATCTCGTAGGTCTGACTAGAAGCAGAAAATAATGTGCATAGAAATATGCCTCCAAAGCCGATCCTCAGGAAATATATCCTTCCAAATGTGTCTATCAAAAAACCGGCTATTATTGTTGAGATGAACATACCTGAAAAAGACATTATATTTTAGAATTCTAGTTTTAGTCACGTTGAGAGGATAAATGAAAGAGTACTAACAAAAGGTAGATGTGGTAAATATAGAAGCGGAACCGCCAGGGAGGGGCGACCTTATTGGTGATGTTCTTCAAAAAGGTCAAGTGCGTAGTACTCGCAGCCAGCGTGCGTGTATGACCAGTTTTATGAACGTAAACTAAGCAAAAGGAGTATGTTAAGATTGGTGTTTTGTAGTTTCTGCCTACCCCTGACTCTTGAGAACGATTTTGTCGAATGAATCGAATAATTTTAAAATTGAAAAGTTTTGGTTAAAATTGTATGTATTAACTCAATCAAAACATAAATCTAATTTACAAAAAAAAAATGTACCTTTAGGGCATCGAAAAATTCATCCACATCTCTGTCAACGGAAAAAGTGCCTAAAAGGCTGGCAGCATTGCCACGTCGAATGGCAGTGCTGATTATTTGGCCTAAAAAGGCCGTCCCTCTGGTTACGTGAAAAGTCGAACAAATACTTCGCGATGTCCCGAAAAGCTAAATGGGCACACGGACCCCATGGCCCTGTCTCAACCCCAAACGGCGCAGTGGCTGAGCGATCGGAAAATATTTGTATGGCCTATAAGTAGTTGTTCCGGGTCTAGCTGTTTATGTATGTAAGTTGTAACGCAGCCACTGTACAGGAGGATATCTTGTATGGGACAACGTTATAAAGAAAAGAAAGAAGAAAAAAGATAGAATCTAAGTCACTTACCAAAAAAGGGCATGGCAGTCAAGAGTCCCTTCTGTTTCAGATTCATTTTGAGATCGCACTCAGCGATCGGTAATAAGTACGACGTGGTATTAGTAACCAGAATACTGGCAATACAACCGAAGAATGAGACGAACAGCAATTTTACGTGAAACCGCCCGAATTTACATACTTCATAGGCTTTATTGATTTCTTGCATAGGAGTTATTGGCTCTGTAAAAAAAATTTGGGTGTAAACTTAGTATACGGACGATAGCTTAACGTGACGTCATAAAAAAAACATTGATGAAAGGATTGCATACTTTTATATTGATACTTTTATGAATAAAATTAAAATAAATAAATAATGCTGGACAATCCACACAGCATCATCTAGCCCCAAGCTAAGCAGAGCTTGTGTTATGGGTACTAGATGACTGATATACTTAATACAATACATTACAATACAATAGATGTATATTTTTTACTATACATAGCAAATACCCAGAATACTCGGAACAAAAGTTTATAGATCGTACAAACATCGCACAAATTGAATCATTTTTATTGAATTATCACTATTTTGTATGGATATAAAGGAGTGAAATGAAATCCACAATTTAATTGATAAATTTACTTTTATTTGCACTCATAAATTCAAATATGTTATATTTTAACTATAACTCGGGGTTCGATTCCCGCACGGAACAAATATTTGTATGGCCTACAGGTAGTTGTTCCGGGTCTGGCTGTTTGTGTATGTGACTTTGTATGGTTGTAAACGCACCCACGATACAGGAGAAATTCCTAGTGTGGGGCAACTTTTTTTTTGTATTAACTTTTGTACATGTTTGCTATTTAACTTCTTCTAATCTGTGTTAGATGCGGCGCAAGCGCACAATGAGCGTAACGGGACAATAAGTCATCTTTCTTCGTGCATGCAGCCGGCGTTCATCGATTTATTACACGTGGTCACGTCAATAAGTTAAACATAATAATTAGTTCTGCTTTATTTCACTAAATAAGATCTGTCAGTGTAGTTCACGATAATTCAAAATGTATTCACAATAAATGTCGACTAAAATTGGTCTTGACTGCCTGGTTATGTGGTCGCAAACGCGTCCGCTAAGCATAAAGTCCTGGGTTAAGTAATGCGTACTAGCTACTTTGTAGGTAGTCTGAGATAACGCTTCCGTAAATGTCAATAGCACTTTCGATCCTCCAGTAACGAATAAATGTATCATGTGCAATCTCAGACGGGATCTATCATCAAAATCAACTATCGCAATCCTGATTTTATGGATAAGCTGTGCCTGCGACTATAATACGACTATAACGACTTAACAAAACATGGGTTTTCATTTGTGTGCGAAACCCTAATGGAGATAAAGCCTGGGTAAAAAAAATGAATTATATTTAGTCCGTCAGTAAGATAATAAAAAAATATTAGACACGTATTTTTGTTTTATCAAATTATTCACATCTCATCTTCTACATCACATTTGGGTATAAAATCTACTTACGTGTGACGTCACGGTACATTTTAACTCAATGTACTGACGTAATTATTTGATTACGTAAGGCCATTCAAATATTTGTTCCGCGCGAGAATCGAACCCACGACACGCGGCGCAGCAGTCGATCGCTCAGCCACTGCGCCAACCGAATTGGACATGCTCAATTTTTACCGCCGCAAGCACTATATTTCTTGGGTATGTTATAGAACCAATCAATTAAGGTTACACAGTTAAATCGTAAATTAAATGCGGAAAACCGCCGACTCTCGAAATAAGAGTCGATAAGTCTCAGTTCGAGAGTATGTTATTGTTTACAATTCATAATCATTATAAGTATATGCAGCTGCTGTACAATCATTTTAAAATTGAACAGTTCTACCAATATTTATTTCTTTATACAGAGGCCAGCACATCAAGCTACCCCAACCTGTCAAATTTCTTTAGAAAAAAGGCCGAAAGTCCGCCTGCGAAGCAGGAGGTTGCGGGTTCGATTCCCGCCGTAGGACAAATGTTTGTACGATCTACAAAGATTTGTTCCGGGTATTCTGGGTATTTGCTATGTATAATAAAAAAATATCTATCTATGTAATGTATTGTTTTAAGTATATCAGTCATCTAGTACCCATAACACAAGCTCTGCTTAGCTTGGGGCTAGATGATGCTGTGTGGATTGTCCAGCATTATTTATTTATTTTATTTTATTCTTTGGTACTTTTCCAACTTTTTATGTTAGAATAATATTCATGTTTAATCTGAATGGCCACGTTTGAAAGCAACTTGCAATAACTAAACCAATAAGTCAGCATTACATAAAAATCACATACCAAAGAAGAAGAATCACTCATATTTTTCCACATAAAAGATAAACATTGTACGTATTTATAAGCTTGGGTGACGCCACTAGCCAAAGCTGGGTCCATAATAACGTGATGTTGAACTAAATTTTATATAAGATTCGACCTTACATACGGGACAGCGTGTACCAAAGTAGAGATTATGATGACCGATGGTCCACCCAGTTCATCCGTAAAATGCTTTATCATTATAATATGTCCTGTTTTAATAAATGGGATATATTATGTATAAATATTGAATATCTTCGCCCTTATTTTTAAATTAATTGTACATTGCGAAGATGTATTTGTCGAGTAATAGACTGCGTTAGATAATTTGTGTTTGTTATATGATAATACGTGATATTGTGTGATGTTTGTATTTAGAATAGACTACAATACAATATCTAATTTCTCTTGTACAGATACCAGCACATAAAGCTATCCCAAACTATCAAATTTTCTTAATTGAACACACCTTATTCTTTTGTAATAAAGTTGTTAAAATTTCAAAGAAATTTGTCAGATTTGGGTACCTTGATGTGCATCTGTACACCATAAAAACTTGCACATTAATAACGAACCTAATTATTAAAGATCCAATCTTTAAACCCTATGACCAAACTAGATTACGTTCCACTGGCCCGGCAAGAACCACAAAGTGTATGAACGACCCATCTTGCAATCGGCCTTCAATCTCGGAGGGGAGAGTATGTAGCGCCCTCTATACAGCCACATACGAACTAAATTGACGTGTCTTAGATCTCAATATTAAAAGTCATCGTTGCGAAATAACATGAGTATGCACCTATGTACAAGAACCCGACGACAACCGTCGGGCAGTAGCCCACCAGACAACACCCGTCTGGCCGGTGGATCTTCCCTGTTCAATGGAGGATGAAGAACTTTATACCCTGTTACTCATACCCTTAAAGATGAAAAAAAACTCGAGGTTTTAGTACTACAATTCCATCATAATTAAGTTTTTGTATCGATGCGAGTAACCTCTGTAAGCGTGAACGCACACAAGGCATTTAACAAAAAGTATTATCAGAAAAATAAAGTTACTTGCGCGTGCGCATATAAAGCATCAACGTAGAGATTTGTCGGAGTAATTTCGTTGTCTTGTCTGGAGAAGCGCGCCAGTGTACGCGAGTAACAAATAATAAATAAAACTAGCTATCGCCCGCGACTTTGTCCGTGTGAATATCGGTTTTCATGGATGCAGACAAATTCAATGGATTAAAAACTATCCTATGACCTTCCCCAGGATATAATATATCTCTATATGTTTAAATTACTACCTATGTTAAAATTATTATTATGTTGCTGTACTCTAACCGGGTCTCATGTTGGAACTTACCTACTTTTAACACCTAAATGTACACATGAAATAAAGAGATACGATTTGATTTGATTTGATTTGAATTTCATTACAATCCGATCAACCATGTTGTGAGGAAAGTTTTGAGTATGAATGTAGAGGGTTACAAGAGTAGAGGGAGACGATGGATGGATTGTGTGAAAGATGATACGGCTAAGAAGGAGGTGACTTCTGAGATGACGGCAAATAGAGATGTATGGAAGAAGACATGCTGCGCCGACCAAAAATAAATTGGGATAAGGCCAAGAGGATGATGATGATGATGATGATACAATCCGATCAACCGTTTTGTTGTGAAAAGTTTACAAACAAACAAACAAACAGTGCTACTTTCGCATTTATAATATGGATAAGGCGTTTATTAAAAAAATTAAAAGACTACGCACCAGTTTTATCCACTACATGAAAATGTAGGTCAGGCATCTTTGTTTCAGTAATATTTATTTAAAAAAAACAAACTATAAAATTACGATTACTAGTACTTAAAGTACTTACATAATCATTACAGTTAGTTTCAGTATTTATATGGTACTGAGAATATTGCGTCACAGAGTCTGATTTTGATGCCTTGATGAATGATTTATTACCAGTCTACTTTGAGCTTTCATCTCCGTCAAGAGAATTCACCTGAGAGCTCGTGTTATACTGGCTTACAAGATTGCGGTATCTCTGTGCAAATTTATGATAAAATTGTGTCATAGCTTCCTGCTATCATTTCTATTTTGATATGATATGTCTAGTTTTATTTATAATCTTGTATGCTATTTGATAAGCAATCACACGTTACGTTGGTAGCTTGAACCAATAAATTATTTTGTTAGTTTATGAGTAATGTTAGCGTAAACACATACAGATGTTGTGTCGTAGTTAGGATCGAGATGCTGTTTAAAAACTAACAGTGAACTGAAAGTAGTTTCTTCAAGCCTATCAGACAGACGTGTTGCTGGAGAGTTTGTTCCGCTACTTCTTCTTCCCAGCAACACTAGGAAGTGGTGAAGGGTGGGCGTTTTAGACTTTTAGACTTGACTTTTAGACGCGTTTTAGACTGTCCGTTTGTTAACATTTTGACGGTCAAAAAGTGCTGATTCTCAACCTAATTTGAATAAATGAATTTTGATTTTGGATTTGATTAATTCGGCAGCTATTGGCTTAAAAAAACACTACATAATCTTAGCTTGAATTATTTCATCATCTTTCTGTAACATGTAAGTAAAGGAATGCATGGCATTTAATGAAAGTAAGTATTAACCACTAAACATTGCTGTATTGAAATTACGCAAAACACTCCCTATAAATGTAACTGAAAGATGGCGAAATAAATTTAAGGAAGGATTATGTGTTGATTTTTTTATTACTAAAGTTAATCGCTGATGGCTTCTAAGCTTCTAAGTTTACAACAAAAAATCAGAAACAACTTTAGTTTCCACACATGCTTGTGCTTCTTTGTACATATATATAATAATACCAGCCTGTTACTGACCCACTGCAGGGCAAAGGCCTCTTCTCATGCAGAGAAGGCACGAACATTAATCACCACGCTTGATCAAGACCGGTTGGCGATTTCAAAGTTATATTAATTATTAGACCAGGTTTCCTCACGATGTTTTCCTTTACTGATGTCAGTGATGTCCAAGATAAACTTAGAAAGTACAGTCATATGAATTGAAAAAGTCAAATTGGTTCGTGCCCAGGTTTTAACCCATAACCTCGCGCAAGAGGCGAGGCCTAAACCACTATATGTAAAACCCACACATATTTTTTCATTCGATAAAATCAATACAGTGTATGCGTTAAACATTAATTCTGCCCTTCACCTGACCCAGTTCCTCTTTTTTAATTAAACCCACGAGGGTCAACTTAACCCTTATTTTACCAATTAACCACCATTCTAATTACAACACCTTGCGCAACAAACACGCCATAAAACAAACATACATCACCAATTTATACAAATAAAGCTATAACGTAGACACACCACAGAATGCCTACAAATAGGACGCGTATCATGAGCTCATGAGTAATGCTTGGTAAATATTTATTAAATTATTCAGGTACCACATAAAACCGGCAATGGATTACTGTATACGCGATAATCACGCTCAACGTGGTACTTTGTACTACCAAAACAGGCATTCATGAAATAGTTATAAGATGGTGTTGCTCCATGTTGAATTAAGTCCCATTTACACTGGGTGAGGTGGGGTGCTAGTGTCAGCGGGTTACCGTTCGATTAAATATTATCTGAACTGCCTCGTTAGTCTAGAAGTTGCAAGCAGTCTACTGATTAAGAGTTTTTGGGATTGATCCCAGAAACTCCAAAGAGTTTTATTTTCGTAATGAATTCCTCTGTAGCTGCCAGGAGTCTGGATTTGTACCCGGTTAATGGCAATTTTTGCCTCTGCCCTAACCCATCAGGTACAGCAGGCGTGATGATATGCTATGTAATAATTACCTTAACCAAAAATTATATTATTTTGTTACTCATTCCATCTGATGAACGTTTACAAAGGTATTAAAGGTTAAACTATGTTATTTATTTCCCCTGGACCTATGAACATGTTGTTATAGCCCAGTGGTCAAGGCCACGCCTCTCATGCATACTGTTGTGGGATCATCTCCCGGTAAGTATCAATGGGACTTTTTCAATTCATGTGTGTTTCTAAGTCAAAGAAGTCTAAGTAAACTAAAATCGGCGTGACATAGGTATATCCTGTTATTGACATATAAAATTGACTGTTCTATAGTGTCTACCTGTCACATAATAATAATAGGTAATAATAATACCCGCCTATTTCTAGTCTTAATGCATGTCAAAGCCCTCTTCTCACACAAAGAAGGCATGAGCATTAATTTCTTGCTTGCTCAAGGCAGGTTGGCGATTTCAGACTTACATTAATGGATGCTCACTATGTGTTTCTTATATTATGTCAGTAATGTCTAAGATATCACCAAACTCAATACTCAATGTTTCTAGCTTCCACATGTGAACTTAGGTGGTAGGTTATACAAAAATTTGATCATTGTAGAAACTGTCGGGCAAACCAAAAGTAGTAGATAAACTTAGGAAGTGAAAAAAACGCAAGTCTGAATTTTTCTTGCAGATAGTAGCGGAATTAAGTTCACATCTCCCGCTAAAAGTGAGACCACGCATTGACCTATGTAAGGCACATAGCTTCAGAATTAATCATTCGTTAATGGTGTCCGTGTTTCACTGCGAACACCTGCGCTCCACGGTTGCTGCAACTGTTACTGTACCACATAATATACTGGAGATAAGTAGATTGTATTAAGAAGATAGTCTAAGCTGTAATTATGTGGTCATAGATCTTTTACTTGAATTGAACTTAGGTGTAACGGCGTTTTCCTAACCAAGCACTGTTGTATGTATAATAAAACCATAAGTTAAATATGAAACAATATATTACCGAGAATGTATTGTATCGAATGCAAATATAGGCTTTGCATTTTAAGCATACAATTTCTCTAACCATTGTAAAAGGAAGTTTTATTTTCTGCAGTCGTAACACTGGCCTACACTCATTTTGGTGCCTAAGATTTTCGACCTGATTTTGGGTATATTTTGTGCGCTGATACGAGAAAACTAGTCACATTTTTCATATCAGCTCCAAACCAAACATATACAGAATACAAGTGAATTATCGTTAATTTTCCGTTGATCTTTCATTATATACTCACGGTATATGTAACAAAACATATCAGGAACGTTAATGCAACTTCTTGACTTACTTGCCATCATACATTTATACGATTACTGTCATAAAAGTAGTTATAACATGGACTGATTTTGAATAAAACCGTAAAAAAGTTAAAATAAGAATTGTAGGTAAACCTGAGCTGTCAGCTGACATTTAGTAGCAGCAATGTAGTTCATACTACCTACTTTGCCGACTACAGATGCGAACAGAGCTGCACCTTTTTTTTTTTGTATGCCATTGATAATGAAAAAATAACGCGTATCTCACCAGCTATTGACCTAAACAAAAACAGCTTGATCTAAGTTTCAATAGAATTTGTACGATAAGTAATTGGAAATGTAAACGAGCTGTCAATTTCATAAAAAAAACAACATACTAACTCGTATTCTGTACGGGGTTAGCGGGTTAGCGGAAATAGAATTATTAATTAATAACTTCTATACACGTGACATTTTCCGGGAACGTGAACCATCGACAACTGGACATTTTACACATTTTATGGACGAAATTGTTTGGTTAAATGTTTTTCGTGAGAAATAGATATGTTTATTTTGCCTCATCATCATCTGCTTAGCCTTTTCCCAACTATGTTTGGGTCGGCTTCCAGTCTAACTGAATGCAGCTGAATACCAGTGTTTTATATGGAGCGACTGCCTATCTGACCTTCACAACCCAGTTACTGAGCAACACGATACCCCTTGGTAAGACTGGTTGTCAGACTTTCGGGTTTTTGTATACCTGTAACGACTGTCAAAGATCTACAAATGATGTGTTTTCCGGGGAACGGAGGACTCACCCATCCACAGACTGACCTCGGCAAGCGTAGCTTAACCTTCGATCAACCCATGCGGCTGTTTTTATTGAGCCACGAGCTGACTTTATTTTGCCTATGGTTTCTTCATTATCTACACTTACTAATATTATAAATTTGAACGTAGCTGTATGTCTGTTACTGTCACGGCTAAACTACTGCTTAGTTTGTACCAAATTTCATCAAAATCGGCTATTCTTCTCCAGGAAATACACCCCGAAGGGTAAGGCAGACATGTACCTACAGTACACCGACATTTCAGCAGTTATGGTTGAGTCTTATGTAATAGGGGGCGAGCCTAAGGCCACTAACTGAGCACAAATCCAGATTCCGAGCTGCTAATGAGATATACTAATAATAATATATTGTTTCATATTTAACAATGCATGTAAAATTTGCACGCTTTTATTTATGAAGCAAAACATGTATGTTCTACAATTTCATTTACCTTGCCATCCCGTATACCGTGTTTTGTGCAAATAAATGATTTCTATTTGTATTTCTTTTTCTAATTAAGATATTATTATACATAAATAGTGCTCACGTATTCATCCCGGCTACGGAACTATTCCCTGTGAGTGGTCCAACGCGCACTTGACCGGTTTTCTGCTTTATTTTGAAAGAATCTCAAAAAAATTTGGAAAATCCAAAAGTGCACGTCTCAACGCTCATTTTATGACAAAAATGACTTGATTGAATTAGACGGTAATTTTCAATAGGCTATTACTAAGAATGATACTGAAGCGGATGAAAAAAAAAATGACTCAAAAAGTGAAGTTTTTTGGGCGATATCGTGACCACATACATCATCCGAACATACAGACAACCCGACGTCCACTGAAATAGTTTTTCAAAACGGTTTTTTATTTACTATCTAGCAAAAATAGTGTTTTTTAAAAGTATCTACTGTCATAAAAAAGTGTTATTGTTGATATTTATCAACTCATTTAATACTCAAAGTCCAAAAGGATCGGATAAAAGCAATTTAAGCCGAGATAATTGCTTGACCTTGAGAGAGTGAGAGTAAAGCACGTCTCACTGAGACGTGCAAAAGAAACAACAAGCATCACGCATACATTTTCCTAAGGCCTGGGGAGAGGTGCTTCTATAGTAAACCCAAAAAAATCGAATCGTTCGATTGTTTTTTAATAATAGTAATCTAAAAATTCTCGTTCTAAAATCGCTCCTACTGCGACCATACATGATAGAGCAATATCTCAAAATACTCGTACTAAAGTCGCTTCCACTGCGACCACACATTGAGATAGCTTCCAAATTAACGATTCATTAATGATGTCCGCATTACACAAGGTTGGAACACCTGGGTTGGTAACAAGCATTATATATTATGTAGATCACATGTCTGTATGATCCGGTATTGATCTAATTACTCAAGGTTACATTACTAATCAGGTTAAGTTCAGTATCATCTGTTCTGTTACAGAATTCATGGAAAAAAGATAAATAAACACCAAAGAGTAAGGTCAGAGTTGGGCAAAAAATATTTGGATTTAATATTAACGATTACGATTACAAAATGTAATTGGGATTCCAATTACAATTTACTTGATATTGTGGTACGTAATCCCAAAACTTACTACTCGTATTGAAATTAAATAATATATTTCGCATTTAAATGAACATTGTTTTATTTAACATTGCCCCACACTAGGAATTTCTCCTGTATGGGGTGCGTCTACAAATTGATTACTCTTTTAAGTAACGGGTACTTTTGTTTCTCATGTATATACATATATTGAGTAGCTACAATCGCTTAACATTATTAATTATGTTTTATAAATCAGATTTTAAATACATTTAACTAATTCAATTACATGTAGTCCCAATTAAGTATCTAATTATAAAAGTGATTAAATCCCCCAATACTGTTAAAGATTAAATTATTTCAGTTAAAATTTATCAATTTCACTTATTCTATTTATAAATGTGGCAAGCAAGGTCGAGAACTCTGCCAATGTCTAAAATGGATTGGTTAACTATTTTACCTACTTTAGTGAGATACTATTTTAAAACGACCAATGTATTACTATTTTTGGATTAGCCTTTTCTCAACGTCGTCGATGGGATCGGCTTCCAGTTTAATCTGATACAGCTGAATAGCAGAATTGTACTTTGAGAGTCTGCCTATCTGACCTTTACAATTCAGTTACTTGGTAAGACTGGTTGTTGGACTTTCGATTGATCACACTTACACACATGGATTTGTATGTAAAAGGCGTTGAACGTTACATTGTTTCAACTTTCATCAGCATCACCATCATCCTTCTACCCCCATTCCAACTTATTTGGGGCCAAATAAGTTCCATACTTCTTCTTCTCCCTTCTTCTTCCATACATATATTATTATCTCTGTCTTCCTTCATGTCAATAGTCACCTCCTACCCAGCTATAATTATCATTTTTCACATAATCCTTTCGTGGTTTCTTTTGAGACTTCCGTACCCCATAGGGTGCTAATGGGTTCCTTTTACTAAGCCTCCGCTGTCCGTCTGTCTGTCAGCGGGCTGTATATAATGAACCGTAATAGGTACACAGTTAAAATTGTAACAGAGTGTGTATATACAGAGGCCAGCACATCAAGCTACACCAATCTGCCAAATTTCTTTGATGGTTTTTAAACATTACTACAAAGGAATAAGGTTCACGTTCAATTGGGAATTTAGAATAGCTTGATTTCCTGGCGTCTGTATGTGTGTCTATTGCCGCTATAACAATAAATAATAAAAATTAAACTTAATGACAAGAGACGTAATTTTTTTGACGTAAGGTTTTTATCAAAATGATATGGCACCTTCCGTGAGCGAGTCATAACATTATAACAAATGAAATCAACGAGATTTTGTAGCATTTCTCATTGCCGTGAAATACTTTTGTTCTGGCCCGCTCGAGTGTAACGTAAACCTCCTTTTGTAGAGCTCAAACGAGCCAGGCGTTACGTAACACTTTCCATAGCTAGACGGTTTGGATTACTCTTGAGAGCATTTCAATTGAGATGAGCCTACTGAAATAAGATACGAACACATACGATACATCTATTTCTATTGCTCTTGGCCTAATCTAAGTTTAGTCTGGGTGTATTGAGTGGTTTTCTTTGAACTGAAAGAGAAGGGAGGTGTTGATTTTATTATTAAGTTTATAGGGTCAAGACATCGCGCTTGTATTCACAGGGTGTTAGGCAGAGGTGTATCTAAAAGAAGAAAGAGAAGAGAAGTAGAAAGGGCCCTCTCCCGACAGCCCTCCCCCCGACCCTTTGCTCAAGCCAGCCCACGAAGCTGAGCCGGCAAATGTTTAAAAAGCCCCTAAATAATATATGTATATCTATATGACGTTCGTATAGCCCGTTCTTTGCTGTCCTCTCTCAGCGACGTCCTAAGCCGAGGTTCATACCCCGCAGGGGGTGCCCTTAGCGATTGGTCGCTTAGTTTTTAAGTTTTTACGCCCTGGCTGGAGGCCTTAATTTCTAATTAAGCCCCCCACAGGAAAGTTCGGCTAAGCAGTAGATATCCCTGAAGGATAAACTGCAATATGCCCATTACAAAATAAAAAAAAAGTAGAAAGGCAGTACAAGTCATTATTTGTAAGTTTTCATGGTGTACAATAATGTACAATAAAGAGTATTCCTTCCTATTATATCTATAGTGCAGCCATATTTCACTAGTTAAGTTTAAGTCCCATGTAATAGGGGGCGAGCCTATTGCCATCAACTGAGTTCAAATCGGGACTCTGGCTGCTACTGAAAATTCTTGATGGAATAAGTCCGAGTCTTGTGGTCCCAGGCAGACTACTGAGTCTTTTTATTATAATTGTATAGTTTTTTTTTTATTTTGAGATGTTTTTGCTAAGGAACGTAAATTGATAGACAGAATTTTTGTTTTTAATTGCAAAAATACATGCAACGAAAAGAAAGTTATATTTTTTCAAAATAGAAGTTATTGCATTCAATGGAAGGCAATAAAAAACTGGAACTTCGATTTTAATTCTAAGATTTTTAAGTTTATTTTCCTTAAATGCTGCTGCAGTTTCACCGACTTTTTTTGTTCATACACACTGAAAATCTAATTTAAACCTCATCATTTTAAAAGTACAGCCCACCGCACAAAAATTGCAATATCATTTTTTTAAATATTCACATGCTCAGAGAGTGAGATCGGCAACAATGGACCACGTGCAATTCCACACTTCATTTTAAACTAACAGCCGGCCGTCAAAATAAATGAACACAAAAAATCACATTATATTTACCAGACAGAGCAATCGTCACAATTTGTTTTCTCCATACGAAAGCGTTCCCAGCTGCCAAATATAAAAAGTTCACCAAACTTTTTGGATCAATAGAATATCTGGTATTCACAGTACAGGGACCAACAGATTTGCTGAAAACTTTTATATTCCCGTTTGAGTAGAACTTTATGAAAAGTAAAATACTTTCCTCTCTATTGGGGGTGAAATATTCAAGTTTAGTGAATTAGTAGGTTGAGTTCCCCAGTTCCGTAGTTCCGGGATAGTTTGTAGGAGCGGTAAAGTTAACGTCTGGCCGTCAGTTCGGCGTGTGATACGGATTATGTCTGACACGAGGATTCTCTGGTGGTCCGTCGTAAGACGTCAGTCTCGATTGACACGTGCACTCCGTAGTCTTTGGTTTATGAGGAAACACGTGTGATAGCTAGTTACTCCGTATTGGTAATTTGTTAATTGCCTCGTTTGATATTCTGACGTCAGATTCAATATGATGATTGATGTTTATTTAAGTCAGTAAGACATTAGGCAGGTATAATGTGAAGATTGTTAGAATATATATACGTTTCTTGTGGCTTTGGTGGTATAGGTTCTTAGTTAATTTACTTTTGAAAACATGACAAATTAACTAAGAAACTAGATCCAAATCCACATTAAACGTATTAAGTTGTATACAAAGACGAAAGTACGTCCATAAACCTCCCAGGCGTGATAAAGTTAAATGTCTCCATTAATTTGTCTGGATAAAAGAGACGCAAACGCACTCCGCGTTTCTTGAAGCTATGCCAACAGTTGTTTAGGCCAAGTAATAGTTGGCTGAAATCTTCATATTCAGTAGCTTTATACATGCAGTTTTTGTTCCTCCAATCGTGTTATGGGAGCAAGTATAGCGATGCAACACGGCATAGAAGTATGCTTCTGCATACATCGTTTATAAGTAATAACTTTTAAATGAATCTGTATAATTTAACCATAAGATTTCGCTTCCTTGAGCTTGAGAACATTTTTAACATATAAATAATATACGAAATACGAAAAAAAACAACTTAGTTAAAAATTAATTTAGTTAAAAAAAAGTAATCGGTAACATTTGCTGCCTGTCAACAATCAAAACAACATTCTTTTTACCTAGTAATTACTTGCTGAGCCTTTTCCTGACTACATAATTATGTTTAGATCACGATAGCCTTTGGTAAAACTGGTTGTCAGATTTTCGGGCTTCAAACTCTCAAAGATGATACCCGCAACCAACGGCTAAACGTGTTTTCTGATGCGCAGAGGGGTCTCAGTATGTAATGGATGATCAACCTTCCACTGGCCTCAGCAAGCTAAGTTTAACCTAAGATCGACCCATGCGGGCGTTAATAAGTTGCCTCAAGACCCCACTTTATATCTAGCATCAGCTAATCCCTCTGTCTCACGTAATACGATGCTTGAAAGCAATACTGCTAATGCAAGTGTTAGCTGCGGTATGTTGTTACAATGATGTTCTATTGTGATGGCTAGACCATTTAATTTTAGACGTGAGACACTGAGCGTTTGTGTTAACTGCTCACGTCTGAGATGATTTCGACCTTTATTAGATGATGTGGTGTATTGGGATATCAAGCAAGGTAAGTGATGCAATTGTAAGATTTAACTGGTGTTCATGTCTAAGCAATCACTGGAGTTATTGAGCTTTGGTAGTGAGTACAACGAGGTAGTTACCTCGTTGTTCTAGTGGTTGTAACTTTGACGTCTGATGATTCCTTGGTTTGTTTTCCGGGTAGGGTATTGTGTTTTTCCATTTGGAATTCTTCAGTAAGCTATCCGGGTCTGGATTTGTGGACCGTTGAAGGCAATTGGGTTGCTCCTTATAACTGGCGAATTTAGGGTTTAGATTCTTGAAATGCTGCCGAAACCTTTGGAAACTATCAGGTGTGATGCTATGCTGTTACGATGTAAGATTAAACTATTATTTTTTCAATGGTATCTAACTTTATGCGTAGCTTTCGGGTTGATAGTAAAAAGATGTTGTCTTATTATACTGTCAACTTATGGAAGTGGTGTAGGTACCAACTTTATTTTTTAATATTTAAAATTTTAAAGGAATAGTTGTTTGTTTTATTAATAACATCCTACTATTAAATTACAGATGTGCACGTTTTTGCGGGTGTATGGATATTTGTTACTGTTTCCCGCAAAAACTACTTAACGGATTTTGCTGCATTTTACTATATTTTGCTTATACTTCAGAAAAATATATGAGCTATAGTAAAACTTATAAAGATACATACTCAAAAAGTTGTGAGTGGCGCGTAGTTAGAAATATCCCATAAACTCCCTGTTATCGAAAGCACAATCTGCTACTTTTAGTTTATTTTTATATCGATTTGTTTATATTATAACACATAACTTTTTATAGGACCCAACTTATAAAAGTTAGTGAGTCGTGTGTACCATTAACTTGGCTTCCGCGCGGGATCAGATTGATATCGGGGACCTATAGTAGGGTTGTCCAAAGTGCCCCTGTACACCTTTATATTTTTATTGCCCGTAGACCTGGATAAGGGAGCAAAGGACTTGATGAAGTGGTAATTTACTTCGGTACTTAAAAAAAAAAGTTTCGAAATACAAATACAATTAAAACACTTTTATTCAAAGCCGTCACTTATTTTTTTGAGATGAATTTGCTTTTGACTCTAGTCTAGGACACAGGTGATAGAGCCAAAGTTGACGATAGAGAGAGTTTGCCCAGAAGAAGCTTGTTCACTCTAACTTTGAAGAGATTCGGGTTGAATTCGTTAGGAAACACAGACAGCAGTGAGTCTCACTCTTTTTTCTTCTCACTTAGGGACTGTTTGTAAAGTAAATAGTACATGATCATCTTTTTTTTTATATCTGCATAACGTAAAGTAACGATTAGAACTTCAATGGTGGTTCCACGAAAGACGTTTAAGCCTTACTTAGCGTACCACATTATTTTAACTTTTATACTTTGTTTCAATTAACTGTTAGTATTACGATTATTGTTAAAACTAGTATTTGCAAAAGCTACAAAAGTTCTTTAAAAAATCCGCCTAGTAAAAGAATTGTAAATAAAAAAATACGGCTTACAAATAACAATAATACCAACCACTGACCCACTGCAGGGCAAAGGCCTCTTCTCATACAGAGAAGGCAAGAGCTTTGATCACCATGAATGTTTAAGGCAGGTTGGCGATTTCAGATTTATCTATATTAATTCGAAGTCCAAGTTTCCTCACAATGTTATTTTGTCACTGATGATAATGGTTACTCTGATAAACTTCCAAAGTACTTAGGTATGAATTGAAAAAGTCACATTAGTACTTGCACAGATTTGAACCCACAACTGCATGCATGAGAGGCCAGGCCTTTTAACCATTGGGCTATGACGAGTTATTTACGAAATAATATTTTATTGGCACCAGTACCGACAAACAGTATAAAATCTTATTATGTTAAGTAAAAAGCACTTCCATTCGATTACTTGTAGTAATGTTATTGTACAATAGAAGATTAATGTTTGTAAGATAGGAAAAATCGGTTTTTATAAGTGATTGAAAAGTAAATCTTTCTGGTACCTGAAAGAGCTGTGCAAGTTTTTGCGGACGAGCTCTTAAAAAAGGCTTTCAAGAGATTTTTCTGTTGGAAGCAGATACTTCTTACTGACGCGGTTTTTGGTTAATGTAAGTAACAATAATTATGTTGGCATATCTACAAACACTTACATAAATTCAGACCTTTTTCCTATGAGGGTGGGTAACCATAGATATAAGGAAGATGTGGCTTTTTCATTTCAATGGGGGTAACAGAAAATAACGATAGCCACCTGCTACGATCCATACATACTCTTTTCCGACGAACAAAAAGGAGGAGGTTTCAATTTGACGGGTGTTTTTTTATAGATTATGTTTATTTTATTTATTTATTATATTATTATATTTTTTATATTGTATATAGATTATGAACTCATGGCTCATAGCTAAATAAAATCAGCCTTACGGGTCGATCGAAGGATAATCTACGCTTGCCTAGGTCAGTCTGTGGATGGGTGACCGTTCATTACACATTGAGACTCCTAAGTGTAACGAATGCTTTCTAAAGGCACGGAAAGCATTCAGTAACTGTGTTGTAGAGGTCATTCTAGGCACTTTTTCCATGTAAAATGCTGGTACTCAGTTGCATCCGGTTACACTGGAAGGCGACAAGGATGATAGATTATGAACTCTTTAGAGATGTAATTTAAGTACTTAGCAGAAAACTGACCCACTTTAATCTCATCATTCTAAACACGAAAGTGAAAAAAACGAGGAACCATAAAATCCGACAAAGTATACTACCAAACATTTTTATTCCCGGAAACGAAAACTATTTCCTCGCGTTAGTTAACAGTTTACCCCGAAACTAGAAAAATCGTGCCAATAAAATTTCTTTCACCATTTTCATTGAATTTTTCAAGTGCTCCGGGCATCCGAATGTGGCTGCGCTTATGTATGGGTACACAACCCTAATCCCGTCTAAAAAAACGGTGAAATTGAGATATAAAACTGAGAGATAAAGGGCTTGCTTGACAACGGACGCCCGAGGGCAGAAGCCGCGCTGTTTTTCAACAATTTAAAATGTTTTCGTAAAAGTTTCAGTATTTAATTTATGGGGCACTCCCTTAAAAGGTAGCGATGCTGCTTTTTTATGTTGTTTCAGGGTGAATTGTTCACTGGTTTTCACACACTTTTCTTCTCTAGGGATGTGAATTTTTCGCGAGTTTGAAACAAAAGAGTGTGAACATTGATTTTATAGGATAGCTACAAAATTAATATTCACACTGCAGATTCGATTGCTGTCTTGCTAGTACGATGAATGCAGGAGTTGGTCGCGGTGTGAAGTTTCTGTTTGTTTGACGTCAGACCTGACGTGCTTTGATTTGTCACGACAAAACAAGTAGGTACTTTCATTCTAGTATGTGTGAGGAGTATGTGTCTTTCTTTTCAGTTATTTTTAAGGTTTGTATGGGACTTGTATTTTATGCGGCCTACTTAAATATTTTTTCTTTAGTATGGTTCGTCGAGACGTTGAGTTCCTTATGTTCTGAGTTGAACAACACGGTTACAGCCAAATACGTGCACGGACTGGACAGGTCCTCTACTATCTGTGGTTCTTTTCTCAAAGAACCATCTCAGACAATAAACTGAATGGTCCTCACATGTTCAAATCAAGATAATATCTGAATTTTAAAAGAGAAATCTAAGTTTCGGTGTTTCTTCTCAGATAAGGAACATGACCTTCAAGTTTCAAAATGGTTTGCTAGTTTGTAGTGTTAAAGTGTTTGTTAAAAACCAGTTTACAGAAATAAATAGGTACCTATCATTTGTCATTCGGTATACCAGATTCATAGATCGTCTATGAATCTAGTAGTAATACTAGTATATCAAATATAATTCTTATTTTTTCTAGTATTGTAATCACCACTCTTTCTCGATGCGAATTGGCGATTTCAGCCTTATAATATGTAATTACAAGTCCACGTTTCCTCACGATATTTTCCTTCATAGATGACAGTGATGTTACTCTCATTACTGCTGGCCCGGGTTTTAACCCACAATCTCGTGCACAAAAGGTGAATTCCAATACTGGGTCATCAAAGCTTATTTTTTTTAAAGATGGGAAATCATCCAATGATTTCTCCTGTTGTGCGAGGGCGTGTCAGACTTTTACTGACTAAAACCCTTCCATGTTCCTTCCTTGCCCTTTACGTTCCAGGGTCACGGTAACTCTTTCGAACATCTGGCAACCCTGGGCAGGTGCCATCACAGATACTTGGCCATTCACATTAATATTATTTATTTCTAGCCTATAGGATCCACTGCAGGGTATAGCAATCCCTTTCTACTTTTCCTCTCTGTCTTGAGCTGAAGATAGATAGAACTCTGATTACTAACCAGCCTCTTAGGTCGAGTGGTTTACGCTCCGGACTACGAAGCCAGGGGTCGCGGGTTTGAATCATCAGTATGATAAGCACTAACATTTGTTTCCGAGCCATGGATACACAACCTATGTCTATCCGTTAACTATTTTTTGTTGATTTGGGACAAGCCCGCCACACTATTCCCTAACCATTGCAACTCCTGAAAACCAACAGTGGTGACCACCAGAAAAGCGTCGAGACAATGAAGCCCGATGAGTCCCAGAGAAACGATTCAACTGTCTTGGATACCGCAACGAAAATAATCAGAAAAGAACAGCGGAGGAGTTAGATAAATACATAACTAGTCCGTAGTATCCGTTACCAAGTCACCATAGTACAGTCTATGCTTAGTTTGGGGCTAGTTGATTGGTGTGTTAGTCCAAACAATTTATTTAACACTAAAGCTAGAACCGACACCTGTGTGTCGTACTCTAAGGATGCTAAACGCCCTCCTGGAAGCCAACCCTGAATGTGATGTGTTCGCGGATGGACGGAGCAAAATGATGCGTGTATATGTGATGTTCTGTGAGACATAGCGTGCGAGGGTGTCCACTGTCCCATGTTAGTTGTAACTAAGTTGTTCGTTCTCATTGTTGTCTTGTATCGTTAATTATTGTAATAAAATTGTGTGTATGTGTTGTACCGTTATCATCATCATCATCATCATCATCATTCTCCTCCCCTTATCCCAATTTATTTGGGGTCGGCGCAGCATGTTTTCTTCTTCCATAGATCTCTACTTGACGTCATCTCAATAGTCACCTCTTTTCTAGCCATATCATCTTTCACGCAATCCATCCATCTTTTCTTTGGACTCCCTCTACTTTTGTAACCCTCTACATTCATTCTCAAAACTTACCTCACAACATGGTCCTCATTCCTTCGCATTACATGCCCATACCATGACAACCGATTTCCACACAACTTCTCGGTTACAGGCACCACTTTCAGACTTCCTCTTACCGTTATAGTGTATTCTATTAAAATAAATTAAATTGAAGCATCTGTTTGTAATTTTTTTTATATCTAAAATTCTCATGTCACAGTGTTTGTTATTAAACTCTTCCGATATGGCTCGACCGACTTTCGTGAAATTTTGTGTGCATATCGGTTAGGTCTGCGAATCGGACAACATCTATTTTTCATCCCCCTAAATGTTAAGGGTGGTGCTCCCCAAAATTTTTTTATGGCAAAACCACTTTTGCTGGGTCAGCTAGTTTTAAAATAAAAGCTTCATGCTACATGCAAAGTATTTGAGGTAGTCAAACTAAAAAAACTAGTTAGTCTGTTCTTTCGTTTGGGCTAATCTCCGCAAACGCTGAACCGATTTTAATGGGACCATTGACCGATAGCTAATGTGATAAGGAGTAAATTAGGCTTTTACTTTAAAATTAGGGTCACGCAAAAAAATAAAAAACCCATAACATCACGCCTGTATGGGGAATACAGGATTGGGTAGAGATGCAATAGTAAAACCCACATTTAACCAGTTATGCTTTTTAATTTCTATGTAATAGGGGGCGAGGCTACTGCCAAAAAAAACATGTTTTATTAAATTCCACGCGTACATAGTCGCGGGCACTGGTAGTATATTAATGAACCCTTAACACATGGAATGAAACCATTTTTTTTTTTTTTTTTTTTAAACGTTGCCCCACACTAGGAATTTCTCCTGTATCGTGGGTGCGTTTACAAACATTTAAACTCACATACACAAACAGCCAGACTCGGAACAACTACCTGTAGGTCATACAAATATTTGTTCCGAGTGGGGATCGAACCCACAACACGCGGCGCAGCAGCCGATGGCTCAACCACCGCGCCAACCGTGTCGTCAATGAACCCTTAACACATGGAATGATACCATTCACTTGTAAATACACACTGAATGGAGAAGCCGGTTTAACCTAGTTCCCTCAATGAAGTCTGCGTTGACTTGCATGGTAGGGTAACCAGTGGACGGAGAGATGGACACTATTGAAACAATTATGTTGGACACGTGCCAATAGATCTTGCAGGGTTTGGTTAACCCTCCACTGGGTTACAGTTCAGGCGTCTTGTATTGTTGTTGTGTATGTGAATGATTTGTAGTAGTTTTGCTCTCTAATTCTTATCCTTATTTAGGTATGTAGACTTGTGGCTACATGAAAACAGCCGCATGGGTTGATTGAAGGTTAAGCTACGCTTGCTGATGTCAGTCTGTGGATGGGTGACCGTTCGTAACATATCGAAACTCCTCCGTGCCTCGGAAAGCGCGCTAAGTCATTGGTCCCGGCTGTCATTTGTAGATCTCTGACAGTAGTTACGGGTAATCAGAAGCCCGAAGGTCTGACAACCAGTCTTACCAAGGGGTACCGTGTTGCCCAGTAACTGGGTAGTGGAGGTCAGATAGACAGTCGCTCCTTATAAAACACTGGTATTCAGCTGCATCCGGTTAGACTGGAAGCCCAACCCGTCATTGTTGGGAGAAGGCTAGGCAGATGATGATTTAGGTAAGAATTGGTTTATTTCTTGATGTGTATTGTTTGAAACACTTATGCAGTATTTTACATGTAATATTTATGTCGAATCAGCTATGCCCGCGACGTCCACCACGTAGAAGTTGATAAAATTTCATGGGTTTTTTTCTTGCGTGGAACCCTTTACGTATCACCTATCTGTTTGTCCTTAACGTATCACATATATCTGCCAGTGAAAGTCTCCTTAAAATCGGTCCAGCCGTTTCGGAGATTACCTCAATCAAACGGACATAAACACGAAAACACTTGTCCTATATACAAAAAAAATAAATATCTATATATGTAATGTATTGTATTGTATTAAGTATATCAGTCGTCTAGTACCCATAACACAAGCTCTGCTTAACTTGGAGCTAGATGATGCTGTGTGGATTGTCCAGCAATATTTATTTATTTTATTTATACAGCAGTGCTATTCCGTCAAAATGTCACTTTGAAAATATAGGTGAAGTGAACGTAAAGTGAGCTGTCATCTCATATTAGGCATTGAGTTCACTTTAAGCTAAGTTCTCTCTCTGCTGGTCTATATATACCTATAGACCAGCAGGATATTATAATAATATTGTCTGTCAAATTTTATATATAATAACTAGCTTTGCCCTGCGGTTTTACCCGCGTCTAAGGGTTGCAGCCTACCTTCCTCAAGACTTGGGCTTTTAAATACAAATCTTTTTTTTTAACTGATTGGTAGTTCAAACAAAAAACAAAGAAACTCTTCAGCTTTATCATATCAGTTCAGTTCAGTGGTTATACTCGTAGCTAGCATACTTCACATCAGAAAATAAGCCTTATCTTTAATAGTTTTTTCGGATATAATCTCAACCACGTTCGTCAGTTCCACGCTTCACTGTCAAGTCTGACAGGTGACGGCCATACTCGGCACGGCTCCAAACTTTTTGCATACACACAGTACCCAAAGCTAGCGATACCTTTAGCTTTGGTTTATCTTTTTGTGTGTCACGGGCTTTCTATTTTAGGTGCGCAAAATTTGAAATTTTTTGGTCGGGTATTTTTTGTGCGTTTTTTTTGGTTGGCCTTGTCTGCCGCCTGTCAGATGAGCTGTGGGTTAAAAATCCACTGATTGGCTCTGAATTAATGCTAAATAGCGACAAACCAAGATGAAGGTGGAGGGACGAACTTGACTCCCACCGAAAAGACTGGCCCGTAAAGCCAGAGGAAAGGCGTGTGTGAATAGAGAAAAGGAAGCCCTTGTCCAGAAGTGGGACACGCCACGCCAAATGGATTTAAGGGTTCATCTTAAATTACGTCACACGTTAATGAGGAGGGAGGGTATCTCGTCACACGATGTCACACATGGTTATGTGTGACATCGTGTGACATACACGACGACCTTAATTTCAGTTTATTTGGGATCGAATCAGTATGTTTTTTAATCTCTATTTTCTGTCATTTAAAAATCATATTCGTCGGTGTCAGTAAAAATGTTTTTAATTCTTATATATGAACTAAAAATTCAAGAAATTAAGAACAAAAATACGTAATTAATTTCAGTTGCTTTAGGAACCAAGCTAAAGTTATTTACGCGTAGTATTAGACCCTGTTTACACGACCATGACCGGTATTATGTTACGGTAAAAAATGGGGACGACACACCAATATCCCACTGTTCATAATGTTGAAAACCAGTGCAGTATGGAACTGTCATCATCGTCATCCAACTGCCTTTATTCCAATCTATTTGGGGTCGGCGCAGCAAATCTCATTCTTCCATGCATTTCTATTTCTCTATTACTTCTTTTCATTCCGAAAAAGTAAAGTATTCCCGTGGGATAGCAACGGCGTCTCATGTTGACTTTTTAAAAGAAGGGTAGCACTAAACTAATATTATAAAGAGGGAAGGTTTGTTCATTTGTTTGTAATGGATAAACACAAAAACGACAAGCCCAATTTTAAAAAGAAAACACCTATAGAAAGGTACACTATCTATGAATAACATAGAGTTAATTTTATTTTTAAAACTACGCTTTTAAGGGGATGGAGAGAACGTTAAACTTCGAAGGGTAAAGTCGAAATACACACCGGAGAAGCGCTAGTATACAAAGATATGGTACTGATTACTACAGTGTGTACGGGGACTTAGCAGGTAGTATTCGCAGCACCAAGCATGACGATGCTACTAATAAATGGACTATTACATTTAACGTTAGTGTTAAAAGGCATTATTATGTTATGAACGAAACATGATAAAATATTATTATAGCTCGTCCGTTACGGTTATTAGCGTACTTACCGGATTATTCTGGATAGGTACAGCGGTTGTATATTTTGGCACTTATCTACCCTGGTATATAAACTTAGCTTGCAATGATGTTAAAATACATAGACTCTACCTAATTGACTTCCGCTAATTTGTTTATTAGATAGGATTATTTCTACTTAAAAAAAAATGCCAGTTAGCTCCCCTTTTATAGTTGCCAGCATTTAATTTGAGCTGTCGGCAGTGGTGGAGGTTGGTGTTCGCGTCACGGACCCCGCTTTACTAATCTCCCGCCTACTCTACTTTAGTAAGGATCTCATTTGAATATGAACATAGCTTGTAAAATATTAACGTTCTTAATCGAATGAAAGGCTTTCACATGTTCGTTTAAGAACAGCGAACAAGAATAAGGTTCATATTCCTTTAAAATAATTCGCTTACAAAAATAAAGTCAATGTGCAGTCTGAGCAAAGGGAAATCAGGGGGGGTACGACGACGACGAACACTTCCATTTTGTTCTGTGATTTTGTTATTCAAATCAATTTTAACTGACTCAACTTATATTAATTTTAAAATCGATGACCTCCTCTCCCCCACTCCTCATATCCTTTGGCTGTGACCCGCCTGAGTGATACTTGGACTTTTATTTGTCAATAAATCCTCATAATTGCCTACAAGCGTTGGTGCTCAAAGATTATCAACAGGCGTATTTATAACAGTAGTAGGTGCTCAACTAATTTGAACAGGCGTATTTATAGCGATAGTTAATTAAAAATCCATCACGGACGGTCTTATTTATATTTCATTAATAACCAGTTAGTAGACATTCCATTTTCACACAAATAAGTATATATATAATAGTACCTAGTCAAACATGGAGGTGGCCCATCTGAGAAACAGTTGCCGTAATTATTATTAAAAACGTTTATAAACGTTTACATTCTAATTTGTCCCAGTCTGTCATAATTAAGTCTAATTTACCTACCTTTTTGATAAGTTTTTGACATTGACTGTCGCTTAGATTTTTAATTAATGGCATGTGAAAAAGCGTAGTTTGTATTAAGTCTAGAATAAAAAGCCTCACATGCGCTTTTCATTCTAGAAACAAAGCAAACCACGATCAAACGTTCATACCAGCATGAAACTATAGAAGTAGATAGTAGAGAGAGACACAGAGCACTCGAAATGCTACGTCTCGTTCCAACAAAGCAAACATCATCAAAGGCACACGTAAGCACACACGTAACACGGACAAACCGAACAGAGACCCTCATTTAAAATTCAAATACCCAATAAGTATATTGAAGTGTTGAAAATTCCACCTTATTCATCATTCGCGGTGAGGAGTTCGAACAAATAGATAGGAAGTAAGTTTAAAAGCTTCTAGAGAGAGTGAAGAGTCAGGACGTCAGTAGATAGCATCGTAGCATCGTCCCAGTTATTCGCAGACGACGATGTTAGGAAGCGTTCTTAGTGCCTGGTGAGAATCTTATACAGATTTTTTGTATCTGTTCGATGTATTGTTGCTATGAGTTTTGTACTAGGATGAATAAGATTTTAGAATCGATTTAGTAAACTTGCTGGGACTTTTCTGGATCCTTAAACTAAATATTTAAGCAAATATTTCTGAGAACTAAGGTACTAAACTGTTCCGATTAAAAATTTGTAAACCAAAAAGATTACCTCGCAGATTTTTTAACTTAAGGGGTTATAATTTTCAAGCATATTTTTTAAAATCCAATTTCATCATGATTAACCCCTTAGCCCAAATATTACCATTTAAACACTATGTACACTATTTTATTGTATTTTATAGAAATAACAAAGAGCAGTATATTTCATAGTAGGCACACAATATAAAGGCTTATAATAAAAGTAACAAATATACTACCGAAGTCGTTATCCGCAGATTATACTATACTCTTGCATTACCGAAAACCAAGACATACCTACTTCCAACCTCCATAAAATATCACCCTTAATTGCTATCCCACATCTCACACTACTTAGATGTAAAGGCGAAACCACACAGAAGAGGACAATTAAAATAAAACATCTGTGTTCCGCAAGAATTTAAAACACAGGCTGCATGTAATTAATGTAGCTCCACAAATTGGCGACTCGATCTACAATGTGTGCCAGACCTTAATGGGTGTGGTGCGAGTTGCAACAAACTGGGATATTTGTAGAACTTTCAAAATGGAATTTTCTTTGGCTAGGAAAATTACAAGAGGGATTTTCTTTACTTTGGTCAGAGGACTTCAGTCGAAGTTGAAATGTGCTTGCGTTGAGTTTCAGTGTAAAGTAGTGAAACTTTCTTGGAAGTTGGCAGATTGTTGGAGATCATCATCCTCCTGCCTTTAGCCTAGTCTAGTCTTCTTCTTCCACACATCTCTATTTGCCGACATCTTTTTGGTATTGGCATCTCGCAGTTCAACCGTGCGGTTGAGCAGTTATTTCCGGGACTCACTAATTCAAAGCCTCCAGCCAGGGTACAAAACTTTTTGGGAGAGGACAACAAGGAGAGGCTGGATCTAAACGATACTATTTAGGGGCCAATATAAAACTACAGGCTCAGCGTCGCAGGCTGGCTCGAGCAAGGGTCACCAAGGGGTTACATCTTAATACTCACCTCCTTTGTAGTCATATAATCTCTTGCACAGTTCTTGAAGATGCCTATGGAGATATAATTAATGTAGCCAATGAAAGCAATAGACCGCTATATTATTAAGGTATGTCCTTTTGACAAAACCTCTTTTCTTTCTTTTACCTCTATTCTTCCGTAAAATGTCTAGTTTCAACAGAAAACAATAAACCTTCGTAGAAAATGCGACATATATTTGACTATGAAAGGTATTTTTAATACCTTGTTGGCCTGTAAAATATAAAAATATTCTATCTGTGGTAAGAAGATAAACTTTTTAAATTAAAATTTATTCGAGTGAATCGAAACTAAAGTTGGGAATAACTCAGGTTTTGCCAAAAACTTTTATTGCGAATGTTTTGTTTTTAAAATCGATTACTAAAATATATAGTAAGAGAGTTATTTGATAAATACAAGCAATAGTTTTCTGCGCCGTTAGCTGGGCTTGTGGCTAAATAAGAGCAGCCGCACGGGTAGATCGAAGGCTCGGCTACGTATGCCGAGGCCGGTACGTGGATGGGTAACCACCCATTACATACACACCACCCGGAAAGCACGTTGATTTCGGTAGACACATTCGGATTTCTTTGCAAAACTTTGAGATTTGTTACATGAAGTCATAATCCTGAAAGTCTAACAACGATTCTTACCTATCGGGTCTCGTGGAGGTCAGACAGGCAGTCACTCTATGTAAAATACTGGTATCTAACTGCGTCCAGTTAGACTGGAAGCCGACTCCAACAAAGTTGGGACAAGGATAGGCAGATAATTATGTGACGGCGAACGTACCTACTAAGTATAAAACGCTCAAACACGCTCCATTGCAACTCCCCGCTATCACTGCAGCCACACACCACCGCCTGTTGTGTAACAGATAGGAATTTAGGCCAAACGATGTTCCCTGGGATACGATATTTATTCCGATTTACGTATAAAACACTAGTCTGCTTGCTGCGACACTATTTCACTGTAAATGCCATTTAGAGTTTGTATAAACGTGTTCTGTTAATAGAACAGTGACAGGCTTGATTGTTTGAATTTAAGGGTTGTGAAACAGTTTTTGGAGTTTAGTCGTTTTTTCTGTCTTGGAGCCAAAGTGTAAGTGGAAGCTTCCAAGTAACACCTATTACTTCTTCTACTTAGCGTGTAAAAATAAGCCACGAGCTTGGCACCATCGCATCAGTAGCGTCCATCAAATCCTGCAGTTGATGGTCTCAGGGCACGTTTTCAAGACATGTTTTCAAGTGTCCCATCGTTTGTGGCGTAGCACTACAATTGCACAAGTCCAAAGTCCACACTTATTACAGAGAAGATTATTGAGTCCAGGGTAAGGTTGTGAAGAAGTGCTTTTCTGTGATTATAAAAAAGAGGGGGAGAAGTAGATCGCAAAGGACCTGGATGACAAATATCCGGAAGGATATGCAGAAGCCTGGCCTTACAGATGAAGATGCTTACCAGCGAATGAATGGTGGTAAAAGATTAGGACAACCGAACCCACGCAACAGGAAGAGGCGTGGGCAAAGAAGAAGATGAAGGTCCAAGAAGCCGTTGAGTAGGGCTTGTGGCTCGAAAAACCAAATAAGCAGACGGGTCTATCTCCATCACCTTGTACTTCTATATCTATCTCCAAAGAGAAACCGAAAATGCCCCCATCATGTAGACGATGGAGAATTCGTAAAGAGCTCAAAACCGTGATCGATAAGGCTTGCCATGCGAACAGCATATTTGTTTTGTCTGCTGGTAGTTCGTCTGGCAGTTCGATGTTTGTGTAAGAGAATTGTGTGAGACCGAATGACACTGGACATAGAGGAAGCATAGGTCGATTTATTCACTGAACTGACGTGTATAGTTTGTAGATTTATTTAGGTAAGTAGAATAGAATAGATTAGAATAGATGTTTATTGTCTCCAGTATTACAGCTAGTAGTATACATAACTATAATACCGTAAGCAAAAGGTTCATGCGTCAGCATTATGCTCGGGTCTCTCCGAGGGTCGCCAAGCGCTGGTTTTCAGCTTAAACCCTTGACTCCCAGCACTAACAGGTATATAGGTAACCCAATAACAAGGTCCTGGAGCTCAGATAGACAGGCGCGCCAGGATCTGTAACTATTGGACAGGAAACCGACCGGACAGGAAAAGGCTAAGCAGATGATGATGATCGGTAAGCAAATTTGTTACCAAAATGTTGAAGCTCAAGAAAACCGCAAAACTGCAAAACCTTTGCCGATTTTTCCGACCTATGAGACGTAGGTATTGGTGTATAGCGCTTCGAAAATTTACCGGGAATACTTAATTATGCTCCTTAGGCGGTATCACTGCTGACATACTTCCCGCCAACTAATAACTGTAATTTAGGTACTGATAGGAACTAATAAGGTAATAGGTTAATATTCTACACATACTAATGTGTGATTTATTTATTAAGCTTGCGAATTATTATTTTTTACCTTTTATTTGCTAATTTTTTTCTCCGATGGGTTTAACTGTCTTATAGCGACCTGTTTTCATAAAAAAGTTAGCTATTTTATTAGCTGAGTTTACTCTGGTAAATTATGTGATCGTTGAAATCAAATTTCCAGTGATACAATTTTGCTTTTTCTGTTAAAAAAAAATACGTTGCCCCTCACTAGGTATTTCTCCTAGGCGTTTACAAATATTTAAGCTCACATTCAAAAACAGCCTCACCCGGAACAACTACCCGTAGGCCATACAAATATTAGCTCCGTGCGGGGATCGAACCCGCGACACGCAGCGTAGCAGCCAATCGCTCAGCCACAGCACCAACCATGCCGTCGTGCGGCAATAGAGATAAAAAACCATCTCAATTATAATCATTTACACAAACATCTATATAGCTCAAGAAATTATGTTTGTTGCAAACAAGATGATTTCGTCGATTTGCAAGAACTGCGAGTTACCTTGACTATTGGATCCCTCTTAAGCTTTTGTATATTATTTATATTGGGAGCAAAATATACGTAAACAAAAGGTACACCTATCAATCGTCACATGTCAGGATCAGATGAGGCAACATGAAACGTTCTTATTTTTTCCTTTAGACATGTTATGAATCAATAGGAAAACGCTATAAGGAAATAACAAAACGAAATATTATTTACCTAACAAGCACTTTGCCCGCGACGCAGAGGTCCCTTGTAAAGTGCAGACATTATCTTGATAATATTATGTGAGGAGCACGGAGATTGGTATCCGAGATGGCTTTTTGAGAAAGGATCTGTCCTATTAGCGCATGCATTTGTCAATAATCTTGTAGCTCAACTATCTAGTTAAGAAGCTCAAGTCAAGACCAGTGGTTTGTTTTAACCAGTTATGGTTTTACGCCAGTGGAAACCTTTTTGATCTTGTCACCCCTATGATTTAGGGTTAGGAACTGTCACACAAACACTAAAACTCACTACAAACAGGAGTAAATAAAACCAAAATCCAGTTCCTCACACTTCAGAGAAAACATTAAAATTAATTTAGTAATGAGCAAAATCCTTTACAAGGAAAGTCAGTATTGCGGTCGCATATAATTTAAATTTAACTAGAAAACGGAGAAATATTGTCTTTCCTGTATGGAATCCTTGGTAACCAAGTTCGACATGAATTTTACCTGTTTTTAAAAAAAAATCGTTTATGAGCAGTCTGTTTAACTAAAATTGTAATATTTTTTTAATATTAGACACGTATTTCTTGCTTGATAATATTTTATAAAAACATATTTACATAAAAAGTACTTAAGTTGGGAAGTGGGGGCTGGCTACTTCACATGTAAGTATAAAATCAACATACGCGTGACGTGGCTGGAGGCCTTAATTTTAATTAAGCCCCCCACAGGAAAGTTCGGTTGAGCAGTAAATATCCCTGAAGGATAAACTGCGAGATGCCAATTCCAAAAAAAAAAAAAAAAGACGTCATGCTACATTTTAACTCAACATATTGATATAGGTAATCTTTCGACTGAGTAAAACAAATACGTGTCCAATAATTTTCAATAATCACTATGACGGACAAAAATAATGTAAGTCATCACCCATTTGGTGTCTTGAAACAGTGACACGGGGCCGCATCAGACCACCAAGGAGATGGTGGTTCGACATGGAATTGAAAAGATGTGGCGCAGAATTGTGACCGGTGGAAGGAAGAAGAGGAGAGAGGTCTTTAATATTACTATTTTTATTTGCTGGAGCAGCTTACAGCAATTTTCCAAGCATCTGTTCTGACTGTAATGTCATATGACCTAAACCACCCGCATTGACTGCCAGAGGATCTTGTGTACAACCTATAATAACCAAACCCAAGTTTCCAAAAAACGACGAAGCGGTTCGAGAAAAGGTAGGTAGTGCCGTACGCTTCGCTTGGCTCGTCTGTGCGGGGGCACTACCGTTCCTCCAGATTCATAAGTGTGTCGACTTCAAGCCCCATACTTTCCTTTGAAATTTTTCGTAGAAAAATGCAATCTTGAAACCCACGAATTAGTAACATCACCTTGGAAACCAGGCTAAATAAAGCAATCTCAAATTTATCTCAACATCTACGGCCCAATTTCATGATAAGATTAGAAGCAGATAAGATGTTGCTGAATCCTAACTAAAGTTTTTAATTACTGCCAAAGTCATGTAGATCTAAGTGATAAACACAAACATTAATCTAGGTTATCCGAGATAATTATTATAATAACACAATTAATTAAACCTTCAGGGTACCTTGATCTGGATTATTCTGATCACATTAGTATGGAGAATTTATTGGCAATGAATTAAAGTCTGAAATTATATCCTACTAAATTATAGATGTGGAAATTTGAATTTGTAGGTTTGTTCGTTCAACAATCTTTGATAGTCCGATAGATTTTAATGAAATTTGCTATACTTACAGCAAGACTTACAATCAAAAAAGCATTCGGCAGAATTACTTTTTTTAGAACTACTTAATGTCATTTTAAGCAGCACGTGCGCTTGGCAAAACGCAAGATGGCTTGTTTTTTGTCCAAAAATTCTCGAAACAGTCGAGGAACCTCAACAAACCTGCGGCTAAGGATGCCATTTCAAGAGCGTTTCTGAGGCTGATGTCTTCGCGTCCTGAGTCTAGGAATTTTCTTCAAAGGGACTTAAAATACGGGTTTAAGGCTTTAATTAAATATTATGATTCTTTTTACCCTGGTGGTTGTAGTAAGTTCTTTGAGAAGCGATTAACACCTAGTCTAGAATAAACATTGCGCAGAAATTTTACTGGGAAACGATAATTGTTTTTTCATATGAAAATTGTTGTAGCGCGTAATGTTGGTTTCGTTACGTCTGTATAAGTATGGCTGTGGAGGTATTTGAAGCTTAATGTTTTTTTTATAGGTATGTATACAACTAAAACTTTTATAAAAAAAAAAAGATTCAACTTGCTGAGGAGCATGTTTAGATCATCTTAAAAAAGGTTTTTATTATTTTTTATTAACAGATTGCGGTGTTGACCTGTATTGAGGAGCTCGTGGCTAAATAAGAACAGCCGCACGCACGGTTAGATCGACTGTAGATGGGTGACTGTTCGTAACATATTGAGACTCCTCCGTGCCTCGGAAAGCACGCTAAGCCGTTGGTCCCGGTTGTCGTTTGTAGATCTTTGACAGTCGTTACGGGTAGTCAGTAGCCCGAAAGTTTGACAGCTAGACTTACGAAGTGGTATGGTGTTGCCCGGTAACTGGGTTGTGGAGGTCAGATAGGCAGTCGCTCCATGTAAAACACTGATATTCAGCTGTATCCAGTTAGGCTGGAAGCCGACCCCAACATAGTTGGGAAAAGGCTAGGCAGATGATGTGTTGACCTGTATTATATGTTGCCTTACCTGTTATGGAGCTTCAGATCAGAAATGGAATTCTATTAACATTGCAGTCTTTTTCGTGACGATTTACCTCAAATCAACTACCAAGCCAGTAAAAATCGTGTCGGGTTTTTCTATAGTAAATTCTGAAACGTCATACTCAACAACAACATACTATTATCATTTCACACATCGTTGTCAATTTGATTGGACTGGCCTTGACGGCGATCGTTTATGCTAAAGGCCATTGATATTTATCTTTTACGTAATTCTAGTACATAATCCTGTCCACAATAGGAAAAGCCATAACTTTTGATAATCATGTACTAAACTCATGGTATCAGGTATTGCGTTGAAATCCCCTTTAACTGGCTTAAAAAAATTAGGAGGTTTTATGTTTTTGACGACACAGTTGGCTTGCTGCGCTGCGTGTCGCGGGTTTGATCCCCGCACGGAATATATATTTGTTTGTCCTACAGGTAGTTGTTCCGGGTCTAGCTGTTTGTTTATGTGAGTTTAAATGTTTGTAAACACATCCACGATACACGAGAAATCCTAGTGTGAAGAGAAAAAAAAGGATCAACTTCCCAACTATGTTGGTGTCAGTCTAACCGAATACAGCTGAGTACCAGAGTTTTACATGGAACGACTACCTATCTGACTTTCATATCCCAGTCACTGGGCAACACGGTGCCTCTTGGTAAGTCTGGTTGTCAAACTTTCGGGCTACTGACTACCCGTAACGACTGTCAAAGATCCACAAATGACAGCTGGGACCAACGGCTTAACGTGTTTTCAAGTCAAGAATGATTGAGCAACTATTATGAATATTTTCATCTTTTTCTTTTTTTTTAAAAACGTTGCCCCACACTAGGAATTTCTCCTGTATCGTGGGTGCGTTTACAAACATTTAAACTCACATACACAAACAGCTAGACCCATCTCATGTTGTTTATTTTTATTTTTCGTGTGTGGATATTTAAACAATGAGCTACATATCGCTCACGTGATCGTCATGAATATCAGAAACATCACGATTTAGGCTAGGCGCGCACTGCAAAAATTAATCGTTCTGATTTTTAAAATGAAATAGAAATCAAAGCATTTTTGTTATTGTCGATCGCAAACGATTTCATTTCGCAGTGTGTAGACTCTTCTATATTGGTATTCATAGATTGACGATAATTATTATAATAGCCTATGAGTAGATATTCCCCTTCTACCATCTGAGATTTATTCTCATAAACCAGTTCAGGGTCAATATTAGGAAAAAAGGAAACACTCAAATCTTTAACTGCTTAAAAATAGGCAATCACGTCGCCAGTCTGGTAGCATGTCGGTGACGCACACTCATAAGTTTTGCCCGTCGCAAGAATCGGTCAGCGCGACTTAAGATTTTTTTCACGTTAAAACTGACATTCAAACCATCGTAAATCCATACTTAATATTAAGAATGGGAAAGTGTGTGTCTGTTTGTCCGTCTCTCACGGCAAAATTTGACGTGTTTTATTAAGTGGAGATAGTTGAAGGGATGGAAAGTGACATAGGCTAGTTTTTGTATCTTTCTAACCCCCACTTTGTTTGTTCGCACTGCAGGCCCAAGCGTCTTCTCAAACAGAGAAGACACGAGTGTTAATTGAAACGCTTACTCCGAGCAGATCAGCGATTTCAGACGTACCTACCAGAACAAGTTTGAATTGAAGTGTCTGTACGTAATGTCAAAATAACAGCTATTTTACTAAATTCATATAAAAGCTTATACGGTAGTTAATTATAAAAAAAATATGTTTTGTCTGTCTGTTTGTTTGAGGTAATCTCCGAAACGGCTTGACCAATTTTGACGGCACTTTCACTGACAGATGGCTGACGTGTTAACGAGTTACTTAGGCTACTTTAATTTAAGGAACATAATTAGTATTCCAACCCCATGAAATTCTGTCAAATTGCCACGTGGACGAACTCACACACAGCTAGTATTATTTTTAAGTCCGTTTTTCCTCACGATGTTTTCCTTACCATCACAACGAAACCTTCGTACAACCACGGTTCTCTTTTTTTCACAGACAACATTTCAAAAATACTTTCATTTTATATTAAACTCAATCACTGTAATAACGTTATTGCCTTGAATTTCCTACATAATACTCCACAAACGAGCAGCAATCGAAATAATCAGTTCCCTATTTGATTGGATAAATTGATTCACAGATAAATAATATACTAAAGCATAGTACGTACTCGATATAATAGCGAAATACTTACATCTAAATGCTCAACATTGTACAGAGGCCAGCACATCAAGATACCACAATGTGTCAAATTTCTTTGATAGTTTTTCAACTTTATTGCTAAAGAAATAAGGTTCAATTGGGAAAATTTGACATTTTGGGGTAGATTGATGTGCTGGCGTCTGTACCTACTCAATGAAAGACATGGGAAGTACTCGGTAATTTAATACAATCGAGATAAATATCAAGTAGCCGGCAATTATCGAGCATTTGACGTCATCGTAGATTATAGTATCCCCGCCCCACTGCCCTGGTGGTAACACTTGACCTTGCGTAGTACGGAGCTTCAATGGAATGCGAAGCCAACTTATACTGGTTTTATTATTTAAGTTCATTCATTGCGCTTTTTAGGGTTTTGGTGTTTCCATAACCAGATAACTGAAAACTATGGACAAACCAAACACAAAAAAAATACCTACACATGGCGAATTTTCCGAGGTCAGCATATCAAGCTACCCCAATGTGTCAAATTTCTTTGATAGTTTTTCAACTTTACAGCAAAAGAATTAAGGTTCATGTTCAATTGGGAAAATTCGACACTTTAGGAAAGCTTGATGTGCTGGCGTCTGTACCTATTTATCATAAGCCGCAAAAACAGAGACGCACCACAAACATATATATATTTTTGTTTTCTACTACAAAATGGTATTGGCAAATATAAAGTATCACGCGGAAGCAAAACTGATAGGTCTACAGGACAGGAACAATTTTATTTTTATGAATGCTCTATTTTTCTGACTAGTGTTAGACATTAAGCCATTTACAAGCATTATTTTGACCAGTGGTCGGAATTCGACTGTTTCAATTTCTTGGATTTCGACCGTCTCTACTTTAAATTTATATGTTTAAAAAGGGGCACAAAGTTTTCTCGTTTTCTCTTTGTGTATTAATTAGATATATTTATCGACATATTTATTTCCATTATTTTATTCCATTCAACTTAATATGTAGGTACGATAGTCAAGCCCTCATTTCATCCAAACTCTTTTTTGTAAATCAATTCTAGTATTCTATCGCTTACGTAGTCTATGTTTAACCTTATAACCGGTTTTACGTCACTAGTTCACTTCAATCAGCTGTCACGAATACATAATAACTGTTTACGTTTAATTACATAACCCAAGGATTATAAGTGGAAATATTTACCATTACAAGCACGTAAGAAAATAAAAATTATGAATTATACTAATTTGTACTCACCATTATTAGGCACGAGTTTACTAATTTCTTCCAACTCATGATTCTCTTTATTCTTGTTTATTTGTTTACCATTTGACACTTCTACAGACAAATCAGGCTTGTTCAATAACTTAGCATTTTGTTCATTCATTTTCGGTAAAAATAATTATAACCTTTTTGGTTTAAAAGCACTGTTTATGTTTTGGCTATGACTTTAGTTAGACTGCGCTGACAATTTGCAATAGGTGTTGCCAGCACTGATTTATAAATATCCTCAAAAGTGGGCGTATTTCCCACGTATGGGGACTTTGGCAAATGGTGAAAGCATTAGAAATTTTTAAATCTGCTTTTGCAATTAAACTAAAATGGTTAAGATGAAGTTAGATAGTTTTTATTTTCTTGCTACCGTAAGGTAATACAAACTGCAATAAATCTCATTCAAATATTACTAACGAATTTTCGTAGATTTAAATAGTAGTCATTTTATAAAGACCATATAATAAAGCTTTCCCCAAATACAACTAGTTCGCCCGTCGCGCGGCGGTGGGGGAGTTTCCTTACATTGGCAACATTGATTCACAGCGAGTATTGAAGCTCGACCGGTGTTCGGGCGTCTTCGCCCCTCTTCGGTTAGTCCCGGCAGTATTACTCACACAGTGCTATCGCCAAACCAGACAGTCGTACGTCATTGGCGCCAAAACTGATCGAAGACCAATTTGTTGTATTATAATTAAGTTGCCAAGGGTAATGCCAACTGGAAGAATACCCATACTTACCAACTTAACTGTTAATAAACGAGACATATTTCTTATTCATTCGCTGTTAAACAATAAAATAGATTGTTTTCTGCACGAATAATTTTGCGGTACGTACTAAACTCCGATAGTGGACTGCCCACAAGGACATTCACTGACCTTATTGGTGATATTCTTCAGAAATGTCAGGTGCGTAGTACTGCATCCGGCGTGCTTGAATGAACGTAGATGAAGCAAAAAGAAGGTGTTTTGAAATATAGGTGATATGGACACACTTTCGTGGAAATTAAAATGCACTAACCGTTTTAACTTCCACGAAAGTGTAACCTGTAAAAAGCTAGCAACATCACATTTCAACCGCTTTTTACGTCCCGCGGCACGCGTCCGTGAATCTGGTTAAACTTGGTTCCACGTCGCAAAAACCTTATAAAACAAACTTCAAAACGATTGTTTTAAATGCATCTTAGCTATTTTTATATTGGGGAGCCATTGTGAAGATTATCTCTTCCACGGGAGACTTATTATGCGATTATACTTATTAGAACTTTATCACAAAATGTATTATTATGTGCCACAAAGGAACACACATACGTACATAGGCTGATAAACACAATACCCTCCTTTCCTCTTCCGGAAAAAAAGCGTGAGTTAATGTGTATGTATGAACGTAACTACTAAAATTATATAACTAATATGCGTTTGATCATCATAGGGTTTCAAGGATAAATAAAATAATAAAATAATAAAATAATAAAATAATAAAATAATAAAATAATAAAATAATAAAATAATAAAATAATAAAATAATAAAATAATAAAATAATAAAATAATAAAATAATAAAATAATAAAATAATAAAATAATAAAATAATAAAATAATAAAATAATAAAATAATAAAATAATAAAATAATAAAATAATAAAATAATAAAATAATAAAATAATAAAATAATAAAATAATAAAATAATAAAATAATAAAATAATAAAATAATAAAATAATAAAATAATAAAATAATAAAATAATAAAATAATAAAATAATAAAATAATAAAATAATAAAATTCATAAGTTGCATAGCTTAACTATGCAACTTATGAATCACAAACATATAGTCACGCCTTTTTCCCGTTAGGGGGCATAAACTACGAACGCCTTTTTTTAATAAAAAATCGGAGGAAAATTCTTCAGTCTGTTTCAAACCTCCAGTCGGACCTCCAGCCTTTTTCCCATGGGGGTTGGCAGAAACTACAGAACGCCATCTGCTACGACCCTTACATACTCCTTTCGCTTCGTCTACGTTCATACATCTTGTCATACACGCACGCCGGTTGCGAGTACTACACACCTGACCTTTTTGAAGAAAATCACCAATAAGATCAGTGTATGTCCTTCTACGGCGTTTCCCCTCTCATCGTTCCCACTTCCACCTGCCTTATAAATACCTTGTTAGTTCTCTTTCATTCATCCTCTCTACGTGACCAAACCATCGAAGCATGTTCCTTTCAATTGTCGCTACATCTTCTGAACTCAACTCTTTCCTTCTTCCTTCCTTCTTCTACTTATGAATCAATCTCTAATAATAAACGTGAAGTAAGTATGACTATAGTTTAAGTGCAATTGTGATGGTAAAACATAGAGAGCAGGTAAAACATATCGCACTGCTAGATTAAAACTGAGACAACTCAAAATACGAGATTGTTTAGTTACAACTCCAAAATACTAATTTATCAATAGAAATTATTGATTCCTAGCCCCATTTAATATGCAGTGACATTCTACAACATGTTTTTGACCTACTATAAAATTACGTTTCAAAACTTCTCTGAAAAAATCTAGATAAATGGGTATTTTTCAAATGAGTACTGAAATAAATAGTTTTTGGAGTTGTGTCAGTTTTGATCTAGGTGTGCGATATATTGTTCGTTTCCCATGTCCGTGAAGGTTGTTACATCACGTCTGCATTCCAAAGGATCAAGCTAAGGTGTAATATATGGTAGATAAACCTAAACATTGTCTGATCTGGTGAAACATAACGCGAGAGTGATCTTGCGTACTTTAAGCATCACTGTTCGGACTCAATTAAAATATCAATAATTGAAGATCGAAAGAAATAAAAAACTTGAGAGGTGTCGAGGGACACCCGGATGGAACGAAGTTCTTTTTGTTATTATTTTTTATGTACAAAAAACCTTTATACACCCAACAAAAATAATCCCACACTGTTTAATGCGAAATAGAAAGACGAAACAAAAATAACTGGCTTGCTTTCTATGAGAGAGAGAGAGAGAGAGACAGACAGAGAAACACGCGCACGCCGCATGGCTTACAACTACTCATAGCAAAAAGTGTCGTTACAACTTTTGGTCTTAGTTTTTTTCGTCTAGCCCCCTTTCGCAACGCGCGATAAGGAATTTCGTTCCAAAAAATCAAGTAACAATAGCGGTGGGCTGTGCTGCCGCTGCTGCTGTGGTTGCTGAACCACTCAAGTGGTGTAAATCTGTAACCTTATTGGCAATTATAGTTTTGAGCCAGCTGGTTGTAGGATCCAAGAATGCGTGTCCTTTTCATTAAGAGTTTCCGTCGACAGTTCGCGTGACCAGAGGGTTGGCTCATTCTTTGGCCAACGAATGAGCATGACAGCGATGCGGGGAAGTACTTTGACGCTTATTTTATTTAGGATTCTTTTCTTATTTTTTATTGTATTTTGATTGTATGTGTATGTAGTAAGTTTTAGTAGACATAGTACCTACATACAAAAACATAACAACTCTTGATTGATGATTACGCTGTCTAAGACCTAATAAAACTGCAAAGACTTAAAAATACGACGATATGACGGTATAGAAACTCACATCACACTCACAAATTCATACTAATATACATCTTACTATTAAAAAGTCTTGTGAGTACCTAGTAGTAGAATCTATGCTACAACAAAAAGAAAAAAAATGCTCAAGAAATAAAAACAACGAGTCCACAATCCACATCAAAATTATAGTTCTGAATAATTATAGTTAAAACCAAATCTTAATTAATCTTAGTTAATTCCTCAAGGAAGTATACTTGGCCCATTACTGTACCTTTATTTGTATCCCTGATTTACCTACATTTTTATACAATAAAATGCATACAACAATGCAATATTTTGGTACCTACGACATATTGATTATAGTAATAAAATACACGAAAAAGTAAACGAAGTTTAAAAGAGAAAAAATTAAGAGAAAAATTACATACATTTTCAAAATGACATTTCAAAACCATAACATTTAATGTTACTTGTCAAAGACGGCAAATTGACAAAGTTAGTGAAGTCAAATTTCTTGGACTTATGCTCGACCAGCATTCTAACTGGAAATTACATACAGAGCCACGTTTGCAAGAAACTAAACCAATTTAAACTTGCTCTTAAACGTTTAAGACGTACTGAGAGTGAAGCAGTCGCTTGAACTGCTTACCGCGGTCAGGGTTTCCCTATAGTAAAGTATGAGCTCCTACTCTGGGGGAACGGTACAAAATGTAAATGAAGGCTTTCTAGTGAAGAAAAAACTTGTCAAGTGCGAGTGGGACTCGCACACGAAGGGTTCCGTACCATCACACAATATTAGAAATGCAAGGTCTTTTTATTTTTGATTAAATTTTTATAAATATTTTTTTCAATTTTTTTTTTTCTTTTTTTATTTCTTTATTTTGATATAGGTACCGGCAATAGTAATACATACTCTGTGACAATATTAACTGTCTTTCTATAACGGTTGACAGACAGACGGACTGATGGACAACGGAGGGTTAATAACGTAATAGTTGGTCACTTTGGGTACAATCCTAAAAATGTCATTTAACCTTAGTTAACAGTGGTACCAACTCTTCAAAAATCTTATTGTTTTAACACCTTAAACGCCAGGTGACCAACAAACAATACATTTTCTATTGTGTCTCGTTTTCTGTCAGTTAAGGTGTTAAGTAAATAAAGTCAACCTGGACTTCTTTTTTCTACCTTCCATTTTTGACGAGTTTGTATTTTGGGTTCGCCTACAGCCTGAAAGCTAATGTACTGTAAAATACGAGCCAACGAATACCCAAAGAACGTTTAACGATCCGGTTTAGAGGTATACAAGAGACATTAAAAATAAGAAAAATATAATAAGGGTCAAAAACAAAAGTGACAAGTGAAAAGTGGTTGGGCTTAATAATTTTGACCCTGTTCAGTGAATGTTCTCTACTAAATGGACTGGTAACTGCCACCCTGCGTCATCCCACTGCTGGGCAAAGGTTTGGCCATGACATGCAACTATTTCAGTCATGGACTTATGTAGTAAATTGTGTTGGGGTCAGCTGCAATAAAAATACTATGTTGATGTGAAAATAGTAGAGGTAGGTATGTATGTGTTTTACCCGTTGACGTTTTCCAGAATTTAAGACAAAAAGAAACATCATATTTTTTGTGAAATTATTTATTTTACGGCTTAGTAACTAACAAAATATTAGTATGAAACACCATGAAGACTTGCTGAAAAATTATACTTACCTACCAATTGTTACACCCTTTTTTAGCTCATTGGATATAAGGCAGACGAGGTCAGTTAAGCACCACTTTAACTGTATTACGTTTTAAGCTATTCGCTTTTTGGTGTGACGAGTTTTGAGGCTGAAAACCACACTTGGAGAAAAGTATGGGTATGATTTTCGTAGTTATAAGAAAACGCTATTTAAGTAATGCACGGTAACCGTCCTCTATAAAATTTAATCAATGTGTCAGAGTCCGTTTCTATTTTTAGCCCCCGACGCAAAAACGACAGGAAGTTATAAGTTTGACGTGTCTGTGTGTGTGTCTGTGGCATCATAGCTCCTGAACGGATGAACCGATTTTGATTTTGTTTGAAAGGTGAATAAAATTAATCGGAAGTGAGCTTAGCTGTGAAATGTTTGATGAAAATCGGTGCAGCCGTTCAAAAGTCATCCGTATTTTACTCTTTGAATCTGGGTTTTTTCGCAAGATAACGTGTCATCATTACGTGTTTCAATAGATTGTCTATTGAAGCATGTCTATTACTATGTGCTAGTACTAAATTATATGTAGTTTAAAAAGCATGAAATGAAAATGAAAATTAATCTCTAACTTTTAAGATTCCGTAACAAAATTAATAAATATAATGTCGTGCAGTTTGTCTATCCTTCTTGATGTCACACAGCCATTTTTATCTTAAACTTTGTACTAGGTACGTATTCAAGGTTATTTTTTCACAACCCAAAACCCCTCAAGGGGTCATTGGACTCATCATTACGAAAAACTTTTACAAATGGACTAACACTGAATACCGATAAGAGGTCAAAACAAGTATTCAATACATTTCTTGTTTCTAAGATCGATAAAATGTATGAAGCAGTTGTTTTTTTTTTGTACAGTGCACCGTAACCCTTTAAGAGATTTATAGTAAATAAAAAGTAAAGTTTTTATTGATGACAATTGGAAAGAAAGCGTTTTCTCTGCGCCGATAAACAATTCGGTGTAAGATGGTGGCCCTCCATACATGTAACCAAAGGTCTGATACATGCATCTCAAAACACATCGAGTTTTAAAACATAATATTAGGTCTTTACCTATGAAATTGCCGTTCTGCAGTACTGGCCATTTCAAATCAAAATATTTTTTGTTTGGCTAAGAATTCTAATTTCAAATTAATTTTATTTTAAAAACATGGATTTTTTTTTCCAAAAGTAGTCATTTGTTTATTGATTAGTGTTACATTTTCATCGCATTTAAATCTTTTTCGTCATCATGGATACGTTAAAAATTCGAGTAATTATGGAATATGAGTACCGTCGTGGCAGCAACGCGGCACAAGCGGCACGCAACATCAACGACGTTTACGGAGCTAACACTACAAACCACCGCACTACCTGTTATTGGTTTGCTCGCTTCCGTTCTGGAAATTTCGACCTGAAAAATGAACCTCGCGGTCGTCCGAAGACTTTGGTCGACAATGACGAATTAAAGGCGATTGTGGAAGCTGATGATACACAATCTACGGCTGAATTAGCAGCAGCTTTCGACGTTAGCGTCAAAACAATATTGGTCCATTTGCGTCAAATTGGCAAGGTAAAAAAGCTTGACAAATGGGTGCCCCACGAACTCAATGATCGCCAGCGCGAAGTACGCGTCGAGACGTACCTTGCACTGCTCAACAGACACACAAATGAAGGAATTTTGAACCGCATTGTTACCTGCGATGAAAAATGGATTCTGTTTGATAACCGCAAGCGCTCAGCAAGTTGGTTGGATCCTGGTTCAGCACCTAAACAATGCCCTAAACGAAAACTTACCCCAAGAAAAGTGATGGTCACTGTTTGGTGGTCTAGCGCCGGTGTGATTCAACACAGCTTCTTACCAAACGGGGTGAGCATTACTGCAGATGTGTACTGTGAAGAATTGAACACAATGATGGAGAAGCTGGCACATCTCCAACCAGCATTGGTCAATCGCTCGTCTCCGCTGCTCCTGCACGACAACGCGCGACCTCATACTGCACAGCAGACGGTCTCCAAGTTGCAAGAACTGGGGTTGGAAGCTCTCCGTCATCCGCCCTACTCACCAGACCTTGCGCCTACAGACTACTACTTTTTCCAGAATTTGGATAACTTCTTGGCGGGAAAAAAATTCAATACCCGAGAGGCAGTACAAAATGCCTTTGAAGAATTTGTTGCCTCCCGTCCAGCTGATTTCTTTAAGAAGGGCATCAATAAACTGCCACTGCGTTGGCAAAGATGCATTGATTGCATGGGTGATTACTTCGATTAATACAAATAAAAAATACATGAAAAAAATTCATTTAAATTTTTTCATACAAAACGGCAATTTCATAGGTAAAGACCTATTATTTAAAAAGTCCATATCGATCATGCGTAAATTCATCACGACTACGGAATACTGCAATACGCGTGGCGGACGTACTTGGCCAGTTTTAATCAATAACTTGGATTGCTTCAGTCCCCAATGGATTTATGAATAAAACATTTGAATTAATAATCAATTCTACAAATTTTATGAAGGTTTGTTCTTTAATATTTGAGAATTTCATTACATAATTTTGCTAAAGTTATTGTAGCCATGAAGAAATAACAAATTTCAGTATCGGAACATTATTGAGACGATCTAAAACATTCTAGCACTTTTAGCGAGTTAAAATAACAGTCGTCTCGCCGAAATCGATTCTCGATTCCCCAAAGCGACTCCCTGAAGTGGAGTAGGTGGATGATAATTGAAGTGACATTGGAACTACATACTTATAATATACTACTGATCCTCCCGGGCTTCACTCGAGGGCAAACATTTTTTTATTGCGATTTTCATACCAAGTTACCCCTCCCCCCCCCCCCCATTTACCCCCTTTTCAAATATTCGAAAATCTTTAATAAAGTGAACCTCAATTCTAAATTAACATTCCTAGACTTAGTAGTGTTAGAGGTCTGGTGATAGTGAGTCTGGACAAACGATTTTCGAAGTGTATATTATGTACCTACTGCAGCAAGGCTTCGTCTACATCTGTCTCTCTTACTCTTTCTTCCACGATTGAGACGTCCTTGCCCAAATAGTATGAATAGTTGCTAGTAGGACTAACTAACATGACGCTGATAAATTTATTTGGCAACCGATTTCAAAATAAGGAGGAGGTTCTCATTTTTTTTGTGTTTGTTACTTCTGAATGCCGCCATTTAACTGATTTGATTTTACATATGGATATATTTCCCTATTGGTCCCACAGAAATTTCATCAAAATTGTTTCGGTTTTTAAATCGAAATAGCCGGAAAAAATATGTCCTTCAGGTAAACGAATTTTCGTTTTTTTTTATCCTCCTGTGACTTTTATTTGAAAGCACCAGCAGTGATTTTCTGTAAATAACTGCCCGTGAAAACTTGCGTGAAGTGAGCGACGAAGTGAGCGACGAAGTGAGTTGCCAGCGTCCTAAACATAATGATAGGGATTGGCAAAAAAATTCACTTTTACAATCTTTTTCGAGAATCGAGACAGCAAATTTTTTTTTGCTACAACTATTTCATGTTATATTATTTTAAAGCTAGTATTTAAATGTCTCAACACTTAAGTTGGGTGACACTGAAAGCTATGATCTCCACTCATTTCTTCTGTGATTTCACTGAATTAACCATTGGCCAAGGACCACTCACATTGATGTGAGCGACATCTATTCAAATGCAACCGTTGGCGCAGTGGCTAAGCGATCGACTGCTGCGCCGCGCATCGTGGGTTCGATTCCCGCACGAAACAAATATTTGTATGGTAGCCATGCAGTACTTAAAGATCGTGGCAGGTTTCGTTCTGCAGTTTCTGCCCACCCCTATAGAAAAAAACCGTAAGTTTATAGATGTATGTGTATGTATCTCCAGAAACAAACATTCTATGTAGAATTCACAACAGCCAGCCCAAACTTCTAGAAACGATCAAACGAATAACCAAGAAACAACAAAACCAAACAACAAAGTCTGGCTCTTATTACTTTATCGGATAGAGAGCACCATATATCATAATCTAACGAACGGAGGCAGAAGTAATTTATCTGTAATAAGATAGTGGACGCGTTTATCATATATGAGGCTTTTGAACATGAATCGTTTATTATATATGACGACCGATGTGGCGCGGCGGGCGAAGGTCCTCCGCGCCACATCGACGCAAGAGGTTGCGGGTTCGATTCCCGCCTTGTTGTTGTACGAATGTTTGTACGATCTACAAATATTTGTTCCGGGTGTTCTGGGTATTTTCTATGTATAATAAAAATATTTATCTGTGTAATGTATTGTATTTTGATATCAGCCATCTAGTACCCATAACACAAACTCTGATGATGATCTCTCACATGATGCTGCTGTGTGGATTGTCGAGCATTATTATTATTATTATTTTCTAATTCATAGCATTTAGGTATAGAGTAGGTAGAACGATTCGAGTAGAGTTCCGCGACTTCTTAACTCCGATACGATAAGATACTGCATGTCTCCTCGCCTTCAGCTCAAAACATCACGACTCTGTAGAAGCGCGCTGTCAGGCTGCCGGGCTGACGGTGTGCGCAGATCACGTGATGTCGCCTGTGGCGCGCTTGCGATACGTTTCGTGACCGTACTATTGACTGGATGCGACGTATATAATAGGTCTTTACCTATGAAATTGCCGTTTTGTATGAAAAAATTTAAATGAAATTTTTTCATGTATTTTTTATTTGTATTAATCGAAGTAATCACCCATGCAATCAATGCATCTTTGCCAACGCAGTGGCAGTTTATTGATGCCCTTCTTAAAGAAATCAGCTGGACGGGAGGCAACAAATTCTTCAAAGGCATTTTGTACTGCCTCTCGGGTATTGAATTTTTTTCCCGCCAAGAAGTTATCCAAATTCTGGAAAAAGTAGTAGTCTGTAGGCGCAAGGTCTGGTGAGTAGGGCGGATGACGGAGAGCTTCCAACCCCAGTTCTTGCAACTTGGAGACCGTCTGCTGTGCAGTATGAGGTCGCGCGTTGTCGTGCAGGAGCAGCGGAGACGAGCGATTGACCAATGCTGGTTGGAGATGTGCCAGCTTCTCCATCATTGTGTTCAATTCTTCACAGTACACATCTGCAGTAATGCTCACCCCGTTTGGTAAGAAGCTGTGTTGAATCACACCGGCGCTAGACCACCAAACAGTGACCATCACTTTTCTTGGGGTAAGTTTTCGTTTAGGGCATTGTTTAGGTGCTGAACCAGGATCCAACCAACTTGCTGAGCGCTTGCGGTTATCAAACAGAATCCATTTTTCATCGCAGGTAACAATGCGGTTCAAAATTCCTTCATTTGTGTGTCTGTTGAGCAGTGCAAGGCACGTCTCGACGCGTACTTCGCGCTGGCGATCATTGAGTTCGTGGGGCACCCATTTGTCAAGCTTTTTTACCTTGCCAATTTGACGCAAATGGACCAATATTGTTTTGACGCTAACGTCGAAAGCTGCTGCTAATTCAGCCGTAGATTGTGTATCATCAGCTTCCACAATCGCCTTTAATTCGTCATTGTCGACCAAAGTCTTCGGACGACCGCGAGGTTCATTTTTCAGGTCGAAATTTCCAGAACGGAAGCGAGCAAACCAATAACAGGTAGTGCGTTGGTTTGTAGTGTTAGCTCCGTAAACGTCGTTGATGTTGCGTGCCGCTTGTGCCGCGTTGCTGCCACGACGGTACTCATATTCCATAATTACTCGAATTTTTAACGTATCCATGATGACGAAAAAGATTTAAATGCGATGAAAATGTAACACTAATCAATAAACAAATGACTACTTTTGGAATAAAAAATCCATGTTTTTAAAATAAAATTAATTTGAAATTAGAATTCTTAGCCAAACAAAAAATATTTTGATTTGAAATGGCCAGTACTGCAGAACGGCAATTTCATAGGTAAAGACCTAATATTATGTTCAATCGCGCGGCTAACTTTAATATCGCGATATAGAGCCAGTTTAGTTCGTAAGTTATGGTGTAGATTTCGCTACATTGTATTTCTTTTTTTTAAGTTAAAATTTGCCCCACACTAGGAATTTCTCCTGTATCGTGGGTGCGTTTACAAACATTTAAAGTCACATACACAAACAGCCAGACCCGGAACAACTACCTGTAGGCCATACAAATATTTGTTCCGTGCGGGGATCGAACCCGCAACACGCAGCGCAGCAACCAATCTCTCAGTCACTGCGCCAACCGTGTCATAATTATGGGCATAGGAGATATTTCAGGTCCATCTCTCAATTGCAAATATATCTTCGATGCTTCCAGAGTGGCAGATAAAGGCGGTGGTGACCACTTACTACAAAAAGAACCGCCGCGCCAGCTTAATCTGGTCAGTCTGGTCGAAGAAGCAAGTTACCTAGAATCGTAAATTAAGAAATCTACGAGGGAAAGATTTTTCCAGGGCCACTCCTGGAAAAATACTACAGTGTTGAAGTTTTAGTATACATTATGGTGATGTGAAGTGCTGTCATTATGAAGAGGTCTTCGTTGTCCTTGGCATATTGTTGCTATCCCTGATTTAGCCTTATATAAAGTAGGCAAAAGGTGATATTATATTTTCAGGTACATAACAATCAAGCCACATAGTGAATGGATTTTTTTTCTATAGAAGCTTCAATCTACACGCCACCATTTCTTCTCTGTTCTTCTCACATGTTGATGGCATTTTTGGCGCAGTAGCTGAACGATTGCCTGCTATGCGGCGTATTACGGGTTCGATTCCCTCACGCGTCATAAATTTTGACGACCTTCAGATAGTTGATCCGGGTCTGGCTCTTTGTGTATGTGAATTTTAATGTGTGTAAACACACCCACGATCCAGAAGAAATTCCTAGTTACGGCAACGTTTTTTCTTGAAAATCAAAATTCATTTTTCAAATTAGGCTGAGAATCAGAACTTTTTGAACGTCAAAACGTTGACAAAAAACAGTCCCCCAAAACGCCCACCGTTCACTACTTTCTAGTGTTTTTGCTGGGAAGAAGTGGCTTCAATACAAATACAATACAAAACTGCTTTTTATTATTATTTGGTTCTTTTTTGTATTTCTTAATTTAAATCTAACCGTTGGAACTTCGTAAACGCCTTGTAACCACCTCACTTATGTAGCATCAAGTAAAATAGTTGTCCAACTTTGTGCTCGCCAAAGTATTTCTCGGTAATTTTAGTTGTTTGACTTTCATATAGACGTGTCCTTTCGGAATGCCAGCGTTTATGAAAGTTTGGACATGTCAGGACAAGTTTTGTCATTTGTCCGCCGCTTTTGGTGGCAAAATCCAATTATTATTCATGGCAGATGATGCTTCATACTGTCGATATTTTTATTAAAATGTTCCAACAGCAAAAGTTTGAACATAACGTAACATGAAATTAATGATAGATGATATTTATTTCTGTAAATAGGTTTTTACAAACACTTTGACACGTCAACAAATAAAATTATCTTCATGTAATAATTTTCGTATATGTCTACTCTGAGAAGAAATACCGAAAGCAACTCAGATCTCACAGTCTCTTTTAAAGTCCAGACATTATCTTGGTCAGATCATGTGAGTTACTCAGATCAGAGTCTGAGATGGTCTTTTGAGGAAAGAACCAAAGAACCAAAAATGTACTTATAGAAAAGTAGCTGACCCGGCGAACTTCGTACCGCCTCAAAAGTTAAGTTACACTGCCATCTGTTAGAAATATGTGGAACTTATTATAGTAAAACATTGAATTGGCAATAAAAAATATTGAGGTCAATAATCGAAATAAAAACTATCCTACCTTTCGAGTTGGATAAGACTGCATACTGTGTGCAAAATTGTATTAAAATCGATTCAGTAGTTTAGGAGTCCATAGAGGACAAACAACTAAACGTATACTTATTTTATTGCTTTTAAGAAAACTTACAGCTAACATTTGAGTGGTAAGAAATAACATGTAGAAGACAGCCAATTACAAGTTTCCACTTATATACTTACACTTATACTTATATAGCTACATTAAGAAGACATTTTTAAAGCCGACTTCTTTGTACCCTCGTATGCTGTTTAAGCAACCATACGCCCCTCGGCGAACAAACACGTCTGCTGGCGTATTTGTCAACAATGTTTCAGTTATCTTTTGTTGTGAAAATGGTGTCAGGACCGCCGGCTGTCATGTTTAGAGAGTTCTCAACGTGACATGAATATATCGAGCTGGTCTGAGTAGGTGGTACATAATAGTGATAAGATGATAGATACTGGACCTTAACACACTCGTCTTTTGACAAACTTTTGGGTCTAATGTTTATTTTATCTTTTTGTGTTTATTTGACGACCGATGTGGCGCGGCGGGCGATGGTCCGCCTGCGACGCCGCCGGAGGTTGCGGGATTGATTCCCGCCTTGGGACAAATGTTTGTATGATCTACAAAGATTTGTCCCGGGTGTTCTGGGTATTTGCTATGTATAATGAAAAATATATTTCTATGTAATGTATTGTATTAAGTATATCAGTCATCTAGTACCCATAACACAAGCTCTGCTTAGCTTGGGGCTAGATGATGCTGTGTGTATTGTCCAGCATTATTAATTTATTATTTGTATTTTTAAACCATGTACGACATTGAGTTTCCAAACATGTAAACAAATAAGTGTCTTTGCAAAAATGATTGTAATACCTACACATAACGTACAGATTTTGCTACAACATTCCTTATTTCATTAATTTGTATGACATTAACAATAGTAACTGATACTCTAAAATCAACTTCATGGACATCGGAACAAAGAATGCATAGTACTATCCCCACCATCATCATCTGCGTAGCCTTTTCCCATCCAAGTTGGGATCGGCTTCCAATCTTACCGGTTGGAGCAGAATACCAGTATTTCACATGGAGCGACAGACTATCTGACCTCCACAAATTAGTAAGAGGTACTACTTTACCTTATAAAAGCAACTCGTCCCTGTCTTCAATAAAAATAACTTGTCCAGTCCAATCTGGAGCATCCTAGTTCTATCTTAAGAAAAGCTCAGGGTGAGCAATAAATTACATTTTTATTTATTTCAGCCGTTCCCTTGTCCCTGTAGATTACATTATCAGACTTACCCATATCATGACGGGTCACGTCTTTATAAAAATGCCTGACATAAACAGGTCCGACCTTTATCGATTTAGTCCTTACTCCTCAGTGTATTAATATCTTTGTATGATATTTTTTCATGGAAACAACAAACAGTATCATGTTTTAGCAAGGGTGTTTACGCCGTGGATTTTTTTTACTACCTACTTACTTATTTTGACCGTAACGGACAAGCTACAGAAAATAAATGACAAACGCGAGGTGACAAACGTCAGGCGATAGTCGTCAAAAGAAAAACAACAAGCGCCTGTCAATTATTGTCGAAGCGATTAATGACAGACGACAACAAGCAACAAACGTCACGCAACAAACGTCAGGCGTCAAACATCAGGCGACATACGTCACGCGACAAACGGCAGGCGCCAAACGTCAGGCGAAAAACGTCAGACGACAAATGACTGGCGACAACAAGCTACAAACGTCACGCAACAAACGTCAGGCGACAAACGTCAGGCGACAAACGTCAGGCGACAAACGTCAGGAGACAAACGTCCGGCGACAAACGCCAGGCGAAAAGTAACAATAAAATTACATCAAATACAGATAGTATACTTCTTTGCTACTAACCGCAATCGGTCTGTGAAGCGCGATGATTATACTGATCCTCTCTTTGGTCATTCATTTTAATGCGAGTAAAATGTGCACGCTGACATGCTTTTTCCGGTCCACAACCGACCTTGTGTTAAAACCTATATATTAATAATATGTTAAGTGAGAAGCATGTACGCTTTTTAAGGCTTATTGCGATATTTGGCATTGATTAAGGAAGAATACAAAAAAAAAGCAGTTGAATTTCAACTACTGGGCGACTCCTAGTTATAAACAATTGCGTTAATTATTTACGTAGGCGCTGCTGGCAATAAAATGTTACCATAAAGCTAAAACAATATTTATAATGACAAAGCAGAAATTCCTTTCCAGACCGTCGTTTCTTGCTTTTCTCATTGGTTCGTAACAACAGAAAATTGATAAATCACAATTAATAATACATTTATCGTCGACAGTTTACAATGGGGTATTTGACTTGATTTTTTTTAAAGATTTCCTGAAACTTTAAAAATAAAAAGCCACTGTAATAAATACATTTTGATATATCTTATAAAATGGCGAAATTGTAAGTGTTTTAAAATCTATGCTGAAAAGAGACAACACTGCTAGCATCTGACGTCACTAGACAGAAACGACAAAGTGACTTCGCACCATTCAGTACAAAGGCCGTTATAGGTGACAAAGATGGAAGAAAAACTTCAAACGCGTATGACTTTTCCATTTTTCCACCGATTTTCTTTTACTTATTTGACAAATCCAATTTTCAAGAAATCTTTTTGAAATAAATTACTTGTTCATGTACATTTTTCATCATCATCATCATCAGGCTATACTAGTCCACTGCTGGACATAGCCCTCTCCTAATGAGTGCCATAGCGCCCTGTCTTCAGCTTGCCGCATCCAGCATCTGCCTGCAGTCTTTCGCAGATCGTCATCCCACCTGGTTAGAGGGCGTCCTACACTACGTTTGCCGAGTCGCGGTCTCCACTCAAGAACACTACCCCAGCGGTTGTCGGTTCTTCGCGAAATATGGCCAGCCCACTGCCACTTCAACTTGCTAATTCTTTGAGCTATGTCGATAACTTTGGTTCTCTGTCGGATGTATTCGTTTCGAATCCTATCCTTCAGAGAAACTCCGAGCATAGCTCTCTCCATAGCTCGCTGAGCGACTTTGAATTGGTGGACCAACCCTACCGTGAGTGTCCATGTCTCGGCTCCGTAGGTCATGACGGGTAGGACGCACTGATTAAAAACTTTCGTTTTTAAGCATTGTGGTATGGATGACGACTCGGAAGGAATGGAAGACTCGGCGCAGTTTCCCATACGCTGCCCAGCCCAGCTGGATCCTCCTCTTGTACATTTTTGATAGGCGTCAAATACCCTATTGTGTCGTGGTAGAGCACTAATTTACAGTATATATTTTTTTTATGTTGTTAAACGTTTTCAAACGTTAATACAGGGTATGAGCTACCTTCATAACAAACATACCGAAGAACGTTTGCATTCATAATATTATAAGTGTGAAGAAAATATAACAAAGCACATTGTGACACTTACTCCAAAATCGAGAATACAAAGAGTTCAGTAGAACGCAATAAATAATTCAGAGGTCAACCCTTTTAATATGTCAAAAGTAAATTAATAAGGTGTCCGGCGTTTTGTAAACAGCACTCAGAAATGTTTTGGTTTGACATTGTCTTGTCCCTCATCATTCGTTTAATCAAGGTGTGATGGTAGAAGCGTTGACATTTCACGACTCATTATTTCATTCGATGAATAATAAATGAATCTCTTATGATAATTAGAAATGTAGTCAGTTATATCAATAACTGAACTGTACACGCAATCGAAAATAATAATATTATTTACTGTACTGTACTGTACTGTCTATTACTGTCCCTCTGCAGGGCAAAGGCCTCTTCTCATACAAACATATTTACATACTTCTCATACAGAGAAGGCATGAGGATTAATCACCACGCTTGCTCAAGACGGGTTGTCGATTTCAGACTTATATTAATTTTAAATAGGTAAGTCCAGGTTTCCTCACGATGTTTTCCTTCACCGATGTCAGTGATGTCCAAGATAAACTTAGAAAGTACATATGAATTGAAAAACTCACATTGGTACTTGCCCAGGTTTGAACCCACAACCTCTTGCACAAGAGGCGAGGCCTAAACCACTGGGCCATCATGTCATTTAATAATATTATTTAAATTTATTAAATTTTGTAATAAGTTAATAAAATTATAATATTTAACGACAAGTTAAATGTCTGGTTATGATTCATCAATAACGCACTATTTGTAATGTCAAAATATTAAAAGTTAAATCAAAAATATAAACCATAATGTCAAAAACATATCTTAATGTCAAAAAAATGTTTTGGGCCGTAGGAGTTAAAAAAAAAGATATATTCGCCTTGTAAACCATCTAAAATAAACACCCAATTACGTTCACAGTGAGGCACAAGTCAATCAAAACCGAGAATATCTCACTCCAAACGTCTAATTCACAACGCTAGCTAATTCAAGTAGCGATGCATCACGTTCATGTCAGAACATATGAATCACAGATGTAGGTACATATTAGAGTAACTGTAGCTACCATAACAAGACGATTTAATTAAGCCTGAATGTTATTATAATAAGGGCCTGTGTCGTATCACTGTGGGGCAAAAGCCTCTACTCGTGTAGAATAGGAAGGAGAATTTATTGGGCATCATTTTCATATAGTCCTTGTTTGGTTTGGAAATCACTGACATCGGTGAAGGAAAACATCGTGAGGAAACCTGGACTTATATAATTAATATACGTCTGAAATCGCCAACCCGTCTTGAGCAAGCGTGGTGATTAATGCTCATGCCTTCTCTGTATGAGAAGAGGCCTTTGCCCTGCAGTTGGACAGTAAAATGCTGGTACTACTACTACTACTTGTTTGGTGATTGGAGACCGTACCATGTTCTTGAATGTCCAACGGTTTAGTGGTTGCAAGCGCTACTGCTGATAACGAGATCCTGTGTTTGATTCCAGGGTCGTGCAAAGTAATATTGGGTCATTCCATCAGTAATTTCTCAGTAAGTAGCAACCTGGAGTCAGGATTCGTGCATTAAACGCGCCCCCTATATCATGGGACTAAATAATAACTGGCGAATTTTGGGTGTACCATAAGTGCACCTCTGCTTAACCTGTCGGGGAGCACAAGCGTGATGTTAAAGCCTCACATATTTTTCAAGTTATGTTTAAGTTCCATGCAATTGGTGGCGAGTCTATAGCCATCCACTGGGCACAGATCCAGCCGATGAGCTGCAAATGAAAAAAATCCTATTGGAAAAACTCAATAACACTTTGCTCGATCTGGAAATCGAACCCAGGACCTCACGCTCTGCAGTCTCGCTTGGGACCACTAGACCAACAAGGCATTTAGTCTTTAGTCTTTGATAAAATAAAATTCTCTTGTTACTTAAAAGGTTCAGCCCTGCAAGAGTCATGTTTGAGAAGTATGTCTCTTAGCAAGTGAACTATCATCATCATCATCATCATCATCAGGCTATACTAGTCCACTGCTGGACATAGGCCTCTCCTAATGAGCGCCATAGCGCCCTGTCTTCAGCTTGCCGCATCCAGCATCTGCCTGCAGTCTTTCGCAGATCGTCATCCCACCTGGTCAGAGGGCGTCCTACACTACGTTTGCCGAGTCGCGGTCTCCACTCAAGAACATGTTTACCCCAGCGGTTGTCGGTTCTTCGCGAAATATGGCCAGCCCACTGCCACTTCAACTTGCTAATTCTTTGAGCTATGTCGATAACTTTGTAACAGTGGACCATCACGATATAATTATAAAGTTATATCAGAAAGGAAACAATGCCTGCCTTTACTAGTCCATAAAATCTTTTGTTTCATTTTTACATAAAACGGAAAAAAGAAGAAGTGTGGTTCAGTGTATGCCCCGACATAAAATAGGCCAAGGTAACGCTTACTATACGCGAGGGAGTGTAAAAAACTGGCACAGAGCGAGTTGGACTCACCAGCCGTGGGTTCCGTGCCTTGGTGGGTTTTTTATTTAATATCTTAGCAAAACGTGTTTGTAAAAGGCTTTTCTTGATTACTAACTAAAAAAACTGTGGCAGTTTAAGACACTGTTTTACTTTTCCTGTAATACCTTCCGTTTTGGCTCCTATTGCCATGAAAATAACAATATATTTTTTTAAATCTTCCACTTGTCACGTAAGTTGATAATTTGTTTATACTTACGTTTTCTAAATTTCAACTCGATGGCATCAGAAGTTCCTGATATAAGTAACCGTGACAGACAGACAGACGAAGTCGCAGTATAATCTATTTTATAGATTAATTGTTGATTCTAATGATACATAAGTACCTGGATGACTGAGCATTGCTCGGATAAATGGCGTTTTCTAAAAATGAAACCTAACTAGGTCGATTTATCGCCCCCGAAACCTCCTGCATACTAAATTTCATGAAAATGTTGGAGCCGTTTCCGAGATTCAGATTATATACATATGTACATATAAACAAGAATTGCTCGTTTAAAGGTATTAGATAAACATTTGCACACCTCATAAGGTTCTAATACACATGAACTTGTATAGGTACTAAAAAAAAATGATTTCTTTTGATTTCACCATAAGTGTTCCCTTTGTACCATTTAGGTTTCGACCCTAATTTATGACCAGTTTGCATCGAAACCACAGAGCAGAGCTCTCTTTGTCAGAGTCTCTCTCAGTTGATGGAAACTGTGTTCACCAATTCGTGTGCCAAGCAATTATAACGATTTTTCTTTTGACCGACCGTTTCCGAACGAAGTAAATACGTATACTACCTAGGAAATAAGGAGGAACTTGTGGCGAAATAAAAATGGCCGCACGGGTTGGTCGAAGGTAAAGATATGCTTGCTGAGGTCAGTCTGTGGATGGGCGACGTTAGTAACATAACGAGACTCCTCCGTGCCCCAGAAAGCACGTTAAGCCGTTGGTCCCGGCTGTCATTTGGAGATCTTTGACAGTCATTACGGTTAGTCTCACAACCAGTTTTACCAAGGGGTATCGTGTTGCCCAGTGGGTTGTGGAGGTCAGATAGGCAGTCGCCATGTAAAATACTGGCATTCAGCTGCATCTGGTTAGACTGGAAGCCAACCCCAACACAGTTGGGAAAAGGCTAGGGAGACAACATGGCCTACTAACATAGACCATGCGGAGCGTGGCTTTCTGTCTAAACAGACGCAGCTAAATACTTTTATTATAAATAGAGCTCTTATCCACACTCTATTCCACAACCCAGTTAATGGGTAACACGAGATACTTTGGTAAGACTGTGTGTCAAACTTTCAGGCTTCTGAGTTGTAACGACTGTCAAATGACAGCTGGAACCAATAGCTTAACGTGCTTTTCGTCTCGATGTGTTAGATGGTCACCCATCCAGGAGCTGAATTCAACAAGCGTTGCTTAACCTTGAAATCCTACCCCTGTGCCTGTTATTACTTAGCCACGAGGCCTTCAACCAGTGTTTTGCGCACAATTAATGCAAAAAATGTACGGTATTTAAAACAGAATTTAGTCGCAAATTTCCATCATAATACGTCCTCACATTTCTCAGCGCTATAACTCAGAGCCTTTTTAATATTACCGTACCCTGACATTTAACTTTCAACCTTATTGTTGTTGTTTCAGGGTCTAAAACGTTTATATTCGTAACATAAACAGAGCGAGCGTTACTTTCCTTTGTTAAGGAAATGTACACATTCTTGACCTCCAGTGAAGGAATGTAAACTACAACGCTTTAATAATACACAAATACTAGCGTTTGCTTTGATTTCTCTTCTACGTAAATGTTGGAACGTTATTTTCCGGTCTTGTACGTACTTTGGGTGTCAAAGTCAACAGCTGTATGCCTGCATAGAATTGTTATTTCGTTACCATCATCTGCCAAGCTTTTTTTTTGGAATGAGCATCTTGCAGTTTATCCTTCAGGGATATCTACTGCTTAACCGAACTTTCCTGTGGGAACTTAATAAGAATAAAGCTACGGCATAAAAACCTTAAAAACGAAGCGACCAATCGCTAAGGGCACCCCCTGCGGGGTACGAAACTAGGCTTAGGATTTCACTGGGAGAGGTTAGCAAGGGATGGGCTGGATCTAATAGATATCTTATTTAAGGAGTAATTTAAACAACTACTGGCTCAGCTACGCGAGCTGGCTCGAGTAAAGTGTCGGGAGGAGGACATTGACGGGGTCGATCTGCCTAGCCTTTTCCCAACTATGTTAGAGTTATTGACCAGTCTAACCGGAAGCGGGTGAAACCAGTATTTTACATGGAAAGACTGCCTATCTGACCTCCACAATCCAGTTACTGGGCAATACGATCCCCTTGGTTAGACTGATTGTCAGACATTCTAGCTTCTGACTAAATTACATCACTAGTTACCATTATGATATAGGTTACAAGAAGCTGCATAGGACATTTTGGTGAAACGTAATGACGAACACTGGGAGTGAATGCGTTTTCTGTGTGTTGCACTACGCGTGTTTTCTGTACAAACACAGATACTTGCAAACAACGTAAGAACACGCACTCCCGCGCTACGCTGCGTGATGCGCTACAGTGTGCCAATCGCCTTAGCCACGAGAAATTCTCGAAAGTACGTGCCGATAAATAACCGAAAACCGACCCTGTCATACACGAGTGACTTTTAAAAAGATAATTCATGAGTCAACATCGTGCGCGAAGTTTTATAAAACATGAAACGCAAGCGATAAAGATGTCTACAGACGGTTTGAGTTAAATGGCTCGGGGGCGATCAATCACCGCTGGCTTGCCAACTTTGTCAGGCCAGAGCCGCTCTGTATGTTTAAACATGGTAATTTATCGTTTAGGTGCTCTGTACTACTGTGGAATGCGGCGTCGCTTGTGTTTTGCTTTTGTTGGTATTTTGATGTGCAAGGCGGAAGGGACATCAACGCGCAACCTGATGCCATGAACCCAACGCAGTTGGGAAAGGCCGATACTGATGTAGTTTTGGTGCTGATGAGACGTGGAGTAGGTAGCGTGGTCGATCGACGTCGTCTAGTAGGCCAGCCGGCCATTAAGGGACATGTTTTAATAAAGGAACTGATCCGTGTAGGCCTCACGTTAGTGTTCATGAAAACAGTATGAGTTCGTGTTCTATTGAGACTTCGTACTACGCCAGGCGAGGTCAAAGTGTTACCACTAACGCGCGGTCAAATGAACTGCCGCCAAACTAATTTCAACAGCAACCAGTGTTGTTGTGACCCAGATTTGAAGGGTAGCGGTGTGCTTATGAGACACTTCTACTTTGTCTATGATATAGAAAAGAATAGAATAGAATTTTCAGTATTCGAGTAACCAAGATTCAACTTGAAACACAATGATTACTGAATCACTTGTAGATTATAGTTTTTGAAGTGAAAACTTATTTAGGCACCAATGAGACAGAGCCGTCACGCTCGGCTATACATATATGACGCTCGTTCCGGTAAAGTCGGCTCGACTCGACTATGGCGCTGCGCACACGTGGACACTTTTGTGTCTTGTGTCGGGTATAAGCTACCAATGAATATTTGATATCTATAGAACCAGTACGAAATCAGCCATTCCCTGCGCAGAAAACTTTACACATACTCGTTGACGATCACAAAGTGTTCGATGTCGGTAACCACAAACTAAAAGTCGTCAGTTGAAGACACAAGCAACGTTAACAAATTATCTAAGAATTGTACTTAGCTGCGCAAACGGAAGATTTGCAATTGGTGTCCGTATCCTGTGTGCGACACAAGCCACGCACACCGAGCGGGTAACGCAGTAGCGCGGGTGGGGGGGGAAGCCGAAAACAATATCGCTCTGTGTGTCGTCGTTGCTGTGTCTGATCGCCACCACCGGACACAGCAACTTCGGTTACCAGTGACCAGGAGTAGCAACCGGCGTCTGTGTCCGATAACCGCTACAGGACACAGCAACTACGGTTACTAGTGATGGTGTGCCATGTCGGTAGCAAAAAGTGTCTACGTTTGCACAGCCCTTAAGGATACGAGTTTCATTTTTAGAGTACGATACAAATGACATGATCAGTCAAAGCAAAATTTACCAGAGTAATTTATACACAATTATAATTATAGGTATTGTACCTACATTTTGTTACTTTTATGAATATACATAGAACAAAAAAGAAATGTCGTAAATTTTGTATTATTTATCTCGCCCTGATGAAGTCATTTCTGTCGTGCGTTCTAAAGCACACATCGCTTTTTTATGTTAAATTATCTTTTGTTTTAGACTTTTATTCTAGTATGAACAAGTCATACCCGTTAAGTCAGATCTGATTACAACTTCACGAGTAACATATCGTTCAGAGATATGAGTAACAAGACCTCACTGAAGCGTGAACATGTTTAATTAAGTCGCGGCAGAAGATGAACTGGGATTGGTTAGAATGGACCAACATCCATCATATTAAATATAAATCCATGCACCAGTAAATTCATGTCACCCGCGCCTTATCCATAGATAATTTGACCTGAAAGGTAATGGTGACTCATTACCATCATCAGCCGTCCACTGCTGGACAAAGGTCTTCCACTAGGCGTCGGTAAATTGACCGGCCCTGCGCTTCCATAGTTCTCCCACAGCCCTCACCAGGTCATCAGTTCTCCTTGTAGGAAAACTTCAAACGCTAAGCCTTCTGGTTTGCGACTGCTATTCCATAACCCTTCTACCCAATAGGCCATCCGTTAATCAGGATCATAATCGTATTTATTTCGTAATACTTTTACATATATTATACATACAAAGAAATACACGTCTTAGGTTAGGGTTACATATACACGCCCCAGCTTCCGCAGGAAACGCCCTGGGTTGCGTCTGCGTCGGGAGTCGTGGGCTGAGTCCCAGCCACCCCTTGGCGCGGGCCTGCGGGCGACGAGCACTGGGTAGCTCGCCGTTCTATCAGAGACCAGGCCCAAGTAGTCGGCGTGTTCCACGCACGCCTCTAGGAGCCGTGACAGCAGAATTTATAATCAATGAGGAATTCCGTTCTGCGAGCAATGTGCTCTGTTCGTTGCCAGTTAAGCTTGGCAATTCTTCGAGCCATATCAGCTGCCTTGGTTTTCTTGCTGATCTGTAGTGGTGAATAGGCTATGTTATCAAATGGGACACTGCTTGTTTGCCGTCCAATAGCTTCCAAAGGGCAAAGTCGGCGAAGGAAATGACTACCTGTAGGTCATACAAATATTTGTTCCGTGTGGGAATCGAACCCACGACACGCGGCGCAGCAGTCGATCGCTCAGCCACTGCGCCAACCGTGCCGTCAAACTATGATTAAAGCAGACAACTTTGCAACGCATAAATGCATATTCTGCGATTGTGAGGTGCTGTGAGGTGTGAATCGTAGTTTAGGATTTGAATACATATGACCGGAACCGGACCAACACCACCGGCGCCGGACCGCATGTTTATGCAAGTCAAAACCGCGCATGAGCCGGATGGCGGGCGTCGGCGGTGGCTCTCCACCAATTATTCGCTATTCCCATCGGATAATCGGCGCCAATGCGGTTGTGAAGCGGTTTACATTAGAATACCTGTCAATGACGATCCGATCATACAGTGCGGTAATGTATATTTACCTATGTACGAGTATATACCACCACTAAGTTACGGCAACATGAGAAAGCATTAAATGGTGGATTGACTGATCAGTATGTCACGCCTTCTGTACTTAAGTAGATCCTCATGGAATTCCTCCATGTGGAAGGAACGGTCGACTACAAAGATCACCATCCGAAAATTACCTTGGGGTTCCTCTTGTTACAATTATTCAAGAGCAATCAAAAGCGCTTTCTGGCACTTTTCGTTTAATACTAGATAGTGAATGACATAACACTACAACGCCTGTAATATCCGTACCATTTCGCCAGTTATCTGGGACTTCAGTGTCAGCAGTAGTGCTTGCTACCGCCAGACTAACTAGGTGGAGTAGGCAGTCAACAATCGAATAGCATAGCAACGGCACACAGCGCCACTACCTAGTTAGTAGTTGAAAAGATGTAAGTGACATCATCTGCCTAGCCTTTTCCCAACTATGTTTGGGTCGGCTGCCAGTCCAACCGGATGCACCTAAATACCATTATATTACATGGAGCGACTACCTGTCTCACCTCCACAACCCAGTAACTGGGCAACACGATACCCCTTGGTAGGAATGGTTGTCAGACTTTCGGGCTTCTGACTACCCGTAACGACTGTCAAAGATCTACAAATGACAGCTGGGACCAACGCAACGGCTTAACGTATAAAATCACTATTCATCTCTATGAATAGTGATTTTGTACAGTACGAAGTAAACTTCCAATTTCTTTTTTAATACTACCGCAGTTTACATTTTCAATATCTGTTACCACAGTTTACAATCACGAACAGACCGGGGTACAGAACTACATAATTTATTGCAGTGCACATCTTGCATGTCTTATGATTTATGATACAATCGAGTTGCTACGCCCTCTGTTGGGCCAGTTAGGGTACTATATTAGTCTGAAAGTTCTTTTTCATGTCTGTTGCCGATAGTTTATTTATTAACACAAGTGGTCGCTCAGTGGTAGTTCTCTGCACTCTTCCTACATATAAACTCTTAAAAAAGTCTCCTCCGTGCGCGTAATATTCTTAAAAAGCTATCTGAAGTTTCTCGCTCTACTTATTATTATGATTATAGACAGGGTTTCGATGACGGTATGCTGTTTTTTCTAAATCCCACGAAATTAGTACTATTTTTATCTCTCTTTACTTGTCGTAATAAAAGCGGTGTAAAATTACGCCAAGCTTAAACCCGAAAAATCTAAGGTTAATCTGGAGGCTATACCGACTGTAACTAAACTTCACGTTAATGATTAAATAAAGGGATTAAAGATATAGTACTATAAATCCTTCAAACAAAACCCAAAACCAGTTTTAATGACGCACAAACGGAGCTGCTAACCGAATCCTTTGAGCAGTTACACCAAATAGCAGTTGCATTCAAACTGCGAGCTAAAAGGTAAACTTTAGTCAGTCATGTCATTAAATGTGTTCATGCGATTTGCCGTGCGCCCGTGCCTGCACGGTGCATGGACACAGAATTGTGCAGAAGGTCCAGACAACGACACATAAGTACAAAAGTTTCTTATGAAAGTAGTTTACGTATAGATGAGGGAGAACTATTGAGTAGTTTTATTTTATTTTATTTGTTCCTTTTTCAAATTTAGTGTCTGCATTTACAAACCTTATTTTTAAGACTGTTTGTTTTGTTTCCACAGTCAAACCGTAAAAACAGTTTTGTGAGGCATAGTTTTTAAGTAAAGATTTTTGTCTTACTTTGTTTTTAATAAATAACTAAATAATATAAACGGTTTGGCACGAGAGAAAACGAGCGAAGGAAGAAAGACAAAGCGCACAAGCGAGCATCATGCTGAGTGGTATCCTTGCAGCTGTGAGCTATCATCATCTACCTTGCCTATTCCCAAACATGTTGGGGTCGCCTTCCAGTCTAACAGATGCAGCTGAATACCAAATTTACATGGAGCGCCTGCTTATCTGACCTCCACAACTAAGTAACTGGGCAACACGATACCCTTTAGTAAGACTCGTGGTCAGATTGTCTGGCTTCTGACCCGTGACTGGCAAAGATCTACAATTGCTAGCCAGTACGAACAGCTTAACGTACTTTCGGAGGCACAGAGGAGACTCGATATAATGAACGGTTACCCATCTACAGATTTACCCCGTCCACTGTAGCTTAGTCATTGATTGACTCGTGCGGATTGACTCTGTTATTATTTAGCCACGAACTCCTCCTATGGAGAAATGGATTTTTTTGCCATCTCCTCCATGCAAGCTCTGCATAGTGAGATTTCCGTAACTCCTATAACAAAGAGCTTGTTGAGACTGTTTTCAATCGTTGTACTGAGTTGACCTTCTGCAGGTTATATTCTTAATGTCTAACGTGCAGCTGTACCCAGCTCATTTGTAGCATGCGAACATTACATTCAAGTACGGTATTATTTCAGTTAGCCTGCTATGATAATGCCCTTTCTTGTTACTGGAAATTTTATAACTAGTTTTAACCAGTTCCTTAATACAGAGAATCCTTCCAGGATTGTCAGCAAATATAATTTCGAGACCTATTAATCTTGCAAATATTATAATTTGCTAATTGAATATCGTAATTGCCACAAAATTAATTTTGAATGTACCGCACATTAATACAAAAGTGTTCCAATTTTTTTTTCTGGATTATTGACGGAATCATCTGAATATTGTGTTATCTTTGATGCATAACGACACTCTACACACACATACACACACGCTCAAACGTTTCATATGAGGTAGAATCATAATTTTTCAACGCATAAACGATATTTTATGCCCTGAAATGTATGCAGAAATCCCATTGGGGATCAGCCCTTAAATAAAAGTATTTTCACACTATAAAAAGACTACCCATATAATAATAATACAATATAATATCATTATATACTTTTTTTTTTTTTTTTTGTGGTGTGAAAATCATCTTATGACATTCCCCGCTCTTGGGCGGGGCGGGAGATAGTGTCAGACTTTTACTGACTAAAAACCCACTCCTGTTCCTTCGTTGCCTTTCGTACCAGGGCCAAGTCTTCCTTTCAGAATCAGACCCTTGGCCCCGGTAGGCTTCGACCCTGCTGGGTCCCTACAGTTGCTGACATCTCCTTGAGGCACGCGTGGAACAATACGCGCCGTCGACAACTTGGGCTCGGTCCGGATGGTTACCCGACGGGCGGACGACGAGCCACCCATTGCTGGCCGTCCGCAAGCCCGCGCCTACGGTGGCCGGTAATCGGGATCGGGATTTCGGCGGCGGTTGGGGCGTGAGGACCGTTGCCTCACGCGATCGGCCGCCTCCTTTGCTAGCATTACTGCTTCGCAGAAGGAGGCGACCGCCTGCCACTCCTCCTCGCTCCGGACCATGGCCTGTACCAAGGCCCGGCGCGAGAGATTGCCGCCGCCGATTGCCCCCACGAGGACACGGCGATGCTCTTCCCAAGCGGGGCACACTTCTACTGTATGCTCCACCGTGTCCTCCGGGCGGTCTACGCAATGGTGACACCCGGGCGTTTCTTCCGCACGAATCCGGTGCAGGAACCTCCCGAACTTACCATGTCCGGTGAGGACCTGCGTCATGCGGAAGGTAAGGACGCCGTGTTGCCTTATCATTATATACTGAATACAGATACTGATAACTTTCATGTCGGGGTCCTGGTGTCTTAAAATACAGGCTCCGGCTTAGTCCTAAACTAAGCCGGAGCCTGTATTTTCACCAGTCTCCCACAAATAAATAATTGTTAATATTTTTATTTTAAGTATTAAGTTTTCTTTGTATTTATTTGTAGAAGAGAAATAAATGTATTCTTATTTATAATTTTTTATTTATTGACGACCAATGTGGCGCGGCGGGCGAAGGTCCGCCTGCGACGCAGGAGTTTGCTGGTTCGATTTGCCATGTATAATAAAAAATATCGATCTATGTAATGTATTGTATTAAGTATATCAGTCATCTAGTACCCATAACACAAGCTCTGCTTAGCTTGTGGCTAGATGATGCTATATGAATTGACCAGCATTTTTTTTTTTTATAACTTTAATACTATTTAAAAAATAAACAAAATTACAAAATACATTGGGCATAACTTTTCCAAGTTGGAATTCCTCTTCATTATTTTAAAACATACAGATGTGCCCAAATATCCTAAAATGTTAGGTATACTTTTATAATTACTTATATATCATGAGTACATAGAATTTCAAAGCGTTAAAGCGAATTGCAGATGTGTGAGTAAATATTTGTAAACGGGGTTGGATCAAATACGGGAAAACTTTCTGAGCTTCCGCGGGAGATGTTTTTGAGTTGCTTTCCACCTTCAAATAACAGCCGGTACCAACAGCTTAACGTGCTTTCCGAGGCACGGAGGAGTCTCGATATGTAATGAACGGTTACCCAACCATAAGCGTAATTTAACCTTACTGAAATGTAGAGACCGATCAATATATGTGAGGGAATAACTATATAAAATAGAAAATAGCAACAATACTCGCCGTAAGCGTAAAAAACAAAAAGACACTAGATTACGACGATTTGACGACCTATGTGGCGTAGCGGGCGAAGGTCCGCCTGCGACGCAGGAGGTTGCGGGTTCGATTCCCGCCTTGGGAAAAATGTTTGTACGATCTACAAATATTTGTTCCGGCTATTCTGGGTATTTTCTATGTATAGTAAAACATATCTATCTATGTAATGTTCCTATTGTATTAAGTATTTCAGTCATCTAGTACCCATAACACAAGCTCTGCTTAGCTTGGGGATAGATGATGCTGTGTGGATTGTCCAGCATTATTTATTTATTTATTTATTAACTACAGTCCCTACAAAACTTTTATTACAAATAACAACTACCTATATTTCACTCGTAACATACGTAGGTACCTAAAAGCGTTACCACCTAGGAAAATGAACAAGCAATTAACATTTCATAAAAGGCCGCTGCGGTGCCGCCGCAAACTTCCTACCGTGTGTTTCCAACTGAAATGGGGTCAGGGGTCGCGCGGTGTTCGTTATTCATAACATTTTTAGTTCTCACTCGTCAAATTATGAAATGAGGCCTGTCGACCTGTTTGTAGGGAAATACGACATTTTTATAAATGAAAATAGTACAGGCTTAGAGTACTTTTGTAAAGAGAAAGTTTTTTATTTTATTTTAGTATTAACTAGCTGCTGTGCCTGCGACTTTGTCCGCGCGGAATTTAACAAAATGAGTTTCAATTTTTGTGTTGAACCCTAATTCTTTTTCTAAATTAAAGTAGCCTTAGCCTAAGTTACTCCGTCGCACATGAGCTATCGGCCAGTGAAAGTCTGCCCGAAAGACAGATAGACAGACAAGCAGACAAATTAAAATTGTTATGTTTGACAGTATTACCCTACAAAGTTATGAAGTTTATAGAGTAGTACGAGTAATGCCAAAAAGAAAAAGCTTTTTTACAAAATGCAAATTATTGAATTTAGTACAAACTGTTCTTTTGACATTGCAAACAGACATTTACATTTTATTTATTTGTATGGATTTTGAATGTTGAACATGTATTTAAACGTTTGTTTCTGAACATTTCATTAATAAAGCGTCCTCTATCTAACCAATAAATCATCATCCGTTGAACTTTTTTTTCAACTTAATTGGGGTCCTGACTGCAACCTGACCGGATGCAGGAAGTCCAGACATTATCTTGGTTAGACTAATTGAGGGCCATGCAGATTAGTAGAGCGACAGATTAGTAAGACGGCCTATGTGGCGCAGCGGGCAAAAGTCCTTCTGCGACGCAGGAGGTTGCGGGTCCGATTCCCGCCTTGGGATAAATGTTTGTACGATGTACAAACATTTGTTCCGGGTGTTCTAGGTATTTGCTATGTTTCATAAAAATATCTATCTATGTTATGTATTGTATTAAGTATATCAGTCATCTAGTACCCATAACACAAACTCTGCTTAGCTTGGGGCTAGATGATGCTGAGTGGATTGTCCAGCATTATTTGTTTATTATTTATTTAATACCTAATTATAATCACTAATAATCTTTTTTCTGTTTCAGGTACGAAAATAAAGATCTTGCAGGCTCCTGAAAATAGTATGGTATTTTTTCTAGAAATTTACATTCCGCAGCACATTTGTATGGAAGGACGTACCTATGTCGTAAATGTTTGAGATTTTGTGAGACGAAAGATGAGTGTTTTGTACCGTAATAATTGGTATTATTGGTATTTTTAACGTATAATATTTAAATTTTATTTGTGTAACTTACTTTGTTTTTTACTAACCTTCATATTTAATTTTATGTTACTATTTTATTTTGTGTATTATTTTTTATTTGATTTTTGGTAATTCATTTTCGATAGTTTTTTTTTAATACTAAATAAATAAATAATAAATAATGCTGGACAATCCACACAGCATCATCTAGCCCCAAGCTAAGCAGAGCTTGTGTTATGGGTACTAGATGACTGATATATTTAATACAATACATTACATAGATAGATATATATTTTTTTTTTATTATACATAGTAAACACCCAGAACAAATCTTTGTAGCTCATACAAACATTGGTCCCAAGGCGGGAATCGAACCCGCAACCTCCTGCGTCGCAGGCGATCCTTCGCCCGCCGCGCCACATAGGTCGTCCAAATACTGCTATGTTCAACGCCTTAGGTTTTTGAAATCTGTAATGTTGTGCGTGTAAACTTGTCTTATCTTTCTCAAGGGATCGATATAAGGCCTCCAACATCTTCAAATCTTAAAATAACTATACGTTAACCTCCTGATTTAATATTTCACTTCCACCCAACCATACATTCCAATTACATTCAAAAAATTCCCTAAAAGCTCATCGTTGGTCCACCCCCTTTCATCCCTTACAAAGGTATTCTATTTGTGAATTCACCCCTTCGTATAAGTATAAGAACCCCTACTGAATATGTGCAAAGTATCAGGTGATACGATTGTAATGGGTTCCGTGGGACTTTATTGATTTTGAAACATAATATCGGAATGACTATCACGCACATTCGAGTACAATTGGAAAATAAATTACTTTCCTTAAAGAAAGAAATAAATAAAACACATGAAAACACACACGGTACATGCATGTTAAAATACAAAGAAAACAAAAAAAAACAGAAATGAATGCAACAAAAGTAGTTTAAAGTAATTGTGATGTCTTGTTACAGCATTGACTTGTTTTTGCTGGACAATCCACACAGCATCATCTAGCCTCAAGCTAAGCAGAGCTTGTGTTATGGGTCATATGGATCACTGGTATACTTAATACAATACATTACACAGATCCATATTTTTTATTATACATAGCAAATACCCAGAACACCCGGAACTAGTCTTTGTAGATCGTACAAACATTTATCCCAGGGCGGGAATCGAACCCGCAACCTCCTGCGTCGCAAGCGGATTTTGCCCACCGCGCCACATAGGTCGCCAATAAGGAACTTCTATCTAAACTTAATAACTCACTTAAAGAATAACTTATCAAAATTACCTTCTACGGTGTCATTGGTCTAGCGATCGCAAGCACTACTTCTGATAATGAGGTCCTGGGTTTGGTTCCCGAGTAGTGTTTCTCAGTAGCAGCCTGTAGTCTGATTTGTGTCCGGTCGTTGTTAATAGGTACGCCTTCTATTACATGGGACTTAAATATAACCAGCCAAATGTGGGTGTACCGCAGGTCTGCCTATACGAGTACGTATATAAAAAATAAAATCATTCCACCATTTGATCCACTTAAAATTAATGACGTACCACTGCAGCTAAAAACAAGCGAAAAATACCTCGGTCTGAGAATAGACAGTACTCTTTCGTGGAATGCCCAGATTGAATATATAAAAAACAAGCTCTCGACACTAGTAGGGACATTGCGCAACATAGTTCGATGCATTCCGCGAATTCTAAGATACACCATCTATAACTCACTAGTGAAGCCGCACCTACTATATTTGATTGAACTCTGGGGCAGTGCTACGAAAACAAAACTGTCAGAACTTCAACGATCCCAAAATAAATTAATCAAAATGCTTTTTAACTACCCCTATTTAACATCAACTTCAAAAATCTATAATGATACAAAATTAATGAACATCAAGCAACTTTACATCTATAATACATGTATATTCATTAATAAAGTGCTTAATAAAAAAATACACACCAACATTATATTAAATCAATATCGACAAGTCAGCCAACGAAGCTCACGACGAGCGAGCCTAATAGTGCTACCTAAAACTAGAACCAATTATGGCAAAAAAATGGTTACATTTGAGGGAGTGCAATTATATAATAAATTACCATCAAGCATTAGAAATGCACACTCACTCAATGCATTCAAAATTCAGCTCGGCCAGTATTTAACAGCAAGAAAAACACCCTCGCAGAAATGAATGCGTCGGGTGGGTCGTGTTTGTGAAACTGCACATAGAGGTGAAGTCGAACCTTTTTATATTGTTAACATTAATTTATTGTTCTCAAGTAAGTGACATTTGTGTATGTTTTATTGAGAATAAAGTTTCTTTAAACCTATATGTGGTATCCATCCTGTATGAACTTTCTCACTCAATGTCTGAGCAAAAATATCCAGTCAAAGTCATTCATCATAAATTGCAGCCAAAAGACGTCCACTGCTGGATATTAGATTTCCACAACGATCGCTCTTACGCTGCCCATCAGCTTCCTGCGATCTTCACCAGATTTGACGGCATGGTTGAGCGATCGACTGCTGCGCTGCGTGTCGTGGGTTCGATTCCCGCACGGAACAAATTTTTGTATGGCCTAAATGTAGTTGTTCCGGGTCTGGCCGTTCGTGTGAGTTTAAATGTTTGGAAATGGACCCACGACACAGGAGAAATTTCTAGTGTGGGTAAATGTTTTTTATTTAAAAAAAAAACAAAACAAGAAGATCGTCGGTCCAACTTGTCAACAGCTCAACTGACCCTATTCCCTATGAGCCCTAAAATAGAAAACAGAAGCAATCACTCCCTAATACATTATGTGGGTTAACTTTTCGTCCCTCCGGGAATATACTAATATAGGTAGCGAATTCATGAGATTCTTTCGTACCCATGACCCAAACGAGTCGACCGAAATATTTAAACTCTAAATAGTTTCCCTTGTAATTTATTGTTTTAAATATTAGGTATTTGTTTACGAAAACTTACCTATTAAGAGGTTAATAAATTGTGGAACAATTGATTTATCGGGTTAGGTACTAACTACTAAATTTGAGGAAGTCACTGAACATTTTCAATGGATTTTTCATTATGGAATGAAACAGCTGAGCAAACCAAAAAAAAGAGTATATGCATAGTTCGAGATATTTAGTTAAAACTGAGGAGCTCGTAGCTAAATTAAAACAGCCGCATGGGTTGATCAAAGGTTAAGCTACGCTTGCCAAGGTCAGTCAGTGGATAGGTGACTATCGTAACATACGAGTATCAAGACTCCTCCGTGCCTCGGAAAGCTCGCTAAGCCGTTGGTGCCGGCTGTCATTTATAGATCTCACAGTCGTTACTGGTAGTCAGAAGCCCTAAAAGTCTGACAACCAATCTTACCAAGGGGTATCGTGTTGCCTGGTAACTGAATTGTGGAGGTCAGATAGGCAGTCGCTCCATGTAAAATACTGGTATTCAGCAGCATCTGGTGAGACTGGAAGCCGACCCCAACATATTTGGGACAAGGGTAGGCAGATGATGATGATGATGATTTAGTTAAAACTGCATAAGTAACTACCTAATGGGTTTCCCAGTATTAGTGTGAAATTGTCTCGGTATACTTACATAACACACGTAACATCACGCTTGTATTCTTCAAAAGGTAGTGCAGATGTGCCCCTATAGAAGCACCCATATTCCGTCAGTTATGTTTAAGTCCCATGTAGGGAGCGAGTCTATTGCCATCAACCGGGCACGAACCGGTAGTAAGTTAACGGTATATAGATGTGTTCCCTACAGTTTACAGGGTCGAAAGGGCATTGATGCTTAACCTGGTACCAGGAGTTGTGAACATGATGCTGAAACCCCTAGCGTAGAACTAATTTATAATACGCGGGCCCCATTTAATAAATCACCTTAAAAATTACGCAACAGTTAAAAATAATAAAATATAATAAATAATGCTGGACAATTCACACAGCATCATCTAGCCCCAAGTTTAGCAAAGCCTGTATGTTATGGGTACTAGGTGACTGATATACTTAATACAATACATTACAGAGAAATATATTTTTTATTATACATAGCAAATACCCAGAACACCCGGAACAAATCTTTGTAGATCATACAAACATTTGTCCCAAGGTGGAAATCGAACCCGCAACCTCCTGCGTCGCAAGCGGACATTCGCCCGCCGCGCCACATAGGTCGTCAATATAGAATTTCTGTCTAACTTATTAAAAGAATTTAATAATTCACCTTAAAAATTACGCGATTAACAGTTGATTAGTACCTATCTTGACGAAGCTTCCTTAATATGACGGTGATTCCTGACTGAATAAAGACAATCGAAAAACAGCTGTTACGCATCTTGGTAGCTACTAATTAAAAACATCATCTCTAAGCGAATCAAACGTCAAATAGAATAATTCGAGATTCTAAACTGAAGGGATGATTTCCCTGATTTGTAAATCTACTTGATTCCCAAAATAGTTTCCCCTCTAATTTATTGTGTCAGCCATTTTATAAGTTCAAACGAAACGTGATTTAAATCCCTATCGGTCGAACCTAGAATCAGCCGTTTCGAAATTCAAATTGTTCAAACTTTTCGGCTTTCGAAACGGTAATTGAGTTTTAACCGTAATCTGGTTTAAAAATGGAAATCCGGTGAGGTGACTCGAATTTCGAATGATTTGAGGTATGGATTAGAAAGGTGGGTACCTATTTCAAAATTAAAGATAAGGTACCATATTTTTTTACATTCACGCATTATAGCAAACTGAGAGGTCACTGTAACTGACAAAAAGTGGCAACACGTTACTGCGTTGCAAGCAGCGAGAAATGGAGCTGGAAATAATAATGTTTACCATGAAAATCAGGTTTAAAAAACAACAACAAGATGGTCGACTATAGATAAAAGGTTACTCTTAGTGTGGAAACATTTGGCAAAAGAAATCACAATCTTCATACCTTTTGTACTCAAATCACCAAGAAAAGCACAACAATATTAAACGCGAACCCCATTCGGAGCATGATTTCATTACTTTCGCCACAATCCCGTGCGTACGCATCTACAAAAGATACCATCTATTTAGGATTCCCCAAAATACACAGGCATGTAATAAACGAGGTAAAGTTAAATAAAAATAAGAGAAAAAAAAAACTCTGGCAAGGGGCACGTATAAATGTAGGATCAAAGAAAAGAAAAACTGTCCATCTGAAAGTTTTGTGAACGGAGGGATGGGACTTATAAAGAATTCGAATTCGGGTGTTCGCTCAGACAAATTTTATTAAGTTTGTTACGGTAGGTAGAAATTTGACGGCAACAGTGAGAGTGATAGCTTCGAATACCAAGAATTTGTATGATGAGGCTGTTGGTGGAGCAATATGTCTGGTTATCATGCTTAATTTATGAGATAGTTCCAGGAAAACGGATAATAATGGCGGATGTCTTTGAATTTCCGATTTGAGTATTCCGATATTTAACTGAAAAGAACCAGTTCTACGTATGATCCATTTACCAATATAACCACATATTGTTAAATTCGCAACATTTCTGGTTTCAAAAAAATATATAATGTTGAGCCATACAGCTCTGGGACAAAAGTTTGTACGATCTACAAATATTTGTTCCAGGTGTTCTGGGTATTTTCTATGTATAATAAAAATATATATCTATGTAATGTATTGTATTAAGTATATCAGTCATCTAGTATCCATAACAGAAGCTCTGCTTAGCTTGGGGCTAGATAATGCTGTGTGGATAATCCAGCATTATTTATTATTATTTATTTATTATATTTCTATTCCTACCACCTTCTTAGAATTATACATACATACAACCAAAATATGCTAACCATAAAACAAAGTTAACATCATCATCTTCCTATCTTTATTTATTTGAGGACGGCGCAGAATGGCTTCTTCGTCCATAAATCCGTCATCTCAATAGTCACCTCCTTTCTAGCCATAACATCTTTCACACAATCCATTCATCGTTCGTTTGATCTACATACTTGTATCCTTATCCATACTCAACAGTTCTCACATCACATGTTCTGTATCACATCATATTATAAACTAATTTCGTGCTGCCATATAAATTTAAATCTACACAAGGAAATTCAGGCGACTTCTCTCACCTCACTTAACATTCACCAAAACTTAAAACTGATCAGTATCTTTGCTCACCCCGATCTGACGCAATAAGGGCAAGTTTTATCAGTAATCACATTAATGTGATTAGCAATACAACTCAATATATGACGTAGGTTCTTCAATTAATTGATCAGACTGTATACGTGGTGTGGCGAGGCAGATTTTCCCTTAGTAAGAAAGTGACAGAGATATTGGGGAATGGTGATGGTCCTTGTCTTGCAACAGAATGAGAGGAAGCTTTTTATGTTGAAGATGTTAATGAATATTGCCTTTTTTGGTAACTTATATACCATTAATGGATTGAAAGACATTTTGTTCGAAATGCAATGTATTATACCGATGATGCCTTCATGTTTACGATTCATAAGTTATTAAAAATAGTCATAATTATGTGATTGCGTACATACATACGCAAACATATAATCACATCTTTATCCCATGGGGTTAGGCAGAAATTACAGAACGCCACCTGCTACGATCCTTAATCATTCATTTTGCTTTGTTTACGTTCATACATCTGGTCATACACTAACGCCAATTGCGAGTAGCACCTGAACTTTTTTAAGGAAATCACCAATAAGGTCAGTGTATGTCCTTCTAGGGCGCCTGGCGTTTCCGCTTACATCTGCCATATTGTAAATACCTTTTGTTAGTCGTATTTCATCCATCCTCTCAACGTGACCAAACCATCTGGGCAAGATCTTTGCAATTTTTGTCATTATATCCTCCTTTATCTTCCTAAGTTTATCTTGGACATCACTGACATCGGTGAAGGAAAACATCGTGGGGAAAACTGGACTTATATAATTAATATAAGTCTGAAATCGCCAACCCGTCTTGAGCATGCGTGGTGATTAATGCTCATGCCTTCTCTGTATGAGAAGAGGCCTTAGCCCTGCAGTGGGACAGTAATAGGCTGGTACAATATATTAGGTCTTTACCTATGAAATTGCCGTTCTGCAGTACTGGCCATTTCAAATCAAAATATTTTTTGTTTGGCTAAGAATTCTAATTTCAAATTAATTTTATTTTAAAAACATGGATTTTTTTTTCCAAATGTAGTCATTTGTTTATTGATTAGTGTTACATTTTCATCGCATTTAAATCTTTTTCGTCATCATGGATACGTTAAAAATTCGAGTAATTATGGAATATGAGTACCGTCGTGGCAGCAACGCGGCACAAGCGGCACGCAACATCAACGACGTTTACGGAGCTAACACTACAAACCAACGCACTACCTGTTATTGGTTTGCTCGCTTCCGTTCTGGAAATTTCGACCTGAAAAATGAACCTCGCGGTCGTCCGAAGACTTTGGTCGACAATGACGAATTAAAGGCGATTGTGGAAGCTGATGATACACAATCTACGGCTGAATTAGCAGCAGCTTTCGACGTTAGCGTCAAAACAATATTGGTCCATTTGCGTCAAATTGGCAAGGTAAAAAAGCTTGACAAATGGGTGCCCCACGAACTCAATGATCGCCAGCGCGAAGTACGCGTCGAGACGTGCCTTGCACTGCTCAACAGACACACAAATGAAGGAATTTTGAACCGCATTGTTACCTGCGATGAAAAATGGATTCTGTTTGATAACCGCAAGCGCTCAGCAAGTTGGTTGGATCCTGGTTCAGCACCTAAACAATGCCCTAAACGAAAACTTACCCCAAGAAAAGTGATGGTCACTGTTTGGTGGTCTAGCGCCGGTGTGATTCAACACAGCTTCTTACCAAACGGGGTGAGCATTACTGCAGATGTGTACTGTGAAGAATTGATTACAATGATGGAGAAGCTGGCACATCTCCAACCAGCATTGGTCAATCGCTCGTCTCCGCTGCTCCTGCACGACAACGCGCGACCTCATACTGCACAGCAGACGGTCTCCAAGTTGCAAGAACTGGGGTTGGAAGCTCTCCGTCATCCGCCCTACTCACCAGACCTTGCGCCTACAGACTACTACTTTTTCCAGAATTTGGATAACTTCTTGGCGGGAAAAAAATTCAATACCCGAGAGGCAGTACCAAATGCCTTTGAAGAATTTGTTGCCTCCCGTCCAGCTGATTTCTTTAAGAAGGGCATCAATAAACTGCCACTGCGTTGGCAAAGATGCATTGATTGCATGGGTGATTACTTCGATTAATACAAATAAAAAATACATGAAAAAAATTCATTTAAATTTTTTCATACAAAACGGCAATTTCATAGGTAAAGACCTATTATAATAAAAATCCTCTTTTAAACCACAACGTTGTTTGATCACATCATTCCTCAATCTATCATTCAACGTTACACCACACAACTTCATAAGGAGCGCATTTCTACGCATTTATTCTGGTTTTATGTATCTTGTCTCTTTATGTTATTAATTCTTCACAAAGGTTAGGTGCGTAGTACTCTAAACCAGTGTGCTTATGTGACCCGATGTATGAGCGTAAAATAAGTAAAAGGAATATGTAAGGATCGTAGCAGGTGGCATTCTGGCGTTTCTGTTAATAGAAAAGGCATTCGTTATAATATGTCTATGCATATATTATTAACTAATAAACAAACAAAAATAATTCAAGAGCTACCATACAAGTTTACTGCTAATAAATAATGTTACCCTCAGAATGTTCCTAAAGAAAATGTACCAAGCTAAGCATTCTTAGAAGTATAATTTACCAAAGCTAACAGAACAAAATCAAAATCCTGATCTAATGAATTTAATAAAAAAATATATGTTCCCAAAATGCCTTCAGCTTCCAAAAACAAACTTCAAACTGGCCCGATAATTATAAGTGAACCAACTCAAACACAGATAGATGATTCCTGTCAAGAAAGTCCAACAAAAAATATTATTCCAACTTCAGCTGACAATGGACGAATTTGGAGTTGAACTTTCCCAAATTCTCTGAGAAGGTCCAATCTTAATTCGTACATTCGGAAGTTCCAAAGGCCATTTTGTTAAAGGAATCTTGTCTTGTTGATTTGGCGAAGTTAAATAGGAAGTTGGTGCGGCTAACTCGATACTTGTGTCTATTTGATACCAGTTACTTGACCGTTGTTATTTTCTTGTGATGGTACAACGAGTGAGGCTTTTATGAGATTTGATTTGTAGGTACTTTAGAACCTAACTAGGTCTAGAGGTATCCGTTTATTATTAAAATACTTTTAAACTATTTATTTATAGACTCTCTCTATATAATTTTATACACACACTGACCTTATTGGTGATGTTATTCCAAAAGTCAGGTGCGTAGTACTCGCATGCGGCGTTCGTGAATGACCAGATGTACGAGTATGAACGTAAACGAAGCAGAAGGAGTATGTACGGATTGTGGCAGGTGGCGTTCTGTAGTTTCTGCTTACCCCCATGGGAAAAAAGCGTGAGTTTATGTATGTTATGCATATACTTTTATAACCGCTTGTAAGTCAACGGCTGTCTAATATCTTCTAAATTACAAGTTAGTCAAAATTAAAATAAAAATAAAAATTTTATCTATTCAAATTAGGCTGAGAATCAGCACTTTTTGAACGTCAAAACGTTTACAAAAGACAAGCACCAAAACGCCCACCCTATTCTTTCACCGTTTATCTCATTCACCATAAACTAATAAACTCAAAAAGGTTCAAATGCTCACGGTACTTATGTTCTAGTAAACACAATCATAATGTTGAAATTGATAGTAAATTAGGTAACACGAACGCATCATTTTGGGCATCATTACGTTTTATTTTCACGACTAAACGAAGGGCTTCTGATTGATTTTTACAGTGCTTGGTTCAGAGTTGATGGAATTTTTCTTTACCTGATGCAATCACATTATCTGCTATATTTAACAGATTCTCAAGCCTTTTTCTGACCTTTATTTTTGAATAGCAATAGAACTTACCATCGCAGAAGCATACCACGACCAGACATCAATTCATAAGGTATAACCGTACCTATCGCGACTGCAGAACCATGCGAATTGATATTTTTATCTTTCGCAGTTGTTATTTAGTTTCAATTCTCATATTTAACTTTGACCCTCACTTTCTTATTGGATATCCCAACATACTTTTCCCCCAAGATGCGTAGCTTGGGGGAAAAGTTACGCATATATTCTTGCCTTTCATGTTAAAAAAAATATCATCATCCTTGTCTTTTCCCAACTATGCATGTTGGGGCCGGCTTCCAGTCTAACCGGATGCAGCTGAATACCAGTATTTTACATGGAGCGACTGCCTGTCTGAACTTCACAACCCATGGGCAACATGAAACCCTTGGTAAAACTGATTGTCAGACTTTCGGGCCTCCTTACCCGTAACGACTGTCAAAGATCTACAAATGACAGCCGGGACGAGGAGCGGAGGAGCCTTGATATGTTACGAACGGTCACTCATCCACAAACTGACTTCGGCAAGCGTAGTTTCGACGAACCCGTGCGACAGTGTTTATTAAACCACTTCAAAAAAAATCTCTGAAAACATTGCCCCATGTATGTACGAGTAGATGGCACTATTTTAGTGCCCACATGAGCCAAATTCATCCTTACCACGTTCGAGAACTTTCCACATAAAAACTATATGCAGTCATGAATATATAGCACCGATGCACCAGCCAGAGCTGCATTAAAATCAAAGCACAAAACGTTACTACCTCAAACCAGTTTATTTCCTCTAACAAATTCAGCTCATTTTTATGATAATGTCTGTATTTTATGTCGTGCGTCTGCGGCTCAGGCTTTATGCAGAAACATGTACGTGACTCTGAGGAACCTCATCGCAACGTGTTCGTTTGGTACGATAGCTTAATTATTCTTACTAATACTTACATAGACGTAACAGACATCGACGGGGCCCACTAGGAGACAGAAAACTGCCAGGGTTGCAAGATGTTTGAAAGAGTTACCGTGACCATGGAACGTAAAGGGCAAGGACATAATCATAATCATTTATTTCTTTGCAAACATGGGTACATAATAAATAGTTGTTGTTTCCTTATAATTAGGTTCTCCACATTTTACCGACATGGGCATGCAAATCGTGTACAGTTTTAGAAAAATAAAAAGGACGGAACACGGATGGGTTTTAGTCAGTAAAACTCTGACACACTTTCCTGTTCCACCCAGAACGGGAGAAGTCATTGGATGATTTCACATCTATAAAAAAAGAGGCATCTATTAGGGAAATCACCGAAAGAAACTCTGTACTTATTTTTAAAACATACGTCTGAAATCACTAGACCACCTTGAGCATGCGTGGTTATTTATTCTCATGTCTATTCTGTTTGCGAAGGAGTCTATGGCTTGCAGTGGGATAGAAAGAGGCTGGTACTATAATTACTTTTTACCAAGTCTTCCCAATGATGAAGCCGTTCCTAGCGTAATTGGATAAAAGTGACGATGAGCTAGAAACTGAAGTCATCTTTTATACATAACTGCTGGGTCTTTTGTCCCAAGAAGTATGGACTAGTCCTGTCGTTATATAAAACGAAATGGAAATATATTCAGCTCCAAACAGTAAAAAAACATCCCCGTTCTGATTTAAATTTCGCCCTGAATGTTCAATTGAATATTTTTTCATTGAATTCATATTAATTCCATTAGCGTGAGCTCTAACTGGATATTTCAGGGATCCAATAAACTATTCAGCATAAATTTGCTATTCTAGAGGAGTGTTGGTTTTTTTAAACTAAAGATTTATTTATTTTCCAATCACGAGTATGACGTTTTAACTTTTTTTTTTTTAAACTTAAAAGTTGTTGAGTAATTTCTTATTAACATTATAACAAACGAGGTTGTGGGTTCAAACCTGGGCAAGTACTAATGTGAGTTTTTCAATTCAAATGTACTTTCTAAGTTTATCTTGGACGTCACTGACATCGGTGAAGGAAAACATCGTGAGGAAACCTGGACTTATATAATTAATATGAGTCTGAAATCGCCAACCCGTCTTGAGCAAGCGTGGTGATTAATGCTCGTGCTTTCTCTGTATGAGAAGAGGCGTTTACCCTGCAGTGGGACAGTAATAGGCTGGTACTTTACTTTTTTCTATTATTATAACAAATCCCCATTGACAAAAATTTCAACACAAGAAAGTAAACATTTAAAATGGGACAGAGAAAGCCAAGACTTGTCCATAACCACTAGTAAAGATAATCTTGTCACGTCGTCACGGTCGATTTTTTTTTTTACTGTTACGGGTATTCAGCAGCCCGAAAGTTTGACAGCCACGTCAAGTCTTACCAAGGGGTATCGTGTTGCCGAGTAACTGGGTTGTGGAGGTCAGATAGGCAGTCGCTCCATGTAAAATACTGGTATTCAGCTGCATCCGGTTAGGCTGGAAGCCGACTCCAACATAGTTGATGATGATTTGTAATCATATTCAGCAACGCTTGTTGGCCCGTAAGTTGTTAAAAAATTTCCGACCACATAAATATCGTTCACGTCAACATAACCGCACACTCTAATCATCACTGATCGCTGTCGTACATCATAGGAATCATAGTTGCGTGCATTACGGTATTAAGTTGATTATTCAGTTCGGTCGTGTGCCATTTTGTTACGACCACCGATTTTATTCGTGGAGTCACGCTCGCCGTCATTCTATTGCGTAAAATCGTTGACAGCTGCTATGATTTCCACTACGGATCCGGAAATAGAAATGCTTTTTTCAAAACGGTAGTTAGTTTTTATTTCAAAAGTAGAATATTTTTTTTATGGTACTTGTATTCAGCTCCTTACTGTTAGACTAGAAATCGGCCCGAGTCGAGCTGGTAGAAGGTTACATCATCGGGTTATATTAGTCTACTGCTGGACATTGCCCTCTCCTAATGAACGCCATAGCGCATAACTTCAGCTTGACGCATCCAGCATCTGCCTGCAGTCTTTCGCAGATCGTCATCCCAAGAAGGTTAGGAGATTATGAATTAGAAAATTTGTTTTCGTGTGCCTAGGCTATTTTATTATTAAATTTTATTTCACCACAAAACTCAAAGATAGTAAAAACTAAGATGGATGAAGGCTAATTACAAGTTTGGTAGTGTTGTTTACACTTACTATTGCCATCATAATAATATTTCGTTATGACCTATGGTGTAAAGCGTCCTATACCTCAGGTGGCTCAAATACGGAAAAAACCTATGTGTCTTTATCAATTTCTGTGTGTTTTATAGGTATCTTAAATATAACTGACAATGGTGGGTGAACATATTGTGAGGAAACCTGGACTTATCTTAATGATAGTTTGAAATCGGTAAGTCAGGACACTTGACACTCCAAAAAGGGTGTCTTAGGCAAGCCGTGGTTACTCTGCGAACATGTCGTGCGTGTGAGAAGAGGCATTTGTCCTGCAGTGGGATAGTAACAGGCTGGTAGTATTTTGTTAGAGGTACGTCATCACAAAATAAAATGAACATTTTTAACAATATTTATTTCAAACAACTAACAAAATTTACCAACACACCTTCTTGTACCTAAGTATCTACTTAGCTACATATATCAAACATTTTCTTTCTACTATCATAGCCTAGCATTACTGAATCTTTGGCGCACACGTACATACATTGATATAATCATAGCTCCAAGTAACAAAAACAGTATAACTAAAACAACAGCACATAATATTTCCGTGATTAAATGTATAGAATTAAATGCTACTTGTAATAGCAAACCATTGCTTTTTGCTTTCATATTTGTTAAATCTTTGCGATTCATCATATCCATGGGATTACCTTGTACATTAATTCTAGTAAGAGATGGGACTAATTTTTGAAACATGGTAATATCCACTGACCTGATGTAGTTGAACGAAGCAAATATTGATTGTATCTCTTTGCAGTATTTAAAAATGTTCGGGTCTAGTGATGTTAAATTATTTCGTGATATTTCTATCACCTCCGTGTTATCCAAGCCCAGAAATGTTTCATTGGTTAGTTTTAATCCACAATTTGAGAGATCCAATTCTTTCAACATTTGCACATGCCTGAACGTTCCGTTTCGTATTTCTCTAATTCCATTGCCACTTAAGTTTAAAATATCAATATAATTGAAATTAATAAATGCCGTTTCATTTATATAACTTATATTGTTATTGTTTAAATGTATTTTAATCAGTGGTTCGGTCCCATCAGGATTTTGAGGGCTAACAGAGCGAGGTATCTCCTTCAATCTATTGTAACTAAGATCTAACAGTTGAAGATGAGGAAATTGTTCAAAATTGATATCCATGACATTTTCAAAATTGTTGTGTGATAAAATAATCGATTCTAGAGATTTTATTTTTAAATCGTCTGTAGTATTTAATTTATTAAAAGACAAATCTAAGTCTTTCAAATTATTAAAATTATTCCAAGTTATGTTAAGCATTGCATAGTTACTACAACACAAATTTAAGTATTTCAAGTTTTGCAAGTTCGCAGAGAAAAGGTCTTCCAAAATGATCAGTTTATTACCTTGTAAATATAAAAATCGCAAGTTATATATACTAACAAAAAAGTCATCAGCTAAAAATGTCAATAAATTGTATGACAAGTCTAACAGAGAGAGCCTATTTACCTTTTCAGACCACATGGTAACTTCCGTTTTTATTTCCTCAAGGTGATTCCTTGACAGGTTCAATGAATCTATGTGTTCTAACCCAACGAAAGCTTTCCCTATAGTCTTTATCTGATTATCAGATAAATCTACATACAACGCATTTTTGAAGTTGCTGAAGGCATAATCTTGTACAGCATCCCATTTATTATCAACAGCTTTAAGAATCTTGACATGTGGGTCGAATTTAGTGATAAAATAATTTGCTGTTACAGTGGTAACTGGAGATTCTTTGAGGACAAGTGTGATGAACGGATCAGTGGCACTACAGTAAGGGACTATGTTGATCCTGCCTGGCTCATCGCAAGATACGGTGTAGTAGCAGTTATCATCATTTCTGATCGTACAGAATGTTGCCAGTGAGAGTTTTATTACGAAAGTGATAACCAAACCTGAAACATAGAGATTTCAAAAGATTATGTAGAAGATAGAGCTCGTGGTTGAGAGGAGGTCGTGGCTAATTAAAAACAGCCGCTTGAGCCAGGGTTGATCGAAGGTTAATCTACGCTTGCCGAGGTCAGTCTGTGGATAGGTGACCGTTCGTAACATATCGAGACTCCTCCGTGCCTCGGAAAGCACGCTAAGCCGTTGGTCCCAGTTGTCATTTGTAGATCTTTGACAGTCGTTACGGGTAGACAGAAGCCCGAAAGTGTAATAACCAGTCTTACCAAGGGGTATCGTGTTATATAGGCAGTCGCTCCATGTAAAACGCAGGTATTCAGCTGCATCTGGTTAGACTGGAAGCCGACTCCAACATAGTTGGGAAAAGGCTAGGCAGATGTAGAAGATAAATTTGAATCGTGTTCATATGACAGAATACCTAGTGTCCGCGAATAGTCACTTGAAAACTTATAAACGTCGTGACCTTGTTGGTCCTTATGCTATTAACATATTGTTATTATCATGTGGGTGTTACTATAGATGCGCCTCTGCCCAACCCTTCGAGGAGTGCAGGCGTGATATCATGTTGTATTGTTATCTTAATCAAACAATCTTCATGGTTGCCTAAGTTACAATTGTACAAGATTTCCTTTGAAAATTTATGATTAATTATTACTTTGACCTTGAACGGATCATAAACCCTTCGTATAAAGAAACGTAACATCATCGTATACATTCATAAAATCACTACTTTATCCCATGGCGGTAGGGAGAAAATACCAAACGCCACCTGCTACGATCCTTACATACTCCTTTTGCTTCGTTGATGTTCACCCCTCCCCCCGACCCTTTGCTTGAGCTAGCCCGCGAAGCTGAGCTGGTAAATGTTTAAAAATGTCCCTAAATAATATATCTATTTGATCCAGCCCATCCCTTGCTGTCCTCTCTCAGCGACGTCCTAAGCCTCGGCTTAGCGGGGTACGGCACCCCCTGCGGGGTACGAGCCCAGGCTCGTACCCCGCAGGGGGTGCCCTTAGCGATTGATCGCTTAGTTTTTAAGTTTTTACGCCCTGGCTGGTGGCCTTAATTTCTAATTAAGCCCCCCACAGGAAAGTTCGGTTAAGCAGTAGATATCCCTAAAGGATAAACTGCGAGATGGCCATTCCAAAAAAAAAAGTTGACGTTCACACATGACGTTTTCCGTTTCTGCACTTAATAGATATGACATTTAAAACTCCTTGGTCTAGTGGTCGCAAAAGCTACTGCAGAGCATGAAGTCCTGGGTCCGATTTCCGGGTTGGGCATAGTGATATTGGATTTTCCCATCTAGAATTTCACAGCCGCTTCCCGGGGTCTGGATTTGTGCCCGGTTGATGGCCATAGGCTCGCCCCCTATGACAAAATGGTAAGGCAAAGATGTTCCTATAGTAAGAGGTGTTTTATATAGCATACCTAATTAATTTAAAACTAGATTAATACCTACTTAATTTAAAAAAAAGTTGTACAACTTCTTTATGCATGCGGAGTTTGCCTGTAAGTGATTGTTGCACTATTGCGTACGTACATTCGCATGTTACCCTTAGTATATAACCTGTGTAAACCAAATAAATAAATAACGTTGGTGAACCAAATAAATAAATAAAAAATAAATATCTTTCTTTAAAGCTTCGGGAAATATAAATAATAATAATAAATAACGTTATTTTTAAAAGGTCGTATATGTTTATTTTGGTTGTAAAACTAATACGACTTCAACAAAACACTTACTAATAATATTCTTAGTACTGTAGTATACGTTTGTAGCCCCTTCCAATATAAGTATATTATCAACAGATTGTAAAATAAAATATCTAGCCTTTTCCCAACCATGTTGGTGTCGCCTTCGAGCCTAACCAGATGCAGCTGAATACCAGTATTATACTTAGAACGACTGCCTATCTGACCTCCACAACCCAGTAACCGGGCAACACGATACCCCTTGGTATGACTGGTTGTTAGATTTTCGGGATTCTGACTACCCGTAACAACTTTCAAAGACCTAAAATTGACAACCGGGACGAACGGCTTAACGTGCTTTCCGAGGCACGGAGTAGTCTCGATATGTAATGAACGGTCACCCATCCACAGACTGACGTGACAACCAACAAAAATATATCTACATTTTAACACTCACATGAATATAATATTTTATCCATAGTTTGTTTGTAGTTAGCGTTTGTATCGACGCGTCCGTAACTGATTGCCTTGTAGAGGAAATAACGATAACACTATTCTTTGTTGGTTCACAGATTAATTATTTGTTTCTGTAAGTCAGTCCGCCTCAATATTTTTGTTATAAAAACATACTATGTGTTCAGTAGCTTCTAAATTATGCTACTCGATTGCTTCTCAGCTATTTTCTTCATTACCAATCAGCATCGAAAACTGATCGTCAACAATTGTGATGTTTATATGTCTGTCTCGCTCATGCAGCCCGAGAATCCATTTAGTATTTAAACAATCAAATTCTTCAGCTATTAGATCATAAATTCGTGTTTTCATCAAACGCGATAAGCCCATGGTTTTACAACAGAGTGAATGACAGTTAATTAAAATCTGACAAACGTCAATTTTATTCTTCGTTCATGAATAGGTACTTTATATGTATTATAAAATGTGTAAAACGTCTTTCACGACTAAACTATTTTGATTTTGATCATCATCAGGCTATACTAGTCCACTGCTGGACATAGCCCTCTCCTAATGAGCGCCATAGCGCCCTGTCTTCAGCTTGCCGCATCCAGCATCTGCCTGCAGTCTTTCGCAGATCGTCATCCCACCTGGTCAGAGGGCGTCCTACACTACGTTTGCCGAGTCGCGGTCTCCACTCAAGAACACGTTTACCCCAGCGGTTGTCGGTTCTTCGCGAGATATGGCCAGCCCACTGCCACTTCAACTTGCTAATTCTTTGAGCTATGTCGGTGACTTTGGTTCTATGTCGGATGTATTCGTTTCGAATCCTATCCTTCAGAGAAACTCCGAGCATAGCTCTCTCCATAGCTCGCTGAGCGACTTTAAATTGGTGGACCAACCTTACCGTAAGTGTCCATGTCTCGGCGCCGTAGGTCATGACGGGTATGACGCACTGATTAAAAACTTTCGTTTTCAAGCATTGCGGTATGGATGACGAGAAGACTCGGCGCAGTTTCCCAAACGCTGCCCAGCCCAGCTGGATCCTCCTCTTGGCCTCCTTCTCGAAATTGTTTTTACCTAACTGCAGAATCTGCCCGAGGTAAGTGTATTCGGAAACGATTTCGAGAAGGTGGCCATGTACGACGACCGGTATTGGATCAATGTGGCCATTGATCATGACTTTGGTTTTATCCAAATTCATGCCAAGACCGATACGTCGCGAGGCTGAAGCTAGGCCGTCCAGCATCTGGTTCAGCTCCTCTAGCGACTCCGCCATTAAGACTATGTCATCTGCGAATCGTAGGTGTGAGATGTAGTCGCCGTTTATGTTTATGCCCTTTCATTTCCAGTCCAGCATCTTAAACATATCTTCCAACGCGCTTGTGAACAGTTTCGGGGATATAACATCCCCCTGTCTCACTCCTCTGCGCAATTGGATCGGTTTAGACTGCTGGCCCTGTACTTGGACACTCATGGTCGCGGCTTCGTACAGACATCTCAACACCTCGATATAACGATAGTCTACTTGGCATCGCTGTAAGGATTCCAGAACAGCCCAGGTTTCGACAGAGTCAAAGGCCTTCTCATAGTCCACAAAGGCCAGACACAGGGGCTGATTATACTCTTCGGACTTCTGTATAATCTGCCTCACCGTGTGAATGTGGTCTATGGTGCCATATCCTCCTCGAAACCCGGCCTGTTCCGGTGGCTGAAACTCGTCGAGTCTCCTGGCGAGACGATTCGTGACCACTCGTGAGAACAACTTATAGACATGGCTCAGGAGCGAGATGGGTCTATAATTTTTAAGAAGGGCTTTGTCACCCTTCTTAAAAAAGAGCACCACCAAACTCCCGCTCCACGCCTTTGGAGTTCTCCCACTGTGAAGGACGGTGTTAAAGAGGTTCGTTAATTCCTTTATAACAGGGGCTCCTCCAGCTTTCAAAAGCTCTGATGTTATTCCGTCCTCACCGGGGGCTTTTCCATTTTTAAGCTGCCTCAGAGCTAACACGATCTCGTCTTGACTGATGTCAGGCAGTTCGTCGGTGTAGTGGCGCATCAGGGTGGCTCTGGAATCGTGGTCATCTCGTCGGGAATGAGGTGCATGTGCAGCGTATAATCGGCCATAGAAATCCTCTATCTCAGCGGAGATCTCTGGTTTAGACAATACGGTCCTCCCATCGTTCGTTTTAAGCTTCGTCAGGTGGCTCCTGCCAAGCTGCTGAGTGAATACTTTGGACCCTCGGTTTCGCTCAATCAAATCAATTGATTTTGATGAAATTTGGTAAAGACCAACCTGTAAACACAAAAACGCGCGCGGTTATCGCGAATGAAGTCACAGACGATTGCTAGTAATAATATCTGACAATGGAAAAACATGCATTATCGAGTAAGCTATACACGACCTACTTCAAGTAGGCACCGTTGTTAGTAGATAGTACTGATTAATATGATAACAGTACTTGAGCAGACTGACGTCACATTAACATCTGTTGATTCTTTAAGTTTCTATTCCATAACTAGCTTTTGCCAGCGGCTGCGTTCGCGAGGATATCGGTTTTCTTTTCCCTAATATGTTGGGGTTGCCTTCCAGGGTAACTGGATGCCACTGAATACCAGTTCTTTACGTGAAGCGACTGCATATCTGATCTCCACAACCCACTTACTGGACAACACAATACCACTTAGTAAGACTGGTTGTCAGAACTTCGTTCTTCTTCCCTAAACTACAACAGTCCCTCGAAAAGTACGTTAAGCCGTTGGTCTTGGGATAGTAAGAAGCCCGAAAGCCGGATAACCAGTTTTAACCCTGCGGGCGTAAGGTGTAGTACACCCAGACGAAGATAAATCTGTAGCGACATCTATCACGTCACATACGAACTAAACTGAAGTGTCCTACATCGCGATATCAGAGATATACGCGCGATTGAACATATAGTAATACATTAACCCGAGAACAACCGTCGGGCAGTTAGACCAGACACAATTCCTGTCTGGTCAGAGGATGGAGTATCTTCTGAATAAGAGAAAATGGAGATTTTCTATGGATTGATGAGGAACTTTACACCCTGTTCCTCATACCCCAAAAAATGTATTAATATTCAAGTGGGATATTGTTGTGTTGGTAAAACTGTGCGTCTGAGCAGCTGCGGGGATCAGTAGATCGCCACACTGTGAGGTGTATATATATGAGATCTAAGATATTAGCGGGTGATTTACACCCATCATACGCTTCGTGTTACAAATTTTGAACGACTACTTTTAAAGGTAAGCAGAGCTTGTGTTATGGGTACCAGATGACTGATATACTTAATACAATACATTACATATATAGATATTTTTATTATACATAGGAAATACCCAGAATACCCGGAACAAATATTTGTAGATCGTACAAACATTTGTCCCAAGGCGGGAATCGTACCCGCAACCTCTTGCGTCGCAGGCGGAGCTTCGCCCGCCGCGCCACATCGGTCGTCAAATTATCAATCAGTTAAACACAAGACACTATTATTTTACCTACCAGGTACGCTCTGTGCAACATAATATTTTAACCATCCGCAATGCCGTTGGTCCCCGCTGTCATTTGTACATGTATTTGACAGTCGTTACGGTTAGTCAGCAGCCCGAAAGTCTGGCAACCAGTCTTACCAAGGGGTATCGTGTTGCCCAGTAACTGGGTTGTGGAGGTCAGATAGGCAGTCGCCCCATGTAAAATACTGGTATTCAGCTGCAGCCGGTTGGAGTGGAACCCAACCTCAATATAGTTAGGGAAAGGCTAGATAAATGACTTCAAAGTGATTCCGTGACATTTTTAAGGATACCATTTGTTCCAAGCCGTCGAATGCCTTTCCTGTACTACTTATCTGATTTTCAGACAAATCCGTACATACTAAGTTTTAGAAGTAACTGAAAGCGTCATTTTGAACAGCATCCCAACTTTTTCCAACAACTGTCAGAATCCGGGCATATGCGTCCAATTTAGTGTCAAAGAAATTGGCTGTAACATTGCAAACTGGAGATTTGCTGATGATGAGTGTGAGGTCTGCATAATCACAATAGAGTTGTTGATTTTGACAGGAATAATACAATTCCCCGTGTAGTAACAGTTATCCTTGTCGATTAATCCACAGTTGGTTGCCACGGACACTTTAATAAGACAATTATGAAAGTGATGCCCGACCTGTAAAACAGACATGATTAAGTTTCTGTAGATGCTGATTCTATTTTAATGGCGTGACACATAAGTGCCAGTCCACACGGCGCGTTGCGTAGTCGCAACATAAATATTTGGATGCTCACACGGCCACACAGGCGCTGCGCCATCGCAGCGTTACTACGACGCAGACGTAACGTTCCTACGTCGCAGCGGCGACGCACAGTCGTGGCGAGCATTTTGTGAAAATATCGCAGTCAGTCTACAGAAAGCATGTATCGGATAAGACGTGTGCCATTGCTCCTGTTACTGCGTAAATCGACGCGGATCTATGCCTTAATTTAACTAAGAAATCGTGATGGACTCTTTTTTGTTAGAACATTGGGAGATGCTGTTAGTCGAATAGAAGTTTTATATTATTTTTTAGAATGAGTTTGTGTGTCCTCCCTATCAACGCATAAACAACTGAACGCTGCCGTTCCCGCGTCGCAATGAGTACACCCCCTCCCGCTTCGTCTCTGGGGCTGCAGTTCAGTCATGTGTACGTTGCGTCAACGCAGCGTACCGTGTGTACACTAGGATTATTAGTATGTAAAACGACGCAGCGACAACGCTAAATCTACACAACGCTGACGCAACCGTGTGGACCAGCTTTACAAAAATACAGAGTTAGCATAATGGTTATCGCAACAGTCTTATTGGTGCTTACACTATAAACGTCTGTTATCTTAATCGAATAATTTTCAACCACATGGGACTTCAATTGAAGATTTATTACTTCAACCTTGACTATAACACACATGTGGATTTAAATTTTACGACGTAGGGCTGCAGGTTTGGATTGTTTAGGTGCTATGATTTAAGGACAGGCCATAAAGCTATGACTTAAGTAGATAAATGCAAACATAACCCAGGATTATAATGCCATCTACATGACCGGAATGTATAAGTATATTGTACAGGTTTCGTCGTCACGGTTGGTGCGGTGGCTAAACGATTGGCTGCTGTCTGCATGTCACGGGTTCGATTCCCGCACGGAGCAAATATTTTTTATGGCCTGCAGGTATTTTTTCCCGGTCTGGCTTTTTGTGAACGCACCCAGGATACAGGAGAAATTCCTAGGGTAGGGCAATGTCTTTTAAAAACTAAATAAACAGGTTAATATTTTCCTACCTATGCTTCGCACCTCACTGTAGATAACTTGTGGGAATCCATAAGAATTCCTACTTCGACCTACTAATGTTATCGACTCCAAATTTAAAAAATACAATACCAAATTTAAATATATTCAATGCTACACCACTTGTAAAACAACTGAAAGAATTAAAACTAAAATGTTATAGGCCATCTTAATATAAAAGTAGTAAAGTAAAGTACCAGCCAATTATTGTCCCACTGCAGGGCAAAGGCCTCTTCTCATACAGAGAAGGCACGAGCATTAATCACCACGCTTGCTCAAGACGGGTTGACGATTTCAGACTCATATTAATTTATAAGTCCAGGTTTCCTCACGATGTTTTCCTTCACCGATGTCAGTGATGTCCAAGATTAACTTAGAAAGTACATATGAATTGAAAAACTCACATTGGTACTTGCCCAGGTTTGAACCCATAACCTCGTGCACAAGAGGCGAGGCCCAAACCACTGGGACCACCATCTTAATATAAGTACCTACCCGTTTATGGTTGTGTTTAAGAAGACAATATACAAAACACATTAACACTTGAGTACACACACACATCGCCTGTCTAGCCATTTCTCAAAGAGCCTTGATCGTTTTCCCAGCAATACGTACCTATTTTTTGACTTTATCATTATTTCTCGCTTTATCTCATCATCTACCTAGCCTTTTCCCAAGTATGTTACGATCAGCTTCCAGTCGGAGTAGATGCAGGGGAATACCAGTCGTTTACATGGACCGAAAGCCTACCTGTCTTGCACAACCCAGCTACTGGATAACACGATACTCTTTGGTTAAAACTGGTTGTCAGATTTTCAGGCTTCTGATTACCCGTACTTAGCGACAGGCAAATATCTACGAATGAATTCCACGATCAACTGCTTAACGTGCTTTTCGACGCACGAAGGGGTCTTAGGTAATGAATGGACACCAATCCACGGACCGACCGCGGCAAGCGTAGCATATCCTTCGATCGACCCGGGCGGGTATTATTACTGAGCGCCCCTGTACATATTGATACTTAACACAGAGTGGAAGGGGTGATCGATGCACAACCTGATACCATGACTTCAGTTTATGATTTTGGACCTTCCAGCGCTGACATTCTGCTTTTAGTTTTGTAACTTTTTTTCTGTTTGTTTTTATTTTGGTTTTTTTTTAAACGTTGCCCCACACTAGTACCTAATTTCTCCTGTATCGCGGGTGCGTTTACAAACATTCAAAGTCACATACAAGCAGTTTGAACTGTGTACAATAATGATTTCTATCTAGCCCAATAACATTTTAAATGGAAGCAGTGAATTATAACTGGAGTCTATTGGGTTACATAGAGATTTTCTCATGTTTTTATTACAGTTTATGGTAACAAAAACATGTATGGAAAAAACGAAAAATATTGTTCAAATGCTGTCGAAAGATATCGACACTGGTGGATCCAGAATCATGAACCCGTGGTATCTGGTTGTGCATTGATGCCCACCCTGTTAAACTATACACGTGCTTTGTCCACCAATTAGTTCACAGAACGGTATTATTTCACTGTAACATCCTTATACACACAACAAAATAACGCAATTTTGAAACACTCACATGAGTATATGTTTTTATCCATATTTATACATCTGTTTCTTTATAGTGCGTCGTCTGTCGACGCGAGCATGACTGAAGTAACGCTAACAATGGCTTTGTTTGTTTGCAAATTAATGCAATATTTAGGATTCCGCAGGTATAGATGAAAAAAACCGGCTAAATGCGTGTTAGATCACGCACAAGGAAGGGTTCTGCATGTACAGTAGGATTTAGTTTTTCAATTTCAAAAATAAGTTTTTATTTTAAGTAAACTTTTTTAAGTATACTTAAAATAAAAACTTATTTTAAATAAATAAATAAAATCATAAATGATGAAAAACAAAATTATTCCTGCTGTTATTACTTCAGAAAGTCATATCTCAATAACATGTTATACGCCAAGTGACCGACAAACAATACATTTACGTCTATTTTCTCCATTGCAAACTATTCATTGATCTAGATTTTATGATTTCATAATGTTCGCGTTTGATCAGACCAAATCGACTAAGCCCACTTACCTCTATCCGTACTAAATTCTCATGAAACAAAGCTTCTATAGTTCAGGCAAGTACGATAACAGGTTAGTTGAAAACAAACTCCATTTTGCTTCCATTCCATTTTTAACTTTTAGTCCAATCAATACACCACACGCGATTCGCCCAAATCAATGAACCAATGATAAACAATAAATTCAGGGCTGACCTTAAACTTTGGGAGCTATGGCCCTATTACCGCTGGCAAGTTGCCAAGTCCCCGTTACCACAACATAAAGTATGAACTTAAACGTTTACGTTTACGTAAATGTTTTGTTTGTGTGTTCAATTCGCGCGGATTGGAGATATATGTATTGGGATGATTTTGTTATAGGTTTTGTTCTTGTGTTAGGTGTGAGTGCATGTCGCTGCCGGCAGTCGTGTCATCCTTGGTTGGTAGCGAAGAGGCCTGGGACGCGGTGGTGTCCTTCTGCGAGATATAATAACTGAAATAAATGACAAAATAACTTCAACTTCACCCTCTATAATCATTCCAGCCTCAAGTAGAAATCAACATCGTTTTCAGTTGCCTAACGCATACCTTCTCAAAGACCCCAAAATATTTCCTTGATATTAGGTGTCTGTGACTATTAGGGACCAGTTGATTTCTCATCTAAACCCACGAAATCGTAGAGCATGCATTTGACAACGCATTGAAATTCAGTTTAATAAATCAAGCTTAGAATTTGCCAGGACATTTCGTACCGCAGAAATTAATTCTATCGAAGTTTCAAAACTAAATCGACAAAATCTCTAATGTATTCCGAGTACTCGGAATCGTTATTAAAATTTCAAGTAGAATCGCGTACCCTAATTTTGTATCCTGCAAAATCAGCTGCTTCGGCGGTCCGCAAAATTTTACCGGTAAGTAATTTGTTTTGGCTTAGCAAACTTTATTAATACGAATTTTATTTAGAAGTATTTTATTTTTACTGCTATCTTATTGTGTGCTAACAACTTGAAGGGTCTACGTTTTCCCTTAGGAACTTTTTATCTTGTCTTACCTTCTTTAATAATTTTTTTCGAGGTCATTCACACGTCGGTATCATCCCGGAGTCTGTACCAGTGCCCGATTGGTGGCAATAGAAAACATAATAACATAACTGGCTAAATGTGGGTGTTACTAAAGGTGCACCTCATGGTTGGCTCAAGGCATGGTTTGATGACACGGTTGGCGCAGTAGTTAAACGATTGGCTGTTGCGCTGCGTGTCGCGGATTCGATCCCCGCACGGAACAAATATTTGTATGGCCTACAGGTAGTTGTTCCGGGTCTGGTTGTTTGTGTATGTGAGTTTAAATGTTTGTAAACGCACCCACGATACAGGAGAAATTACTAATGTGGGGCAACGTTTAAAAAAAAAAAAACCTCTGCCTAATCCTTCAAGGAATACAGTCGTGACGTTAAGATTATGTTTTACGTCTATTTACTAAGTATTAACGACTTAAAACGATACGTTTTTAACTGGAAACCTCACCGCCTGATGATTTTATGAACCATGGCTGTTTTATTTGGCTGTTTGACTATTAGGGTTTTCTGAAAATAAATCTGTAGAAAATGGAATAGAAATAAAAGAAAATACACAAAAATATAAAGTATAGAGGTTTTATTTATATATTGACAACATTATAAAATATAAACTCGATTAACAGTATAGTATAAAATCGAACACATAAAGCGCCTCGTCCACAACTATTTTTTACGTAGAGAAAACAAAATAATACACATCACACTCTTGACTTGAGATAATGCTACGAGTCTCTCTCTCTACAAGATCATCGACGCCAATCCATCCCATTAACCTCTGAGTCTCTAGCTCTAAATATTGTGGACGAGAAGCTTCGAGTTTTAATTTAAAAAAAACACACAATAACAAAAATAAAACATATAATCACATAACGGACTTTAAAGCCACATTTAGAATTATACCTAATCACTATCTTAATGTAATCAATAAGCCTAACTCAAAAGATCTGCTTGAAAATCTGACCCATCTGATACAATTGAATTTCTCATTTGCATAGTCACATTAGTGCCTACAACAAATACACGTTTCTTATACAGTTTTATGTAAGCAAATAATCCAGCTCCTACCAGAAGTATAGTTAGTAACGAACACCAAGTTAATACTATGGTAGTTGATGATACTGACGAAGCTGTATGGTCTGGCAATTCTTTGGGTTTCGGTGACATAGTAATACTTTCATTAAATGCATCATCTCCACATTTTATGCCATGGACGTTGTCCTCATGATATACCTTATCAATAGAAGTAACAGCTACTTGTCTTATGGCATAAAACGTAACATTGGTAGACTTTATATTGTGAACAATTTCCTTACAAGATATAGGATTACCACCTAAACTCAAAGTTTTCAATTTCTTTAACGATATTAGTATCAGTCTTTCAACATCAAATGTTTTGATACGATTGTAGTCGATTATCAAAGTTTTCAGCTCGTCACATTCATGGAAAACGTCGACGTCTAACACTGCGATGTAGTTTTTAGATAAGTCCAATAGTTCAGTTTTATGAAGACCTTTTAGACTACCGAATCGAAGTCTCGTCAAGTAGTTAGATGATAAGTTAAGCAGCTTCAGATTTTTCATAAATTGAAACGTGCCTGGAGGTAAATCTGTAATATTATTTCTGCTCACGTCCAGTGACTGCAAGTATTCGTTATTTTTAAATAATGCACTATTTAAATAAGTCACATTGTTATTGCTTAGATCCACGGACATTAGTTCTTTGAAATAACTTAAGTTGATACTACTAATTTCATTGGAAGACAACCCCAGGTCAATAAGTGTAGTTAAAGAATTTATTCGTGGATTATTAAATTGTTTAATTTTATTGTTGGCTAAATATAACCCTGTTAAATTAGGTAAAATGTCAGCGCCAAGTGCTGTCAGATTACTGATACCATTATTGGATATATCAAGGAATAATAGCTTGCATGTATTAACAAAAAGTTCAGATATGTTTGTTAGTTTGTTGTTGCTTAGATATAGGGCTTTCAAATTGTTCGTTAAAATACTTTTATTAAAAGTCAAATGTGTCAGGTTATTATAGGACACATCGAGACTGTACATGTTACCGACACCTTGGAAATTGTTTGGATCTATAGTCTCGATGTGATTGTGAGAAATATTTAGCCGAGCCAACACTGGTAGATCGACAAAAGCTGAATCGTCAATTTTTGTTATGTTAAAGCTACTCAAGTCCAGAAACCTTAAATACTTAGCTGGACTGAATACATTTTTCACTATAACACCACTTAGACGATTACCTGTTATGTCGAGATATTGCAAGTTTATCAACGGTAAGGAAAATTGCTCAACAATTTTGATCCCGTTCATGGAAAGATCTAATTTCTTCATCTGTGTTTGATTTTCGAAGATGTTTTCTGGTACTACAGTAATACTATTATCGTTGACATATAGTTCTGTTAAATATGGCAAACAATTCTGAAGGAAATATAGATGGGACACTTGATTATGGGAGAGATCCAAAACAGTGATTGAAGAATTAAAAAAGCTAGATTTTTCAACGTCTTGAATATAATTAAAGCTTAGATTAAGATGCGTAAGGCTCACCATGTCTGTGAAGGCTTTATTCTGAATACCAGTTATACTTTGCCGTGACAAATCCAGATTAGTTGTATTGCGCAAACCAGTAAAAGTATTTTCTTTTATATCACCTGTAATGTTGTTGTTTTTTAAATTAATATAGTTCAAACTACAGTGTTCAAAAGAGCTTTCCTGTATACCTGTAATACGATTGTTATACAAGTCCAAGTACTCAAGCCGATTGTTGGCAGCGAACGTTATATTTTCTATGTTTATTTGAATATTATTGTTACTAAAATCTAGAACTGCCAATGAGGCAGCTTGGTTGAAGCAATTTGACTCCACCGATGTTAATGCGTTGTTCGACGCGTTAATGTTTACAATAGCGACCATACGATTAATTTCGTACCCCGATAGTTTTAATAGATTATTGTAAGAGATATCGAGTATTTTCAACATTTTCAAGTTAGTTAATGTTAAATTCAAATACGACAAGCGGTTATTATGCAAATTAAGGTACCCTAAATTCTTCAAATTCATGAAACAATCGTCTGCTAGTCGTGATAGCATGTTGTTCTGTAAGTGCAGCTTCCTCATGTTGGAGAAGTAATTTAATTCATTTGATAGTTCGATGAGCCTATTATTGGACAAATCCAGTTCCTGTAAATTGTGATTTCCATAGTCAGATATGAGAAATGACTTGGAATTCAGCGTTTGAATTTTATTGTTCGATATGTTCAGGGTCTGAAGGTAGTTTAAGCTTGAGAAGGCTTCATTATGGATTTCTTTGATAAAGTTGTTAGACAGATCCAAGCTGATGCTCTTCAGGTAATACCGAAAGGCAGAAGAGTCAATGTGGGTCCAAGAATTGCCTCTGGCTTTAATTTCACGAACTCGGGAGTCAAAATTGGTCGCCGCGAAAAATCCTGTGGTGAGATATTCTATGTTTGAATTCTGTATGACGAAAATGACGTAGGGGTCGTCATCACAAACTGGGTTGGAGATGCTGCCAGGGCTGCTAGAACACACGATGGTGTAGTTACAGGAGCTATGTTTCTCGCTCAAAATACAGCCCGCTGCTGATGACGCGATGGTCGACGCGAACACGATGAGACCTGAAATAAATTGAGAGAAATCCATGTTATTCATTTTTTCTACAGTAGACGATCATCATCATCATCATCTGCCTAGCCTTTTCCCAACTATTTCGGGTTGGCTTCCAGTCTAACCGGATGCAGCTGAATACCAATATTTTACATCCAGCCTATCTGACCTCCTTACTGGGTATCGCGATACCCATTGGTCCCAAAAACTGGTTGTCCCACTTTCGGGCTTGTAGCAACTGTCAAAGTGAATCTCCAATTTAGATTCGTTTACTAATTTATAGGTAAACAAATTTATCATTTGTATTATGAATAACAATCCGGAAAGTATTAGACAGAAACAAAAGAAAGTTTTTATTTAAAAACATTTTAACGAGTTGGTACCTACAGTTACAGAAAAAGCGTTTGATAACTTCAAAAAACATGAAGGGGTCGCAGTTATCTTGGCCAGTCTTAACATAGATAACACACATTATACTCTGAAAAATGCTCACTTACTCCAATAAAAAAAAACAAGCAAAATTGTGTGTTGGTTAAGGTGTGATGATATATGATGTGATTCGATGTAATTTCGACGGCACGGTTGACGTAAGCTGAGCGATTGGCAGCTGCACTGCGTGTCACGGGTTCGATCCCCTCACGAAACAAATATTAGTATAGGTAGTTGTTCCGGGTCTGGCTATTTGTGTATGTGAGTTTAAATGTTTTTAAACGCACTCACGTTAAAGGAGAAATTCCTAGTGTGGGGCAAAGTTCTTTATAAAAAAAATTATGTGGTATTATGGTGTGGTGTGGTGTAAAATGGTAGTCCGTGTGAGTGTGCATGTATGTGTGTGTGTGCTTATGGTAATTAAGTTTGAAGTTCACAAGTTTTTCATCGATTGCATCATACGATAGAGTTGTCAATTCTACTTGGTCAAATTTTTACTCAATCAACCGTTCGTATAATACGAGGTAAACGGTAATTTTTTTTTCATTTTATTGAAGACCTGATGCACCGGAAGAGTGTTCTCGCCACATAGCCAGCTCTTCGAGTAATACAAGGTAGGTAAGTATGTTTGTTCATCTGTTCCCTCATAACTTCTAAACTACTGATCATAATTTGACAAATGAAAGAAATCGGTCGTAGAATTGGAAGCGAGAAGAATATACGACGTCGTACACCTCTGGCTAATCCTTTGAGGAATAGTATAGGCGCTATGTTATGTTATTACAACTACCTTTCAGTTTTTTGGCCCTTTGCGCCCTTACTAACTGCAACACGGTTATTATGAGGGCTCCATAAATGAAACTGAATTGACATTATTGGTCAGTCGTTTACTCCACTACATTACACGACTTTTTTGATTACCCTCGGGAATATTTATGGATAAAAAGTATGCCAACATATATTAATCCAAGGTATGAACTACCTTCATAACAAGTTTCATCCAAATCCATTTAGCTGTTTTAGCCTGAAGGAATAACAAAACCCCACACACACACACACACTTATTGATTAACTTTTGCATGTGTGTGTGATAAGTTACCGAATACACACGATAAGTTATCGAATTCACGGGAAGCGAAAAAATACGCGGTAAAATGTAAAAGTCATACTGGTTACAAATTGAAATAACATACACATAAACACTGATACACATATTCATGTACTTATATACTATACTAGTTACTAATTATAATACAGAGTGTTAGGTAGAACGAATGACATACTATAAAGGCGTGTAATACTCATGAAAATAAACAACTTTGGCAATGGAATAATCCCTAGAATCGCGAAAAAATAATCAGCTATGACTAATACATTTATGTTGGCATAACTTAACGAAATGTGAGAAACAACTATTTTCTTTCACGATTTCAGATTTCAACTACTATGGGTTCGACACTGAAATTTAGTTAATTTTGATTTTTGAAGATTTTTGAAGCTTTCCTTAAAGTATGTCCCTCGTTCTGCCTAACACCACGTATAAATACGTAAAATTTATTTGCATGTTTGTAACTAGTGGGTTATCTCCGAAACAAATGATCCTATTCTAAAAAAAAATTCACTGTTAGTAAGCTACTTTATTCCTACGTACTATAGACGATAGATAAAAGGGGGTGTAGGGAATGTTAAATTTCGAAGGGAAATTTTCATACGAAATCTATGCAGACGAAGTCACAGGCCAAGTGCTACTAGGCAATATACATATAAGTCGAAAAGCAGCTTTCAGTTAACTGCCTGAATCGCACTTTTCGGCTAATAGTACAATGTACAATCCCCGGGACAGATATCTTTGTTACGCATTAAGTAATGGATAAACGCAATATAATGATTAAAAAGCTCTTCAAAGATAAGTATCTATAGATATAATATAATAAAAAAGCACATTATAGATAGCGAAGAAAAATTCACATGAGGGTCTTTATTCTGATAAAGAACCCCCATTCTGTTGCTCTACCAACAGAAGCCAAAACAACAGTTATTATAAATTTTGTGTCTATCTGTATTTTTGTACAGAGGCCAGCACATCAAGCTACCCCAATGTGTCAAATTTCTTTGATAGTATAATTAAATCTTTGATAGATAATTTGTATTGAGTATTGAGTATTTTCTTAATTCCACGCGTTCGAAGTTTAAAAAAAAATACGTACACAAAAAACTTTTGACATCCATTTTGACACTCCGAAAATAATAACTGTTTTTGTCACTTCACAGAAACTGCACTTGCCATGAAAGTCATTTCTATATCCTAATATATTGAAGTTATTATAATAATTATCAATATAAACAAAAGCTTCTGTTTCAGTCAACGGTCGGTGTGACAATAATAGGCCGGTTCTTTGTTTAATGATTAATTGGGAACAGTAGATTCGTGGAGACGCATTATGCTTATATTATTATTTTTAGTGTAATTTTCAATGATTCACGCGTTGAGATAAATAATGTGTAAGCGAACAATGAGATAAGCTTGTTTGTGGTATAACAATGAATTCATTACTGCCGCACCTCAACAATTGATAACGGTTTATTTGACCCTTTTGCCTTGACCCTAGACCCTAATTGCAATATGTAAATAAAAGTGCACTGTTGTACGAACAAAGGAAGGCATTTAGGTGTGTCGTAGTGTTAGTGTAATCTGAAAGTACGCTAAGCCGTTTTGGTTGTCATTTATAGATCTTTGACAGTCGTTACAGGTAGTCAGAAGCGCGAAAGTCTAACAACCAGTCTTACCAAAGGGTATCTTGTTGCCCAGCAACTGGGTTGTGGAGGTCAGATAGGCAGTCGCTCCATGTGAAATACTGGTATTCAGCTGCTTCCATTTAGACTGGAAGCCGACCCCAACAAAGTTGGGAATAGGCTAGGCAGATGATGTAGTGTTAGTGAAATCGGTTAAGAGAACAATTAAATACAAATAAGAGACATCTACGTATTAATTCTTTAGTTTTTTTTTCATAATGGTGAGTGTTAACTCAAGCTATTTTATACTACGAGTATGTGCGATTTAATAGTTTTTATTTGTTGTCCATCACGTTGCCATTTGCCACGTTGCGTTGGAATTAATCCTGTATCGTGGGTTCGTTGGTAAACATTTAACATCTTAACTGTCGGACAATGAGACTCGAGATTCAATAGAAAATGTGTGTGTTTGTCGGTCACCTGGCGTTTTAGGTGTTAAACTTACTTATACAAAAAGCCAGACCATTCATAATAATTGACCCGGCAGCTCGCGCTGTTTAGGCCGGACAATGTCCGTCAAATTTTGTCTGGATAAAAAATAACAAAATAATAATAATAAAAATACAATTTTGGATCAAGGGCTTGATTCAGAAAGCAGTTCTTCTGGACACGGCGCGTATTGTTAGGCGATTCCTGGAACCCTGATCGCCGGTTGCTTGGACTCTGTTCCCGATACCGGTGGACTACTATGTTTTATATTTGTAAAAGATTTATATTTTATATTGAAATATTAAAAAACTAATTATTAAGTAAGTTAATGTAATAAAGGAAATAATAAAAAAAAATAACTAAAACAATAAGGCGCATGTGTCTCCACGCTATTATTGTTCGCAGGATATTGCGTGGTAGTTATCAATTGCATAGCATCCGAATGACTTGAATGGGCCCGTTTTGCTAAATATACCTATTCAATGACAAAGGTTTACTTAAATACACTCTGCGTACTGTTACTAATTACATCTTGTGCAGAAACTTTGAAACAGCAACACATAGATAAAAATGGCATTTTAAAGATAGGGTTTTAATTTCATAATCTTTTGTTTTATTGGGATGGAATAAGGATTGAGGATCACGTTGTGAGGAATGTTTTGTGTATGAATTTGGAGGGCTACAAGAGTAGAGAGTGACCAAAGAATCGGTGTACCAAAGAATGGTACATAATCTTCTTGTTCTTGAAATGGAATAAGGATTGAGGATCATGTTGTGAGGAATGTTTTGTGTATGATTTTGGAGGGTTACAAGAGTAGAGAGCGACTAAAGAAATGTATGGTTTGTGAGAGAGATGGTATGACTCTCCCACGGATGCGCAAAGTCAAATCATCTTACTAAAATTTATGGAAGTATGTTTCCGAGTGTTCGGTTTCTGATTCTAAATAGGCACTCATGGAAAGTGAAAAAATTTGAACTTTAGAATAACTGTGTTTTGTTTTAGGGCAACACTCAATACTCAATTTTTTGTTGCATTCCATATGTTACAAAGATGGTAAAAAAACAAGTTAAAGATACAATATGGACCCTGTCGGGCACGCAAACATTTAGGAGAGAGGAAGAGGGCTTAATAGTAATTTAATGAAATCAATAATATTATAAATTATTAGGTGTTTTTCATTGGGTATTTAATTATATATGTTTGAGAGGTCGTGGCTAAACAAAAACAGCCGCACGGGTTGATCGAAGGTTAAGCTACGCTTGCCGAGGTCAGTCTGTGGATGTCCGTTCGTAACATATCGAGACTCCTTCGTGCCTCGGAAAGCACGTTAAGCCGTTGGCCCCGGCTGTCATTTGTAGATCTTTGACAGTCGTTACGGGTAGTCAGAAGCCGGAAAGTCTGACAACCAGTCTTACCAAGGCGTATCGTGTTGCCCAATAACTGTGTTGTGGAGGTCAAATAGGCAGTCGCTCCATGTAAAATACTGGTATTCAGCTGCATCCGGATAGACTGGTAACCGACCCCAACTAGGCAGGTGTGTGTGATATTATTATGTTCGTCTACATACAGCACATCACATTAACATGTCTCTAACGAGAACCCATAAGTTAACCGTACAAAAACTCGCTCAACGCGGCTAAAGAAGTTTTCACTACATAATACGTATTTTTAATAAATAAATAATGCTGGACAATCCACACAGCATCATCTAGCCCCAAGCTAAGCAGAGCTTGTGTTATGGTTACTAGATGACTGATATACTTAATACGATACATTACATGGAAAGATATTTTTTTATTATACATAGCAAATACCCAGAACACCCGGAACAAATCTTTGTAGATCGTACAAACATTTGTCCCAGGGCGGGAATCGAACCCGCAACCTCCTGCGTCGCTTCGGTCGTCAGATTTTTCTTTCTTTTCTTTCTTTCTACTGATCTCATGATAGCCTTATCCTCACTAGCTTTGTTGAAGTCGTATGATACCTCATGTTTGTTAATACATTTAGCTGTACCTATCCAAATGTAATATTTCATAGTAGCGTGTAGTCTCAAGGAATTATTGCGGCCTCGTTTGTTCCACTGTGATTGATGACCACTCCAAAAAGAATACCCTGTTATTTTTTACATGAGATAACTTCATATCGTAATGTTACATCTGTTATTTTATTTAGGTGTGCCATTTTTAGTGAGTTTTTTTTTGTAATTTGTTCTGGTTTAGCAAAACGGAGCTCCTGGCTAAGTAAAAATAGCACGGGTTAATCGAAAGTTAAGCTACGCTTTCCGAGGTCAGTCTGTAGATTGGTGACTGTTCGTAACATATCGCGACTCCTCCGTGCCTCAGAAAGCACGTCAAGCCATTGGCCCCGGCTGTCATTACAAGTCATTACAATTACAAGTCTTCAAGACCGAAAGTCTGGCAATCAGTCCTATCAAGGGGTCTTCTGTCTATCTGTATCGTGTTGCCTAGCAACTGGGTTTAAGAAGTCAGATAGGCAGACGCTCCATGTTAAATACTGGGATTCAGCTGCATCCCATTATACTGTAAGCGGACCCCAACATACTTGGGATAAGGCTAAGTATGTTGCCTAGGCAAATGGCTTATTTTTGTATTATAATACGTCGCCTCACACTAGGAATTTCTCCTGTACCTATGGTGGATGCGTTCACAAACATTTAAACTCACATACACAAACAGCCAGACCCTTAAAAGTATTAGTTCCGTGCGGGATTCGAACCCGCGACACGAAGTGCAGCAGCCAATCACTCAGCCACTGCGCCAACCGTGCTGTACATTTCTCAATACTTTGCGTAGTTATGTTTTGTATAGAAGTAAAATTTATTTTGTGCGAATAGTTGGAAGGATCTATATTTTCTATTTGGAATCGTTTTACCTTCTATTAAGTTTTTTTTAAGTTCATTCGACCTAAAATAAAAAAAAATATGAAGAAATATCCAAGACTATAAACCACATGTTCACGTTTACTTCAAACCTCTGAGTTTGGTGGTTGCAAAGGCGACTGCTAAGTATGAGGTCCTGAGTTCTACGAGTATTCCCGCGTCGAGCCATGTGTTATTGGAATCGTTCATGATGTGTGCCCAGTTGATGGCCATAGGCTCACCCATATTACATGGGACTTTAACATAACTGGTGAAATGTGGGTGTAGTCTAGATATACGTCTGCTCAATCCTTTGAAGAATACAGGCGCGATGTTATGTTTATTTAAAATACATGTTTTTAACTGGCCACCTTACTGTGTTCATACTATGAATACCGGCTCTGTGTGTGTGTTAGGGTTATCTACAAAAACTGTGGAAGATAAAAGACGAATTAAAGAAATTAAATATACTGCCTGTTGCCAGTATTATAAAAATACATCACATTAATAACCTAATTTAATACAAATCATGAAGCCAGACTCAAAAGGTCACTCTGATTTATCTGACCGCCCGACACAAATATTGAATTTGTCACTTGCATAGTCACGATATCGCCAACAACAAAGATGTATTTATATAATTTTAAGTACGCAAATATTTTAGCTCCAACAAGCAATACCTAAACTAATATTATTGGTGACGATCTGTAATATACTAATCAATACAAAATTCAAAGAAAATACTACGAGGAGCTCGTGGCCATATAAAAACAGTCGCATGGGTTTATCGAAGGTTAAGCTGCACATACCAAGGTCAGTCTGTGGATGAGTGACTGTTCGTAACATATCAAGACACCTCCTTGCCCCGGAAAGCACGTTAAGCCGTTGGTCCCGGCTGTCATTTGTAGATCTTTGACAGTCGTTATAGGTAGTAAGAAGTCAAAAAGTCTCACAACCAGTCTTACCAAGTGGTATCATGATGCCCAGTTACTGGGTTGTGGAGGACGGATAGGCAATCGTTCTATGTAAAGTACTGGTATTCAGCTGCATTAAGTCGACATAGTTGGGATAAGACTAGGCAGGTGATGATGTGAGTGCGCCACTAATATGCAGCTACTTCACACTTAGTATATGAAAAATCAATTTGTTCTGGACCAACATTATGTAATTTTTTAACCTACCAAACTGGGTAACAGTTTGTGCATATACGTATAGTTTTTAGATATACCTATAGTTTACACTAATAAATACGTCAGAAAAAAAAAAAGAAATTACCCAAAATCCGACGAAAAATTGCAAGGCTGAGAGTTTCAGAATCATGAACTGAAGTTATGGTATCAGGTTGTACGTCATGTCCCTTCCACCCTGTAGGGTAGACACCCTATAGGTTTAGGTTTAAGAACAACTTTATTTCTCAAAAGAATTACATAGATAATTCACTACAAATTAAGATGTGTAATTTGAGCGCACAGATTATGTGGGTACACAGATAAATAGAAGTAGTTTTAAAAAAAAATGTTTCATTTTTACTAGATGTGGCATTGATGGCATAGGTTTGTTACCATATTGTTTTCAGTTTATCGTCTAATTTATAATTTATTTATCGTTGTCATTTTCTTCCTTCACTGTTCAGGATCACAGCTACTACTACAGTTTTGCTATGTATACACGTAAGTGCTTATGTAGGTGACTTTGGTGAAAGCACAAAATGTGTGCCCCAAAGAGATCGTATCTTAAATATCCAACCACAGTCGAGTATTAAGATACAATTGTCAGGGATGGCGGTAATAGACTCTTTCGTGATAGACTCTATTGTGGCAAAACAGTAGTGTGGCCATGCTGCTTAGATATGTTGAATTTCCTGCTACTTTTTGGACCAAGGTTTTTAGAGATTATGGTATTCCGTTCGCTTGTGAATCAGTATGTCTACTTAACTATAAAATAATAACGTAGACAAAGGTATCGTGAAAGAAAGTAATTCCGTTATTTGTCATATCTCATGCCAGTACCCGCAAAACCTACGTCTTTGACGACCTATGTGGCGCAGCGGGCGAAGGTCCGCCTGCGACGCAGGAGGTTGCGGGTACGATTCCCGCCTTGGGACAAATGTTTGTACGATCTACAAATATTTGTTCCGGGTGTTCTGGGTATTTGCTATGTATAATAAAAAATATCTATCTATGTTATGTATTGTATAGAGTATATCAGTCATCTAGTACCCATAACACAAGCTCTGCTTACCTTGGGGCTAGATGATGCTGTGTGGATTGTCCAGCATTATTTATTTATTTATTTTAAAACACTAACAAGCGACCACTAGTTCAAAAAAATCTTTCCCAATTGGTAATCTTCTTTAAATAAGAAAGACTTATGATACAAGATGTTTATTGAATATATAGAAACTATTATCATCATCAGACGTATGAAAGCTTCCAGAAAAGAAGATCAGAGATAAAAACTTGTTTACCGTTCTCATTAATTTCACTAATATTGTATAAACGTCTGATAACAAGAGAACTCTTTATCTGCGAACTGACCGTTGTTGTCTGCGGGAAGTCCCAGAATTAGTCCACAAAAGGTCTTTGACCTTACAATGATAGATATTTTTGCATATAAAAGTATATTTGTATTGAATATCAAAAATCGGACTGCAACAACAGAATACTTAAAAATAAATCCTGCCTTTTTGCCACAAAAAAATAATGGTTTGATTTTACAGTTTTAGTAAATAGTACTCAATTTGATATACCGCTCGATGAGTTTGAAAAAAATAAATAAAGACACCCAATTTGACATCAAATGTCCGCCAATATGTGTATGTTTATTGTTGATCAAACGGCATAAATTTTATCCAAATTTGCCCACGCGTTTCGTCTCTAGATCACCACAAACGAACAAACATATCGACACTGATAAACATTTTACCTAACTGTTATATCGCGCAGTTGCGTAGAAATAATGATGAATCAGTTACTGTTAGGTATACAGTAGGTACATACTGATACACATCCAACCACAAAAATCCATACCAATATTATAAATGGGAAAGTGTGTGTGTCTGTTTGTCCGTCTTTCACGGCAAAACGGAGCGACGATTTGACGTGCTTTTTTAAGTGGAGATAGTTGAAGGGATGGAGAGTGACATAGACTACTTTTGTCTCTTTCTAACCCCCCACTTCCTAATGCAAGCGAAGCCGCGGGCAAAAGCTAGTGTGTTATATAAATGAAATAAATAGGACATATGTACCAAATAATTATTATTAGTAGATGACTCAACAAACCTTGTTTTGCCATATAAAATGTTTGGGGTGGACTTCTCTTATAATTTAGGGGTATGAAAAATAGATGTTGGCCGATTCTCAGACCTACCTGATATGCACACAAAATTTCACGAAATTCGGTAGAGCTATTTCGGAGGAGTTTAATAACAAACATTGCGACGGAATAATTTTATACATTAGCTTGACCAAATTTTATTATGGTGATAATATCATTTTTGACATAGTCATATAATTATTTTTGAATAAATCATTGTGGACCCTGTATATTCATAATATACAGGGTCGAAGAGACATCGATGCATATCCTGGAACCATGAGCCCAGTACATGATTCTGGACCGCGCAGCGTTGAAATTGTTCTTATCTTTTTATACTTTTACCTGTGTGTTATTTGTAAATAAGAAAGAAAAGTATATTAATGGAAAAAAGCGTGGGGTGCATAGTGTCAATAGTTATAAACATTTTCATTTTTTCCATGGTTGCTGTCATTTACAATGGGTTACATGTATCGGCGTGTATTCTTCAATATTAACACTATGCACCCCACGTTTTTTTCCATTAATATTTATGTACATTTGTTTCTTATTTCCATTTTTCTTAATCCAATTTTTTTACATTTTATTTTCTATTTTTTTGTCGGATTTTCTGTAAAAACATGTTTTTTTTAATATTTTAACTATTATTTATTTTTAGTTGAATTTCCCATAAAAGCATGTTTTTTAGTCTATAATTTTTAAATCGAATTATTGCATCGTCATCGGTTTTTGAAAGGTGTGCAAAATTTTAATGAAATCTGGTTGTTTAAAATGGGTCAAAATCGCGCCCTTAAGGAGTCGGTTACAAACAAACAAGTGAAGCTAAGATAAAGCTTGTAAAAATAGGAAAAATCCGACGAAAATTTTTCAGGGGGTCCGAAATCATATGTACTGAACTCATGGTTTCGGGATGGCGGCGATGTCCTTTGCACTCTGTACATCTATTAGTTATCACGAAGCTTGGTAAGGGATTCGTGTGGTTAATAGACTATCACTATTGATTTTACAAAGCACGCAATCATTGATTTTTCAACTTAACCTATTGCTGTTCACTGCTGGACTGGGGTATACAAGGTTAAAGAAAGAAAGAAAAACATTTATTTGCTGATAATGTAGGTATACATATAAGTTGGAATATTTATTAAGTGTCCCTATACATTTTACCTTACGGCATGCAACATATTTTATTTTAGTTATTTTTACTTTACCCTAAACCTCTAAAGGGGTCAATGTACTTCATCATTATGAATAACTCTTACTGGGGGACAAACGCTCAATCAGAAAAAAGGCGTTTGGCTTCCTGTTTCTTAGCTTGACAAAATGTTTGAAGCAGCTGATTTTATTTTCACGATATCAGGGCGGTCTTATATTAAAATTTGATCGTAATTATGAGCACAGCGACCCTTTCAGAGGTTTATAGTAAAAAATAAGGTTATAGCTTCCATAGGCCTCTAATAAGTTCTGTTTGGATATCTGGTTGACCACCTACTGAATCCAACCTTGCTCCCAGCAGTCTTTCTAAGGTAGTCTGTTCATCTAGCGAAAGGCCTCCCACATTGTGCTTGACAACTTTGTAACCCAACACTTCTACTTGCTTTTTTTCAGCGCTTCAAGCCCTTAATTTTGATGGGAACCTTAAGCTGTCCTTGTTCTGGGTGACAGAAAGAAATGGTAGTGAAGGTAACATTGTAACACGTAACTCCTTTATATCACGCGTTAGTCAAAATTCATTTATTCAAATTAGGCTGAGAATCAGCACTTTTTGAACGCCAAAACGTTTACCAAAGACAGTCCCCCAAAACCACCTTTCACCACTTCCTAGTGTTTTTGCTGGGAAGAAGAAGTAGCGGAACAAACTCCCCAGCAAACAAACTCCCCAGTAATTAGAAGTATTCTTTCATGACCAATGGTATCTTCCTCTTTAAAGGGCACCTTCTTATAGCTGCCTTTCCACTGGAACGGAGCGAGTCTGCGAAGCAGAGAAACGGAGAAATATTAACAATAATCCCTATCCACTGGAGCTTTTATGAAATTCTATTGGTTTACATTTTGCCGTTTCTCCGCTCCGGTATACAGGCAGCCTAAAGATTAAAAATAAATAATAAATAATGCTGGACAATCCACACAGCATCATCTAGCCCCAAGCTAAGCAGAGCTTGTGTTATGGGTACTAGATGACTGATATACTTAAAACAATACAGTACATAGATATATATTTTTTATTATACATAGCAAATACCCAGAACACCCGGAACAAATCTTTGTAGATCGTACAAACATTTGTAACAAGGCGGGAATCGAACCCGCAACCTCCTGCGTTGCAGGCGGACCTTCGCCCGCTGCGCCACATAGGTCGTCAATCCATCGAGTAATTAAAGTAATCAAATCTATCGAGGGTCATTCAAAAGCGCCGCCGCGCATTGGGCTTCGCCAAGCTACGGTTACGCCTTGTCCCCCAGTCCCCTTGAATGAAACACACAAAAATATATTGGCATCCAAAGCACGGAGGTCCAAGTACCTATAGAGTTTCATTACTACGTTTGTTCCATTAACCGTTGTACAAAAAAAATAACAGTTCAACAGCAATTCGAAATTCGAAAAACCCGGCACCATGACGTCTCTAACCAGCCGATGCGATCGAATTGATAAGACCGTCCGACCGCAAGCACTTACGTTTTATTTTATAGATATTTATTGAGGTCCCTTTAAAAGTATTAGGGCAGACCCCTAGATTGTTACAATTGGTTCCGTATGGTAATTTGCAAGAGAAACCGTGACTACGAATATAGGTCGCAGGGCGAAAAATTTAATGGCTTTGTTTTTTTTTGTTCAATGTATGGTTGAAGTTTAAGCTACGCGTATCGAGGTCGGTCCGTGGATACGTGACCATCCATTAAATACCGAGATCACTGTGTGCCTCAGAAAGCACGAAAAGCGGTTGGTCTCGGTTGTCATTTGTAGATCTTTGACAATCGTTTCAGGTAGTCAGAAGCCCAAAAGTCTGACAACGTGTTTTACTTATCCCTCTTAGCTTTCTCATGTCGGTTGCAGGTAACTTTCTTTGATGTATCTCTATTACTATTGCAGTTGTCAATTGTTTTGTCCCTGTTAAAAGTTGAATGAAGTCAGAGATGAAGTGAGCTGTCAGTGACACCCGTCTTATGGCGATGGGATTGGCAAAGAAGACAATGGAATTGGAAAAAAAAAGAAAAAAAAAGACATTAGAATCATAATCCAGAACCAAATAACCTTTTTTTTGCTATCCTATTGCTATTGCTCATTTTATTTTATTTGAAAACTAGTATTTATGTGTTACGTTACATTACGCCTTAAGATGGATGACACTGACAGCTCACTTCAGGGAGATTTTGTTCAAAGATATAATGTTCTTACAATAATCAACAGTCGCACAGCGAAGACGAAGCGAGCGATTAAGAAAAAATCACTGCCGCGGTATTTTATTCCCTTCAGCACCTTTACGGGCGATATAACAGTAATTTTCCCGGAAAATGGTAGCAAATAAAAATCTTGGGGCGTAAAAATCGAATGTCTCTGTTTCATTGGCCATTGGCCGTTAAGTTGGGCCAATGTTTGCTGTGGTACGGTGGCGTGATGTTTGCATGTCACTCCAATGCGCCCGTATCGATTTGAGACGTATTTGCGGCTAAAACAATGTTTGTTTGAGTCCACAGTTCAATATTGATACTTTAATGTACATAACAATTGATAGTTGACACTACTTACTGGCTGATAGAATAATTATTCCATTTTTAAATTTATAATTGGAATTGTATTACGACGTCATCTTTTAGAATCTATACTAATATAAGAAATCTGTAGAGATTTGCATTTTTTTCGTTTTAGAGCGCTAATATCTAGAACTGCCAGTCGTATTTGAAAAAAAATATATGGGTTTGATAGCCCAATTTTTAAAGAAGGTTAATAAGATATAGGGTAATTAGGAGTGGGTGAATACCGGGGAATAGCTAGACTAGTTGCTTATATAATTGTTATATAAACATTCAGTGCAGATGTTGACTATTTAGGCATGGTTGGCCCGACGTTTAGATAAAACCAATATAAGATGGCCTCGCATTCTCTTGAAACTCCATACTAAGCAAGGCCAGGGAAAGCTAAAAGTGTTACCATTGATGTGCGGTCTACTGCAGTAGGTACTACTTCATCTTTTAGTAGTAAGTATTGCTTAGTATTTCGTTCACGTTTCTTTCTAAAACCATTCTAACGAACTTAAGAACTATACTTAAGTTAGTCAACTCATCAACCAACAGATCGACCAACAAATCTGCCAACTGGTCGTCTAACTTTGTCGCATATGCGTAGCCTTGCGCTAACCGTTAGGGCCTAAGGAATTGTATGAGATAATTGCTCCCGTTCGTACGGCCGACATAAATCTGGTAGGCGGCCCCGGCTAACAGTGCCACAGAATAGGCAAGAACAGAGGGTCGACTCCATACGACGAGCAAAAACACACATACTAAAAGACACGCGTCTACTTTAATAGAAAAATGGCTGTGAAAACTGTATCAGGCATAAAAAAGAATATCAAGTAATTCTTTTTTAAATGTTTTTTAGAAAATTGAGTATAGACCCACTGACAATCCAGAAACGAGTTGTCTGGAGAAGAACAATTGGGAAAGCCGACCTTTATTAGATATGGGACAAGGCCTGAAGAAGAAGGAGAAAAAGTTATATAAGATCCTTTCTACAGCTACCTTCATAAAGATCCGCGACGTGTACTGTACGTTCGGCAATCCCAAACTACATCAGACGAATGCAAATCTAGATTGTACTGTGTTGTGATTGTAGTGTCTATGTCTATGCTAGCTATTGAGGTGGATGATGCTGCCCTTGCTTCATGACCTACACCTGCTTTTCGAAGATCTGCTACTCGTATTGAGATGCGCCATTTCGCGCAGACAACCCATTGTGTCCCAATCGAAAGAAATCGCAAAAGACGCCTTCGAGGTTTCTGTCTTGGAAATATGAAATAAAGTATTTCATATTTACTCTAGTACTTTATTTCTTAGCCTTCCACTGGCCACTGGTAAACACAGGCCTATCCCAAGCTGTTCCAACACGAGGTTCTACTACTTTCCGCATCCAGTCTATTCCATCCATCTTTAGAAGGCCGTCCTTTAAGCTGGAGAGCGTCCCTACTCGTGCATGAGTTTGTTCTGGACTATCGTATTTATTCACTTAGCCTTCTGTAACCTTTTTATTCCGTGGCAGTGTTCTCCCAGAAGGACAATGAAGGCTTGAAAGCTTACAACTAAGATACTGTTTTTCGTTGATAATATTTCGTGGACTGCTTTGTTAGAGCATTATTATAACTGTGATAGAGGTAGACAGTTACGTTCCGCCGCGTATTTAAATGGTATTTTGTACAAGTTTAAGTGAAAGAGACTTGTAGAAATAACAGTTACCGAGATAAATGAACGGTCTGGGAGAATAGGGATGATATACGACAAACGGTGATAACGTGGATCGGTTTATTTACATATGCTACTTTATTATTTTCTCTTATCAACATTATTATAGGAATAACGTAAGCTAAGTAGTGCTTTTGGTTGTGAAGGCATCTATAAAATGTTATAAAGAGGTAAAATTGTTTGTTGGTCTGACTTGTTGGTCTAGTTACGCAAGCTCTACTGCTGTCCACGTAGTCCTGGGATCGATTCACGGCTCAGGAAAAATGCTGTTGAGGTTTTTCGTCTAGAATTGGTCAGTATCAGCCCAGAGTCAGGATTTGTGCCTGGTTGTTGGCAATAGGCTCGTCCCTTTTGACATATAAATTAAATAAAACTGACAAAATGTGGGTGTACTATAGGTACACATCTGCCTTAATCATCAGGAAATACGGGCATGATGTTATGTTATGTTATAACAACAACTAAGCAATGCCGTGGTAGACACATGACAGTCACCAAGAGGTTGTGTAGGCTGGGCAGATACCTTTTTTTTTTTTTGATACGAGGTGGAAAATCCGCATGGATGTCCTCCGCCCTGGGGGGGGGGGGGGGAAGGGATCCGTCAGATTCACCCCGGTGTTCCATCTCATACCTACGCCGGGGTTCGCGGGAACGTAAGATCCTTTCGTAACCCCTGGCTAGTGCCGGCCCGCCTCTGTAGGCCTCCTCAGGTCGAGGGGGGGAGTGAGGTGTCTGACTCCCCCCGTCACGTCTAAGAGGTTGGGCAGATACCTGACCTAATGTTATAAAGAGGTAAAATGATTTGTGTCGAAGGTAATCTCTGGAAGGAGGTACTGATGAAATTTCCACTGACTGAAAGTTACACTATTGCCGAGTCTCACAGTCTAATCTTTATCTCGGTAAAATGCTCAGTATCTGAAGGATATGCCACGGGAGCGAAGCCACAGAAAAAACATGTATTTTTATCTCTAGTTATGATAATTCTCACAGCGATGTTAAAAGATGAGCTTGCTACTTTTGTGGATATGTTGCCAACTGACACCCGTGCCCATTAATTGGAAATTCGCAATTATAAAATTCGTTTTTTTTTTTGTAAACCTTGCCCCACACTAGAAATTTATCCTGTATTGTTGGTGCGTTTACAAACATTCAAATTCACATACACAAACGGCCACACCCGGAACAACTACATGTAGGCCATACACATATTTGTTCCGTGCGGGAATCGAACCCACGACATGCAGCGCAGCAGTCATACGCTCAGCCACTGCGCCAACCGTGCCGTCAAAACTCGGATACTCTTAAAGCAAAAATTATAAGTGTGGTGGTTATAGGCAGGAAGACACGTTTCACCTTCATTTCTGGTTACAGGAACATGACAAAAAAAATAATATTAAATGTAATAAGTACAGATAGGATATATTTGTTCACGTGGTTCGAGATTTTCCTTATAATAACGACGTTGAAAATACAGACGTCATATTCTTTTCATCTTTTGATAAAAAGTAAATAGGTACCTAGGAAAAATGATCGATGAGTTCTGCGGTAAAAACTAGGACACTCTTGCTATATTATATCATGAAATAATACAGAGATAATCTTTTGAAGGAAGGGCAAGAGTGTTCCAGTACAAGAAAAAACAAACGATAAAGTTTACAATATAAAACTGTGATCAATAATCACTCTAGGCATCAAATAAATAATAAATAAATAAATAAATATTGCTGGACAATCCACACAGCATCATCTAGCCCCAAGGTAAGCAGAGCTTGTGTTATGGGTACTAGATGACTGATATACTTAATACAATACATTACATATATAGATATTTTTATTATACATAGGAAATACCCAGAACACCCGGAACAAATATTTGTAGATCGTACAAACATTTGTCCCAAGGCGGGCATCGAACCCGCAACCTCTTGCGTCGCAGGCGGACCATTTACTTACTTAAGTTTTAAGCAAATAAATGATTTACTTACTTAATTCACGCTTATATTCCAGAAGGGTTAAGCAGTTACTTATAGCACTACAGCCACAATTCCCCAGCTCAATTAACTGGGCACAACTCCAGAGTCCAGGCTGCTAACTGACCCATTCCAGGTGGAAAACCTTAACAATGCTTATCCCGACCCGGAAATGTAACCAAGAACCACACGCTCACCAGTAGCGACCTCTAGACCAACCAGGTATCATCATCTGCCTAGTCTTACCGGATGCAGCTTAATACCAGTTTATGACATGGAGCGACTTACATATCTGACTTCCATAACTGTACCCTTTGGTAAGACTAGATGTGAGTAGGTATGTGAGTGTAAATGTTTATAAATGCACCCACGATACAAGTCAAAATCGTGGTAGGGGGCAACGTTTTTTCTACAAAAAAAAATATAATTAATAGCATTTTTTTCTGTTTCAGGTACGAACATAGGGTTTAAGCTGAGTCCGGAAAATAGTATGGTAAATCTTCTTCGAATAAATACTGTAATCATATAATTATTTCTCAAGAGTTTTTCCCCAACTTATATAGAGCCTTGAACATCTTCAAATCTTTAAATAACTTAACGTCAGATCAAGTGTGGACCACTAACAGATTTATGTTGGAGATGGTCTTTAGAGGGAAGAAATACACTGATATGAGGGGCCCAATCACATCCAATTAAAGTTTACTTGTTTGCTAGTGATCCTGTAGTTCAACTCAGATCTTTGAGAACAGAAAATTAAGCTAATCGACTCTCCTTACTACTCCATTTTATTCCTAATCATTGAGTAAAAAAGTATTTACCTATCAAAACATCGCATCATAACATCACGTCGGTATTCTCCAAGGGAGTTAGTCAGAGGTGTATCTATACTAAACCTACGTTTCGACAGTTATGTCAAGTCCCATATAATAGAGGACAAGCTTTTGCTGCCAACCGAGCATAACTTGGAACTCTTTTGCTGTACTATTTAAATAAAGTCGCTAGAAATTTCAACATTTCAGTACCCCTAAATCACGGTTCAAACAAACAAAATGGTGTTAAAATTTAACCTCAATCTTACCAAATTAGAGGAAAAACCGTTCCGAATTCGGAACAGCAAATAATAGACTTGAACCAGTGTCTTTGATAATTAAGTGAACCGCGACGGAGGACCAAAGATCAAAGGAACCCTAAATGCTGATTACGGAACCATGGCCATGTCACGTTTCCTTTGAAACCACCCTCTCACTGACTTGTCATAGGCAATCACCGCAAGTGTACATAACTTGAACTCGTCTGGGCGTCAAATGCCAGAAAAGCTGTTCTACTTTGAATGAAAAGTAGGAGAAAATTTACTGAACTTTCAATAATAGACAAAAAATCATGTAGCGAAGGCATGAGTAATAAATAATAACTACGCTTACTAAAAGTATATTGGCGATCACAAACGTATGTTAACAAAAAAAAATCATTGAAATCTACACTTTATACTTATATATACTATAATATTCTATACTATGTTCTTATGCTATACTATTACTATTCTACATATATACGTTCATTGCAAAATAAATAAAATTGAAGTGTCTGTTTGTTATACAACAAAATAACAGCTTTTTACTAAATGCATATGACATTTTTTAAATTTCGACTGTTTGACTATCTTTCTGTCAGTAAGGTAACCTTCGAAACGGCTAAGCCGGTTTTGACGGGAATTTTACCGGCAGATAGCTAATGTTACAAAAAGGAACTTCTATTTTACAAAACGAATTAGGTTTCCTCACAAAAATGTGTTAGTAGTCTAAGGGCCGGTTTTTCAATTGCCAGTTAACTTTTATCCGATGAATAAGTTTGTCATTTTGACAGTTTTTGTATAGACAATCTGTCAAAACGTCACATTTATTCCTCAGGTAAAAGTTAACTGGCAATTGAAAAACCGGCCCTAAGATAAACTTTGAAAGTATATTATAATTAAAAAGCCCACAAAGTTCTTTTCCGCATTGCTCATACTTAATGTTTAACATCTATTAAGGTCAAGGTCACCATAACGAGGTCAAAATAGCCAAACTTAGCATATTGCTACGACATTCAAAGATTTTCGGGGATCAAACAAGACTGGTTGTAAGTCATTGTTAGTTAAGCAAATTAATTATCGACTCAAAAGCGTCGAAAGGCGTGTTTTAATATAATTTGAATAGTAATTGGTTTGTTTGAAGGTTGTGGAGATAGATGCTTTATGATTTGACGATGGTATCAGCATTGATGACTCGGTGATATAGTGGTCTCGGGTGTTACTGCTGGGCGTAGGATTTTTAGGTCTTTTTTTATCTGGAATTTCTTAAAAGAAACCCGTAATCTAGATTTGTGCCTGATTTATTTTGTTAAAGGTTTGCCTTTTATTGCATGGGACTGAAACATAGCTGATGGAAGTGGGGATGTCTGGCTATCCCTTCTGGGAACATAGGGTGATGTTATATTATGTACCATTTTAACGCTTTTTTAATATAAAGATAGCAATGTTACCTTAGTGTTTCAGTGCCGTAGAAAACCCGTATAGTAAATAACAGTTATTTTAACATTTCAAAGATCCCATCCAATTGTATTTATTTGTATAGATTAGAAGGAAATACTTGCATTCACATCACACATCACCCATCAATATTAAAGAAACACCCGCCCAGATAAAAGTGTAAAAATATAACAAGTTTATACAATATTCAGTTAGCAAGGGTCGTCCCTTAACATAGGTATACAAAGGCCCAAACTCCGACCATGATACACTAAGACCCCAGGAGACGTTTAGTAACTTTTTGCAGGCGACCCCCTAGGTACAGTCCGCCACAGATACTGTTCAGTTCCCCGAAGAGAGACGAAGTTTGACGAACTTACCCGAAGTTTGCTTCGTTAGCTTTGGCAGTGGATACTTTCTTGTTTTGTTTATGTGATGTTTTTGTCTTGTATTTGTATTGTTAGTTTTATATGGTTGTTCTATTACTTCAGCAGAGGAAATTATTTCACACGTACTAAGTCTGTTGGCAGAACAAATCATCTTGCTTGCTTTTAAAAAACTATTTTTACTTAATGCTAGCTGACCCAGTAAACGTTGTTTTGCCATATATAATGTTTGGGGTGGACCACCCTTATCACTTAGGGGTATGAAAAATATATGTTGGCCGATTCTCAGACCTACCCAATATTCACAGAAAATTTCATATAAATCAGTCAAGCCGTTTCGGAGGAGTATGGTAACTAACATTCTGACATGGACATTTTATATATTAGATAACAATAATACGGATACGTACGTGGTAAGAGCGAGTCGTATGTACAATGCAACCTACCAGGAAGGTGATACTTAATCCAACAGCTTCTTTGAGCGTATTTAGTAAATTTTCTGTTTGGTGTTATATTGTAGAGTCTTATTTTTTATGTCATATTATTCATAATACTACACGTGGAAACTTGTAATGGCCATATTTTGTTCAGACTTTTACTCGCTGTCAGTTTAGCTATAAGATTTCCTAAAAATGAAATAAATAAATAAATAAGACCAGTTTTTAGTGTCCCATAGAAGTGCAAAGGCCTTTTCTCATACAAAGAAGGCACGAGCTTTAATATCAACGGTTGCTCAAGGTGGGTTTGTGATTTCAGACTTAAATTCCATTACTCTAACTTACCATACGCTGTTTTCCCTTCACCGATTTAAGTGAAGAATATCCAATAATGAGATACTTACATACATACATAAGCTCTCGCATTTTTCCCATGGGGGTAGGCAGAAACTACAGAACGCCATCTCTTACTTCCTCTTTTCGCTTCGTCTATATTCATACATCTATCTGGTCATAAACTCACACTGGTTGCGAGTACTGCCTGACCTTTTTATGAAAATCACTAATAAGTTCAGTGTTTGTCCTTCTAAGGCGTTTATTGACACACAAATAATTTTCTTAATTTCTTAAAAATTACTTACCTAAGTATACAAAATTAGGAAAAAGTTCCTAAAATCAATTAACACTTTTTTCGTTAATTGACTTCCAAAACTCAATTAAAGTTTCTAATTGACAGCAACAACTTTTTTATTAATTACACTTTTTAATGTTGACAGTAAAAGAAATCATGAACACCTGTAAGGTGATTTATAACTTCGTTATGAATTGTGAAACGACTCAGTAATTTCGTTTTAATTGATAGGAATTTTACTATTCCTAGTATAGTTATGCCTATTCCCAGGTTTTAGTGCAATCAATACAAAAACCACTCTTACTGCTACAATCTAAAGACGTATTTGTCGATATGCGGTCGACTGTACCCAGGTTTCGCAAAAATCCGATCTTCATATTAATTTCAAAATATCCGATGAAATATATCCAATACAAAAATATATATCAACAGTAAGAGAACTAGGGACTCGTAAATTTTTATAACTGCAAGTATATGAAAACTTAACTTAACTTCGTACTTTTATCAGTAAACACTACTAGGAAGTGGTGAATGGTGGGTGTTTTGAGGGACTGTCCTTTGCAAACGTTTTGAAGTTCAAAAAGTGCTGATTATCAGCCTAATTTCAATAAATGAATTTTGATTTCGATTTTTTTTTAAATCAGCATGCTAAATTTCGAGTTCAGAAGTCAACAGACATAAAAGATCAATTGATACATGATATACGCAAAATAAATAATGATAAATATCCTGAGATATGCATTTCAGCACGCATAAGAAAGTCATTGTCAAGAGTGACAGGTTGTCAACGTCACTACCGGAGCGTCGAGTCGATGGTAGCGGGGCGGCCATCTTAGGATCCCCATCTTGCAGAGTGGTCGTCAGCACAGCAGGTCTTCTACAAATCGCTATCCATCGCCTTAAACATAGTGTATTTTCAAGTTATAAGTTTAATTTAAATTACCGTCATCATCATTTACATACCCACGTTGCAAGAAGGATTTTGATAAAGGCCGTCCTGTGCCACATATATCGTGATATGTACCATTGAATCAGTCGGGGTTCGTTAATATATGAAAGTCTACGGGACCAAATTCGGACAAACAGTTATCAATGGCAATTAAGTACTACTACTACGTTGGCATAATAAAAAACCCATACGGGTTGATCAAAGGTTAAGCTAAGCTTGCTGGGTTAGTCGGTAGATAGGTGACCATTCATTGCATATCGAGACTTCTTCATGCCACGGAAAGAACATCCCAGCTGTCATTCAAAATCAAAATCAAAATCAAAATCAAAATTCATTTATTCAAATTAGGCTGAGAATCAGCACTTTTTGAACGTCAAAGACGTTTACATAAGACAGTCCCCCAAAACGCCCACCCTTCACATTTTTAGATCTTTGACATACGGATAGTCAGAATAAATAAATAAATAAAATAAATAAATAATGCTGGACAATCCACACAGCATCATCTAGCCCCAAGCTAAGCAGAGCTTGTGTTATGGGTACTAGATGACTGATATACTTAATACAATACATTACATAGATAGATATTTTTTTATTATACATAGAAAACACCCAGAACACTCGAAACAAATATTTGTAGATCGTACAAACATTTGTTGCAAGGCGGGAATCGAACCCGCAACCTCCTGCGTCGCAGGCGGACCTTCGCCCGCTGCGCCACAAGGGTCGTCGAAAAGCCTCGAAGCCCGAAAATCTGACAACCAGTCTTACCAAGGGTAATGTGTTCCCCAATAACTGGGTTGTGGACCTCTGATAGGTAGTCACTCCATGTAAAATACAGCTCCATGTATTCAGCTGCATCCATTTAGACTGGAAGCCGACCCCAACATAGTTAGTAAAAGGCTAGGCTGATGTTGACTATATACTCCAATATTCTCATGATAGATAACTTCATTCTTTTGTCACGGACTCAGTGCGTCTATATAAATAAACCTATGTACCCATGTACGTGATATATAATCTCTTGATTAGACTGTATCGTTTGTCTGTAACTCTATATTATTACACCTATAACAATCCTTCAGCGGGATTAGATTAGAACCACTACGAATGGGACTCGCATCATTTTCGCTTTTGATTTTTCTTGTGTGAATTTGGAATGAGTTAGTACAACCTGGAAACTTTCAAATCATGAATATTTATTTATTATTTATTTATTTATTCGCATAAATAACAGTAACTAAAAATGTAGCAGCTATTTGATGACACGTTCAAGATCATGAACTTATAACATGGTTATTTTGTTATGTAAATAGCGTGAGTCGCGATCATCTCACACTCATGTGATGACTCAGTGGTTAACGTCAGGCATCCAATGTGAGGTTTTCAATACATATTTACAATTAAATTTACCATAGACATCACTGACATCGGTGAAGGAAGACATCGTGAAGAAACCCAGACTTACTTATAAGTCTTAAATCGCCGATCCACTTTTGATTGTGATTAATGCTCTTGTCTTCTCTGTATGAGAAGAGGCCTTTGCCCGTCAGTGGGACAGTAACGAGCTTGTATTTATTAAGCATATGATACGTGCCAGAGACTTTTACAAAAGTATGTAATTGCTTTAAATACCATTGTGTTATTCACCAATCAGAAGTTGCTGAGGCACAATGGCATTTAAACTACTTGAAAAATATACAGGCTTTTGTATTCGCGCGGATTCACAAGCGTAAATCACCCTTAATGCATTATTTTTGTGTCGATTCATCTTTTACTCTCCCATAAAACAAGAGAAAAACGTATACATAAGAGTTGTCAATTTTAGTTGTACTAAAACATGCAGCATGCAAAAGTCAATTCAATTCAGAACACATCGACCAAAAACACGGTAAAATTCTGGGTATAAACTGCATTCACATCTCTTTGTTAGTTTTTATCTGATACCGTCCTTTTCTCGACCTGTCCAGAAAGATATGTCATTTCTCTTATTCAGGCTAGGGTACTGTCCAAGGGAATTTGTGGCAAATATATACGGTACTAATCTAACCAAATTTCAGTGTGGACATGAGCAAGGAATGTGAAAAAAAATAAGGTGAATAATATTTAGCCCATTTCCTCGCTTTTTCCATCATCAGATAACTTTTAATTAAGTTATAGAAATTGTAGTATTTTTCATTATAACTCCTAGCGTACCCCACAAATACTGTCCCAAGCCCGAACAATCTACTTACTGGGTTCAATTGTGAATCTAGATCATCCAGAGATACTCAAGCACGCACAAAAAAATTCATAAGTATCGATCTAGCCACTTTCGAGTTTTTGCGTGACTGACACACGGATATAAATAAAGATATACTCTTAGGTCTTTCATATGTTAAAATTTAAAATTTATTTCTGAGATAAAAAATGTATGACGGTTAGAAACTCAATCGAGTAATGCTTAAGGAATACATAAAATAACTTGAAACAGATATTTTCGTGAACCAATAGTAACGCTATTCCAACTCTTTGTTTGCCTCCCCTGTTTATATAACAAATAAGTATATTTACTTGGGATTAGGCCGAAAACTATACGATAATTCGCCATGTTACGACTGTTGACGTCATAACACAAATAGAAAGAGGTAATGTCAAATTAATATACGTCATTATGTCGACCAAATATTAAGGGGTTTGATGAAGCGCTGCGTGAGGCGAATGTGTATTTGGACCAATCGATATTAAACGATTGGTTCATGTTTATTGTGGGATTGTGCCTTTTTTGTTTTTCTGTACTAAGACGTAAAAAATAAACTCTTTTGGTGCTACTTTGTTGTCTAGCTGTTTGTTTATCACAGGTGCTTATTTCTGGAACTACAAAACGGCTGTCGATTTGTCATTTAGAAAATTTATGAAGAGCAAATGTCCACTTTCATTACAAGTAAAAGAAACAAAAGCTATTTTCATTAGGAAGTGTAAAGTACCAGCCTATTACTGTCCCACTGCAGGGCAAAAGGCATCTTCTCATACAGAGAAGGCACGAGCATTAATCACCACGCTTGCTCAAGACGGGTTGGCGATATCAGACTTATGTTCATTATATAAGTCCAGGTTCCCTCACGATGTTTTCCTTCACCGATGTCAGTGATATGATGTTAGAAAGTGTAGAAAAATGTTATGCTATTTAACTACCTAAATGAGTATTTTTGTAAGTATTTTTCAATTTTGTTTCTTCAATAACCTTTTACATGTAAACTTAGTATTGTGGCTGAAAATATTAAGATTTTGCTTTCTTTAATATACATTAATATTATTCCTACTAAGGTACAGTAACCTTCTTCTAAAAGTAGTCTGTTTGTTGATTTTTTTAATGGGTGCCTATTTTACGTTGTCGTGCGAATATTAGGGAGCTTGCTTATTACAACCGTGGATCTATTGCCCTTGGAAGTTAAGTCCGTATGCGGAAGAGTGGCCATTGACCTCGCGCCTTGATTGGAAATCTGTAGATTCGTGATCATTGAGGATACCCGACCAGTCAAGACCAATGATTTATTAAGTGAGATTTTCTTTCTTAAAATAAAATATAAAGAACGTAATCATCCGTGTAGCCTTTTCACAACTATGTATGTTGGGGCGGGATTGCATTCTAGCCAGATTCAGCTGAATACGGGTCATCCTATGGTAACATAGGATGACTGCCTATCTAACTACCACAATCCAGTTACTGGTCAAACGATAACGCCTTGGGAAGACTGGTTGTCAAATTTCTGGGCTTTTGACCACCCGTAACGGCTGTCAAAAAAATGTCAGCTGGGACCAACCAACGGTTCACTTGAGTCTCCTCGAGGATCGTCACGGAGGGTCTCGATTTGCCATGGATGGTCACCCATCCACGTACCGACCTCAGCAAGCGAAGCTTAAACTTTAATGGGACGGTGAAGTTTTTATTATTTAGACACGCAATAAGCACTAAATACAAAAGTAGCTGAAGTTAGGGAGGTTGTAAACCTCCTTATATTCTCACTGAAATAATTTTACAAAGGCTATTTCGTATTGTTGACATAAAAATCTTATTACCGTCTAGTGCTTTGGTTGAAATAAAAGTAAAAAGGTTACAATTTTGTCGCCGGTACATAAAACTTGTAAAGAAAGGAGTTTTAGGCCCACTTACCCATAATATTTTACTGGTGGGTATCTTTTTCTTTTATCTTTTGTATGGACCGGCTTTACTTACACTTTTCTTAAATTAGTGACGCTTCCTTCTTCAAGGTTATTTTAGGTAATCATGTGAGTGGTTCATAGGTGTCTAACGTGTTCTATAGTAACAATTTTACACCCCCATCAGATGCAATTTCTCTTTGTTCAATCTGTACTGCATCTGTAACGATATTGTCATCTAATATATAAAATTCTCGTGTCGCAAGGTTTGTTAGCAAACTCTTCCGAAACGGCTGGACTGATTAGTATGAAATTTTGTGTGCATATCAGATATGTCTCAGAATCGGCTAACATCTATTTTTCATACCCCTAAATGGTAAGGGTTGACTCCAAACATTTTTTTAATTTATTGGTTTTATATTATATCTGGCATACATACATACAACCCTAAATTTTCACCCCTCCATCATCACCAACCCCGATATGGCAAAACAACGCTTACCGGGTCAGCTAGTAACAATAATAATAATGTCAACGGTCCTAAGGATTTAGTTCCAACTTGCTCCCTAGATGGCGTTGTACATTTAGAGGGGTTGTCTGAAACACGCAGTTAAGATTCTCCGCCACGTAATCAACTTTCGTGATTACAAATATTTAATTTGTCCTGCTATCTTTACCGACTTGTACAGGTTTTTGTTTGTCGACCCATTGAGCACTTTAGCTTTGAGTTAAGCTCTACAATTTCTTGAAAAATGCTTTAACTGACTGAACTGATCCACTCACATATGTGTGGTTCTTTCCTCAGAAGACCATCTCAGACCTCCTAGGTCCTCACATGACCTGACGAAGATAATGTCTGGACTTTAATAGAGTCTGTGACCTCTAAGTTTCTTTCGGTGTTTCTTCTTAGAGTAATCAAATAAGGAAATATCAACTTAGTTTAAAAAATATATTTTACTTATTGACATGAAAAGGCATTTACAGAAATAAAAATCATTTATCATTGAATAATACTACCATATTATAGCCTATGCAGGGCAAAGACCTCTTCAAATACAGAGAAGGCATGAGCATTAATCACTACGCTTGCTCCAGGTAGGTTGGCGATACCGGACTCATATTAATCATAAGTCCAGGTTTCCTCACAAAGTTTTTAATTTTTTTCAAAACTACATATTAGGAAAATAGTATTTTTTTTAAACTGTGCCCTACACTAGGAATGTCCCATTGTGGCTGCGTGTATAAACATTTAAACTCCCGTAAACAATATTAAATAAATGCTGGACAATCCACACAGCATCATCTAGCCCCAAGCTAAGCAGAGCTTGTGTTATGGGTGCTAGATGACTGACATACTTAATACAATACATTACATAGATAGATATTTTTATTATATATACATAGCAAATACCCAGAACACCCATATTACACTAACAGCCAGCCTAATACACAACGATACATTCAAAGTAAGACTGCTTGTCAGACTTTGGGGCTTCTTACTACCCGTAACGACTGCCAAAGATCTGCAAATGACAGCCAACGGTTTCACGTTATTTTTGAGGCACAGGGGGAGGGGGGTGGTTGGGTATTTAAACGCTGGTCACAAATACAGGTTGGAAGAGATATTGACTCACAAACTGATACCATGTGTTTGGTTCGGGTCTTCGGGACCACCCAGGGTTGAAATTTCTCGTCGGTTTTTTTTTATATTCTGCTTTTTTTGTGATTACATTTCCTTTAACAGTAGAAATCATTATTTAATTTTGTGCCTTACCTAATGTGGTTTTTAATGGGAGACGTAAACTATTTTCTTTTTAATTTCAGAACGTCATTAGATAGAAATAATGATTTTCTAATGACTTTAAGCGAAATACACATAAGAACAAACGCAAAAGTAATAAAAAAGCCAATTAAAAAGTTCAACGCTGGGGGGTACGGAATCTTGCACTGACCTCATGGTATAAGTTTGTGTGTCGATGTCCCCTCCACCTTCTATATGAACTGACCTGTTATTACTTGGCTGGAAACCCCTCCAATTTGTGTTAAGCAAACATAATTCTCGTCCCCTTAATACGTTCTACATCTGTTTGAACAACTGAAATAAAAGCTCACGCTAGCCGGCTTTGACTAGTCAGTCGCTGCAAGTCAAATGCTTATTTCTTTACAGTAGATATTCGCTAAATCTCTCCGTCAGCGAAAGGTGCTTTCCCGGACATTATCAGGGAAAAAGGCTGGATGATACGGAAACAGGTTTTTAAGCAACTCCAAACTGTCGGTTTAAGCTCTTAATGATCCAATTTGCAAAGCATTTTGTTGGCAAATACCGCCTTAAGTGGGGTCATGAAGTCAGCGGGTTTACGACCAAAAGCTGTGTTGAATTTAAGTGGGTTTTTTCGTCCAATATCTTGGTTTACGATGTTTGTGACGGCTGACTGCGTTTCTAAGAGGCGGTTTGTTATTGACTTGATCATTTAAAGTTCACGTGCAATTGTAAAAGCGAGTCATTGTTCTAGAAATGGTAGGGGTCAATAATCTATACAATATCTAGGCAGGGAGGGCCTAACCCAGTTGTAAACGTCCCTTTGTGCCTGGTGGCCTAGCTCTGTCCTGTCTCCTGCTTGATATGGAGGGAAGTGGAAGTTATGTATTATTCGAACTCCTCCGCTGTTCTTTTCTGACTGATTTCTTTGCGGGATTCAAGACAGTTGGATCGTTTCTCCGGGACTCATCGGGCTTCATTGTCTCCACGCTTTTCTGATGGTTGCCACTGTTGATTCTGGTTTTCAGGAGTTTCAGTGGTTTGGGAATATTGTGGCGGGCTTGTCCCATTACAAAAAAAAACTATAAAATATAAATAAAATGAACAAACAAATTGAATGAACTGCAAAATAACTTAAGTTAATAAAATATTAAAAATAAAAATTTTGTAAAACTGAAGAGTTTGTTTGGAATTTAAGCGAAAACATTGAATAGTCAAAGTTTATAAGCTATTTAACATCTCGCTAAGAGCCTTATGAGTGGTAAAACCGCGGGACACAACTAGTCAATCTATAAAGACTTGTAAATAAACTGTAAGGAGTGTTAATATCACCGAAAACAATGAACCTTTAGATTAATTACATTTAACTGAGACTAAACTTACATAATTCAATTATTATTCTATCTGGCTTTTGTAACCAGTTTAGATTGACTTTGTTTTGAATAAACTAAAATTACTAATCCGTGGTTTTGTTAGTCTAAATACAGTATCTTCAGTTGAGCTAGTTAAATAAATGATTTGTGTTTAGTCCCATACAAAGGAAGGTCAAAAAGAAGTGACTATTGAGATGAGGACATATCATCTCCTCTGCCTTGCGTTTTCCCGACTATATTGGGGTTCCAGTCTTACCAGATGCAGCTGAATACCAGTTTTATTTTACATGGAGTGACTGCCTATCTGACCTCTACAAACCAGTTACTGGGCAACACGATACCTCCTGTTAAGACTGCTTGTCAGACTTTTGGGCTTTCCCGTAAAAGACCTACAAATGACAGCCGGACCAACGGTTTAATGTGCTTTCCGAGGCACAGAGGTCTCTATATGTTACGAACAGTCACCTATCCACAGACTGACCTCGGCAAGCGGAGCATAACCAGATGAGGGCAAATAGAGAAGTCAATTAGTAATCAGTGGTGTTGGTTTTTATTGGTCTGTAATACTTTTAGTTGAGCAATAAGCATGTAAAATAAATGGTCAGTGTTTAGTTAGTCCTCAACAATGGTGGTTTACCAAAAAGGTGACTATAGAGATGACGGCACATAGAGATTTGTTAGCTTTGTTGATAATTATTGTCCATGCTATGGTCTCCTATAAGTAAAGGAGTATACGAGTACCTACTTAATACCGTATATTGCCCTGTATTCATGTGTAATGTATTGTGTACAGACATCAGAACATCAAGCTACCACAAAGTGTCACTTTATCCCAATTGAACATGAACCTTATGGTTTTGCGATAAAGTTGAAAAACTATCAAAGGAATTTGACAGATTGGGGTAGCTTGATGTGATGCCCTCTGTACATCTTTTGTTGGAGATCCTAAATCAATAAATACATGTAAAGAAGTAGAAAAAACTTTGACCCCAAATAAAAAAATAAAATAAAAAAATAATGCTGGACAATCAGCACAGCATCATCTAGCCCCAAGCTAAGCAGAGCTTGTGTTATGGGTACTAGATGACTGATATACTCTATACAATACATTACATAGATAGATATTTTTTATTATACATAGCATATACCCAGAACACCCTTAACAAATATTTGTAGATCATACAAACATTTGTCCCAAGGCGGGAATCGAAGCCGCAACCTCCTGCGTTGCAGGCGGACCTTTGCCCGCCGCGTCACATCGGTCGTCAAATAAATTGAGATAAAGGCAGAAGGATTGCGATGTTTAAGATTGTTAGGCTTTTTCTATTGCCAATGCTGTAGTAGTTTTTCCTCTTAGCGACAGCTTGTTTTATGGCCCACACCGAAGGATTACAGGGACTTCGTCGACTCGTTCACGGCAAATTCGTTTATTCCTCCTTTTTTCTCTTGAAACTTAATCCCTGTAATATCGCGGGTGTAAGCAGGCACCTACTTAAACTGCCTTCGTAATGGCAGCCACGTCGCCGGCAAAATTAATTTTAATGAGAAGAACTTGGAAGCCTACAGCGAAAGTGGATTAAGCTACAAAAAGTTTATATTTATTTTGTGTGTTGCCATTAGACTTAATTTAATGATATGGTGTTGCCCTATTTTTAAGGTCTGCAATCAAATTATTTTTCATGGTTCTTTTAGTGTTTCGAGTTTATTTTTGAAAATACGTTTATGCATATTTTTATTCAGCATTTAAGGGGTTGGTGTGTATTTTTCGAATGTAAAATATGAATTAATAGGTGCAGTAAAAGAATATTAATTCGGAGAATCGTAAACCTACGTTATGGGGTTAGAAGCAAATATTATAATGGTACCTGTAAGGGGTAAATGAACCTCGACCGAAAGTAATTGTTATTCTTGCTGTTCTGATCTAGTCAATGGTTTTTGGACGGATAAACTAATACTTAGTAAGCTTATTTTGATTAAAACTAATAAAAAAAAAAATCATTTATTTTTGAAAAAAAAACGTTATTATTCCTTAGAAATTTCTCCTGTGTCGTGGGTGCGTTTACAAACATTTAACGTCACATACACACACAGCCAGACCCGGAACAACTAACTGTACGACATACAAATATTTGTTCCGTGCGGGAATCGAACCCACGACACGCGACACAGAAGTCGATCGCTCAGCCGCTGTGCCAACCGTGCCGTCATTTAACTACCCTTTCAAGGGTGTTAGGTAGAACAACGTAGGTACATACTTTAAGGGATGAAAAACTTTGAACATGTGACGAACATTGAAAATGGGAAAGAAAAACAGCTGAAATTCATACAGGCCAAGGTCGCATAACTTGAGAAAAAGTACAGACGATTTTTCTTTCGTATTTCAGGGTTGGTACTATATTCATAGTTTTCAAGTTTCTTGTGTCTTCTTTACTACCTTAAAATACGTGTGTCCATATTTATACCTGTCTGTGTAATAAGATACTAAAAATTAAGCTTGGGTCTTACCACCTCGCTGCGGGCGGAGCACTATTTTAATACATATCTATTTTATCAAAAAACTTTTTGTTAATTTTTATTTTATTTATGTTAAAATATGTAAAAAAAATACGTACAATAAAACAATACGGAAAAAAGTTTATAATAAAGAAATGTAAAAGAAACATTGGCTGTAATATTTTGGAGGTCGAAACTACACAAATCCTCTTGTTATCTTACATTTGAGAAATGTATAAATTCAAGCTTTTAGGTCACCCAGGTAGGCTACCATTAAAACTTCAGTAATTTGTGAGAGAAGACCTGTTTTTGAAAATTACACGTTTCGTGTCACGTAAAGGTGGTATAGCTTGTGTTGTCATATAACGCTGAGCTGAGGCTCTTTTGGCATTATAATCTTTGGTTACTGTATTATATTTTTAAAGTGTTTTTATTTTGCTGTAATGCCTATAAACATAATTATGTATTTATTTTCCTTTCTTTTATTTTCTTAAAATTACCAATTGTTTTACTAGAATGTTCCCCTAACCTTAGCTATACAATAGGATAGTGTCCTTAAAAATTCTGATTGGTCCGTTAGTCAGATTACTTTAAATTACTGGACACGTATTTTTTCTTATGTCACGTAAACCAAAACTGACGACGATATAGTGCGTTGAAGCTAGTTGTGCTACACTTTTAACGTGACAATGACGTAACAAGCCCCTTCTCCTGTTCTTTGATCTTTGTCAGTTTTTATTGGTTTGAGTAAGCAAAAAATACGTGTCCAATATTTTTTGGTAATCTTACTGACGTACTAAATATACTTAATATATTTTTACCTAGGACACATCCCTATTATATTATTAATTACAATCACCATAAAATTATGGTTCCTAATATAAAGGAAATAATTACAGCCAAATGGAATAAAAAAATAAAATGTTAGACATTCTCATTAGAAAGACAGAATAAAATAAAAACGTTACGACTTTGAGTAAAAGGCCTCTGCCAATGTAATAATTCAAAATGTGCGAGGAAAAAAATCCTCCGGACTCTTTGAAGTGGGCGACCCCATGGTCCCGGCCTATTGTTTGTGGGAGTGACGTAACAAAATGAATTTGTTAAAAAAAAAACAATTTGTTTCACTACAAAGGTTTTTTTGTAGTTATTTTAATCATTGCTCTTTCTACGCGTTGGGACATAATTAGGATAATAATTTATTTTTCTTTTCATCTTTTGTTCAAATTGATTATTTAAATTTATTTGGAGTGTAATTTTTATTAAAATCGATGCTATTTTGCTTGAGGTAAAAATTCAAGAGTGAGGTTTATTTTGTAAAATCAATCAGCCTGTAACCGCACATAGGCACAAATCCAGACTCCGGGTTGCAATGAGAAAATTCCGTTTGGAAAACCTCAATAACACTTTGCCTGACCTGGGAATGGAACCCAGGACGCACCGCAGTCACGCTTGTAACTACTACTTGTCTTGCTCTTCGAAGACATAATTAATACTATCACAAAATCTTGTCACACAGTCGTGTCGCGTTCTGCCTGTCTGACAAAAGCCTTACCTTGGCAGCGTCTTTATCTATAGGTCGTCTAAAACCACAAAACTAACACTACCACAACCTCTACCCACAAGCCACATTCGATTTTCAAAATATAACGTCTCAATTTCATATCTTTTTGAAAATAGAACAAAAACAAAAGTATCGCCATTTTGTCATCCCACACAAGTTGTTAATGCCGACCCGGGGAAAACGGGTTAATTAAAAAATAAAATTCGCTAGCCTCAACCAGACTCAACTTTTCTACTTTTGTACCCGTTCCCTAATTAATGTTTATATTTTTATCTTTTATTTTTATTTTGTCCCTTTGGTATGGCGCAGTGAGCTTTGATATTAGTCATGCATAATGTGACAGACAAGAGTAGGTTAGAATTTTTGATGGGATTAGAATTTTCCGGAAGACTCGCCGTGTCCTTTATAAGCTCGAAGTCAAAGTCAAATTGCAATTAGTCCATTGAAAAGGGACTTTTAAACGGTAAATTTAAAATTCAAATAAAATTACTCTAGTTGCTCCTTCCAAAAGGTAGTTTTGTGTAGAGAAGCATGGGCAAGAAACTCAGGAAGAGTTTCCTTCTACTCTAGAAAAGTTTTTTTTTATACAGGGCCTGTGAACTTTACCACAATTAATTAATAAACGCTGTATACACGGATTTGACCTCAAATGAGAGAGTCTGGGTTTGTGCCTGGTAGGTGGAAAAAGGCTTGCCCCTATTTCATCATCATCATCTGCCTAGCCTTTTCCCAACAATGATGGGGTTGGCTTCCAGTCTGACTGGATACAAATGAATACCAGTATATTTACATGCAGCGACTGCCTATCTAACCTCCACAACCCAGTTACTGGGTAAAACGATATCCCTTGGTAAGACTGTTTGTCAGACTTTCGGGCATCTAACTACCCGTAACGACCGTCAAAGCTCTACAAATGACAGCCAGGACCAACGGCTTAACGTGCTTTCCGAGGCACGGAGGAATCTCTATATGTTACGAATGGATGATCCACAGACTGACCTCGGCAAGCGTAGCTTAGCCTTGAATCAACCCGTGCGGTTGTTTTTATTTAGCAGGCTCGCCCCTATTTCATGGAACTTAAACATAACTGGTGAAATGTGGGTGTACTATGGGTATGTCTGTGCCTAACCCTTAGGGGATTACAATCGTGATGTTATTTTATGTTTCTGCAAGACCCAGAAAGTAAGAGAGGTCGTTAAAACTCATACTGTTCTTTATAAAGTAAAACCTTTGTTATAAGACGATAACAGGCTTGTTTGAAATATTAAATCGTGCCGATTCCTTTGTTGACAATCCAAGCTAACTCTAGACTACGTTCATCTCTTTCTCTCTCATAAAATAAGAAAGGGACGACATGAATAAGAGCTGCCTATTTTAGTTAAACTGAAACTTGCAAACAAACGTTATTGACATTTGAAAGACATCGACTAAAAACATGGTCAAGTTCAACGCGTAAACTAATTTGACATCTATAACTTAGTACAAAAGTGTCGCCGTCCTTTTCACGAGCTAGCGGTCATAAAGGGATGTCAATTTTCTTATTTCAGTTTAGTTTCTGGACAAGGGATTCGGAAACAAAATGTAATGAAATAACTGAAAACCTTTATAATGGTCATTGTACTCATTTAATAATGTGGAACCAACCGATCGCAAAAAAAATAGCTGCTCAGTACATTTTGTCAAGCAGATATTACTTGCCAGGGTTGGAACCATATTAGAAGTTAGTCCTGAAGTTTTTGTTACAATATTCTGATTTAAAAGAGTATCCATGGAGTTTCTTGCCCATTCTTCTCCATAGAGACCTACGCTTTGAGATATGCAACTACAGTACTTTCTCAAGTTGTTATGCCTTGTGACTGTGAGTGTTGCTTCGCCTTTTTTTGATTTTTTGACATTCAAAATGGCCGTAATTGTCTAATTGAGTTTGAGTCATAATGACGAGTACAGTGACCGACAGCAAGATGTTTCCAGTAATATTAATAAGACCTTGTATAATATCCGTTCACTATCATGATACTTGTCATCGTCATCTGCCTAGTTTTTTCCCAACTATGTATATTGGGGGCGTTTCCAGTCTTGCCAGATGCTGCTGAATACCGGAATGTACACGGAGCAACTGCTTATCTAACCTCCGCAACCCAGCTACCGGGCAACACGATACCCCTTGGTAAAACTGGTTGTCAGACTTTCGGGCTTCTCTCTACCGGTAAATTCTGTCAAAGACCTATAAATAACAGCTGAGATCAGTTGATCTCAGCTGTTATTTCGATGACGCTCAGCAGTTGCTGAGCGTCATTTAAGAATCACGGATAAAGGTCGATGGTAAAAAATAAACGGTCACCATCCATAGACTGTCCTCGACAAGCGTAGCCCTAACCTTCGATCGACCCAGGTGGCTGTTTAACATAGGTCGTCAAAATGAAACGTACCAAGGTCTTTTAATTATATACTCTCTTATTATACAAGTACAATATGCCATCTTGTCTACATCTAAGACCAGTATCTTAACCCTTACTATACAACTCCACACATTAAATAAATTATTTATACGTATTTCGGGTACTCCCTGTTGGACAGGGAGTACCCGAAATAAGCTTTAAAATTAAGGGTCCCGCCGCTCCAACTTTATGTACAAACCCTTAGAACAGCCTTCTTGCCGACCATTTAGTGTAAGAATTTTGTCTTTTATAGCCAAACAACTTCGTCGTAATTTTTCGCTTGACAGATCACTCACTGTGTTATATTCCCGGCGGGACTATAGTACTTTAAAGCATAGCGAGGCGACAGGGTTAAAAATATAGAGCTTGCTAAGTTTTCGTGTAAATCAACCGGCAATGTTTGAAGACTAAAGTCTTCAAGGACAAATGGTGCCGAAACGTGGACACAGCTGGGTTGGTCCACGAATTAAAAGGTGCTCAGCGAGCTATGGAGCAAATTGTGCTCGGGGTTTCTTTGATCGATAACTTTCAAAACGAGGCTCGTACCCAAACGATACTTCGAAAAGAACTGAAGACACCGATACAGATAACTGACATACCCAACCAAAGGACCGAGAATCGATGGAGCAGTTCCTGAAGTAAGAAAATAAATCACATTATGGTCTTGTGTTCATGAGTGAGTTAAGCATCGTCAATTGTCTTAAGATATGATTTCGGTATGCCATAGTAGCGCCCTATTGCTAAAAATAATGTCGTGAGTCTAAGTGTAGGGGTTTTTCTTTTAGAAAATACTTGGTTGATGCTCTGCTTCGTGTCTGGACTTCACCTGGTTGTAAGGCTCATCCCTATTACATATGATTTCAAAATAACCGACCGAGTGCGCCAACCCCAACATACATAGTTGAGAAAAGGTTAGGCAGATGATGATGACCCTAATGTACGTAATTTTGCCGTGTCGTACCAATTTAGTGAAGGCAAATGTCAGTCATAATCACTCAGATTATAGCAAATACCCACTTCCGTGAATTCGTCACACAGTGCCCTTGTTACCTACAAACGGTGACAAATTACAATTCCCTCAGCTTCCCCCTTTTGTATCCCCAATCCGAAAAACGGTAGAAAATTCGGCCTCCTTATTAAAATTCCATACCGTGGATTCCTTTGGGAATATTAAAATATTCCGTACATCCGCTGTAGAAGGGAAAGATAAAATTTTTGCCAAGTGTCGGTTTACGAACGAAGTTGGGTCCCGTAGCCGTTTTATTGATTAAACATGTTTTAATAAATTAGGGCAATGCTGCCAAGCAGCATATTACTGTATTATACTTGGAAGTGTGTAAGTACCGGTAAAATTACGGGTATTAACAGTTACGCACTCGGCATCAAGTTGACTGTCGATGTAACCTTATATTGCGGTTCCTTATATTGCGGAAGGTAGGAAATCGTGGCTACGTGATAACAGCCCACGGGATCTATCTCCAAGGCTAAATTAGTCCATTCGGGTTAGTATACAAACAACTTAGAAACTAATGTTACTAAGAATTTTTAAATGAAAAATTTTGAAATTACTAAGAATCGCTTGTAGAGGTCAGTCCGTGGATGGATGACCTTTAACTACACGTCGAGACCGCTCCGTGCCTTGGAAAGTCCATTAAGTAGTGGTTGCCGGCTGTCATTTTAATCGTCGTTATGGGTAGTCCGAAGTCCGAAAGTCGACCAGTCTTACTAACGGTTATCGTGTTACCCAGTAACTAGGTTGTGGATGTCAGACAGGCAGCCGCTTCGTACATAATATTGGTATTCAGCTGCATTTGGTTAGACTGGTATCTGACCCCAACATAGTGAGGTATAATGGAAGAATAATGTTGCGGTACCCTAAAAATCGGGGTCATATGGAAATTTTCTTTGGATTCATTAAATGCATTCGCGTATATTAATGTGGGTCCCAAATTGGCCGTATCATTTTAGGATTCTGTTCTATGTTAATTAGGATTATAACGAAAAGGTCCGATTCTTATCATATTTGCGTAATTATCCTTTGGTTTGCCGCTTATCTGGGGTTTGCTTGTATCAGCTGCTGATCTTTGGGAACGGTATGTAAGTACTTACTTCTGTCTCTTTCTAACTTGGGGCTGTGATTATGTTTGTAGTTCTATGCATTAGTTGAGCTGCTAGAGAAGAAAAAATGGCAATTTATCTCGTTTTATTTAAAAAAAAACTTTTTTTTCAAGGGTCTTTTACGCTTAGCGTATGTCAGTCCCATCGTATCCTAAAAAATTCACTAAACAGTTCAAAACAATGGAACATACCTATATCAGTTCTGTTCAAATTCAAGGACCTTACTGAATTATTTCTAATGGACTCATATTGAACACATTCCATCAATAAAATTTTACTTTTGTATCTACGAAGTTTATTAGATTCACCTGAATCCCTCGTCAAGGGTTATTGTACTCATGTCCGTAATTGTTCTTTGTCTACCTATAGACTCATCATCTGCCTCATCTGCCTAGCCTTCCCAACTATGTTGGGTTCGGCTTCCAGTCTAATCGGATCCAGCTGAATACCTGATTTTACATGGAGCGACTGCCTATTTGACTTTCATAACCCAGTTACTGGGCAACATGATACCCCTTGTAAGACTGGTTGTCAGACTTTCGGACAGACCCGTAACGACTGTCGAAGATCTACAAATGACAGGTGAGACTAACCGCCTAACGTGCTACGACACAGAGGAACGCGATATGTTACGAACGGTCACCCATACACAGAGTGACCTCGGCAAACGTAGCGTAATCTTGGTCAACCCGTGTGGCTATTTTTATTTAGCCACGAGCTCCTCCTGCCTATAGACAGTGGTCTGAAAATAAAGTCTTATTATTAATAACATTTCGAACAATATTCTAACTTAAACCTAACTTACCTGCTTCAAAACAATGTTCCAACAACCCACATAGCATCGGTGAACCGAACAATCTCCCGGGATTTCACAACTACTTGGGAACTTTTAGTTAAAACGCTCTTAAAGAGCTTGACCCACATAAAGTTCCCGGGAAATATTACAAAGTACTGTCCTGCTATCAACGTTCAAATCTCGAAATTCCCGGAAATAAGTCCCGGATCGTGGGATTACCTTGCCGACGGATTTTATTGTTCTTTTCTACAATTAGGTGCAGGCTTATCCGACTTTACATGAAACTGAGCCTTGTTTTAATTGTCGCGGTAAGGTAAACAGTGGATCAAGTTAATGGGGTTCTTAAAAAAGGACTTTTGTTTTTTTTTTGTTACCAAGGAAACCCAGAGAGCTTACAAAAATAATTTTTTTTTTTTTTTTTTTTTTTTTTTTTTTTTTTAAAAAAAACGTTGCCCCACACTAGGAATTTCTCCTGTATCGTGGGTGCGTTAACAAACATTCAAACTCACATACACAAACAGCCAGACCCGGAACAACTACCTGTAGGTCATACAAATATTTGTTCCGTGCGGGAATCGAACCCACGACACGCGGCGCAGCAGTCGATCGCTCAGCCACTGCGCCAACCGTGCCGTCAAATTCCTTGCAGAGCGTCACGGTGAAAAGTAACTAAAATTCGAACGATTTATAAAATTCAGCAAATAAACGATAAAAATAGGGACGATGCCTGATTAAAAAAAGAAAATACATATTTAGTCCGACAGTCAAAAAATAAATGTTTTACAAAATTAATAATAAATGACTTAAATAAAACGCATTAAAGTTGTGGAGTGCGCTCGCTCCGTCACAAGTAAGTATAAAATCTACAAACACGTGACGTCACACCGCATATTAACTCCATTTTCCAACGTAATCTTTTGATTATGTAAAAAAAGAAAAAATACGTGTCCAATATTTTTTGATAACCTATCTGATGACGGACAAAAAAATTTTTTATCGCAACTCTTCTTATTGGTAAAATATCACTTGACTCGCTGTCACCAGCTCAACTATTTACTCAACCGTCTAAAACCAGATCTCGACCACATCGTAAACCCACATTGGCATATAAAAGGACAGTAAAACTTTAACAATGTTCTCGTTAACTGCTCATTTTAACTGTCTATTAGTTCTAACTATTCTTCTTGATTAGACACTTGACTCGCTTTTATGAGGATTGTTAAAAGCGGATTTTGCTTAAGTGTTTCGGGATAGCTTTTAAGGCTATGGCGATGGTTATCTGGGAATAAGAAAGAATTTAAGTGTGTATGTAGATGACCTGACATGTAAGGACATCAAGCTATCCCAAACTGCAAAATTTTCCCTATTGAACATGAACCAATTATCTATATCTTTTGTAATAAGGTTGATAACTACCGACTGATGTGGCGCGGCGGGCGAAGGTCCGCCTCGACGCAGGAGGTTGCGGGATCGATTCCCGCCCTGGGACAAATGTTTGTATGATCTACAAATATTAGTTCCGGGTGCTCTGGGTATTTGCTATGTATAATAAAAAAATATCTACCTACGTAACGTATGGTATTAAGTACATCAGATGATGATGCTGTGTGGATTGTCCAGCATTATTTATTTATTTAAACAATCAAAGAAATTTGACAGATTGTGGTAGCATGATGAACTGGCCTCTGTATCTGTTTCTGTGTTCTTATTCCATATTCAAATCCGTTGTATTTCCACCTAAGCAAATGTCAACTTTATGCTATTGTAAATTAAGTCGGTTTTACAATAAAAAAGTCATCAATACTGGTAAAGTTGAAACGCAAACAGGAACTATAAGTGTGGGTGTTAAAGTTTTTTTCATATATTTGCATATATTTTTGGATGCTAAATTGCAAACGCAGCGTACATACACACATACACAACACATTATAACACACATAATTTATCACATTACAGCATACATTATTTATAGGAAGTAAAAACATTTTTTTTATAGTTTTTAACCGCCATGTATATTCTTCAGATAAAACTTATCTGAGTACTGGAAATATCAGGTCTAGTAGAAATTTTATCTCGGTAGTCGAATAAAAACAATCACTATTTTGTGCATAACAGCTCTTCACTCGTTAAACTGATACAACTACAAACATAAGATGAATTATAAATTGTACCACCACAGAAACAGTCATCTCAAAAGACCCACCTTTCCTCATCACTAACAAGAAACCATTTCAACAAAACGAGTCCAATTGGGCCTCTAACAAATCAAATAAAACCTAATCTACCACGAGAAACTTTTTCGATTCAAAAAGAGACATAACACGACCTCATTATAACAGCCATCGGGCTGGAAAGCCGACAGACTATGAAAAAAAAAAAAGAATTAACAACTCTAACGGCCGAAAAGCGTCCACATTCCAAATATGACGTTTTTGTAATCTAACTTTTTGCGTGATCAATCACCTTGTGAAAAGTTGTGCCGCTAAGCTGTCAGGATTATTAAAAATACCTCGGACACAGCCCGCATTACGTCACGGGTAAGGCTGCTTTTCCACTAGAGATGCGCTTAGTTGCTAAGCTTTAGATGTGTTACAAACCCACCAATAGGATCATTCTATTTAATAAAAATAAAAATACGATTCATTTAAATTAAATACAATAAAAAAATACAAACACATCCATAGAACATGATAAAAATAAAAATATATCAAATAAAAATATGTAATGTGTATTAAAATATGTCACACAATTTTAGCTTAGCTTAGTAGAACAAGGTTGTTTTCCCAAATGAAATAAATAAATAAAGGTGCAATCAAGCTGTGATTTTTATATTGACGGATGAAGCTAGGGATGTGCGAGTGGTGTAGCTATGTGCAGAGAAGAGTACAGAGTGCCCAGCTCTCATATCGATGCATCGCTTAGGTTGATCCATGCATCTTCCTTGCACAGCTACCTCTCGCATGCATATTCATAGCACATCTTACCCGCTCCGCTGCACTACTTAGAATTAGTGGAAACGTTCACACAGTTTTGTAGCTAAGCTTTGACCTCGCTCTTTGCTTAATAACCTACCACATATCTAGTGGAAAACCAGTCTTACACTTGTTCACAAACGCGTTGAGTTTTTAACTGTGGTATATTATTAAATTTGAGTGTATACTATGCCTAGGACGTTTTAGTAAAGGCTAAAATCGGGTTGGTTACAACAATAAACGAAACACTTAATAAATGATCTCTGGATTCTATTTCAGAGGATACATTTTTTTGGTGTTTTCAGCAGTCTGTATCAAAAATTGCTTCGGTTAAAAGTTATCATTCAAAACCACTTATATTATGTAGAATGTATTTTAATGCTACCTATGTCGTAACTTCATGCCGTGTTGGTATCTTATTGCTCATAAAATCTTTGCGTAAACATGACAAACAAAACCACAAAACATTTTATTGGTATTAAAAACATTGTCCATCAATTTATTAACAACTAGCTGTTGCCAGCGGGTTCGTCCGCGACTTTCTCCCACATTTCAGTTTTCATATAAGATAATTTTAATACTGAAGACAGTGGGAGAAAGGAAGACACACACCTCCCACCTCTCCTTCACCCCTATCTGCTACTGATATCGAAATCAGCCGGTCGATTCGAAAATCTTGTGAAGATTGCCGTCAGTATCACTCAGTACCGTGAAGTGAGCTATCAATGTCACTCAGTACCGTGAAGTGACCTGTCAGTGGTAACCAGTATCGTGACTGAGATGTCAGTGTCACCCAGCTTAATTAGTAATGTTTACACACTTAAATACTAGTTTTGAAATAATTTAAAATGTTCAATAAAAATATTATTAGGTAATTTCGATTCTTGGGCGGGGGTGATACTAACAGCTCACTTTTTCGCTCGATTTTTTTACAGAGTAGCACTGCTGTTCATCAGATTAGTCTTAACAAACAGAGACACAAATATGACTTCAATGATGACCAAAAATATTTTTTATCCGCCAGGTAGGTTATTAAAAAATATTGGACTCGGTTGGTAAAATTACGTCAATATTTTCCCATGGGGGTCAACAGAACGCTACCACGTATGATCCTTACGTACTCCTTTTGCTTTGCTCACGTTCATTTATTATCAGATCATACTAGTCATAAACGCATGCCGGTTGAGAGTACTACGCGACACTGACCTTTTTGAAGAACTTAATAACAAAATAATAACGTCAAAACATTAAGTTCAAATGTAGTAAGACGGCACGCGTATGTAGATTTTAAACCTAAATGTGACGTATCGAAGTCCGCAAGTTTAATGCGTTTTATCTAAGTCATTTTTTTTATTAATATCATAAAGGAAAACATACGTGTCTGATATTTTTTTGTAATCTGACTGAAGGACCAAACATAATTTCTTTTTTCACCCATGCATTATCCCTATTGATACCATATTTGTGTCCTAAACGAAAAGCGTCACACACACAAAAATCATTAATTTATTTCCGGAATCTGTAACACATAAGTTTCAGCAAAAACTTTCATGATTTAATATAATAACGTACCTAAGAATACGATACGGCAGCCCCTGTTATGTGTTGATAAAGTTTCTGAATTCATTTCATACTTTTATACTTGATAACGAAATACGGGGCGAAGTAGATGTCCTTCAAGGCCTGTGCTCACTGGAGCGTATCGAGGGTTCGGCGACAAAAGTATTTTTGGTACAAACTTTGGTGTTCCTAATTATGTTAGGGAAACTCTTTTTATCTTTCTACGAGAACTCTAGATAATATTTATTCGGGAATTGCTCGCTAGTGTGAGTTACTGGCTTTATTTTGGGATATTACATTTTGTTATTAAAATTGGTAAAATGTTGTCATATTTTTATTAAAATTATCCTGACTGCCTCGTTGGTCACAAGCGTTACTGCTGAGCATGAGGTGCTGGGGCGATTCTCGGGGAAAGTATTTTTGGGGTTTTGCATAGTAAAGTAAAGTACCAGCCTATTACTGTCCCACTGCAGGGCAAAGGCCTGTTCTCATACAGAGAAGGCATGAGCATTAATCACCACGTTTGCTCAAGACGGGTTGGCGTCCAGGTTAACTCACGATGTTTTCCTTCACCGATGGCAGTGATGTCCAAGATAAACTTAGAAAGTACATATGAATTGAAAAACTCACATTGGTACTTGCCCAGGTTTGAACCCACAACCTCGTGCACAAGAGTCGGGGCCTAAACCACTGGGTCATCATGACATCTTGGGTTTTACATATTATTATGTAATTGTATTTGCTCAGTTAGCGGCTCGGTGTCTGGATTTGTGCACGTTTGGTGACTATGGGTTCGCCCCATTATACATAGGACTTAAACATAACCGGTGAAATTTTGGTGTTCAATAAAAATATTTCTATCTAACCCTATGGGGAATACGGTCGAGATAGTGTAGAATAATTTTGTTTTATCAATTGTCAGACACTTCGGTTTATTGTACAGCCTCAAAAGACGATCGGACACAAGGAAATCAGTGACTTTAAATAACAAATCCTTTAAAAGTACTCCTATCAGTAACATAGATTTACTATTAGTGCAGAGGCCAGCACATCAAGTTGCCGCGATCTGTCAATTTTCTTTGATAGTTTTTCAACTTTGTTAGTTAATTTAGTTTTTAGTTTTCATTTAGTTTTTCGAGAAATCGCGATACGTTTGGTCGACTCTTCACGTGACCAGAGGGCTGGCCTTTTTTTTGGCCAAAGAATCAGCATTGCCATTCAACGTGGCAATGCTGCCAGCCTTCTGGGCACTTTTCCCGTTGACAACGATGCGGATGAATTTTTTGATGCCCTATGATTATTTATTTTATTTTATTTCTTCATATATTAATAATTGTATAATTTTAATGAAATAAAAACTTTATTAGAAGAGTATAAAGGTACGAGTATATAAGGCCTCCAGCCAGGGCGTAAAAGCTTGAAAGCTAAGTGACCAATCGCTATGGGCACCCCCTGCGGGGTACGAGCCTCGGCTTAGGACGTCGCTGGGAGAGGACAGTAAGGGACGGGCTGGATCTAGATACATTATTTAGGAATTAATTTAATCATTTACTGGCTCAGCTACACGGGCTGGCTCGAGCAAAGGGTCGGGGGGAGGATATTGACGGGGACGTCGCGACGGGCCTCGGCGGCGAGGACGGAATGAAAAGTATTTACCTTTTTTTTTGTTATCTGTCTCCCTGGATAGAATAAGAAATGAGTATGTAAGAGGAAGTCTGAAAGTGGCGCCTGTGACCGAGAAGTTGTGTGGAAATCGGTTGTCATGGTATGGGCATGTGATGCGAAGGAATGAGGACCATGTTGTGAGGAAAGTTTTGAGTATGAAGGTGCAGGGTTACATGAGTAGAGGAAGACCAAAGAAAAGATGGATGGATTGTGTGAAAGATGATATGGCAAGAAAAGAGGTGACCCTTGAGATGACGGCAAATAGAGATGTATGGAAGAAGAAAACATGCTGCGCTGACCTCAAATAAATTGGGATAAGGGCAGGAGGATGATGATGATGATGAAGTACTATCACAAATTTTTTTGACGTTGTCGGTTGGTAAACTCCTCGCAAGATATTCGTGCTAAGGTTACTAGTACTTACACTTTGTGTCATTCTGTAGTCTAGCCTACGTTCATGGTCACACACATGCATGTTTGCATGCATGCATGTATGTATATATGCACTATTATAAATATATATACATAATAGTAGATTATATATATGAGAAGCTCATGGCTAAATAAAAACAGCCGCACGGATTGATCGTAGGTTAAGCTACGCTTGCAGAGTTCAGTCTGTGTAAGGGTGACCGTTCGTAACATATCGAGACTCCTCTGTGCCTCGGAAAGCACGTTAAGCCGTTGGTCCCGGCTGTCATTTGTAGATCTTGGCAGTCGTTACGGGTAGTAGAAGCCCGAAAGTCTGACAACCAGTCTTACCAAGGAGTATCGTGTTGCCCAGTAACTGGGGTGTGGAGTTCAGATAGGCAGTCGCTCCGTCGTCAATTTAGCTGCATCCGGTTAGATTGGAAACTGACCCCAACAGGCAGATGATGATAGTTGATTCTCATACAAATAAACGCTGCACTGGACACCATAAACAAACAATAGCTAGTTAATAATGGAAACTGGTGCGTATCTCTGTTGATGTGTACGAGTATATGTATTGGGAAGCTTCTACAAGCAATATACCTATGTATACATACCAGGACCGCAGTGTACACACAATTCAATTTGGACCGGTTTCCCTTCGGAAATTCTAAAGAGGGACGGTACCGCTATGGAAAATGTCTTCTTCAGTCTTCAGTGGTGGCTACTAGTGCCTAGTAATACATGGTAGAGAACCAAAGTTACATAGCTCAAAAAATTAGCAAGTTGAAGTGGCAGTGGGCTGGCCATATCTCGCGAAGAATCGACAACCGCTGGGGTAAACGTGTTATTGAATGGAGACCGCGACTCGGCAAACGTAGTGTAGGACGCCCTCCGACCAGGTGGGATGATGATATGCGAAAGACTGCAGGCAGATGCTGGATGCGGCAAGCTGAAGACAGGGCGCTATGGCGCTCATTAGCAGAGGGCTATGTCATGCAGTGGACTAATATAGCCTGATGATGGTGATGATGAAGACATGGTAGAAGAAATGGTCTTGAAGTGGCTTGGTAGTTATTTGTTAATACGTACACACATTTTTAGGCACTTTTTGTTGTATTTCTTAAATTCGTTTTACTCTATAACAACTTTAGCCAAATATTAGTACTACTTCGACGTCACGGTTGGCGTAGTGGCTGAGCAATCGGCTGCTGCGCTGCGTGTCGCGGGTTCGATCCCCGCACGGAACAAAAATTTGTATGTATACCTACAGGTAGTTAGACCGACGACCGATGACCGATGTGGCGCGTCGAGCGAAGGTCCGCCTGTGACGCAGGAGCTTGCGGGTTCGATTCCCGCCCTAGGAGAATTGTTTGTACGATGTACAAAGATTTGTTCCAGGTGTTCAGGGTATTTGCTATGTATAATAAAAAATATCCATCTATGTAATAAATTGTATTAAGTATATCAGTCATCTAGCATAACACAAGCTCTGCTTAGCTTGGGGCTAGATGATGCTGTGTGGATTGTCCAGCATTATTTATTTATTTAGTTATTCCGGGTCTGGCTGTTTGTGTATCTGAGTTTAAATGTTTTTAAACGCACCTACGATACATGTAAAATTCCCAGTGTCGGGAAACGTATTAAAAAACGTCACAGTTCATTCGTGAGGCACCTGGACACGGAAGCGTCGTAACACCACTCTACTTGCAGTCAAAAGTGCTGTTCCAAGACACAGTGCAGAAAAGACATTGGTATTCGTAGCACGCCTTAAAGTTGACGTTGTGGCGCGACTCCAGCAGCTGCACTCTCGGCACGTACTCAGTCCTTCTGACGCACGTACTCCACGATGTCCCTACGCCTTAGTGGTGTAGTGTGGGCAGGAGATGTACACCGGACCACTTAGATCCGCATTTTTTTACTACCACTAAGTCGTTAATTGCCGAGCAAAGCTTGAAATTAGCAGGGAGATTTTCTTCATTCGTGCGAGGGCTACAGATGTCATTAATGTGTGTGTGTGTGTGTGTTGAATATTAGATAAATGTTCAGCTGTATTGTACTAAAAATAAGATTATCCTTTAGTAATTTTATTGCAATTGAGAATCCAAGAGCGCGCTCTTATTTACGTATCATCTAGTATAGTTTTAATGGAAACAGGTTTAAGAGACATACTCGTAAGTTTCTATAAAAGTGGCAATAGGCTCTCGAACCTATTACATCATCATCTGCCTAGCCTTTTTTCAACTATGTTGGGGTCGGCTTCCAGTCTCATCGGATGCAGCCGAATACCAGTATTTTACATGGATCGACTGCCTATCTGACCTCCACAACCCAGTTACTGGGCAACACGATACTCCTTGGTAAGATTGGTTGTCAGACTTTTAGGGCTTTGACTACCCGTAACGACTGTCAAAGATCTACAAATGACAGCCGGGGCCAATGGCTTAGCGTGATTTCCGAGGCACGGAGGAGTCTCGATATGTAACGAACGGTCACCCATCCACAAACTGACCCCGGCAAGCGTTGCTCTTACTCTTCGATCAACCCGTGCGGCTGTTTTTTATTTAGCGATGAGCTCCTTTCCAACCTATTACATGTGACTTAAAAATAACTGGTGAAATGTGGGTGTTACTATAGGTGCACCTCTGCCCAAGCCTTCGATGAATACAACCGTAATTTTAAGTAAGTATCAACAAAAATTCAAAACTAGTAAATTCCACAACCCGCACAGTCTGCAGAATCTATTAGAGGTGACATGAATGACACAATTTGTATTCAGACTACAAAATACATACGATAGTGGAACGACTCCGTTTGCTTTGTACAGGCAAACAAATGAAAACAGTTTCAGCTTTTGTACCGAAACGTAAACAGGTACAGAGGTACATTTTCGCACCACTAATTCTAGGTTCTGCGGCTTTAACTTGGTAACACAAATAGTAAGGATATTGCGTTACCAGCGAATTTTGGAGCGTTATTTAGTGAGGTTAGAAACTGCCCTGAGGCTTGATTTGAAAATCGAATTACTTCTCTTCATTCTTTGGGTGTCTAAGGAACAGAGTGTAAATTTCTTCGTCCACCATAGGAAAGGAAGGATCTTCCGACCAGATGGGTGTTGTGTCTGGTGGGCTAGTGCCCGACGGTTGTTATCGGGTTCAATCCCTCGGAAAACTTTAATATCGCATATAGGATACGTCAGATTTAGTTCGTATGTGGCGAGATAGGTGTCGCTACATTACCAATGTAAGCACTAAAAATAATCAACTTGTGATATAGCTTTACTTGAAGGCGTTTAGATCTGGGAGCAATATCATTTTAGCGAAAATTGATGTCGAAAATGTTGGTAAATTAGACGTATCTTTGAAAGATTAAGACTGAGATGTTCTTAAAAAATGGGAATTTACCATCTTGTCGACGATAAATAAAACTGCAATACATTCCGTGCCTCGGATAGCACGTTAAGCCGTAGACTCCGGCTGTCATTTGTAGATCTTTGACAGTCGTTACGGGTAGTAGACTGTTGTCGCCCGAAAGTTTGGCAACCAGTAGATTACCAAGGGGTATCGTGTTGCCCGGTAACTGGTATTCAGCTGCATCCTTTTAGACTGGAAGCCAAACCGATGATATTATGCACGTGAAAGTGAATTTAGCCTTGCAACGTATTATTTTTCCCAATGTGTAAGTATTACCAACATTTTGAATAAAAATAACCTCTGTTTCTGTCAGTTTCTATTTGTGTTCCAAATTTCGTCATTCAAATCCGTTCAGCCATTATAATGTGATAAGATAGCAAATAAAGAAACAAATTAACATTCGCATTTAAAATACTAGATATGATTAATGTTAGCCTTCGATAAATATGTTTTGATGAAATACCAAATAATATAAAAAAAGAAACTATTGAGAATACACAGCATTTTCTTCTAGAAAAATATTACTATTCAGTTCAGAATTTCTTAGCTGAATAGTTAATATTTTCATACAGTACATAAGGCCGAATGTACTTGAAAATTCTGACACCTGATTCTTGTACAGAGGCCAGCACATCAAGCTACCCCAATGTGTCAAATTTATTTGATAGGTTTTCAACTTTATTACAAAACAATAAAGTTCATGTTCAATTGGAAAAATCTGACATCTGTACCTACATTGATTGCAAATGAATGTATCTAATAACATCACGCCTGTAATCCCCCAACGGTTGGAAGCAGAGGCGTACCTACACCTACATTTCGCACGTTATGATTAAGTCCTATTTAACAAGAGCGAGCTTAATGGCATCAACACTTTGCCCAACCTGGGAATCAAACCCAGGACCTCGTGATCAAACGTTGCGCCATCTAACCAAAAGATCAACAAGTCAGTCATAACAAAATAATACTATTACATTCTATTCTCAATTTAAAAGCGGAAAGAATCTAAATTCAAATATTAAAACGGATTATAATTCTAAATTCAAAAACCAAATGACTCAACAAGCAAAGAACCTCTTTTAAATCAAAACACGCTTCTAGAGTCAAAACATTCCTCTTTGGAAGCTTTAAAGCAGCGACGCGCATTTCCTTAACTTAGTACCTCTTGTAAAAGGCCCTCGCTATCCTGGCTTATTCCAGCTGGGGCTCTAAGCCGTCTCAAAATGCAGATTATCCAACTAATATTATGGAAGTCTCACGTAAACTGGATGTGACGCATGAATTCCATTTAAACCCATTTATATTTTACCGATGTGCTTATAATTTGTATGGTTTTTTTTTGGGATAACCTTACAAAAAAACCCATACAAATTGCCGGTGGTAGAAATCCTGGATTACATATTCTTGGTCGAATGTTCGAATTTCGAATGTACCGTTGTAGGTAGTTTGTGCAATCATTTGCGTCATTATCACTTTTTATTCATATAAAAAAATATATATAAATATTGGACTTATATTATGATGTAAACCTGACTGGCTCGATTATCTAGTGCAAATCTCGTAAGCGCTACTGCTGAGCTTGAGATCCTAGGTTCGATTCCCTGGTCGGGTAAAGAGTTATTGAGTTTTTCATTTGGATTTTCTTAGTTGCTTACCGTAGTCTGGGTTTGTGCATGGTTGAAGGCAATGAGTTCACCCCGATACACTTTCTTATCCTTTGTGGAATATAAGCCTGATATTATGATGTTAGGGACCCATATAATGCTCTTGATCTTGTTCTCCTCGTTTGAGAGACATCCTAACTGTAATAATATTATAAATGCGAAAGTAAGTTTGTTTGTTACCTTTTCACGTCTAAACCACAGAATGGATTTCGATAAAATTTGGCAGAGAGATATGTAGATTGCACCCCGGGGAGAGACATATACATACTTTTTATCAACAAACCACGCCGGCAAAGCCGCGGGCGGAAGCTAGTATTATATATACTTACCAGACTTAAAACCTATAACGAAGAAACCAGCACAAACTAGAACCAAATAATAATTTAATTTAAAAAAAAAAAAAACGAAAATGTGACTGAGGCTGAATTATGCATGCCTCACAGAGAAGAAATCTATCATAATTCAGCAGTTGGAACATTATACGATGAATGTTTCTTGCTTTTACCTTCTCGGTACGAGAAGAGGCCTTGGCCCTGCAGTGGGTCAGTAACAGGATGTTATATTATACATATTATATAACACGTACAGCAAAAACTTCTGATCCCTTTTTAAGATAATTCCGGGCACGGAGGAGTGTGTGATTTGGCATAAGTAGTTAGAATTTATATGAAGAAGGAGTGTAAAAATACCAGTAGTTACTGTTTTTATTTCTTATCGTTACGATTTTACTATTTGGTTACTTACTTTCACAGCTTACTTCAAAGCTCGAAGTAATTTTTAATTTGATGGCTTAACTCGTAAAGTTGTAGCCGTAATTATCAAAGTGGGTAAAGTGTACAGGGAATACTAATGAGAGGGATGTTGAGTGTTGAGATAATCAATGTACATATGCGGTGCTTGCCGAGCCACAGTATTAGCACAGCTCGGTTTTAAGTATTACCTTTTTCTTTTAGAAAAGTGAAGAGTACCTATTAAGAAAAATATCTCACTCGTGCACCCTTGTATAGCTATGCCAATAATATTAGGAAATATCTTAAAATTAAATCAAATTGGCCATCATGTATTATGACGACCGACGATGTGGCGCGGCGGGCGAAGGTTCGCCTGCGACGCAGTTGGTAGCGAGTTCGATTCCCGCCTTGGGCCAAATGTTTGTACGATCTACAAATGTTTGTTCCGGGTGTTCTGGGTATTTGCTATGTTTAATAAAAAATATCTATGTATGTAATGTATTGTATTAAGTATATCAGTCATCTAGTACCCATAACACAAGCTCTGCTTAGCTTGGGGCTGTGTGGATTGTCCAGCATTATTTATTTATAGAATTAATCAATTCATTTTCTTTAAAGTCAAACTATGCGATGATTATCTATCGAGGCATACATTATTTTATGTTTTATGCCTTATGTGACTTTCGACATTATCATCTGCCTAGCCTTTTTGCCTTTTTGACTTGGAATCGACTCCGATAATGTTGCGAAAAGGGTAGGCAGATGATGAGTGATCGCGTTTAGAATGTGAATTTTGTAAAGGTTTGGAAACTAGCTACCGAATATTATGAAATGAGGTAGAAATGTACAAAGTAAGTGGCTTATTATAATAAATTAATGAAGTTAAACCTAAGATTTAGCGTTGACATAACTTCTCATTCGTAGCTGAATTATTTAGGTCTCAATTATTCTATTATTATTCAAAACTAAAGTCAGGGTACCTATTTTATTAACTAATGATATTATTACTATGTATTTTAACCTTGACAACTAATTGTGAGTAAACCTGAACTTATTTATGTTTCAAATTTAATCACATTAATTTTGATTTTTTCTTAATAAGTTTTTTATGACACGCTTGCCAACGTTAATAATTTTGTTATACTCTGTCATTGACGTTACGTGTGAAGTTACTAGTTAGTTAATAAATAAATGGCCAACCCAACTTGAGCAAGCATAGTGATCAAATTTTCATGCCCTATCTGTGTGAGCAGAGGTCTCTGCCTTGCAGAGGGACAGTAACAGGCTGGTATCATTATTTGTCTGTGTATTGCCTGTTACTTTCCAGATACTTTCCAGATAAATAATATTTCCTTTGTTTTTTTTCTTCTTCAAGTAATTATTAATCATCATAAGTTTATTATGTCTACTACGTATATAATTAATATCTATGTCTACTTTTATACTGGTAATTGGCCTTTTTAATGTTATTTACAAACGATCTATTCTACTTAATCAGCTGTAAGTTAACCAAAAATTTCTAAAATAGTATACGAAAAGCAGACTCCAGGCTACCTTTGCAAACATTAGAAAATAAGAAAAGAATAAAAACAACACAGTAAACCGTAAAGCAATCCACAGAATCATGAAGAATCGGTGACGGCTCGAAACAATAGGCTTCCGGGAATTTCTCACTCCCAAAAAAAACCCGGGGAAGTTCAGGCAATATACTACGAATGAAGGCCACTTTTCCTAACAATAAAAGACATGCCAAACTGCTTATCCCATTATATAATTTCTGTATAATTGTATGTAGGCATAATCTAATCCATCTTGTCTGTACCATCTTCGGAGATTATTAAAAAGTTGTGCCATTTAATTATGGTCCTCCACGAATAACTCTAATTCATTAAGTATTCAATAATAATATAAACTATTACCGTTTAAGATAGCCAATTAATGTAAAAGGGTACGATTGGGCTGACATATAATCTTTGATAAAAGCCCCTTAACAAGTTTAGATTTAAAAATAAAACCGTAATACATAATTAAAAGTAAGAATGTTGCGCTGTTCACAGATAGTTAATGATGAATGAATAAAACCTTAAGCATCTTGGAGGTAAGCTGTACATGCATGTACCTACCTAAGACATTAACACTTGTACAAAAAAAAAACAAAACAGTAACAATATTTAAACAACAACAATATATTATTATGTAAAACATTAGGAGCTAAGGCCTACTGGCGTTTTTTTTACGCACTGATGACGCGCTTCTGTGTGATTCAAACGCAACTAGTAAAGCCATTTCAAGCCGCGGATGGAACGCGCGTAAAAAAAGCGCCGTGTGTAGTCCTTATGAGTGTCTCAAACAAAAGATAACGAATGTTTTTTTAAAGAGCATACATATATACCCATCAACATGTTTATGTTGATTATGTTGATGTGTCTATATTTCTGCTAACATCTTAAAGCTATGCAGATGATGAAAACAAAATGGCGGACCTGCTAGCAAAGCTTCTTGCCAAGCTGGTGTAGCCTAGTGCAGTAAGTCTCTGGAAATTGCTTGTGTAAATTTTCTTAGAAAAACCAAATCGTAACCTACCTTGAACCTTTAATTTTTCGTGTTAATAAATGAATTCTTATTCTCAATCTCTGTAATTTTGTCTGTAAACTATGGAAATGATGAGAGTTGTGGTTGTGTTTCACCTTGACAAAGCCATAGTTTCCAGTAGTCGATTTACATAAATACTGAGTTCTCCAGGTCTGTAATAATCTCCCCGTGAAAAACTAGGTGAAGTGAACTATTAATACCTAGTTAGTTTGGGATGACAGCACACTTTACCTTCACGTACATTGTTAGTGTTATTTGTACAGAGTAACACCTTAATTTCTTTCTAATTTGCGAGAGCAACATAGTCTGACGACACGGTTGGCGCAGTGGCTGAGCGATCGACTGCTGCGCCTCGTGTCGTGGGTTCGATTCCTGCACGGAACAAATATTTGTATGGCCTACAGGTAATTGTTCCGGGTCTGGCTGTTCGTGTATGTGACTTTAACAGGAGAAATTCCTAGTGTGGGGCAACGTTTTTTATAAAAAAAAAAAAAAAAAGTCTAAATTCTGTTCAGCCTTAGAGTTGGATCAGTTAGATTGGAAGTGCCTGCGCCAAAAAGTGTATTGACGTGTAAAATAGTCCAGGACGATACAAAATATAGGAAAAAACTATTTCAAAAACATACGTGTGGAGTTGCTTGATTCTTCATGCGAAACTACTTTAAGTAGTATGGAATCATTTTCATATTTTATAATACTTGTAAATCTGATAAAGAGAAGTGCTTTTTAAAGGTCTAATAATTTATTTAAAATCAAATCAAACCACTTTTATTTGTTAACACAGGTACAGAAATACAGATCTTATATTTGATGAAGAGAGCGCTATGTTATGCCAGGAGGCGTACAAATATGGTGAGCATCCAGCTCAAGATAAAAAAATAAAGTTAAAAAAAATATGTATATATTTGAGAGTCCTGCATAAGAATAGTATTGAAGTTAATTATTTACATTATAAAACATTATCTAGCACTTGAACTTTTTATAAATTACTAGCTATAAATGTCAATATCAATGTCAATATATGTTTCAATATGACGATTGAAATAAATTATACTGACTTTGAAATATCGTATCAGTGTCGCTACAATGACATCCTCACCATTGTCACCACTCAATGGCTCACTAACAAATTTAAGCCCGAAAGCCATTCCTGGAACCTTGCCATTTGTTATTCAGTCAAGTGTAAGAATTCCATTATGTCTAAGATCAAATACTTCTCTACCTTAAAGCTGCTATCTACAGGCACAAAATAGAAGAGCAGGAACAGAAGGTCAGGTTTGTGCAACGAGGGTGCCACGCACATGCATGGATGCATTTGTATGGTGATCTCGGTCCATCAGCTCTTGTACACCTAATCAGTCTTCGACCAGACTATGCTCTTACCTTAAGTGCCCAGCCACACTATTCTCAAACACTGCAACTCCTGAATGCCAGAATTAACAGTGGCGACCACCGGAAAAGCGACGAGACAATGAAGCCCGACGAGTCTCGGAGAAACGATTCAACTGTCTTGGACCCCGTAAAGAAATTAATCAGAAAAGAACTGCGGGGGATTAGAAAAATAATCCCCAACCCTCTATAATTTCCTTTGGTAACATTTTGACCTTAAGCGTAGATAAAACGGAATTAATAGAAAAAAAATGTTGAAAAGGAGTTCCACGTTACTTCAATATTATATTTTACTAACAAGGTGAGTCCGTACATCTAGTTATCAGATGACATCGGAAGGTGTTGGTTGAAGTATGTACCCTGTGTAGCGACATCTTTGTCGCCACATACGAACTAAATCTGACGTATCCTACATCGCAATATTTGAGTTGTCCGCGCGATTGAAATATACACAAGAATCCGACAACAACCGTCGGGCAGTATCCCAACAGGCAGAACACCCGTCTGGACGGAGAATCCTCCTTTTTTAATGGTAGACGAGGAACTTTACACCCCGTTCCTCATACCCCCAAACCTGTATTCCCTGAAGGGTTGGACAAGCACTAATAGTAAAACCACCACATTCCGGTATTTATATTTTAAGTCAACCGAGCACATATCCAGACTTTGGGCTGCTAACGAGGAAATTCCTATTGGAAAAACTAAACAACACTTAACCTGACCTGATCGAACCCAGGTCTTCAAGATCCGCAGTCGCGCTCGAGACTTCTAGACTCACAAGGGATTTTACTATCATGTGGCGTATCTCAGTCGAATGCCAGTCACGAGTGCACTTGCAATCGCTGTACGTGAAGAGTGTCTACGCGGCCGTGTCATAAAAAAAAGATGTAACTACAGGTAAGTGAGTTAGCGGTAACAGGGCTCTATCGCATTTACCTAAGACTCATTTTTGATAATCATAGAGATTAACCTTGCGTCATTCTTTCATGATACGGCCGTATGTATGCGTGCGTTTTCATTCGTTGAATAGGACTGATCTTCTGTCCTTGTCTATTCTATGCTACGTGCTTGAAATTATGAACTTATATTACTAAAAGGGTATATTCATCTTATCTTAGGGTCTTTATGTCCAATGTGGCAGATTGAAACGTACCATTTGCTTTATGTTTTGGATTTCATGTTCTATAAAAATATCTATTTTATAAAAATACGTATTTTTATTTTATTACTTTAGAATTTTTGGATTAGGGTTAGTATTCACTGATGTGGGACCTTTTGGATCTTTAGGGTTCCGTACCCAAAGGGTACCAACAGGACCCTATTATTAAGTCTCCGGTGTCCATCCGTACGTCTGTCTGCCAAATGTATCTCATGAACCGTAATAGGTACACAGTTGAATTTACACAGAGTTTCTTTTCTATAGCCATACAAGAAACGTGATTGTTTCGTTTTATCCTCGACATGATACGGAACCGTTCGTGCGCGAGTCGGACTCGCACTTGCCCGGTTTTTTACTATCACCGAGTCTTTTGTGAAACCTAATACTTTTATGATTGTCATAAAATGCTTTGCTTGATTTTTGTGCTCAGGAATGTAAAGAATGTTAATGCATTCAGTTTTATACTAGACTCTTTATTTACTTCAGTGTCATAGTAGCTCCCGTGGCAAAATCAGTAGGCATAGGCAGGTTTGCCTAAAAAGTGTTAACCTTTGTTACTTCATTGAAACCAGGATTTTTTTTCCACCAGGATTCCTCCTGTATCGTGGGTTCGTTTACGAACATTCAAACTCACATACACAAACAGCCAGACCCGGAACAGCTATCTGTAGGCCAAACAAATATATGTTCCGTGCGGGAAGCGAACCCGCGACACGCGGTGCAGCAGCCGACAGCAAAACCTCTGCGCCAACCGCGTCGTCAATTACCTCTTAACCTCAGGTCATTTAGTGAGGCTTAACACTCATACACAGTACTTTGATTTTACAGCACACAGTGATGTAGAATATATTTTACCCCCGACGCAAAAACGACGGGGTGCTATAAGTTTGACGAGTCGGTGTGTGTGTGTGTCTGTCTGTGACATCATAGCTCCCGAACGGATGAACCGATTTTGATTTTGTTTCCATTTGTTGGAAAGGTGAATTAATCAGAAGTGTTCTTAGCTATATTTGATGAAATTCCGTTCAAAAGTTATCCGTATTTTAATCTTTGAATCTGGGTTGTTTCACAAGATATAATTACGTGATTCGATAGATTGTCGATTGCGTGAAGCGTGCCTACTACTAGGTATGTAGTTTGCATGAAATAAAAAACAAATCATATAAATTATATAATTTTAATAATAAATCCGAAATCTCCTAACCGTCTTTAGCAAGAGTGTTAACACTAACTAAAAAAATAAAGATTATCGGACTCAGCTGAATAGGACCAGTATTTTACAGTGAGTAGGAGCGACTGCGTATCTGACATCCACAACTCAGAGCGTGGGTAAAATGATACCCCTTGGCTTACCAAGGGGTATCGTTTTACCCACTCCATCCGAGACTCTGACAATCAGTCTTAACTGATTGTCAGAGTATCGTTTTTCTGACTATCGTATCGACTGTCAAAGATCTACAAATGATAGAAATATAGTACCTATGTTGTACCCATACAACATAGGTAGGTACTATACGTCTGTACATGTCCAACAATAAATTTCCCCAACACCACGGTAATCGTTCGCGTGACAATTAACAAAGATTAAATAATTATATCGTATTGAATATCCATTTATTCAAAATTATTACGCTCTGTAATTGTTTTGATGATGCCGTAAGATATGGGAAATTTAATGTTACAGCCGTTTTATTGCACGGCATTTAATTTTGAACTTTATAACTTGTAATTAACGTTGAGTATTGGTTGTTGGTTTGTTAAAAGCATTTTTGTGGAGTCATTCCGTCGAAGGACTGTAATTGCGACGGTTGTGAGGTCATGGTTTCTGCTACATTAGTTCGTGGTTGCTATAATTTCGTTTTCTGTAAAGCAACATTCCATTAGAATAGGGTAGTGTCCTTAAAAAATCTGTTTGGTCCGAAAGTCGGATTACTCAAAAATACTGGACACGTATTTTGTTCTTTTGTCACGTAAACCAAAAATGACGACGATATAATGTCACGCTGTGCTACACTTTATATGTAAAAGTGACGTCACAAACCCCTTCTTTTTACTTTGATGTGCTATATCTTTGTCACCTTTTATTGATTTGAGTAAGCAAAACGTGTATACGTGTCCAATATGTTTTGGTAATTTAACTGACGCGTGACGGAACAAATAGACTTATTATATTTTTACCTAGGACACATCCCTATTGTTTTGTTAGCGGTCTTTACATTTTGTTTTTAATTCTCTATACCTACTGCTGTAATAAATCTGGAGTGTTTGTAACCACCAGTCAGATTAGAAAAGTATTTATGCAAGTAAAAAAAAATGCTGCCATTTTTTCTCAATTGAACATGAACCTTATTCCTTTATGATTAATTTGAAAAACTATTAAAACCGTATGAGGCTGGCAACCAGATTGGGGTAGATTGATGTGCTTGAATGTACACACTGAACAGCTGATTTCATTTTTCTTATTTCAGAGTTACCTATATTATTTTCTTCCATAAGTATTCAATAAGAACGCTAACGGAAAAAACAAATCATTCAAATAAACATAGACAACAACACAATTTTGCTGTCAGAAAACATTTCCTATAATTTCTAAACAAATTGCACTATTCAAATCAGTCTTATAAAGGAGATAAAAATTCTATGCACATTGTTTTAAAAGTTAAAATCGCTTAATCATGCAGGCGTTACGTCACCCTATTTGTCAAACCAAACATGGAGATTCCATTTTCATTTTCACACGTTTCCATTTTTAAATTGTGATTGATAAAAATATTTCGTTCAAAAAATTGTGCAAGTTTATACCTGCAACGGTTGACGCAATTTTTTTTTTAATCTACACATTGTTAGTAGATTTATTATTGTTCGTGATTTAAAAATTGTATAAATGAAGTTTTACTATATTTTTTTTAGTTACACCGTGTGTGAACCTTTACATATTAGGTCTTTACCTATGAAATTGCCGTTCTGCAGTACTGGCCATTTCAAATCAAAATATTTTTTGTTTGGCTAAGAATTCTAATTTCAAATTAATTTTATTTAAAAAACATGGATTTTTTTTTCCAAAAGTAGTCATTTGTTTATTGATTAGTGTTACATTTTCATCGCATTTAAATCTTTTTCGTCATCATGGATACGTTAGAAATTCGAGTAATTATGGAATATGAGTACCGTCGTGGCAGCAACGCGGCACAAGCGGCACGCAACATCAACGACGTTTACGGAGCTAACACTACAAACCAACGCACTACCTGTTATTGGTTTGCTCGCTTCCGTTCTGGAAATTTCGACCTGAAAAATGAACCTCGCGGTCGTCCGAAGACTTTGGTCGACAATGACGAATTAAAGGCGATTGTGGAAGCTGATGATACACAATCTACGGCTGAATTAGCAGCAGCTTTCGACGTTAGCGTCAAAACAATATTGGTCCATTTGCGTCAAATTGGCAAGGTAAAAAAGCTTGACAAATGGGTGCCCCACGAACTCAATGATCGCCAGCGCGGAGTACGCGTCGAGACGTGCCTTGCACTGCTCAACAGACACACAAATGAAGGAATTTTGAACCGCATTGTTACCTGCGATGAAAAATGGATTCTGTTTGATAACCGCAAGCGCTCAGCAAGTTGGTTGGATCCTGGTTCAGCACCTAAACAATGCCCTAAACGAAAACTTACCCCAAGAAAAGTGATGGTCACTGTTTGGTGGTCTAGCGCCGGTGTGATTCAACACAGCTTCTTACCAAACGGGGTGAGCATTACTGCAGATGTGTACTGTGAAGAATTGAACACAATGATGGAGAAGCTGGCACATCTCCAACCAGCATTGGTCAATCGCTCGTCTCCGCTGCTCCTGCACGACAACGCGCGACCTCATACTGCACAGCAGACGGTCTCCAAGTTGCAAGAACTGGGGTTGGAAGCTCTCCGTCATCCGCCCTACTCACCAGACCTTGCGCCTACAGACTACTACTTTTTCCAGAATTTGGATAACTTCTTGGCGGGAAAAAAATTCAATACCCGAGAGGCAGTACAAAATGCCTTTGAAGAATTTGTTGCCTCCCGTCCAGCTGATTTCTTTAAGAAGGGCATCAATAAACTGCCACTGCGTTGGCAAAGATGCATTGATTGCATGGGTGATTACTTCGATTAATACAAATAAAAAATACATGAAAAAAATTCATTTAAATTTTTTCATACAAAACGGCAATTTCATAGGTAAAGACCTATTATCATAACATCACACCTATATTCCCCAACGGGTTCGACAGAGTTTGTTACACAGGCGTTATGTTGTTTATCCTCGTTAGGCCAAATTAAATCCGTCCAATGTAGCTTCGAACTAACTGGTTTAGCCATGGACTTCATTCTAGGCTATACTAATTCGTCTAAATCGTGCTAGGACAAGCCAGTTTAGTCTAGCTCTGTTAAAGGGTGATCAAGTATTTAAGTGCTATTAGTAGAGCAGTTTGTGTTGTTGAAGGGGCTTGTGGCTTAATAACTATAGCCACACTGTGTTCCTATGGTATATATCGTATGGCTCGCTCCCAGTAACAGGACACACAAGGGAGCGAGCCTATTGCAATCAACTGGGCAGAAATTCAGAACTGCTACTGAGAAATTAGCTTAAAATACAACCTGGTCATACTTACAATTCATCATCATCATCATCCTCCTGCACTTGTCCCAATTTATTTGGGGACGGCGCAGCATGTTTTCTTCTTCCATACATCTTAATTTGTCGTCATCTCAATAGTCACCTCTTTTCTAGCCATAATATATTTCAAACATTCAATACATCTTTTCTTTGGTCTCATGTAACCCTGCACATTCATACTCAAAACTTTCCTCAGAAAATGGTCCTCATTCCTTCGCATCAAATGCCCATACCATGACAACCGATTTCCACACAACTTCTCGGTCACAGGCATCACTTTTAAACGGCAAACGTAGTGTAGGACGCCCTCTGACCAGGTGGGATGACGATCTGCCAAAGACTGCAGGCAGATGCTGGATACAGCAAGTTGAAGACAGGGCGCTGTGGCGCTCATTAGGAGAGGGCTATGTCCAGCAGTGGACTAGTATAGGCTGATGATGATGATGATGATAATTACAATTATTTGTCCTAAACCACATACACCATTCCAGCTCATCGACAAGTTTCTCGCAAACGAATATACGACGATAACAAAATAAAAATAATTACAAAACCGATGAGGCCAAAATCGAGGCCGCGGCCCTAGCCACATAGAAATCCACGAAAACGTCTGATTCCCCAAATTGCCGTGACATTAACTTAACGTATTATACTTTTAGTGGAATCGAATGTACCATTAATTTTGTCTGTGGGTCTGGGACCGGCGTTATTACAGACATCAATGACTCTGGTTTTACTGTCTATGGTAGATATCGTAGTTTGAGGATTCAGGGGTTTTGATAAAGCTCTTTTTATTAATAATGTTAGTTGATAAGAATAGAATATTAACTCTTTACTCATCATCAGCTGCCTAGTATTTTTTCAAATATACTTGTCCACCAGTCTAACCGAATGCAGCTGAATAACAGTATTTTATATGGAATTCTGACATCCACATAGCCCAGTTACTGGGCAATACAAAACCCCTTAGTACAGGGATTACGAATGTGATGGTATGGGGTATAAGAGACAGCGGGAATAACATCCCGAATCGTAATGAACATCATCTGCCTAGCCTTTTCCCAACTATGTTGGGTTCGGCTTCCAGTCTAACCGAATGCAGCTGAATACCTATCTGACCTCCACAACCCAGTAACTGGACAACACGATACCCTTTCGTAAGACTGGTTATCAGACCTTTGGGTTTCTGATTACCCGTAATGACTGTTAAAGATCTATAAATGACAGCCGGGACAACGGCTTAACGTGCTTTCCGAGGCACGGAGGAGTCTTGATATTTAGTAATCGGAATACTCTATACTGGGAACCATAAAAAGTTACAAATAACAAGTTTTAACGGTTACATAGAGTTTTAACGGGCGGCTTTGTCGCTAAAAGTGATGGCTTACCAAAACCTTTGGATGTACTAGATAGAGAAGGATATCAGATATACATGGGTAGTCGATGAACTACCTAACTTATTTGGAGTCACCGCAGCATGTCTTCTTCACCCATACATCTCCATTTGCCATCATCTTTATAGGCACCTCCTTTCTATTTATATCATCTTTCACACAATCCTTTCTTTATTTTTTTGATGTTATCTTTCCACAGTTATCCTAACTAATTAACACACACTAACCTAACTAATTATAACAATTATCCTAAATATGAATATGTATGTATATTTATAATATTTATATTTGAATGAAATTTGGCGCACGGATAGATATGCCTTTACCTGCAGTCTGTAGATCCGTGCTCTTAACCCTAGCACGAATTTCTTGCGATTGGTAAACTTCTTGAAAGTAAATCGCACTTTACTTAGGGGCAATTCTAGTATTTTGAAGAACGTTCAAATTCTAATAACAGCCTATCTGAAAAAAAAATATTAACCTAAATCTTTGACAAGTTTTTGATATTGATTGAAATTGTAACTTGATTTTGCACATTTATATTTATAGGAATTGGCTGTTTTAGGATATAATAATAAGTAGTAAAAATAATAAAGCTTTATTTATTTCCTTGCAAATCAAAAAAAAAAACTTGAAAGTAGAAAAGTAAAATTAAAAATATACAGATTATAAATGAGTGTTATGTAGTCTGTACGGACCCCCTTCGGGTAAAATTCTCTTCCAAGGAATGCCAGTATTGTTTATTACTGGCTGTTTTGAACCAGCTTTGACCAGCCACCTCCACTATCTCATCTGCCCATCTAGCATAAGGCCTTCTTCTGCTTCTAGTGCCTCGTGGTCCAGTCCATTTTACTACTCTTCCGGTCCATCTGCCGTCTTTAAGCCTGGCTGTTTTAGGACTTGCAGTGGCACAAATACAAAATTCATTTATTCAAATTAGGCTGAGAATCAGCACTTTTTGAATGTTAATACATACATCAATACATATACAGATATCTTTTTACATTTTCTGGCAAAAACCCGTGCGAAAATCCGATTCTTTAATATGTTTTCTTAGTATCGCCATATTTTTTGTGTACCAGAGATTCATAATAAATAATTCAAAAAGCCACACAACGTTAAACCGATCAAATGTTTACAAAATTATTGACGAATCTCTCCGGTTCCGTGAAAAAAATGGGGGCAAGTATGTAGGTTTACTTTTAAGAAGGAATTCCGCATGAATTCTCCCTTTCTTGTCGTGTGCTTACCCAAGTAAGAATGGGTTATTGTTTTTCCTTTTACATTATAATAAAAAAACGATCAGTGTTAGTGTAAGTAAAGAGCAATCCCTTTAAAGATCCGATTCTTTGATTTTCCCCTTTGTAGGAGAGAAAAAAATAAAAAGGCTCGCAGTTACTTCGTCTCGCTGGACCGAAGAGCTTCCGGAATATTTACGTCGAGGGTGAAGTATTTTTTGTTTACACATTTGTGTAAAACGATCAAACAGCAATTAAGGTTAATGTAAAAATAATAAGTATTCCAGTGGAAGCAATTCTAGGAATATTAACTTTTGGTTTAAATAATATCAATTGGCTAAAATATTTTTTAGAAAGGAAAGTTAAGTTGAGATTAATCTGCCTAAAAGTGTTGAGATCTTAAATTATAAATGTGGAAATGACTCTCTCTGTCTGTCTGTTACACTGTCGTGGCTAAACTGCTGAACCGACTTTTATGAAATTTGGTGCAGAAGGTGGCAATATAAGAAAGGAGTAGGCTAATAAATCTGAAACTTCATCTGCCTCGTCAAATTAAAAAGTAAAATTTTAAGACATAAAAAATAACCGTCTATCTATGTTAAGTTATTCTGAAGTATAAGCTATATTACTGTTAAGCTCCATCAAAATCCGTTCAGTAGTTTTTGCGTGAAAGAGTTAAAACATTCTTAAGTACTACGTCCCCATAAACTTTCACATTTAAAATATTACTAGCATTCGTCCACGTTTAGATCGGTCATTATCTCACGGGATAAAAATCCGGTTATGTTCTACCCGTGTGCTAAATTGTATCGAAATCTATTCATACGTTAATGTGAGATAGGGAAACAAATACACACACCCACATACCGACAAAGATCACATCTATAAATTAAGTATGACAGTAGGATATTATTACAAAGTTCTTGTGGTGTTCAAAAGATTTTCCAGTCAACATGTAAACAACTAGGATGATTGCGCAGGGTACGCCGGACGAATCCATACTTCCATACTTGTAATATAAATTCGAAAGAAACTCTGTTTGTTTGTTACCTTTTCACGACTAAACGGCTAAGCGGATCATAATGAAATTTGGCAGGGAGATAGTTTGAGACCCCAGAAAGGACATAGGGTAGTTTTTAATCCGCGACATCGTCTGCATCGGCGATGACCGACATTCACACGGACAAAGTCGCGGGCAAAAGCTAGTATTTGTCTGAAACATACGAGGGCCGTTAATACTTTTCTTTCTAGACTCTTAACGTTCTAGTACCTTATCCCTTTCAAGACTCTGACGTCATCCACGGACTGAGAAATGGCCGCCATATTAATGCCACCATATCCCTACTTCCATTAATCTATTAATACAGTCCAACATATCCCTGAAATGTCCTAAAATAGCCGTCAAAGCTCATGTTCTCAACATTTCTAACTTTTGGTTTTATGTATGGATACGTGGGTTACTCTCGACATTAGCAAGTTTCCTATTGGACAGGGAAAACGAATGATATTTATATTTACCCAAGTATACTGGTGACAGCGTCAGATACACATAAATATGTTAACGACGAATCCTGTTTGATGGTGGGGATTTTTAAATCTACGTGGAGTCTTACGTTCCTAACGAACCACGGGGCCCCCGTGGCTCGACGGAGAAAACGGTTCTGTAAAACCTGCATCCTATGGATATAGGAAGGCCTTGCATGTGCGAATATGGCACACGCGTAGGTCATAATAGGCCTGATGCACGTGGTGTAGAGTCGCATCTTGCACCGAAGTGACAATTTGCTCCGTGCATTTATCATGGGGTGTAACCTCCCTAGAGCGAATGCGGCGCGCGAGCGCACCGTCATTATGTGCGTCCGGAAGGTAAGGTGTCGGTCAAGGATGACCCCCAGGTACTTAGCTTGCTCCCCCCAGGGGATCGGCTTGTCATACATGGTGATCGGGGGAGGAGGGGATGGGTTTTTACCCTTCCTGGTTAGTTTCGTCGTTGGCAGAGGATTGGAGGGCCTTAGCAATAGCTGGACACTTTAAGCCAGAGTAGTAGATGGCCGTGTCGTCAGCGAATAGTGCAATGTTTGCCTTAACTACTGAGGGGAGGTCGCTGGTGTACAGCGTGAATAGTAATGGGGAGAGAACTGAGCCTTGCGGGACTCCTGCGCGGATGGGACGAGGCGTAGAGTACGCCCCTTCTATGCGATACCTGAAGGTTCGGTTCGACAAATAGTCCCGTAGTATGAGTACGAGACGTTCTGGCACACCGAGCTGGTACAGCTTGTATACCAGCCCGTTGTGCCAGACCTTGTCAAACGCTTTCGCGATGTCGAAGTAGAGGACTCCTGTCATCAAGCCGCGTTGGAAGCGGCCGTTGATGTGCTCGACGATTCGGTGCACCTGTTGTGGACACGAATGCTGGGTTCGAAAACCAAACTGTTCCATCGGAATTAAGCTCTTTGTTTCGACGTAGTCCTTGAGCCGCTTAAGAATAAGCTTTTCGTAGACTTTGCCGAGAACGTTGAGAAGACTGATTGGGCGATAGCTGACTGGGGAGGTCTTAGGCTTGCCCGCATAATAATAACGAGACCCAGCCTTTGTTTTTGTTAAGTATTCAACGACGCCCTAAGCCGAGGTTCGAGCCCCACAGGGGGCGCCCTTAGCGAGCTGTCGTTTAAATGTAACTTGTAGTTAGCCCTGGCTGGGGGCCTTCTTGTAAGGTCACCACAGGATCGACCGGTTAAGCAGTAAACAGCCTTATAGTGCTGAACTGCGAGTGGCCCTACCTAAAAAAAAAAAAAAAACGATGGATACATTTATTTGCAAAATCGTTTTTCGCAAAACATACTTACGTTTTCGGTGCAATATATTTTTTTCATAATTGTCTGTAACGCTCTGAAAAAAGAAATACTGCGCTTAAATTTATCGCTTTTCAGTCAATTCTGCAAAAACTAAGTACCTACTCGTATGTTACGTGTTCCAAAAAATCTTTACAAATATTTATGTGATTCTATTCTATTCTGATATTTTAACTCGCAAACATTAAGTGGTACTTTCAACAGTATCTAAGTATATACTTTCAACAGTATCTGAGAAAGTGATTCGATAATAAAGTTTATATTTATTTAAGTAGAAATATGGATTGGAATAAAAATGGCGCGTGCCCGATGGGAAATCCCAGCGGCAAAAATGAAGTACCTACTTCCATACAAACTTCCATCCCTTATTTAATCTCTCTCAGAGAATATTCTTTTAAATTCTTTCCATAGGTTATAAAAGGACACCGGATTTTATTATTTACAGTTATGGGTGCAACAGGAACCCAGCTTTACAATTTCGTACTGACTTACTAAATAATAATAATAATAAGTTATTTATTACCTTAAGTTTGTACATAAACACTTACTTTAGACATTTAAAGTATTTCACCACACGTCGGTGTTTTCAATGAACTCTGGCACCCAATTTAAGATTTAACTTGTGTTTAGGGTGCCAGCGTACTAATTTAGTAACTCTAATGTCATGATATCCCAGTGGTTTAGGCCTCGCCTCTTGTGCACAAGGTTGTGGGTTCAAACCTGGGCAAGTACCAATGTGAGTTTTTCAATTCATATGTACTTTCTAAGTTTATCTTCGACATCACTGACATCGGTGAAGGAAAACATCGTGAGGAAACCTGGACTTATATAATTAATATAAGTCTGAAATCGCCAACCTGTCTTGAGCAAGCGTGGTGATTAATGCTCGTGCATTCTCTGTATGAGAAGAGGCCTTTGCCCTGCAGTGGGACAGTAATAGGCTGGTACTGGTTAGTGCCTCTGCTATCCAAATACATAATTATATCGTGATGGCCCAGCATGATTGGGGCCGCACCTTTCAAGTGATTTTTGTAATTGAAATGTGCTTTCTAAGATAATCTTAGACATCACTGACATCGGTTACGAAAAAACATCGAGAGGAAACCTGGTCTTATATTTCATAAAAGTCTGCAATCGCCAGCCAATGCCTTCTCTGTAAGCGAAGAGGCCTTTGCCCATCAGTGGGACGGCAACAGTAACAGGCTGGTATTATTATTATATTACCTGTATAATGCCATTTAATGATATTGTTTACTTAAGAAGGAAGTTTTTCTCGTTTTTCCTCTATTATTTTCTCATGATTAAATTCATCGTTTCCAGAAAGCGTGGAAATTTCCTGGATTAATTCGCTAACGTTTCCTTTTACCACCTTTTCCTTAGAAATATAAGGTAAGGGTAAAGTAAATAATCCCTGCTCTGCAATAAAGACCAATATGTAGTTTAAAACGTTGATTAAAGTTATAAGTTGTTATCCAAAATACAGGCCTAGGCCTTGTTTTGGAGTTAGTATCAGTACTGATAGAGATACATTACACATGTACTACCTATCTAACATAACATCACGCCTGAATTCACCGAAGGGCTGGGCGAGGATGTATATCCTATAGGATACAACATAACTGGCGAAAAGTGGGTGTGTTATGTTGAACTCCCATGTAATAGGGGGCGAGCCTATTGCCATCAGCCGGGCACGAGCCTGGGCTTCGGGCTGCTAATGAGAAAAATCGTTTTGGAAAAATTCAATAACACTTAGCCCAACCTGGGAATTGGACCCAAGACCTCACGCTCAGCAGTCGTCTCTAGACCACTAGAACAACGAGATAGTCAATAAACTACCATATGTACAATAGAGAGCCATGTAAAAATATTCTATAGATACCTACTTGTATCGTTAGTGTCTAATAAACCTATTGTTTTAATCAGAAAGAGCTCGTCGCTAAATAACAACACCAGCTTGGGTCAATTGAAGGTTAAGCTACGTTTCCTGAGGTTGTTCCATGCCTAGGAAAGCTCGTTCAGCCGTTAGACCTTGACCTCAATTGCCATTAGTAGATCTTTTACAGTCCTTACAAGATACCCGAAAGACTGACAACCAGTATTACCAAGCAGTATCGCATTACCTGAACACGAGGTCCTGGGTTTTATTCCCGGGTTGGGCATAGTGATATCGGGTTTTTCCATTTGGAATTTCTCAGAAGCAGCCCGGAGTATGGACTTGTGCCTGGTTGACGGCAATAGGCTCGCCCTGGTGACATGAGGGTGTACGACTACCATAGGTGATTTAATGTTATGTTGCATTATTAGAATTTGCACGCGGAGCGGCAAACTTTCTTGACTCGTACTGTACCTACATACTTGACAAGAACCGACCAATCTGTACACAAAATATGCTTACTCTATGAGCAAAGATTAAACAATAAACAGAACCGGCCCTAGCATCTTCAACCGAAAACAGAGCGGCTTCCTAACAAAGCCGGCCGGTAATTTCATTGTCTGCGTTTTTATCGTAAATAAGAGAAGAGCACATATTTACTCCTGGATATCTATTTATTAAGTTCAATCAGTGGACATCGCTTGGGGATAACGAATGTGATGGGTTGGGGTATAGGAGAGAGCGGGAATAATATCCCGAATCTTAATGAACAACATCTGTCTTTTCCTAACTATGTTGGGGTCGGCTTCCAGTCTAAGCGAATGCAACTGAATAAATAAATAATAAATCATGCTGGACAATCCACACAGCATCATCTAGCCCAAAGCTAAACAGGGCTTGTGTTATGGGTACTCGATGACTGATAATCTTAATACAATACATTACGTAGATAGATATTTTTATTATACATAGTAAATACCCAGAACACCCGGAACAAATATTTGTAGGTCGTACAAACATTTGTACCAAGGCGGGAATCGATCTCGCAATCTCCTGCGCCGCAGGCGGACCCGCCGCGCCACATCGGTCGTCAAAATACCAGTATTTTACATGGAGCGACTGCCTATCTGACCTCCACAACCCAGTTACTAGGCAAGACTGGTTGTCAGACTTTCGGGCTTCTATCTACCCGTAACTTCTGCCAAAGATCTACAAATTGGCGACACGGTTGGCGCAGTGGTTGAGCCATCGGCTGCTGCGCCGCGTGTTGTGGGTTCGATCCCCGCACGGAACAAATATTTGTATGACCTACAGGTAGTTGTTCCGGGTCTGGCTGTTTGTGTATGTGAGTTTAAATGTTTGTAAACGCACCCACGATACAGGAGAAATTCCTAGTGTGGGGCAACGTTTTTTAAAAAAAAAAAAAAAAAAAAAAAAAAATGTCAGCCGGGACCAACGGATAAACGTACTTTCCGAGGGACACAGGAGCCTCAATGTGTACTAACGGTCAGCCATCCACAGAACCCTCTATGGACATTAAGAAATCATGATTTACCGATTTTTAACAGCGATAGGGATATCGAAGCTCAACCAACGCGCTTGCTGTTGATTTTAATTCCTATCGATCGTCTTTTGGTTGATTTAGACGTTTTGGTGCTCTTGAGTTCGAGTTTGTTTTGACAGCTATGTACCTATTTCGCCAAATTATTTGATCACGTGACTGCAAAATTAACATTGGAATCGTAGTGGCTTAAGATCGGAATTAAAATAATTAGTTTAAAGAGTAAAGCCAACGAAAATGTTCAACGTTCTTTTCAAGAAATCATGATACGGTCATGATTTCTTGAAAAGAACGTTGAACATTTTCGTCAGTTTTTACAGTGTATAACGTTATTTTAATTTAAACTGTAAAAAAACTGTGATTTCTAACTAATCTATCCCAATGAGATTTTTTGTGAAAGAAATTAATTGCCACCTGGTCTGCAGGACATTAACGCAGACCATATAAAAAGTAGTCAAAAACCGCTAGACAGGTGAAAACACATTTATATTTTCTATATCGCCTGCACGGTACTAACGTCGTACTTCACTTGAGAAAGACAAAAGATTGATTGAGTATGGAATTCAGTTATGGAACGCTTCTGACAGCGAGCCTGACTAAATGTCCTCTAAGTGTTTTTCCGAGGTTACCTCTTAGGGCCAAAGGACATCAGACGGAATTTAATTTCTTCTCTCGCATAACCAATAATTTGCTTTAGCAGTTACGTATCTTCTGTGAAGTGTGTACAGTGTAAGATGGTTGTATGGATTTTTCGCGATGGAAGATCAGCGACGTAAATTTCGTCAGATGTGTCTCGGCCCTTAGGTTTTAGTAAAGCTTATTGATTTTATCATTTTAGCATTCTTGCATCGACAACACTCCAAAAAAGTCTATGCTGAAGATAGTAATAAATTTGTAATATGAGTTTAAAACTAAAGTATCTGGATGACCGAGCTACGGTCAGATAAAACGAAGTTTTCCAACCTAGCTAGATCGATGTATCGCCCCCGAAACCCCCTGCATACTAAACTTCAAGAAAATCGTTGCAGCCGTTTCCGAGATTCAGAATATATATATATGTACAAACATATATATTTACAAGAATTGCTCGTTTAATAGATGTTTAAGAAATGTATAAAAAAATACCTGAAATTAATGTTTTGGCAGCAAGAACGTTAATCACAATTCATTAAGGTTAGTTACTAGAAGTGTTCTATCTCTGTTAACAGTTGTAAAGGAAAACTGACCTTAACACATAAGCACATTAAACTTATAATCATATGAGTAACCTTGTTCGAGAAGATTTTGCTGTACTTTTAACAAAAACCTACGTGTATTTACATGATGAATTAAATGCCAAACTGCCTTAATCTTATAATTTCGTGTGGAAGTCTTGAGTTAGAAATTTAGAACTTCACTAAGCTATTTTGGCTTAGTATTCATTAAACTTATCAAACATTCTATCCACATTTTGAATATTAATTAATCTTTTCAAGTTCTTGTGATGAAATACCGCTAAACGTATATCTGGTAATTAAGGGTACTAAGAAAAGGGAGGCAGAGGGAGGGTTTTATCATACGTCCCTTTTATAGTGTAACGTTGTGGGTTCAAATCCGAGAAAATTCCATAGTGACTTTTTCCATTCATATCTACATACTTTTTTCTATGTTTATCGAAGACTTCACCATAGGGTGGTAAAAGATCTTGAAGAAACCTACTATATATAATAAGTAACCTACTACATAATATTATTGGTGGTCTTAAATCGCCAACGACCCTTGAGCAAGCGTAGTGATCAATGTCCTTATAGACTAGTGTTAGTAATGCTTAATAAAAATTAATATATCAATGCGCTAACTCTTAAACCTTGTACCACACACGGACCCCCAATATTTCTTCATGAAATATTAAGGGTCCTATCTCGATCCCGCTGTAATCTTTAGCTCACAATCGTATAGGATATGAAGGAAGATGTGAACCTAAGCGGGCAAATTTTAAATACGTATGAATAGGGCAGAATTGGCCTTCGCTACACGGTCAGGCGAGCATGTAATGTATATTACGGGATCGTCTTGTCTTATCTCGATATAATTTCGGGAAAAAACGTGGTCATAAGTCTTCGGGGACAGATTGAGGAGAACTGTCTAATAAAGACTTAAATGAGTTAAGGGGTTTTTGCTGGATTTCACGTTAGTCAGTTGTTTATTTTTTGTTGGTCTCATGTCTCTGACTTCTTATGCCTCGAAAAATGTGTGGGAATTCTGAAGATTGCTGGTCGTAATTTTATTCCAGTTCATACTAAACGAATAAATAAAATTGAATTCTCTGTTTGTAATGTCCAAATACCAGCTTTTTATTAAGTGCATATGAAAGTTTATACGGTTGTCATAACGAAAAACCAATTGATAATATTCTTGTTTACGTGTCTGATTGTTTGAAGTAATCTCCGAAACGGCTGGACTGTTTTCCATGAACACGGTTGCAGATTATTGAATTTACTTTTAACACAACATTACGCAGGCAACGTTAGGCAGAGGTGCATCATTAGTACCGCCAAAAATGCTTAAGACCGTCGTAATAGGGGCGGGCCTAGTGTCATCAAGCACAAATCCAGGCTTCGGGCTGCTACTGAGAAATTCCAGATGGAAAAACATGGAAATCAAACTATCATTACCAGCAAAAATGCTTTCAACCACATACCTAACAAAGCAGTAAACTTTTGACATTCCGATAAAGAAAACACCGTAATCAAATCGAACAATTTCCTTGTTCCAAAATCAAAGTCCATTCAAACATTTGAAATTCGAACTTGCATGAGAATGAGAAGTAACAAAAGTGCCTATCATAGCAAAGCTCACAAATTGAATACCGATCCATTATATCAATGGAAGACAGAAGTAATCATATAAATCCTCCTTCGCTAAGCTTCGTGGCACTTCTAAAAAGTTAAATTGCACATTAAAACCGTCTAAAGTTTAATATTATGCCAAAAACCGTTATAACGCCCCTCTCATTTCCGATAAATTCCGGTGTTTCGGAAGACTTCATTAAAACCGTAAACGATTCAGTTAATTGTGCGGTATTGGCTTCAATGGTTTTAGGCAATAATGTGTTGGAATTGTGCCTGCTAATGCTTACGCAATGAGTGGAGTATTTTGTGAATTGGTATTAATGGGATATTCTGTGTTATTCAATTAAGTTTTTATTAGGATTTTGATGGTTCATTTATAATATTGACGTTAGATTTCAATCATTGCATATTTTGCTGATACTGCTTAACGTGCCATGTTGTGAGGAAAGTTTTGAGTATGAATGTGCAGGGTTACAAGAGTAGAGGGAGACCAAAGAAACGATGGGTGGATTGTGTGAAAGATGATATGGCTAGAAAGGAAGTGACATTTGAGATGACGGCATATAGAGATCTATGGAGGCAAAAGACATGCTGCAACGACTCCAGATAATTTGGGATAAGGGCAGGAGGTTGATGATACGCTTAACGTGTTCCGGCTATATATCTCGCATTTGTAGATCTTTGATAGCCGTTACCGATAGTCACACTCGAAAGTTTGACACAAACACAAGCAACAACAAAAGCAAACTATCAAACATTCCCAATTGAACATAAACCTTATTCATTTGTTATAAAGTTGAAAAAAATATCAAATAAATTTGACACATTGGGGTAGTTGGCGTCTGTATATAGCATTGATGTCAATCATTACTAGTTACAAGATCAACATAAATTGTGCTTTGCCAAAGGGTAGAATGTACCTGGAACTAAACATAATAGTAACAACTCACCTGTATTATTACATGCAACGCAAATAAATTATTATATTCTATTGGACAGCACACTGACACGATTCAACTCCCACATTCAATTTCATTTCACCTCTTCACTACACCTTAAATCAATAAAAAGAACTCGTCCAACAGTGTGGATAAATTCCATTAATTATTCTTAAACTTTCCAATTGTTTCGATATCCAATAGCTATACAAAGGCATCGGCACTTAATGAAATCGCTTCCATTGTTCTTCACTTCTGAATTCTGTTTTATCGTAGCGAATACGACTTGGCGTTTAAAATGGTTGTACATTGTAAGTCGGGTCTTGATTTTGAATGGTTTGGTACACTCACAACCAGTCTTACCAAGGGGTATCGTTTTGCCCAGTAACTGGGTTGTGGAGGTCTGATAGGCAGTCGCTCGTTATGAAATATTCAGCTGCATTCGGTTCGACTGGAAACCAACTGTAATATATTAGGGAAAAGGCCTAGGCTAGTTATGTTCGTCATAAAGATCAGGTGCGTAGTACTTGCAACAGGCGTGAGTGTATGAACAGATGTTGAACGTGAACGAAGCAAAAGGAGTATGTAAGGATCTTAGCAGATAGCGTTCTGTAGTTTAAAATAAATAAATAAAATAAATAAATATTGCTGGACAATCCACACAGCATCATCCAGCCCCAAGCTAAGCAGAGCTTGTGTTATGGGTACTAGATGACTGATATACTTAATACAGTACATTACATAGATAGATATTTTTATTATATATATAGAAAATACCCAGAACACCCGGAACAAATATTTGTAGATCGTACAAACATTTGTCCCAAGGCGGGAATCGAACCCGCAACCTCTTGCGTCGCAGGCGGACCTTCGCCCGCCGCGCCACATTGGTCGTCAAAACGTTTGTACTTACCCCATGGGAAAAAGGTGTGAGTTTGTGTATAGGTATATGTATGTATGGTACACAGAGCGTGGAGATGTCTTGGCGGCCGCTTCTAGAGATTTCAACCTTTTTTATACAAATCAAGCGTGTCAGTGATTGTCACCGATTACATTCAAAAAAAGAAAAAAAAAACTGACGGCCCAGAACAACTTTTTGCGAATAGTGTTAGTAGCTAGTTGGTACTAGCTGCGCCCACGACCAAGTCCGCGTAGAATTTAACAAAACACTGGTTTTGACTTTTTGCGCAGCACACAAACTACTGTATTATTTTACGAGTAGTTATCTATTTTACAGGTCTGAGATACTATATACGACCGATGTGGCGCGGCGGGCGAAGGTCCGCCTGCGACGCAAGACGTTGCGGGTTCGATTCCCGCCTTGGGACAAATGTTTGTACGATTTGCAAATATTTGTTCCGAGTGTTCTGGGTATTTCCTATGTATAATAAAAATATCTATCTATGTAATGTATAGTATTAAGTATATCAGTCATCTAGTACCCATAACACAAGCTCTGCTTAGCTTGGGGCTAGATGATGCTGTGTGGATTGTCCAGCAATATTTATTTATTTATTTTATTTATATAGACAGAGATAATCACTTTTTATGTCCAGAGCACATATGTGCACTATCCCTACATACGAGTACGATTCCCATTTGCATCTGATTCACACAAACTAGAAGGCTTGACAAAAAAATATCGATATTCCGATAAAACTTATGTTATATCGGAATATCGATATTTTTTTGTCAAGCCTCTATTCACTGGCCATCCATTCAGGCGTGATGTTATCATCACGCCTGAATGGATGGCCAGAGGTGCACCTAAAGTAACACCCACATTTCACCAGTTATGTTTAAGTCCCATGTAATAGGGTACGCGCCTATGGCCATCAATCGGGAACGAATTCACACTCCGGGCTACTAACGAAAAAATCAGCATCGAAAGTATATGAAAACCGGAGATCTCCACAAAAAAGCACAGAAGTCAATAAATTATGCGTATTCGCTACTGTGTACAGAAGCTGAGAACAACTGTTAAGGATTGTCCAAAAAATATTGCAATATAGAAAGGGAAAACAATACATATCGATACTTCTATCATTTCTGACATCTCTACACACCAGTAACGTAGACACGTAACGTTCGTAACGGGTAACACCGGCAGTGGCATGGATAACATCGTTCGTGCGGGTAACATCGTTCATACGGGTAACATCGGCATAGGTAACGATCGTACTGGTAACGTTTGAAAGCAATTCACAGCACAAACAGGCTGACGGACAGCGCTTACTGTTCGCTCGTGAATTGATGGAATTGTGTGTTTGCATTGGGCAAGAACAACAGAAGTGTAGAACCTATAAATTATCTATGCATCTATGCAGATAAATAAAATTGATGCGTCTGTTTGTAATGTCAAAATAACAGCTTTTTGCTAAATGCATATGAAAATTTATACGGTAATGTATAAAAAAAATCAGTTTTGAATTTTTCGTCTGTTTGTTGAAGTAATACCCAAAACGGCTGGTCCAATTTTAACGGGACTTCCATAGGCTGATGATATAAGGAGTGTCTTTTACTTTGAAGAAAAAAAGGGTTCCGTGCAAAAATTAATTAAAAACCTTCAAAAATTGTCAAATTCCTCGTGGACGATATCGCCGGCGCAGCTAGTCTAAACTAATAATATGGAGAGAAAATATTGTTTGTATGTTTGTTTGCAAGGGATGAACTCAAAAAAAACTCAACCGATTTAAAAAATTATTTCACTTCGAGAAAGCTACATCATCAGCCAGTAACATATAATTATAGGTTTATAATTTACTTTCAAAGCTACGCTTCAAAGGGGATGGAGGGGAACCTTTTAGTTCGAATGGAATAGTACGTAATCCACGCGGGTGACGTCGCGGGCGTAGTGGCTAGTTTAGAATAGAATCTTTGAGTAAAGAGGTTGATAAAGGTGTTATATCGTGTACCGTTTACTTTTAGGCCTTTTTTTTTTTTTTAGGTAGGGCCACTCGCAGTTCAGCACTATAAGGCTGTTTACTGCTTAACCGGTCGATCTTTTAGGCCTTATATAGATAGGTCCGATTATGGCTTCAAGAACAAGTCATAATAATATTATGTAGATAAGTACTATCAGTAGATAGAGAATAGAAGGTCATTTCTAACTACGCTTTTAATTTATGGCATATGGAAAATATTTTATAGCACAACAGTATCGCTCGGCATACATTTTATATGGACACGTTCACACAACGCTATGCTATGAACTACTGAATAATAAATTAATGACGCAATGTGCGATACTATACAACGAAAAAGTATAGTGTAGTAACTGCGCTTAAAATAATGTAATGAGGTCGATTTTGGGTAAACAATAGGATGTTAATGCAAAATTACTAGTGTGGGTCGTTCTGGTGAGTGGATGGATGTGTGTTACTCAATCACGCCAGAACGGCTGAACAAATCCGAATGAAATTTGGCACAGAGATAGATGATAGTCTGAGATAACACATATTTCTTTTCGGAAAAATGTACAGTCTACCTTCATCTGCCTAGCCTTTTCCCAACTATGTTGGGGTTGACTTCCAGTCTAACCAGATGCAGCTGAATACCAGTGTTTTACATGGAGCGACTGCCGATACCAACACGATACCCCTTGGTAAGACTGGTTGTCAAACTTTCGGTTTTCTGTCTACTCGTAACAAATGACAACCGGGACCAACGGCTTCACGTGCTTTCCGAGGCACAGAGGAGTCTCGATATGTTACGAGCGGTCACCCATCCACAAACCTCGGCAAGTGTAGCTTAACCTTCGCTCAACCCGGGCAGCTGTTTTTATTTAGCCACGAGCTCCTCACTAACACATACACCTCACTACATAGGCTATAATTTATAAAAAAACATACCCGAATGAAGTCGCGAGTGTCTGCTAGTACCTCATAAATATATCCCTAGCAAGTAACTTCCTCTCAATTTTAATAAACAGTGACAGTTCACCCTCTCGCCATGTCATTGAGATGACATGACACCCTTTTAACACTTGACGTTTTATTATTTGACGTTCCTGACAAGTATCTTTGTCAGTGATTGGCGTTTTGCTTTTAATTTGATTACTACAAGAAATTGCTTTGGCTACGTGGATATGTAAACGAAAGAGTTTCTTTAAGTTTTTGAAAATGGAATTACTTCTGTACTTTATATAAGTATGTATATAAAAATTACGTGTCACGTTGTTTGTTGTTGTTGTTTATGGACTCCTAAGCTACTAAACCGATTTTAATAAAATTTTGCACACTGTGTGTGTTTTGGTCAAACGTAAAAGATATGATAGTTTTTATTTCGATTATTGACTAAATTACTTGTTACTAAATTAAATATTTTCCTATAATTAATAAGTTCCATACATTTCTAACAGATGGCAGTGTAACTTAACTTTTGAGGCGATGGATGATGCAGACGCAAAAGATGGTTAGTACCAATTGCTTAGAAAAGGGAACAGAAAATAACAAAAATAATTAGATGCATCCAGTATATTTTGTTTATAATGTATAAACTTTACAATCCACCTCTTTGTTATCTTCTTATCTATACGTCTATTAAACTATTAAAACAAAAAGAAATAAAATAAGTAATCACAAGGCATCGAAAAAATCACATCGCCACGGTAATATTTATTATAATATTACCGTGGCATCGCTGTCAAGGGGAAAAGTGCCCAGAAAGCTGGCAGTATGTATAAACTATAAAAATAATACCCACAGAATAAGTAATAAAAATAGAAGCCTATTCTATGTACCAAACTATATTTACCTAACGTGATAGAAATAGAAATATTTTATTTGTGATACATAGGTATAGTGGTTGGACATGTTTTAGGTTAATGTGCGCTATGATCAGCCTATTATAGGCATACAAAAAGAATTCATTACAATTTTTACATGCAAATAAAGTGCTTACTCGTAAGTGAAAACCCCTTTCTATTTCTACTCACCCCGTCATATAGTATACATTGAATATGCACTGAAATATGAGAACCCTCAAAAATATCATGTAGTCAGTCATACATTGGCGTTGCCTATTTCAATCCAAAATGAAATCAACTTTAAAATTGGCATTTTTTACCAAAAGGTCCCTTTAAAATTTCCCATCTACGTTCAGTAGTGTCAACCGACCATTCATCAAGAGCCTATTGACAACAACAATGGCGGCATTTAAAAGCGATTGCCGACAAACATACCTAGTTATATGTTGATTTGTGTACTGATCTAATCGTACGGTATTTGTACTGTGCTAGTGAAACAGTAGATTGTACATAATACTAGAAGCGCCCCGCGGTTCTTTTTCCTCTTTATTTCCTTAGGAGAATAATCTTACAAGTAAACAGTCTTACCAAGGCGTATAGTGTTGATCAGCTATCACATATTGTGGCTTCTCCGTGTTGAGCTGTTGGTCCAGGCTCTCATATATAGATTTTTGACAGTCGCTATGGACAGTCAGAATCCTGAAAGTCTGACAACCAGTCTTACCAAGGGATTTAGTAGTACCCAGTAACTGGTTGTGGAGGTAAGATAGGCAGTCGCTCCATGTAAAACACTGGTATTCAGCTGCATCCGGTTAAACTGGAAGCCCACCCCAAAATAGTTGGGAAAAGGCTAGGCGGATGATGTTCATTAAGATTTGGGATATTTAACCCGCTCTTTCCTATAACCCAAACCATCACATTCGTTATCCCCAAGCGATGTCCACTGATTGAACTTAATAAATAGATATCCAGGAGTAAATATGTGCTCGTCTCTTATTTACGATAAAAACGCAGAAAATGAAATTACCGGCCGGCTTTGTTAGGAAGCCGCTCTGTTTTCGGTTCAAGATGCTAGGGCCGGTTCTGTTTATTGTTTAACCGGTTAAGATGATGATGATGATTTCCTTAGGAGTACTTTAAGCCGCACGTCGATTAAAACACTTTGACCTTGACCTGGCCTGGTGTAGTGGAGTTTCGATAGAATGCTAGGCCAAAGCCTAGAGAATTGAGGCCCACTTCCTTTTACGTAGAGTTCTATGTAACTGCAGTAGAAAAGTTCGAGGCTGATTATGCTAGGCCACTTTATACCGGTATCAAGTACAACACCGTTCTATGTTAGGCCATTTCAAGGTCAAGGTCAGTTCAAGGTCAAAATGTTACCACTTGACCTTGAGTCTGGTTTAGTTTACTTATCGTCTATACACCTCTACTTACCCCTCCGGAATGTACAGTCGTGATAGTTTGTAAATATTTAGTGAGCCTGCTGTGTCACCTGCGTTGTCACAGCACACATCGCATTTATCGCTAGTTATACCTACGTCAAGCACGCCATTTGTCAGGATTTGCCGAACACACGAATTTCGAAACATTAATCTTAATTATTTAGACAGCGCAAAATCGTGATTTTGCTGCTGTACTATGTCTGAGGAATATCATGTAGAGAAATTATGAATACAAAAATGTATGTAGTGGCAAAAATTTAAAAGAGTATGTATCGGTCATTCTTGACGCAAATGTAAAGCTCATACAATTAAGATCACCCTGAGATATGAAAGTCTTAAAAATTTCTCTCTCTCGTTCTCTTGTCTTGGTCTAGTGATGGCTACTGCTGAGCATGAGGTTTGAATCTCAGGTTGGTCAGATTGTTGTTGGAATTTCTGAGTGGCAGTCCGGAGTCTAGATTTGTGCCCGATTGATGGCATTAGACTCGCCCCCTTTACGTGTCAAACATAACTGGTGACTGTGGGTGGTACGGGTGGTACCTCTGCTTTCCTCCTAAGGATTGTAGCAAGTGGCGTTCTGTAGATTCCGAATACCCCCATGGGAACAAGGCGTGAAATTATGTATCTTTATAATATGTACGTGTATGTATTTTCAATAAAAATAGTTCGATTTGACGTTACGTTTACATCAAGTATTCTTGCTAGGCACACAGATCATCATCTGCCTAGCCTTTTCCCAATAATGTTGGGGTCGGTTTACAGTTTAACTGGATGCAGCTGAATACCAGTATTTTGCATGGAGCGACTGCCTATCTGACCTCCACAACCCAGTTACTGGACGACACAATACCCCTTGGTAATTATGGTTGTCAGAGTTTCCGGCTTCTGACTACCCGTAACGAATGTCAAAGATCCACAAGTGACAGCCGGGACCAACGTCTTAACGTGCTTTCCGAGGCACGGAGGAGTCACGATATGTTACGAACGGTCACCCATCCACAGACTAGGCACACAGATGTATGCATGTAAACGAAGCCTAATGAGTATGTAAAATGCTAGTAGGCGGCGTTTTGTAGCTACTGCTTACCCCCATGGAAAAAAGGCGTGATTTATTATTATATTATATATATATATTTATTTATGTATATATGCATGTACCATACACCGCAACAGAATACGTATACAGTATGTGATACGATTTAAAATGTTTGAATTTAGCTTTTAATCTATGTTTAACTCTGTCAATTTTCATACTTATCTTAAATAAAATCTTGGTTTACGATTGCACCTTGCTGTAAAACTTATATAGTTATTCTGGTCATAAGTCGCGATACTTTTAAATAAACTACGAACGCTGAAATAAAAAATACAAAGGTACGGGCAAACATTATGTAAGTACTCATCTAAATAAAAACCAAAACGCGAATACTTTGGTATGAAAAATAAATTCAGCCACTAAAAGTTCACTGACCTTCCTAACTTTTATTTGCAAAAGTTCCCTCATTTTTTCCACCGTGGTTTCCGCAAACACGCTTTTTCAACTGTTTGTAGGAGCCCAACAGAAATGTTAAAAGGTCAGTGAACTGTTAATGTCGCGTTTGTTTTAATGACCCTTGTCAACATATCATAAAGTTGGGCTAATCTCATTTGCTGTGTTTTTTGTAAATAACATATAAACTCTTTGTTTGAACGCGCCAACCCTTTTTAGATAGGTTTATATATACAGCTATGTTCCTGGCAGGTAATTTTGATTCCATCTCTTTTTGCTGAATTTTAAGCAGATAATAATAGTTTAAATATGAATATTTCTTGACGTGTTTATAAATGGCTACTTTCAGAAATAAATTTAATTTATCATTTAATAAGCTTGTCACACATGTATTACAAATGCGAAAGTTTGACGGTATGTTTGTTTCTCTTTCACACTGGAACCGCTAAACAGATCTAGGTGAAATTTGGCAGCTTATGCTCTGTAATAAAATATGGGCTACATTTTATATCGAAAGAGTTAGATATTCCTGTGGGAATTTCAAATCGTCTCAAGTTGTATTTTTAAACGCGGTTAATAGAAAATAATATCAAAAGGCATTAAGTATAAATGGCATTTTTACTTAATGGTACTACTTAAAACTTCAACTTTATTAATGGCTTCTGTCGAAGAGAGACCTCAATTTTGCAAATATAATGTACCAAGGTCTCAGTGGTAAGAACATCCCTGATCATGCACAAGATTGTGGGTTCAAATCCGAGTAAGTATTCATGTGATTTTTCAATAAGTAGTTTCAGACATGTTGTTTTGAGTTTGGATAATTGAGTTTTAAGTTAAGATTAGACATTACTGAATGAAGAAATACAACGTGTGGAAACCTGGACTTATAATTAATATCATCACTTCAGCGAAAAGGCATAGGACTCCCCAAAAAAAAAGAGAGATTAATTATTTATTCATCTCACTCAACGACTTATTCACTAATACATTTTGGGGTACTGTAACAATTAAACTTAAAGTCTAGAGTGAATTTGTCACAGCACTTACATATTTTCAAGTTTTATAATATTGCAAAGATTACATGCCAACAATATATTGAGAATAAAATTACAAACAGAGTAAATAATTAACTAAATCTAAGTTGTTGCTCTTTGGAATAACACAATTAATAAATAAAGAAGTGAGTTTATAATAGAGACATAGGAATTAACTGTGGCCACCGTGTGGGTCAGTGACAATTGTTTGCAAAATAGTGGATATACATAATATAATTGTATATATAATTGTAATTGCCAACCCGCATTGAGCAAGCGTTAATGATGACATACAGAGACGGCACGAAACATTAAAATTAGTCGTTCCGTATTTTAAAGTTATACTAATTTATTTTTCAGACTTAATTCATATCTGTGGGTAATACTAATTGTGCTTGCTTCATAATCAAATACTACAGAAAGAACTAAAAAGTTGTATTTTCTATGTTAAAGTCGTTCCAATTGACGTTACATTTATATCAAGCATTCCTGCTAGGCTAGCTATACTGTTAAGCCAGTCATATATTCTTCTAGAAAACCCTAAAATCACAAACTAATGGCTTGTTTTGATTTTATAATAGGTATGTTGTCTTTTAAAGTTGCAAACTTGGAAATACGCTACTGTTAACAGTCCAGTAGCGTATATCCAAGTTTGCATCTTTGAAAGACGTGTTTTAACTTTCCAGCACTCGAATAACTGCGAAATTTATGCACCCATTTTGTTATTCTCAATATAAGCCCTAAACTATGCGTTTATTATTATTAAAGTCATATTGAGTATACCAAAAAATTATGAACATTTCCGTGGTTCTTAGGAGAAAGGCAGGATATCCCACAAAAGAAAAGAAAATCAAAAACTTCCCTCAAGGCCGCTTCATTGTGACGAAACCATTTCAAAAATCTACCTACAATATCGACGAAAAAAAGAATATTTCTTGATAGCCAATTTAAAACACAAAGGTGTCTTTTGATCGCCGAAGCTCAAAAATTTCCTACAATAATAGGTGTTCGGATCGCGAATTAAACTTTTATTACAGCCCAAAAAGGGTATTTACAGCTTTAATAAAAAAAGAAAAGTGTTTTACTGCTCACATTTCTTATAGGGCAAGACTAAGAGGATGGGCGTTACGTTTCTAGGGTTCCGCATTACACAATGGAAAGACGGAAGCCAGGAGGTTTCGCTTTCATTGCCTGGGTGTTAAGTAGTCTTTTAGTAAGATACCCCAAGTTGTTTAGGTGGCCAATGCAACATAAAAAAGCAAAATTTAGCGTTCAGTGGATGAATGAAAGACGATGACCGACCGACCGACCTATCGACCAACCGACCGACCAAACGACCGACTGACCGACCGATTGCTATTAAAAACAAAATTGAATTTTACTCAATATTTCTGTATTGGTTTTCTTTCATTAAATTTTCTTTCAATTTCGATGCTTCACATCTGCGGGGCATCCTGAGATGGCCAATTTTTTATAATATCTTTGTAGTTATTTATGTTGCGAGTTACCTAAACTTGCAATATAAATAACCACAGCAAAATAAAAAATAAATAGACCTAATTTACTCGAAGGCACTTTTGCGGCAAAGTAGTCCTCCGCATCACTGTAATCTGGAAACGTGCCCAGAAGATTGGCAGCCACGTTCAATGTCAATGCTAATTCTTTAACCAAAGAATGAGCTAGCCCCCTGGTCAGACGAAGTGTCGGCGAGAAATGTCCTTGAAAATGAGCCGCGCGCTCGGGCGCCATAATCCGAGCGTTCCAACCCCAAACTGTAATTAATAATGCATAAGTTTACTAGATATATTCTTTTCTTGTATAATACCCATTTAGATGCCGTGAATCAAATGTTATAAAACGGATATTATACGTGACAAACAAACAAAAGCAATCTCGTGCAAGATGTCGCGGATACAGCATCGTTGTCACGAAACGATGACGTATACAAATAGCTATGTAAGTCCATACTTTCATAACTATATTTGTGTATGGAACCCTATATGAGCTTCACCAACTCGCACTTAACCATCTTTTGTTTAGTTTTAGACTAAAAAGTCTGAAGTTTACAAGATTTTTATAACTTATTCTCATCAGTTTAAAAGCAGTAAAGTTTTTTTCTGGGTCGTAATTTAAAGATCGTGTACCCAGTAAAGGATTGCTTGTTTTGTGAGTTATTTTGACCATTCTGATTCTCTATTGTATCATTTCCTTCCAAATTCGTTCCCTCAGATAAATCCAAAGAGAGCTTAGCATATTTAATGCTTACCATTTTAAATTGGTTGAGACAAAAACAAAACACGGTATGAAGAACCAAACAAATTGCTTAGTTACGACGTCAGACGAAGGTAAAGGAATGACCACATGCATTTAAAAGGTCCAGAAAAGGGCACAAACATTCCCAAAAATCCTTTACCTACTTACCTTGAAGGATATTAACGTCTTTGTGTTTTAAGCCGACACAAGACGTGTAATCACGTCACGTTGTCGTTGCGGCATCGTTCGGTTTAAGTGAGACGTGGCCCGCATTAATAACACAACTTATACGAGCGCAGAAGGTCGACTCCATACAATCAACGAAAACGCACGCACGCAGACATACGTACAGCGAGTGCAAGTGCACTTGTAACTGGCATTCGAGTGAGATAACAGTTTTTTTTTTTTTTTTTGGAATGGGCATCTTTCCTGTGGGGGGCTTAATTAAAATTAAGGCCTCCAGCCAGGCATAAAAACTTATAAGCTAAGCGACTATCGCTAAGGGCACCCCCTGCGGGGTACGAACCTCGGCTTAGGACGTCGCTGAAGAGGACAGCAAGGGACAGGCTGGATCTGATTGTACTGAGATAACAGTACGTATGCTTCGATTTTATTGAGAACTTCACTGTTTCAACTGCGAAACTTAGAGTCCTCATTGAACTATTTTGGACTTTTCTTCATTTTATTTAGACTCTATTTTTAAAACTTGTGTAATGAAGCAGTTGTGAGTTTCCCGTTGTTGCATAAACACGCATTCTGTTTGTAATGTATCGCTGTAACATAAAATTAATATCACACAGGTGTACTATTTTACTCTCATATTTCACCAGTAATGACTAAGTCCCATGCATAAGGGGCGAACCTATTGCCATCAATCAGGAACAGATCTAAAATCCTTTATAATAAGTGGGAAATGTTGTTCGTTTTACATTTAACTTACTCTGTACTCGCTCAAATGCTCTGTAAGATACTAATGTGTAACCGTTTAATTTCCAAATAAATAAAAATATACTAAGCATAAAGAAAAAGAAAGTAAAGAAAACCTGTTTATTCCGGTTTTCTGTTTGTTTGATCGTTTTTTGTTTTAACTTGTTTCCTGTTGTCTGTGCGATTGTTTTCATTAGATGTGTGGAGTTGGCCTTCTGGACTGTTCTGTGGTATGGCTGTCGCAGAAATCAGTCAAGGAATAACCCTCAATCAATGGGAATAAGTAAGTTTAAGGGAGCACGTAAGGCTTAAGATAAGGATAGTGAATTGTGGTGTTGTGGTCCAGTGATAAGCGAATGATTTGGGTTGCGATTAAGATGGACGCTTTACGGGTTATCGGTTTGGGTGATAAGATTTCTGGCTTAAGATGCATTATCTTACTTTTGGTTAACAGATCTTGGTCAATGTCATTATCACCTAAGGGCCATGGTATGATGTTAAAAAGTCTATTACGAGTATATACCTATCCTACCTCACGCATTGGGCTAAAAACAGCAAACATTTTTTTTTCAAATCTGACTCGCAGTTCCAGGTTTGTGCGTTCGAACCAAAATAAATAAATTATAATATAATTAATTTTTCAATTTTTAGTTCAATTTTTTATAAAAGCGTGTTTTTTTTTTTAACTATTTTTTTTTCGAATTATTGCATCGTCAACGGTCTTTGACAGGTGTGCAAAATTTGAATGAAATCTGACTGTTTAAACTGGGTCAAAATAGCGTCCAAAGGAGTCGGTTACAAACATACAAACATACAAGTGAAGCTAATATAAAGCGTGTAAAACAGCAATCGAACTCTACTATACTCTATTTTATTTTTAACTTTTTAAATCTGTTCCATGTTTTAATATCTTAATGAAATTAATTACACTTATAACACTTACACTCTTTGTACAATTTTAAATTGAAACTGTAAACAACCATGATTTCTTCAAAACTCAATAAGATTGTTATTGAGAAAAAAAAAATAACACGTTGAACGCCAAACGATCGGCAAACAATACATATTCTATTGTGTCTCGTTGTTTGGCAGTCAAGGTGTTACAAAAATAATAAATAATATTAGGTTAGATAGAAATGATAATTTTTTCATGACTTTTTACTGTTCTAAGTAAGAAAAACAATTCATCAGAACAAAACTAAAAGATGAAAGAAAAGCCGACAAAACTTTTCAATGCTGAGTCCAGCATCATGCACTGAACTCAAAGTATCAGTTTTTGCGTTGATGGCTCTTCAACCCTTTATGTGTGTAATTCAAAAACAGACCAAAACAATGTCATTCCGTGGTAAACACCAATAAATTCTAATCGTACATAATGTTCTCGAAATGGCGACAGATAATGTTAGAGATATGAATTACCATTGCCATGAATTATATTTCCTCATTTTACGAGGGTATAAAAGATTTAAATTACTCAAAGCACACATTTAATGCCAGGACTATTATATTTGTGACAGATACGACCATAATGCATAGTAAGAGCCTGGTAGGGAAACATTTTGAGCATGAATTTGAATGCTTACCACAGGCTGAGCGAGAAAGAGATAGATGAGACTTTAAAACGGTTCTAGGGATATGAAGAATCACAGGAAAATCGAAGAATCCAATAAAAGTCGCAAGGGTTGGTTAGATGTCTGACCATGCATTACATATCGATACTCCTCCGAGCCTCGAAAAAATAAGCATTTGGTCCTATCTGTCATTTGTAGTTCTTACAGTCGTAACGAACAATCGGAAGCCCGAAAGTCTGACAGCCAGTCTTACTAAGTGGTATCGTGTTGCCCGTGGCTGCAAGAAGAAATAAAAAATCCTTCATATTTTATTGAAATAATGAAAGGTAACTATGGGGCCGCGTCGGTCACAAACGCCACCACTAAGCATGACATCCAGGGTTCGATTCTCAGTAGCAGCCCGGTGCCTGACCGGTTACTGGCAATGTATAGGATTAATATATAACCACCAAAATGTGAGGATACTATAGGTATACTTCTGCCATACCCTTCGAGGAAAACAAGCGTAATGATACTTATTCATTTCTAATTAGAATTCAATTTTTCTCGACGTCTGATCGACACTTCGCGTGACCATAGGGCTGGCTCATTCTTTTCCCAAAGAATTAGTATTGCCTTCCAAATGTCATCCAACGTGGCAATGCTGCCAGTCTTTTGGGCACGTTTCCAGATGACAGCGATGCGGAGGAATTTGCCTGAGTGTCCTGGTCGACTTTTTTATTTTGTTTTGTTTTTGTAAATATGTATATAGTTAGTTTTATGGTATAATTGTATATATGTATACTTAAATAAATAGAAATATGAATTCAGTTCCAATGATATTATTTTAATCGTTAAAATTCTTGCTAAGTCGTTAGGCATAGTAATCACTACACAAAGACCTTGAGATTACTGAATAAAGAAATCAGTCCACCTCTTAACTCGGATCTGTGTAGAGGAAAAAAAAGCTAAAGCAATCGATCTCGGGACCCATACACATTTGTACAGCAGTTACGAAAAGCTCAGGATTAGGGACTCTGTGAGAAATACTTGAATGTTGGATGTATCGCCATTGTTTGGGAGAAAAATAACAGGTCAGTAACGAATGTGTGGGTGCGAGTGAGATGGAGTATGCGGGTTATTTGGTCACGCTAGATTAGAAATAGTTTTAGTTTGAGATGTTGGAACGTATAGGGGGTAAAAATACTAGAACGGTTTGTCTTTTGTGCTTGAGAGATAAAGCCAGGTAACGGGGCTAAATTAAAAGAGCCACACGGGTCTATTGGAGGTTAAGGTACGCTTGCCGAGGTTAGCCTAGAGATGGTACTCCATCTCCGTCTACGGTGCGTCCTCGCCGAGAGCATCCGCCTGTAATTTAACATTTTATACTCGATTTCGAGCATTACATTACAATACTACCCTGTATATAAACCCTATAATAGGCAGTATTACTACCCTGACAGACGAGTGTTCAATTTAAATTGATCATTTGCCAGTAGCTGATTTACTATATGCTAAATGTAATAATAAATATTATCAACAAGATTTCCATGTCATAGGTCAATGGGGAGTTAAAAGAACAAAACCTGTGTGACAGAAGATGGATAGACGGACAGACGGACACGTGAGTGACAGCTATAGGTTTCCGTTTTGCACCCCTCGTATACGGAACCCCAAAAAGAATCCATTTTATCCTTCTTCTCCAACAAAATGTAGGTTAATCCTGATTTTGTCTAATACTACTAAATAATTCCGGCTCTCCACAGACCTAATCCTGGCTTTTAATATTACAACGTATACTTTTTATCCTCCGCCATTTTTTATGGCCGCCGTGTTCAAAATTAGTCTTTTAAAATTCATAGTTTGTTAAAAGGAAAAAAATATCATCGTTGTAATATTGTTAAAAGTGTTCTTGAAGATTTTTGCTTTTATTTTTGAGGGGATAAAGGCCGTTGGTGGTGTGATTGCATTTTAACCGGAAACTTTAACAGAACACTTACTATAGGTAGGTCTGCCTAGCCTTTTCCCAAGTATGTTGGGGTCGGCTTCCAGTCTCACCGGATGCAGCTGAATACCAGTATTTTACATGGAGCGACTGCCAATCTGACCTCCATAACCCAATTATTGGGCAACACGATACCCTTTGGTAAGTCTGGTTGTCAGACTTTCGGGCTTCTGACTACCCATAACGACTGTCAAAGATCTACAAATACCAGCTGGGACTATCGGCTTAGCGTGCTTTCCGAGGCACGGAGGAGTCTCGATATGTAACGAATGGTCAACAACCATAAACCCATCCATAGGCTGACCTCAGCAACCACTGCCTGGAGGCCATACAAATATTTGTTCCGTGCGGGAATCTGTTTTGATCACCACTTAATGGATATTGAGACTTCCAGAGACCAGAAGTCCAGATCCCGCCGACGCAATTTTACATTGATCAGCAATACCCAGATAAAAATAATAAAACTAATAGGTCAATGTTCCACTGCAGGGCAGGCGTCTACTCATACAGAGGAGCTACGCTTGCTCAGGATGGGTTGTTAAATTCAGACTTTTATTAAGTATAAAAGGAAACCTGGACTTTGTTCCCTCACGATGTTTTCCTTCACCGATTTCAGTGTGATGTCTACGATGAACTTACTAAAAAAAGTACATAGGAATTATAAAATCGTCGGTTTCCAGTCTAACCGAATGCAACTGAATAAATAAATAATAGATAAAATAATAAATAATGCTGGACAATCCACACAGCATCATCTAGCCCCAAGCTAAGCAGAGCTTGTGTTATGGGTACTAGATGACTGATTTACTTAATTCAATACATTACATAAATAGATTATATTTTTTATTATACATAGTAAATACCCAGAACACCCGAAACAAATTTTTGGAAACATTTGTCCAAAGGCGGGAATCGAACCCGCAACCTCCTGCGTCGTAAGCGGAACTTCGCCCGCCGCGCCACATCGGTCGTCTTATTGGTCATATGCCCGGATACATGCGCTCTGCTGCATACTAATGTGCATGAGACCTGTCAATCATCAATCTGATCTAAAAAGCGACAATGATATAGCACATTAAAGTTTAGGAGAAGGGGTTTGTGACGTCACTGTTACATTAAAAGTGTAGCACGGCGTGACGTCACGCGCACGCGACGTTTCAACGCACTATATCGTCGTCATTTTTATTTTACGTGATAAAAGATAAAATACGTGTCTATTTTTGAGTAATCCAACTTTCGGCCAATCAGATCTTAGAATTACACTACCCTATTGTTGAAGGTAATATTTTTTTATTAGTTACTATTCATTTAGTAGATAGGATCCTAAAAATAAAATGTCTACTTCGATATAAATGATTCTCCTAAAAAACCAGTTCAAAAATAGATAAAAAAGCCTAATGTAATACCAAATAACTGCCACATTCTGTCGACATCAACATATGAAACGAAATACACTACTTCGATATAAATGATTCTCCTAAAAAACCAGTTCAAAAATAGATAAAAAAGCCTAATGTAATACCAAATAACTGCCACATTCTGTCGACATCAACATATGAAACGAAATACACTACAGAAAAGTCAATAATGAACAGTAGGAACGTCAAGCAAAAAGAGCCTGAAACAGCCACTTTATCGAGAACCCCCTGGCCTTATACAGCTCCCATTTCGGGGATCATCGATATCTGGGCGGGAAATCGCGAGCGAAAACCAGTACCTAATATATTTCTACCTCAAAAGAGAACTCTGTCATCAAAATTGAATCTCGAGCGGTCCAATACGGGAATCAAAATGGCTACCAATTGAATTTCAGCACTTTCGGCAAGTTCTCCGTCACAAAGGTATCTACTTGTAATCTAAGTCGCTCAAGGCTCCAGTTTAAACAGATTCTAGTTTACAAAGCCGCTTGATTATTTAGATGAATTGTGTGCTACGTTGTAAATATTTAGAGCGTGAAAGGGGAATGTATAAGTTGTTGTACGTAGGTGTGTGTAGATGAATGTTTGTTAGATTTAACGGCGATAGCTGCGCCACGCAGTGTTACCTGCGGTAAAAAACATTATCAACATCAGACGCCGTTGCCATCCAACAGGAATCGAACATTTTTCTGTTATTAGAAGCCCAGGTGTTATTTCAGACTATAATCCATCTCTATGTTAAACTTCGTCCACGTACGTTCAGACGTTCTGGCCTGATTGAGTAACAAACATTAATTCATCCGAACTTTCGCATTTATAATATTTATGTGATTTACCTACTAAGCACCTCTACGTGACTTTAAAAATATTGTTAAATTCACTACCACGTGTGTACGAGTACCATGCCTTTTTTCTCTCTGGAATTTCGTGGGTCTAGTGGTCGCAAGGGGTACTGTTGCGCATGAGGACCTGAGTACGACTCCCGGGTCGGGTAAAGTGTCATTGGGTTTTTTTTAAGTCATAAACCTGGAGTCTGGATTTGTGCACGATTACTATAAACAGGCTCACTTCACTAACATGGGACTTAAAAAAAAACTGAATTAATGTGTGTGTACTTTTAAGTACACTTCTGCCTAATCATTCGAGGATTACAAGCGTGATTTTATGTTACGTTGTTATTTGTGAAGCACATATCATAAGCAAAGTGATCTTTATGCAAACATTTTATTTACAACCCACTAATGAATCTGAAAAAAAATGACTTTGACTCTGCAAAATTATACGTTGACTGATCGTCGAAACCCAACTCAAATACAAGAATTTTAAAACCTATACCTGAGTACCTATTACTACCTAACCTAAACCTGTATCTCGATTCCCTAAACCAGAGTTCTCAAGATTCTAGTCACACGCTTTTACCTTAATTGAATATATGTACCTACATACTTATATTTCCATACGAGCACATGTTACACCCAGACAAAGGAACGTCTAATACGCTATTAAGTGTGAACATTTATTTATTTAATTCAATGTTTTGTCACGCTATGCCGCCATTAGAGACGGGTTTCTCCGTCGTGGGCTAACAACCTATTTTCTCTTAATGCTTTAGTTATAGGTCGTTCTCGAAGCACCAGGGAATGGGTATACACATAATTGTATAAAGAAAATAGTAGTCTTTACTTTATATTAGCATTAAGAGGCATCTGGCAGACTCCGGAGCGAAGGAATTGCTTTTACTTGTTCTGATCTTATGCCATATTGGAAAAGGGTTCAATTTGATGTTATATCAACACCAGTGCCCCCAGCACGATGCTTGGCGTAAACGTAACGTCAATTGGAACTATTTTAAAAATCGAAATTCAACTTCTTGCGCCATTTAGGTTTAAATTTATGAGGTAAGCGCAATTTGTATCACCCATAGATATGAATAAAGTCTCAAAAATAAATCTAATACCTTTAAACGAGCAATTCTTGTATCTAAAATATAAATATAATATTGTAAATATATATATAATCTGATTCTCGGAAACGGCTGCAACGATTTTCATGAAATTAAGTATGCAGGGGGTTTCGGAGGCGATAAATCGATCTAGCTAGGTTTTATTTTTAGAAAACGTCGTTGTATCCGAGAAAAGCTCGGTCATCCAGGTACTTAATATTATTTTCGAAAAGAGTATTACCAATTTTAAAATTGGAACGTTCGTATGAACGTTACGTTTACGTCAAGCGTTCGTCCTAGGCACACACAAGGCCAATATGTAACCTCGTACTTAAAAATCTTTCAAATTCAATTCACAATCTCATCTCAGCGACAATCAATGTCAAAAATGCGGGCAAATGCGAATTTTTTTGACAGATTGAGATAAGAATGCAAACATTTCTTTAAAATATGGGTTTTGTTTTGAGTTGCTTTTACTTAACGGTGTTTTGGATTTGATATTTGAATTTGGCATCTGTAATTTGCACCCATATTTACAACGCCAAGCCAAGTCGATAAAATACTTACCCGCTGTTATTTCCATTACAAAAAAGACCCAACAAAATAAGTCTGTCTAAAATCAGCCTAAAGGGATTAATAATTTAGATATTTAGAGATTAGATTAGATTAAGTAATTTAGCATTAATACCGACCATACAGGTACAACGTATTTAGTGTATTCAGACTTTAATGCAGAGGGCTCCTCTCGCTGAGGTAGTGGGCCATAACGAAGAAGTTGAGGAACGTACAGCTAGGCTGAGCCACACGCAATTTCACATTTAAAATGTTCCAAGATCAAGTTTGGTAATAAGTATCGCGTCACCAACGACATCTGCTTAGACTTTTAACCACTATGGTGGAGACAGTTTCCAGTCTAACTGGATGCATCTGAACACCAGTATTTTACATAGAGCGACTACCTATCTAACCTTCACAACCCAGTTACTAGGTAATACGATAATCTTTCATGAGACTGGTTGAATTTTCGGGTTTCTGACTACCCATAACGACTATCAAAGATCTATGAATGACAACCAGGACCAACGGCTTAACGTGTTTTCCGAGTCACGGTGGGGTATACGTAATGGACGGTCAGCCATTCGCAGATCGATCCCAGCGGATGTTATTATCAAGTCGGTCTGGTCATAAAATAATAACCCAGCATATACCAATATCTTGCGTCTATTTATAACCTTAGGTACTGACCACTCTATTTAATGTGTCAAACCGTCCAATGGTCAAACGATTAGGTAAGCTTTGATCACTGAGATGAGTTGAACCGTGAAAATTATGGACTATATTATACAAATATGTCCCATCCGTTGCGGAGCTGGCCGCCATCTTTATTTGGGTCAAATGAATATGTTAGGTACTGTGTTCTGTTTTTTACTGATGGGTTGAGTGGACTTTTGAGTACTATATGTTCTTCGATTTATTATCATGTTTGAACATAATGTAGTAAGTTGTAACAGGTTCTCGTGGTTTTTATTCACATATATTGAAGGATTTAACGATTTTATTCGGCAATCTTATCGAATCAAATCGTTAAATCTGATGATGTGAGGATTATAAGGTGTGTACCTAAATGATAATGATGATAATTAAATACCCGTAATATGAGACTGGTTATCAGATTTTCGGGCTTCTGACTGCCCGTAATGACTGTCAAAGATGTACTAATGAAAGTGCTGAATGAGCTTTTCGAAACACGCAGAGGTCTCGATGTGTCATGGATGATCATTCATCCAAGGGTCGACCTCGGTAACCCTTCCTCAACCCATGAGGTTGTCATTACTTGCCACGTGCCCCTTACAACGACACAATTCAACAACAATAAAATAAAGAATTTATAACTATCATTGTGATTAGAAATTGAATCACTATGAAAAACATACCACCTTTGTCCGTGTTCAATTATTTTCCAATTAGGGGCTTTTCCGTAGTGTGGAACGCCTGTGGTAGTATTATTATAGGAAATCAATTAACACACAGCGATTGAACCTTTTATTTTCATGTCCATTTTCAGTGATACCTACTAACTGTCACTGGCTTTATTGGTCCCTTACTACCGATTTCAATAACATATCATCTGCCTAGCCTTTTCCCAACTTTGTTGGGGTAGGCTTCCAGTCTAACCGGATGCAGCTGAATACCAGTATTTTACATGGAGCGACGGCCTATCCGACCTCCACAACCCAGTTACTAGGCAACACGAGACCCACGGTACGTGTCTGACAACCAGTCTTACCATGAGACCGTGGTAAAACTGGTTGTCAGACTTTAGGGCTTCTGACTGTAACAATTGTCAAAGATCTCTAAATGACAGCCGGGACTAACGGCTTTACATGCTTTCCGAGGCACGGAAGAGTCTCGATATGTTAAGAACGGTCACCTATCCACAGACTGACCTCGGCAAGCGTAGCTTAACCTTCGATCAACGAGCTCCTATCTTTTTCAACAACGTATTATATCTCAATCCCAATCTCAATCCACGATCTATTGTTTCTGATTCGCCCTCTCAAGGTTGACAGATTGCAAACTCGGCCATTGATTGGTTACAAACAAACATCGTTCTTTAGATTGGGATATAATTTGTAATAAAATAATATAATAATGCTGGACAATCCACACAGCATCATCTAGCCCTAAGCTAAGCAGAGCTTGTGTTATGGGTGCTAGATGACTATGATGATACTTAATACAAATACATTGAGATTTTTTATTGAAACCAATCGTTTATCAAGTGTTTCGTTAATCTCGCGATAAAGGAATTTTTCAACTGTAAATTGTAGGGGCTTAAGTTGGCAAACATAAAACATGTAAGGTCTCATATTGTAAGATATCACCTTGTTTATCGCATATGTTTGGTTTACGCAAATAAATATGTTTTATTATATCCTCTTTTTTCAAATGCAGTAAAAGTATCTGGATAACTGAGTTTCGCTCGGGTAAAACGAAGTTTTCTAAAAATGAAACTTAGATCGATTTATCGCCCCCGAAACCCCCTGCTTACAAAATTTCACGAAAACCATTGGAGACGTTTCCGAGGTTCAGATTATATATACATACATATATACAAGGATTGCTCGTTTAAAGGTATTAGATTAATCATAGTTAAATGTTGACGATATATTATGTTGTGATGTGTACCTATTTATAAATATTGTTTGTATTATTGTAGCAGTATAACACATTCTGAAAATAGAAATACAGCAGCTCTATTTATGGTTATTTCTCGAAAACATTACAAGACAAAAAATCATGACGGCGTGCGTCCCGAAGTAATGTTTTTCCAGTCTCAAATACCTTCTACATTCTATTCTATTCCGTGGATATTGGCAATTAACTGGCCAGCATGGCACTTGCCGAGGAATATGGCAATACAGGCGTGATGTTGAATTATTCAAAAGCTTGCTGCATTAAACTTAAAATAGGCACCAATTCACGTACTAGTTCCAACAAAATAATAACGAATTACCCTGAAACCCGCCGTTGGCCAAACCAGGCGTATTTTCAGCATAACCGTAAAATCATAGGCAGTTCACAGTTAATAAATATTACAGAAAGCACTGGCCGAACTGAAAACCTGTAATTTATTTCAATGATTTTCTATTTTATACGTCTGGTATTATGGAAGATTTATTTTTATTGCGGTTGCCTTATTATAAGTTTTATTTATTACCGCCAATTGAATTGTTTGGTTTGTGGTCGGCTCTGTAATTTGAGTGTTCTTTTAAGGGTTCCGTATTTAATAAAAGGCTTGAAGATGACAATAGGACGGGCAGAATAATCTACTTGTGGTTCTGCGGGGGTATAAGGAACAGGATGTAAAGTTCTTCATCCTCCATAGAAAAGGGAGGATCTTCTGATCAGACGGTTGTTGTCTGGTTTTTATATATTATGTTTAATCGCGCAGATAATATTAATATCGCGATGATACGACAGATTTAGTTCGTTTGTGGCTGGAAAGATGTCGCTACAGACCTTATAAAGATACCACAAGGTCATTTTGTGAATTGAAAAAGTCACATTGGTACTTACCCAGATTTGATCCTTCACCTATCCTGCACGTGGTTGCCGTGGATAAGAGGTGAGGCACTATCCATAAGTCCCCACTAAATTCTCCTAATCACAATACACTACAAAAAACAAAACATGATCGGCCCACAATTCAAAGTCACAAATATATAAACAGTCGAACATAAAACCTCCTTCTTTGTTTAAGTCGGTTAAAAAAAAGGTTTCAACGAATATCGAGAACGTCTTCCTATTTTTAGAAGTCGGTTTCTAAACGACCTTTGTTCTTCAGAAAGGTCAGGTGCGTAGTACACGCAACTGGCGTGCGTGAACGTAAACGAAGCAAAAGGAGTATGTAAGGATCGTAGCTGGCTTTTGCTATAGTTTATACCTACCCTCATGGAAAAAGGCGTGATTTTATGTGATTTTATGGATTTTATGTAGTATATAATATGTAACATAGGAGGAGCTCGTGGCTAAATAAAAACAGCCGCACGAGTTGATCGAAGGTTAAGCTACGCTTGCCGAAGTCAGTCTGTGGATGGGTGACCGTTCGTGACATATCGATATTCCTCCATGCCTCGGAAAGCACGTTAAACTGTTGGTCCCGGTTGTCATTTGTAGATATTTGACAGTCGTTACGGGTAGTCAGAAGCCCGAAAGTCTGACAACCAGTATTACCAAGGGGTATCGTGTTGCCCAGTAACTGGGTTGTGGAGGTTAGATAGGCAGTCGCTCCATGTAAAACACTAGTATTCAGCTGCATCTGGTTAGACTGGAAGCCGACCCCAACATAGCTGGGAAAAGGCTAGGCAGATGATAATATAATATGTAACATAATTAACGCACATCCTAAAAGTAGTTTGATTAGAATCGTTTACTGAATCGATTTCTATAATTTTTAATATAGGTAATTTTTTATCCTAAAAATAATTAAAACTACGTAAATTACAGTCACACTACCCCTGTACAGCAAAAAACCATACAAAACCGTGACTCAAAGCTATAAGACTTCTAAAACTACAGTTTTATATGTATCAATACAAATTCCGTCATTCAATACAAAATAAATAAATTAAGAATTAGTATAACTAAATAAGTCAACAATTAATGCTTAAACACGTTAAAGTAAAAATTCAGTGTATGTATTATGATTATAACATAATATATTAATTGGGGTGTCTGAGGGTATGCGTTAATTACGTTACATGTTGTATATCTCAAATCGTTTATTACAATCCACATTGTTCAATTACAAGTGGTTTATAAAAAAAAATATAAACAATTATGGACAATTTCGGGCACATTTTTTTTGTAATAAGTAGCCTCTCTACTTATTTTGAACGCTTTATAAATGTTCCTTGTTATAAGGTATCTGTATGTTTTTACCCGAACCTTGAAAGCGACCTAGGTCAATGACAGCAATTGTTTTATCGAAAAACAATCCCATTAAAAGTCAGTCAGTTACATTTTTTCCCATAAATACTCAAAATATAGGTATCTTTATAATTTAATAATACTACCCTGTTACTGTCCTACTGCAGGGCAAAGGCCTCTTCTCATACAGAGAAGGCACAAGCATTAATCACCACGCTTGCTCAAGTCGGGTTGGCGATTTCAAACTTATATTAATTATAAGTCCAGGTTTCCTCACGATGTTTTCCTTCACCGATGCCAGTGATGTCCAAGATAAAGTTAGAAAGTATATATGAACTGAAAAAGTCACAATAGTACATGCCCAGGTTTGAACCCACAACCTCGTGCATAAGAGGCGAGGCCTAAATTGCTGGGCCATCATGAGTTGAAATATGAAATAGGTATCATAAAAACATTTAAACTAAAAAGTTAGTTATCACAACTCGACCGGCCGTCAATGCAAACCACGAAACTAGTTAAAAGTTACAGTACCAACAACAGTTTAACAAATAACGAATCGAGACGTAGCTAACAAATATTTAACTTTTTTGATTGTACAGCTGTGGGAATCTGACACACTGTTTACTATGTATTGTCGGATAAGTCTATACAGACTGGTAAATAGAAACTATTTATGGCATATGCCTAGGTCAGATTGAGTGCGATGTTATCGAACGTTACAATCGTCGAAGTATGGGTGACCGTTCGTAACATATCGAGATGCCTCCATGCCTCGGAAAGCACGCTGGTCTCGGATTTCATTTGTATATCTTTGACAGTCGTTACGGGTAGTCAGAAGCACTAAAGTCTGTCAACCAGTCTTAGCAAGGATATCATGTTGCTCAGTAACTGGGTTGTGGATGTTACGCAACTTAGAAAAGGGCTAGGCAGGTGATGTTGATGAAACTGGCCTTTTTAAATGACTGCTGAATACCTATAAATAAAATAAATAAATAATGCTGGACAATCCACACAGCATCATCAAGCCCCAAACTAAGCAGAGCTTTTGTTATGGGCACTAAATGACTGATATACTTAATACAATACATTACATAGATAGATATTTTGATAAATATATTTAAATACATAAATATTTACATACATAAATAATGTACAGATTTGCTTCTAAAAAATAAAAGCCAGTCATTTAGATGAGATTCAATGCCCCACCTTGCATCAAACTTCGGATTTTAATAAAAAAATATCTAATTACAGTAACTTTAGTGAACATAATTAAACCCATACAACGAGAACGCGTTCAATATTTTGAAACCAACGAAGCGTTAATGTATATTCATGTGTCTAATTTTACATTGTTAGGAAACCCCTCAGGACTCGAAGTATCTCAGTAATACCGGTATTTATTCTCTTAAATATACATTATACATAGCTGTAACACGACAAATATTACCGTGTAACAACATATAAATTTTATGTATGTATTTAAATAAAACATGATATAAATCTGGTGTAAATAAAATAAAATATAACTTTAAAGATTTTTTAAGCATACGGATAAGTGTAAATATAGTGTGTGTAAAAAGTAGTAAGTGATAAATATACACATGTGTAAATACAGAGGTATATATTTATCACTTCTCCTTATCCGTTATTATTCTTGTATTTTATGCACCTACCATGTTCTGTCTCTGCATCATCCTAAGGTAGTCTGGTATAAAATGCCTAAGGCATTAGGTTATTTCTACTTGAGGATGTACATCATCTGCTGATGGATTGCTTTAAGAACCAAGAGGAAAGGACAATTTTAATCAATCTGCTTTAATATATCACAGGAAGGTATAATGTGTTGTGGTGTGTTGTGTATGTGTTTGTGTGAATTTAACAGTTATAAAATTATTATTTGTTGAAATGTATATGGGTTATAGACCTGAAATAAATGAATTATTATTATTATTATAATTCATCAATTTTAGCACAACCGAGGTCAGATGTGGCGAAAAGATTTAGCAAGCTGATGCACCATATTGATTAAGATTCTCCTTTTAATTAAATTTAAGTTTAAAGCGCTGTTCGTAGTAGTTTGTATAAGGCATGATGGGGTTGGCGTATCCATTGGGATAAAAACCTAAATTAAATTAATAAAGATTTTAAAAAAAAGGTTGTTTACGCTATAAATATCATAAATTCTGTTTTAAACCAGCGGAAAAAAAGATGAGGTTCTCAAGACGAGACGTGTATTTTTTATGTTTGACCACGCTTATCTTTTGTTTTACACTGTAGTCTGTTTAAGATTATTCTTCGTTTATTGGATAGGGTATTCCACTAAATTGGTACCATTAAATTTTAATAAATTTACACCGTGTACAAAATAGGGAATAATTGATTTCTAACCTACTGAATTTAGTAAAAAGTGATGAACAGTATACATTGGGCTATTGTAACGACCAATTACAAACCCACCCTCTAAAAAGCGAAGAATAAAAAACTATTGTATAAAAAAAATCTACCGACTCCAAAAAATTAACACTTAAAGATGTAAACTAACTTCGCGGAAATCATCATTATCATCATTCTCCTCCTGCCCGTATCCCGATTTATTTAGGGTTGGCGCAGCATGTCTTCATGCTTCCATACATCTATGTATATTTGCCGATATCTTAGTAGTCACCTTATAAAATATTAACCTATGTATTATTATTATTAGTAGTCTATACTGTCCCACTGCTGGGCAAAGGCCTCCCTAAATCCTTCGAAGTACTCTTTTCCCGCGTCACCTCGGGCCAGCCCTCACAGTATGCGTTCAGGTCGACTCACTACCTCTTTCAGGCACTCATTGTGTGGAGACTTTTGCCCAACGGTCACACTATGAAAATATATACATCTTATATATAAAATTCTCGTGTCACAATGTTACTAACCATACTCCTCCGAAACGGCATGACCGATTTTTATGAAATTTTATATGCATATTCAGTAGGTCCGAGAATCGGCTACTATCTATTTTTCATAGCCCTAAGTGGTAAGGGTGGTCCACCCCAAACATTTTATATGGCAAAACAACGTTTGCTGGGCAGCTAGTAATATATAAGTTATAATTCCTAGCCATTCTTGAAAATGAATCAAACGAAATAACTAAAGCCACCGACTTCCGAAACTAAACTTCTTTTAGTGTTTTTTTTAGCTTATAACTTGGTGCAGGTGCGCCAACTTCAATCAGAACTACCAACATAAAAATACACGTACACAAATAGAAAATATACCTCCAATCCTTTGGCAAAATTGACGGCGAGCCACGGGAACTCATCAAACTTGTGATTTGTTGTACAGTGTACTCGCATACGACTCGAAAGGACTTGGACTATACTTGTCAGCCGTAACTTTAGGATGAAACACGGTTTTGAAACTTTTCCTCACGAGGTATTGGATTTTTGTAAAGTGAGAATTTCATTACGAATTGAAGCCCAGGGTTGTGATATTTTTGTTTTGGTACTTACCAGTAAAACGGGGTTATTTCGAGAACTGGGTGACTTGATAATGTTCAAAACAGGGTATTCGAACTTCTATCATAAATATACATGAATGAATTCTTATTTAAAAAAGGTTTCTAGGAAATAGGTTTTGTCAAAAATGTAGCAAATCTGTTTTGGTTTTGACCTCGTGGATGTACAACAAACCTCGGATTTTATATCTTCGCCCAGCTCGCCTACTACCCTGACACTTCGCCAGTTATTTTCAAGTCCCATATAAGGGGGGGCGAGACTATTGCCATTGTAAATCAAGACTCTGGCTGCTACAGAGAAATTTAAAACTGAAAACCCAATAAGACTGCCTAATCCGGTAATCGTACCCAGGATATCATGCTCAGCAGTCAAGCTTGTGACCACTACCAACGAGATGAAGCAGTCAGGTGGTCTTCCTTTGAAATGCGCTCCATGTGAGCATCAGGATGGCAACCAGTCAGTTCACATTTAAAGTAAAGATACGTGAACACATTCTCAATAAGATGGCAGATTCATCTTAGAGTTGATTTGCAACATTCGTTTTTCTCCATAAAGGTAATTTTTAACCATGCCCCACCTACAATGTTCTGTCTCTACATACAAAGTACAGTGGTAGAAAATGCTTAAGGCCCAAAGTCCGCCTTTGTACAGTTATTTTTACTTGTGCATAAAGTTTGAATAAATCTATCTATGTATTAAAATGAATCCCTCGGTCACGCCATAAGTTTAGAAAGACTTTACTTTTGTGAATGTGTATATCAACCGCGGGTAAAAACGCGGGATACAGCTAGTAAATCAATTAAACCTACAAATACACACTCGAAAAAAAAAGTGTCATAACTTGTCAAATCCATATAAAACCAATTTGTCACAGCCATGTACTAAAACGAATGAATTCTAGCAAAAGAATCTTATGTAACAAAAGGAACGGAATCCTTCAAAATACTTCGGCACTTAATCAATCAAATGTTCGACAATCGGATAACTTGACAAATCCTATCTACCGTCTCTGTCACGAGAGTTCGTCTTGAGACAGAGAAATAAAAAAAGGTAAGGGGCCTTTCTTACCTCCTTCCTAATAACTGCCAATAAAGAAGTGACGTGTGTCATAAATAACTGCTAACGGTCAAGTGAAATACGACCCGTGGACTTGAAACATGACCCGTAGCTTTTTTTGTGTTCGAATGAGACATGAAACTGATTTACGTAGGTATTTGAAATAGGAATGTCTGGCGGTTATAATTTTTAAATACCGAAGACCGCTCCTAGGTTTGTCTATTGTCTATTGTCTTGTATCTATAATAATGACAGTTCGCGTCTTTTAAGTTTACCGCTGTGAAGTAAAGTACAAATGACGGCGCAGTAATAAATCTCATACTGAAACAGCAGCGCGTCATGCTATGTGCAACGTTCATATGTTCATTCATTCATTCATTTATTCATTCATATGAATGAATGAATGAATGTAAATGTAATGTAAAATATAACATTGTATGTATGCTTTGTTCTAAACCTACTACTTGAGTCAAATGTATTCTCGGGACGGAATGACGGGAGTTTGTCAAACTGTGTTATTTAAACACAGGTTGACAAACTCCAGTCACTTCCTCAGTGAATCGCAGGGCCTCTTCTACACCAGTACCTACGATAAACTTTACTGGAAGAACGAAGTGTTGTCATAGTTTCTTCGAAAACTTTAAGTTTTTTTTATCGACCGTTCCATAATAATATCGGTTGGAACTTCTGACCATTCTTATACAGTGATGACCTCAGAGAATTGCAATTTTACGAGCAAACTGCGAATCAATCCAAATGTAATTTGGTTTGAGGATAACAGGATTATTCTGGATAGAACATAATCAGCGGTACATCAACGTCGGAGTAGGGCTGGCGTTTTAGGTTTATAATCTTTTTATGTCTTGTAACTTAATCCTAACTTAGATAAGGAATTGAGAGATAGAGAGGTCAACCTATACTAGTTTTCTAACCGTTAATGTAACGTGCGGCCTACTGTACGTATGGATACCGATGTTTATGATATATTTACAGGATGTGTGCGTCGGATATAAAATGGATTACTTATATTTTTTACGTTTAATCCAATATTCTACATTTCATTTGATGCGGTTCTTATAATAATCTCGCAAAAATAATTGACGAACCTGACCCAAAGCTTCATTACAAGCCCGCAGATATCCCTTCAAATTATGACTTCTAAAAATACATATAATAAACTCTGCCTGAGAACCGCTCCGGCTTCGCTTGCGACCAAGCATTTTCATACAAAAATTCAAATTTCCATCCAAAGGGCATGGCTAAACTATTGCCCTAAGCATGTACGCTTATTTCTCATTAGCTCAAAACATTTAAATAATCATTCATTACTTATTACGTGTTCATTATTCTCCTAGAAATTTCGTGAATTAATCTAAAAATTAAACATTTTTACTTGTTTTCCCATGCTCAATGTCTGTCAAGGGGAACATAAGATTCGTTCCGTTTTACGAAAAATGTGGATAATAAACCTTCTTATAAAGATAATTGCGTAAGCTGAAATAAACAATAGGTCGTTATTATTACATTTTTTACTAATTTTATCAATAATATCAAGACCTACTATTTATTTCAGCTTACGCAAATATCTTTTTTAGAAGAAGAAGATTTATTGTCTATATTTTTCAAAAAACTAAACGTCATAATCTTATGCCTTGATGTAGCCTGACCTGGTGATTACGAATGCCTCAAAAATATCAGCTTAATCGGTCAAGTGAGATCTTTCAAACATGCGGCAGATGATTCTCATTTATATCTGGAGTTCACTACATGATTCTGGTCTTCCCAGCTTTGAAATTTTTCGTCGGATTTTCCTCAACTTTTACGTTTTTCCAGTTGTTTTTATTTAGTTTAAAGTTCATGGAAAATACATAATTTCTATCTAAAACCGTATTTTTTGCAGTATACAGCAGAAACAAAATATCAGAAATAATCTCTCAGACCACCTGATCTCTCTGTTATGACTGTTTGTGTATGTGAGTTTGTGAAGGCACCCACGACACAAGAGAAATTCCTAGTGTGGGGTAACTTTTTAAAAAAAAAGAAAGAAAGAATCATGGAAATTAGGAAAGCCAAAATCATGTCCAAAATCATATTCTGAAATTAAGGTATCAGGATATTGTGTGCCAATGTCCCTCCCACCTTGAATAGAAGAAGGAAATTTATGAATTACACTGCCACGTGTATCCAATTTTAATGTATTATTACAATACACACACGCACACACATGCAAGTAAATTGTCCTCAAACATCGTACCTACGTACTGTTTGTACCTCCCGACACTGTATCATACCTCCTCGCCCTTGGCAACTGATTGCCAGCACGAAATGGGGCGGAAACTGATTTTGGAGTTAGTTAAAGATATCGCCTTGGGGATTGTGTTGCTTTCCTCCGCTTATAGACGAGGAGCTCGGCTTTGTTCGTGGATTGTTCTGAAGATATTGAATTTATCTACGTTTAAGGAAGAGATTAGATGGAAGGGTAAATGATAAACGAGATGGAAATTCATTGTAGGCTGGATGTGAATTGTTGACATGGTGAGAAATAATAAATATCAAGTTAAATTTTGTTGGGACTATCAATGTAACAATGGCAGATTTACACGTCATAAAATAAAATAAATTAATTTGAATTAAATAGTAATTGAATATTCGTTATTTTCATTATCAAGAGGTGTTGCCCAGTAACTGGGTTGTGGAGGTCAGATAGGCAGTCGCTCCATATAAAACAATTAGACTGGAACCGACCCCAACATAGTTGGGAAAAGGGTAAGCAGATGATGATTCGTTATTTTCATTATGTTCGCTACTTTCAGAAATGTATACAAAGCTGAATACTTTGTTTGATTTTTGTATGCGCTTATCTGCACATACACCTAGCTGGATTTGGATTTTTTTTTTGATTCAACATCTCAATTCTTGAAGAAATTTATAATAGGTTTGTAATAAGCGATTCGTAGAATCACATCGTTCGCTTAAGAGCGCTGATATCACAAACACAATCACTGTCTCTCCGTCTAGAGAGCATCAAAGGTATTGATTGGCTACTACGAAGCTCGCGCTGGTCTATAACTCGGAGAGTAAACAGAGATACTGTCTCAAACTAGATGATCTCCATCGCTGATAACGTTTATGATCTACGCTGTTATCATGTTTGGTTAGTCTATGTATTTCTTTGAGTTGTTAGTCCAGCGCAGGCATGCGAACGTATAGGAACGCAGTATAGACGCATTCAGGACGAAAACCAAATACGTCCATATAATTAATCTATCCAGACACATTACGCCAGCGCATTGTATCAATTCACTCAACTTTATCGTGGCGTTAACGCACACATTGAAGACAGAAGACACTCTTGACTTGTTTGTCCAGCGCAGGCGTGCAAACGTGTACGCTGTATAGACGCATTGAGGACGCAAAACCAACGCGTCCAAAGGATTATTTTCGATTAAATCACGTCCCGGTACATTACGCCAGCGCATTATATAAATTCACTAGGCGTATTCGTGGCTTTAACACGCATATTGACGACAGAAGATACTCTTAACGAATTGAAATTTGAAATCGCGAAGCTTTTGGTCGACTCTTCACGTGACCTGGCCTTTTTTTGGCCAAAGAATCAGCATTATCATTCAGCGTGGCAATGCTGCCAGCCTTCTGGGCACTTTTCCCGTTAGCAATGATGCGAATGATTTTTTCGATGCCCTGTGTTTTTTTTTTTTGTTTTTTCGTTATAGTTTTATCGTCTTAAAGAATACAATAGAATAGTCTTTATTTTACACCATGAAATTTTACAAATAAGGACTTTAAAAGGTACATAGGGTGTGGGGTACAATGGGCGGCCTTATAGCTTAAAGCGATCTCTTACGGACAACCTTTAGCTGGACTTCATAGAGAAAGAGAAAATATATGTTGGTAGTACGTGCTGTACTATTTAAATATCCATTATAAATAACTTTTTCAAAACATATTACATTGCGTAAAATATAAATCACAATAGGACAGAAATTCTAATTATCATGCATCATCTTCTTCACAGTAAGAAATGATTCTGTCCGGAGTAGACCATCCTGTCAATGTATTTTCTTCAAATGATATCTTTGCTAAAGCTATCCTTTTAACTCTTTTTTTTTGTTACAGATGATATGGCGACAGACTGGCGGTATGGGCATACAGCTTGCAGCAGCCATATTATGCATGCTGCCACTCTTCACATCATCTACAGGAGACATAAGTGAGTCTGACATCCACACATTTAGACGACCGATGTGTCGCGGCGGGCAAAAGTCCGCCTGCGACGACCAGGAGGTTGCGGGTTCGACTCCCGCCTTGGGACAAATATTTGTACGATCTACAAAGATTTGTTCTTTGTGTTCTGGATATTTGCTATGTATAATAAAAAATGTCTATCTATGTAATGTATTGTATTAAGTATATCAGTCATCTAGTACCCATAACACAAGCTCTGCTTAGCTTGGGGCTAGATGATGCTGTCTGGATTGTCCAGCATTATTCACTTAGCACCAGATATAAATCAGTTTATATCAATTGGACCTTGAGCTGAAGAGAGCGGCTGGTACTCTCGATGCGCAATGTGGAAATCTTAGCGTGATATTGTAATTTGACATTAGAATAAATGTACCTAAGTCCCGCTTACCAACCCAGGGCTTTTTTTCGGGGGAGGGGGGATATATTATCATGGATAAAGGGATCTGTCAGACTCTCTCTGACTAAAACCACACGGTGTCCTACAATTGCCTTTGGCCGGGGCTCTAGAAGACTTTATCAGTTCTTCACGGTACTCTAGCCAAGTATCTTGAATGGCTCAAGCAGTTCATGGCGCGCCAACATCCCGGCACTGTTTTTGTTCAGGCTATTTATCAGGCTAATTCATATATATTTCCAAACCACCCTATGCTATCGCAGCCGGATACCATACAGTACCAACCCTACTACCAACTTATTTATACTACCTGTAAGTAGTTAAGAAACGTACAAAAATGTAGAGAAATTTAAACGAGACCCTGAACACCAGCATGCCGATGATAACACTAATTAAAAAAAATAACGACGTATTTAAATATAATTGTGTCAGCGTTCAGCTCATCTGCGTTGACGAGATAAGTAGATACTTGACATAGTCACCATCGGCCTGAGGCTTATTATATTAATGCTCATTGAATTAATTATAGAATGACTAATAAGCTAATAAATGGTCCCGGATTGTGATGAAACCAAATCTCATTAGCATCATTTTAATATAAATGTTGTAATAATGCTGAAATTTTGGACATCTGATAAATGGCTGATACTTAAATAGGATATTAATTGAGAGGTTTGTGGCTAAATAATAACAGCCGCGCACTTGCCGATTGAAGTTTTGGGGATTGGCGCTTGCCTAGGTCATTTTAAGGATGGGTGACCATCCATTACACACCGCGACCTGTGAACTCTATGCATCGGAAAGCATGTTAAGCAGTTTGACCCGGCTGTCATTCGTAGATCTTTGACAGTCGTTACGGGTAGTCAGAAACCTGACTGTCAGCCATTCTTACCAGAAAATATCGTGATACCCAGCAAATGGGTTATGGAGGCAGAAAGGCAATCGCTCTATGTAAAATACAGGTATTTAGGAACTCGTGCCACTTCAAGATTGACTGAGCGAGTAGTTTTAGTCATAATTTCCATGTGTTGGGAAGAGAAAAACAGAGCTTCATTGAAGATGATAAAATTGAGCACTTCATCTATTCGCACTCATAATTAGAATGTCTAAGGTCGTAAAATTCGTAAAGTCGTAAAATTACTTCACAAACCGATACGGTTCCATTAAGGTCCGCATAAAATATCTACCAATAAATAGTGTTAAAAAGTAACTAAAAATTATCTTTTTTTAGTGTTTGCTTTTAACCCTTTGTGATATCCGAAATACTTTTTTTTTTTAAAAGTATCGAATAGGTGTGTATTTTAATTGCGTTACAATTATCATATTTACACCAATTGCGACGCTTATAGCTATGAATTAGATAAACACTTTTAAGGGAGTTACGAGCAAAAGCCTTGTGAAATAATTTTACCCGGTAAGCATAAAAAAATCAATTGACTCTGCTAATGGAAGTAGCTTTTGCATATCAAAAGGTGGTAATTTACCAATACTACAAATAGATAAAAATATGTCGTTGTTGTGATCGATCGTGTTAATGTCTTTTACTAAGTAAAGTTAGCGTTTCCTATGACTATGAGCCTTATCCGTGAGTATTTAAAGTGCACACAAAACGATACATGGATGCGCCACCGTTAAATGGTGGATATCCTACCCATACGCACAGAACGCTTTGGGAACATTAGCATTGCATATGCAGAATGTTCTTTCTTATTCTATGAATCTTGCCTTAGGAGTCTCGTTCTTACACGCCCTTCCGTTCCATACAGAACGGGAAAAGTCAATGTATGATTACCCATCCTTAAAAAAGGAGTCTACAGCCAGCCACACTTCTTAAACTCTTTATTTCTGGTACCAGGACATCACGGCACTTCAAGAGCTCGCGGCTGGCGCGCAGGCGTGCAGCCGGCCGCTGACGTCACTGCCAACAACACGGTCAGCAATATCACTGCTCAGCTGGGAGGCACTGCTTACCTCCACTGCTTAGTGGGACACTTGAGTGAAAGAGGGGTAAGTTTATCTTTGTATGTAATACTAGGCTTTGTTTCGTGTGCTCGATCTGATCCAGCTTGTCCCTTTGCTCTCCTAGCCACGGATTTTTTTAAAGTATACCTCAAAATTGGTCTCAATTAATTTGAAAAATAAACCCCCGCGCCTAAGTGTATAAAATAAGACTTCTGAATTATGTGAAAGCTGACGAGCAGTAAACATTAAGCTATTGTATATAAAATATATAAACAAACCCACTGAAAAGCGAGAAATAACAAAATTTTAACCAAAAAAAATCAACTGACTTGAAAAAAACACTCACAGGTGTTATAAATTAACTTAAATTTCAATAAATACATCAAACAACACAACCAAAGGTTACCAGTCTTCTAAAATTAAAGTTATTTTACACCTTTTAGTATTTTTTTTTATCAATTGAATTTATTTGGAACGAGGATTTTTCATCTGGTATTTCTCAGTTACAGTCCGGTACTTACCGTTAGGTTTGTTCGCTTGATGTCAATAGCCTCGCCCCCTATTACATGTGACTTAACATAACTGACGAAATTTGAATGTACAGAGGCCAACACATCACGCTACCCCAATGTGTCAAATTTCTTTGGTACTTTTTCAACTTTACGTCAATAGAAATAAGGTTCATGTTCAATTGGGAAAATCTGACAGCTTGTAATAGCTTGATGTGCTATAATATGTACATCTCTGCCTAACCATTCCGTGAATTCAGGCGTGATTTTATGTTAATATGTGATATAAAACGAATTAAACATTCCCCCATTAAAGACTTAAAGAAAGTTCCTAAGTCTTACGGCACTATGGATAACTCGATTCACTGAAGTGATAAACTTTATCCGCGAAATAGTGATAAATCTGATTACTGAGAAGTTCTTAAGTTACTTTGACATTGATGCCTAAAGTCTGAAGTCTGAACTAATACTCAGTAATTTTGACCTATGATGAAAGATATACAATGGATTAACAAAATGGAATAATTGACTTCGAAATAAATGGAGACGAAAGAGATTACGTTTTAGTTTAACGAGATGGTTCAATTAAACTGTCTTTCCACTGGAAAGACGGGCTACTGCTGAGCACAAGGTCCTGGGTTCGACTCCCGGGTCGATCGAAGTGTTGTTGGGTTTTACCATCTGGAGTTCCTCAGTAGCAGCCCGGAGTGTGGAAGTGTGCCCGGTTTATGGGACTTAAACATAACTGGCAAAATATGGGTGTGTTACTTATAAGTAAGCCCCTGCCCATCCAATTGAAAAGGTAAAAAATGTGATTTTGGGTTTTTGTTGAGGCTTATCAAAAAGGCGCTCAACTTTTATTTTAGTGTGTTCATTAATATTTTTAGGCTTTTAGGAAACCAAAGTTGATTATATTTCGGTTCGATTGCGACATGCCTTATTTTTTTTTAACAAATTTACGACCGTTGTGGCGCGGCGGGTGAAGGTCCGCCTGCGACGCAAGAGGTTGCGGGTTCGATTCCCGCCCTGGAACAAATGTTTGTACGATCTACAAATATTTGTTTCGGGTGTTCTGGGTATTTCCTATGTATAATAAAAATATCTATCTATGTTATGTATTGTATTAAGTATATCAGTCATCTAGTACCCATAACACAAGCTCTGCTTAGCTTGGGGCTAGATGATGCTGTGTGGATTGTCCAGCATTATTTATTTATTTATTTAAATTAAATTTAACAAATTAGATTCAGTCGGGTCAATTTAAATTTATTAGTAAATTTCAATTGACCCGACTGAATTTAATTTGTGCCCAGTTGATGGCAATAGGCTCACCTCTACTACATGGGGCTTAAAACCATACCTGGCAAAATGTCGGTGTTACTATAAGTGCATCAGCCTAAACCCTTCTGGGAACACAGGCGTTATGTTATGTTAAATAAACTCATACTCATCATCCTCTTGCCCTTATCCCAATTTATTTGGGGTCGGCGCAGCATGTTTCCTTCTTAGCCATATCAAATTTCACACAATCCATCCATCGTTTCCTGGGTCTCCCTCTACTCTTGCAACCCTCTTCATTCATACTCAAAACTTTCCTCACAACATGATCCTTATGTTACGAGTAAACTTTAAAATCTCGGGCTGTTCAAAAAACAAACAGAGCTTCTCTCTAGAGTCTGAAAAATACAATTTTTTGCACACGCATAAAATATTAGCAATAGGTATCTACCCCCTACTAATGGAACACAATCAATTATGTATCTTTTGTTCGCGACTCTCTAGGGATTCGACAGGTATCGAAAGGTGAAAGTTAAATTGATCATCTTTTATTAAACCATTCACCGAAAGGTTATCAGTAACTGGGGACTCACCATGGCTCCTTTTTAACTATCGGTAAGAAATCTGTTTCCAATCGTAGTAAGGCTCATTGTAGTGATGCTGATCCTAGATTATATCGTGACATTTACTTATTTAACTAACAAATGATGGACACCTGTTAAGCATGATAAAATAAATAATTTTGGTTTGTTTGTTATTGTGACACTGTAGCACTTAAAAATGTTTATATTACTGTGCCCTAGCAGGGTTCATGTATGAAACCGATATGTATTTGTAACAACTTGCATACTACATGAATGCAATAAATGATGATTTTGATTATGATTAGTGTCATATTAATTTACTCATAGGCTCACTGTCATATTCCTGGTTAACTTACTTTGAAGACTACATAACATCCTCACGAAAATCTTGCCATCCACCATCTTGGATTAAAATATTGTCGTCATAACCATAAAAAAAAACAAAAACATAACGTCACGCCTATAATCCCCGAAGGGTAAGGCAGAGGTGCGCCTGTAGTATATTTAAGCCCCATGTATTGGGGGTGAGCCTATTACCACTGACCTGGCATACATATCGACCTGGTAATCGACCTCATGCTCAGCAGAAATGCTTGCAAACATTAGACCAAGAAGGCAGAAAAACTACAAAAATTACAGCGTAATTTAACGTTAGAAGTTTATAAAACAACAATTATCTAAATACTGGCCTCATAACACTGGTATTTATGTCTATTCTACTAAATCCTGAATTAAACTAAAACATTATAATTAAACAGACCGACGTTTAGTGTTATCAAATGTTAATCTTCCCAACGTATTTTGTGGTGTGGCAACCTGAAATTTGCACGACATTGACACGGCCAGACAATTGGAACGTTGACACCGCAGCTCATTCCCAGAGGTTTAATTTTACACATGCCGGTAATTGTGCCACACCTATTTTAAAACACGTTTATTTTACACGTACAATACGTACATAAACTCACGCCTTTTCCCAGGTGTGGTGGCAGAGACTATAGAACGCCATGGGCTCAGATCCTTATAGACGCTCCTTTTGCTTCGTTCGCCTTCATAGCTTTGTCTGGTAGCACGAATTCTTGCCGTAAACCTTACGTCGATTCGAACGAATTTAAAATTGACAATTCTCGTGGCGAATGTAACTATAATTTACCTTTAAGACTTTATTCAAATTTATGGGTGATACTTTTTGCGCTTGTCTCATATACGAGTATTTAAACCAAATTCCTTTTTTAAATGCATTTTATTGTTTCATTTTTCAAATCGTTCCAATTGACGTTAGGTTTCAATAGTTAGGTCATACACATATGCTGGTTGCGAGTACTGCGCACCTGACCTTTCTGAAGAACATCACCAATAAGGTCCAAGTATGGCCTTCTAGGGCGTCTCCTCGCGGCGTAAATTCGCGGTGGCGTTTAATTTCTATGTTATAATTGTAATTTTTGTCTTTCAGCAAGTGTCGTGGATAAGGAAGAGAGACTGGCATATCCTGAGCTCCGGGAAGTTCACGTACACCAATGATGAAAGGTTTCAGGTAAGTTTGTCTTATTTCTTTACCTTGTCTTTATTTTGATGTATTGAGACCATTCGACAGTCCACAGGGTCTTAAGATCAAACTTTTCGGCTCTTAGACCTACAAACCAACCACAACAATGCGTGGTGAATCATGATATAATAAGGCCAATGATCGCGAATTACCTACAGTTTGTGTATAACCATACAACCTAATGCTAAGCTGCAAATTAGTTTTCTGGCCTATTTGCTGAACTGGACTCATTAATAATTTTATTTTTCTTTCTGTTTTCTATGTTTAGTACTGTGTCGTTGTGTGGCTGATCCTATGCTGAATGACTGTTTTATCTTTCTGTTTTCAAATTGCAAAGTAACGTAAGGAAACTTGAATTTTGGGGGTACCCGTGCGCGTTCATTTTAATTAGAAAGTGCTGGCACTTAAGAATGGCAAAAAGAATAAAAAAAAAACTTTGGAAATAAATTCAAATTTCAAAAATAACCTCGTAAATACTTATAACAATCACATCCCACCACCTACGTATTCCATTGAATTGGCAACTGTTTTCGCGCCCATCCGGGTAGAAACAGAACCACTGTATCAACTCCTTATCTACCACAAACACCCGAGTTATACACGAACAACTAGTAAGTTTGCGAACAAGTTGGTAACACAGAGAAGTTTGCAGGCGTCGGGGCTCCGTATGCACTGTTTCAAGGTCTTTTCAAGTCTTTGTGTAGCTGCAGGGTGCGAGAAAACAGGAATAATGTGAGCGTTTGTATTGACTGTCTTTTGTTTGATTGAGAAAGTCGTGTTCTCTTGATCAATAGAAGTGTTACGTCGTACTCAGCGTTTCCTCTCGACATTTGCGAAATGTGGAATTCTCTGCCAGTTTCTATGTTTCTTATCCCTTTTAATCCGTATGCCTTCAGAGCAAGAGTGAAGAGGCATGTTTATTTACATATTTCTTACATTTTAAGGAAAACTTACAGCTAAACAGACACTGAGTAAAAGTTTAGACAAAATATAGCCAGTTACAAGTTTCCACAAGTAGTATATAATTAATATGGCAAAAAAATAATAAGACTAAATGATATCACACCAAACAGAAAAATTACTAAATACGCTCGAATTGGATAAAGTACAACTATCGCATTTCTGCAGAGATCGAAGTCAAGAGCTGGCTCATAGTGAACATTAAAAACTTAAAAAAAAGCACCTGACTCTAAGCTCCTTCCATTACTATATCCTATATCAATATCCTGTCATCAAATCCAATTTAGTGACAGTAAGACCACTTCAAGAGTATACCCATTCAAAAAAAGAATTTTCAAAATCGGTTCTCAATTCGAGGTTGAAATAGGTTAACGTACAAAAAACATACAAACAGTTTAACATAGAACCTCCTCCTGTTTTGAAGTCGGTTATCAAAAAGAGTTTACAATTATATATTTAAAAAAAATGAGGTGAGGTCTCTAAAATGTATAACCACCACCACATACACCATGGAACTCTTAAAGTTGGTATTTGTAAGTATTTGTGGAATACAATACAGATAAATTACAGATAAAAAAACTCAAAAACACTTAACCCAACCCTGAGAGGAATCCAGGACCATCATGTTCAGCAGTACTTAGCATTCTATCCAAAACTATTTTTGACAATTTAGTTTCTTGGTTCTACATTACATTTTACCCAAATAAGCTTATTTCAGACAAGATGGTATATGTACCAAAGATTTGTAAGCTGGCCGCTGGACACAGCAACTGATATTAAACTGTCATTTGGATAAGATAAAGAAAGAAAGAAAAAACATTTATTCAGCACAGGCTGAGGCACACAAAGACACAATACTAAACAAAGTAAACAAAAAATAAATAAACAAAAATGAGTAACAAGAAATACATTAAAAATATATATATGAGTAAGTAGACATATATTATTAAGTATGTGCCTTACGGCTGCGCTAAAAAGGTCCAGTTCAGCAAAAATGCCAGACAACCAGTGCCTGACGCTGGTTTTCAACTGGACCTGATAAGGAGTCCTTTAAAGGACGCCATATTAAAGCCACCGTCAACACTCTCCAATTACTAATCGTCATCATTCTCGCCAAAACACGTCCACTGCTGGATATTGGCTTCCCCCAAAGATTTCCACAACGATCAGTCTTGCGTTGCCCACATCCATCGGCTTCCTGCAATCTTAACCAGATGGTCGGTCTATCTTGTCTGAGTCTACCGGTACTCGGTCGCCATAATACTAGAACCTTTCCGCCTCAATTGCCATCAGCTGTCCAATTAGTACCCTCACCAAATTAAAAGCTTACTCCCAAAATTAACTCTAAATACGCCATAATACGGCACCTCGAACGGCAAGCTGCATTGTCAATGCACTCCAAATTGTTCCTAAATTGGTACGCCGCAAAATTAACGCCCTCAAATGTTAACGAATATGTGATCCAGCGGCCACAGTGGCCGAATTTGAGCGTGAATGTGTAGGAATTACGGATAATTCCGCCATCATTGAAATTTCCGAACGCAGGAGCACTTGTAATTATTTTAGAATAACGCTTAGCGTAGGATGTGATGCGTGATTTTGGATCGGCGGGTATTTCTGTGCAAGAGAGTTTAATGTCATTTGCCGGTTCGGACTTTGCAACGTGTTATCTAGATTTCTGATTTATTTTCGTTAATTTATGTTTGAGGGACTCTTGGATAAGTGACAACAGCCACACAGATCGATTAATCGTTTAGCTACGCTTGCTGGGAAAGGTATGTGAATGGGTGACCATCCATTGCGAGAACCATCTGTGATTCGGAAAGAACGTTAAACCGTTGGTCTGGGGTCATTTGTAGATCTTTGACAGACGTTAGTTAGTCTTACCAAGCAGTATCTTTACACAGATACTGGGTTGTGGAGGTCAGATAAGCAGTCGCTCTATGTAGAGTACTCGTAAGACTTGTAGCCGACCCCAACATCGTTGGGAAAAGGTTAGCCGCATAATAAACTAATTTAAGATTTCTTTCTTTCTTTGTTTTGGCTCCTGAAATTAACTCTACATAGCTATACCCTTTATTGACCATTCATCATCGTCATCCTCCTGTCCTTATACTAATTTATTTGGGGTCGACGCAGCAGGACGACACGGTTGGCGCAGTGGCTGAGCGATCGACTGCTGCGCCGTGTGTCGTGGGTTCGATTCCCGCATGGAACAATTATTTGTATGGCTTACAGATAGTTGTTCCGGGTCTGGCTGTTTGTGTATGTGAGTTTAAATGTTTTTAAATGCACCCACGTTTCAGGAGAAATTCCTAGGGTAATGTATTTTGACGAGGTTGTGGGTTCAAACCTGGGCAAGTGCCAATGAGAGTTTTTCAATTCATATCATACTTTCTACTGACATCGGTGAAGAAAAACTTATTTATTATTATTATTTAGTAACAGGCTGGTACTTAATGAATTTTGTGATAAAAAAGGTCCTCTTTTTCCATACGTGATCCATATTTTTGTTTATGCCTCTAAAATCAAACATGGCTGATCTAATAATGTTCTTGAACAACCTGCATGCTATGGCAAACACACTCATGTTTAAACAAAGCTAAATACTTAATACACAATCCATTACGAGAATATAGACAATATATACGAGTATTTTTTATTATACATAGCAAATATCGTACAAACATTTGTCCCAAGGCAATCGAACCCGCAACCTCCTGCATCGCAGGCGGACCTTCGCCGCTCCACATAGGTCGTCTCTATACAAAATAAAGAATCTCGAAATTTGAATATGGCTTTGTTCAGAAATTAGATCCTACAAAAACAATATGTACGGCAAACACAAGTTGACCTAGAATTATCCGTCCCCCCCACACACACACACACAGCTACAATGGAGTTGACACCTCACACAGGCGCACTGAGATGTCCATGTCGCTACCCTAACAGCGTAATAAACGCAGATGCAATTCCGAGCGACATGGCAGATATGAGAATGTGCTCGGCTGAAGCCAAATCCGTGTCAAGCTGAACAAGCGATTCTTATCGCTATGACAAATAGAAATGCATTTTTTGACGTAATTTGGGAAAGTAGGGCAATGTGTGTTGTGTGTTGAAAATGCGCAGTGCGTATTCGGGAGGTTTTTTTGGCTTATACCTGTTCGGGATTTTTGGTAGTTGTTTTTTTTTAACTGCTGTGCTGTTAACAGGTTTTTTTGAGAGTGAACAGAAAAATGAAATACACTCTTTTATCTAACAAATATAATAAAGAGTGTGTTTGTTTTTATTTGTTTAAGCGCGTTAATTTATTTAATCATTGAATACTTTAAGCACACAAATGTACAGAGGCAGATTTAATACCATAAGCATTTTCTTCCAGTCTACCTTTGGGTATTGCACAGACAAACAGTCGTACATGCAAAAGAAAAGGGAACAGAAAAAAAAAATCAAATTCAATTCATCTAATCAATCATTCATTCAATTTGCTTAGTTAGTTAGTCGAATTTGTTGATTTGAGATTCTTGCAGAAGATTTTATGCTTTTTGCTGACTCTTGGGAGCAGGTGAAACTGCGGGGCTGGGTTAGTTAATTGATAAACTGACTTCCAAAACTGGCGAAATGTGGGTGTAATATAGGTTCACCTCTGCATGGCCTTTCGGGGACGTGATGCATCTGTAATCAGCGTCTCTCTCGATCTACGTCTTTCGATTCGTCTAAATTATATTTTTTGTGCTTAAAAGAGTGTTATGGTTGAAAATGGAAAACACAAAGGGGTCCAATTGGTCATAGATTTTAGGTCTCTTCTCTGCTTATTTTAACCGCAGCTATTTTTTTCTTGCTTTTTTTAAAGTTATTAGTAACACTTATTGATTATCAAAATGTCTTTATTTATTAGAAAAACATATATATATATACCGTACATATATATAACATATACAATATATATATAACGTACACAAATACAACACAAACAACATAACAGCAAAAAATGAACTGATTTACTTAATAAATGAGTAAAAGCTTATAAAATCCTCATATTTTTATGCCTAGTACATAACAGTCTGTAAAAAAGGACTAAGTAGGTGACCAAACTTGATGTGTGTTAATAAAATAAACGCCAGGCTTCCGACACGACCTGAAAGGAAAACTGTAATATATTAATACTTTTCTAGTTTTCTAGAATAAGATAACACAAATGATAAATAATACCAGCCTGTTAGTGTTGTACTGCAGGACAAAGGTCTCTTCTAACAAAAGATAGGTTTTTTAGACTTATATTAATATAAAGTACAGGTTTCTTCACGCTGTCTTTTATCACCAATCATCATCCTCCTGCCCTTTTCCCAATTTTTTTGGGATTTGCGCAGCATTTGACGACCGCTGTGGCACGGTGGTTTTTTTTTTCCAATTACTTGAGTTGTGATCCTATATGAGCGGAGAAACAAGATATAGTTAGCATACTCTTATCTCGCCAGTTATTCTTAAATTTCATGTATTAGGAGGCGAGATCCAGACTCCGGGTTGCTACTAAGCAATATCAGATGGGAACTTAATAACAGTTTTTCCGAACCGGTTTTGAACCCAGAACCTCATTTCCGAACCGGTTTTGAACCCAGAACCACATTGCTCAGCAGTAGCGATAGCAACTAAAAGAATAACGAGGCTATCACCAATGTTTTCTTTTCTGGGGTGAACAGAAATATTGGGTCGAGACAGATTTTTAAACAAAATTTTCATAACATATCTTTTGCACCACTAGGGTATTCATACTGCCATTTGGCGTGGCTATATTGTGTGTTGTAATTGTATAAAACTTCTCTCCTTTTTAGAAGTTGTTTTATTTTTTAATTGGCAATCAATTTATCGAGTTCACTTGGATGTTCTGGTACTCGCACAATTCCATTAACAAAACTGTTAACTCGTAAAAACCGATTCGATTGGGTTACTTAACAAATGAATTAAACCGGCAATATTAATTTATTATTACTTGATCAACATCGTTTACGGAAAAATATTATCGTATCTTTTTTCGAAAACCTTTTTATAAAATTGGGCACCCATAATTATTGGAAGGTAGATAATATCTTTATTGTAATAATAATGTAAATAGAAAAGAATGGATTGTTTGTTTGTAACGGATCTTCTTGATCGATATCATTTTATTTTAAGTGTTTCATCTATAGAATTCTAAATTATCAACAAGTACCTATCTATTTTATCGAGGATTTAATTCATTTTCAAACAAAAGTTTAAAAAAAATAGAGATTTGAGATAAAATAGACATACATAAAAATCGCCTTAAAAAGTCATTACCTATAAAACTACGAAATGTAGCGGATTAAATCGCAATCAAGATGCTAGTCTGTAAATATTGCAGGAAAGTTAATAATACAATTTGATTTTTAAAGAAAACCAAAGAATTTCGATTAAAAATCCAAATGCGAAAGCTAACATATCCGACATCTGCACCACACTTCAGCAGAATATAAAACAGAGACATCAGCCTCACCCCTATTTTATTATTTCCATCTATACAAGCTCTGACGTTAAAAATAATAAACACAACTTGGAAAATTGCGTTCAAAAAACCGCTGACACGGTTTTCATATTGACGGCGACGTTCGGCACAAAAACTCATTTTATATGGCAAAAAATATCCTATTACACATTACGGCCCAATGTTTGTTTCGGTTATTTTCGACTATTTTCGGCCCTTGTCGGCCTCGTTTCGTCATTGACGCGTCCTTACTGTCGCGTCAGGCGATTCGATCATGGTCTAGAAATTTACTACCCTAGCTAAGGCTGAAGACAGACGGCCAGGGGCTTGTCACGCTTGCTGAGTATTGCAGCTCAAATGAGTGACAAATGAGTCACGCTGCGTGATATCAAGCGTCAGTGTGAACATTTCAATAAAGAACCGGCGAAGGGTAAATTTGAAGGTTTTTTGTTTGAAAATTTACGTCAGATTTTTCACATCCAATCATCCATTCTAGCTTCTATTTCAATGAAAATATTTTTTTTACTATTTTGCTCGTATAGCAAGTACAAGCAAATCGAGAGCATTAGTCGTTTCTGATACAAGTATCTGTGACAGAAAGATAGATAGATGTTTCTTTATCAGCATTTTGTAATAAAAGTCTCATAAAACCATGGCGTTTATTCGCTGGGAGCGCTACGCTCAGCGTAGAACCAAGCACTAAGCAAATATCCTAAGGCTGCGATTCCTCTGAGACGGAGCTGGACGGAGCGGAGCTTAGCGGTGCATGAATTAACCAATCACAATGTCTTATCTCAAGCGGAGCGGAGATGTCTGGCTCAGTAGAAACGCAGCTTAACTGTGTGGCAACAACCTAAGTCGCTTCGACAATGTTCGTGCTCACGAATTTAGCCAACGTCATCTTTGCTGGACGAAATTCAGCTTGGACATAGGTATTATTTCCTGGTTGCTCTGAAAATGATAGGGAAATAGCTTCTGTGTGGTTTTCGGTACAATTTGCAGGAGTCAACAGAGCTAATGGGTTATGTTGAGCTCAAAAGCGTTAGTAGCTTGGTAGTCAAAAGCTTTTGGCTAACAAAAGCTAATACTCTCTGTGTGTTCATATTTAGGAGGTAATTACGTAGGTACATAGTAGGGGGAGCTCGCGGCTGCGTAATAATACCCGAGCGGGGTTAAACAACGTTCGCCAAGGTCGTTCCAGGATGGGTCACGAACTGTTCGAGGCCTCTCCGTGCTTCGGAAAGTATGTTAAGCCGTTGGTCTCTGCTGTCATTTAAAAAATATTTTGTCATATTTTTGGTACACACAGAAGCCTGAAAATGTGACAATCAGCCTTTCACGTTGAACGCCAAATGACCGACAAACAATACAGTTTCTATTGTGTCTCGTTGTTTGGCAGTTAAGGTGTTACAGAGTATCGTGTTACCCAGTAACTAGGTTGTGGATGTCAATTAGGCAGTCAGACCATGTTCAATATTGGCAGTTAGCATCCAGTAAGACTGGAAGCTGATACATACATTTTTTTTTATCAAGGGTAGACGGATTCTTAGATGTGACGTCAAAATGTGAAGATCTCCTCTTAATAAACGTAATTAAGTCAGCAAAGCCCTATCCTTCGTAGTACAAGTCCAGCTTCTACAGTATCTACGATATAAAATTTCAGAATTCACAAAATTATTCTTCCTTTGAATTAAATATTCTATTGAAAACGCGTTACTTTATCGGACGCAAAAAAAGACATCCATCAACTTTTATATCAATAATAAAAAAAAGTTGCCGAATTACCATTTTTAATTCTTTTCCCCGCTTTTTAATTAATATTTCCTCTCGATGATTTCGCGCCCCACTTCTTACAACTTTTCCGTATCGTCAAAAATGCCTGATTCATTTGAACGTCAAATTGACAGTTGATTTGACGAAATTCGTCTTTCTCAGCGTTTAGTTAGCGAAGCACACTTTTTAATTAACAAAGTCAGGAAGAAAAATGGGTTACGTCATAGTGGACCAGTGGTTTCACGGAACGGGTTATCGGTTTGATTCCCGGACATATGAAATACGTGTCAGTATTCATTTCATGATGCTGAATGTGTTATATCGTTTGTTAAAATTGAAGTGGATTCATGCTAAGCAAATAGCTATATTTGTATGTTTTACTACCTGGTGGACCCCAGGTTTCACTCGACATTTGTCGCGTTTTACCTTTTCCAACAATTAGGTATCAAATGTAAAAAGAATTCGGCTAGTAATTTCAGAGATTTTTTAATTCATTGTTATTTAGTTCCAGAGATTATCGCGCTCAAACAAAAGCTTATTATAACTTTCGAGAGAACTATGATGTGTATTTACACATATATGGATCAAAATTTAAGTGGTTTGATAAATATTAATAAATAGTGGTATAGACAGAATACGATGTGACTACCTCTCGACCTGACGCAGTCGAGTAACCTTATACCCGGCGTAGTACGGAGTACAATACAATGGTAGGCAGCTAATACCGGTTTTGCTACCACTGACGTGCGGCCAAAGACCAAGTCTTCGGTCTATTCACTTCCTAAGATAGCAATTCACTTAGCCTATCGGAGATTGTAAAACCGCTTGTGCACTAACCCTATCTGAGACTGGGAACTGACGGACGGAATTCGGTTCTTGTTCGTATATCACCACTGTCAAACTACGAATCGTGATTCGGAATTTCTCGGCATTATTCGGTTTGGTCGTGTAAGCTTGTTTTTTACTACAATATTTATTTATTTATTTAATAATTTTAGCACACAAATGTACAGAGGCAGACTTAATGCCATAGGCATTTTCTACCAGTCAACCTTTGGGTGATGCAGAGACAAACAGTGGCAGGTGCAACTTCAAAAAGAAAAGTGAAAAGAAATATATATTTATAATATATATTATATACATATATATTATTATGAACTATAAATATAATACCTACATAGCACATATACACAAATAAACATATACACAAACACATACATAAACAATAATGGTTCAAAGAATTGTCAGATTATTGGGAGTTATATATTTCAACCGTTTGGGGTTGATATAAATAGAGGAGCTCGTCCCAGCTGTCATTTGTAGATCTGTGATAGTCGTTACGGGTCTAAGAAGCCCGAAAGTCTGACAACCAGTCTTACCAAGGGGTATCGGGTTGCCCAGTAACTGGGCTGTGGAGGTCAGATAGACAGTAGCTCCATGTACAATACTGGTATTCAGCTGCACCCGGTTAGACTAGAAGCCGACTTCAACATAGTTGGGAAAAAGGCTAGGCAGATGAGATGGGGTTGAAATACTAAGGCCACGTGGTCCAAGTGTCTATGTAGTTTTTCGTGACATCGCCAAGTAGTTGGTCGGTCACGTGACCAGAGGTCTGACTCTCTTTTAGTCAAAGAATCAGCATTACCATGCTGCCAGCACCATTTCCACGTTGGACTGGAATGCTTGACAAAAGGCCGGACCAGCCAAATATTTTTTGACCTAAGATATCTTCCTCTCTTTTATATACATGAACTTATTACATTTATTATTTTAAGTTACTTTATACATAACGTATGAATTGTTTTTTTTAAATATTATAACTATTACTGAAAGGGTGATTCAATGCAAAACACACGTTGTCGAATCCCATAATAATGGCTGGTGACAAGTTAACAAAAATACAAACAAAAAAACAAAACACGACACGAAGAATGAATTTGCTAAAACTTTTGTTTTGCTACTTAGCAACTAAACAGCTTATAAACAAAAACAATGTTTTACAACTTAAATGGTTGTAGTTTATAGGGTTTAAATTAAATGTTTTGCAAAGACTTTTTTTCTGGTATTCCGTGTAAACTGTGGTTGGTCATATGATTGTAAAAAACGTTGTGGTTTAAAAGAAGACGTAGTGACGGAAATTTAAATGGGTATGCTAGGATAGATCGAAAGGATAAGTGAAAGACGATTAACAATAGGAAGGTATTTATAAGGAAGGTGAGTGGAATCTGGACGCTCTAGGTAGAAGAACGCTTTTTGTACACCCGAAAAAGTGAAGTATTCCCGTAGGAATTTTATATCATGGGTAACACCGCGGGGCGCAACTAGTACGTAATAATAATAATAATAATATAATAATATTGCTGGACAATCCACACAGTTTGTTATGGGTACTAGATGACTGATATACTTAAAACAATACATTACATTTATAGATATCTTTTTTTTATTAAACATAGCAAATACCCAGAACACCTGGAAAAAATCTTTGTAGATCGTACAAACATTTGTCCCAAGGTGGGAATCGAACCCGCAACGTCCTGCGTCCCAGGCAGATTTTCGCCCGCCGCGCCACATAGGTCGTCAAACGTAAATATGATCGCACTATACAATGTTTGCACTATTAAGTTAAGTACAAGAATATACAAACACAATTAAAACAAAAGAATGGGAAAACAAAAGCGCTGATTATCTCATTTTCAGTCTTGATTCCGGGTAAGTAAAAAAATATTACTGACCCTTCTCGACTCTTAATAATAAATAATATCAAGAGGACTTACGCAGGTATAATTTTCCCGTGATCATATCTCAAAATGATTTAGCAGATTTTCTATTTTTGTATCACATTATTGTATTATCAGGACCCAACCGCCTTTTCCCTAATATGAAACTCGGAATAGACAGTCGGGCAGGATATTGCTAGAATTGTTCTGTCAGCCAAACGATGTATGTTGTTGTGTATCCGTTTGTATATAACCTCTTATATAACCGATCATATACAGGATGGTAGAGACGTATAGCCTTTTTAACTTGATTTTTTTTTTGGGAAATCATCCAATGACTTCTCCCGTTCTGGGTGGAACGGGAGGGCGTGTCAGACTTTTACTGACTAAAACCCATACGTGTTCCGTCCTTGCCCTTTACGTTCCAGGGTCACGGTACCTGTATCGAACATCTCACAACATTATGAATCCCCTATCGTTTTTAGTCGGCGTTTTACCTAATATCGACGTCTTTTTAAGATAAGAAAAAAAAAAGCACAGGTCATCTAAAAATTCATCCGCATCACTGTCATCGGGAAAAGTGCCCAGAAGGCTGGCAGCATTACCATGTTGAATGGCAATGCTGATTCTTTAGCCAAAAAAAAAGGCCAGCCCACTGGTCACGTGAAGAGTCGACCAAACGCTTCGAGATCTCCCGAAAAAATGGGCGCACGGTTGTTTGTTTATATTGCTTGAGGTCAGGTATCCTCTAAATGTTTACTTTCACCGATGTCATCAATGTCCAATATAAACTAAGAAAGTACTCGTACAACTGAATTGATAAAGTCACATTAGTACTTGACCGGAATTAAACCCACAGCCTCGTGCATGAAAGGCGATGCCTTAACCTTTGCCACTTGGCCAATACGACTTATATTTATTACTAGAACTTCGTTCGCGTGGATTTTATTCAGTTCCCTTCGAACTTTAACATCCGCTCCACCCCCCTTAAAGTGTAATTTTTAAAATAATAATAGCCTATAGCACTAAGTAATAATATACCTATCTGACAGTGATACAATTTTTTAGAATTGTATCATTAGTTCCGGAGATTACCTCCAACATACAAACTTACAAATAAATTTTACCTGTTTATATTATTAGTATAGAAATTCATCATTTATTATATGCTATTTATTTTCCTTGCAGGTGTTACATGGTGAAGGTTCAGAAGACTGGACGTTACAGATCAAATTTGTGCAGAAGAGGGACAATGGTACCTACGAGTGTCAGGTAAAAATCTCTGACTGTTTATCTTTTTTTACCTCTTCTCAGATCCAAGTTAAGGATTGGACCAATTTCTTTAATCTCAAGGGCCCTGTGTAGTGATTGCTATGTGAGCAATACTATGGCGAACGACTAAGGAGAATTTTAACTATTAAAATAATATCAATACACAGATCACCTCACAACACACCCACAACCACAGATCATCATGTCTGTGTTCCCCAAAGGATTAGGCAGATGCATGTGTCGGCGCACCATCGCTGTTGTTGTCGGCGACAGACATATTGGTTTCCACCAATACCATTATTTTTCTATCTTTTTTTTAAAAAAAAAAAACGTTGCCTCACATTAGGAATTTCACCTGTATCGTGGGTGCGTTTACAAAAATTCAATCAAACACATACACAAACAGCCAGACCAGGAACAACTACCTGTGGGCCATATAAATATAAGTTCCGTGCGGGAAACAAACCCACGATACGCGGTGCAGCAGTCAATCGCTCAGCCGCTGCGCCAACCGTGCTTTCTTATCATCACAGAAATACAGAACAATATTTAAGAGAACCACCTAATATTCCAACTAAGGGTGTTTATTCTACGAGCAGCGAACAAATAAGGGGTGACCATTCGCAGTACAACAGTTTTTATACACAAAAGTACCGCCAAATTTTACCGCCAATTCGAATTTATAATAATATACCTATCTGACAATATAAATCAATAAATCAATAAATCAATCCTAATATAAATCAAGCGGATCTGTCAAGACAAATCATTAATACCAATGTAGAAAAATAAAATAAACTCAACCGAGTCACAATAATTTAAATAAACCAAAAGGAAGTCACTAAATCGAAATTATTTTTTAATTTAATTAGAAAGCACAATATTTTATAGACTATAAATTCACCATAACATCATTTCTCCAGCAAAATAAAAACTTAGCATGGATTTAACCGGAAATACGCCAGTATTAATTTAATTAATCACATGGAAGTCAGATTAACAACAGAATTATATTAATTAAGCTTAAAATTCAATTATGGTTTGGCACCGATATATACTTATAGTACGGAGGGCAGTACATCAAGCTATCCTCATATGTCAAATTTCTTTGATAGTTTTTCAACTTTAATATAAAACAATAAGGTTCATAATCAAAAGGGATAATTTGACGTAATTGGAAAGCACAATATTTTATAGAATACAAATTCATCATTTCATAATTTCTCACATCAAAATAAAAGCTTAGCATGGATTAAAATAAATAAAAAAATAAAATAAAAATAAAATCTTTTTATTTCAGACACCATATTAGGCATTCAATTATCCATTAAACCGAAAATACGTCAGTATTAATTTAATTAATTACATGGAAGTCATATTAATTAAGCTTAAAATTAAATAATGGTTTATACTTATGGTACAGACGCCAGTACATCAAGCTACCCCAATCTGTCAAATTTCTTTGATAGTTTTTCAAATTTATAACAAAAGAATAAGGTTCATAATCAAGTGGGATAATTTGACAGTTCGGGTTAGCTTGATGTGATGGCGTCTGTAGACATATTTTGCCTTTATGTTTAAGTCCCATATAATAGGGGTGAGCTTATTGCCTAGTGGTATTATAGTTGCATTACCTTCGAGTAACTCTTCTACTACTTCACTGCCACTTAAGTTAAGCAATTTGTCGGGCTATTACTAATGCTTAAGTTCTCTTCAATTATGAGGAAACGGTATCCTTCATAAACAAAAATGTTGACATAAAAAATAGAAACTGATCTATAAATACAAAGTTAAGTACAACTGTTGGAACGAGAGTATAACTTATTTGTTTCCATTTTAATTATCAGCACGACTAATGCCGCGCAAGCCATTTTAAATATAAAAAAATGTTATTTTCATTTTCATCAAATACTCGAACAGAAATATTTCTAATTTCCATTTTCCATTACGTATGAAAGTAACAACAAACATTATTTTATAATCCCAATAACTTTCTAACCTGCACTTAAACTAATAACTTCTCATTCAATATCCATTTACCGTTATAATAATAATACAAAATGGTCTAAAACAAAGGCGAAACTCGTTCCCGGAATGGTTGTGGCGAAATTAAATTTAGCAAAAGCAATTTGGAACAGTAATCGTAGGCGCACAGGCAAGTGTCGTTGTTACTCCAAACTAAATAGTAATATCGCTGTAGTGTTCTGGTGCATTAAATGAAACTGGGATACATGCAAATGGAAGCGAGTTCAGATGTTTTTGAAGAGGAGGCAACATTTTATTCTTGAAACGAAATAAGTTTTGTTGTAAGGATTTTTTTATACCATCTGGTAAATGAGCTTGGATTACATCATATAAAGACAATTATTTGAATTAAATCTTCAAAAGTTATTATTTAATGTCAAATTTACAAGAAAAGAAAATTGAGAGTCTAGTTGCCATTTCCGAAAGATATTGTCGTAAGGAGAAGAAAAATTATAGGCAAAAATCTCCCTGCTACTACTCTTTCAAAAGAAAAGTTTCACTACATGGTGTTTACATGGTATAGTATATTTTGTACACCATATAATCACATTATTGTATTATGTGATGTACCTACTAAGAAAAAAATATTACAAATTTAGCAACGCAGCAGATAGGTAAATTATTAAGTTGATAGAAATGTTGTGCTCACAACGTTACACGTATTGCAACCGTAAATTCTAAAAATAGAACTTAAAAAAGGTTTTTTTTTAATATAAACGAAAAAACCAACACAACGTGTGCTGGGTCAGCTACTTAATAGATAATTAACAGCTAACACCTAGTAAATAATCAATTGGATTAACAAATTGTTAAATTAATATTGCAGCCCACTTCATTATCCGCAGAATGAACATAAATATTTAACAAAAGGTGCCACTAGATGAACAATTAAATTATTTAATAAAATAATAACATAATTTTATTATAAACTAGCAATTCACCCGCGATTTCGTTCGCACGGATTTTGTACGTTTCCATTCGAACTTTAACATCCCGTCCACCGTTTAACGTTTAAAAAGTTTTGAAAATAAATTATAGCCTATAGCACTCAAGAATGATGTCGCTTTCTAACAGTGATTTTTTTTTTTAATCATATCATTTGTTCCAGAGATTACCCCCTACATTCAAACTTACAAACAAATTTTACACCTTTATAATATTAGTGTTGATTTAATTTAATTAATAAATTTTGCCAGATACATTATGAATCAAATAAAAGCGTAATACAATGTAATTTACTGACTACCTCGTTGGTCTAGTATTCGCAAACGCTACTACTGAGCATGAGGTCCTGGGCTCGATTCCCGTGTCAAGGTTAAGTGTTTCTCCAAAAATAAAGTCCAGAGTCCGTAGTCTAGACTTGTCCAAAAATGATGATGATAGGCTGTCCCTCTATTAAATGGGTATTTTACAAAACTGGAATGGGATTTTACAGAACTTCTTGCGAGAAGTTTAGCAACCGAAAACGTCACCAGTTTGTACTAAGTTTGAAACAGCGCCTCTACATTACGTACGTGAAACTAATTACATAGACTTATAACTCGATTATTTGATGTTCTCGGGTGATTTGACGTTTTCAGGCGGTAAACTTCTCGCAAGAAATTTGTGCTAGGTGTCGACCTAGCACAAATTTCTGTCACAGCTGTCGAGGTGTGATGTTATGTTATAAGCGTGTCCTGGGTTCGATTTCCGCACGGAAAATATATTTGTTTGGCCTACAGGTAGTTTTTCCGTGGTAGTTTGAATGTTTGTAAGCGCACCCACAATGCAGGAGAAATTCCTGGAGTGGGACTACGCTTTAAAAAAAAAAGATAGAAAAATAATGATATTGGTGCAAATCAATATGTCTGTCGCCGACAACAACGGTGATGATGTACCGACATATGCGTCTGCCCAATCCTTCGGGGAACACAGACATGATGATCAGAGGTTGTGGGTGTGTTGTGTGGTGATATTATTTTAATTGATAAAATCCTCACAATACAGGAGTAATTCCTAGTGTGGGGCAACTTTTTTTTAAATAAGATAGATAAAATTCGAGAGGTAGAGTTAATATCAAACACTGGACTCCGCTTAGCTTTCGCCAGTGGTCGTAACCACAGTGGTTAGCAGTGGTGGTGCGTTTGTGTTCTACGCAAACACAGACTACAAGTTCGTTGACTCTAAATATCTCAAAAAAATAATAAACAAGATTTCTTTGTAAGTCTTCTTAAATTATAATCAAACGTGCCTTTTCGCTTCTTATTTGTCAGTGATTTTCCAAGTACAATCGTATACGAGGAGAAATATATCGAAAATAAATTCTTCTTTCGTATACCATCGTCATTAAAAAGTAATGACCTCTTTGTGAGTATTTTTTATCTGTGCCTTTTCTTGTTAGATTGCCTTAAACATAGGTTCAACAAGATTGTTAATGAAAATAATATCTTTAGGAACTTCAAAGAAACGCTTAAATAGGTTAGTTGATCGTTTCCAAGAATCTTTTATCCTTCCTCAAAATATATTTTGAAATAGCAGTTACCCGCGACTTCATTCGCGTTGAATGAGTAATTAATTAATTATTGGTATAGTTGAGTTCATTATTAATCTGACTGTTTTTATTATGTTTTTTACCAGTATATTATATATATTTCAAATTATAATTTCTAATGAATACATTAGAAATTATAATTTGAAATATTTGTACGCCGTTGACGGCAAGACATAGCGTTCATTTATTAACATTGACATCTGTATTTTTATTTACCTATGTTCTACAAATAAAATATTTGAATATTGAATTTTGAATTTTTGAATTTAACAAAATTTTAATACTTATACATTTACGCGAAGAAATCGTGATGGCCCAGTAGTTTAGACCTCGCCTTTTGTGCTCGAGGTTGTGGGTTGAAACTCGGGTACGTACCAATGTGAATTTTTCAAATTCTCACTTTCTAAGTTTAAAGTGAAAATATAAGTCTGAAATCGCAAACCTGTCTTCTTTAATTAATGTTGGTGCCTTCTATGTACGAGAAGAGGTCTATGCCCTGCAGTAGGACAGACACAGGCTGGTATTTTTTCTTCAAATAATCAAGATATGCAATAAAAAACAAACAATGTATTATACATAATTAAGTGTTCGCCAATAATAAGAATAACCTCAAACCACAAAATACCTCAAAGGACATTACCCCTGCAGCACCCGCGAAGAAAAACCCATTATCCTCCCTCTTTGCACAATACAAAGGTAGTAATGAATCAAATTTTCACCTCGGTTACCCAATAAACAATACACCATGACGATGCAATTTAATAAGTCAACGCCGAACAATTTACGTGCGGAAATTGTCGAATAAATAAAAGCAATAACAATTCGAAAATACACTGACTGATTGAAATTTTAAACCGTGAACCTCCATAATATTACGCACCGAATAAAATTTATAGAAATCGTAAAGTAATCCCTGTATATACGACGTGTTTTTTTTTAATTAACGGCGAAATTAAAATCGCCCCTGTCAGTGCTAAATAAAAAAATAAAAAATCCACGTTAAATGGAATCACCCTTTGTTTTATTTCATGGGCGGCTTCGGTTCGAAATGTTTGTAAAAATCAATTAAGATCGGGTACAACGGGTTGGAATCAGATTTTCTTGCGTTTTTACGTTATGTTATGAAAAGGGGTTGATTTTAATAAATCCCCGGTTTTACGGTTTGCTTTATTCGTCCGGCCCGGTCGTCGGTCGGTGCGTCATCGTATCGGGTCGTGAATGTTTGTTGTTGAGTTTTAGGTTCACCCTGTATAATCCTTGGGGATGTTGGGATAATCACCACGCTTAGAGGATTAGCTGAAACGGTATGACGCTGTTCATATTTGTATGTGCTTAAAGCGGTTATTGAAGGCACTTTGCTGAAGGTTATGTTGCAGTATTTTGGCTAGTACAATTCTATATTTTTCATTATATGACTGATTGTGCCCGCAACTTTATCCACATGGAATTTGACAAAATTTTATGAGTTTTTTTTTCCACCCTAATTCTGATTTCTAAAATAAATGTAGCCTAAATTTGCATTCAAATTGATACAGTCGTTTCGATGATTACCGAAAACAAACAGACAGAATACATTTTTTTATGGTGTATACTACCGTATAAACTTTCATATGTATGTTGTAATAAGCTGTTATTTTGACATTACAAACAGTTAATTCAGGTACCTTCTCATACAGAAAAGGCACGAACATTAATCACTACGCTTGCTCAAGACGGGTTAGAGATTTCAGTCTTCAGTTGATTAGAAGTCCAGGTCTCCTTACGATATTTTCTTTTACTGATATCAGTATTGTCTAAGATAAAATTAGAATGTACATATGAATTGTAAAAGTCACATTGGAACTTGCCTGGATTTGATCCCACAACCTCGTGCTTGAGAGGTGAAGACCTAATCATTGGGCTATCACGACATATTGCTACATGAAAATCATGACATATGAAGAAGTTTATACTTTTCCAGGTGCTATGGCAAATAACTGGCAATTCTCGTATTTCTAAGAAATTTCACATTTTAATTTCAGTCTCAATCTGTCAATAAAACCTTTAATGTACCTCCATTTTTGACAAGTTACTGGCACTAAACGTCTCTTAAATTAGAAGATTAATTTGATGGATTTTTAAGTACGAGAAATGGCCTTCAAATATATTTGTGACCCGTTTGCAATCTTGGCGTTTTTTGTAATAAGATTGTCTAGATAAAAGACTCTGAAGCCAAGGCCTAGTTGCTGGGAATAATAATATCCTCAATATTGGCTTGGAATGATAATTATGTACCTACTACAATGCTAGCAGTAACCAATATTAGTAAGATATAACTTTATCTTTTTAAAAAACGTTTACCCACACTGAGAATTTCTCCTTGTCACAGGTCAAATTCCTAGTGTGGGGTGTGGGTGAGTTTACAAACATTTAAACCCACATACACAAACAGCCAGACCAAACAGCTAGAACAACCTGTAGGCCATAAAAATATTTATTCCGTGCGGGAATCGAACCCACGACACGCGGCGCAGCAGTCGATCTCTCAGCCACTGCGCCAACCTTGTCTCTCTATAATATTTCGTTTATTTCTAATACAACCCCTCCTCATGCATTATACTTTACATAAAATTAAATTATATAACCGATGTAGCGTACATTTTGCAACCTATAATTAGTGTGGACGGTAACATCGTTTAGTTTATGCAAGCTCTCTAGCTACTCCGTAGCTATGTCGTAGCCTCGTAGCAGCTCGTAGCGGCTCGTAGCAATGTCGTTAAGTGATGACCACGATAGTATACGGGAGTGATATTGGTTGTAGACTTTGCTCTTCGTTCATTTAGATATTCACGTTGAACGAGTTATGAGTTAACTGTAGATTTTTATGAAGGCAGATACGCAATGTAGATTAGAGTGTTTCTAACAGCAATATAATTTGGTGAAATTGCAAGTTTCATTAAAAACCGTGTAGAAAAATTAATGAAAAATATAATAGTAACTACAACAGTAAACAAATAATATTGACAAACATTCTCTCTCCGTATTTATGACATAAATATACTTGTAGTTCCTGTATTATGCGATGGAAGATAACTTCTTTCTCGGGATAACATAGTAAATGCTGAAAGCATAATCATTGGGAAAATAAAAGAGAATTTCTTAAAACGCCCATTGAGAACCCTTCGTTGTGTATTGATACTAATTTTTCTCTATTTTTTCCTCTTAAGTCAGGAAAAAAGGAAGCATTAATTAAAAATACAAGTATTTTCTTGATGATTTTCCATAGCGGAAAACTGAATATAAAAATAAATATTCGTACACCATAAAAGCATACAAATAATAACTTTAAGAGCTTACTAACCCTTATGGATGTACTTGTCCGAAATAAAGTTTTTTTTTTTTTTTTTTAATTTACCTTATGCAAACTGTCGTAAATATCATATTAATAAATCTAGTTATTTAGGCAATTTTTATTTTAAATATCGGTTCTACCTACTCCATATAAAATCGAATTTACTATGGACAATTTTAATTTATACCTCCTCTTAATAAGCTGGTGATGATGTTAATAAATTGTATAATTTCCTATGGTAGTTATCTCATTTCTCGTAAAACCTATTATGTGAGTAATGCAGCATTCCGTACAAGCAAGCTCTTTGCGGTACAAGACGTCTCTATTTCGTAGCGTCGTAGCAATTCCGTAGCGTCGCAGCTATTCCGTAGCCTCGTAGTAATTCTGTAGCTTCGTAGTAATTCGTAGCTATAAACATGTCGATGCTCAAAAAACACCACCCATTTTAATTTCTTGGTGGCCAACTCAGTCATTGTGATTTAATTACCTTTTCCTATATAAACTGTCTAAACTATAGTATTATAAAAAAGATAGAATTGTTTGTTTGTTTGTAAAACGTAATCCCTGAAAGTATTAATCCGATTACAAAAATTACATCACTGGTAGAGGGCTACACTATTGCCGAGTACCATAAACAGTTTTATATTATGTTATAGTTGACTTCAATGCGGTCGCAGTCGCGGGCAGAAACTAGTGTGTAGTATGTCAAAGAAAACAAAACAAAAACCTATCTCAAATTGTTGTAAAAGTGACACTTGGAAGTATTCTTCAAACATAGTGTTTTCCAATTTATTCTCAAATGTAAATGAGGCAAGGCAGTCTAACATTGAAAAACATGACATAACATCACGCCTGTTATCTCCTAAGGGTTGGGCAGAAGTGCAAATATAGAACACCCCGTTTTGCAAGTTATGTTTAAGTCCCATGTAATAAGGGGCGAGCCTAGCGCTATCGATCGGGCACAAACCTTCACTCGAAGCTGCTACTGAGAAATTTCAGATGGAAAAATCTAATAACGCTTTGCTCAATCCGGGCATCGGTCCCAGGACCTTATGCTTAGCAGTAGTGCTGTCGACCACTAGACCAACAACAACAACGCAGTCATACCACCTACCATTGATTAAAAAGAATGTCTACCAACGTAATTGTAAACGAAATAATTTAATATTCTTATTTTTTTGCCTCCAACAACTAATTAACAAAAACCTTTGGCAACGCACCCCAATCTAACATTAATTAATTCTCTCGCTGACACTAATTATATTTACAACAAGATGTGAAGCTATTGTTTAACAGCAAAAGATCTGACACACATAACATCGCGCCTGTATTCCCAGAGGGGCTGGCAGAGGTCTCAACCTGTAAAAAGTATGTCAAAATTTCCTACATTTTTGACAAGTTTTTTGAAAATTGATCGTCGCTGAGACGAGATTAGGATCAGATTTTGAACGTTTTTAAGTATAGGAATTGGTCTTCTGAAGATTAGTTAATTTTTATTTTTCGATTTCACAGCTGTTGTTTATTATGTCAAACTAACAGGTTTTTACTCAATGCATTTGAAAGAATATAAAAATAGTTTATTACATTTTGGCCTGTTTGATCCGACTAATCTCCGAAACGGCTGGACTAATGTTGACTGGAATTTCACTGGCATATTGGTGATGTTATATGCAGTAACTAAGGCTACTGTTATTTCAGAAAATGAATTAGGGTTACCACGCCAACAAAATAAAACCCATTAAAGAACAAGAATGAAGTCGCGGGTAATATCCATTCTAAACAAAAGAGAGCACTATCGTATACAAAACAATACTTCTGCCCCGCCCTGCGCAGTGAGCACTACATTAGGGCGTCATGTTCAGTCGCGTCACGTCCCCCCTGATTGTTTTGTAGGCTCTCGTACACCATATTGTTACTTGTAAACTATATTTACACACACATCCCTTTCACAAAACCAACAAGGTTTTATTTGCTTTTGAGTGCTGAGTTGGCGTTGTTGGGATTACGTGAAGGCATAATTGAAGAAACATTAACATCACGCCTGTACCCCGAAGAGTTGGGCAGAGGTGGATGTGCCGTAATCCACAAACATTTCGCCAGTTATATTTAAGTCCCATACAACAGTGGGCGAGCCTATATTGTCTTCAACTGGGTGCAAATTCAAATTAAAAAAAATTCCGGGCTGCTACTGAGTAATTCCTAATGGAATGATCGGTTAAGTAGTTTTTGAGTTTATCCATTACAAAAAAAACAAATCTTTTTTCTTTATTTCAGTGTAGACTAATAAGAGAGTCTTTGTATGTTGTATGTTACTGTCCCACTGCTGGCCAAAGGCACCCCTAACTCATTCCAGGTATTCTTTTCCAGTACTTTAATTACATGTCTATCTCCATGGTCTAGAGGTCGCAGGCTCTGCTGCTGAGCATTACCGATTCCTGGGTCTGGCCAAGTATTGGGTTTTTCTGTCGGACATTTTTCAATATCAGCTCGGACTCCAGATTTGTGCCCAGTTCAAGGCAATAGGCTCATCTCCCATTACATGGGACTTAAACGTTGCTAGCGGAATGAGGGCGTACTATTATAAGCACTCCTCTGCCTAACTCGTCGGAGAATACCGGCGAGACGTTATGAAGCTGTTTCCTAAAGCTTCGAAATTGAAACAAACCAATATTTAATTAGTTTAAAACCTCAGGGCCACCACAAAGCCCCACATATTATAAAAATAATACTATCAAGTATCAATTCAAAGACCAGTTGTCTACAGAAATGACTGTTTCGATAATATCTCAGTTACAATAGTTAGAAATTGAATTCGTATTACATTGGAAGTGGTTCGACGTTATCAATGCTTTGTAGATTGTTTCTGTTTGAAGAATATATTCTATTCAGGCGTAAAATTATCGATATTGAAGCGATATTACTCTGGTTACCCGGAGTAATATCGCTGTTCTGGATTTTATCAGTAGAAATGTGAAGGTTTTTTGTTTGAAACACTGGTATTATATTGGAAGTTATTTAGAACTGAAATTGAGCTTGAGTAATGTATATAGGGTGCTATCACATGAAACCTTACTGTGCAGACTAGCTATCAGAAGCTAGGGGTTAGAGAAACAGGGTGTAAAGTTCCTCATCCGCTGTAGAAAAAGGTCCTCCGACCTAAGACGGCTGTCGTGTCTGGTCGCTCAACGGTTGTTGTAGGTTTTTTACACATACTTTATTTATATTTAATACTAAACTTTAAGCACACACATGAACAGAGGCGGACTAAATGCCATAGGCATTTTCTACCAGTTAACCATACTCGTTTATTGAATCGTGCCGTGTGACTGTCGCGTTGGTCTAGTGGTCTCATGTGCGACTGCTGAGCAGAACATAAGGTCCTGGGTTGGAATCCCAGGTCGGGCAAAGTGTTATTCAGATTTACATATGGAATTTTCTTATTAACAGTCCCGAGTCTGGATTTGTACCCGGTTGCTGGCAATAGGGTCGCCTCCTTTTACAAGGCACTTAAACATAACTGCCGAAATATGAATGTTACTATTGGTTCACTTCTACCCAACCCTGCAGGGAATACAGGCGTAATGTTATGATGATGAATTAATCGTGCGGATAAATTTAAACGACAGTTTAGTTAATGTGTGTTGGTATAGATGTCGCTACAGATGGGATTTTAATAATTTACATACTGAGGCGATCATCAATGCATAAGGTTGACAGACGCTCGATCCAACTTGCATTTCAATTCCAATACATTTTTAAATCTGTAACAGGGTCAAACTGGATCCTATTTGAATCTGACATTTGAAGCTAAGTATGGAAACGAGGCCGTAGAGTGAGTGTAGCTAGTTCTTTACTATTTTCTTTAAAGAAAGAAAGAAAAAACATTTATTTAGATTAAGCTACCCTGCTGAAGCCGATCTGTGGATGAGTGAGCATCCATTACATACCAAGACCGCTGCGTGTCTTGTATAGCACGAAAAGCAGGTGGTTCCGGTTTTTATTTTTAGATCTGACGACTGTCAAAGATCTACAAATAACAGCCGGGACCAACGGCTTAACGTGCTTTCCGAGTCTCGAGTTCCACAGACTGACCTCGGCAAGCGTAGCTTAACCTCCGATGAACCCGTGCGGCTATTTTTATTTAGCCAAGAGCTCTTCAAATATCTTTATTTACAGTGCATACATAAGCGATAGTAGTAACCCACTCTAGTTACTAGTTTACTGCGGACACGCTGACCCATTTCTCTCGGCTCGCTTTAAACTTGAAACGTGATAGGATGGTGAGAGGGTTAAGGTAACAGTGTTCACTGAATAATAAGTATGTACCTAATTCATGTAGGGCATGGAATTATCTTCTTGTAGGCTTTGTCTTTACTGATAACCTACGATCTGAACGTCAGGATTTTATTTTTTTCTTAATTTTATTTATTTACAAGTAAACGATGATGTGAGTTTTCAGTGTCACCCACCTGACGTTAGGGATTGACAAAGAAAATTACATTATTACAATCACAATATTTTTATTTGAATGTAGCCTTTATTTTTTAATAGGTTCACCTAAAGAAGAAAGAAAGAAAAAACATTTATTTGGGACACGCATAGATAATAAAAAACACAAAAGAAATAAGGAACTAATAACTAAACAATAAAATATAAAATAAAAGCCAAAAAGGCTCCTATCTCAGCATATGCTGCGATATTGCGATATTTAAGTAGTAAAAATACCAGCGCACCTTCAATTGTTTACACATTACACACACGTTTCATTGAAGTACATAAATTGTTTACAGGCTAACACCACATGCATTATTTTATGTACTCGCACCATTTTCAATTATTATAATTTTAAATTCACTGCTCATTTCACCCAAATAATCACAGGGAAATTTTATAGAATCGAAGGGCTGCTAATACGTTCATGGGGTGTATTTTTCTTTTGTCACCGAGGTGCCTCCATAGCCAACAAGATAAACACCAGTGACAATTTCATAGACGTAGCTTAAAAAGGTAAATAACCGGCAAAGAGCTAATCGGATACGCCAACCAAGGATTCCGTATCTTGTCAGGGAATATAATATTCCATTTTCAAAGTTAAATTTTAATCCTTTGCTACCAAGCTTGTTTGCAAAGGATTTTTGCTGATTACTAGAAAACTGGGCTTTTAAGAGATACTGTTTTATTTTACATAAACCTACATCGACTAGTTTATTTTAGACTTCGCCCGCGACTTCGTCCGCGTGTATTTCGTAGTTTTCCCTTCGAGCGCTTTACGCTTTACAGCCCCTCCACCAGGAAGGTGATGGAAGGGATTTTAAAAGAGTTTAAATGGTTAAACCATATCTACTTTTGAAAATAGAATATAGCCTATGTTACTCGCTAATAAAGTAACTTTCTATTGGTGAAATATTTGTTTTAAATCGGTTGGGTATTTTTTGAGTTTATCTATAACAAACAAACATACAAACAATCAAATATTTTCTCTTCATAATATTAGTTTAGATTTTTCATTGCAAACTTTGGATTTACAACGGAATGATAAAATTAAGTTACGGCATAAATGAAAATAAAATATGATTTCTAGTGACCAAACGCTCTTTTATACGAAATCCCACTTGACCTAGTTACCCCACTTTAAATTGTTAACCCACTATCTCGGTTTCTACTGCAATAATAATAACAATATATTTTCAATTCTCTCACATGTCTAAAGACAAGCATTGCTTTAGCATTAGTAGTCGCTGAAAAAAACAATAGTGTGATATGGTTTCCTTTTTTACAAATTTGGTACGGAACCCTAATAACCATTACCTCGAATAACGGGAGGTTTTCTTTCAAGCTTGTCTTTCTTTTGCTCCTTTGGTACTCGTTCTCAGACAAACTAAATGCAAATTTTATTTTTCTCATGGTTCATCTTCTACACTTATAGCTTTACCATCTTTCAACCCTTGTTCAACATTTTTTTTTTTATTTATATTTATTTATCCCCATACGTTTGCTTTCAATACAAATGCACGGAAAAATTAACCATCCAATAATACCACTTATTTACACAACACAATTTAAAACAGGTTTCATCAGACGGAGGCAATACACAGAAACGGCTCTGATTCTCAGAATACACAGGATTAACTCTGCCATCTTGTTATTCCCTTGAAACAATAAAAATAACAAGATTTGAAACATCAAGATGGCGGATCCTTTAAAACGAAACGTACACGGTATGCTGATGGCATCGTTTGCGATTTACATAACGAAAATGATTTCACAACTTACACTTCGAATGGGTGTAGGGAGGCGTGTGGGGGGCCAATGGCACATCCTTATATGACTAGGCCGCCTTCAGGATTTCGGCTTGTTTTTGTTTATACAGAACTGTTGACTGTTGAGTGGTACATTGTTAGGATCACAAAAGTAAATAGATGTGAGTGAAAGCAATGAATATACGAAGCGTTAATTAAGCAGTTCTTTGCTGAGTCTCAAATGTATTATAAACATATACGAGTACTTTCCAAAAACTAAACAAATATGTGTTCTTGGACAAAATACATTATCCAGACTAATATTATAAATGGGAAATGTGTCCGTTTGTCCGTCTTTCACGGCAAAACGGAGCGACGAATTGACGTGATTTTTTAAGTGGAGATAGTTGAAGGGATGGAGAGTGACATAGGCTACTTTTTGCCTCTTTCTAACCCCCCACTTCCTAACGCGAGTGAAGCCGCGGGAAAAAGCTAGTCATCTATATTTGAAGTTTTTTAACTTCAACATTTGTGAGGATGCACGGTTAGATGTCTGTTACTCTTTCACGCAGAAACTACTTTAGGGTTTTTTATGAAACATTGTGGTACGAGTATAATAGCGTATACTTCTGAACAACATATAGGTATAATTTATAAAGTTACATACGCAACCGAGTTTGCGATTGGCCGCTAGTTCTATTCCTAAATGTTAGTCTAAAAACTGCTAGCTCGTAAAATAAGCAGTACAGTTTGCTGGTACAAAAAAACAATGAGTATTTAAACAGAACAGCCTCGTCTCTCCCAGAAGCCATATTCAAGGTGCTTCGCTAAACAGACGAGAAGACTAATAAATCTGAATGTACGAATATTTTTACAGTGAAAGAAGAATTTTCGAGAACTGTATCGCCTATTACGTACTAACTAGCTATATTTTTGTCAAGCTTTATTTTAGGTGTTATTTTTGGACCAACTGGAACAATGTCTCGAAGACGATTTATTTAGACAACGAAAATAGCTTTCGGAATTTATTTTCCCAATTCCTAGTACTTTATACTTGATTTGTTTCTAAGTATAACTGAAATGAGGACACTGTACGCGTATGATTTTATATATAGACTTATTTTTGACTGGAAATAATGAGCGCCAGTCTTGTTATGGTTAAATCGCCAATTTAATGAAAATAATTATAAATCAAGTTTATTTTATTTGTATATTATATTTTTAGGTCTTGAATTTGCCGGGTCGAGGAATGTGTTATTAGAATATTTTATAAGGAATTTCTCAGCAGCAGCCCGGAGTCTGGATTCGAGCCCAGTTGATTACAATAGGCTCGTTCCCTATTACATAGGTCTTTTGTGAAATGTGGGTGCACTATAGGTACACCTCTACCCAACCTTGCAAGATATACGGGCGAGATGGTATTTACGAAAAGATGTATGATTGAAACAAAATGAAATAAGAAAAAACATCAATTTTCAATATTACACCAGTGATAATAAAGAACGTCTTCTTCTCATTTCAGGTGTCGACCCGAACAGGTATCGTGTCTCACTACGTACGGCTCCAGATAGTGGTGCCAGAAGCCTTCATCCTAGGCTCTGGAGAACACCACGTGGATCTTGGCAGCGTCATACATCTTATTTGCATCGTGGAAAAGGTAATTTTGGATTATTTTTGTTGTATGCTTCGAAAAGAAAAACGTTGCCCCACACTAGGTTTTTCTCTTGTGTCGTTTAAGACTCAAACTCACAAATACAAACAGCCGTACCCGAAACAACTGCCTGTAGGCCGTACAAGTATTAGTTCCGTGCGGGAATCGAACCCACGGCACGCAGTGCAGCAGTCAAACGCTCAGCCACTGCGCCAAACGTGCTGTCAAATCATAATCTAAAGTATGGAAACGAAAGCGACGCTATTCATCTTCCGCTATATTAAGGCAATTTGCGCGAAAATTGATCCCTAGTCAGTTATCTTTGCTTCTAGCAGTCCGGTAATCTTAGCAAAAACACATTTGCATTCTTGTTTTATCTTTTTTTACAGTCTTTGCATTATGTTGCCAACATTAGTAATGTTAGTTCAAAACTGTTCTCACAAAAATGAATTCTTGAGCTGTCTGAAATAAAAAGATGTTTTTTTTTTTTAAATTTTCGTAGTTGGGCAGAAGTGCACCTATAGTAACATTCACATTTCACCAGTTAAGTACCATGTAATGGGGAGGGAGGCAATTACCATCAACCGGGCAATCCGGGCTATTAATGAGAAAATTCCTATTGGTCAAACTTAGAACCACTTTTCCCGACCAAGGAATCTGATCCCTCACGGTCAGCAGTCGCGCTTGGGACCACTGGACCAACAAGGAGAGGTTTGATCCACTTCCATGTTTTATCATTGTCGTAGCTGTCAAAAACAGTCCTCTGCTCAATAGGGTTATCCAATAGTAGCCCTTCCGTATCCACTCTCACACTTGCTTCTTATCCACTCCACATGTACAAAAGTAACCTAATAATTAATTACAATAGAACAGCACTTAAAAACTCATCCGCCATTAACATTACGATCTACAAAACCCGCAACACAAGAATCCTTAACCTCCTTTTAAATAAAAGAAAGAAAACAACAAAAAAAAAAGATACAATTATTAAAAACGATCAAAAAAAATTCCCGCGCGAATTATAGAGCGGACTAATTGCTTGTTTTACAAAAAAATAATATTTTCATTCCGACCTTTTTCTTTTGAACATTATTTTTCTTAACGAGGAAGCTTAGCCCGGAAAGTATGTAGGATCGCTTCGTTGTAATTAAGAGCAACTAGGTCGTGTTTGCTGTGGCAATCTATCGATTTACCGCCCCTTAGATGGCTATTTTCGTTTTAAAGTCGACGTTAAAAGCGAGTGGTTGGTTATCTTGATTTATAACGGTTGGTATCATGTGACGCAACAAAATATCAAGCTGAGTATGTGCCTTTTGGGTATACATACCAAAACTATAGTTTTAAAAAATCCGATTCCGATTTTCTTGTATCTAAGAAACAATGTTTAATTGACGCGAACATCCCTTTTAAAATTTTCTTTCTATTCACCCTGCGTTTTTATTAAACTCGTTTCATGGTAACATTTCGCTGTTTTTACTCAGAGGGTTAGGCAGAGGCGTACCTATAGAACACTCACATTTTGTCATTTATGTTTAAATCCCATGTTTTTACATGGGATCTGCCATGCCAAAATTAATTAGTTATTTAATTATTTATTGCTTAGTGCTTAAATTTATTGGAGTGAAAGCGTCGACCAATGGGCCCCTTAAGACTGTCTTACTGTACATATCTTGATTGCTAGGAGCCAGCTGGTCCTCACCTGTCCCACTGCAGGGCAAAGGCCTCTTCTCATACATAGAAGGACCAACTACCTATTGGAATTTTAAGAGTAATCCTATACTCTTATTTCTCCGTACTACCCGCCACTGTCTCTCTATCTATATGATACTTCTTGTGGTACACACGAGAATTAGGTTAGTAGTGTAGACTGACCGAAGCGCCGGACGCAATTAAGTTTAATGACCCGTGTTGCCCCATTTATGTTGTAAAAATTATGTTTCCTTATTTTAATGCGGGGTTTGTCTAAAAAAATATTATAAAGAGGAAAGATTTGACTGTTTGTATGTTTGCTTGTAATGGGGAAACTCAAAAACGACTAGACTAATTCAAAAGAATCTTTCACCTATAGAAAGCTTTTAAGCTATTCGCCTTTTTTTCGAATGTGTTTTTTACTTAAAACAGTAAAAAGTGTTAAGAAAATAATCATTTTTAATCATTATCCATTATTTGATAAATAATACAATTGAGTTAGATAACCCAATTTTGTTCGCAGAAGACGCAGAAGACAGCTTTAGTATGAAAACCATTTATGTGGAAGGTTGTACGTGTTACGTTTCAAAAAATCATCGAACATCATGTTTCAAAATATAAACAGCTGCACGGGGATCGAAGGCTAAGCTACGCTTGCCAAGGCAGTCTGTTGATGGGTGACCGTTCGTAAAATATCGAGTCTCCTCCGTGTCTCGGAAAGCTCGCTAAGCCGTTGGCCCCGGCTATCATTTGTAGATCTTTGACAGTCGTTACGGGCAGTCAGAAGCCTAAAAATCGAAAATTGTGTTGCCCAGTAACTGAGTTGAAGGTCAAATAAGCAGTCGCTCCATGTAGAATAGGCATTCAGTTGCATCCGGTTGGACTGCAAGCCGACCACAACATAGTTGTGTAAAGGGTAAAGGCAGATGATGATGATGTTTCGAAAAACTTGCGCATGAGACACAGGTTTATGTAAACAGCACATATTACCAAAGCTCCTTTGTGCCACAATCCGTTTTCGATAGATTAGTAGCTTGGGCGTGAACTTAACTCGCTTCATTGAAGCTGAAAGCTGTAATTAATGCTTTGCCCCTAATTGTTCCTTTGCTGAACCAAGTCGGGAATCATAGCTACTGCCTGTAAGCATTGAATAAATAAATAAATAATGCTGGACAATCCACACAGCATCATCTAGCCCCAAGCTAAGCAGAGCTTGTGTTATGGGTACTAGATGACTGATATACTTAATACAATACATGACATAGATAGATATTTTTATTATACATAGCAAATACCCAGAACATCCGGAACAAATCTTTGTAGATCGTAAAAACATTTGTCCCAGGGCGGGAATCGAAACCGCAACCTCCTGCGTCGCAGGCGGACGATGTGGCCCGCCGCGCCACATCGGTCGTCAAACGTCATTGCTTTGTGGTTAAGGCTAATCATAAGAATAAACCCCTCCCGTCTTATCCTCGTTGGTCTAGTGACTGCCGTAGGGTCAGATCGCGACTGTTGAGCATGCCGTGCCAAGTTTGATGGCAGTTGGCTCGCCCAATATTACATGGGACTTAAACATAACTGGTGAAATGTGGGTGTTACTGTTGGCGCGCGTTTGATGAATGTGAATTTTAACTGCTTATAACACCGGGAGGCATAGCTAGTCGCAAATAATAATAATTTATTTGCGTTAAAGTTTTACATTTTACATGATACATATAGTTATACATTGAATTCCAGATAAATTAGGTGCACAATTATGAGGCGATAAATAAATATCAAGCTTGATATAGTGTCTCAGTATAGTGAGAATAGTGTCAATCTCGTTTACTATAAACTTATAAATCCAAGAAGGTTTGAATGCTTCTACGCCACTTCGGAAAATTCTAACCCCACTTGCATTCAACGACGCCAAAATTTCGTCCTGAAGTGTAGAAAAAAAGTCCCAGTAAGTATCAATCACAAAAAGGGTGTCCCCTATATTGTCGTCAGTCATTTTACTGGTTGTGTGCTTACAATGTTTACAGCCGAAGTGACGTGTTACACGAGGTTGCGTCGTACTCGTAAAAATCGGTCGGATTTGGGCACATACATACGAATGGTTAAAAGGGTTATATTTGTGGCGTTTACGAAAGCTTTTCTTTGAAAATCGATTTACTTTTTGTGTTTATTTCAAGCTTGAAGCACTTGAGGTTAAAATACTGACGTCTGACACTATAATATTTTGTTTTTTTTTTAATAATTATTATTATTAAAAAAAAACACAGTCACAGTACAGTCGGGACCTGTGGCAGAATAGTGCCACAGGTCCCGACTGTACTGTGACTGTGTTTTTTGTACTGTGACTGTGTCATTTGTAGATCTTTGACAGTCTTTACGTGTAGTAGAATCCCGAAAGTCTGACAACCAGTCTTACCGAGGGGTATCGTGTAGCCATGTTACTGGGTTGTAGAGGTCAGATAGGTAGTCGCTCCATGTTAAATACTGTTATTCAGCTCAATCCGGTTAAACTGGAAGCCGACCCCAACATAGTTGGGCAAAGGCTAGGCAGATAATGAATAGTATTGTACTCACGCGTGACATGTTACGTTTTATTGAGAACTAGCTTTTACGACGTTATACACGTGGTATTTAGAATCAAGTATCCATAATTTATTTTTGCCAAGGCTGTTTAGGATTGCTGAAATACCAATAAAATGGAGCTTATATGATAATTTAGATCTCTAGCAATATATCGGTAAAAATTGCATTCAATTCCATGCAGTAGTTTTGGCGTGATACATGTACAAACACAAAAAATGGCAAAGATAGACAAAATATTCTGAAAACTATTGTTATATGTATTGGCTACTGTTGCTCTAGGAAAGACCCCATATTTGCTTTTCTTCAATATCCATAATGTACAGACATTGGCCTGTTGCAATTTTATCATATGTATAGAAAGATGTTTATACATAAAGTTTCTTTAAACTTCAACCTAACCTAAACGTTAACTGTTGAACTTGTGGTTCTCAACCAGAAATAAAGAAAACTCTCTCGTGATCACTCTGAGCAGAAGGATTGGCGAAGACAAATTGTTTTTATGCCATAAGTTGGTTATAGCAGCTTCCCTATTTTCACAAGCCTAATAGGGAGACTGCAACAGATTTGACTTAGGTAATCCTTTAGTTGGCTTACTCCCACAAGTAGGACTTCAAAGAGACTCGAGACCCGGAACAACTACCTATAAATCATACAAATATTTCGACGACAATGTGGTCCGGCAGGCGCGATGAGTTCGATTCCCGCTCTGGGACAAACGTTTGTACGATCTACAAAGATTTGTTCCGGGTGTTCTGGGTATTTGCTGTGCATAATATAAAATATCTATGTATGTAATGTATTTTATTAAGTATATCAGTCATCTAGTACCCATAACACAAGCTCTGCTTAGCATAATTTATTTATTCAAATACTCCGAACGGGAATCGAACCCGCGGCATGCAGCGCATCATCCAATCGCTCAGACACTGCGCTAACCATGCCATTATTTATTTATGCACCAACATAGTGCATTTTTTTGTGTTTTATGTGACATTAGTTCTGACAACTTACTGCAGCTAATTTAAAGTACTTTAGGTAATATGCGAATGGCTGATGAGACACGATTTTTATTCAACATTGCGCGACCCCCGGAAGTCCAACCAACACACATCAATAAGTTTGGCAAGCCTCCAACAGGACAATATCACTAGATTTCCATTCCAAAGACAGATTTAATTAAGCATATTGATCCCCCCTTTCCCTTATTCCAGAGCCCGACACCCCCGCAATACGTGTTCTGGTACCACAATGACCGCATGATCAACTACGACGCAACGCGGGGCGGGATCACGGTGGAGACGGAACCCGGAGCTCGCACTCAGTCCCGGTTGACGGTCCGTGGGGCTACCCTGAAGGACTCCGGAAATTACACCTGCAGCGCCAGCAACACGGAGCCGGCTTCCATACATGTTTTCGTTTCGGAAGGCAGTGAGTATTTCTGCATTGTTTTTTTTGTTCTAACTAGGATCTACCTACAGAGGCCAGCACATCAAGCTACCCTAATCTGTGAAATTTCTTTGATCATTGCTCAACATAATACACCAGAATAAGATTGACGTTAAATTGGGAAAATTTGATAGTTGGTGATAGCTTGATGAGCTGGCGTCTGTACTTAGCCTATAATACTGTAGCTCAGTCTAGACTGAAGTATTGCCAACTTAAATATAGTACCAACCAACCAAATGGCTATTTAAACGAGTTTTAAATATTGCTTACGCCCGTGTTATAAAAGCTCAATTAAGTCTTGAGTGAGCTTCTGTAACGCGAGCTTAGAAACTCACCAAAGAACATCCCATTTGTAATGCATTTAATTCTTGCGTATGTGCGTATTTTTACACTGGGTTCGAAAAAAACACTAACAACCGTTTACAATCTGACGCCTGTGACCGAGAAGTTGTGTGGAAATCGGTTGCCATGGTATGGACATGTGATGCGAAGAAATGAGGATCATGTTGTGAGGAAAGTTTTGAGTATGGGTTACAAGAGAAAAGGTGACCAAAGAAACGATGGATTGACTGTGTGAAAGATGGTAATGATGTCTAGAAAGGAGGCGACTTCTGAGATGTCGGCAAATAGAAATGAATAGAAGAAGAGACATGCTGCGCCGACCCCAAATAAATTGAGATAAGGGCAGGAGCATAATGATGAGTCTTTTAATATCTTTGGGTTAGAGACGGGGTCATGGCAATAGTACTTTTTTGCACCTACCATGTTTTGTCTCTACATCGCCCTAAGGTAGCCTGGTAGTAAATCCCTACGGCATTAAGTCCGCCTCTGTATGGTTTTCACTTGTGCATAAAGTTTAATAAATAATTCTGCTTTCCAGGTAACAAAATGGCGGCCATCCTACGACGTAACACGAGCGCTATCCACGGCATCACAACCAGCGGCACCTGTCTGTTGCTCCTGGCGTCGGTGCTGATGCACTTCGGCCTCCGATGACGTTAGAAAGGGATGGCAAGAATTGTGGCACTGTATGAGAGAGGGGGACGGATATAGGGAGTGTTGCTCATGCTTTCTGTTAACCAAGGAGATCAGAAAAATCTCGATTTAGTTTCGGCAGCTACTGCTATATTTATTTTTTTAACTTTGTTGGAAAAGGGTTAAGATACCCTTAGGATATTGTAAGTTATATTTACTTCTCTATCGATTTGTAATTTTTTTGAGTTCGAGTCGACGAGTCAGAGTTAGGATCAGCGCTGACTTAGCGAATACTTGCATAGTTTATCGTCACTATACAAAAACAATGCAGAATACATACTCAATAACGAATAATTAGCAAATATTCAACATTCTTCTAAGTAGGGCTTAGAATAATGTTGAATCTTAGTATGTTGATTATGTGAGGTAATTAACTATTTACTCCACTTATGTGCTGTGGTTACAATTCGCCAGTATTGACGCGAGCATGCACGTGCTTGCTCGAGCGAGGTCGATCATACTCGCGACGGCCCGCGATACTGCGAACAACGCGAGCTGCGTTCGCTTGGCTCGTATTAATCCCGTAGGACTATAATTATCTTGAACGCTATCCCAGTAGCATCTAAGATCATTATCAATTAAGTAATAAATGAAAACTGCTCAAGCGTCTCAATCTTAGCGCCGGCGCAGATCTGGCGAAGTGCTTTTCGCCGCTATATTGCGGTAAAGCGTGGTTTTCCTTGCCAGACTCTAAGTATAAAATCAAAAACAAAAAAACATCTTTGACCACGTACTTCTGTTGGCATTGCTGCTGTCTGGGACTAATAGAAGCTTATTTATTTTCTACTTTATTATTACTACTTACAGCAAGTCGGATATTTATTTACCAGTAAAGAACTCTTGACAACTGGAAAACATGAAGCATGAGCAATACGCAATTGTAGTTAATAATTTACTATAGGTAATATAACATTTCACACAGATTACAACTTACTATTCGTGTCTGCTCAAAAAAGTAAATCAAGGAACCAAAATAACTTTTTGTAAGGCACCTTATTAGTTGCTTCAATATTATCTAATTTATTTTTGAAAACATAAAAATACGTCGATATAAAATAAATTTATTTTAGTATCTAAGTACTTATTTCGTGGCTAATTTTATCTCTTCATTTTACGAACGTATTATCTGACGACGTGCTCCTAATTTCTTTCAATCCCTATAAGCTCTGTCTAAACGACAGATTAATCTAGGCGGGTAACGACGGAATAAATTGAAGAGGTAAAGTCTGACATCTTTAACCGCTGGAGTCGGATTTATCCGACTAATATTTTTGTCTCCACAAAAATATTTGTTCCGACGTAATCCTCGGAGTCGTATTTTTCCGACGATAAAACTTAGATTGTTAAGTTTAATTTCTTGGTTCTACTTTATATTCTGCTTACCCACAAGAGCTCATTTCAGGAAGAATGTAGATGCACCTACTGAAGATTTATAACTGAATTAAATCAGGCGGTTAAAATTTTAACCACGAAATAACTACCAAAACAAAATTAAATCAAGTATAAATAATTTCAGAAGTCAAAGAATGTCCTCATACAGTGCCAACATAGGAAAATAATAATTTAATATTTAAAATAAGCCAATCATTGAATTGCAACGTAAGTTGATTGTAACATTACTTAGTTAAATTAACAAATATAATGACGTAACTTAGTTACTTATTTAGATTTATTTAGAATGTATTTATTATAGGCACAATATTGTACAGTTAAACAATTTCTTAATAATAAATATTGGGGGATTTCTCGTGGTTCGGTTCTCGACTATTTCCATGGGCTTTATTCAGGAAGTATTACAAAATGCCGTTTTTTTTTCTGTAAAGGTGTGTGCACACTTATACGCGCAAGCTACGCACATATGTCACGAAAGCACTGCGTATGTAGGTGTATTCACACCCTAATATAAAATTCAACTATAAGATAAAATAATGATAAGACTTGGAATGGAAAACTACCCTTCGATATTCGGATAATCATAAAATTAAATATCTAAGTAAATTGTTGTTCTCAAAAAAGTTAAGCTACAAAATTATAAAAAAGTGTTAAAATTAAGTGGAGGGCATTCTGTCATTAAAATTATGCTCAAAAATTATAAACAAATTCTGATAATTCGTATGTAAATACTAATAGTTTGATTCATTGTAATGTAAATAATTAAATAACCTGACATGTTTAGTTAAATATTTGTGGCCGTTTGATGGCAATAGTCTCACTCCCTATTACATGGGACTTAGACATATGTGTATGTCTATAGGTCCTGACCTCTGCCTAACCCTTCTAGGGTTACAGGAGTAATGTTATGTTACCTATTATAATTACCTACTTAGTGATCTAATGTGTTAATCACAACACAATTTTTTGATCATAAGTGTAGACATTTTTTTTCCTGAAAAAAATTCTTTTCTTTTTCTCATTGAATAAATGTAATTTTTTCTCCCGTATTTTATTATAATTCCCACCTTGAACAAATCAGATTTCAAAATAAGGTCAATTAAAATATACGTACGATGTGTAAAAAGCTAAAATCATTATAAAAAAATAATGTTATTCTGTGCCAGAATTGTAATAATACTTTAATAAATAAAAGTAGATACATTTTCTGTTCAACTTCTGTCAAAATTATACTTGGTCAAAAACCTAATTAATATATTCGACCATTTTGTTTTATGAATATTGTTTGAATAATGGTAAATTCTCAGGAATTAAAATTAAGATATTTCTAATTTAGGCAGTTTATTGTTACACCTGACTAGGGCGTTAGACATCTGAATTTATATACAATATACATATATGCCTACAACTAGCTATGCTCCGCGGTTTCATTCGCTCCAAAGGACGCTCCAAATACAAAAAGGACTTTTCACATCTGACTTCAGTTCCAGAGATAAACACGTTCAAACAAACACACACTTCAGTTATTGTATTAGTATTTACATTTGTAGGCATTATACAAATCAGGCTCGAATACATACGATACATACATACGGTTATTTTCAGACGAGTAACCGAAAGTAACAAATATTATTAAAAGTAAAAGTAATAAAAATTTAAGCATTTTTAGTGCTTAAACAAAGTCATCTTCGCACAATTTACTTACTATTTTCTACACACATAAAAACATACCTTTTTTTTGTTTACGCTCGGAAACCTTCAAAAGGCGCCTGGACCTTTTGGTGAAGTAAGTAAGTCAGTAAGTAAATTTTATTTGTTTAAACATGGTGTACATGATACATTGCATGCAAGATAATAATAATATAAAGAAAAGTTCAAACATGTTTAGCCGCATATTGTGGCGTACAAATTGGTAGGAAGAGATGGTGCATAAACCGTTATAATTTTCATCAAAATGACATTAAAGAAATTATGTAGGTACTTATTAAATCATCATTATTCAATAAAGATTAGGTAGGGCTCATTACAATTCAGCAAGAATAATTATTTAGATAAAAATAAATGTCAGAGTAGTCATTAAATACATTAGTCAATAAAAATATAAATACAGTACAATACTATCATTAAAATGTCAATTCCAAATTACAATACAACAAATTACAATAACATGTCAAAAATACAACATGGTCATCTCAAGAACGAAGAAACTTGTCCTCTTTCATAAACTCTGCTATACTGTAATATGCTCTTTCAGTAAGTAAACCCTCCAATTTATTTTTAAGAGCAGATTGGTTTAATGTTCTCCACGATTTGGGCAATTTATTAAAAATGGTCGGAGCCATGCAAAAGATGCTCTTACGCATAAGAGTTGTTTTAGCGCCGTGGACACAGAGTTTGAAATTATCACGTCTATTCCTAGGGACAGCATCAGACAATAGCTGAAATAAATGAGAATTTGATTGAATGAACTTTATTGTTTCCAGGATATATAAAGAGGGCAATGTCAATATCTTATGTTTTATAAAATATGATTTACAGCTGTCCGTTGTTTGCAGTCTAAACATCGATCTAATGCACCTTTTCTGTGCCCGAAACGCTATTTCATTGTCCGTGCTATTCCCCCAAAAGATGACTCCATATCTAAGAATTGATTCGGCTAACCCGTAGTATGCAGTAATTAGCGCATCTGTGTTGAGAGCCACAGCAAGCTGTTTCAGAGCATAGGCTGCACTACACAATTTCTTACTAAGTGCCTCTATTTGAGGTTTCCAATTCAATTTAGAATCTATTATTAGTCCCAGAAATTTTGTTGTGTTAGATTCATTGATTTTTATATTATTAAATTGAATATTAAAATGATTGTTAATTGTTTGTGTACGTTGTGTAAAGTGCATTAAGTTAGTCTTTTTTAAATTAATTATTAGATTATTATCGCTTAACCAATTTATAATAGATATTAATGAATTATTAAAAAAGACCAGAGTGTGTGGGATTCTTACCTCACTAAAACCACTCCGGTGATTACCATCAGCACATGGAAGAGGCCTCGTTACCTCTTAAGAGACCACTCCGGGACCCTCTGTGCAACGCCTGTTAGGGTACATCCCTGAGGACATAAAAACGTACCTACATAAACTCAAGCCTATTTCCCATGGGGGTAAGCAAAACCTGCTGACCACTACCTACTGCGATCTTTACATAGGTACTACATAGTTAAAAATATTCAGATGTCCAACAGCCATACACAGTCAAAACATAATTTACCATTAGAAATGCCATTACCATAAGCCTATGGTAAGACCATAGACTAGAATAGTCATGTATTATACCACAAGTATACTTGAATTAAGATTTGAACGTTTGATTCCAAAAAGTTTGTAATCTCTTGTAAATATAACATGACATAATAATTATAAAATAGTAAATTAGTCCTACTATTAGTTAATTTGTAAATAAATTCATCAGTGTTACTAAAATCATTTAATGTAAATAATATTTCAGTGATCATGTATGCAATAAATAATAAATTTCCTTGGATTTTGTGTTTTATGTTCCTGTACTTTAGAACATTATTTAGAATGATTCTATTTAACAAAAATGACTTTGCAATTTGAGGAGTTTCTTTTCTAAATTTAGTATTTTTTTGTTTCTTTTCTAAATTTTGTGTCCGCAGTTATTAACAATATTTTAAGACCCCGTAAAAACGGTTTTGTGGGAATTTGTCAAGTTATGATTTTTGTATAAATTACATACCTGTTATGTTTTTATTAAATAATTAATAAAACATGGAGTTTGAAGAGTTTTAATTCAGTTGGTATGTATTTTGATGTAAGTAGATGTATGTATGTATGTATTATGATTTGGTAAAAATCAAACATAGACGATAACGAATTGTTAATTGACATGATTCCCGCAGCGAGCAGGGTTTCGGCGAGCATATACAGGTTGGATGGCACACATCCTGCTACCATAAATTCAGTACATGATTCTAGCCACCCCAGAATGGATTTTACTAGAAATTAACAGTAACCAACACAGTCGACAAAGAAGAGTTGGCTGCTTCTTCCGCATTTTACCTCAGAAATCTACTAATGAGTAATGAATCTTTAGTAGATTTCTGAGTAGCTTTCTGCCTGTCACTAAATGCAGTGATCTGCGTGCAGTCTAAAACGCTGGGTCTAGAAACATGAAATTTTGCGCAAGAGTTTATTACGAAGGTAAGCTGAAAATGGTTTTAGTAATTTCTTCAACGAGCCTTTTGAATGCCCGACCATAAAAGCACGTGCATGTCCTCCACACCAAGCCTTTTTTTAATAAAAACGTACAATTTCTTCTTTGTTATCATGAATTTATCAATATCCGTGGTGTATTTTAATTTGTTTCATGCAATTAAATACGTACAGGAGCTTTAATTTTTGACAGGACATGCGTTCGCTTCTCACGTATATGCGACAGTGACGGCCAATATGGGCGTTAAATAGAAGATGATGATGGGAAATATCACCCGGCTTGTAATAACAATAAAATACAATATTGGTAACAACATTTTATTATCCCTCAATATAATTTCCACACCAACATGATTACACACTCAAGCAATAAAACATCTTTTCGGAATCCAAACTAACTGTCTTTTATAATTTTGTCTTTACAAATCCCACGTCATTACAATTTTATGGTCGTAATATTGAATATTATGGTTTTTAATCCCACACTGTGTATGTGTTATATTTTGTCTACGCTCACACAAGATTTTTGATATGAAGCATGTACACCTTAGAAGGAAAACCGACTCGAATTTCATTTATAGCAGCTTTTAAGACAAACCGTTACTAAACAAAAAATATTTTCTTTACTCTACACTAATTAAAGGAGCTTACTGTCAATTCAGTTGATTGACGAACAAGCAGGCCATTTTGTTATTTAAGATCCTGTGTAAAATTTTATATACCTACATATTTGTTTAGTAACGATTTGTCTTCTAAGGTGCGTTATGACTCCGGTATGCCCCTTTCACAAAGGCGTAGCGAGGCACGGGCAGGGTAGGGCAGCGCCTCCTCCCCCGTGGGGGGAGGAGGCGCTACATACAGACTTCCTGGGGGTGGCCCCAGGAAGTCTGTATGTTAAGTGGCTACTGGTTGATTGGCCAGAATAAATAAATATTACTCGTGGTAAAACTAAGTGCACAAGCGTAAATTAAATAAGTGTAATCGATTTTTCTTCACTCATATCAGATCGAAGAAAAATGTTATGTAGTGCACACTCCATTTTGCTTTGGCTGTCCCCGTCCGCCGTTTGTTTAACAAACTCTTTTTTTTTACTTCCTCCATATTTCTTTATTTATTGCTATTTTTTTAACCATCAATTCCTTCAAAAACCATGTTTCCAACGTTTCTTAATAAAGTCTTATCCATAGCCAATTTTTATATATTTTTTTAGTCGATCACTCATAATGTATAACAACAGATCCTTTCACCAGTAACAAACAGTATTATTTTCTACTACATTGTGCTGAGCAAGCTTCGTGATGTAATAAAAACTTGGAAGAAAACTATAGCTTCATACCTTTCAACCACTTTTTCAACAGGTTAAATTCCTTAATTGACTGACGAAGTCGTTAACCTATTAACACTTTTAGTGCCCAGCACCCGGCTTTTGGGTCGAAAAAAAGTTTTTTCATGTCCCAAAACTCGCTTCCCGAGTTGTACATGTAAAAAGCTATAGATGAGATGTGAACATGCCCATTACCCCCTACCATATACCTACGCATTATTGTAATTAGCCAAACATTCAAGTTAAATCGTATTTTTGAACTGGGCAGCGAAAGGGTTAATAAAATTAACCAATTTAACCAATCTGTCCATCATTTATTGATGATGGACAGATTAGTTAAATCTATTAATGATGGACAAATTGGTTAATACCTACCTACCTATAGAAAAATCAGTTAAACCCAACAACAATCTATCCCTGGAAATCCTCCCTAACAAATTCAGTAACATTACTAATATAATAAATAAAATATCCTTACATCTAATCACCAGCACTCAAGATAACAATAAATAAAAAACAAAAGAAATACTAGCTGTATCGTTTGGGCAGTAAAGGTCATTATCAGGAATTGGAAGAGATAGAATATTTAGGTACCTATAGTTCGAGGGAGTAAGTAATTATCATCTGCCTAGCGTTTTCCCAACTATGTTGGGTTCGGCTTCCAGTCTAACCGGATCCAATAAACATAGCCGCACGGGTCGATCGAAGGCAAGCCACGCGTGCCAAGTTGTGCCTGTTCATTAAATATCGAGTCTTCTGTGCCTCGGAAAGCACGTTAAGCCATTGATCCCAGCTGTCGTTTCTGAATATTTGACAGTCGTTACGGGTAGCTAGAAGCCTGAAAGTCGGACAATCAGTCTTACCAAGGGGTATCGTGTTGCCCATTAACTCGTTTGTGGAGGTCAGATAGGCAGTCTCTCAATGCAAAATACTGGTAGACTGGAAGCTGACCATAACATAATTGGGAAAAGGCTGGGCAGTTGCGAAACAATTTCTTACATAAAGTTGGACCATCACTCTTCTCAGTTTACTAATAAAGTTTGACGACACGGTTGGCGCAGTGGTTGAGCCATCGGCTGCTGCGCCGCGTGTTGTGGGTTCGATCCCCGCACGGAACAAATATTTGTATGACCTACAGGTAGTTGTTCCGGGTCTGGCTGTTTGTGTATGTGAGTTTAAATGTTTGTAAACGCACCCACGATACAGGAGAAATTCCTAGTGTGGGGCAACGTTTTTTCTAAAAAAGAAAAGAAAAAGAAAGTCATGCTACAATTTGTACCTACGTTATCTTTTACCAAGGAAGAAAAAGCCTCTAAAAGTTTCGACTAAGCTTTGGTAACACAATTTAAATTTTTCTTCGCAAAAAAAGTATAAATTGATTTAAGTCGTTAGGCATTTACTTACGGCTACCAAGCTTTAGATTATTTCTATACTAACGGAAAAAATCACAAATTGCTATTACACACCTAAGGGCCGATTATGAATCTCCAGATATGAAGAACTTCAGAAGAATAACTATGGCAGTACAAATATAGAGTTGAAGGAACATCGACGCACTAAAACCTTGGAAAAAAGGTAAAAAAGAAAAGCCGTGAAAAAATTTCAAAGTTGGGTAGTCCAGAATCATGTTATATAGATAGATATATATTCATGGTATCAGGTCTTGTATCAATGTCCCCTCCACCCTGTATTTTCTATACTAATGCAGTAAAAGTAAAAAGTAAAGTAAAGTACCAGCCTATTACTGTCCCACTGCAGGGCAAAGGCCTCTTCTCATATAGAGAAGGCATGAGCATTAATTACCACGCTTGCTCAAGACGTCTTGGCGATTTAAGACTTATATTAGTTATATAAGTCCAGGTTTCCTCACGATGTTTTCCTTCACCGATGTCAGTGATGTCCAAGATAAACTTAGAAAGTACATATGAATTGAAAAACTTACATTGGTACTTGCCCAGGTTTGAACCCACAACCTCGTGCACAAGAGGCGAGGCCTAAACCAGTGGGCCATCATGACACTGGCATGACTAATGCAGTAAAACCGCACTTTTTCAATTTTATTGATAAAAGTTATCTGGTGACGACAAATCAGCCCTTAGTTACATAATATTAAGGCTTCTAAATATTACTCTTTGAGGTAACTACACTGGACGAATAATGTTCTATTTGTCATATCTTTACGCTTACTATAACTATGAAAGTAGGCAGAATACAATCAGTACTAAGTAGCACTGCTTCAAGCCTCGTGCACCAAGAAATACATATTAATATAGCCTGTTTCAAAACTATTTCATGAAAGTGTAAACAAATGGGTAAGAAAATGTACCCGTAGATGCAAATTTTTAGTTCTACTTACAACCCGAAATTCTTAATTTAAAACATCTCAGAAATGATAGAGGTTATTTTCTAACCTTCAAATTTCGAATAACGATTTAAATAATGTTCTTTTAATAAAAACATTTTGAAGAAATAAACATGGAAGATTACGAAGATTGAGAGGGACGATTGTCCTTTACCGAGTGATTACGAATTGCACCTAATCAGCACGCGCAGCATGACCAATTCTAAATCCATTCTACTAAAAGTAGACAACGTCTTTATTTCCAACTTGACATGCCTTCTACCCGAGCACGGGGCGCCCAGTAGACTGTAGAGACTAGAAAAATTTCTTCTCTTCAGTTTTAACATCGCCATGCTAAGGACGGTAGAAATCTTTCAACAATCTGTCATGTTGTCTATTCTTCCGTCGACAAAACCCGTTTCTATGGTGGTCATGCTACGCATGCAGTGTTTATTTACGCTTTCATAAAAAGTTTTAGAAACAGATTATAGACTGTTTCTAACAATCGGTTTATTTGACTTAGAACATGTATATGCTGACTACAATAATCATTTTATAAATGATAAACAGTTATCAAGTTTGCGCTTGTCGTCTATTTTCCGTCGATGAATTTAGTTCTATATTTGAATACACCATCAAAGATAGTTTTCTAGTTTTGGAAACACACAACTCAATGTTCTACGATACAAAGTTAAAATTCCTTTGCAACCGGTATTGGGAACGTCAATCAAAAATCAACTTACACTACATCACGCCAAAGTAGATAGTTGATTAGCTGCAAATACATGAAAACTATCTTGAATTGTGTATAATATTTAAAAAGAAAATGTATGAGAGCTGCCTTACAATTTTGATATACAGTCGAGAGCATAAATACATTACACTTCAGAAAAGTATTGATACAAAAGTTATGGTGTTCCAAACATAGTATTTTCGAAACCATACTATTATAAAATAAATCTTTTCCCGAAGGTGCAATAATAATTTGACGACAAAATCGCTTTTAAATTTTGCATAAGTGCAAGGTATTTAAGCTCGTGACTGTACAACAAAGTAAATTCTATCTAACCTTAGTCAAGTCAACCGTCTAATCTAATACCTTCGCTTCGTACTCCACCTAGGGGGTAGGCAGACTACAAAAATTTGAACTACAATACTTTAGCTAGTCTACGTCATCATTTCATAACGCCTGGCGAGTTTCCTCCGTAGCCTGATCTTGTTGTTTAATTAAGTTCCAGTACATGCCCTTCTGTTTCTTTAGTTGATTGTGGGTTCCCATCTGAAAAAAAGATCATCGGGATTAAAATATATGGCGTGTGGCGTATACAAACTTCTTTGTGCTATAGACCTTCCTGCTTGTCACATAAGTGACAGCCCTGTCAACAGGTACATGTCATTTGACCTGTCATTTGAAAAAAGAAACATAATACACTTGGCTTTATCTGGTATTTAATTTAAGACATTTTTGGTAAACTTACAGCTGATCAAGTACAATAGGTCGTATCTAAATAACATTAAAAAGGCCAATCACAAGTTTTCACAGGTATACAAGTAGACATAGATATAATTATATAGGTAGTGGACGGAATAAACTTATGTTGATTAATAAATAATTACTTGAAGACTCACTAACCACTATCGAGACGGGCTGCTACAAAGAATTCTCTTACTGGACAAACTCAAAACATTACCTTTATGGAGGACGAATAAAACCAAGGTTCCAGACAAGCGTAAATATTTATTTTAATACCACGCCCCGCGGTTTCACCCGCTCTTAAGGGTCGTAGCATGATGTTAAGTAACTAACCTTCGTCAAAAATTGAACTATAAATGCAAAAAGAATTTTTGAAATCCGACTGGTCCCAGATATTAGCGCGTATATAAGTATACATAAGGAGCTCGTGGCTAAATAAAAACATCCGCAAGGCTCGATCGAAGGTTAAGCTACGCTTGCCGAGTTCAGTCTGTGGATGGGTTCATAACATATCGAGACTTCTCCGTTCCTCGGAAATCACGTTAAGTCTTTGGTCCCGGTTGTCATTTGTAAATCTTTGACAGTCGTTACAGGTAGCCCGAAAGTCTGACAACCTGTCTTAGCAAGGGTATCGTGTCAGATAGGAGGCGGCAGTCGCTCCATGTAAAATACTGATATTCAGCTGCATCCGGTTAGACTGGAAGCCGACCCCAACATAGCTGGGAAAGGCTAGGCAGATGATGATGTTGATATAATTTATTTTACCTCCACAATTTTTCCCTTGTTGAGCACGACTATGAGGTCTGCGTTCATGACGGTGGACAGTCGATGCGCGATGACCAGCACTGTGCGACCCTTAGCGGCTGTCTCTAAAGCTGTCTGCACCACTTTCTCGCTCGCAGAGTCGAGGGCACTATAACAAAATATAGTAAAAGAATTAGCAGGATCAATTTCGGATCAAAGATTGCATACGAGTCAAACAGCGATATTATGTAGTTGTATATTACCTGACCGACGAAACTGATATAAAATTCATTATGTTTACATGACAACTGCAGGTAGTGCTATGCTATCAAAACCACCCTTACTGCTTGGGCATAAAGGCGACAGTCATGCATTTATACAAATGCGCTGACAATATAAAGTAGAGCGGCCAAAAAACCCAACAAGATTCTATATAATTCGTTTTTTCCTACCAAGATACGGAACCGTCGGTGAGCGAGTCCGTCGTGCTTTTAACCTTTTGACCGCCAGAGGATAAACGCACGCGCGTGCCCTCCACGCCAAGCCTTTTTAATAAAAACGTTAAATCTCTTCTTTGTCATCATGAATGTATCAATATCCGTGTTTTATTTTAATTTTTTTCATGCAAATAAATACGCACGGGCACTTCAACTTTTAAGATATATAAATTAACTCACACAAAAGTAATGATTTAATTGTTTATTTCGTGTTATAGTACTTAAGACTGTACGGCGTTTGTCACGTATTTGTGACGTTGGCGTACAGGGCATGCGTTCGCTTGTCACGTATTTGTGACGATGGCGCATGGCGGTCAAAAGGTTAAAGGTTATCAACAATTCGGTAAGGAACCCTACAAATACAGGGTGGTAGGGATATCGACGCACAACGAGATACCCTGAGTTCAGTACATGATTCTGGAGTACTGTTGAAAGTTTTCGTCGACTTTTCCTATTTTTTAAGTTTATTTCTTACTTTAAACTGTAAAAAATCATTATGTCTATCTAACCCAATGAGGTTTTCATTGGAAGAAGTGTTTTATTTACTTTTTGATTAAAATACTTTTATCAATAAGTAGACAATAAGTAGTATTGGGTTTAAAAAATTAAAATTACTACGTTGGTAGGTCCAAAATCATGTGCTGAAGTCAGGTTGTGCGTCGATGTCAATTCTAGGCTGTAGAGTTGATAGAATTAGGTTATCTCTTCTTCTTCTTAGTGTCGATAGCAATCTATACAGACGTCGGGATTCATTTTTTCGACGCTTTTCTAGTGGTCGCTGTTCATTCTGATTTTCAGGAGTTGTAGTGGTTTGGAAATAGTGTGGCGGGCTTGTCCCATAAAAAAAAATATGTGTGAGATTTTAATGCCGGCCCCGAAAACAGCCATGAGCTTGGCACCATCGGTAGCGTCCATCAAATCCTGCAGCAAGCAGGTCTCAGGGTACGCAGGACATGTCATCAAGTGTCCCATCGTTTGTGGAGTAGCAGCACACTTGCACATCAGGCCAACGGCGTCTATTAGTTCCCACTTGAGCAAGTTCTGATAAGAGACTTGCAGGACAGCCAAGGCAACTCTTGGGTTGATAAGACAAGAATTTGCTGTTGATTTGAAATCGTGGTTTATGCGCAAAATATAGTGCATGCAGTGCTCTTCTTTAAGTGATGAGGCTTAAATTTGTAATGTATGAATATATCATTGTAATAGTGGACTAAGAGCCAAATAAATAAATAATATTTTGACATACCTGGTAGCCTCATCTAGTATAAGAACAGGCGGATTCTTGAGCACAGCCCTCGCGATGGCTATCCTTTGTTTCTGTCCTCCACTGAGTGACATCCCTCTCTCACCAACCAGTGTGTCGTAGCCATCGGGGAAGCCCAGGATGAAATCGTGAGCGTTGGCAGTTTGAGCTGCGCGGAAAACCTGGGATGTTTTAAAGAGAAAGAAAATTAAAATTTTATTTATTAAAACTTTATGCACAAGTAAAAAGAACTGTACAAAGGAAAACTTAATACCTTAGCTATTTTCTACCAGTATGGAATCAATAAATCAATCAATCAGTCTTTATTTAAAAAAAAAACGAGTTTATTTATTTCATTAAAATGATACAATTATTAATATATGAAGAAACAAAATAAAATAAATAATCACAGGGCATCGAAAAATTTATCCGCATCGTTGTCAACGGGAAAAGTGCCCAGAAGGCTGGCAGCATTGCCACGTTGAATGGCAATGCTGATTCTTTGGCCAAAAAAATGGCCAGCCCTCTGGTCACGTGAAGAGTCGACTAAACGCTTTGCGATTTCTCAAAAAACTAAATGGGCACACGGACCCTATGGCCCTAGTGTTTCAACCCCAAACGGCTCAAACATATAACTTATATACTAATATCAGTCTTTATTAGTGAACATAGGTATAAATAAAAAGTCTTAAATACACATATTATTGTAGTCGAGCTCTATATTCTACCAATTAAATTGATGTACAAATTAAATAGTTTAAAAAAAAAACATAAAATAGTTAAATGAATGTCAGTTAAATTAAATAATAAATAAATAAATAATAATAATAATACTTTACATGCATGTCAAAGGAGGATAATATGAATTATAGGCAATGCATGATGATGATGTGATGTAGACAGAACATGGTAGGTGCAACAAGATAAATAAAACTTGAAAATAAATAACGGTACTTTAGCGAAATACAATAATAAATGACAACAGATGCATAGATTTCATTGACGACCGTTGTGGCGCGGCGGGCGAAGGTCCGCCTGCGACGCAAGAGGTTGCGGGTTCGATTCCCGCCTTGGGACAAATGTTTGTATGATCTGCAAATATTTGTTCCGAGTGTCTGGGTATTTCCTATGTCTAATAAAAATGTAATATGTAATGTATAATATTAAGTATATCAGTCATCTAGTACCCATAACACAAGCTCTGCTTAGCTTGGGGCTAGATGATGCTGTGTGGATTGTCCAGCAATATTTATTATATTTATTTATTTATTTATTATTTATAGATGTTTTTGAAATTAAAAAAAAAACGAAGTCACGAGAGATAATTTGAGGGTTTAAGATACGTTGATGGAGAAAAATCAATCAGACTGTGAGATGAATCTGCCAACTCGTTACGAGTTATGTGTTCACGTGACAACACTTTTAATGTGAACCGACTATATGTATTATAGATCCTGATTTACTGCTAAGAGTGTGGGAATATTGGCTTTCCAGATTACCCCACATACGCACCAGCCGCGGCAGCTAACATGTTCGAAATCATATTCTAACATGAATTCCATAAAATTATCTGCCAATTTCATTTATAACATATCATCACTCCTCTATTCACCGAAGGCAGAGGCGTACCAGTAGGGATGTGTCCTAGATAAAAATATAATAAGTCTATTTGGTCCGTCTATTAGATTAGACCAAAAAATATTGGACAAGTATTTTTTGCTTACACCAATAAAAAGTGACAAAGATATAGCACATCAAAGTTCAGGAGGAGGGGCTTATGACGTCACTCTTACGTACAAAGTGTCGGACGGCGTGACGTTACGCGAAATTTCAACGCGGTCGTCGTCATTTTTGGTTTAAGTGGCAAAAGAAAAAATACGTGTACAGTATTTTTGAGTAATCCGACTTTCGGGCCAAACAGAATTTTTAAGGACACAACCCTATTTTACAACCACATTTCGCCAGTTATGTTTAAGTCCCATGCAATAGAGGACGAGCCTACTGCCATCAACCGGGTACTAACCCCCAACTTCGGGTACTAAGAAATTCCAGATACCAATAACACTTGGTCGACCCGGGAATCGAACCCAAAACCTCGTGCTCAGCAGTAGCGCTTCCGACCACTAGACTAGACAACGGGACAGTTATGATGATAATACCTCTTAATAACACCCTCTACAAAAGTTATCACTATGCATCACCTCAGCATCGCTGGCCTCCGGGCGCCCGTACCGGATGTTCTCCTTGACGCTAGTGGCGAACAGCACCGGCTCCTGGCTGATGATGCCCAGGGCACGGCCCCGGAGCCACTTGCCATCCATCTCTCGTACGTCGATGCCGTCTATTGTGATTGCACCGGAATCTACGTCGTAGAACCTAGAATATAAATTTTAAGTGGCTATATATTCATCTTGCATCTGCCCAACATTTTCCCAACTATGCCGCCCTCAATATTATTAAAAAAAAAGATTTTGGGGTCGCCTTCCAGTCTAACCGTATGCATCTAAATACCAGTATTTTACATGGAGCGACTGCCCATCTGACCTCCACCCACAATTCTAACTGCATTGGGTAATACTAAATCCCTTGGTAAGACTGGTTATCAGACATTCGGGCTTCTGCCTGCTCGTAGCGTCTGTCGAAGATCTACATATGAGCACCTGGATCAATAGCTTAACGAGCTCTCCGAGGCACGGAGAGGACACAATATGTAATAGCTGATCACCCATCCACGGACCGACCTCAGTAAGTGTAGCTTATCGTGCGTATTGACCTGTGCGGCTTGTAGTTAGCCACAAGCAAGCTTAAAATAGCTACATTATGTTGAGAACATTATTAGTAAACTATTCTATTAATAATCTTAGACATCACTAACATCGGTGAAGGAAAAATACTATGTAGTTATTTGGACCCGCCTTGAGCAAGCGTTGTGATTAATGCTCGCGCCTTCTCTGTATAAGAAGAGGAATTTGCATTGCAATGGGGCAGTAACAGGCTCGTATAATAATTATTATTACTAATACTTGTTGGTTAAAAAATAACAACCAAGTTACCTTTCCAAGAGAACTGCGATGGTAGACTTCCCATTGCCAGACGTGCCAACGATCGCCACAGTCTTCCCAGCCGGTATCGTCAGATTGAAATTCTTCAACACAGTCTGCCGAAACAATAAGTGTACGAATCAATACCTATTCTATATATATCTATCTATTTAGACTACTTGCTTTACTTTGCACTATATTTGCTCTGAGAAGGTTTGCATGGCACAGATGTCAAAATTACTCTCTTTTAAAAACGATGCCCCGCACTAGGAATTTCTCTTATATGGTGGGTGCGTTTATAAACATTCAAACTCACATACACAAACAGCAAGACTCGGAACAACAACCTGTAGGCCATACAAACATTTGTTTCGTGCGGGAATCGAACTAGCGTCACACAGCGCAGCAGCCAATCGCTCAGACACCGTGTCGTCAAACTACAACTTTGCATGATGTGTGCAAAATTAATAATCACACATTCTGTTCTGTACTTTATATTGAAACTAGCTACCCGGCTCCGCACGGGTATAAAATATATATAATATGTATATTATACATATAAACCTTCCTCTTCAATCACTCTATCTATTAAAAAAACCGCATCAAAATCCGTTTCGTAGATTTAAAGATTTACACATAGCGATATAGGGACCGAGAAAGCTACTTTATTTTATACTATGTAGTGATTATGAAAATCATGATGATGGCACGTAATCTTCTGAAAACAGTACAACTATAGATATTATACCTAAATGCGCGCCAGACATCGTTTTCTGTAAAATTATGTCTGAAAGCAATGTCATTACGTTGCTTACTAATTTTCTGGCTATTTATATACATAAACTCACGCCTTTTCCCATGGGGGTAGGCAGAAACCTCAGAACGCCACACGCTACGACCCTTACATACTCCTTTCGCTTCGCTCGCGTTCAAACATCTGGTCATATTTTGCTTATGTATATTATTTGACATCGTATAAACGTGGGATTTTTTTTTTGGAATGGGCATCTCGCAATTTATCCTTTAGGGATATCTACTGCTTAACCGAACTTTCCTGTCTTTACTTAATTAACTATGGCTTAATTAAAATTAAGGCCTCCAGCCAGGCGTAAAAACTTAAAAACTAAGCGACCGATCGCTAAGAGCACCCCCTGCGGGGTACGAACCTCGGCTTAGGACATCGCTGAAGAGGACAGCAAGGGACAGGCTGGATCAAATAGATATATGATTGAGGGACATTTTAATCATTTACTGGCTCAGCTTCGCGGGCTGGCTCTAGCAAAGGGTCGGGAGGGGGGCATCGACGGGGTCGTCGCGACGGGCCTCGGCGGCGAGGGCGGAATGACGGTTTGTGTTTGCGAATAAACGTGGGATAAGGACACGCGGATGATAAACCACCTTTTGATATTCTCGGGAAGAAATTGACTAAAAGTAAAAAAACAATTGAAACTATCACTCACCGCTTCAGGTCTAGTCGGGTATGAGAAGGTAACATCCTTGAACTCGATATCACCATGGAACTCGTGGTACTTGATGATCTCCGTGCCTGATTGGTCCATCACCGGTTTCTTGTTGATGTACTGTAAGTTTAACACTGTGTTATTTAAAAGTGAACTTTATTGCTATAGAGTTAAAGACGAAATTCGACGAGTTCACAGTACAACTTTGTATTATTTAAAAGTGAGCCTTATTGCTACTACTAACTGTATTAAAGACGAAATTCGTCGAGTTCATACTACAACTTCATGAGCACGCAACGTTGAATTTTAAGAACAAAGCTTTGAGGAAATTATCTCTATCACTTGATGTCAGCGTTGTGGCTTTTCAGAAACGATTATGAAAGAGTAATAAACACTTCCGCGTCAGAACAGATGATCAGAAGTGGTCATGATTATAAACATCATCATCTGCCTAGCCTTTTCCCAACTATGTTGGAGTCGGCTTCCATTCTAAACGGATGCAGCTGAACACCAGTATTTTACATGAAGCGACTGCCTATCTAACTTCCACAACCCAATCACTGGGCAACACGATACCCCTTGGTAAGACTGGTTGTCAGACATTCGAGCTTCTGATTACGTAACGACTGTCAAAGATCTACAACCAACGGCTTAACGTGCTCGATTATAAACGACTTTGTCAAAATGCAAGCAATAGTGAACTTTGTCATTTGACAGGTAAGGTATAAAATCAACCACACATACTCAACGTATCACATATTATCTAAATTAAACCCTACGACAATAGTAACAAAGACTAACCTCAAATACACGTCCTCCAGCACTGATTCCCTTCACTACAGCCCCGAACAGCAGCGATATTTGAGCGACTGATCGTTGTACAGTTTGTGCGTTCACTAGGAAAGCCATGACGTCACCGGCCGACATTTGACCCGTGGACATAAGATGGCCGCCCATAAACATGGTGCCTAGGACCATGCTGTACAAAAAAAAAACAAAAAAAAACATTGAAACGGCTTTTTCGATGCACTATGGATAGTTAATTTTAAAGTTCGATTTATTCAGGTTTTGGAATTCTGTGACGGACCAAATGGTAAATTGAACCATTATAGTTTTGTAGCGATAGGCTGTGAATATGCTACGCAGCCATTTTACTCGGAGATTATTGACTATGGTATTCATGAAAGGAAATTGGCTTTAGAAAATGTATCATAATTATATATTGTATGTTCTGAACCTCTAATTAATTATTGACGTTTTAAAACACTTTTTTTATTCTATCTATGGTAGATTTAAACTGTTTACTTAATTGTTAAACCATAGTAAAATTCAGTTTTTTAAATTAGGCTTCAAATCAGCACTTTTTTAACGTCAAAATGTACAGAAGGCAGTCCGTCTAAACAACCGGCCTTCACCATTTCTTAGTGTTTCTGCTGTTAAGAAGAAATGGCGCAACAAACTCCCCAGCAGCACATCTGTCTGATAAGATAAAATAGCTCAAACTGCCAGTATGTGGATTTCAATCTTAGATTTCAAATGGTACACACCCATTAAGGAACAAGTTAGTCCCAGCTTGGAACAGGCCTATCCCCAAGCCCAGTTCCATGTTCAACTGAGCGGCCGCCTTGCACTCCTGCGCAAACAAATGAGCTTCGTTCTCTTCGCCCGCGAAAGCGCGGACAGTGCGCATGTTTGATATCGCTTCTTCTGCTACTAATGTTGATTTTTCTATCTGAAATTGGTGACAAGCACAACATCATAACATCACGCCTGTATTTACCGAAGGGTTAGCAAGAGGTGTATCTATATCACTCCCACATGTCGCCAGCGTCCTACATGTCACCATATTTATGTTTCATGCAAAAGGTTGGCAATAGGCTTGGCCCTATTGCCATCAACCGGGCACAAATGTAGACTCCGAGCTTCAACTGATACATTCCAGCAGGAAAAACCCAATAACACTGTACGTGCCGGGCCCGGTGCCTGTTGGGTATCGAACCCAAAACCTCATGCTCTGGAGTCAGGAGTTCAGGAGGAGGAGGCAGTTAAACTAATTTAATTATAGATCTTTGAAATGATTTTAATTAAGTAAATACACGACCATTTTTTCAGAAAAATCAATTATGCTCAACATACAACACGGACAAGATACATACGTAATTTTAAATTCCCGAACTAGATTTGACAGACTCCCTTATAAGGACATCAGACACTGAGCAAATAACATAATTGACCATCTCACCTGCGTCTGCGCCTCTCTTGATAACTTCCTCAGCAGTGAACCAATAAACGTTCCGCCGATGACCACAGACGGTATACACAGTAATGTGAAGCCCGTCAGTTGCGGAGATATGACAAGAAGACTCACTGACGAACCTATTACCTGCAAATGAGAATGGGATAACGTTATTATGATAGACGAGGTCGGCCCATGGATGGGTGGCCATCCGTTACATATCTCGACCCCTCCGTGCCTCGTAGAGTACGTTAAGCCGTTGGTCTCGGCTGCCAGACCTAACCTTTAACACGGTATTATAGGTAGTATGAAGCCCGAAAGTGTAACAAGCGTTTTTACACAGCAACTGGGTCGCAGACATCTGATAAGCAGTCGCTTCATGCAAAATACTGGTATTCAGCTGCATCCAGTTAGACTAGAAGCCGATCCCAACATAGCAGAGTAAGAATAAGCAGACGATGGCATTTTTGCCTACACATAGGTCAAATATGTCTCTCATTATTTACCGACGAAAAAAAAGGAGGAGGTCCCCATTTCAACTTTTTTAGCTATCATTTCGAAAGTCGGTGGCAAAAACGGAATCAAATGGAACAACCCACCGACTTCCGAAATTATAGGTAGTTATTTTAACACTTTTTCCGTTTTTTTTTTGGTTGTTTTTTTTTGTGGAAAATGTTTTATAATTATAACTGGCTAAAGTTTTTGGATTCAATTGATAACAAACATGAAAGCCGACTTTCAGCAGTGATGTTAACAAATGAATTATGTTTATTACCTGAGTAGTGGCCCTCAGTCCACCAGATATCGTCTGTTTGAATGAACTCTTAAAATCTTGTACATCCACCGTGAGCCTGCAATCACGAGGCACACATTTATGTAATGAGGTTATGTTCTCAACTTTCTGGACGTCACTGTCATATATGTGTACAGAGGCCAGCACATCAAGCTACCCCAATGTGTCAAATTGATTTGATTGATTTTCAACTTTATCTCATAAGCAATAAGGTTCACGTTCAATTGGGAAAATTTGACACTTTGGGGTAGCTCGATGTGCTGCCGTCTGTACCCTAACAAAACTTGCTTGAAAAATAAATAGTCTATAAATAAGCTAAGATCTTAGATAAATACCCCGCATTTTATGTCTTATAATTTCAGACAATAATTTAAAGAATTTTGTTGAAAAGTCGAAGGTAGGATTGGCGGTAATTCTTTTCTCTACATTACTAGAATAATACATTAACTGACAGTTGGACTAGATAAATATCATCTTTTTAAAGACTGAACAAAATAACTTGGTCATACCTATTAACTAACTCGCCAGTCCTCTCCCGGTCAAAGAAAGACATGTCCTGCTCGAGGATGGACTCAAACAGATCTTGCTTCATCTGGGCAGCTACCCGCTCACCCACTTGGGACAACAGGTGAATGTACATGTATGTGAAAAATGCCTGAAATTCAAAGTCAAATGCAAATCATTGATTTCAATTAGAGCATTAAAAAGGCACTATTGAATGTCAAATTTAAAACTAAAACAAAATTATTACAGTTGTTCCTTCCAAGAGGTAGTTTCGTGTGGAGAAAAATGGGCTAAAATTCCTTCCACGTATTCTTATAAAATGGTTTTTTTTTACATTAATTTAGTACATTTATTAATCAGATAATTATAATTATATGTAAAAACCACAAAAACACTGATGAACACTATGTATAGTCTATGTGTAACATTATTAAATTAAATAATAGTTCACCTGTCCCAAATACAATCCTAAGAGTTTCAGAGCAGGCACTCTTATCTGCTCCAGGAAGTCGTTAGCAGAGTTTGTTCTCTGGTTTGCCAGTACATTCACCACTTCTCCCAACAGCATTGGGACATACACATTCAGAAATGCTACTATTAATGCTGACTGAAACAGATTAATACATATTATTATTATCTCCTTTATTTAAGTAATATCTTATATTAGTAGTAGTAGTAGTAGTACCAGCCTATTACTGTCCCACTGCTGGGCAAAGGCCTCTTCTCATACAGAGAAGGCACGAGCATTAATCACCACGCTTGTCGATTTCAGACTTTATTAATTATATAAGTCCAGGTTTCCTCACAATGTTTTCCTTCACCGATGTCAGTGATGTCCAAGATAAACTTACATTGAACCCACAACCTCGTGCACTAGAGGCGAGGCCTAAACCACTGGACCATCATGACTATCATATCTTATCTTACTAATTATATTTTTAAATATTTCAATATCAAAATAAAAAAAAACAACATTTATATTATCAAAAATTGATATTTTTATTATAAGTACATCTATCTTAAATCTTGCAATCAGTCCTAAGTGCAGTAGTAGTAGTCCTAAGTAGTAGCAGATATGTTGAATGGCTATTTTCCATGAGGAGTACCCCACTAGGAACATTCTCCATTTTAGTTAGATTAATACATAGTAATGAAGTTATTGTGGAAGTCATTGCCACCAATTGTTTCGTGGGAGTGAAAGCCCACGCAGTTCATTCAAAAGTTACAGTTAAAATTAAAATTGCAGTGAAGATTGAGACGAAATGATAATTATTCATGTAAATAAAAACTCCATAGGTACTTATAGAAACAACGGATGGATTGTGTGAAAGATGATATGGCTAGGACGAGGTGACTTTTGAAATGACGGCAAATAGAGATGTATGGAAGAAGAAGACATGCTGCGCCGACCCTAAATACTCGTATATTGGGATAAGGGCATGTGGATGATGAGTCATACTCTTTCTGTCATTTATTCCGCACAGAGTGATATTTAAATAGTTTGCTACACTATTTAAATATTTTTAAGGCTCATAAATTTCCAATTACTTCTAATTGTAATATTGTACTTATCATAGGCATTTATAACGATGAGAAATTTCAACATCATATATTCATATATTACCCCACCAAAAATTGTATTGAAAACATTATGACTAGAGTATTTTTCATTTAAATTAATTGAAACTGATATTTATGATCTTTTCATGCTTTTAAAAATCAATTTGAAAAAGTTTTAAACTTCAAAAAGTATTCCTCAGGTAAATAATTAAACAAAGCAATTTAAATAAACATGAAAATTGGAAATATGAGTAGATAATATGCATTTTACAAGGTTGAAAAAATTAAATTAAATTAAACTTTGTTTCAGACTACAGTCCATATTACATGGTATTTTAATGTTAGTAACAATGGTGCTTAAATAACTAGGTTAGCATTGTTAGTATTTACAGCAATTATAATTATTTAGACCTATTACTGTCCCCACCCAGGGTCTTAGGAAGGGGCAGTACGGTCTGGGTGCAATCATATTCAAAACGCTGTTGTAACTACCATGCAGGCGCTGTACCTTTACAGCGCCCGCAAATCGCCAATTCTCCTATCTTTTTCCTTTTTTCCTAAAAAACAAAATATCCTTGTTTTTATAGGAAAAATCCTTTCTTTTCCCATAAAAACTAAACATTTAGGTACCAGGATGATTAAATCTAAGAAGAAACTTACCGCAACAGCAGCCGCTAGCAGCCACTTATGAGGTTTCAAATAAGAAATGAACTTTTTCCAATCAAACTGTGCAGTATCTTTATCTATATTCGGCCTTCTTTGTATTATCCTAGAATGGGCCACAAGTGCCTTGCAGTACGCTGGGCCATTGCTCAACAAATAACGAGCACCGAGCGCTAAACTGACCCCAGTACATAACTTCCATGGGCTGCAAAGTAGTAATAATCCTGGCTTTGCATTTTTCTCCGCCGATGTGACTTCGGAAAAGTATCGTTTAGCAACATTTGACGGCTTGTTTTTTATTAGATTTGTAAAGTATACGTTGCTTTTTGTTGTCAGTAACCTGTAAGAAACGATTTATGTAAGCGTGTCTGTGTAAATTCATGTTTATTGATCAATGTAAGTGGTGACATATTTACAAATATTTACCTCTGTCTCATAAGCTGACAAGAGTTCATTTGCACTAATTGCCACATTTTTATAAAATTATGCTTAGTATTCTATGTAGAAATCACTTATTTACACATCGTTCTATTCTTAATTATCAAGATCAAGGTGTTCAGATTAATTCCTGAAAATTGATTTGATAACCTCAATTTATTGCAGTCCAATGTCACTGTCAGAACGATGACGTAATACCAATAATTCGGAAATACTTTTATAAAACAAGGGTTTAAAATGTTAAACATGTAAACAAATATTATAATATTTTAATTATCTTTTGAGTCATGAATGCCTTCCACTCACTATTTTTCCGTTTCTATTTAAAGCCAAACTCACAAACTTCAGGCTCAAAAATTTCTGGACGACGAATTTTAGTTAGGTTTTTTTTTCAAACTAATTCGAATAACAGCTATTCTAGCTTTGCTACGTTAGTACATATTTTATTTTGTGGCATTGCATGGTCGATATATATCGATCAAGGATTTAATATGCGAACCCTAAACACTTTCTGATCCGAACACTGCTAAGATAGTTTCGTCATGTTGAGAGGATGAAAGAGAGGCGACTAACAAAATATATTTTTATGGAAAATGTAATGAAAATTACGGGAAGTGACGGCCTAGAAAGACAAGTACACAAAAGTACACTGACCTTACCTTGGTGTACCTTTAATTATAATAGCCGAGTGCTTAGTACGTAGCATCCGGCGTGCGGGTATGACCCAGATGTATGAACGTAAACGAAACAAAAGGTTTATCTAAACATAGATACAGTGAGGATCATAGCAGGTGGCGTTCTATAGTTTCTACCAACCCCCATGGTACGGTGTATGCCGACAGCGTGCCTGCTTACAAAAATGTAAGCTACCTACTAACGTTGAGCCTTTGCAAATGTTGGTCATTAAAAAATCGAATTAAATACATATATTCTGGGTTATTACTTTACGTCTTGGAGAGTGCCTCACATGTTTTTGTTATTCATACGATGATGCGTGTATTGCTCAGAATAAAATTGACCGGGTCAACATTGCAAACATTCACTTCGGTTTGTTTGATTAGGTACGAATGTATTTGTTTCTTTTTATGTTTTGTAAACAGATTTTTTGTTAGTTAAAGTTGTTAACTCGTTCGATAGATAGATACATTTCATTTCAGCTGGTTTTCGCATTGAGTTAGTAGTACCTAATGGTTGCTTATTTGGCTGGAAGATAGAGTTTGACTGCCTCTTTGGTCAAGTGGTTGCTGAGGCTACTGCACAGCATGAGTTCCTGGCTTCGATTCCCAGGTCGGGAAAAGTATTCATTAATAAATAATAGCAAATAGCAGCCGCAGACGCAGTAGCAGTCCAGAGTCTGATTTGTGCTCGGATGATGGCTAAAAGTAACCACTATTACATAAGACTTAAACATAACTGGCGAAATGTGGGTTTACCATATTATGCACCTCTGTGTCTCTGTCTGTCTCTATCTGGGGATCGTTTTGGTGAGGTAAGAATCCCACACTCCCCGGTCTTGCTCCCAAAGGCCAGGTGCCTTATGAAGGTTTCCCCGAGAAAAAAAAAAACAAAAATTAAATTATGGCAGAACATCACTAGTAGGCTACTGTTTAAAACTTCAAATTGAAAAAGAAATATCGAATAATAAATCCAAATAATCTATCAAAAATATTTTCAAATATTAGCGCTTTCAAACAGACGAAGTACACGCTTCAGCTTTATTATAGCAGTAGGTATACCAAGATAATATAGATTTCGCTTTTAGAAGGTAAGAAAATGGCAATAACAACCTTCAACAAAATAAGATTTAGAACCTACGAAGTTATTGCATCCGTTTTGATGAATAAAATCTTTTCATTGGTGCTGATTCCCTTATTGATAACCTAACCTATATTTAGACTACCTTCTTTTTACTCGCTCTTATAAAACAAGAAAGGAACGGAAATTACAAGAGTTGTAAATGTTCGTTGAACTGTAAGTAATTTCCGTCATCATCCTCCTGCCCTTATCCCAATTTGTTTGGGGTCGGCGCAGCATGTTTTCTTCTTCCATACATCTATCTCTACTTGCCGTCATCTCAATAGTCACCTCTATTCTTTCACGCAATCCATCCATCTTTTCTTTGCTCTCCCTCTACTCTTGTTACCCTCCACATTCATACTCAACACTTTTCTTAAAACTGTAACTTCCATACAAACATATTATACGTAGTTGACATTTAAAGAGCATCGACCAAAACCATGGTCAAGTTCAAGGCTTAAACTAATCTGATATCTCTAACTTGGTAGTTACATAACTGTTGCCGTCCTTTTCTTGAGTTAGCTGTCAGTAAGAGATGTCAAATTTCAATTTTGATTGAATTTGTAGCAGTTTTCAAGACTGAGACTTTCGAGGCGCTTTCCTGGTTGAACGATTCTTAAGATTTTGTTCGAATAAGTCAAGAAAAATGAAGTGAAGAAAGTACTCCCTCCCCCCCCCCATTCCCCCTACTGTTCTCCATAAAAACTTCTTCATCACATAACATCTTGCACGCCTGACTGGAGGCCTTAATTTTAATTAAGCCCCCCACAGGAAAGTTCGGTTAAGCATTAAATATCCCTAAAGGATAAAATGCGAGATGCCCATTCCAAAAAAAAAAAATACCATCTTGCCAGTGTTCCCCCAAGGGTTATACAGAGGTGGCTATAGTACACCCAGATTTCACCAGTAATGTTTAAGTCCATGACTGATGAAAACCACAAATCGGGTATAAATTCAGAGTTAGGGCTGTAGGCACTCGTGATCATAAAACCAACGAGCAGTCTTTCTTACATCAGATCATTAATGAGTTATTCAGAGGAGACAATTCACAGGCTGGTGACCCTAAAGACCCTCGACTTATCATAAAAAAACATATAAGTAGGTAAACTCATCTTCTCGTGTACATGTTGAAGAATAAACACTACAAAGAAATGATTGTGTACATAGCTGTTGAGTAAGATATTAGGTAAAACGTATTTTCCACGCAGACAGGATGTGGTTTACTAAAGATAATTACCTATAAATGTCAATACTAATGGTTTTAGGAGTGTTTTACACATTAAGTAGGTAAGCTGGCAATACGTCTTCGCGTTACTATGTAAATATTAATAATACCAGCCTGTTACTGTCTCATTGTAGGGCAATGGCCTCTTCTGATATTGAGAAGGCACGAGCATTTCTCACTATACTAGCTCAAGGCGGACGCAAAATTTCAAAGCTCAAAAATCATATACCTACAGATGCACATTGAGCTATCGCAAACTGTAAAATTTTCCCAATTGAACATGAACGAAATTTGACGGATTGGGGTAGCTTGATGTGCTGGCCTCTGTACCTACTGAACTCATGGTATCAGGTTGCGCGTCGATGTCCGTTACACCCAAGTATGTAATCATATGTAACTACCCTTAGAACAAAGCTAAAAGCAATTAAAATCTACTTAAATTATGAGACCGTAAAGACTACCTGCAATCCTAAACACTGATAACAAGAATTGCTGTCATTCAAATACTGACTTCAACTCATTTAAATACTGTTTCCGACTAGCCTCTTCGGAATTCAGTCTTCGCAAATAAAACTATGCGTTCGCTACTCGTCTTACCGATACTCTTAGCCTTATTATCTCTGGTATACACGGAATACGAAAGTGATAGAAGCAATTACTATGACCAGAACCTATGGAAACCAATCCCGAAGCCTTACGAGGATCGACTGAAACCAGTGAAAGTAACCCCAAAATATGACGATAAATATTTGTTACACAGTGCTGTTGGAAAACCTTACGGTGTCGCTCCGTATGTTCCAGGAATTTATACGTTTCCATATTATTCGTATGGTGAGATTAGCCCAGTGTACCAACCAGTGTTTAATCCATACCCATCTTTTTATAATGGCAATTTTTATGTTAGAAAAGATAGTAAGGAAAAACCTAATGTTTCGGATTAGGTCATCTGCAGGCAGCTTTTCCAATTGTTTTCGAGTGTGTTTCAAGAAGTTTCTCAGTCTAACTGGAAGCAGTATTAGGTACCTATAAAATGTTTATTAAGTCTCAAATATTGCTGTAGCATGTAAAACAGTTAAGTTGTCATTTATTTATAGGTTTTTCTTTTTTGTAATTTATTCATTGTGATTTTAATGGTCCTGTGAGGCCTGAGATCCTTTGGACCCATATTGCAATAAAGATTTATACTGAGTATTGTTATTTTAGACAACATGCCGATACCTACTGTCTCGTACCTTATGGTTTATTGGTTTATTGGTGGAAAATCAGCCTCAGTTACATTTCATAGTTCAGAAATCCGATTAAGGCCCGTCCACAGGATTTTTGTAAGCACAAATGACTTAAGGTCTTATTTTATGATGCTTAGCGTTCACATATCGGTATGCCAGAACGTGCCGAAGGATGCCAAAGCAGGCTGTGACGTATCAATGGAATGTGAGCGTTAACAGTGTTAAAGAAGATTCAAAATCATCTGTATTATAAAGATCCCTTGACGAGCCGTGCCGCCGATGAGCTCCGGTCTTTTTAATAACTGATAGTAGGGTGTTGTTTCCATGTCTTATTAACCCTTAACCATCTACCACGGTCACTGCGACCGCATCTATGTACTTTTCGCAATCGAATTTTGCCAGTTTTACATGTCGAACAGTGGTGGCCTACTGAGGAGCACAGGTGGTCCTGTGTGGAGGTGCTCTGAAAAATGTTAAGCAAAACATAGCGAGATTAGGTACTATGTACGTATATGGTATAGTAATATATGCTTAGAACTTTAACAAAATCGAAGATATGTGTCTTCGACTAAACCAGACTGAACCTGCGGGGTGGATTATGGTCCAGTCCCTCTCACAGAGAGGAGGCTCCAGGGATCCAGCAGTAGGGGAACTGAACTGCAAGCCTCCGTTCTGTTGAAAAATATAAAGTTTCACTTACACTCCTTCGCACGCGCAATTGGTAGATACTTAGGTATTAAGAAGTTTTCGCTTCACCTCAATATCTGCCTAGCCTTTTCCCAACTACGTTGGGGTCGGCTTCGAGTCTAACCGGGTGCAGCTAAATACCAGTATTTTACAGCTACTCGAGCGACGATACCCCTTGGTAAGACTGGTGGTCAGACTTTCGGTTTTCTGACTACCCGTAACTACTGTCAAAGATCTACAAATGACAGCCGGAACCAACTTCTTAACGTGCTTTCCTAAGCACGGAGGAGTCTCTATATGTTACAAATGGTCACCCATCCACAGACTGACTCGGCTAACGTAGCTTAACCTTCGAACAACGCAAACCAAAAAAAAAAAATCGGCTGTTATTATTTAGCCACGAAGTATTTCTTTTCGCTTTACTTATCTATACAATATTTTCCTACCTATATACTATATGAATATTATTATGAATACATATTATATTAACTATAACTTACAGTATTAATTATAATAGGTCAAGTATAAATAGTATCGTATTCATAGCTAAAGCGAAAACTTTGGATCCGGAATCGTGTTTTTAATCTGAGGTAGGTATTATTATTAACTATTATAATTCTAGGTAGGTATCTAAGATATGCTATACTAAACACGATTTAAAACTAATAAAACAGTTTTTATTGGAAACATTTAGAAGTAACACTATTACACGACTTATATTAATTATATAAGTCCAGGTTTCCTCACGATGTTTTCCTTCACCGATGTCAGTGATGTCGAAGATAAACTTAGAAAGTACATATGAATTGAAAAACTCACATTGATACTTGCTTTTTTTGGTTTGAACCCACAACCTCGTGCACAAGAGGCGAGGCCTAAACCACTGGGCCATCATGACTTATATAATTAATATAAGTCTGAAATCGCCAACCCGTCTTGAGCAAGCGTGGTGATTAATGCTCATGCCTTCTCTATATGAGAAGAGGCCTTTGCCCTGCAGTGGGACAGTAATAGGCTGATACTACTACTACTACTATTACATGACGCATTTACTAAAAATATTCTCTGACGGACCAATAGGGCTATAAATAACAAAGTATGTTGATGTTATTTTTCCGTTATGGTCGTTTTCCGATCATAATAAGATGTTTACAAACATATTCTTCATAAAGTAATTAAAGATCATTGGCCGATCTACTATTATTTTTTTGTAGAGACACACAAACAAATACTCACGCCTTTTTCCTATGGGGCTAGGCAAAAACAACAGAACGCCGACTGCTACGATCTTTACATGCCAGCTCCTTTTGCTTCGTTTACGTTCATACGTCTGGTCATATACGCAAGAAGGCCTTCGAAAATTGTATTGTAAACACGATTTAAAGGAATCTTCAGACAAAAAATATGTACAGACGCCAGCACATCAAGTTACCCCAAACTGTAAAATTTTCCCAATTGATCCTTTTGAAATAAAGTTGAATAACTCAAAAAAAATTAAAGATTGGGGTAGCTGGATGTTTTGGCCTCTGTACCAACCTACCTACCTACGGAGAAAAAAAAAACAAGTAATTGCAAGTACATAAATATGAAATGAAAAAAAAAACTAAGTTTATCTTGGATATCACTGACATCGGTGAAGGAAAACATCGTGAGGAAACCTGAACTTCTAGTTAATATAAGTCTGAAATCGCTAACCCGTCTTGAGCAAGCGTGGTAATTAATACTCGGCCCTGCAGTGGGACAGTAATAGGCTGGAATTATTATATTATTATTATTGCTTTTTACAAAACGTTTCCCTCACTACGAATTTATCCTATATCTTGGGTGCGTTTACAAACATTCAAACTCACATACACAAACATCCAGACCCGGAACAACTACTTGTAGGCCATACTGTGCCGTCAAAATGGTAAATGTCACATTGGTACTTCGAACCCGCTACCTCGTGCCTCAGAGGTGAGACGTTAACCACTGAGCTAGGACGACATGCAGCTTACATCTACCTACGCAGACAACAGTAATCATAAAATTGTGACGCTACAAAAGAAGTGCGTAACTAATCATTGATTCAAGCAAGGACGTTAAGATCACGATGTAATTAAATCATTATAAATCATCATTGAGTATTGTTTTACCTAAATAGGTTCTGACGTATAACATTGAAGACTTCAAAGAACTGCTTAAGTAGCTAATTGTGTATGACAAGATGGGTGTACTTGGTCTCTGTTGAGGCCGGCCGGTATTCACAATCCACACAGCATCCTCTAGCCCCAAACTAAGCAGAGCTTGTGTTATGTTACTAGATAACTGATATACTTAATACATACAATACATTATATAGATAGATATTTTTTATTATACATAGCAAATACCCAGAACACCCGGAACAAATCTTTGTAGATCGTACAAAGAATTTGTCCCAAGGCAGGAATCAAACCCGCATCCTCCTGCGTCGCAGGCGGACCTTGACCCGCTGCGCCACATAGGTCGTCAAATTTTTAACTGGCTTATGTTTAACTAACCACCAGATCTAGTAATAAGTATCGGCGAAACATCACTTAATATTGCCAAACATAGTAAATGATCACCAAAATAAAATCCCCATTTAAATGGGGATTTTATTTTGGTTTTATTTACTTTACTGTTTTTCATTTACTATGTACAATTTGTCATCGTACTTAAAGCAACCAACTCCAAATTATGATTATAGTAAACTGACCACAAAAAACTTTAAAGTATATTCTTTCTTTCTTTTCTTTTCTTTTTAGAAAAACGTTGCCCCACACTAGGAATTTCTCCTGTATCGTGGGTGTGCGTTAACAAACATTAAAAGTCACATACACAAACAGCCAGACCCGGAACAACTACCTGTAGGCCATACAAATATTTGTTCCGTGCGGGGATCGAACCCGCGACACGCAGCGCAGCAGCCAATCGCTCAGCCACTGTGTCGTCAAACATGACGTCAACGTCAACAACGTCGTATATGAGTATTAAATGAAATTTATGTCCAGACGCCAGCACATCTAGCTAATCCAAACTGTCAGATTTTCCCGATTGAACATGAACCTTATTTCTATTTCGATAAAGTTGAAAAACTATCAAAGAAATTTGACAAATTGGGGTAGCTGGATGTGCTGGCCTCTGTACATACGTTACTTCTTCTTATCCTGTAACAGTAAATTATTCCAGATAAATAATTATATACCTAAAATTAGTCAATAAACCCTAAAGTTTGACCCTATGATATTCTAAATTCATTACTAAAGTTCGAGCTTTTTATGACTCTAATTATTAACCATTTCTTAGGTTATAGCTACATATTTTCTTTTTCACAGTTATTCAATTTTATCTCAGTAAGTACAGAGGCCAGCACATGAAGCTACCCCAAGCTGTCTTTTAGTCTGTACCTACCTTTAATCCAGATAAAAAGTTCTGTTCCCGAGGGATTAATAAAATGTTATTTAATGCGTGTGAAGCCGCGGCAAAAGTCTGAAATACATATAATTAGTTTTACACAAGTTCATATATATACATAAAATTCATCAAAACTTGAAACAATTCGCGAAAACAATTCGACATAGAATATTAGCTTGTTGACAAGGACCTAATAGCAACAATTAAACGAAACCAATGAAAATGCAAATTAAGTGGGTAGTCAATTTTAGCTTACGGTTGAGACGCCAAAGCTGCCCGCCAAATTCAAATTTTCTTAGATTCATTGCATAATATTAAATTTCGCGGGCTGCCCTGGCCCAACCCCTTGGTATCAATAATTTCACTATAATCTTAGTTCGCGACAATCTGAAATAAGAGTAGGTTATTATTTTACACGACTATTTTCAACACTGAAGACAATTCGGTCATAGAATATATAAATATAAACCTGTCAACTCAGACTTAATATCAATAATTATACACGAAACCATAAACAACAAATATGCAAATTAGTTAGCTTAAATTAACACATACACAATGGCCTGACAGACAAACAAGTGTGATCAACCACAAAATTAGACTGGAAAATCTATTCTAAATCACTAAACAATCATAACATATGATATAACACTAGCTTTACTTCGTAGAAGTTCTTATTATTATGAACTGGGGAAAACTGGCAACATGTTTTGTTATGCAAATAACTTATTATTGTACTCACAAATGTTGTCTAGGTTCTAGAAAAACATACTAACAAAGCCGGGGATGTACTGAGTATGGCTGACTAAATATTTGACCATGAATTAATTTACACTAGGTACGACAGTGGTGTCCAAAGTTTACTTGAAGATGTTCTGCACACGTGACGTACCTATTAAATAGAAGACTAGCTGTGCTCGCGACTTCTTGTGGGTGGATTTAACAAAATTTCGTGTGATTTTTTTTGCGTGGTCCCCTAAATATTTTTCTCTAATTAAGTAAAAGTAACACAAGCTACTTTATTTTAAAGTGAACGTTCCGTCAAAATCGGTCCAACCGTTTACCTCTAACAAACAAATGAGTACACAGAAGTTTAAAAAGAGGTTTTTTTGGTATACGTAACTGTCGTATAAACTTTCATAGATTAACAAAAAATGTTGCTGAATTGAGAACCCCCTCTATTTTTAAAATCGGTTATAAAGCTGTTATTTTGACATTATAAACAGATGCACCTTGATATATGGATAGATGGCGAACCTTGTGCCGAACACCAACTTTTATTTGGCAAAATCGTTTCTTAGCGAAATACCTTGGATTTTCCACACAATTCATCTCAACGCTCGGCCCACTGAATTTTACGACCTTGAACGAAACAGTTACTATGAAGCCATCTCAACACTGTTTCAATTTTTTTTCTCACTGCTATGTCACGGATTCTTGACAGCATCAGCCTAACGCTAATATACTATGACAAGAGTATTTCTAGGAACTTGGTTTGAACCGATAACAAACGATTTTATATTGGTATTGGTCCACGTAGAGCCCACGCCGCAAGCATAATCTTGACAAGGATGGAAGCTGTTACTTCAGTCAGAGTTTCAGATTGATGAACCTCTTGCCATTGACATTTAAATTAAATTAAGAACCTTATTTTTAAAAAGTCAATATTTTAAAATAAGATGGCGCCGGCATTTATTAGCTCTGGAAAAAAATAGCGAAACCAATTCTAGTTTCAGTCTCTTTTAAAGTCTAAAATTTATGTGAGTCTATCGATGCAGGGCAAAGTTTGGAAAAGCCTTTTGAAAAAAGAGCCATTGCAGCTTTAAGTTGACCTATCTCGAAAGACGGCATGCAGGCATCGGTCATTGCGTAGCTCAACCTTACTTTAGAGAGCTCAACGACCCGTCACACAATGCTTGCAGACCAGCAGAATATTTACGTAAGCTACACAAAAAGTGCCTACATAAAAAGCACCAGTTGTTTTGAACTCATGTATTCTATCAAGCTTGCTTGGTATTTACTCACAGCATAGCCTTGTCCAAAATACCATTCATATTAATGAATGGTATTTTGGACAAGGCTATGCTGTCCTGTAAATTATAAGGCTTAAAATCTTTATAGCCTTTGGTTGGGTGAGCAGCAGTGTACCCTTCTCTAGCCAATACTCTATTAAACTCTATTTACTACTAGCCATCCGCTCCGGAAGTTTTTTACGTAGTTACTAAAAAAATACGTTAAACTAATTTTTTTTTCATTAAAATTAAGCTCTTTTTGTTAGTTTTTTTTTGTTATTATGGGGTCTAACAATCTCATCCCAATTTGGAGTCGTTGGCTTCTCCACATTCTTTAACAAAATAAAATAATACAAGCCTTATGAAATTTAAAAAGATACTATAAACCATTTTTTTTCTTTTAATTTAGTTTTTTAGTTAGTTTCTTTTTGTTATTAAGGGGTCTATCAATTTCATCCCAATTCCTACTGGTTGAATTTTCCACATTCTTTAACAAAAAAAATAATACAAGCCTTGTGAAATAAAAAAAAATACAATAAACCATTTTTATCTTTTCATTTAAATTTAGTTCTGTTTTATTCGTTTTTTATTTGTTATTAAGGAGTGTATCACTCTAAATTCAAGTCTAAATTGTTCAACATTTTATTCATGAATGTAAAATGTATGTTGTAAAAGATCTAAAAAAAACCTTTTAACAGAGATCTGGTCGAGACGTGGTCTTTGATACTAAATTAGGTAAGCACGCATCATGTATCAAATAAAGAAAAAAGATTCAAGGAACCCTAATACGAAGCAAGTTCTGATGATTAATTCGCGGAAAAACCTGAAACAGTTGGGAACCACACACATTTGTTATACAAATTAACATTTATTATAACTAGAAAAAAACTGTGATTGCTGTTTCTGACGATATATAAGTAGCACAAGGAAACAATACTCACGATAGTTAGCTGCTTCTGTTCGCAATCATGGCATCTTGTAAGGTAATATATATTTAGAAGTAATATTATATTTACTGTATCACTGACAGTTGCACCTCGATGAGGATGCTTTGACTTTGGGCTGGTCCACCGTGGTTCAAGGTTTCAATAAATAAGTGCTCGCTTTATACTGATCCCACCATCACTGGCGTGCGGTCTTCAGTACAGTCGACTGCTCGTCAGTGGTCACACTTTGACCTTGAACTGGTATAATAATAATAATAAAATTGTTTATTTCAGACTCCTTAAGTCCATATTTTTTTATTACCTAACAAATGAATTATCTTAAGACTAAGTTAGTAGCAGTTATAATGAAATAAAAATTAAATTGAAATTAAAAATTAAAGTAAAAATGAAAATAAATTGACCAAAAAGAAATTAAATTAAAATGGATGAGATAAACTAATGCAAAAAAATAATAAATTAAATGGAAATAATGTGTAATGCAGTATGTAGTCTCAAAATTATAAAATACCAGATTAAATTGGTTTCGTTTCCGATGACGTGCGGTCTTCCGTACAGTCGACCGCAGACTGGTAGAAGGTAACACTTAGAACTTGAGCTGGTCTGGCATAGTAGGGAGTTTACTAGTGTTGTTACCAATGACTTGTGCCTTACTGCCACGTATCTAATACATAATTATATAACTACTTAATGATCTGCGAATTCTGCAATCCGAGAATTGTTTTATTTTTATTTTATTTATTAGGGAAAACAAACAGTCACACATTACATTTTGTAGAAAAAATACAAAAAGATACGGCCAAATGTGTAACCAACAACATTTTCTACGGAATACACGTAACAAATTATAATCTTTACAAACTAATAATATTAATTAATAATAGGTGCAGAAAACCTCAAACGGCGAAAATACAACAACCTAACTGGAAGTTATATGTTTGAGCCTTTTGGGGTTGAAACACTAGGGCCATGGGGTCCGTGTGCCCATTTAGTTTTTCGAGAAATCGCGAAACGTTTGGTCGACTCTTCACGTGACCAGAGGGCTGGCCTTTTTTTTGGCCAAAGAATCAGCATTGCCATTCAACGTGGCAATGCTGCCAGCCTTCTGGGCACTTTTCCCGTTGACAACGATGCGGATGAATTTTTTGATGCCCTGTGATTATTTATTTTATTTTATTTCTTCATATATTAATAATTGTATAATTTTAATGAAATTTATTTCAACTAATAATAATAAAAACAAATAATTTAAACTAAAACCTAAAAACTACAATAATTTAAGTTAAGTTACGAAAACATTTCTTGTGTTAAATACTAAAACAAAAATAAATTTCGCTTGCAAAGCAAAAATTCAGAAGGATACAAAATCTTAATCAAAATTATTATAATTAAAATGACTATTGACTAATTGTTTTGCATAAAAACTTGATCTTGTAATTAGACCGTCTCATTCGAGATGCTCATAAGGACTCTCTGAGAAACATGTCCACGCATCAAGTTTTTAAGAAAACATTAAGTCCGTATTGGTAGTATTTGCCTTTTCAAGTTGAAAGTTAGAATACTTGGGCTTTCACCTTAAGGGAAACCCAACGAGCCCTAAAACAAAGAAGCCATTTTGTTAAATTCAGGAGTTCCAATGATGAAATAAAATGATATTAATTTCTGTAAATCGGTTTCAAAAAAACTTTTACATGTCATAAAATAGATTAAATGTATGAAAATTAGATTAGTACGGTGTTTCCTTACCTGAATATCTGAGAAGAAACACCAAAACAAACTTAGAGGTCACAGTCTCTTGTGAAGTCCAAACATTATATTGATTAGATCATGTGTGAATGTGTCTGAGATGGTATTTTGAGGAAAGAACCACACAGATCTAAGTGGGCCTGTCTAGTAAGTGCAAATATTTGCCAGCAATCGAAGAATTTTCAGCTCCATTATTATTTTCATTATCAGACCATGGACCACACCTTGGGCTATACGAGTAGTAGGTAAGACAAGACCAACGAACCCAAACACAACGGGGTTATCTTGATTAAGAGAAAAGGTCTTATCTCGTCCTTCCTGGAAAATCATCCTTAATATAGGATTATCAACTGAGTTATATAACCTATCTATGCCAAGTAACACTTTAATTCGGATACCAAGAAATGCTTGAAAAATAGATTACTTATATATGTAACCAGAAAAACTTACACCAAAGGAGTACTGATTCTAAACTTGGTATTAAATTACAAAATATATTTCAGTACCTTTTTTAATTTTTATTTTCAGACGCTGCTGATCTTCGGAGTACTATTGGCCCTAATCGTTGCGGCCTTTGCACAGGGCTTTGGTGGTGGTCGTGGAGGTATTGGTGGTGGTCGTGGAGGCTTTGGTGGTGGAGGCAATCGCGGAGGCGGATTTGGAGGAGGCAATCGTGGGGGTGGATTTGGAGGAGGCAATCGTGGGGGTGGATTTGGAGGAGGCAATCGTGGGGGTGGATTTGGAGGTGGAAGCAATCGTGGATTCGGTGGAGGACGCGGTTAGTCCTTAAGATGCCAAGCCGAATTATTGCTTTAAAACATAGTTTTATTGCATAAGTAGGTACCTACAACTAAACCAAATCACACCAACCGGTCCTCCCTAAATTGTCTTGTTACCAAACGAAATAAAATACATAAATGTTTAAATAATGTAAATTGTTTTATTTTGAAGATAGCTTATACTATTAGCAAAAATATTAGCCAGTCAGAAGTCTGCCACGATATTCCTAAACCAAACAACCATAAAAGCGTCGAGTTAATGAAGCTCAATGAGGCCCGGGGAGACGATTCAAATAACTTTGATCCCGCAGCATGCAGGCTAAAAAAGCAGCAGGGCCGAAGAATGGCCTATCGGCCGCAGCAAAAATAATTTTGTCAGATAAAAACCGAGGAGTTAGAAAAACACATAATTTCCACTTTACATTGAAATTAATCAATAATAAATAGCAGTCGTAGCTTTTTTATGGATATATTTTTTTTTTAATACTCAGTCCTATTACTTTAGTTAGCTTTTAAAATCCCTAGATTTTGTAAACAATTTCTTCGTTTGGTGCTATCAATCTGACCTTGAGCATAGCTAAGCAGGTTTTGTCCATGACAGTCTACACTAGTTTGTGACCACTAACGTGAGTTTTTGACCGAATGTAGGTTGTTTTAACTGTCTTGGAGAACAGGGTTTAAAAACTGTACCTAAGTTAAGCTATAAAAAACGATATATATATTCAGGGTCCATATATTGTAAACTGTTCTTAAGTTTCCTAAGGCAAACTATAAGATACGATATATGGAGCTAACGTACATTTAAGTGAGTAAAGTTAACAAAAATAATTGTATATCACGTTTGACAACAAGTCCCAGTAAATTGAGACTTTGCTAAGATTGAATATTCAAATCCAATCTTTATGACATGGAAGTGACGTAATAACTATTTACCAACCACTATTTGTACACCACGTAATACAAAAAGGAAAGGACGAACACACTTACACACTCAACATTCAACCTTAAGGTGGTAAATGATTATTTTCGCTGACTGTACATACTTTAAAAAAATAAAAAAAATAACATTTATATAAGACTTTAAGTCCAATATACTGAGAACTACGACGACCGATGTGGCGCGGCGGGCGTACGTCCGCCTGCGACGCAGAAGGTTGCGGGTTCGATTCCCGCCCTGTACAAAGGTTTGTACGATCTACAAAGATTTGTTCGGGGTGTTCTGGGTATTTGCTATGTATAATAAAACATATCTATCTATGCATTAAGTATATCAGTCATCTAGTACCCATAACACAAGCTCTGCTTAGCTTGGGGCTAGATGATGCTGTGTGGATTGTCCAGCATTATTTATTTATTATGTCTTATTTAACTTTGAAACTAATGTTTTTTGTATGGGAGAAGCCCGCCACACTATTTTTAAGCCACTGTCACTTTTGACAGCCAGAATCAATAGTGGCGACCACCAGAAAAGCGTCGAGGCAATGAAGGTCTTCGAGTCCCTGACAAACGATTCAACTATCCTGTTTCCCACAACGAAATTGAACTAGTGTTAATACCTAGTTCGCGTTCGTAAAATATCTTGTGGTTTGCAGCAAGATGAAGCGCACGACCACATGGGACCCTAACCACTCGCACTACAGAAAGTTCGACTCGCACTACAGAAAGTCCGACTCGCACACAGAGCATTGCTTACTTTGGTGCGAAAATCATTTACCTATTTTCAGCGTTTGGTTTTCATAGTTTTCTTAAAAACTTTTTTTTGAGAAACCATTAAAATTAAAAATAATAAATATAGGTACCAGAAAAAACGAAATTATATATATATATATATATATATATAATTAATATATATTAATATATTAAAATATAATTTACCTACCAACAATGTGCAAATGCCCTTTTATTTGTTATCTCACTAAAAAAATCAACCCCTAATCAGTTCCTATTGGAACAAAAACCACTTTTTTTTTAATTCTTTCACTTAATTTGTACGTGAACAAACACTGTGTATGACTATCGTAACATTCAAGTATTTATTTATTTATTTATTACGTTTTTAGGAAAACTTACAGCTAAACAGAGAGTGAGTAAAAGTTTAGGCAAAATATAGCCAGTTACAAGTTTCCACATGTAGTATATAAATAGTATGGCATCAAAAAAAAAAATAAGACTATATAATACAAAACCAAACAGGAAAATGACTAAATACTCTCGAAGAAGCTATTGGATAATGTCTTCTTCAAATTAGCGATACTGAAGAAGTAGACAGCATTAGTTGATGTTTAGTGTATTGTGTTTTCATGTATGTATTGATGTTTTGTGTATAATATTGTAATGTGTGTTTTTCTATGGACTTATGGTCTGAAATAAATGTTATTATTATTATTATATTATTATTATTATTAGTAGTTTCTGAAATACGAATCTGGATACAGACAGACAGACGAAGTCGCATCATAAGGGTGCCCTTTGTGCCATTTGGTACGGAAACGTAAACACCATTTACTCCTACCCCATACGAAAAGAAGAGGTACTTCCAATACAAGGTACTTTACGTTTTTAAACAATACGTACCGTATTTATGAGGAGCTCGTGGCTAAATAAGAACAGCCGCACGGGTTGATCTAAGGTTAAGCTATGCTTGCCGAGGTCAGTCTGTGGATGGGTGACCGTTTGTAACATATCGAGACTCCTCCGTGCCTCGGAAAGCACGTTAAGCCGTTGGTCCCGGTTTTCATTTGTAGATCTTTGAGAGTAGTTACGGGTAGTCAGAAAACCGAAAGTCTGACAACCAGTCTTACCAAGGGGTATCGTGTTGCCCAGTAACCGGGTTGTGGAGGTCAGATAGGCAGTCACTCCAGGTATAATACTGGTATTCAGCTGCATCTGGTTAGACTGGAAGCCGACCCCAACATAGCTGGGAAAAGGCTAGGCAGATGATGATGACGTAACGTATTTATGAATAGCTCAATAACATGAGGTACCTACCTCAAACTCCTGACTTGATAATATTATGTCTAATGCCAAATAATTGAGAAATAAATAATGTAAAATAGATATCAACTTGATCTCCGAAATATAGATAGATAGTTAGATTATAAGATACTTGAATGATAAGCCGTCATCTCCGAATATCTTTCTTGTGCTGTGCCCGACAGAGTCCACGATTGTTTCTTTTGGCACATAAGGCTACATTGCGAAATATAATATAGAACTGAATATTAACTTTTTAATAAAGTAAGTAGGCACGGAAGGCTCCCGTTATGCCGATAACGGGAGCCTTCCGTGCCTACTTACTTTATTAAATAATATTACAATATTATGTCTAATGCCAAATAATTGAGAAATAAATAATGTAAAATAGATATCAACTTGATCTCCGAAATATAGATAGATAGTTAGATTATAAGATACTTGAATGATAAGCCGTCATCTCCGAATATCTTTCTTGTGCTGTGCCCGACAGAGTCCACGATTGTTTCTTTTGGCACATAAGCCTACATTGCGAAATATAATATAGAACTGAATATTAACTATTTAATAAAGTAAGTAGGCACGGAAGGCTCCCGTTATCGGCATTAACTCAAATATTACACAATAATTATTATTAACATTTCCTAGAACAATAGGCTCCAAAACAAACGGACAAGTACGAGTCTGACTCGTGCACCGAGGGTTCCATACAAACGTTAAGTAATTGTAGATACAGCTATTTTAATTAAAAATAATTAAGATTACTGACTGAGGTTCTTAAACTATGAGGGCACCGTACTTTTCTCTGACCGAAAGAAAGTAGGAGGACAGACTTAACTTTGTAGTTGATAAAAAGTTTATGGAAGTCGGTGGCTTAAGTTGTTTCGTTTGGTTAATATTATACCACCGACTTCCGAAACAAACATTATTTTGCACCTTTTTTGAGTCGGTTGATTTTTTAAGTAAAAAGTTTTAGTGGGTCGCGTCGGTTTGTGATTTATCTATGATAAAATAGCCTAATCTCAATTGTTTGTAAAATATTACTTTTTCCGATGCGGGACGTTCTTAATTGAGGATTTCTGCTGGTACCTCATCATCAGCTCCACTTCACCATGGGCACTGTGCGTAAATTGCCAAGCAACCATATTAAAATAATCGAACCACGACCCGTGAAAAATTTATTATTTAGTAGTTCTGGCCATCTGTGGTGTTCTTCATCAGTTCCACTTCACCAAAAGGTGTTTTCCGAGAGCAAATGCACAAGTTAGGTACTGAAAAAACTACGTACACTGCAATAGGTGTGCCTATAATATTTGAAGAGTCCCCTCGATTTCTCCAGGACCCTATCATCAGATCCTGACTTGGTGACAATGGGACTGCTTCGAGAGTAAACACTTAAAAAGAAAAAAAAAATGGGTGCGCAATTGACGGATAAATCGGTGAAGATACAAAAATAAAACATACGAAAAGTCGAACATAGAACCTCCTCTCTTTTTTAAGTCAGTTAAAAATGTGTTTATAACTGTTGAGAACCACATGCTAACATTTGATATTACAATTAGCATAGTATGCTCAGAAAAAAACTCTGATTGCTTAGTACAACGGATATATAAAGCACAAGGAACACAATACTTTGGCAGTCATATGTTACAGTTCGCGACCATGGCATCGTATAAGGTATTACATTAAATTATTACTATTTCATTAGTTAGTGTAGATGTGAAAAGGTGATTCCTATACTTAAAGAGAGAAACCATTAAAGATTGACGACTTCGTCATGTATTTGCAATAAATTAAATGAAGATGCATCCCCCTATCTACATAAATAATACCCGCTTACGATTTTGCGCTGTTTACGTCGTATGTCGATCATTTGAAGGTCAAGGGAGTCCGCTGGATGTGTGAAGAACTGGAACGGTCGATGTGGTGACGCGTGGGGGAGTCTTTGACCAGTTGTGGACTGCTGAGATAATCAGACACATGTGCCGCAAAAAAATATTTTTTTAACAAAAACTTTACGTAGAAACATAATTATAATTCTTTGATTGTTTAAAAATAATATAATTGTTCTATTTCCAGACGTTGTTAATCTTGGGAATGTTGTTGGCCGTATTGGCTGCGGCCTCCGCCCAATTTGGTGGTGGAGGTGGTCGTGGAGGCGGTGGCTTTGGTGGCGGCCAAGGAGGATTTGGCGGACGCCCAGGTGGATTTGGCGGGAACCAAGGCTTCGGTGGAGGCCAAGGCGGCTTCGGTGGAGGCCAGAACGGCTTCGGTGGAGGCCAGAACGGCTTCGGTGGAGGCCAGGGTGGTTTCGGTAGAGGCCAGGGAGGTTTCGGTGGAGGCCGTGGCCAGAGAGGCTATGGTGGCGGTCGCGGGCAAGGAGGATTCGGAAATCAAGGAGGATTTGGTGGGAACCAAGGAGGATTTGGTGGAAACCAAGGAGGATTCGGTGGGAACCAAGGAGGATTCGGCGGTTTCGGCGGATTCGGTGGTGCGCAACCTCGTGGTTAATCAGAGATATCATTTTAAAAGACGATTTAAGAGTAAGATTGCTTACGTTGCCCTGAACGAAATGTTATTTCCTCATACAGTGATAAAAATTGTGTCCACTAGTCAGGTATGTCATGCAAAACATTATTTATGTCTGTCGTGTTTGAGTAAGTTATTTATTTTCCAATACTTTGTGCAAATTACATGTAAATATCTATATAATCCATCTGAGCATCGCAAAATTGTACCGTTAATTGCTTATTAATTGAAAAAAACACAAATTAGTCGACTATAAAAAGATTATTCGACTAGGTTCTTGTTATTTTTTATACCTTTTAAAATAAACATAACAAAACGCTTGGATTCTCTGAATGGTTACAGAAGTGCACCCACATTTCACCAGTTATGTTTTAGTCCCATGTCATATAAGGCGAAAATCAAATCAAACCTTGTTCATGTATGAAGCGTAAGTGACAATATTATTAATTTCGAACTACTATTTTACACCATATAACACAAAAAGGAAAGAACGAACACACTTACAAAACATTCAACCATAAGGTGAAACATAATTAATTTACCTGACCGCACTTACATATCTACTGTTAAAAATAAAATAATAATAATTTATTTCATAGGTTACACACGGTTTTCGAAGTTACATTTTTATATGCGTCTGCATAACTATGTTTGTGTGTGAAAAGCTTTTGCTGTTTTTTTAAAGAACGGTGCTAGGTATAGATATTTCCTGAAATATTTAAATAAATCTTCATTCCCTAGATATAAAAAGTAATAAAATTATGATGTACGATGTGCAATTGATGTCTTTTTATATATCCAACCTAACTTAGTTACGTCACGTCAAATTTCAACCTCTTATTTCAGCTCTGAATGCAATAAAAATATTTTTATTTTTATTAATTATTTCACTTGAAATATACGTGAACGAACTTTGCTTAAAAAATGTAGAAATTCAGTAGATACCAGTTAGTAGTTCCTGAAATATGGAGCTGTTGCAGACGGACATAGGAACGAAGTCCCTATAAGGGTTTCTTTTTTACCATTTCAGTACGGAACCCTAAAAACCAGTTACTCCTGGCAAAAATAACAGAGCTACTACCGTTAGGTCTTTAAAGAAAAGATTATTAGAGCAAAACGTGCCGTCTATAAGGATAACTCAATAATATTGGTACAAGCCCTCCACACTATTCCCAAACCATTGTAACTCCTGAAAACCAGAATCAACAGTGGCGAACACCAGAAAAGCGTCGAGACAATGAAGCCCCACGAGCCACTGGGAAACGATTCAACTGTCTGGATCCCGCAACGAAAACCTCAATAAATAAATAAATAATGCTGGACAATCCACACAGCATCATCTAGCCCACAGAGCTTGTGTTATGGGTACTAGATGACTGATATACTTAATACAATATATTACACAGATAAATATTTTTTATTATACATAGCAAATACCCAGAAAACCCGGAACAAATATTTGTAGATCGTACAAACATTTGCGTTTTGCATTTGCGTTGCGGGTTCGATTCCCGCCTTGGGAAGGCGGGAATCGAACCCGCAACCTCCTGCGTCGCAGGCGGACCTTCGCCCGCCGCGCCACATCGGTCGTCAATAATATGAGTGACCTCAAATTAACACAACTATACATTTATATTTAATATCGATGTGCTCTCTAACAGTAAGTTGTCACAGAAGGCTCTCACCCTCTACCCGCTGCCCCAATATCGATATTAATTAACTCATTAACACGGTAATTCAATTTAAAATTTCATAGAAAAATCACGAACTGTTTAGAACCACATACCACATTTGTTATTACAATTAGCATAGTTTCACCAGAAAATCTCTGATTGCTTTGTAAAGCGGATATAAAGCACACGGAAACAATACTTTGGAAGTCTTATGTTTTAGTTAGCGACCATCGTATAAGGTACCTATTACTTGAAATTATTATTATTTTATTTGTTAAAAAGGTGCTTCTTATACTTTCTAAAGATCGTAAAGATCGCGAACGACTGCGTCATGCATCTATACATATATAAAAATAAAACTCTGTTTCTCTTGATCGCGCCATTACTTCGTCGCGGGCAAGGATATAGTGGAAACCAAGGAGGATATAGTGGAAGACAAGGAGGATGGATACAAGGAATGGTGGATACCGAGGAGGCGGCTACGGTGGTAACCAAGCATATGGTTAGTCAGAGACACCATTTTGAAAAGACGATTAGGGGATTGAATTGGTTACATTGCCCTGGACGAAATGTTATTGTCGCATACTTACTTACATTGACAGAAAATTTTATCCACTATAGTCACTAAGTATTACTTAAACAATAGGTATGTTCTGCAAACTAATATTTAAATCTGACGTGTTTGAGTACGTAACTTAATTTTTCCAATATTTTGTTCAAATTACATGCAAATGTTTATATCCACGGTCGCATTTCAAAACTATACCGTTTAATGCTTAATTGTTAAGAAAAACAATACCTTAATCTATTATAAAAGATCTTTCCACTAGATTCATTTCTTTTTTGCACCATTTTACTTATCATAACGCAACGCCTCTATTCTCCGAAGGGTTCGGCAGAGATGTACCTTAGTACCTCTCACATTTTTCCAGTTATGTTCAAGTCCACATGGGACTTGTAACATAACTTGTAAAATCGGAGGCGAGCCTATTACCATCAACTGGGCCTATTACCATCCAGAATCTACTGACAATATCTCAGATGGAAAAACCCAATAACACCGCCGAACCTGGAAATCTAAACAAGGACTTCATGCATATTTTACGGCACGGTTGGCGCAGTGGCTGAGCGATTGGCTGCTGCGGTGCGGGTTCGATTCGCGCACGAAGCAAATATTTGTATGGCCTACAGGTAGTTGTTCCGCGTCTAGCTATTTGTGTAGGTATGCGAGTTGAAAAATCTTCAAATCCGAAAATTAATCAGAAAAGAACAGCGAAGGACTTAGAAAAATACATCATTTCCTCTTCCCTCTATATCACGCAGGAGACAGAACAGAGCTAGGCCAATAGGCACAAAGGGACGTTATAACTGGGTTAAGCGCAGTTGCCTAGCACCACGGATTAAAATTGATACTGATGATATTAATGGGTCGTAAAATGTAGTACTTACTCCAAGGAACGGGAGAAACCGTAGGGCACAGTAAGTAGGTAGGTTAAGTAGGTAGGTACTCTTGAAATCTGCAGCTTCTACGGTAATTCATTAAATTACATACAATACAATACAATACATTAATTAAATTTTGACGACATGGTTGGCGCAGTGGTTGAGCCATCGGCTGCTGCGCCGCGTGTTGTGGGTTCGATCCCCGCACGGAACAAATATTTGTATGACCTACAGGTAGTTGTTCCGGGTCTGGCTGTTTGTGTATGTGAGTTTAAATGTTTGTAAACGCACCCACGATACGGGAAATATTCCTAGTGTGGGGCAATGTTTTTTTTTTTTTTTTTTTAATTACTATCTTTGTCCATTGGTTTCTCCCGATCCTAAGGGTCTTAACGTGATGTTAAATAACAAGTAACCTTCTTCAAGCATTGGACTATCAAATGCAAAAAGATTTTTATTTGAGTTTGGTTTCAGAGATTTGGACGGTCAAGCAAACAAACTCTACCATTACTACAGCTTTATTATATTAGTTTCTAGATGTGTAATAATTTGAAAAGCAGGCACAACATCGGCCCTTGTGGAGGCGTTGTGTACATCGACAGGTCAACGCCTATGAAGAGAGAAGAAGATCGCACTCAGATATGAAGCGTGATGACCTTGAAACTGGGTCACTTACAGCTATAACCTTCAATATCGTCGATGGTGTTCTGACATGTCCGCTATGTGCTCGGAGTGTTTCGGCCATAGTTGGATATGCTAGCTACATGAGAGCACATGAAAGAGCAGCACACCAAAGCCCTCAACAACCACCCTAGGATGCCATCGAATGCAGTCGCAGTGGGATCATCTAGATGTGTAATAAGGTAGTGTCCTTCAAAATTCTGACTGGTCCGAAAGTTGGATTACTCAAAAATACTGGACACGTATTTTTTCTTTTGTCACGTAAAACAAAAATGACGACGATATAGTGCGTTACAATTGACGTCACGCCATGCTACAATTTTAACGTAAAAGTGACGTCACAAGCCCCTTCTCCTGAACTTTGATGGCTGTATCATTGTCACTTTTTATTGATTTGAGCAAGCAAAAAATACATGTCCAATATGTTTTGGTAATCTTACTGACGGACTAAATATACTTAATATATGTATTTTTACCTAGGACACATCCCTATTAATACTAGTCAGTTGAAACATTAAAATCTCTCCGTTTTAGAGAGAAAAGAAATTCTTTACTTATCATTAATTATATGCCTTCAATCTATTTAGATCAATTGAATGAATCTAGAAATACAGGTTTACGCATAGATTAGAAATTGCGACTTAAATAAAAAATGCGTACACTCGTGACACACATATTATACATACAGACATTTATTTTAAAAACTTTATTTCGGGCCAAAACTTGTTCATCAAGTTTGCTAAGTGCCTACTGTTGTTTTCAATACCCAGAAATAGTGTGAAAAATCAAAGCGTGGTGGAAACTGGTTTTTGTTGTCAATTACTTAGGTCTGTTAGTTACTATTTTTAACAAGTTACATCAGCCGTAGAGGCCCTTTAACTAATCCATTAATTTGTTACATACCAATCATCACGCCGGTATTCTCGAAGAGTAAGCACAGGTGAACCATACCATTAGCCGGGGGTTGCGGAAGGATTGTACGTTCCCACGACCCCCGGCGTAGGTGTGAGACGGAACACCGGGACGGTTTTTAGTCAGTAAGAGTCTGACAGCCCCCCCAGGGCGGAGGACATCCATGAGGATTTTCCACCCAGGAACAAAAAAAATGGTATAGTGTAGGTGGTGGTGTAGTATACCCAAATTTCACCAGTTTTATTTAATAGTAGGGGACGAGACTATTGACTCCAGGCTACTAAAAAAATAAGATATAATTTTGGTATAAGTACTTTTTTCAATATTTCTATCTTTATCGGTTGTCATGGTATGAGTATATGATGCGGAAGAATGAGGAGCATGTTGAGGGGAAGGTTCTGAGTTTGAATTTGGAGTGTGACAATAGAAGAGGCAGATCAAAGACACGATGGATGGATTTTGTGAAAGATGATATAGTTAGAAAGGAGGTGGTTATTCTGATGACTGCAACTTTTTTTTTGGAATGGGCATCTTGCAGTTTATCCTTCAGGGATATCTACTGTTTAGCCGAACTTTCCTGTGGGGACTTAATTAGGATTTAAGGCCTCCAGCCAGGGCGTAAACACTTAAAAGCTAAGCGACCAATCGCTAAGGGCACCCCCTGCGGTACGAGCCTCAGCTTCGGATGTCGCTGGGAGAGGACAGCAAGGGACGGGATGGATTTAATTGATATATTATTTAGGGAGATGACGGCAACTAGAGATGTATGGAAGAAAAAGACAAGCTGCGTCGACCTTCAATCAATTGGTATAAGGACAGGAGGATGATAATTATGGTTTTTCAAATTGAAAATGTTATAGGCAATTTATTTACAGTAGACAGACCCCGGTAATGAGTATTCAAGTCAGTTCATCATCATTGGTTTATTCATAGAAACAACTTCGATTATTACTACAAGGGCCAGGGTCAATCTGTCTACCGTAGTCATTACGTAGGTACTTACCTAAGTACAATATCCAATCATCACTTGATTATCTTCTTGTCACAAAAAAAAACTGTCAGTTTGTATTCACAATTCCTGTTTTTCAAATTCGGAATAGACAAACTGTCAATTGTTTCAATTTTGATGCGTTTTATTGTAAACTAGCTGTGCTATGCCCGCGACTTTGTTCGCGTGGAATTTAATAAAACATGGGTTTTCTTTTTCGTTGCGGGGAACTCTAATTATATATTTTTCTAAACGCCTTAGTTACTCCTTATCACATCAGCTTTAAGCCAGTGATACTGCCGTCAAAATCGGTCCACCCGTTTCGGAGATCACTTAAAAAAAAACAAATAGACAGACAAAAATTTAGATATTATTTTTTTGGTATTACTACCGTATAAACTTTCAAATTCATTTAGTGATCCGCTGTTATTTTGACATTACAAACAGAGACTTCAATTTTATTTATTTGTTTAGATGTATAGATAAAAGTGTTCTGTTTACACTTCCTGTTTTCAATAATCTAGTGACATAATATATGATGGAAAGTTGAAGCGGGCCCCGGAGGGTAAGCAAATTAATAAAATTGAGGTATCTGCTTGTAATGTCAAAATAACAGGTTTTGATTAAAGCATATGAGAGTAGGAGGTATATACAGTAGCTATACCGAGGTATCGATTTTGACAGGACTTTCACTGACAGTTAACTAATGTTACAGGGTATAACTTTTAGAAAAAAAAATTGTGGATCCGTGCAAAATAATTAAAACCCATTAAATCCACGCGGGTGAAGTCGCGGAAAACAGCTAGTCTCAAATATTAACGGTAGCGATGACGCTTCACACTTTTCATAAAGGAAACATTCGTTTTTATCAAAAGTAAATCAAAATTATTCAAAATGCATGGAAACACAAAATGGGTTTGGCGCAATATGTCTTCTTCTTTGTTAGGTATTGCCAAACGACTTTTTTGTTATTGCTAGAATTGCAAATAGAAAATATTCATTGATAACATTTTTTACTTAGATTTCAAGATCGTCCATTAATTTGAAATGTATGTTGCATGTAACATGGTACATGAGTGATAATTATTAAGATTGGCCCAATCGATTGGTGAGCGGGTCCCGCAAACTGACGACTCGCTCTTTGCCGATTTAAATTTAAAATATTAAGAACCGGTGCGTAAAATAACGGTTAATTAAATTCAAATTCCAAACCTTTTTGGATATATATTTAAAGCGGTATATGAGTATATCATGCATCAGTTAACGTTGAGAGCACAAGCAAAAAACATCGTAAAATGGTAGGATCAAGGGTAAGTCAGAATTTAAAAAAACTTATTTTATTTAATATTTTATTTTAAACAATTTAAATACTCAACTAAAAAAAATCGCGAAAATAATTCAACCATTTTGTCGAATTAGGCGAACATATAGACCAGCTGATGTTTTTTCATGATTGCAGTTTTGAACGCATAGTCAAAGTTGTTCACAATAATGAGTACGAAGACCCTTTATGAGGTTTTCACAGTTATTTATACAGTTATTGTGACGTAGTTTCCAGGAAATTTAACAGCACACGTGTTGAGGTAAATGCGTAGTGGCAACCCGCGATATTCCAATTTTCATAGGATTTTTGCAATTTGCATCTCAGTAGAATTAATAATTGAAATAATTATACATTTTAAGTTCAAATCGTACGTTTGAATGTCAATTCCATGAAATCATAACATTTGAGCACAATTCTAATTTAGAGAGTTTTAATGGTGATTTTGAATTTGAATGATTGTATTTCGAGAAATGTAAGTTTGTTACGGTAACTTTCTCAATATCATACTACCTAAGCAATATGCAAAAATCTAAGAAAATGTTAATTTCGTAGGCTGCCGTTACGCATGAGAAATAAATACACTGCATTATGAACTTAAATACGCGTTGTTATAATAGCCACTTTCCAAGGAAGTGTGTAGGAAAATACACAAAATAATAATAATTATATTACAATCACAAGATGTAACCATAGCTAAGAATCAAACTTCCAACCTAAGGTAAGCAGGGCAGTAATCGAATCACTAAGCTATTTTAACAATCTGATAATTTATTTACTTAAATACCTATTCTTATATTTATCATGATTGACTGGTTACTACTGGTTAGCTCTTTGAAGATATAACGTGACGATAATTATTCAAAAGGCCAAATCCATATCTATCTGCAATATAGGTACTATAATTATTATCTCATCTTTTTACGATCATACGACTAATACATTGCGTTTTGTTCGTTTAACAAAAATTGTGATAACCTAAAGGAAATATTTACCTACGCATAATTATCTCCAATATAAGCAGGGGTGAATCAAAAGCAAAACTTTGAATGAGATTTAATCGTTAATTCAACAATATTAATTACTGACAAAGTGTTGAAATTAATCATTTCAATTCCTTAAAAAAATAAGATAGAATAATCCTTGTGAGCAAACAATGTTATACTAACGCAAAAATGCCTTTCAAAGTTTTGTTTCTACTCACCCCTGCGTTTCTATTCACCCCGTTTTACGGGTCATAAAAAAATCAATAAAAAAAATTAGTAGGTACCTAACTACATTTTTGACTTAGCTACAATTTTATTGTACAATGTGCTGGACCTCCTGATTTTTCCTGACAAACCAATTACAAAGATTCAGTGACCACCAATTTTGCTGACAATCTTGTTTCTTTCTTTCCCAGTTCGCGTTATTAGTAGTCATCCTGGTGGTGTTAGTGTCGGCTGTCACTGCGCAGTTCGATCTTGGTTTTGGCGGGCTTGGCTTTGGCAAACCCGGCTTTGGCTCTGGCTTGGGAGGAGGAGGAGGCATATTCCGGCCAAGCGGCTTCGGAGGATTCCGTCCAGGATTTGGTGGCTTTAAACCCGGCGGACTAGGATATGGCCAAGGTTGGGGGGGTTTCTTCCTAAGACGCTAAACTTGCCGAATGAACAAATTACAAGACTAGAATTTTGTTATAGTTAATTTATTAAAAACTTATTTTAGCATAATAATTTGTTTCTTATTTATTCCCTGACCGGTGTTCTATGATAGTTTATGGATCATAGATCCGACACAATAACAACATTTATTAGTTTATAAGACCACTTAAAAATCACTAACTAATTGAATATTGGCGGCGGATTAGTCATTTGATCGAATGTTGCGCGCGCATTATTCATAAATTGAGACATTAGTTGAAGGAAGATGCTGCCAAAGTACAAAGCTAACTTGGACCCTCTGACCAACGAATTATCATTAATTACAATGTCATTTTGTGGTGGTACCGGTTTGATACTGTTCGTCTCTAAAGGGAGTACAGCCTTTTCTTCGACAGCCAGAGGGGGTTGTATGGGTTGTATGGAATTCAAATATTCTCTTACTGGCCCAGCTCGTGATACATCAGTATAACGGACAGGACTTGGTGGTATAACCATGTTTGATGATAAAGGGGGAAGACCTCCTTCCATACGTACAGGCGGAGGTTCTAATATCACATCACTGGTTATTGGTTCGTTGGGAGATATATTGACCACTGCAGGAGTTAATGAGGGTGGTGGCACATTACTGGACATAGGATATGGAGCAGGAGTAACAATCACACTTAAAGGCATAAGTGGAGTTGAAGAAACCATGGGAGGTCCGGGAGAGATTAACTGAGGTTGTGTGGAAGATACTGGAGGAGGTACATGTGAAGATATAAGCAAGGGTATTACAGATCTAGGACTTTGATGTGGTAGAGTTATTAAAGGAGGTGTACGCAATTGTTCTATCTCCTCGACGTGTTCAAACACTGGTGCAGCAGGGCGAGGTTCCATCACTCCAGTAAAAGGTGTCGCTACGGGTGCTGCTTCACCAATTGGTACAACTTCACTACCTGAATTCCTCTTCTGTAGTGAATGCTTCCTTCCAAACACTCCGAATGGCGACCATTTCTCCTTTATATAGGTTATCGGATTCCTTGGTAGAGGTTTGAAGTTAAGTTCGAAACCTCTTTGGAAACTTATGCCTTGGAATAATGGTTTTCCGTTTGCACCAAGCCACAAAATAGCCACGATTAGTAATACGATCTGGGGACCAGAACGGTAAGATTAAAATCCAATTCGACACAAAACACTTTATAGATTTATTTTACATCACCACACAAAATTATACCTTAAGAAACTTCGTCATGCTGCAATGGAAGCTACGATGGAAATCACGGAAAACCATAGTTGACTTTAGATAATATTTATAAGGACAATTGAACGTTAATTTATAATCATTGTTAATTAATTTGACCTTTCTTTCTAAGCACGCTATGACATTACACTTCCCAAGGTTTCTATTATCTTCATAACTTCAATGTCGATTTACTGTAGATTGATCTTTACTACTTAATTATTATACGAGTATTCATAACAAGCTGAGTTTGTGGCTACACTCACGCAACTGTTTTCTTTTAGAATTAAAAATTGATGTGATTTTATGTTTTTTAAACGCCCCACACTAGAAAATACTTTTGTATCGTGGGTGCGTTTAGAAACATTCAAACTCACATACTCAAACAGCCAGACCCGCAACAACTACCTGTAGGCCATACAAATGTTTGTTCCGCGCGGGAATCGAACCCACGATACGCAGCGCAACAGTTGACCACTCAGCGACTGTGCCGTCAAATTTGAATTTGTATTATATGAATAAGGAAGTAATCCAGTAACAGTATATTTGTGTTTAAGTAAAAAAACCGTACAAAGGCAGACGTAATGCCTTAGGAATTTTATTATTAAATAGTTTTAGGGTGATGCAGAGACAGACCATGGTAGGTGCAACAAGTTTAAAAATAACTTGAAATTTAATATACCATACACCGAATACAGTTGTCATCGTTAAATTGCTTACTTATTAAGTAGGTAACACCTATATAGGTGATCAAAAGAAAAAACACGATCTCTCGAGGATCCGGGGAATTAAAATCGTAAGAATTCAAGAAAACCGTAGGCATTATCTCAAGTCGATGAGAACTTGATCGAAAAAAACTGTGCATATTAGTGCACATTTAATCAAAATTGTGTACCTATTGTTTTTTCACGACCCACTTGTCAGGAGAATTTTTCAAATATAATAATGAAAAAGAAACAAATATAAATAACGCATTTAGCAGTTTTTGATGCAAGTGGGTCTACTAATTGCCGACCATAATGTTTTTCATTAGCTGTTTAAAATAAAGTACCTAGATATATTTTACGTCGTGGATCGTTTAGATGCTATAGTAGATAGTCTAATTGGATGCATTTAAATACCAGTGTTTTACATGGAGCGACTGTCTATCTGAACTCCACAACCCAGTTACCGACTGGGCAGCAAGATACCCCTTGGTAAGACTGGTTGTCAGACTTTCGGGTTTCTGACTACCCGTAACGACAGTCAAAGATCTAATGTTAGCCGGGACCAACGGCTTAACGTGCTTTCCGAGGCACGGAGGAGTCTCGATATGTTACGAATGGTCACCCATCCACAGACTGACTTCGGCAAGCATAGCTTCGATCAGCCCGTGCGGCTGTTTTTATTTAGCCACGAGCTCCTCTAAGATGGTTTAATGCGATAACTGCTGAATTATTAGCGAAATTTCGCAAATGCTAATTGAATAAAAGTAAGATATAATAATTTCATAAATAATGATGCAGAATGATATTGTGTTTGAATGTAGGTGTGTACGTGCGTGTGTGTGTGATGGTGTCCTGTGTGATGCGAGGTGTCAACTCACGAGTTGAAAGTTTTCTCTTCTCTTTCGTGTGATCAACATCTAAACTAAAATCAATATTATTAGGCTGAGAAATAGGACTTTAGCACTTTTAAATTCCCAAAAGACAGTTCTCCACTTCCTTGTGTTTTTGCTGGGAAGCATAAGTGGAGCAACGAGCTCCCCACCAACACGTCTGTCTGATAAATTTGAAGAATTTCCCAAAGTACCCCAAAATCGTCACGTGAAATAGAAAAACCTGCTAGAATAGTCAATTATAGCTGTCCCGGTGAACTTCGTACCGCCTCAAAAGTTAAGTTACGCTGCCATCTGTTAGAAATGTTTGGAACTTATTATAGGAAAACATTTAATTTGCAATAAAAAAATATTAAGGTCAATAATGGAAAAAAAACTATCCTATCTTATAAGTTTGACCAAAACACACACTATGAGCAAAATTTTATTAAAATGGGTTCTGTAGTTTAGGAGTCCACAAGGGACAAACAACGTGACACGTAATTTATACATATTAAGATTTACAATTGTCTTAAGTAAGGATCACATTTATCAAATATCAACAAAGAACAAGGGTCACGGCCCATACAAAATTAACCCACTTCCAACAGCAAAGAGAAGTATCTCAAAAAAATTATAAAAATTATTATAATAAATTATAGTTAAAAAAAACTAAAAAAACATGCTTTGTTTTTCTGTGATTCTGGAGTTGCAGTGGTTTGGGAATAGTGTGGCGGGCTTGTCCCATTAAAAAGACCTTGCCTACAGCGTGTCCTGAAAAGTTAATTCATAAAGGTATCGTAAGTATAAACACAACAATCAGATTCGCTTGACAGGCCTGCAGCAGGTTGCATTACAGGGCTGCAACCACTTCAGAATCCTGCAACCCTTCCGCTACCTAATGCAGGACTGTGTATGTGGTTAGAGGCCTGAACGGCGGACTGCAGCAATCCTGTCAGACAGGTCAATGATTGTGCTGCTTAATTGATTGTGTCACAATCATGTCTGTCGATACGCACATAGAACACAGCACATACTACATTATAATATTTGTTTCGGGTGTTCTGGGTATTTGCTATGTATAATAAAACATCTATCTATGTAATGTATTGTATTATGATATCAGTCATCTAGTACCCATAACACAAGCTCTGCTTAGCTTGGGGCTAGATGATGCTGTGTGTATTGTCCAGCATTATTTATTTATTTTACAAGAAAGAGTTTGCTCGTAAGATCTCGTTATTGAAACATTATAATATATTACATTTTTTTACATTATTATGATAAAAATGCACCACCGTTTGACGTACATTGAAACTGGTATGGTTTTTTTTAATTCCTTTTGATTCAAAATAATAGAAATAACAGTTAAACGCGTGTGAAGCTGTGCGCCAAAAGTAATAATATGTATTATGTGATAAGAACAAAAGTCTTACCTGCATTCACTCAAGTTTCATCCAAGTAATATATTGGTTGCTCTTGCTTTGGGTAAGATTTTATATTTTTAAATATTTGAGACGCCACATACAATGCGACGCCATCTCTGTCGATTAACCAGTTATACCTCCTTTGTTTGACATACTCATGATGCAGAGGACCACGCTGGAAAAAATAAAAAGAACATATTTAGTTGCTAAAAACTGAAAGCTAATGATAGATGGCAGCACTGTAACTAGTCCAGTAAATAGTTACTCCCACAAACAAAACCGCTATTGTTTTGTTTGTTTAGTGTTGGTATCAATCAAAAATTGTAGGAAACTAGGTGAAAATATATGCATCTTCGGCTGTAGTAGAATTAAAAGGTAAGCATAAGTAGGATGCATCTACTTGTAAAAAAAGGAGCTCCTTTGGGCTGTCTATTTTTTATCTATTTCAATTGTTTTAACACTATTGGTTGATGGTAAAGTGTTGTTATAGTTTTTGTACAAAAACTAAATCTGAATACGGGTGTAAATTCTTCTAAAAAAACCTTTGAGAAGACTGAGAAAATTTGCATAACATAAAATGAAGTATAACCAATTAACAATATTGTATAGGAGTCATATTACAATTTTTGTATATAATAAAGTGTGTTCTATGTATCTTCAATTTTGGAATTTATTGTTTTCTTAACGCCGTCAACACAGAGTGAACGACAAACAATACATTTTCTATTGTGTCTCATTTTCTGGAAGTTAATGTGTCAATAGAGAATCTTTAAGATGGATGTCATGATCAGTAACTGTCGATCTATCCATTCAGTTAAACAGTCACAAAATATTTAAAATGTTCGCCCAAAATGACCACTAAGAAACTGGTACTTAGATAAGTGTTTATTACATATTTAAACCCATATTTCCAGTTGATGTTATAAATACTAAATCAAATATACGTTTGTCCATCACCTGGCGATTAGTGTTTAATTCTATAATAATTTTGTGAGGGCAGCACTAGGTTTTACCATTTATTTTCCCAAAATAAATAATGAAAAGATACAAAGTGATACTTTTAACATGACAAAAGACAACTAAACAAAAACTAGCCCAAACCTCCTCCATATAAATTGTAGCAAGCTGCTTTAATAGTGAAAGTCAAACTGCGTTTGCAGAGTGGCTTAAAAGTTATCATTCAAATACGAGGATCATGTGAACTAATCACAACTTACCACAATATCAGCAAATAACAGCCAATTATGAGGTTTCAGTTAAGAAATACTTTTCCCAATTTGACGTTGCAGTATTTGCTTCTGTATTAGGCCATGTTTCTATTAGTGGGTTTTTAGTCAGTAAAAGTCTGACACTATCTCCCGCCCCGCCCAAGAGCGGGGGATGTCATAAGACGATTTTCACATCGGAAAAAAAAAATACCCGTATGGGTCAGAAGTGCCTTGCAGTATGCTGGGTCATTGCTCAACAAATAACTTGCTAAACTGACCCCAGTACATAACTTCCACGGACAGCAAAGCAACAATAATCCAGGATTTTATATTTTTTTCTAACAATGTTACATCTTCAGAAACATATCGTTTCAAGAAATTTTCCGGCATATTTTGCAGTGGGTCGTCTTAGGGACGTTCCTGTAAGAAAATATTTCTTTGTAAATTTATGTTTATTAATTTTTCTAAATAAGTTTAGACTTTATTACTAATGCTTACCTCTTTGTGACGAAGTGAAAATGCTGACATGAGTTTATTAGCATTAACTGGCACATTTTTACAAAACTAAGTTGCTATTCTTTAGGAAAATCACTGTTAGTCTTCATTTTTGTAGATTCTACAAATTATTTGCTGAAGAAAGGAATCATCCTTTCAATAATAATATGAAACAAATCATTGTTTGATATTATACTCAAAATGTTTGTTTGTTTAGTGTCAATGTCATGTTACTGTCTGGTACGACAACGTTGAACTTACAGTTCAAAAACGTACCTTTCAAGTATGAGGGAACTATCTAACATAAACCTACTAAAATGGCAAGAAATTATCAGAAATAAAGATATCGATTATAACTATTAGGAAACATTACTTTGTTTTCATTTAAGATATTTACTAACCCTAAAATTATGAAAACAAAACAAATATTATTCAAGATTCACACTTTCTAATTTCTGGGAAACAAATATTCGTTCCATTCCACACAATACGTTTCGCAGTGATTTCAACGGCACATACATTCAAGTTAATTCAACCTAATGTCTAATAGATGGCGTTGAAGGTTTTCTTTAACTTTGTAAAGACAGCAAAAGACTTTAACCTTTTACTTAGATTAGAATATCATGAACAAGGTAGTCAGCAGGCACCAAGCAAGCCTCCATGTCTTCTATACATCTGATATGTCTACAAGATACAATTTCAGTACCTACCTATTCACCTGTTCTGCTACCAAAGCATTGGGTGTGTAAAGTGCAAATACTTTTAATACTAAGTCAACTAACCAAACTATCTATCTATCTATCTAGATCGAAAGCCATTAAAAATATACAAGATATTAATAAAACCGTTCATCACACACCAATTGACCACAGTTATAAATTTCACCCCTGACGAGCTGCGATTAAAACAGCCCCTCTATTGCATGCGTTGCTCTAATCCCTTGCAGCCCTAGTGCGTCCCCTCACTAGTCACTAAAGTGCTGACAATAAAATGCATTACACTTAAATCATGTTTAATTTGTTTGAATTCATTGTTGCTGCTTAATAATTTAAAAGGGAAGGATACTTTTGTTAGGGCGCAATTGTTGTGGAGGTTTTGTTAAATGATGATAGGTAAAAATACCTGAGCTGTTATGGTAGCCCAGTGGTAGTGGCTTCGAGTTACAAGTCATAGGTAATGGATCCAAATCCAGAGTGGAACTTTAATATTAATAGGTACAAGCTTTTGTACTGTGCCACTGCCATCCCATTGCCCACTCTCATATAGAGGAGGCACGATGCATTTATCACTACGCCAGTAGCCACCAAGCTATTATTTTCTCAGTTAACATTTTTTAATTACCAATGCTTTCAGCTTAAAACGGTGAAAACATCTTGAGAAACCCGGCATACCCTAGAGCTAAAATACGAAGCCATGGGGATTGGGACCTCCTCCAACCCGCAGCGTTAACGAACGTTGCGAACGTTATAGGCTGATGATACCCAAAACATCTGATATGATTGATTCTGTTGCTGGATTAAGATATTATAGTGAAGATTGATAACCTTGTTGGTGTAGTATTCGCAAGGCCTATACTGAGTATGAGGTTCTGGGCTCGATTCCTGTGTCTGGTGAAGTGTTCTTGGTTTTTCCATCATATTGGTGGGTTTGAAACACATCCGAAGCTTAGCAACGAGAAACTCTGGTGGAAGAATACCTTTGGTGTTCACTAGGAACCTGTTATGGCTTCGGGTATATAGTTAAACAACGAAATTATCAGTTACTTCACAACAACCCAAAGGGGACGTCTAGTCACCAACGGGGATAGATCTGGACTCTCGCGCGGCGTGATACATTTATTTGTATTTTTAATTTCTTTAAAAGTTGATTGACATGATATTTGACTGGCTAGGAGAGTGCTCGCCCGTGCTTGATATTAACAGCACAAGTCGACCTTCGAGGTTCAGATACGCTTGCCGAAGACATTCAGTGACCAATGACCATCCACTACATATCGAAACTGCGTGATATGATTTTGATAATGTGTTTGTATGTTTTATTTCAATAAGTATTGTTTTTTTTTATTTATGTAAAAATTTGGTTTAATTAAAGTTAGCTGTTTAATTTGCATGCCGCTGTGCCAGCGAGATGAATTGTACCCTATATTATACCAACTTTGTGCCGTGTTTCTAGCAAATAAATATATTATAATATGCAACTGGGTTGTGGATTCAGCTGCAAGGTTAGACTGGAAGACGACCCCAATGATCCGTGTCTAGCTAGTACATGCTCACATGAGCGAAATAGGTGTATCAAACAATACCAGTGCTAGAAGGTTACACATAAATTGCAGTGAACCTTTATCTCGGCAATTAAGTCACCTACAACTCTGCTGACGCCCAGACACCTGACTCTTTGTTATGTTTAGCGTAACACGAGGTCTCTTATGCGTATTGTTATTAATGTTATTCGAGGAACACTAACAAAACTCGCTTCTGATAAGGATAAACTTACAACAAAGCCGTTTTGTTTATGCTGCGGAGATGTGTGGATAAACTTTAGGTGAATAAGCATGGCGGACTACCGTGACCTGAACGCTGAAGGTACTAACAGTAGTACCTACAATTTGCTTGTTCTGTTAGGTGGGCCTTTTTTGTAGTCGACGAAATATACAGGGTGTTAGGTAGAACGAGGGACATACTTTAAAGGCGTGTAGTACTCATGAAAATGACCAACTTTGACAATGAAACAATCCCAAAAATCGCGAAAAAATAATCAGCTACTTCATACATTTATGTTGGCATAACTTGACAAAATGTGAGAAACAGCTTTTTTTTTCACGATTTCAGTGTCGATCCCATAGTAAAATTGGTACGTTTTGATGACTACTAGCTTCCCTTAAAGTATGTCCCTCGTTCTGCCTGTATGTAGGTGTCGAACGTGATCTTATATTAATATTGTACCTTTAAACAGCGTGAAATTGATGGAACTGAAATACTCATGATTACAAACAACTTACCATGGGACCGACCACGAAATATTAAAAAAAAAAAACAAATTATTCATACTCTTTCGTTTGAAAAATATTGTATTTTGTATGAAGCCGTCGTTTTCTGTGGTAAACGTACGTAGTGTGATTAGAATAAGAGGCTAGCTTAAACTGTTTATGAGAAACACCTGACGGGCGCCCTACTGTGCTCATAAGTATTAACATTTAAACAAACAGCTTCTCAAACAGATAAATAAAAAAAAAGAAAATTCCTAAAGCTGTACGCAGTTCGACCATTGATATTGCGTTGAATAAAAAAAAATCACAGATGGTCAAGTGGCGGGAACGCACCCCGGTTTTGGCGCCAATATAACCTATTGTTTATCACAAGTGGTGCGTTTAAAACGGTATTATTTGTGTATCGCTCGTTTTTATTTGATTTTATGCCATTTAAAGTTGTTTGGGGCATTTTATAGTTGATAATTTCATTTAAAGAGGCAGAAATAATTTTTGCTTTTGATTTTTTCTTTGATGGCATCTGACGTCATGTCAAGATTCTAATCGTTTCATGCTGGCTATGTAATTAGTGCGTAGTATACACTGGCTGGTATTCTATTTAAATTCCTACGCTAAGCTATTCTATTCTATTTCTTAATATGGCAAACAAAGCCGATGTCGACCATTCTGCCAATGTAAAAATTGAACTGAGAAAGCAAATGCGTATCAATATTGAAAAAAAAAAGAAAATAAGTTAACAGAAGGCATAAATAAAAAAAAAACAAATGATAGGTACTGTTGCACTCAGTGTAGATCTGGATGGGATTAGTATGGGACTGAAACATCCAAAAATAGAGTAAATAAATATTAAAACATTGTTAAAACGGTAAAATACATTAGTTAAGCCACCTCAATGTCAAAGTAACATTAACGTACGATTTTTTTTTTTTTTTTTAAACGTTGCCCCACACTAGGAATTTCTCCTGTATCGTGGGTGCGTTTACAAACATTTAAACTCACATACACAAACAGCCAGACCCGGAACAATTACCTGTAGATCATACAAATATTTGTTCCGTGCGGGGATCGAACCCATAACACGCGGCGCAGCAGCCGATGGCTCAACCACTGCGCCAACCGTGTCGTCGATTGACTTTAGCCTACCTACGATTTTTTGACTTTTAAGCATTGACATACAAAAAACCCCTTTATGCAAGTTGCCAGTAGGTACGACGTAGGTAGTTATACTGTCTGCTATAAAGCGGATTTAATTTTCTTGAAACACTTTTATCAAATTCAGAACGCCAGAAGCCATTTTAAAATTCGACTATTTTAGCTTACTGTAAGTACTGTACATATAAATTTAATTTCGCTAAATCTCACACTTCACCATACGCGCAAAATTTCTAAAGGGAATCCGATGTTTACACTTCACTTTTTAATATGATAGTAATTACTTATTTGTCGTATTCAACCTTTATTTGCATTCCATAATGTGTGAAGTTCTAACAATGGGCATAAAGCTAAGGTAGACTTAAGGACCAAATAATGTTGTAGAAATGTTGTAAAAATAATGTTGTAATAAAATGAATACCTACTTTATAAATAAACAATTTTAGAAGGTATTAACTAAATGATACTTACTGTTAGTATTTTCAGCTGGATTAGATCAGACAATCTGTCATGTTTGTCCGTCTTTAACATGCCGCCGCGCCGCAGCCGGCCGACGGCAAATCCCGAGTTTCCCTAAAGGCCGGACCCGATTTTTGCGGGCTATTTCCGTCTATGCTCCACTATTAACGTAATTTCGTCTAGCTTTTGTGATGACTTTTTTCAATGAGTAAGTGCATGTGTTAATTTTAGACATCAACTTGCAAACCTGTTTTATCAAAATTACAATAACTGATACAAATCGTATATATAATTATAATACTTAATTAGAAGTCGCACCGCCCTCAAAAGTCGACCATTTTGGGTTGTTGCATTCCTTCTCTTTTTAAACTTTAACTATACCAAATCTCACACTCTTCCGTGAGCGCAATATGTTGAAAAAGGGGAACAAAACTTTCTCTACACATATTTATATAGGTAACTATAATCTGCATATGTAGGTACCATATTATTATATCAGGTACACTGGCTATCTTAATTCCAGAAGAAAAACCGAAAGCCCGACCAGCGGGCTTACTCTTGATTTTAATTCCGATCGTATGACATTGGAATTTAGACGTTTCGTACTCTTGAGTTCGAGCTTATTTTGACAGCCGAGTATTTCGCCAAGTCATATAATGCAAAATTAACATTGGAATCGTATTGGATCGGAATTAAAATAAGTTTGAGGAGCAAGGCCCCAGTTCCCACACTGACCACAGTAATATAACAATGACCTCAAATCGGTTATCGGTAAACACATAAATCAACGGATAGGTAGATCAAATTATTTGTGTCGGATTACAATGACTTTTAACTTTATTATTAGGGGTGATTCAGCGAATTCGGAAAGTATATAAATACTTAGTATTGATAAAATTTTCAAATTAGATTCTTTGACAGTTGATATAGGTAGGTATATTATCTATGGGAATTTAAAGTTCGTTCGCAAACCCGGTTCCTGAAAACCGGGTTTGCGAATGAAAGACGTTTATATACATATAATTATGCTACCTGTGCCCCGCGGTTTTACCTTCTTAGGAGAGTCGTAGCGTAATGTTAAATAGCCTATATCCTTCCTCTACAATTGTCCTATCAAATGCAAAAAAAACGATTTTTCAAATCGACTGGTATCTAGTTTCAGACACGAATTCATACAAAAAAAAAATATTCATTTTTTCGTATTCGTTTAAATTAATAAAAAATATCCTGGGGACAGCTTCCCTGGAGTTGAGCGAGATGAGGTCCGAGTCGGCTAAGGCCCCCTATCACATAGTACTTAAACATAACTGACAAAAAGTGGGTGTACTACGGGTACACCATTGCCGTAACCTTCGGGGAATGCAGGCGTAATGTTACGTTATGCTCTACACGAAATAAACTTAAAAGCATTCCAAATAAACTCATAAACTAATCAACTCTTAAAGCCATTAAGTATTTGTAAGTATTTATGGTGTGGGTGCAATAAAAAGTATTATATTATATTCTACTAGCTTTTGCCCGCGGCTTCGCTCGCGTTAGGAAGTGGGGGGGTAGAAAGAGACAAAATGTAGCCTATGTCATTCTCCATCCCTTCAACTATCTCCACTTAAAAAATCACTTCAATTCGTCGCTCCGTCTTGCCGTGAAAGACGGATAAACAGACACACACACTTTCCCATTTATAATATTATAAGTACTTATGGATTTTTATCAGACCACACATACCTACCCCACTTTGTCTAAACTCTTTACAATCAAACCAACAGAAGCTATCATAATTATTAATAGTGTGTCCGTATGTCACAAGTAGTCCAGTTAACCCACAAATATCAATAATGTTCAATACGTACTAATACCTTAATTTATTGTCTGTCCTGACAAAATACCCGATCGTTTAGACCCTCTGTTCACCCCTAAATGGCAAGGGCGTGATATTTCAGAATGGCGTGGGATTATTATGGTTTTATTGGATGCATAAATAAATATTAATATTGTCTTGCCTGCAGCTGGAATTCTGCTGAATTGTTTTATAAAATCGTGTCTTACTGAAATTATACTGCGCAAGTTTATTTGATTTTCTTCAGTCAGGCTCAGTCGTCTATTCCATAAAAAACCAAGCATTTTATACCGAGTAACAAAGTATAAGTTTAATAAAACTTTTAAGTAGTAGTTACACACATATAAACACACGCCTTTTGCCTATGAGGGTAGGCAGAAACTACAGAACGCCACCTGCTACGATCCTTTCAAACTCCTTTTGCTTCGTTTACGTTCATACCTGGTCATACACGCACGCCGATTGCGACTACTTCGCCTGACCTTTTTGAAGAACATCACCAAAAAGATCAGTGTATGTCCTTTTAGGGTTCGTTTTACGCTAATGTACATCTGCCTTGTAACTTTCTCTTAGTCGTCTTTCATTCATCCTCTCAACCATCTGAGCATACTCTTTTCTCTTTTCTTCTTTTTTGTCACTACATCTAATAGTAGTTGTTTTCGTTATCATACTATTATGAAACGAATGCCTAATTATTAGCTTATAATATAAATTATTACACATATTTATATCCATGATTATTTTAACTCTGTGAGCCTATGAATTTTCAAATAATGCACCCCTAAGTATAATTAAAAGCAGTACTAAAAAAATAAAAAACCGTAACAACCCTAGGTTACTAGGTTCCTTCAGATATAACTAATTATTTATCTTTTTTAAATGTTGGGTTGTACTTTCTTTAATAGGGTTATCAAAAGTAAGCACTTTTTAGTACCAATGTACATCTAAACTAATATTATAAATAGGAAAATTTGATTGTTTGTATGTGTGTTTGTAATGGATAAACACATAAACTACTTAAACGATTTAAAAAAATCTTTATCAGCTACACTATCAGCGAGTAACTGGCTATATTATTATGTGATACCTTTAAACAATCAATTTTTGTATAAATGTACATATGTATATATACGAGTATAATCTGAATCTCGGAAACGGATTCTTATTTATTTATTTATTATTTATTTATTTTATTTAAAACAATACGTTTTAGCATCCCCTCCACCCCCTTGTGCAGGGGATGTAAAAGTATGAAATAAGTCTCCGGCGAAAAATCTATTATCTCATATATCTTCGCGAGATATGGCCAGCCCACTACCGCTGGGGTAAACGTGTTCTTGAGTGGAGACCGCGACTCGGCAAACGTAGTGTAGGACCAGGTGGGATGACGATCTGCGAAAGACTGCAGGCAGATGCTGGATGCGGCAAGCTGAAGACAGGGTGCTATGGCGCTCATTATGAGAGGGCTATGTCCAGCAGTGGACTAGTGTAGCCTGATGATGATGATGATGATGATATATCTACTAAGCACGTTAAAACCGTAATAATAATAAGTGAGCTGGTAGGTACGGGCTCTGGCTTCCCGTAACGACTGTCAAATATCTACAAATGACAGCCGGGAACAATGGCTTAACGTGCTGTCCGAGGTACGGATGAGTCTCAATATGTCACCCATCAACAGATTGACCGCGGCAAGCCTAACTTAACCTTCGTCCGACCCGTGCGGCTATTTTTAATCTAGCCACGAGCTTGAGCGATTACGTACCTATTCATCTAAAATTCAATTAAAACAATTTCGCCCACCACGTGTATGATAGTCTCGGTAAAACATAATCCTATTACTGACACTTGTACTGTGCAAGTGTTTAATGAATCGGATCATAGTGGATTTGATTCCTGGTTGGTATTTATTAGGTCGGCGGGGCGCTAAAATGCTGCTTCGTCCAAAATAATCATGAAATAATGACAGCAACACCAATTTGAGGGAAAGATTCAAATAACACATTATTCAAGTAAATATTAGGTCTTTACCTATGAAATTGCCGTTCTGCAGTACTGGCCATTTCAAATCAAAATATTTTTTGTTTGGCTAAGAATTCTAATTTCAAATTAATTTTATTTTAAAAACATGGTTTTTTTTTTCCAAAAGTAGTCATTTGTTTATTGATTAGTGTTACATTTTCATCGCATTTAAATCTTTTTCGTCATCATGGATACGTTAAAAATTCGAGTAATTATGGAATATGAGTACCGTCGTGGCAGCAACGCGGCACAAGCGGCACGCAACATCAACGACGTTTACGGAGCTAACACTACAAACCAACGCACTACCTGTTATTGGTTTGCTCGCTTCCGTTCTGGAAATTTCGACCTGAAAAATGAACCTCGCGGTCGTCCGAAGACTTTGGTCGACAATGACGAATTAAAGGCGATTGTGGAAGCTGATGATACACAATCTACGGCTGAATTAGCAGCAGCTTTCGACGTTAGCGTCAAAACAATATTGGTCCATTTGCGTCAAATTGGCAAGGTAAAAAAGCTTGACAAATGGGTGCCCCACGAACTCAATGATCGCCAGCGCGAAGTACGCGTCGAGACGTGCCTTGCACTGCTCAACAGACACACAAATGAAGGAATTTTGAACCGCATTGTTACCTGCGATGAAAAATGGATTCTGTTTGACAACCGCAAGCGCTCAGCAAGTTGGTTGGATCCTGGTTCAGCACCTAAACAATGCCCTAAACGAAAACTTACCCCAAGAAAAGTGATGGTCACTGTTTGGTGGTCTAGCGCCGGTGTGATTCAACACAGCTTCTTACCAAACGGGGTGAGCATTACTGCAGATGTGTACTGTGAAGAATTGAACACAATGATGGAGAAGCTGGCACATCTCCAACCAGCATTGGTCAATCGCTCGTCTCCGCTGCTCCTGCACGACAACGCGCGACCTCATACTGCACAGCAGACGGTCTCCAAGTTGCAAGAACTGGGGTTGGAAGCTCTCCGACATCCGCCCTACTCACCAGACCTTGCGCCTACAGACTACTACTTTTTCCAGAATTTGGATAACTTCTTGGCGGGAAAAAAATTCAATACCCGAGAGGCAGTACAAAATGCCTTTGAAGAATTTGTTGCCTCCCGTCCAGCTGATTTCTTTAAGAAGGGCATCAATAAACTGCCACTGCGTTGGCAAAGATGCATTGATTGCATGGGTGATTACTTCGATTAATACAAATAAAAAATACATGAAAAAAATTCATTTAAATTTTTTCATACAAAACGGCAATTTCATAGGTAAAGACCTATTATTTATCTAATTTTGTCCTTACTAAAAAAAACGTTAGTTACCTACTAACTAGGTAGGTTACCTTATATAATATTCAGCGGAAAAAGAGTGGCCCTGAATTAAATATAAGTAAGTAGTTATTCTTTTTAACTTCAGACTAAGACTAACTAAGTAACTTAGACACCATGTACCAAAATTTGTACATTTGATGAGAGAAATAAACGATATATTATTATGAACCGGTTGAGGTATGAATTTTAAATACATCGTCTTCCATGTATTTTTTGTTTTTCTTACTCCCAGATTCAATGTAAAACTAACATAGGTATGCATAGAAACTAAACAGTAGCAGGTAACTTATCCAACGTGGTAAAATGCTACTATTAGTTGGAAGAGGGCCCATGGTGTATGGCACATGGTCTAGTATTTCCAATATTGACGGAACGGATCTTGAGCACTGCACGCAATGGTAGTATTTATTTATTTAGTATTTTAAGCACACAAATGTAAGTACAGAGGCGGACTTAATGCCATAAGATTTTTTTATCAGTAGTTCGCGCTAAGCCCTTTTTTTACTAAAATAGACCGTGCCGGTCACTATATCTAGTAGTAATTTTTTGATATTCTACTTGCCAAATTAAATACCACCCCAACACATTTTAGCGCTCATCGCGGCATCGGTGTCATCGCAGCTGGTGTGACCACCCGCGATTCATCTCTACATTTTGACTTTAATGTTTCACAAACATTTTTATTCATCTCCCGAAAACCTAACATCACCCTTAAACACCGACTATAAGGTTCAACATCGCTTGTAATTATGTAGGTTGAAATGTTTTAGTAAGTTGGTGCTCGTTGGGTGTTCAAGTCTGCCGACAGATGGCGTTCTCAGTTAATACTGCTCGTAACGATAAGTATTGGTTATGATATAAATCGAATGGAAGCTTTATTGTTTAAGGATTCGTTGTTTGTTAAACAGTAGTGTTATGAGTTTGCGTATGAGTAGTAAGAAGGTATGGTCTTGTTTGTATGGAACTTGATCGGAAATTTGAACCCTATTTTGTGATGGAGGAAGGTTTCGTACCAAAATGGTAAAAAGGAACCCTTATGGTGCGCCTCAGTGTGTCATAGCTGTTTATCTCAAGAACTACTAATGCTATCAAATTGAAATTTGGATCATTAGGTACTTTATTACTATATTGCAAATAAAAACGAACGTTTGACCTATCTATAACTATTTTACAAGTTTTTTTTTTGCAAACGTGACTGAAAATATTATGTTTTAAAAAGTCGACTGGACTGGATCTGGGAATGGAACCCAAGACCATTATCATCGCTAAATTAGTTTTATCATTCCAGCGAATTTTTTTTACAAATTACAGCGTTGTGGTACGTTATACGCTGATCGAGTTCAAGATATCGGCTATCATAATAAAATATATATCTATACAAATTCATGAAATTGAAGTGTCTGTTTGTACTGTCAAAAGAACAGCATTTTACTGAATACATTTACATACGGTAGTTAAACTAAAAAAATTTTTTTTTTTTTCTGTAAATCTGTCTGTTTGTTTGAAGTAATCTCCAAAACGTCTGGACCTATTCTGGATTGACGGGACTTCAGTGACAGATAGCTGACGTATTAAGGAGTAAATTAGGCTACTTTTATTTTAGAAAACGACATAGGGTCCCGCTCAAAAATCTTTAAATAAAATCCATGAAATTTTGTGAAATTCCACGAAGTTAGGCTAGTGCTTAATAATATTCAGTAACACAGGAATTACGCGGAAATAGGCTTACATCTGCTCATCACAAGAGAATATCGTCACACCGCCACATATTCAAAAAAGACAACCTTTAAAGAGATTTACGATACAGAATCACTGCAAACACATGACGCTCTGTAAATATTTACAGTAGGGTAAGCAACTGTTCGCGTTACCGAGGATTATTAACGTTTTATTATGAGAAAATTAATTATCAAGCAAGGGGCTGAACTAACTACAGATGTTTTGTAAACAATTGTGATGTTATGGAGTTTGAATTGGTTTTTATGAGTTTTTGAAGTTTGTTGTGATGGGAATATTGAGTAATAACTATAGTGCTCGTACATTATAGTGTTGTGCAGTCAATGTTGTCATAGAGAGAGAATCAAAAAAAAAACAAGGTGTCTCTTAGGCATTAGGTTGTGGGTTAAAATCCGGGCTGATCTGAAATGGTGATCAATGCTCGTGTCTTCTCTATATGAGAAGAGGCCTTTGCCCAACAGTGGGACAGTAACAGGCTTTTATTATTGCCGCCATTTTTATTGCGTTGACTTAGATGCTTGACTTTTTAGAGCTCCTAGCTGCATTAACCTAAGTATTTGATACCTCCACGTGTTCCTGAGAAAAAAGATCTTGACAGACAGACAGACGGACAACAAAGTAATCCTATCAGGGTTCCGTTTTCATCTGTTAATATAAGGAACCCTAAAAATATAAATAAATGAATCGTTCATTGGGACTCAAAGAGCGCTATTCCGTCGGAGAAAAGTGCACAACAATAATTATTTTCTTCATTCCCCACGATAACAATGACAACAATCCAAGCTTTTCTTTAACAAATAATAAGTAAGTATCTACTCTATGGCCCAGCCAATAAGTAATTGTCGAAGCTTATTTATTTTTACTCTTAAAATAATAAACTCATCTATGAACTGGCTTTTTTTGGCAGTAAAACTATAGGCTGGCACTATTGCCATTGAACGTGCCAATAGTGCCAGCCTATAGGGCAATTTTTACCTTGACAGAATTGCAACCGATTTTTTTAAACCTTCTCCAAACTTCTTTCTCTTTTTATACATATAGCACCTTCAAACCTCTCTATCTTCAGAATCTGTTAACCTTATCCGTTTGCCTAAGAACTTGATAGAGTTACACTCCTGACTTTTCTTTCAAGCTTATCTCAAAGACGTATTCTAAAAACAGCTGTTCTTAAAATATACCTCAACAATCAACATACTCTTAAACCCATACCATGGTCAAACTCACGGCCCAGCTCAACAGCCCACCCATAATTTCCACTCAGCCCTTTGACTTAACCTCGTATGAAATTCATAATAATTGAGGAACAATTAAGGTAGGCCGACCTTTGGGGCCTTTGGTACACCTTTGAGGTAGGAACCATTGCGTCCCATTTCACTTTGAGCGTTTAATAGAGAGTAACCTCAAAGAAAAATGTACTTACCAACAATTACACCTACGTATGTAACTATGAGGCACTCGGGAGGGAGCTGAGTCAGTGAATAGGGATGGGGTGGCGATGTCGATAAACTTATTGTTGGAATGGCATGTTTATTGGAGACTACTCTTACACCCCTTGGAGAAATTGCCACTATTTCACAGTATTTTATCGAGGGTTCTAGTAGAAAGTGATAATATTATTCATAATAAGTATTAACAGAAGCACAATTTTTTTTCCACTGTCAGTAAGTCAAACAATTAAATCCTTAGGAGATGTAGCTAATGCAAGACTGAAAAACGCTGTAAAATAAAATGCAGACTAGAAATACCATCCACGTTACTCGTACCATTATTTTCAAATACAAGGTATTCTGTCACCAAACTGGCCCCTAAACCAAACTCTTATTAAATATTTATAATAAGTGTTTGGTTTAGGCGGTTTGGTTTTTGGTTGGGCACTTGGGCAGGTAATAACCTGCCCACGTGCCAAAACTCTTAACGTATGTTGGTCTACTAATTCAGGGTCTACTTTGGACACTGGGATCTACCGTTCCTAATTGGTCATCATCATCATCATCCTCCTGCCCTTATCCCAATTTATTTGGAGTCGGCGAGACTTGTCGCCTTCTTCAAAACATCTCAATTTCTCGTCATCTTAATGGTCACCTCCTTCCTAGCCATATCACCTTCCACACAATCCATCCATCGTTTTGGTATTCCTCTTGTAACCCTCCACATTCACACTTAAAACTTTCCTCACAACTTGATCCTCATTCCATGACAACAGATTTCCACATAGCTTATAGATCGCTAATAAAAAAATTGAACCCTTACCTAATTTTGACAAGAATCTATCGACGTTTCTCTTATCGACAGGCCCCCAACTCTCGACATGCCAGTGCCGCCGCGTGGCCTTTGTGGAGTCTCTCCAATATTCGCTTTGTTACTCTGAAAAATGTACCAGCCGCCATCGGCCGTATTACTTTGTCGTAAATGTTTGCCTTCATATAAATACGACGCTATTCACTGTATTATATCGCATTATATGTTGGAGCTGTTGAATCTTGTTTGGCGTTTAGAGATAGTGTATTTTTTCTTTAAGATTTTGGGGGATGTTTGAGGTTTAAGTGTTAGGATTTGCGTGTTGGATTGTATTGTAATTAGTATGGGATGACAGCTTGCCTCGCCTTTACCTCATCTACATTGTCACGGGGAGATTTTTACAGAATAGCACTGCAGGACCGTTAAAAGAAAAAAAAGTATAGTAAAGAAAGAGTAAAGAGTAAGAGAGAGAGAGAGAGAGAGAGGATAAGAGTGAGTAATAGTAAAGTTATTCTTAAATTAAGAAACTGTAGTTAATTTGAGAGTAGATGTAGGATTTTGTTGCCAGTCTGTTCATCAGAAATGATAAATTTAACGTAAGCACTGTATACTTCAATATATGTATGCAAAATTATATTTTGCTTATTTTGACTATACTAGAAAGAACATACCGCGCTTAAACCAAACCTACAATTAGTTAAGTACAGTAAAGGTGCTAAAAATAAAAACAGCAAAAAAAATATTAAATCTTATCTTAATCCTACTGTCCTCATCCCAATTTATTTGGGGTCGGCGCAGAATATGTTCTCCTTCCATACATCTTTATTTACCGTCATTTCAACAGTCACCTTCTTTCTAGCCATATCATCTTTCACACTATCTATCTGTCGTTTCTTTGGTCTTCGTCTAGTCTTGTAACACTCCACATTCATTATCAAAACTTTACTTGCAACATGATCCTCATTTCTTCCCATTACATTCCCACACACAATTTTTCGGTCACCGGCGCCAATTTCCAACTTAGTCTGGCAATTTAAAAAAAAAAGAGAAAGAGCTCTTCCAAAAACAAAACACGATCCTCATCCCTAGAAAACATAGCTACCTACAGCCAACAGAAACCTAATACTTGGACGGGTCCAAAGAAACATTTTTTCCCGAAAGCAATCCATTGGGGTCGCACCTAATGAATTTACAGGGTTAATGGTACCGACGGACCTTTGCAAATGGCCGACGGAGATATTGACCGGGCTGAACATACTTCTTCTGTGTTTCGTGTTGATGAGTACCCTGATTGAGGATATACCTAAGTATTTTTGGGGATAACATTTGATCATCCTCTGCCTAACCCTTCGGGGAATACTGGCCTGATGTCATGATGTTTTGTATAACTTTTCTATGACGACCGATGTGGCGCGGCGGGCAAAGGTCCGCCTGCGACGCAAGAGGTTGCGGGTTCGATTCCCGCCTTGGGACAAATGTTTGTACGATCTACAAATATTTGTTCCGGGTGTTCTGGGTATTTGCTATATATAATAAAAATATCTATCTATGTAATGTATTGTATTAAGTATATCAGTCATCTAGTACCCATAACACAAGCTCTGCTTAGCTTGGGGCTAGATGATGCTGTGTGGATTGTCCAGCAATATTTATTTATTTTTTTATTTAACTTTCAGTTGATTGTGTTTATTATATATTCTGTGGATAAAAGGACGTTAAGAAAATATTATTGAATGCCCGTAATAATTTTTGAGGCTTCTGTCAAATATGATCATTGTTTCCATTGAAAATTAGCGAATGAAAAATAGGTACCTAACTAGATATTTATCCCGGTGAGGACGGAATAACATCAGAGCTTTTGAAAGCTGGAGGAGCCCCTGTTATAAAGGAATTAACGAACCTCTTTAACACCGTCCTTCACAGTGGGAGAACTCCAAAGGCGTGGAGCGGGAGTTTGGTGGTGCTCTTTTTTAAGAAGGGTGACAAAGCCCTTCTTAAAAATTATAGACCCATCTCGCTCCTGAGCCATGTCTATAAGTTGTTCTCACGAGTGGTCACGAATCGTCTCGCCAGGAGACTCGACGAGTTTCAGCCGCCGGAACAGGCCGGGTTTCGAGGAGGATATGGCACCATAGACCACATTCACACGGTGAGGCAGATTATACAGAAGTCCGAAGAGTATAATCAGCCCCTGTGTCTGGCCTTTGTGGACTATGAGAAGGCCTTTGACTCTGTCGAAACCTGGGCTGTTCTGGAATCCTTACAGCGATGCCAAGTAGACTATCGTTATATCGAGGTGTTGAGATGTCTGTACGAAGCCGCGACCATGAGTGTCCAAGTACAGGGCCAGCAGTCTAAACCGATCCAATTGCGCAGAGGAGTGAGACAGGGGGATGTTATATCCCCGAAACTGTTCACAAGCGCGTTGGAAGATATGTTTAAGATGCTGGACTGGAAAGGAAAGGGCATAAACATAAACGGCGACTACATCTCACACCTACGATTCGCAGATGACATAGTCTTAATGGCGGAGTCGCTAGAGGAGCTGAACCAGATGCTGGACGGCCTAGCTTCAGCCTCGCGACGTATCGGTCTTGGCATGAATTTGGATAAAACCAAAGTCATGATCAATGGCCACATTGATCCAATACCGGTCGTCGTACATGGCCACCTTCTCGAAATCGTTTCCGAATACACTTACCTCGGGCAGATTCTGCAGTTAGGTAAAAACAATTTCGAGAAGGAGGCCAAGAGGAGGATCCAGCTGGGCTGGGCAGCGTTTGGGAAACTGCGCCGAGTCTTCTCGTCATCCATACCGCAATGCTTGAAAACGAAAGTTTTTAATCAGTGCGTCATACCCGTCATGACCTACGGCGCCGAGACATGGACACTTACGGTAAGGTTGGTCCACCAATTTAAAGTCGCTCAGCGAGCTATGGAGAGAGCTATGCTCGGAGTTTCTCTGAAGGATAGGATTCGAAACGAATACATCCGACATAGAACCAAAGTCACCGACATAGCTCAAAGAATTAGCAAGTTGAAGTGGCAGTGGGCTGGCCATATCTCGCGAAGAACCGACAACCGCTGGGGTAAACGTGTTCTTGAGTGGAGACCGCGACTCGGCAAACGTAGTGTAGGACGCCCTCTGACCAGGTGGGATGACGATCTGCGAAAGACTGCAGGCAGATGCTGGATGCGGCAAGCTGAAGACAGGGCGCTATGGCGCTCATTAGGAGAGGGCTATGTCCAGCAGTGGACTAGTATAGCCTGATGATGATGATGATGATGATGATGAACTAGATATTTTATTTCACTGTATCTGCATATTCCCTTTACTTAAACGAATATGCAACAGAAAAATGTATTGATAGTCAAGCTCAAAAAAAATGGTCTCTGTGCCTAGCACTAAGTGCTTGCATAGAATTTAAACGTTGCATTTTCGATTCAAAAATCGTTCGAATTGACGTTACGTTTTTTTATGTTCAAACGTTCGATTTTGAATTTCCCGCTTTTTCTCTATTGATTTAAAAGTCTTCCCCTTATGAATACTATGTCCCTCATACCCAGTTATAAATACCCATTTATCCAATAAGTTACCTCGAGAATGACTGCACATTTTGGTTGCAAGAAATATTGGCTCACTCGTGCCTCAGACAGTAGACTTAATTTATTTGCAACTAGATATTATTTGAACAGCTGGCCTTATTTTTCAATATTTTGGTAACAATATAGGTTTAACCTCTGTATCCAATTCAGTTAATACTATAATAATTTAATATACCTAAAGATATATCCTTGGGTGCATTTGCATACTGCATACAAGTATCGACGGTTTTTTTTTTTGGAATAAAACGTTGCCCCACACTAGGAATTTCTCCTGTGTCGTGGGTGCGTTTACAAACATTTAAACTCACATACACAAACAGCCAGACCCGGGACAACTACCTGTAGGCCATACAAATATTTGTTCCGTGTGGGGATCGAACCCACAACACGCGGCGCAGCAGCCGATGGCTCAACCACCGCGCCAACCGTGTCGTCAAATATTTGTAGTCGTTTTGCAGTGCCTCATTCCATTTATAGTGTTTTTAAGTGTTTTTTCCTCGGACATCAGCTGCTATTAACGCTCTACTGAACTTAAACACAGATTTTGATATGTTTGCAAATGAATGAAAAGTGATATTTTTGGAATGTTTTGTAAGATGAATGCATAACTATATTGAGGTCAGCTTCCAAGCTCACCGGATGCAGCTGAATTTTACATGCTGTATTTTACATGGAGCGACTGTCTATCTGACCTCCACAACCCTGTTACTGGGCAACATGATACCCGTTGGTAAGACTGGTTGTCAGACTATACGTACGACTGCACGACTTATATCTATCTGTGAGTACAATATGACATTCAATGAATAATAAATATATGAAAAAAAGTAACATCCGATGATCCCTGTTTTTACTGCAAGTGCAGAAATAAACTGTATGATCATTATGAATCTCTTCTTTTCAAGCTTCTAGATAAATAACTCAGGCCGCAGTTTCTCATGCAACATGCATATATACCATATCCCAACTCCGACAATGTCTTACAAGATACCAGACACGCACTACGAAACGTAAGAAAACAACATATAAATAGTTATGAGCAACAAATATTGTCCATTTGACCACTAACAAAGATTCCGGGAGCGACACACCGACCATACTCCAGTGGGTTGAAGTAGTGAGGGAGGCAATCCACGTCGGCGCGTGTAGTCGCGGCCGGCAATATCGCGATGGCCGGCGGCTCATTTAATCACGCGACGGAATTTGCAGGATAAGGAGACCTTCAGGGTGGGTTAGAGTGGAGACGGAAAGAACATCTGTTAATTTTATAAAGGATAAATTATATTTATTTCTATAAATAGGTTTTCACAAACACTTTTACACGACAACAAGTAAACTTTATATTTAAACTAGGTTGGTGTTTCGCTATATCTGAATACCTACTCTGAGAAGAAACAGCGAAAAAAATTCAGAGATCGCAGTCTCTTGTAAAGTCCAGACATTATCTTGGTTAGATCATGTGAGGTCCATGCAAATTAGTGTCCGAGCAAGTCTTTTGAGGAAAGAACACACGTTATATAGTTGTTGTAGTTTATTGTGAAGGGCAAAAAGGATAATAGATCAATCGTTTTGTTAAGCCGACTGCCGTTGAAAGAAAAAGAAAGAAAAAAAGTCTATTACGCTTAACATGCCAAATATGTACAAAATAAACAGGCCCACTGCGTGTTGGTTCACACAGACGGAAGGGTTCCGTAGCTGGAATGAATATTATACCATCTCTCAAAGAAATAATGAAAAAAATTCACCCAACCCCATGTGTCCGGCAGTTATAACTTTAGAAACGCATATCACAATCTATTGACCTAAAAAATAACAGATTTATCAAAATATATAATTTTCAGTACAATTTGTACGAAATTTTAGTTTTAATTCCGTTTGTTACTTCTACTCAGCTGCGATAGTTTTCCTTTTAAAGTTGTTATATATACGACAGCTGTGTTTTTTTTTCACATACCTTTTAGCCGGCAGAAGGGGTAAATCAGCACTTGAATGCCTCATATGTCGCAAAAAGATCCCTTGAAGACTTGAAAATTTGTCATCCCACGCCCTCACTAATTTAAATCGACCTATCCAACAACACCCCACACCATGGGATAGTCGAAAAAAAATAAAATCATTCCCCTTATTCCCTGAGAGAGAGCTACCAAGAGCTACCCTAGAAAGATTTTTGTTTCAAGATTTTCTATTTCCACTTGGTTGGCATGATCAATATTTATACCCAAATTACAGCTATCTACTACTTATAGTCTCTGAGCTCAGCCGGGGACAGACTGGTGGACGGGCTGACGGACGGATATGGCGAAACTATAAGGGAGCCTCGTTTATAACAGAACACTAAAACTGAGTAAAGAAAAATGACATAACAAAAAATACTAATGGGGAAAATATGCGTGACACCAGCGCATATCGTTGATTTATTTTTAGATTCCTGGTGACAAAAGGACTTATCATCATTCTCCTGCCCTTACCAATCCCGATTGATTTGGGATCGGTGCAATATAATTTTCTTCTTCAACACATTTATATGGACGTATTATACTACTACTTCTCTTAAGGAGAAGGTCTCTTAAGAGAAGACGCCTTTAACCTGTAGAGGGATAGTAATAAGCTATGATCAGTCTTCTCACTATTTCTAATACGCAGTATAATTTCAGTGCATATAGATTTTGTCCTTTAATTAACATCTAGTACAGGGGTCAAGTAGCAGCCCCAGGGATGGGCAAACTCCGGCCCGCAGGCCAACTCCGGCCTGCCAAAATTATTGTGACGATTTCGATTAAGAGTATGACCCTCGGGATTATGTTTTGGCGTTCTCTCTGATACAAATACGACTACTTACATAAAAATATGAATGAAATGCCACAAATCCCGATTACTATTGCACTTTCACTTGCACTTGTTTTTATTGGTTCTAGTTAGACGAACGCGTGCGGAAGATACTGTGTGGGTTTACCCCCCATAAGGTGGACCGACGATCTGGTTAAGTTCACAGGATGTTGGCAGCGCAGGACCGATCATTGTGGAAATCTATGGGCAGGCCTTTGTCCAACAGCGAGTGTTTTTTGGCTGAAATGATGATTATTGCACCCCGATTAGTATTAGGTCTCTTTTAGTCGTGATTTAGTTAATTTTCAATGAAAAATTGATCGATTGTTTTCATTCTGACCACCCTCATTATTTTCTACGATTATCTGGCCGCTGTGAAAATTATTAGCCTATCCCTGATCTAGTAGTAGATTACTTTTGGTTTCGGCACTTACAATGGGTCAAAATCCCCAGGAATTTCTCTAAGATCTCTCTCTACCCTTACTTACCCGATGGCTGATAAAAGACGCGCGGACATTTCACGCTTATTGGACGAGTCAATAATGTACTGCTGGAGGGACAAATGCCGAGACTAGACAGCATATTTGTATATATAGATAGCAATAAACGTTGTCAACGATAATGTTGGCTTGTCACCGGACCAAACGTGATTTGGGTCTTTGTTTGGATCCTTTGAAGTGTTGTTCATGTTGTATCGTACTTTATTATTAGATGTTTTTAATGGTATCTTAGTTGTAGCTGTCTACGTATATAGGAGCGACCAAATTGGTACAAATTTGTGTCTCTTAATAAAAAGGTAGTTCAAAAATACGCTTCTCAATTCAGAATATTTTTTTGAAATCAAAAGTACATTTTATTCTTCTAAATGAATGTGGCTTCTTAGGCGAAAGTGGTGCCCAGTTTTCTTTTTTTTTGCAAGTTGCAGTTCAGTATAAGAATCTAATGATCTAATACCAGCCTACAGAGAAGGCACAAGCATTCATCACCACGCTTGCTCAAGACGGGTTGACGATTTCAGACTTTTATTAATTATAGTCCAGGTTTCCTCAAGAAGTTTTCCTTCACTGACAGTGATGTCCAAGATAAACTTAGAGTGTACAATTGAATTTGAAAAAGTCACATTGGTACTTGCAGAGGTTTGAACCCATAACCTCGTGCACAAGAGGCGAGGCGAGGCGAGGCAAGTTATTCGCGACTTTAATCAGTACCAGTACAATATTTTAGTGTCGGAAAATAAATAGCAACATACTATTTCATTCATATCCAAGTTATTTTGGGAATCAATAAAATAAAATATGAGCGCACCCCTCCGTTCATGTTTCGATAGAGATTTATTTTACGAGTGGATTTTTGTACTGTTTGCCAGTTTTTATTCAAACTACAGGACACCTAAATATGATCTATCAACTACCAAGGCTTTTTTCAACTATATGAGAGGCTATTTCCAGTCTTTCTTGATTTAACTGAATACCAGTACATATGTATTTGACATGGAGCGACTAGCACTTTGACAGCCGTTACGAGTAGTCTGAATACCCGAAAGTGTCAATCAGTCTTATAAATAGTATCGTGTTACCCAGTAACAGGGTTGTGTAGGTCAGATGAGCAGCCGCTCATGCAGTTAGACTGGGTGCCGACCCAAACATAGCTGGAAAAAGGCTAGGCAGATGATACTTCCTCGAACTAAAAGTTAATAGTAAAAATATTTTCTAGGTATTCTGATTCCTGGCGATGACCGTAAGTGTCTAAAGGATAAAGCTCGTACTTCTTTATATTCGTAAATATAATTTATAACATTCTATAAGGTATTGGAATTTATGACAATGTACTCGTATATTTTTATTCTTGCTTGCTTGAATTGGTGCAACAAAGTAGACTGCGCATTCACTTGACAGCTGAAAACATAAGATTATGTACATACGCTAGCCCATCAAGCTACACCATAACTATTGAAATGCTTTCAAAGAAATTTGACACATTGAGGTAGCTTGATGTGCTACTACTATGTTGAACAACAAGTATTCGTATATGAATTCTGTTGCTTTTTTATTTATTGTTATCATGTGGCTAACTTGAGTGCTTGTGAGTAGGTGTAAGGATGTAAAATTCAGCTACATTCGGTTAGACTGGAAGCCGAAACAAACTTGGGAAATGGCTAGGCAGATCACGAAAAAAATGATTCAAAGTTAATACACAGAAACCTTGGTATTCCCCACAAGTTGTCTGACCTCCTCGCTTTCCTTTTCCACCGTCGGCGTCGATGTCGCGACGCAATAAAAATATAGAACCGAATTTGTGAGGTTACAAATGGCCGCCGCCGACGGCGCCGTTCCCATCTTGCATCGCAGAATGTAAATGCCATTTTATTCTCAGCTGTATTTTTGTACTACAAAGGCAAACATCTCAATTTTATGCTCGCCCTTTTCGCGGAACATAACTGTCGAACTTTGGTGGTGCTATTGGCACACTTCTGTTTTACCCTATGGGGAATAAAGGCGAGATGTTATGGTATGTCCAATTTTAGTGGCCACATAATCTTACGTGTCAAACAGAACCTCATAAATATCTGTGTCGTAATGAAACCAACTCCAGACTGAAACTCTCACAATTTCCTCTCACAATTTCCTCAATCAAAATCAACTGTAGAATAAAGTCGTCACCATAAAAAATATACTTCCACCATTGTCGGTCAACATTCCTCATTCTTTGGAGGACGTCTTCTCGCTTTCAAGTGCGTAATCCTTCAGAAATCGCCACTATTGTACTCCCCGAGACAGAGCATTAATCCTGCCTTTTCAAGACAAGAGATATCCATCAATTGTCAACATTGAACCGACGCGGCGGCGGTGCGTCCCCTGCCTGCCTCCCCTGCCACCCTGCCTTTACACTCACACAGGGGTAGACTGACACAGATTATGTTGGATGTTTAAAAAATTCAGATTGGACGGTTTGAAGTCAGTTCGGATTAAAGAATATTTTTAACACACTTCCTCAAAAAGTGCGCTTGTTGCACCGTGTTTTGTTTCATAATGTATTAAATATATTATGTGTGCATTTTACTTAGCTTTTTTTTTTTTTTTTTTAAAAAAAACGTTGCCCCACACTAGGAATTTCTCCTGTGTCGTGGTGTGGGTGCGTTTACAAACATTCAAAGTCACATACACAAACAGCCAGACCCGGAACAACTACCTGTCGGCCAAACAAATATTTGTTCCGTGCGGGAATCGAACCCACGATACGCAGCGCAGCAGTCAATCGCTCAGCCACTGCGCCAACCGTGCCGTCAAAGAAGAGCTTTCCCGCTCTAGTGCGAGAAAGTAGTTTTAATACTAGTCAGAGTAATGCGTTTTTTTTATCTCAGCAAAGAGCCTTACCTCTTCTTACCTTTCTATGTTATTCTGTATAGTAAAATAATAAAAATATAAATTATGTTTAATAAAATTTTGACAGTATATTAATATTAATTAGTATTCCATAAATAAAAATTCAAAACTTTTTATATTTTTAAGACTTCCAGAAAAAACCAGTGGGATCAATGGGTAAAAACTGAAAGCTTTTCCGAGAGATGGCAGCAATGCTGTGATGTTACTTACTGTCAGTAAGCTGTCATTATTGTGTTTCTCTTGCTGTTGTGTCAAAATAGAAAATAAAAGTTCAAAAAAAATTGTGTGCAACTTATAGATTTTTTTTTTAATTTCAAACATTTATAATAATTAAAAATGCAAAATAGTAAATAACTTCAAATTTGTCTGGAAATCTCAAAAGATGAATGAAGTAAATAAAAGGTGTGTGCGAATGTTCGTAGAGCAAGCTTTCCAATTTTCTCTTTGCAAAACGTTCTTCCATAGCTTCCTTCCATTTAGATATTTGTCCATTAAAAAGATCCCCGTAACAGAAGTGCGAAGGGTTGTATTAAATATTCTTCGTTAAAGGAAATAAGAAGTAACAGGGGGTAGCAGTCAAATTTATGGACAAGTGATAGTAGCGACATCTGAGGCTGTTTTTGTTTCCCGTTAATGAAGAAGCCTACAATATTTGCTGATGGATTTACTTTCAATTATTTTTTTCGTAACTCTAGATTCTGGTAGATAGTTAATATTAGCTGGGTTGTATCCACCCTTTAGTCTCTTGATGGGGCTGTTGTGCTTCAGAATATGGTAGGATGTGATAGGTATAGTAACATTCTATTACTTATCAAAGCGATTTTAAATAAACCGTGATGGCTGCACAGTCCGTTATTTTTAGGGTACTGTTTCTAGCTCAACAGTTTAAAACGGAACCCTTATTATCACTTCGTTGTCTGTCTGTCTGCCACAAAGTTAGGTTTGTTCTTGAATCCTATATATCTTTTCGTAATAGTAGGTAATGATCGGTGCTTTCATAGACATTTGTGCTTTGACGTTCAAAAAGCGCTGATTCTCAGCCTAATTTGAATAAATTAATTTTGATTATAGAAGATAGGTGTTTTGGCAATTTTTTTCGTGTGTTACTTTGATTCGCACTTGGCTAGTTATATATTACTTAAAAATTTTTTTTTTTTTAATACTGGGAACTTTTCTTTTACCGTAGTAATTGAAATTGGTTAATACCCGGCCTAGTCATTTACTAGCTATCGCTATATTTGCCAAAGTGTCCTTCAATTAATCAAATCTAATGACCAACTTACCAAAACCCAATCTCCTGTATAATAACGGAGCGGTGAACGACGCACAAAGAGCCTCATCCCCTGGCTAATCTTTGCCAACCGCCCGTGTACATAGCTATATGAGAGTGAGCTAGTGATTGTCAAAATTTGGCTTCGTAGAACAAAGCGTTATTTACCGAGCCGGGAGAGAAGCCTTTGTGTTGGCATTACACCACTCCACATAATATTGTGAAACTTCACACAATGCTCTGTTTGCCAGGACGTATTATGGGCCTCAGAAAAATTGCGACTTGTTCCATTGTGAGGTGATTCGGATTAGGTGTTGAGTTTTTGAGGTAGCTGTCTTTGTATGTGGTGGGTTTTAGGTACTTGAGTGTAGTTATTTAGGTTTAAGCAGAGGTTTTTGTGTATCTATCAGCTTTATAGATCATAATGTATTTGTAAATGTACTTATGTAACCCTGTCTGCATCATTTCAAGTGTAAAGCAGTTTAAAAAAATGCATGATCATTCCGTTGTAGTAATAAATCTGTAGGGGTTCAGGGTTGTTATTATTCATTCCCCTTAAATGTGCTACAAAAAATATTTTACGTAAAAAAGGGACGACATTCTCTGTGCTCCTACCCCATTCATATAAGCCGGCTATTAAATAACAATGAAGCCGTCACACGATGCAGGCAGAAAACGAATTACCGACAAATTAATTGGCCGAAAACCCATCCGAACACACGTTCGGAAAGCTCGCGTTCGAAATTCAAATGAGGCGGCACGCCCCACCCCCGGCCCCGCCCCGCCGCCATCTTGGATCCGAGTGGGGAGGCGGAGGGGGGCTATTAAATTATTTCATTCCACATTGGGCCGCTCCCGCTATCGGATTAAAACAATTGCCTGTGAAACCGTAAATGGATAATGAATTTTGCGAAGAAAATAATATGGTACGAAATTTAATTTTGCTGGGAGCTCTATCTTGTTTTATTTCTTTATGGAGGGAGTATTTTGTTGTTACATGTATTTTTTATTCCTGGGATATTTTTTACACGTATTGAGGAAATATGTGAATAATTTTCCGGGAATTTGAACGATCCATGGAACAACTAACAAGGAAAAAAATATGGTTCCAGAAGGCTTACGCTTGGGTAACTCAAAATGGTTTTTTTTTTCAGGAAAATGCGATACCCAATTTTCAAGGAAATGATTTACAAAAAGCTGCTGCTGAACGATTTCGGCTGAATGGATTATTATCGAAGTCGAAATATTTCTATTGTACACCTTTACCTTCCCAAATGCTAAAACGTGTAAATTATCAATTTATTTGCGTTAAGAAGAAAAAATGGTAGGTGAAGAACATCTCATTCAAAATACGTAGGGCTAGCTACTTATTATCTATTACAACCACCACAACAATATCCACAACTACATGAAAAAAGATAAGAAAAGGAATCACAGGAAATCTAAAAATTCAAACGCATCGCTGTCACCGGGAAAAGTGCCCAAAAGGCTGGAAGCAAAACCGCGTTGAATGGCACAGCTGATTTTCTGGCCAAAAAACCACAACTTACTAAAATGCTGTCTGATTTTTGTAGGGTGTAAAAACCCCTAAAAGTCGTCATCATCTACGCATTCTGTACCTACAACAAACTAAGTAACATTGAACAGAGGTCAGCACATCTGCCAAATATCTTGGATAGTTTACGAACTTTATTTAAAAAAAATAAGGTTCATGTTCAATTGGAAAATATTTGATAGTTTGGGATAGCTTGACGTGCTGGCGTCTTAATAAAAAATAATTGCCGGTCACGGACCTTTGTTTCTGGCTTGAAATATCACTGTTTACCAATGCTGTAGTGCCTATACAACTCCGTTCCTACCGGCTTACCTTATATTGACTAAGTAGCGCGCAATGTAACAATCGCATGCAAAGCGTTGTGCTTATAGCTGCCTATATTGCCTATATTTAAAGTAAAGTAAGTTAAAACTTGTTTTCGTAAAAGTGTTGGTGACACTTTCAATATCTCTATTATCAGAAGGTTCTAGTACAAAAAAAAATCACAATGATGGGAAGACCAACTGACTCTCAGCTCAGTTAAGCGTGTTTTTAAACAAAACTTGGAAATATTGTTTTTTTTTAGGATTAGGTAATCTATTGATTTAGAACTGTTCGAAGTCTCAATTATGAATCATCGATTTATCGTTCAAATCAAGAGTTGTGTGCGACGGTCCTCTATCATCATCGTTTTCCATGGTCCGTGGAGTTTATTAATACCTATATAAACATGGTTTTGAAAAAATACTCTAGAACCAAAATATTTTTTTAAATTTTTTCTATTCTACTTCAAACGAAAAAATCTGCACTACAATCCATTACTAACGATTTTCAATAAGAAACAGCTCGGATGAATCTACGTCACCAGGTACTCTCTACTACTTTTCTAAATCTTTCAAATAAACCTTAAAAATACAATATGGAAGTATTGTATTTATATAAGTTTGGTGTTAGGTTCGTGGAGGTGCAAACAAACCTACATAATTATTGTAATAATACAGTTTCCTATCAGAATATTTACGTCAGAATATTTTTTAGATTTGCACAGCCATAGGGATGTGTAAATCTAGTCGAGTCACTCAAGAAAGGGAGACCATTTCTCGACTATAACCTCAGAAAGGTCAGAAAAATGTAGGTCGCATAACAATTTAAATAAATAACCTTTACCAAAAACACACAGATGAAACAAAAATATTCATTCCTTTATCTTAGGAGCGTAATGACATAGCGCTGTTTCCAGATTTTCCTTAAAAATAAACTTATCTAACCCACACCCACAAGTTCAGAGTAGCGATTCACGTTTGAACTATTATTAACAATCCATACTAATATTATAAATGGGAAAGTGTGTGTGTCTGTTTGTCCATCTTTCACGCCTAAACCACTGAACGGTTTTCGATAAAATTTGGCAGATATATAGATTGCACCCCGGGAAAGAACATAGGCTACTTTTTATTATTAACAAAACAGGCGGGCGAAGCCGCGGGCGGAAGGTAGTTCTTAATATTTTTTAATAATAAACCCTTGCAATAAGCAATGAAAATGGCGCTGTACCTTTTTAAGAAGTAGCGGCAATATAAATGCAAAAGAAAAACTGTTTACAAAAGTGTGCAACCATCGCAAAAAGTGCATAAAAGCTCTGTAGATTTTATGAAAATTTACAGTCAAAGAATGAAGATGTTAGGTTAATCTTAAGGTTATTTTTATTTGCCACTTAGTAATGAATAGAATACTCCTTATTGTACACCATATAAACTTTCAAATTGTAACTTTAAGAGCTGTTTTACGGTTATTATTAGTAATTAACTGACTTCAATAAAGGAGGAGGTTCTAAGTCCGACTGTCTGTATTTTTGTATACGTTTTAGTTAAGAGTGCCACCTTATGTTTGGGCGGCCTTACCTCTAAAAACCTTATACTTTTTCGGATTACCTACGTAATGCTATCATTATGATAAATACGAACGTACGTACTCTTCCGAAATAGATAAGATTCATTCTTGATTGAATCTTATCTTTTTCGGAAGAGTATCTTTTTCGGAAGTCAATGTAGAGTGCAAAACAACCTAGAATCTGAGCAAAATTTATTAGAATTTAATACGAGTTTCAATAAGGAGGGGCTTGTAGGTAAATAATAACATGAAAATATCGATAAAAGTTTAGCTATGCTTGCCGAGGTCGTTAGGTGGATGGGTTTATTACACACCAAGAAAGTCTCTAATGAATGGTCACCCATCCTAACCGTGCCTACGAGAAGACATTAATTAGTTGGTCCCGGTTGTCATTTGTAGATCTTTGACAGTCTTTACGTTTAGTAAGAAGTCCAAATATCTGTTAACCAGTCTTACCAAAAACTGGGTCGTTGAGGACAGATAGGTAATTGCTCAATCTAAAATATAAGTAATCAGCTATATCCGGATATACTGGAAGCCGACCCTAATACTGTTATGAAAAGGCTAGATAGATAATGAAGCGCTTTAATTAAATTAAATCGAAACAAAATTCAACCCAACTTACTTACCAAAGACTGATAAACTTTTATCGCTGCACGTAATTACCTATATAAAACTTTTCTATTAGCTGCCTCTTCATAACCAACTCCCAAAGAAAAATCAACCTTAATTACTGACCTTAAAACCGACATTCAACTGCATCCTTATACTGTATTAAATACCAATAGTCGAACACAAGTGACCCGGAACTACTAGTCGAAAGTTCTTTTCGATATTCGCTTCGCAACTTACGAAGTTGTTGGCGAAACTTGTGGCCGCGAGTGTTCCGGTTAAGCCTCGTCGCGAGGAGGTGACAGTTTACCGTGGCGAACATTGCGGTCCCGTCGTGTCGTGTTGCAAATATCGGATGAAGCAAATGGTTGGAAGTGTGCTCTACCAGGATTTAGGAAAGGTGGAATTTGGTAATAGAAGAAAAGAAAAATAAACGTTGCGCCACACTAGGGATTTCTCCTGTATCGTAGGTGCGTTTACAAACATTCAAACTCACAAACACAAACAGCCAGACCCGGAACAACTACTTGCAGGTCATACAAATATTTGTTCCGTGCAGGAATCGAACCCACGACAAGCGGCGCAGCAGTCAATCGCTCAGCCACTTTGCCAACCGTGTCGTCAAAAATGGATAAGGATTGTGGTGTACCTGTTAAGAGTCAAGTGCTTTAAACAATGGTCTAATAGTAGATTCTGCACCAAGGGTATAAATCAGTGTCTTATGTCACGGGCATCATATTGAACCCTGAGTGGAACCAAGGATTGGGTAAACTCACGAACGAAGGGATGGGGTTCAAACAAGAATGCTGAATGCATCGAGGGGTTCAGCTAGCCCAAGACAAAGCCAAGACAAGACTTTTATCCGTAAGAAGAATACTGTTTACATCTCATCTTTGTCTGTGAAGTATTTAAAGCAATTCGATTTTCAAATGAGATCTTTTCGGTAGGTACCTAAAAGGTTTTAAACAAACTTTTAGTTCGGGTTCCAAATTCAAAACACAACATCGACCAGCGGATTATAATGTAATATTATTGCCTGGCTGTTATGAGTTACTCTGTGTTAGGTTTGCATGCATATATCATTTAACATCATCGAGCAGATGGTGTGAAAACAATATTACGTACCTACCTTATTAGGATAGGGCTTTAATATTAGGTCTTTACCTATGAAATTGCCGTTCTGCAGTACTGGCCATTTCAAATCAAAATATTTTTTGTTTGGCTAAGAATTCTAATTTCAAATTAATTTTATTTTAAAAACATGGATTTTTTTTTCCAAAAGTAGTCATTTGTTTATTGATTAGTGTTACATTTTCATCGCATTTAAATCTTTTTCGTCATCATGGATACGTTAAAAATTCGAGTAATTATGGAATATGAGTACCGTCGTGGCAGCAACGCGGCACAAGCGGCACGCAACATCAACGACGTTTACGGAGCTAACACTACAAACCAACGCACTACCTGTTATTGGTTTGCTCGCTTCCGTTCTGGAAATTTCGACCTGAAAAATGAACCTCGCGGTCGTCCGAAGACTTTGGTCAACAATGACGAATTAAAGGCGATTGTGGAAGCTGATGATACACAATCTACGGCTGAATTAGCAGCAGCTTTCGACGTTAGCGTCAAAACAATATTGGTCCATTTGCGTCAAATTGGCAAGGTAAAAAAGCTTGACAAATGGGTGCCCCACGAACTCAATGATCGCCAGCGCGAAGTACGCGTCGAGACGTGCCTTGCACTGCTCAACAGACACACAAATGAAGGAATTTTGAACCGCATTGTTACCTGCGATGAAAAATGGATTCTGTTTGATAACCGCAAGCGCTCAGCAAGTTGGTTGGATCCTGGTTCAGCACCTAAACAATGCCCTAAACGAAAACTTACCCCAAGAAAAGTGATGGTCACTGTTTGGTGGTCTAGCGCCGGTGTGATTCAACACAGCTTCTTACCAAACGGGGTGAGCATTACTGCAGATGTGTACTGTGAAGAATTGAACACAATGATGGAGAAGCTGGCACATCTCCAACCAGCATTGGTCAATCGCTCGTCTCCGCTGCTCCTGCACGACAACGCGCGACCTCATACCGCACAGCAGACGGTCTCCAAGTTGCAAGAACTGGGGTTGGAAGCTTTCCGTCATCCGCCCTACTCACCAGACCTTGCGCCTACAGACTACTACTTTTTCCAGAATTTGGATAACTTCTTGGCGGGAAAAAAATTCAATACCCGAGAGGCAGTACAAAATGCCTTTGAAGAATTTGTTGCCTCCCGTCCAGCTGATTTCTTTAAGAAGGGCATCAATAAACTGCCACTGCGTTGGCAAAGATGCATTGATTGCATGGGTGATTACTTCGATTAATACAAATAAAAAATACATGAAAAAAATTCATTTAATTTTTTTCATACAAAACGGCAATTTCATAGGTAAAGACCTATTATAACATCACGCCTGTATTCATCTAGGGAAAGGCGGAGGTGTACGTATAGTACTCCAGAATTTCGTTTTGTTTAAGTCCCAAGTAATAGGAGCGAGGGTAGTGAGAGTCTCGAAGATACATTTCTGTTTTCTTCTCCATAAAGATTGACATCTACTTAAAATGCAGCAAAAATAAAATATTTACCAAATATTTATTTTTAAATAATCTCCGAAGTAAAGCAACATTCCGGTCACCACACATCGCAGGTGCGAATCGAACACGATTTAGCCATCAGCGCGACGTCGTCAGTCGTCCCCCTGCCACCCTCACGTCACCCCCCCATCCCTTGTCTCCGATTCAAATTGAATCGCCGAGTTGCACTGCGCTTGAACTATGTGCACGCAATTGGGCGGATGTGGCTTTGGAGACAATACGGCTTGGAGGGATCGATACTCTTGTATGTTTTGTGTTTGGGTGGAGTTATGCTGTGTGGGGGGAAGTGCCTTTGGGAAGTGTTTCTGGAGTTCCATGTTGAAGATGATTTCGTGGCTGGTGCTAATAAAGACAAGAGGATAGGAATGTTATATCAAATTAAACCCAAGTATAAAATATGGTTTATACTTTAGTACAAAAACAGAACAAAATGAAAAGGAAGGAATACTAAATACTTCCATGTTGAGCTAGTGGTCTAAACCGCGACTGCTGAGAGTGAGGTTTGGGTTCTATTCCCAAAGTGTTTTTGAGTTGTCTGTCCTGGAGTCTTAAGTCAACTATACCATAAAACATTTCCAATGGCACTCGGCAATCGTGTATTAGATTAGTTAGTTATTTTTATTATTACATTAGTGAAATATTTTTTAGGATTCGGATGATTAGTTTTGGAGATAACCTGATACATCCAAAGTTCCTCTTTACAGTATAAATATTTAATTATTAGAGTAGATAATTCAAATTACAATTAATAGAACTTCTTTTCGAACCACACTGCCGCGGGCTGAGTTCTATTTTTAAATATATCGACAAACTATTTAAAAAAAATTGACGTCGTTTTGTTAAAAGATTTAAAAAATAAATCCAAATAAAGAATACGAAAATAATAATTGAATAAACTAAAAATCTTGGCACAAGCTACATTCAAAGTTTCCCATACCGTATTGTATTTTTATTACACACACCGAAACACTATTTTACTCACAGCTGAACAAAAGTACTTACTAAATGGCGCTTGCTGTCCCCATATTCATTTATCATCCAGTCTAAGAGCCCACCTTCTTCTTCCAGCCCGTCACTTCAACTGGCCACCACATACCCGACGCCGATAGCCTGTATAAATTAAAAAATATCAAGCTCCACAAAGGCCAGGCCCTCCATTCTTCACTGAACTCTTTATTAAATGTTAAAGCAATTTAATCAAGGGTATTGGCAAGAATTTGGGTTGCAAATTAATAGGTTCATGAATAATTCATGGCTCAAGTTACCACTACACCTATATTTGCATGTAATTAAGCAAATTTTATGTTTTCACCAGCTATTTGATCAATTGAAAAAGAAGGTTTATTAAGAATTGTTGTAAAAGTTGTGTTTACGCATCATGTGAAAATTAACACATTGTTGTTACCATGTGGTAACTGCAACACTCTTCTTTATAATTAGTTTGTATCGTAAGTTTCATTTTCAAATCAATTTCATTGTTTTTTTTTTGCTGTCAGAACCATTAGTGGCGGCCTCCAGAGAAGCGTCAAGTCATTGAAGAAAGACGAGTCCTGGGGAAACGCGTCAACTGTCTTGGATCCCGCAGCAAAATTAATCAGAAGAGAGCAGCGTGTAGGTATGTTGGAAAAATACATTTTTTCTACTGCCAGCCATATTATCAAGCAGGAGACAGAACAGAGCTAGACCAATAGGTACAAAGGGACGTTTACAACTGGGTGAATCTAGTTGCCCAGGTATTTTTAAAGATAGGGAATTCGTTGCGCCACTACTTCTTCACAGCAGTAACACTAAGAAGTGATGGGTCACCAACATATTTCTCGCTGCAAAGAAACAAATTAAATGTTGTAACAATGCTCTACCACTTTTGTGTAAATTCAGGCTTGTGTTCGGGGTCCTAGATCATCATCTACCTAGCCATTCGCCAACCATGTTGGAGTCGGCTTTTAGTCTAACCGAATCCTGCTGAACACGTGAAGCTAGTAACTGGAGAACACGATACCCCTTGGTAAGACTGGTTGTCTGATTTTTGGGCATCTGACTGCCCGTAACGACTCTCAAAGATCTACAAATACCAACGGCTTAACGTGCTCAGATGAGTGTTTATATGTAATGAACGGTCACCCATTCACAGAGATGAGGTGTCTCTGTGAATGTGTGTCGGCATCTCAGCAATCGGCAAGCGTAGCTTTAACTTCAATCGACTCGTGCGATTGTTTTTATTTAGCCACGAGCTCCTCCTCATTCCAGGGCCCAGACAAAACCCAAAACTAATTTTCCAATCAGATCCATTACATTTTAAAAACCTAATTAAAACTTTAAACAATCCTATATAGGCTATATGTAGGCGTATACAGAGTGTTTCGAGTTTGGAGTGAATTGGGAAATGGGCCCGGTGTACATCAATAATGCACGCAAGCGGACAAATCACTTAGCGGGTCGATACTGCCGACAGTGCATCGCGTTGCCACCCTACTGGTGCATATTATGTACTGTAATGGACAGGACTGGATTATTTATTTACTTTCGATTTAGGTACTCTGTTGATGGATCGTAAACAGATGAATTTTCGCTTTGTTTTATGAAATGAGTATTTTTGAATGTCGAAATCATCTTCGTTAGCCTTTTTTGTTTGGGTCAGCTTAGAGTCTTAACAGGTGTTACTGAACACCAGTATCTTACATGGAGTGACAGCCTATCTGAAGTCCACAACCCAGATACTGAGTAATACGACACCCCTCAGTAGTAGTTTACTGTGTGTGTTTACCTTTTTTAGATCTATGGTCTAATGAAACTCAATATTAAGTTATATTTAGGGATTTACGCACAGTGCTTTGTTATCCTTTGATTTCTTTCACGTTGTCTGTAAGGATATTTTCCCACTTCAGCGTGTGATATTCTTGTTGAAAAGGAAATAAGCTCCTGAAATCCTGAACTCTAGACAAGTGCTCATATCCAATATAATATACTGTTCACTCTATTTCTATTTCATTATTTGCTTAAGATTTCTTGTCTTGAAGTTTTAGAATTTTCTATTGGTGTACTGATTTTGACCCAATTGTAATTTTTGAGGTATTTGGGCCACTATGATTACCACGGTACCCTTTATAAAAACTCTGTAAGGACATCAAACACAATTTTCATGCAGATGATGATATACTATAAATAGTATACTATTTTTAGTATTAATAATGTATTTTTAGTAATCATCTATCTCAATGTTTTATGCCCCTTAATTATAAACTTTAAATTGACTGAAAAACGAGGCGATACCGTATCTTCTAATATATAAAATTCACGTATCGCAATGTTTGTTACCATACTCCTCCGAAACGGCTTTACCGATTTGTATGAAATTTTGTTTGCATATTGGGTAGGTCTGAGAATCGGTCAATATGTATTTTTCATACCCCTAAATGATAAGGGTGGTCCAAACATTTTTTACTACCATACAAATTCCCTAGAAGTAATTTATACGGCAAAACAACGTTTGCTCAGCTAGTATTTAATAATTTCCTCATCTCGATATTCGAACGTTATATCCAATACCAGTACCTAGTTATGAAATGGTCAGAGTAACTTATAATTTTATTAATGGTAATTAATAGTAAGAGATTATTTTGTGGACCACATACCTACTAGGTTTATAATTTGATAGGAGTAAGAATGAAAACACAACATACCACTGCGCCTGTTTCCAAAAGGTTAGGAAGACGTGTAGGTACCTATAATACAACCACATTTTACCAGTGATGTTTAACTCCCATGTAATAGTGGGTCTACAATCATTAATCAAGCACAAAGCCCGAGTGCAGGGTGCTACTAAGAAATCCCAGATGGAAAATCCCAATAACACTATTCCCGACCCGGTTTTCGAACTCAGTGCCTGCAAGGCAGGTAGGCCGTCACGTGAAAACACTTTTTGATCAAAAGTCCCTCACCTATCGATATGAGGCAGCAGACCATACCTCAACTGGCTGCTACTAAAACATCCCAGATGACAAAATCCCTATAACACTTTTCCCGACCCGGGCGTCGAACCCAGGCCTTCATGCCAACAAGGCCGTTACGTGAAAAACCTTTTTGATCAAAAGTCCCTTACCTACTTCTATGAGGCAGCAGACCATACTTCATTAGGTATAACACACACACACACACACATAAATAACAATCGAACAAAAGCCAAACGGAAAAAAAATACAAAAGACAAAAGAATTTAAGACAAACGCCAGTTATAAAATGAACATTCTTCATGACAAGAGAGAGCCGCGAAAGAATGTGAGGCTCTATTCTTTCAAGCTCTTTCTATCCGATAAGGCCTTAATGAAATACTTCGTTGATTAAGCCCCGTCCGAGCTCTTTTAAAAAAGGAAAAAAAGCCTCATTTTTTATGAGCCTTTTTGCTCCGTGTTTATTTTGAGGCGGGTAAATGTGGAGGGATGTGATGAGTGATAGGATGGTTTTATAATAGCAATTCAGATGACTGGAGGAAATAGATTAATCCGGGAAGCAGTTACCTAATTTATTCCCGTTTATTAGTACGAGTGGACCCTTAAACCCGGATTCTATATTCAAAATTCAAAATTAAGAAAAGAAATAAGAGATTTTTATTTGCAACAGGCATACGTGCGTATGGAAGGAAACTTAATACAAGGAATTTTTAATGATAGTGTTAGTAAACATTTTACTTGAATTATGTTGGTGAAGACAAAACACAAATTAATGGTATAACACAGGAAGTTTTCGGCAGTGCCTCGAGAACTTGTTAAACTCTACTTATACATTACTCAAAGTGATTCCAGAATGTAGGCCGCGAATTTCATAATTAAAGTTTTAATGCCAATTGCAGGGCTGTTTTAGGTACTTACATGTTAAACAAAATTCGATACGCGGCATTTGTCATACAATAATGAAAGAGTGTAGTGTCCCTAAAAATGTTGATTGATCTGAAAGTTGGATAACTCAAAAATACTGGATACGTATTTTTTTTTGTCGCGCAAACCAAAAATGACGACAATAGGTATAGTGCGTTTAAATTTCGCGTGACGTCACGCCGTGCTACACTATTTATGTAAAAGTGACGTCACAAGCCTCTTCTCCTAAACTTTGATGTGCTATATCTTTGTCACCTTTTATTGATTTGAGTAAGCAAACAAAAGCTTGTTATAAGAGAGTCTTAAGGTTCCTTCAGTCACTCAGTAACAGTTCAATAATTTCTGGTTTGAAATTCATCTCTATTATGCCAAAAGAGCAATAGAGTGTCCTTGCCCCATTGCAGGGTGCCTCTTCTCATACAAAGAATGTACTAGCATTAATCGCCACGCTTGGCTCAAGGCGGATCGGCGATAAGACTTATGCTCAGTCCTTATAAGTCCAGGTTTCCTTACTACGTTTTCCTTTATATGTAATGGAAAGTTTCCCTGATAGAATTAAGCTATAGTTCATGCCAGCTTATTACTGCCCCATTGCAAGGCACATACACAGAAGACATGAGGATTGATCAGTCCGCTAGCTCAAGGGGATTGGCGATTTTATATTACATAATTTTATTAATTCAAATTTCCTCATAATGATTTTCCTTTATCGAGATCAGTGATGTCTAAGATAAACTTAGAAAGTACAACACTACATAGTATAAAACAAAGTCCCCTGACACGCCGCGTCTGTGATAATCTCAAAAACTACTGAACCGATTTTCATGCGGTTTTGCACCAGTAGAAAGAGTGGGAAACGAGAAAGGTTTTTGTATCTAAATTTCACGGGCGAAGCCGGGGCGGATTGGTGCCCAGAATTGACTCCATAACCTATTACATAAGACGCGAGGCCTAAAACACTGGACTAAAACTAAACTTGAATGTGAGTAACAACTAACATTGTTAGGATACCCATTAAAAGCCTCTATTGAGATTAAAAAAAGAGCTATAATCCCGTAACTCGTCCAAAAATTCAAAAACAACAAAATCCTAATACGATTTCCATGGGAACATCACAAAGTACATGAGCAAATAGTTCTCTACTCTGACACACTAATATCCGTTGTGCAAACGAAAAACAGACATCCATACCAACATACGTTTTGCCGACTAGTCTTTAAGTACCACTACCTTACCACATGGACTTAAAGTTCAATTTCGTTTGGCAATTTTATCAGTCAGACCGTCAACTTTATTTTTAAGTTTATAAGGTCGTTTTTCGCTTGTGATAATCACGTCAAATGTAGTGTTACCGCAATGTAGTCCGGTCGTTACATGTTGACAACTTCTGAAGGGGGGCGAAGCAAATAAAAATGTAATATCAGGCTTGAAGAGCGCCACGTGCAATGGGAATTGATCTCTCTAATATTAAGATGGTGTTGCGATAATTGCTGTTCAATTTGCCGTTAAAATTGGGGTGTTTGATGAAGTAACAAACATTTTTGGGGCTGTTTTGAGAAGGCATTTTTTTATTTGGTACTCTTATTAATCTGTAGTTCTACGTGAATAAAACTGTACAAGACTGTCGGTCCGTGGATTAGCTGGGGGTTGCGGAAGAATCGTACGTTCCCGCGACCCCCGGCGTAGGGAGATGAGATAGAGAGTATGTGAGACGGAACACCGGGATGGTTTTTAGTCAGTAAGAGTCTGACAGACCCCTTCACCCCCCCAGGGCGGAGGACATCCATGAGGATTTTCCAATCCAAATAAAATAAAGATTAAGAGAAAAAAAAAGGTTGGTCCGTGGATAAGGGAATATTCATTACATACTAAGACCACTACGTGCCTCGAAAAGCATGTAAATTCGAGGCGAACTTACTAATGCAGTGGTCACTCGTTGATCTTTTGCAGTCGTTTCGTGTAGTCAGAAGCCCGAAATTCAGACCACCAGCCTCAATATGGTATCGTGTTACTGAGGCCGGATACCCGAAGAAATGGGTTTCTTAGGTCAGATGGGCAGTCGCTCCATGTTAAATATTGGTTTTCAAAAAGCCGACCCTAACTTAGTTCGGGAAAGGCTAGACATATATCCAGTTATGTTTTTTTTTATCCATCCACATACATGGCATACGTATATCAACTATGTTGAAGATGCCAAATCAGTTTGTGTAATTAATTTCGTCATATTTTTCGGTCGATACGTAGTAAATGATTACGTTTGCTCTACTATATTTGAAAGCTCTTATAAAAATCCGTCCCGTTCTTATTTCGAAAGACCAAAAAAGATGGAAACAGCCTAATTTAAGGAACTGGCACCTACCTAAAGCAAATACAAATATACAAAATGTTTTATTTTCTGTACCAAAATATTTCCAACATTAGTTTGTGATTGGAGCCTCCTTTTAAGCAAATAATGCCTGTATTAGGAGACTCCGCTCTTCCATAACTTAAAATTAGAATTATCTTAAAAGTGATACAGAACTTATTTAAATAGTGTATGTGTGACTAACGGAGTGTCGGTGTGTGTGTGAGTGGGGTGCGTGTGGGTGAGTGCGTGTCTGAGGGTGTGTGTGTGAGTGGGGTGCATGTGGGTGCGTGTGGATAAGTGCGTGTGAGAGGGTGTGTGTGTGAGTGGGGTGCGTGAGGGTGAGTGCGTGTGCGAGGGTGTGTGTGTGAGTGGGCAATTTGTAATTAGGTACACTGGCTGCTTCTACTCCTTTAGCTATCATCATCATTTCCCCAGCCTTTTTGCAGCACATCAAGCTATACCAAAACTGTATTTTTTTCCCAATTGAACATAAACCTTAACATTTTGTAATAATGTTGAAAATCAATCGAAGAAATTTGACAGATTGGGGTAGCTTTATGTGCTGGCGGCTGTACGTTAGGGTCGGTTTCCAGTCTAACCGGTTCCAGCGTAATACCAGTGTTTTTTATGTAATGAATGCCTATCTGATCCCCACATCCCAATTACTGGGCGACACAATACCCCTTAGTAAGGCAATATAAGAATTGAAAAGAGGTGGCACGGAATCATGACCGATGGAAAGAATCGACGAAGGCCTTTGCTCAGCAGTGGAACAGTTCGAGCTAGTAATAGAATAAACTAATAATAAGGCATTTTACGCACTGCTGCGCTGCGTGTCATAGCGTCGATTCCTGCACGGAATAAAACAAATATCTCTCTCTCTCTCCCTCAAAGGTCTGGCTGTCTGTGTATCAAACTCCTAGGAGGGGGCGAAATCCCTAGTGGGGATATGTTTAAAAAAAAAGTACTAATCCTCATAGTATCTCCTCATCATCATACTCCCACTCTCTCTACACCAACACAAGCCCCCACTAATATAACTAGGAACAAAAGTCCTATTAAGTTGACTAAGAGTTCATTAAGACGGAAATGCAAAGGAAAAACAATAATACCTCTAAACGACACTTTATTTTTCATAGTCACGCAATGAGACGGTAAGCCTCTGCGCAATTATAAATATTTCAATTATTAAAAAGCTGACAGATTCAGCGGGTCCATTCTTCTGAGCGGTGTTCAGATTGGGAGGCTGGGGGTTTAGTTATATGACCTTCATTGCATTACCTAAAATAAAAGAGTTTTTGGGAAGACGAACATATAAAGTTCACAAACATAGATTGGATGAGAAAAGCTCAAGATAGGAAAAAGTGTCGTGAGATGGAGGAGGCTAATACTCGTCTAGAAGTCCTTAGATAAACAAATAAAAGAAATAATGTAAAAAACAAATGCTGTATAATATTATTGCTAAGGAATTAAAGAGGCTTAAATAAATAAAATAAAACGAGATTTTACTGTCTTTTAGAAGAAGTAGAGATTGGTGAAGACAAACGTACTAGAAAGTTTAATAAAAACTTTACTAGTAGAACTTACAATAGAATATAATAACTCTTAATAACTAAAACTATAAAAACATACTCTTTGTTTTATATCACAATATCTAAAAACAAACAATTAAGTAAAAATAATAACGTTAAGAGCTACATAGGTTGTAAGAACTTCATCGTGTTTGCAGACGGCAACTTAGCTAGGTATAACTAAAGCCATTCAATATTTTTTGTAACAGGCAGATGCAGAGGTTTTCAGTGCGTTGACAACAGAGATGTGCGTGGAAGCAGACTCGTATAAGGAGACCAAGGAACAGCGAATCCTGCAGTGCATGTTCATCGGTATGCTAGGAGCCTGAGGGAGGCAAGCGGTGTCAGCCAAGGATCTGAGAGAATATTTAGCGAAGGATGTTGTGTACTTGTTCAAAATGAGGTTTTCAAGTCATTCAGTGAGTAGGTACAGAGGCCAGCACATCAAGCCACTCCAATCTGTCAAATATCTTGGTGCGTTTACAAACATTCAAACTCACGTACACAAACAGCCAGACCCGGAACAACTACCTGTAGGCCATATAAATATAAATTCTCCCTCTATTCTTGTAAGTTGTAAGCCTCCACTTAAAACTTTCTAAAACACAAAAATCATCATCCTCCTGCCCTTATCCCAATTTATTTGGAAGTGATGTATCGTCTCTATTTGCAGACATTTCAAAAGTCACCTGCTTTCTAGCCATATCATCTTTTCCTTGGTCTCCTAGAGGGATACCTCAAGGAGAACTCCTGGAGACCAAAGAAAAGATAGATGGATTGACCAAAGGAATGTAAAAGACCAAAGTTGTAATCGTGGAGGATTACAACTTTGGTCTTTTACATTCTTTAACATTCACACTTTAAACTTTCTAAAACGCAGAAATTAGCAATACTTTAGTACCCCAATATGAACAGTGTACCAGACGAATAGGGTGTACAATATTCATGATTGGTGAGTTAACACGTATTACAACCGCCGCCGCCGCCATCCATCCCGCTGCCGCTCCGCTCATTACCATTAAACATTTTATTCGAACCATTCTGTTGAAGAATCGAATGCTGGATTAAAATGTTTTATGTTACTTAGTTAAGTTTAATCTGCAGTAGTAGCCGGGAAATTATACAGTTTTTTGTGATTATTATCTTGTTTTAATCATTGCGTCGTTGGTCTTGTGGTTGCAAGCAGTACTGCTGAGCGTAAAGTCGTGGGTTCGATTGACAAGTCGGGCAGTTTTATGGCTCCGAGTTTGAATTTGTGCCAGGTTGATGTCAATAAGCTTGCCTCCTATATCATATATCAACATAACTGGCGAAATGTGTATTATAGAGGTACACTTCTGCCTATCCCTTCTGGGAAAACATTCGTGCTTATCTATTTGTTCCTAAGCCTATGCAGTGTTCCTCTGTGAAACAAAGGCGTCCCTTCTCTTTGTCCACTTGAGTATATTTTGAGTTCAGTTCATCCCAGTTCCCGCCATCTCCTTCCTAGCTTATTGCTATTTGTATCATTCAAATTAAATCAAACCGTTCGTTGCACAATACAGGTTTTGAAGATGTTAAAGAAGAACAGGTACACGGTATTATAGCCTAATGGGATGTGCAAATATTTGGAGTGCTAAACTCATAAATTAAATTATAAAAGTAAAATTCAGTTTCACAATTAAATCATTAAAATTTTGTTTGTTTGATAACAACAAAACATAATGTCAAATTGACTATTTACAAGTCACATTCTAGTGTATATATAAAGTAGTTGCAAAACTAAAAGGCAATTCTCGTATTTTAACACTTTCCGGGACAGACCGCTTCATGACGTTATCTCGATATATATGTAATATGGCAGACCGCCTATAGACGGTACTGTTGTAGCCGCACTGTCTCATTACGTTACTCATTATAAGTCATGGTATGATGTTCCGCCCATAGGCGTCAACGTCTGTGGCCGCATTTGTCATATCATAAAATTTAAAATATATGTAAAGTGGTAGTACGGCTGTAGAACTGTATGACAAAATGTATGGGATTTTGAAGTGTCATGCCATTTGCAAATAGTCAAGTGTTCCAGAATGTGTTAAAGTACGTTCGTATTCTAATATTAATCGCAAGCTGTCAAAAATACGTGTAATGTACCTTCTTTTTAACACGGGTTCGACATTGATTGTCGCTGAGATGAGATTATCACTACATTTTGAATTATTTTAATCATGGGATTTAGCTTTCGATCATTGGGAAGCAGAACTGCCGTAGTCCCCAATTGAGGTTTATGACAAGCTAAAGTAACTTAATTTTAAGACCAGTTGTAGGTATGTCAGTTAGACTCCAGTGGATGGATCTGTAGAACTCTCAAGTTGTCTACGAGTTAGCAACATGTTGGGGAAGTCATTTGTACCATCTGCCAACGTTTGACTAGTTACTGAGTGAGAGAATTCGTGGGAACGTGTAAGATACTTCACTTGTTCTATCGCATATTTTGATTCAAGGAGAATATTGGACGGTAGGGGAGGTTTATTTCACACTTACAAGCATTAGACTGCTACCACCAGTATTTTGCTAAATGCGGTGGTTATAAGACAAAAATCTGGAAAATCTAATGATCTCCCACTTGTTTTGAAAGTGTTTTTAAAAACCAATTTCCTGAAATAAATACCTATTACACCATCCTGAACGTGCTCAGTCACAAGCTGGATAGCCCCCTTCTGGGGCACTGGGATCAAGCACATGTGCGTGTGCCCGGGGCCCAAGAAGGCGGCACGTACTTAAATTAATATTTTAAATGTACCTAACATAGTTTTTAAGTCTTACTTTTATCATTACAAAAGACTCACTTTCAGTAGTCGGTCTACGATGTTGTACTACGCCGCGTAGCATTTCGTAGCAAAAAAAAACAGAAACTATGGTCAGAAAACTAGTGGCATCTCTTCGTGGCAGGTAAGGACGAATTGTATGGGCGGTCCCTAGTAGACTATCCGACCTCCCGACGATAGATTGACAGCTTTGGTAGGAAATGCTATCCGTCGGTAGGTAATAGTATAGGAAAGCAATTATGGACAAAAGGATAGATTTCTTTATCTTTAGTAGCTGCAACTGTAGATAGATAGCTTATTGAAAACGGGCGTTAGTCGTGCAGTGGCGGATCGCCTCGCCTTGGATTCTTGACAACTTATAACTTGACACAGCTCATGTTTATATCAGAGCTGTGAGAAATCCAAGTTTATTGATTGGTATTTGTTATCTGGTACTTGTTATTTGTGTTACAAATATAAACTGTATCAATAAATTTAATTTAATTACAATAAGAAATTATGAGCGGGAAGCAAAGCCTTCATAGCTTATTAGGAGCACGGCGCAGTTTTACACACAAACTTTGGAGTTCCAAATCTTGGCTATTCATATTTATTTATTTATTTTTGAGTAATACTTTAAGCAAAAAGTACACGAATGTACAGAGTCGGACTTAATGTCACTGGCATTTTCTACCGGTTACCTTTTGGGTGATGCAGAGACACACAGTGGTAGGTGCAATTCCTTGTAAAAGGGAACAGTAAAAAAATAAATACCGATTTTAACTAAATTTGTCGTATCTCGATAGAATTTTCAACTGGCGTTTTAGACATATACTTTTTGTACTTATGGGTATCAGGTGTCTTTAAAATCAGTTTATTAATTTCCAAGATTTACAGCTTCAGAGTTTTTATGAAATATCGCGCCACGTAAACGCAAGAAGGCGAAGAAATCCAAAAGTCGACAAAACAAATCCGACAATTTTTAATCTTTCTTAAAACTTTCGCATAAAACCCTCTTTTGAACCCCACAGTTCCACTACAACTAAACTTATAACTAAACACTCCTTTAGCTTGGCAAATAAATCGCGATTGTCGCTACACGCCATCGATAAGGGTGGGTTCAGACACGCGACCGGGCGACAGTGCGAATAGCAAATATCCTCGCGGCGACACGGTACTATTAATTACACGTACTTGAAATGTATGATCACACACTGTTTGTTGTAATTTGTATTTAGGAGAGTGTAATACGTATTTTTTGTTTACTTTCTTTGTTTGGATGAAGAAGTTATTGACGAAGAGTGATGTAAGACTTTGGTTACTCCAGTGAGGTTAGCGTTTGTTTTTAATCTGTCTTTTTGTTATATTTTTCTTCAGAAATTTTCCACGTGGGAGATTCAAGAAACACACATTTTTTAAGAATACTGGTGTTATCAGATATGGTGCTAACAGTTGGTAGTTTATGTATAGTCCATATTATGCCTGTATATAGTGTGATTGAGTAACAAACACCCATCCATTCAAATTTTCACATGTGTACTTACAAATTGTAGGCCACTTACAAAAGGCACTGACGATAACTATTGTTGGCACATGTATACTTAAAGATGAAAGCCGGAATTAATTATGTAGGTAAGCAGTTACCACTTTTTGAAAAACATCACGCGTAGATTGAAGTTCAAAGCTTGGAAACCCAAATAATCTACGACTCATTTAGATTTAACAAAACAAATGATACGTGATTCGACAAACTATCTGACATGACGACCTGACAGACAAATCTCTATTTTCCATGACTACGGAACCCCCAATAAAACAAATGACACCCTCACAATCAACACTAGCGGAAATTACATTCCTAAATTAACACAACACTTTGTAACTCATCGTAGTGTGAAATGACGAGTAATCGCGACACTTTTGATGTCCCAATGTCCCCATGTCCCATGTCCTTTGTCGTCGGCCATGACACGTGTCGACGTAATCAATCGACGCCTTTTTATCAGTTCCAATCACGTGACGTATTGCGTCTGAACAAGACATTATTGTGATGTTTGTTGTGATGTTCAAGAGGGTATTATTAAAATGATATTTGGTAGTAAGTAAAATGTTAATCGACGGGTTATAGAGGAGTGACAGTTATACATTCTCAGTCTGTATCCCTAGCACAAGTTTTTGAAAAGTTTACCAACCGAAAACGTTAAATGATCTAGTTACTACTTTCCCTTCGAATTTTAACATCCCCTCCAACCCCTTTGAAGCGTAGTTTTCAAAATAATATATAGCCTATGTAACTTATGGATAATGTGGCATTCTAATGGTGAAATAATTTTAGAAATCAGACCAGCACTTTTTGAGTTTGTTCGTTACAAACATACAAAAATATAAAAATACTAATCTTTCCTTATAATATTAGTGTAGATTAATCTAACGACATTTGTTTCACGTACGTAATGTAGAGGCGCTCGCTGTTGCAATCTTAGTACAAATTGTTGACGTTTTCGGTTGAAAAACTTCTCTCAAGAAAGTCGTACTAGAGCTACAGTGTCCACTTTCTATTTATACTTTTTGACAATACTGTAACACTGCCGAAGTCGGGTTCGTGGCACGGGAAGAAAAGGTGTTTTAAAAATACGAGCTTTATTAAGATTAGTATCTGGTAATGGTTTGAAGTTACTTGTGAAGCACTGAGCTTGATGACTGATACAAAAGACGGTGCATCTTCGTATGTCCGTCACAGCTACTTAGGGCCGGTACATATCAGACGGAAAATACGTCGCGTATTATCGGTCGCGTAACGCCAGAACAGACAAATATATAATAGAACATTCAACCTTTCACACTCAACCGATGATGCGTTGATAATAATTTAACCAAATAAACGTGACCGATGACACGCTCAATGCGTTTTCCGTCAGATATGTACCGACCCTTAATTCAGAAAATACTAATGCTATCGACTTGAAATTTTGAATATGCGATGCTCGTTTGTCTACTCACATTAGCTAGTAAGAGAATTGAAAAAAAAATCATTGCAATAGGAGTCGAAATTGGGGGGTTGAAATTTTTTAAGTGAGGTAGTTTCATTTGCTCATTTTAAATATTTATTAAACCCGCATAGTTTTTCCTTAAGATTAGAAGTGTCCTGGAAAAAAAACTTATAACATGATTTAATGCCCCTCCATTCCATATCTAACTAGCACAGATTTCTAGTAATCGGTACAGTACTTTACAAAACAGAATTAATTCTGCGATCGGAAAATATTAAAATATAACTTTGAATCACAGATGTTTTTTATTTCTTTAAAACGATACAACTATTAATAGATGAAGAAATTAAATAAAATAAAAAATCACAGGGCATCAAAAAATTCATCCGCATCGCTGTCAACGGGAAAAGTGCCCAGAAGGCTGGCAGCATTGCCACGTTGAATGGTAATGCTGATTTTTTGGCCAAAAAAAAGGCCAGCCCTCTGGTCAGGTGAAGAGTCGACTAAGCGCTTCGCGATTTCTCAGTAAACTAAATGGACACACGGAACCCATGGCCCTAATGTTTCAACCCCAAACGGCTCAAACATATAACTTCCACATAATCTACGAAGAAACACAACAATATTTTTCCGATCATAATTTGGAACCGAGTGGGCGATTCCGACTCGATCTTGACAGGATTTTCCTGTTACAAAGATTTAAAGAAAACGTACAAGAAAGGTAGATTTTAAATTCGAAATAGGTAAGATTCCAGCCGAGAATCGAACAAAAACCCGCCTTCTATAAGAACGCCGTGTATCATCATTTACTGCCTAGCCTTTTCCCAACTATGTTGGGGTCGGCTTCCAGCCTAACTGGATGTAGTTGAATACCAGTATTTTACACGGCGTGACTGCCTATCTGACCTCCACAACGTAGTTACTGGGCAACACGATACTCCTTGATAAGACTAGTTGTGAGACTTTCGGGCGTCCCCTGACGTCTGGCAAAGATCTACGAATGACAGCCGGGACCAACGGCTTAACATGCTTTCCGAGACACGGAGGGGTCTCGACATGTTACAAACGGTCCGGGAACCCATTCACAGACTGAATTCGACAAGCGTAGCTTAACCTTCGATCAACCCGTGCAACTGTTGTTATTTAGCCACGAGCTCCTCTATAAAAATGCCGTGTAAGTCTAATTTATTTCTTATAAATCCCTTTCCAAAAAAAAATCGTTCTACAAAGATTGTATTACGTAACACACCCCCTTCAGTCTTTTCATCATAACGTCAAATACCTATACATAGTTGTACGTATACCAGATAAGTACTCTAGTACAGACGCGACTCGTGACATGATCCATCTGAAGTATTGTGTCCACACAATATAAGCGCAAATAAACCGGATCTCGAGCTGCCGTGTGCCGTGTACCGTATAAGGACCGGCAGGCACGGTAGAGTAGCGAGGAAGTAAACCCTAGATTTATGCAGAAACATATTTTATATGAGACCTTTTGTAAAATAACAATATACAAGGATCCTGTTCCATGTTAATTTAATTCAAATCGTAAAGTTTACAGCAAAATTGTTACCTTTCTTTTGGCACTACGTTTGGGTAAGAGGCCCTTGGTTCGAGTCCCGGGTCGTGAAAAGTGTTATTGGGTTATTGCTTTTGGAAGTTCTTAGTAGCAGCCTGGGGTCTGGTTTTGCGCCCGGTTGATGATTTAGGGATTTGAGGCTTTGCCTGCCTAATACAAGGGACTTAAATTTAACTGGTGAAATGTGAGTGTTATGTAGGTATCTCTACCTAACCCTCCGAGGAATGTAGGCGTGAGGACTTGTAACTGGCTTTCTGTCGACTACGTGTACCTTTCTATTTTGTCTTCCAAGTTATATTGAATAAATAAATAAATTATATGTCCTTTGTGGTATAGAATAACATTTTTGTACCTCTAACAACAGTAGAATAAGTAACTAAAAACCATTTCATTTTTCGGTTCTTCTTTTATTTAAAACAAAGTTGAACTATTACTGTTAGTAAAACACATGAACATAAAAAATAACTTAAAAACTATTTTAGTAATACAAGAGATCAAGTAATTAACATGGATGTGCTGCTAATACTATTTACATTTCGTTGTAGGTTTAAATAATAAAGGTGGCGATGTAACAACAGGCGCTTAAGACTTTTCTAGGTCAGATATTCTGTAAAAAAATCCGACCGAAAAGTGCGGTGAGTTTTGTTAAGTGAGCACTAGTTCACTCCAAAATGATAATAAATAAATAAATAAATAATAAATATAATTAATATAATAATAATAAATTACCACGGGAAAAATTTCAAAGAATACAACGCATTCGCAACCTTCTTGGTGTTACTGAAAGAAGCTTAAAACGTTAAGTGCCAGACTACGAGTTAACTCATCATCATATTTTTAAGTTCCAAATAAAGACTTTTTATTTTATTATTTATAACTCTTGTTAACAATAGTTTTTCTTTTGTGTTTATAGCGTAGCAGTCAATGTGTTAACAAATTGTCAACGCTGTAAAACTCGTTTTTGAAAAAGAGTTCCCTCCAATTTCACCGTCAGTCCCCTCCCTAGTCAGAACAAAAATAGTGGCTTTCAGTGCGATGACACGTCTGAAGAGAGCTCTGAACGCAGCACAAGTGAGATTAAGTCAGTCGCGACCGTCGGCAATCGCACCTGCAGTGTGCACGTGGCTTAGTTGGTGCTTATGCCGCGGTTATGCACTACATCTGTGCGTATTGTTAGGATAAGTTTGCATAGATGGGATAAGAGTGAGCGATGGATGATGGTTTTGACTGAAACTGGTTTTTTGTAATGCGAATTATACATCGCATAAACTCCGTGTCTCAAAAAGCACGTTAAGCTGTTGGTCCCGGCTGTCATTTGGACATCTATGACAGTCGTTACAGGTAGTCAGAAGACTGAAGCCCGTAAGTAAGACAACCAGTCTTACCAAGGGTTATCGTGTTGCCCAGTAACTGGGTTGTAGAGGTCAGATAGGCAGTCACTCCATATAAAATTCAGCTGCATTCAGTTAGACTGGAAGCTAACCCCAACATAGTTGGGAAAAGGTTAAGTAGATGATGATGATATAATTGCATAAACAAATAAAATCAAGGTGCATGGTAACTATTCATTGGAATAACGAAATAATGTCAATTTAGAGAATATGTTTACAACTACATAACATCACACCTGTATTCCCCAAAGGGTTGAGCTGTACCTGCAGTACACCCACATTTCGCTGGTAATGTTTAAGTTCCATATAATAGTGGAGCGAGTCTATTGCCATACACCGGGCACACATCCAAACTCTGGTCTGCAACTGAGAAATGCCACATGGAAAAACCTAATAACACTTTGTACGAGCTTCAAGCTTAGCAGTGGCGCTTGTAACCATTAGATGACTAGAACAACGAGGCAGTGGAAAAAACCCAGGAAAAAAAATCCAACGCAGGGTGGCCAGAAACATGTTCTGAACTTATGTTATCAGGCTGTGGGCCCTTCCATCCAGTTAATCGAATAAAAAGGTAGGCTAAGGTAGGCTGTTATAAAATGGCTAAGGCATTATTTCCGCTTTTGTACGTATTTTTACTTATGCATAAAGTTTTAATAAATAAAAAGGACGATTTTATCCAAAAATCTCTACAACAACTCGAAACAGGAGAATAATGGATGTAAGTTAAACAAGTGTTATTTGTTGAGCTCCGTTGTTCATGAGAATGTCCCCATCTGCAGTGCAGTGAGTAGTATCGCAAACAACTACGGAACCCTCCCTCAGCGGCGCAGTAGCTTTGTGGATTTTAGTAATACTGCAAGAGTTTGCGAAAGTAGTTTATTGTGTTAGCTAACTTTTTATATTCAAATCAAAATCAATAGGGATGTGTTCTACGTAATAATATAACAAGTCTATTTGGTCCGTCAGTTAGATTACCAAAAAATATTGGACACGTATTTTTTGCTTACTCAAATCAATAAAAAGTGACAAAGATATAAAATCAAAGTTCAGTTGAAGATGCTTGTGACTTCACTTCTACGTAGAAAGTGTAACAAGGCGTGACGTCACGCGAAATTTCAACTCACTATATAGTCGTCATTTTTGGTTTATGCGAAAAAAGAAAAAATACGTGTCCAATATATTTTGGTAATCCAACTCACGGACCAAACAGATTTTTTATGGATACTAACCTATTCTCAATTTGAAAAAGTATTATCGTTGAAATGTGCTATCATAATTAAATGCGCATACAATTTTTTGTGTCTGTGCTACTGACCATTAAAGAGTCCTTTCTTCTGAAGCCATTCCTGGATGTGGAATCAGGTCAAGCTTACCTTACTTTACTTACCCCTTACTTTAAAAATCTATTTCCATTGGAACTGAATCGACTTGTCAAATTTTAACTATGGTTGACCTTGTTTTTTAAATATATGTATATCTGTGTATTTATTCTTGTTTTTTGTACCTATATAAATTCATGTTCGGGTTATTTTTTTACCTTGTTGCACCTACCATGTAGCTTGATGTGCTGGCCTCTGTACACGTAACAGAGCTGCTTATTTATGTTTTTAAATATCGCATCAAAATCCGAGTTAGGAGCCTTTCAAGCCTCGCACATGTCGAGGCTTGAAAGGAAAACCTTTTAATTTTGTTTATTTGTAAAGTTACTTTTTACTTGTTTTAGTGAAGAATACTAGTAATTTAAACGGATTTTATGAGACTTGACAGTATTATAGCTTATACTTCTGAATAAAACATAGGTTTTCTAAAATATATAATTATAAACTAGCTGACCTAGCAAACGCTGTTATGCCATATATTTTTTTTAGGGTGGAGCCTTATCATTTAGGGCTATGAAAAATAGATGTTGGCCGATTCTCAGACTTACCCGATATGCACACAAAATTTCACGAAAATCTGTCGAGCCATTTCGGAGGAGTTCAATAACAAACACCGTGATACGAGTATTTTATTTACTAAGAAATAAATATTGCTGGACAATCCACACAGCATCATCTAGCCCCAAGCTATGCCCTAAGCTATGGGTACTAGATGACTGATATACTTAATACGATACATTACATAGATAGATATATTTTGTATTATACATAGCAAATACCCAGAACACCCGAAACAAATATTTGTAGATCGTACAAACATTTGTCCCAGGGCGGGAATCGAACCCGCAACCTCCTGCGTTGCAGGCGGACCATCGCCCGCCGCGCCACATCGGTCGTCGAAAGAAAATAACAAATATGTAGGATTTGATTGTTTCATTGTTTGAACAAATCTCTAAATGAATATCTGATATTACCAGTCAGGAAAAACCACCTCATTGATAGTCCTATTCGTGAGGATGATTATAGGTTATTTAACATCACACTACGACCTATAGAAGCAGGTTTAACCGCGGTCCACAGTTATACACAAAGTACGCATTCATGAAAAGTTTAGTCAAAGTCAAATCATTTATTTAAATTTAACCATTAAAAAAGCAAACTTGAACGTTAACTTTAAAATAAAAATAAAATACTAAAATCATTCTAGTTTCGTGTAGAAAAGAACGGGCAAGAAACTCCACACGTACACGTTTATAATTTTAACAATATTTTAATTACTCCATACCGACACAAAAAGAAAAACATTTAAAAATAAACTTAGTGACAAATATTGTCACTTATCTTACACAATCGACTCAAGTGAGCAAATAAGCAATGCTCCCACAGGATTACTTTAATTTCAATCCGACGCGTCCCCAAAAAGTGCTAAACTATTGACTTCGTAAACAAAAAACTACAAATAAGATTTAAATGAGAGCAGCGACAATTTAGGGTGGAGTTTAATATTGGGGAAGGAATTAGCACGGAGCTTTAAATAAGTAATGTAGTGTTACATGATTGATGCAGATACTTAATAGAAAAGGATTAGATTAACACTAATATAAAATTTCAGTTGAATTGTTTACTAGCAGCCACCTGCAACTTTTTCTGCGTTTGTGGTTCTTTGTCTTTGTTATCTTCATCAAAATATAATAAGCTACAATACTTAGCTTTAGTTTCGTCAAAATGTGTTCAGTAGTTTTTGCGTTAAATGGTAACAAACGTCTACTATATAAAATATCTAAAATACTGGTATTCAGCTGCATCCGGTTAGACTGGAAGCCGACCCCAACATAGTTGGGAAAAGGCTAGGTAGATGATGATGATGGTAACAAACGTCTATAAATTTTCACAAACTTTCCAATGAATAAATAAATAAATAAATATTGCTGGACAATCCACACAACATCACCTAGCCCCAATCTAAGCAGAGCTTGTGTTATGGGTACTAGATGACTGATATACTTAATACAATACATTACGTAGATAGATATTTTTTATTATATATATACCCAGAACACCCGGAACAAATATTTGTAGATCGTACAAACATTTGTCCCAAGGCGGGAATTGAACCCGCAACCTCTTGCGTCGCAGGCGGACCTTCGCCCGCCGCGCCAAATCGGTAATAATATAACATCATAAGTAGGATTTATTTAGGTATTGTTAATACTAGCAGATTTCGTACTTTCCCTTCGAACTTTAACATCACCTACACCCCTACTACCTTGTTTTGAGAATAATAATAGCCTATAGCACTCAAGAATAATGTAGCTTTCTAACAGTGATTTTTTAGAATGGGATCATTAGTTCCGGTAATTACACCCTGCGTACAAATTTATAAACAAATTTTACCTCTATGTAATATTAGAAGTAAACCAGCAGCATATATATACGCAAAACGATATGCGTACATCACATCCTTCTTAATAGGACAGACTGAAGCTGAATACTAAAATAGGAATAAAACAAAGAAATAATTTAACTTGAAAGATTCGATTACAGGCAGACAGAGAAACAGTTGAAACTAAATAAAAGCTTGTAAAAAGAAGCTCGTGGCTTACTAGAAACAGCTGCACGGTTCGATATAAGGTTAAGCTGCGCTCATGTCAGGCCGTGGATGAGTGACCGTCTATTACGTATGGGTACCCCTGCTGGCTGACATAATGTATTCTTATAATAATCTTTGACATTCCCAGTCGTTACGAGTAGTCAGGCGCCCGAAAGTCTGACAACTAGTCTTACGTGTCGTGTTCTCCAGTATCTGGACTGTGCAGGTCAAATAAGTCACAACATCGTCGGAACAGGTTAGGCAGATGAATATGATTGACATGAACATATCCGTAATTAGTTACATAAATAAATAAATAAATAAATAATGCTGGACAATCCACACAGCATCATCTAGCCCCAAGCTAAGCAGAGCTTGTGTTATGGGTACCAGATGACTGATATACTTAATACAATACATTACATAGATAGATATTTTTTATTATACATAACAAATACCCAGAACACCCGGAACAAACATTTTGTAGATCGTACAAACATTTGTCCCAAGGCGGGAATCGAACCCGCAACCTCCTGCGTCGCAGGCGGACCTTCGCCCGCCGTGCCACATATGTCGTCAAGTTGGCAGATTCATCTATGAGTTGATTAGTTTTTCTCCATCACAGAACTATCTTTATCTAAAATCTGAATACTAAAATAGTAATAAAACAAAGAAATAATATTATAAATGGGAATTATCTTAAGACCATGACGTCACAGTAATAGTACAGCAAAGTTTAAACTGCATTTAAAATTATTGCTTAAAACAAGTCAAAGAATGTGTGAGTACTGTTTTACAACTAACCTAAATACAAGTCACATTCCCGCCAAAAAGTAATCTCTACTCCAAACGTCTTCAATGACGTTCTGATTTTCAAATGTATAGAGGCAAAGGTATCATAAAATCACTGTGCCTACCATACATTTTTTTGGGGAGCTGATACAAATCCGTTTAAAAAATGTATTAAGATTAGTTTACACAATAATGTATTCTTTTACTTAGGAAACATAGGTTTTAGTTTTAATCTTTATAAATGAAAATCAATTACCGCATGAAAGATGACGTCGATTGGGAAAATTCACCGGAAAAGTCGGAAATTCGGATAGATTTATAAATTTTTCTCTGAGTTCTGTGCAGCCAAGTAATTTTATTATTTTATGTCATTTAAAATGCTGTAATTCTCTTTGTAATTCAGATGAGTAATTTTGTGTTTCTGATACTTTTCTCAAATGCATTTCGAACGGGTTTTTATTTACACTAACTAATGTAAATGTTACGAGAAACTCGCTGTTCCGAGTGTAGCAAAAAAACTCACCATTTTATACCAGTTGGCTACCAGCGCGACTGCCGGTTGCAGAAGTCAAACTCAGACGACAACCGTTTTACACGCAACAAAAAACTACACACAAAAAAGATTCAACCGTATTTTTACTCCACATTTTATCTCTCATCCAAAAGCCGCATAAAGACGACTTCACACATCATAAAACATATCGAGGCTTACATTTCTAAAGGACCGGTAGTTAGTTTCCACCCAATCTCACGCGGTACCAATTATTTGCGCTCCTTAATCATACACAATCGGGTGTTTTGCGAAATGGCCGGGCAGCGTCAAATTGGGGGTTTGTGCAGCCGGGCGTTATACAATTTGCTCCACCGGCATAATATTTATTTCATTACTTCTATTCATAGGCTCTAATCTGTGTTGCGGTGGAAGTGCGATTTTGAGCAGTTTTATTTTAGAAAGTTTTGATTCATAGTATATTGTGTATTTATGTAATTTACTCTCGCTTTTTTTGTTATTATGTAACAATTTTGTACTGTTTTTTTTCTTATTGGTGGAAGTATTCAAGTATTTAAAATTACATGCAATACCAGTTTTAAAAAGCCGTGAGAAGAATGTCTTTTGAAGAGACATTCATTTCATTACAAAGTAGATACGAATAAAAAACCATGAGGTCATTGTTTTCAAGATGTTCAGACTGCATTCGTCTCAAGTATCACTATCCGCAAAATTTCCAGTATAAGTTTACCGGCATTCCTCTCCTCGGTCCATAGTACCGATAGATTAACCAGGAATATTTTAGCTTTCTCACTAGTTGATTTTGAAGTACCGTGTTTGACCGATGCGTTGAACGCCTGGAAAATGGCTTGTCCCAATACGGATTTGCCCGACAACCTGTCTTCCCAGGCGCGATGGGACGTGCCGCTCTGCAGTACTATACGGAATTCTCTGTTGAACACGTCACCTAGTACTGCTGAGCGTGCCCGTCTGTTGGCCGTGGGAGAATGGGAGTCGGGCCTCTGGCTTCAGGCACTCCCGTCAGCCACCATAGGTACTATGATGGATGACACATCGTTTCGGCTCGCTACTTGTCTTCGCTTGGGTGCCCCTTGTGTTGCTCCGCATCGGTGTCACTGTGGTGAAGCGGTCGACAGCTTCGGGCACCATGGCCTGTCCTGTTACAGGAGCGCAGGACGCATAGCACGGCACGCCAGCATCAATGATATTATTCGTCGAGCTCTTGGTACCGCCGGCGTACCAGCGGTATTAGAACCTAACGGCTTGGTACGAGACGATGGTAAGAGACCAGACGGCATGACTTTGTTGCCTTGGAAGATGGGTAGGCCTTTGGTGTGGGACGCAACCTGCGTCGATACCCTTGCGCCATCTCATGTTTCAAGCACGGCAGGCTGTGCTGGCGCTGCCGCGGCGGGTGCTGAGACCCTCAAACGGCGCAAATACTGTAACCTTATTGGTAACTACAGTTTTGAGCCGTTTGGGGTTGAAACGCTCGGGTCATGGGGTCCGAGTGCACGTCATCTTTATAAAGAAATTTCTCGACGTCTGATCGACACTTCGCGTGACCAGAGGGCTGGCTCATTCTTTGCCCAAAGAATTAGTATTGCCATCCAACGTGGCAATGCTGCCAGTTTTTTGGGCACGTTTCCAGATGACAGCGATGCGGAGGAATACTTTGACGCCTGAGTGTCCTTGTCGGCTTTTTTTTTGTTTTTTTTTGTTTTTGTAAATATGTATATACCTAGTTAGTTTTATAGTATAATTGTATGGACTTAATTAAATATAGATTTTGTTGGTATCGATTTGAGTATCACTTGTATGTAAAGATACTCTCCGTATTGAGGCTACAAAGTGATATCACAATTGCACCATCGATCACAGAAAATTCTAGTGTTCATAGGCGAAATATCAGCAAAGAACCTATTCAACCTTTTTTGAAGGAAGTATCAAGTTACTTGAAGCTCAAATCTTAAGTTCTGAGTTCAGCTTCACGTGCGCTGACTGCACAGGTCCAGTGAAATCTCTGTGTATCTTTCCATAAAAAGATTCTCAGACACTGATCTGCATGTTCCTCACATGATCTGACCAAGATAATGTCTGGGTTTTAATGTCTTCCGTGACCTCCGAGTTTGTTTCAGTGTTCCTTCTCATTTATCTGACTACAGACCTCATACAGTTTTTATAATAATTTGCTTGTCTGCTTTGTAAAACTGTCAAAACCAATTTATAAATATCTATATCATTTATCACCACCTAAATCATAATCAGTCCACTAAAAGCAATATGACGTCGCTAGCCATTAGCCTACACTCTCATAAGCCAATGCCGGATAAAAATAAAAAAAAACAAGTAGGCAGGTACCTGCAACAGAACTTTCCAAAACCGCCAGATTTACAAACTCTAACTGCAACATTTCAGCATACGAACAGATCATAGCTTACTTCACGGGGCGTCACTATCAAGGGCTGGATTTTTCGACCCCCGCGGCGATATTATCACCGAACCACCAACAAAAACAACTTTATTCCAACATTGTTAAAGTTCAAAATGCACCGACAACAATTTGTCAACGTAGCTTCAATGCGGAACACTATTGTGAGGATAATACCGCGATCAAACGTACACCCATTGTCAAAAAACCGCGTGGAGAATTTTAAACTTTATTACGTGTAGTGAAAGTTAAATTTTCTTTGGTCTTTGGTTATAGTGGTTTTGCATAAGGGGGTAAGTGAGATTCGTTTAATTCATGTAGACGTGCACAGGACTCTTAATTTGAATGTAATATTTGTAGGGTGTGTCAACGGAGACACTAGGTGGCATGCACTTATAAAATAGTTCCGTTTGATTCATTTGCATACTAAATTGGATTTTAAAGACTTTTCATTTTATATTTTTGAATTTGAAGAGTTTTCCTTTTCGGAGTTTTTGTTCTGATGCTAAGAAAGGCCCTGATTATCCTTCTTCATGAAAATGGTGTGACTATGCTAGTGTTAAAGAGTTAGTTCGTTATGTTGTTGACGAAATAGATCTATTACTAAGTAAAATAATAATTAGGTAATTAAATCTATCATCATCATAATTTTCCTAACTAATGATCTTGTGGTCAGCTTCCAGTCTAACGATATTCAGCTAAATACCAGTATTTTAACTGGAGCTAATAAAGTTTAATAAAAATAAAATTATGAAATGTAATTTCGCGTTTCGTTATTTTTGGCCAGGCGAGTGCTACGCAGCGCTACGCCGTAGCGTTGTTGTAGCAGCGTAGGTCTAATCGAATCTTATTTGCTTATTAAAAATATCCACGGACTGACCTCGACAAGCGTAGCTTAGCCTGCGATCGACCCGTGCGACTATTATTATTCAGCCACGAGATCCAAAACATTAATTAATACTTTATCGTAACTCATTTCCGATTTAAAATATAATCATATGTAACTCATAAATAATAAATAAATAATGCTGGACAATCCACACAGCATCATCTAGCCAGAGCTAAGCATAGCTTGTGTTATGGGTACGAGATGATTGATATACTTAATACAATACATTACACAGATAGATATTTTTTATTATACATACCAAATACCCAATAACATTTGTCCCAAAGCGGGAATCTAACCCGCAACCTTCTGCGTCGCAGGCGGACCTTCGCCCGCCGCACCACTTCGGTCGTCATATAATAAAATACTGGAACATTTGATATTGGAACTCAATCCCACTGTGTCTTTACATAGCACACAATATATGGATTATAAAGGAAGGGACGTCGGCCCTTCGGTAAATCTAATAAACATCCCTTGTAGGGACTTTCGCAAAACAATTTGCCGCCGAATTGATTGAATATGTGTCGAACAATACGAAACGTGTGTGATGTAATGTTTTTTTTGAAGAAAATAATATATTTTTGGTTGAAAGTTATAATATTACAGTTTCGTGCATTATGCTGAGATTAGGAGACTTTTAGGATTCGCGCAGGTCCAGTTATTTTGTGTTGAAACATGCTTTTGTACCAAATACTTAAAATGTTTTTTTTCTAACGTTATGTTTGGATGCAAATTTTTCTCCGATTTGTTTTTGTCTCACAGTGGGCGTAAATAAAATTATTTTCTTTGTTGTAAATGCTGCCAGCCTTCTGGGCACTTTTTCCGTTGACAGTGATGCGGATGAATTTTTCGATGCCCTGTGATTATTTATTATATTTTATTTTTCATCTATAAATTTTTCTTTGTTTCTTTCTTTCATTTTTGTATTAACTTTACCCTTGGGTTCGATTCATAGCATCGTCTAGAAAGTACAAACGCCAGAATTTTCCAAATTGAACATGAACATTATTTATTTGTAATCAAGTTGAAAAACTATCAAATAAATTGACAAAAAATATTCTAAATCATTATTCAGAATTAATTTTGGTCTTAATTGATTTGGGTTGTTAGGTTTTTCCATCTGGTTTTGCTCAATAGCAGCCCAGATTGTGGCCAATAGGTTCAACCCTATTACATGAAACTTCAAAATAGCTGCGAAACATGGTTATACTATAGTAATACAAACGTAATATTGAGAAAAAAAAACGAAACTAAAAAAAAACATACCCTCAAGTTATAATCCCACATTTCCTACAAAATCGAAAGTTAAAACTCAACCACAATCACCGTCCAACACAAAAACATGACACATTCACATTATACTAGCATTATGCACAGTAGCCGAACTAAGTACGTCCTCAAACCATTGAAATGGGAAAAAAACATCTTCCAATAACAAATTCAATAAGATATGGTACATGTGGTCGAGTACAATCGGCCCTCGTTTGAGCGCAATTGTGCCCACTTGAGTGCACACGTCATAATATGTAGATACTTTTGTTAGGGCACGACTGTTAAGTATAGGGGTGTCGGGCAGATGTGGAACTAGGCAGAAGACTGGTGAAATACTCTGTGAGGATTTTTGTGGAAAATCAATTTAGCATCATTTAGCTAATGTGTTTTATAATATTTGAAATTTATTTTTTATCAATACTTTAGGGAACTAAATTGCTTTTAAAACTAACCCTTTGTAGCTAAAGGTTTGCTTTGCCTTGCGACTAGTAAAGATTGAATAGATGTTTTTGATTAGATAGTCTATTTACTAAAGCATAGAAATAGTGTTCTTGTTTTGCACTGTTGGTAACCGCTGCTTCTAGAAGGCAGACTCAACAGTAACGAATGTCAGATAACCATCAAGACAATGAAGCCCGACAAGTCCCAGATTAACGAATCAGTTGACTCGTTTATCCAAGGATAAATTGGATCCAAGGATCCAAGACAGACAGTTGTCTGTCTTGGATCCTGCATCGAAATTAATCAGAAAAGAACGGCAGAGGAGTTTAAAATACACAGAATCGAACTTCGTGATCACCTTCAGAATCCATTCTAATATTATAATTGCGAAAGTAACTCTGTTTGTTTGTAATCCTATCACGATTAATCCGCTGAACTGATTATCATGCAATTTGGTTTAGAGATTAATTATAAATAAACAAAATAAATTTACATAGATTATTTGACGACCGATGTGGCGCGGCGGGCGAAGGTCCGCCTGCGACGCATGAGGTTGCGGGTTCGATTCCCGCCTTGGGACAATTTTTTTTTTTTTTTTTTTATTTAGTTGTCAGACTTTATTTCAAATACTTGCATACATTTTATAAACCTGCCAAACTGCGTGACAGTTTGTCGGCAGGATTAGCGCTCGTCTTAAAACATTTGGTTTATACAATATAATACATCTAAGTAGGTAGACACAAATACGAGTAGTTCAAATGGACGGTAAGAATATTTTGTTGGACAGTACAGTTCAGTGCTCAATCGATTAATTATTGTCATATGTTGCAACCATTTCATTCAACAGTTCAACCTTTAATTTACTCCCCAGTGTTCGCCTGCTAATTACACCATTATCTTTTCTCAACCAGTCGATACTATTGAACAGTGTAGGGGTCAAATACTTATTGGTTCTTTTGCCGTAGTAATTTTTTACTGGCGCTCGCACGTATTTACGTTCTCTAACACTTCTTGTATTGTAAGTGTTTTGCACATGTACTTTGAATTGGTCGTTATAGAACTGCTCCAGAACCACTAAATACTTGACCTTTTCATGCACAGGAAGCACCTTACATACAACAAAAAGTTTTTCATAATTTTCTTTACACTGGAGTTTTAGTTTTGGGTTAACAAGGTATTTCATAAATCTAGCTTGCAGCGATTTTATACTGTTCAAATAGGTTTTAAATGTACGGCCATAAGTATTTAATCCATAACTTAGCAAAGACTCTGAAAGAAATGTTTGTACGATCTTAGCAAAGAAATGAACTTAGCAAAGAAATGTTTGTACGATCTACAAATATTTGTTCCGGGTGTTCTGGGTATTTGCTATGTATAATAAAAAATATCTATCTATGTAATTGTATTGTATTAAGTATATCAGTCATCTAGTACCCATAACACAAGCTCTGCTTAGCTTGGGGCTAGATGATGCTGTGTGGATTGTCCAGCATTATTTATTATTTATTATTATTTTATTATTTTTATCTCCCGGAGGAGGACATGGGATAGTTTTTAATACGCGTCGTTGTCTGCATCTGCGATAACTGACATTCACGCGGAAGAAGTAGCAGGCAAAAGCTAGTCTGTTTATGAAAATGCCTACTCACTATGACTAACATAAGTAAGTATCAAATCAGTATCCTATCTACTCTCACTTAATCTCTGCAAATCCGAAATACAAAGCGATTATACGCACTAAACAATCCGTACTCAGATCAATTGTGCGCGCATTGCGTTAAGTTCACAATTCAAATTACTTGCACTACGATAGATATGTCTTGGAGACTGTGGGGAGTCTTTCAACACTTAATTTGATGTGTCTGGAGATATATTTCAATTCCGGAAATAGGATGGCTGAGTGTTGAGATGCAGTTAAAGAGAAGAGACTGTTTTGTCATGCAAAAGGGTAGTGCCTTAAAAATTCTGATTGGTCCGAAACTTGGATTACTCAAAAATACTAGACACGTATTTTTTCTTTTGTCACGTAAACCAAAAATGACGACGATATAGTGCGTTGGAATAGCGCCTGACGACACACCGTGCTACACTTTTAACGTAACAGTGACGTTTGATGTGCTATACGAGTATCATTGTCACTTTATATTGATTTGAGAAAGCAAAAAATACGTGTCCAATAGTTTTTGGTAATCTGACGGACTAAATAGATTTAATATACCTTTACCTAGGACACATCCCTATTGATGCTGTCATCTGAATAAATTTGACCTGCCGGTTGATTCTGAAAACATCCTATCCTTTTGTGCTCTACAAATGAACCAGAATACAAAGTTTCACTTCTACTGCGCGTGAACTCACACTCCATTTTATATTTTGCTGTAGTAGGCTCGAGCTAGAACCAAATCATTACAAGCATAATGTTATACGTCAGCATTCATTCCCGTCACAATGACAGAACAAATAGAACTATCGCAACGATTCGCACTCAACGCCTTTAAACAAACTCTAATTTAATTATTACTCTTGTTACAATGTTGTTAATGGCCGTTGTCTCAACACACAAGTATTGCTAAATATTTGTTTAGCAAACAACGGAGAAATTATAGTTTGTTTAGCTCTGATTGTGATAACACGTAGTACTTATGTTGTTATTCTAGTCTGATTCCTGATTAGCGAGTTGTAAAATTCCGGAGGAGAGAACAGCTGTAAAGAGTACTCTAATCATTTAACATTTTTAGGGTTCCATACCTAAAGGGTAACATTGGGACCCTTTTACTATGCCATGCTTTCCGTCCGTCTCCATCATCGGGCTGTATCTCAAGAACTTTTATAGGTAAACCGTTGAAATTTGTGACACACACACATAAGTATGCATTATGTACATCGATTGCCACTATAACAACAATTAATTATTAAATATTAATTAAATTAAAACGGAGTTGAGGAAATCAAACGATAACGAAATCAAAACAAAATTCTCCCGTATTTATGATCCTTCTTCGAAGAGAAAGAAAGAGAGAGATGCCCATTTCTAAGAAATAACAATAGCGCGAGTCGATCTTCAAGTTCAAGTAACGCTTGCCGACCCTTGCGAGACCCCGTCCATGCTTCGGAAAGCACGTTAAGCTGTTGCGTTGGTTCTGGCTGTCATTAAAGATCTTTACTAGAACTGTCATTACGGGTAATCCATAGCCCGGAAGCCTGACAACCAAGAGGTATTGTGTTGCCCAGTAACTGGGTTGTAAAATAGGCAGCCCCTTCACCCTCAGCTGGTGGTTAGACTGGAAGTCAACCCCAACTTAGTTCGGCAAAAGACTAATGACTAAAAACACAAATGATAATGAAGTTCGAATGAATTGGAAAATTCCGTAAATAGGGACACCTTATTGACAGAAGTTCAAAAGGAAATACCCAAAATTTACAGTTTTCTTTATCAATGCTGCAGGCACCCTTCTAAATTACTTTACAAGGACAACATTTTAGAATCAGCTGTTGGATGTCAACAGGGTGACCCTCTTGGGCCGGTCATTTTTAGTTTAGCAATAAATCCAATAATTCAACAACTAAATTCTAAATTCAACGTATGGTATTTAGATGACGGAACCCTAGGAGGTCATGTGGACACAGTTTTGACTGATTTAGCTTTTTTAAAGGAAAAATTCAGTTCCATTGGACTAGACCTTAATCTTTCGAAATGCGAAATTTATCTTCCCCAAGCCACTGACAGGCAGACTATCATAGCAAAATTTAACACAGTAGCACCTAACATCAAAATCATGGAGAAAAATTCTCTCCACCTCCTGGGGTCCCCAATTTTTGACGAATCCTTTCCCACTTTTATTGAGGAGAAAATACAAAATTTTAATGATGTTTCGGAAAGACTTTACAAAATTAACATACATTCGGCTTTCACACTTATTCGATACTGTTGTTTTGGACCAAAATTTACATATAGCCTACGCTCTTCCCATCTTTGGAAGCATCCACAACTTTTAGAAAAAGTAGACCAAATTATTAGAAACACTCTTTCTTCGATCCTAAATGTGGCCTTGGACGACCGAGCATGGCAGCAAGCCACACTTCCCATTCGCCTGGGTGGTCTCGGCGTCCGCAAAATTTCCAGTATAAGTTTACCGGCATTCCTCTCCTCGGTCCATAGTACCGATAGATTAACCAGGAATATTTTAGCTTTCTCACTGGTTGATTTTGAAGTACCGTGTTTGACCGATGCGTTGAACGCCTGGAAAATGGCTTGTCCCAATACGGATTTGCCCGACAACCTGTCTTCCCAGGCGCGATGGGACGTGCCGCTCTGCAGTACTATACGGAATTCTCTGTTGAACACGTCACCTAGTACTGCTGAGCGTGCCCGTCTGTTGGCCGTGGGAGAATGGGAGTCGGGCCTCTGGCTTCAGGCACTCCCGTCAGCCACCATAGGTACTATGATGGATGACACATCGTTTCGGCTCGCTACTTGTCTTCGCTTGGGTGCCCCTTGTGTTGCTCCGCATCGGTGTCACTGTGGTGAAGCGGTCGACAGCTTCGGGCACCATGGCCTGTCCTGTTACAGGAGCGCAGGACGCATAGCACGGCACGCCAGCATCAATGATATTATTCGTCGAGCTCTTGGTACCGCCGGCGTACCAGCGGTATTAGAACCTAACGGCTTGGTACGAGACGATGGTAAGAGACCAGACGGCATGACTTTGTTGCCTTGGAAGATGGGTAGGCCTTTGGTGTGGGACGCAACCTGCGTCGATACCCTTGCGCCATCTCATGTTTCAAGCACGGCAGGCTGTGCTGGCGCTGCCGCGGCGGGTGCTGAGACCCTCAAACGGCGCAAATACTGTAACCTTATTGGTAACTACAGTTTTGAGCCGTTTGGGGTTGAAACGCTCGGGTCATGGGGTCCGAGTGCACGTCATCTTTATAAAGAAATTTCTCGACGTCTGATCGACACTTCGCGTGACCAGAGGGCTGGCTCATTCTTTGCCCAAAGAATTAGTATTGCCATCCAACGTGGCAATGCTGCCAGTCTTTTGGGCACGTTTCCAGATGACAGCGATGCGGAGGAATACTTTGACGCCTGAGTGTCCTTGTCGGCTTTTTTTTTTTGTTTTTTGTTTTTTTTTTTTGTTTTTGTAAATATGTATATACCTAGTTAGTTTTATAGTATAATTGTATATATGTGAATAAAAGTTTCTAAAGATATAAAACTTAAAAAAAGTAACAACAACAAAAATAAAACAATATTGGAAAAAGTCATATTGGTACCGCCTGGATTTTAACCCTTACCGTCGAATATGAGATTCGATGCTCTTACAACTGGGCCAACACGACATGTTCAGTATGTACTTTATACAAATACTTAACAATGTGAGTCCGACCTTGAATTAATTATATAATAGAAGTTATTGTAAACACCACGTTGTACAAATATTAGGTCTTTACCTATGAAATTGCCGTTCTGCAGTACTGGCCATTTCAAATCAAAATATTTTTTGTTTGGCTAAGAATTCTAATTTCAAATTAATTTTATTTTAAAAACATGGATTTTTTTTTCCAAAAGTAGTCATTTGTTTATTGATTAGTGTTACATTTTCATCGCATTTAAATCTTTTTCGTCATCATGGATACGTTAAAAATTCGAGTAATTATGGAATATGAGTACCGTCGTGGCAGCAACGCGGCACAAGCGGCACGCAACATCAACGACGTTTACGGAGCTAACACTACAAACCAACGCACTACCTGTTATTGGTTTGCTCGCTTCCGTTCTGGAAATTTCGATCTGAAAAATGAACCTCGCGGTCGTCCGAAGACTTTGGTCGACAATGACGAATTAAAGGCGATTGTGGAAGCTGATGATACACAATCTACGGCTGAATTAGCAGCAGCTTTCGACGTTAGCGTCAAAACAATATTGGTCCATTTGCGTCAAATTGGCAAGGTAAAAAAGCTTGACAAATGGGTGCCCCACGAACTCAATGATCGCCAGCGCGAAGTGCGCGTCGAGACGTGCCTTGCACTGCTCAACAGACACACAAATGAAGGAATTTTGAACCGCATTGTTACCTGCGATGAAAAATGGATTCTGTTTGATAACCGCAAGCGCTCAGCAAGTTGGTTGGATCCTGGTTCAGCACCTAAACAATGCCCTAAACGAAAACTTACCCCAAGAAAAGTGATGGTCACTGTTTGGTGGTCTAGCGCCGGTGTGATTCAACACAGCTTCTTACCAAACGGGGTGAGCATTACTGCAGATGTGTACTGTGAAGAATTGAACACAATGATGGAGAAGCTGGCACATCTCCAACCAGCATTGGTCAATCGCTCGTCTCCGCTGCTCCTGCACGACAACGCGCGACCTCATACTGCACAGCAGACGGTCTCCAAGTTGCAAGAACTGGGGTTGGAAGCTCTCCGTCATCCGCCCTACTCACCAGACCTTGCGCCTACAGACTACTACTTTTTCCAGAATTTGGATAACTTCTTGGCGGGAAAAATATTCAATACCCGAGAGGCAGTACAAAATGCCTTAGAAGAATTTGTTGCCTCCCGTCCAGCTGATTTCTTTAAGAAGGCCATCAATAAACTGCCACTGCGTTGGCAAAGATGCATTGATTGCATGGGTGATTACTTCGATTAATACAAATAAAAAATACATGAAAAAAATTCATTTAAATTTTTTCATACAAAACGGCAATTTCATAGGTAAAGACCTATTATTATCACGGCGTGTTTATTTTGAGACAGTCAATTGTTTTGCTAGCGACTTTGTGTGGTATAATAGTACTCACATATATATTTAATATTGTGTACTTAACTGTTGTAACTTATTTATGATTGCGAAGCTATCAGCATATAACCCATATATCTATCAGTTTTGTTATGACCACTAGATCCTACAGTAAACTTACTTACTGACTTACTGAAAACTTGCAGTAAATAAATAATGCTGGACAATCCATAAAGCATCATCTAGCCCCAAGCTAAGCAGAGCTTGTGTTATAAGTACTAGATGACTGATATACTTCATACATTACATAAATAGATACTTTTTATTATACATATCAAATTCCCAGAACGGGTCGTCGTAGGTAGGTCGTACAAACATTTGTCCCAGGGAGGGGATCGAACCCGCAACCTCCTGCGTCGCAAGCGGACCTTCGCCCGGCTTACAGGTATCAACTGCAGCAAACAAAACAGACTCATAAATAAATATAATATCAGCATCGTAGCCTTTTCCTAACTATGTTGGGGTCGGCGTCCAGTATAACCGGATGCAGCTGAATACTTTACATGAGTGACTGCCTAAGTGACTTCCACAACCCAGTAACTGGACAACACGGCACCTCTTGGTAAACCTGGTTGTCAGACTTTCTGACTTCTTCATCTACAAATGACAGCTGGAACCAACGGCTTAACGTGCCTAGGCACGGAAGAATCTCGATATGTAATGGACAGTCACTCATCCACCTCGTTGACCTCGACAGAGCGTAGCTTAACTTACGGTCGACCCGTGCAGCTGTTTTTATATAGCCACAAGCTCCTCTCATAATTAATTTCATAATTTTATTTATATGTCACACGGGCCTTCATACTAAATCGATTGACATCTCATTCATCTAAATCGGACGATTAGTTTAGATGCTGAAACGAGCGTCTGCCTATCTGACCTCCACAACCTAGTTGCTGGGCCACACGATAACTTTGGTAAGAATGGCTGTAAGATTTTCGGGCTTCTGACTACCCGTAACGACTGTCAAAGAGATACAAATGACAGACATACATACATCGATATACGTCACGGTCAATTCTCCAACTGTAAGTGTAAGTTAGTAAATATTTTACTTTTTGAACTTTTTCCTTTACTTGCGTTCTTGTTCTTCGTACTTTTTCCTTTACTTGCGTACCTTGTTTCTTGACGGGGTGGGTCAACGGGAAGTATCCTATAGGTTTTGATTTATTGCCGTGTTTTTTATGGTTTTGACTTACTTTATACAAATACTTAACAATGTGAGTCCGACCTTGAATTAAATTATATAATAGAAGTTATTGTAAACACCACGTTGTACAAATATTATCACGGCGTGTTTATTTTGAGACAGTCAATTGTTTTGCTAGCGACATTGTGTGGTATAATAGTACTCACATATATATTTAATATTGTGTACTTAACTGTTGTAACTTATTTATGATTGCGAAGCTATCAGCATATAACCCATATATCTATCAGTTTTGTTATGACCACTAGATCCTACAGTAAACTTACTTTCTGACTTACTGAAAACTTGCAGTAAATAAATAATGCTGGACAATCCATAAAGCATCATCTAGCCCCAAGCTAAGCAGAGCTTGTGTTATAAGTACTAGATGACTGATATACTTCATACATTACATAAATAGATACTTTTTATTATACATATCAAATTCCCCGGACGGGTCGTCGTAGGTAGGTCGTACAAACATTTGTCCCAGGGAGGGGATCGAACCCGCAACCTCCTGCGTCGCAAGCGGACCTTCGCCCGGCTTACAGGTATCAACTGCAGCAAACAAAACAGACTCATAAATAAATATAATATCAGCATCGTAGCCTTTTCCTAACTATGTTGGGGTCGGCGTCCAGTATAACCGGATGCAGCTGAATACTTTACATGAGTGACTGCCTAAGTGACTTCCACAACCCAGTAACTGGACAACACGGCACCTCTTGGTAAACCTGGTTGTCAGACTTTCTGACTTCTTCATCTACAAATGACAGCTGGAACCAACGGCTTAACGTGCCTAGGCACGGAAGAATCTCGATATGTAATGGACAGTCACTCATCCACCTCGTTGACCTCGACAGAGCGTAGCTTAACTTACGGTCGACCCGTGCAGCTGTTTTTATATAGCCACAAGCTCCTCTCATAATTTATTTCATAATTTTATTTATATGTCACACGGGCCTTCATACTAAATCGATTGACATCTCATTCATCTAAATCGGACGATTAGTTTAGATGCTGAAACGGGACATACACACATACATTGCTAAAAACATAACCATTCCTTTTGGCTTCGCCGATCGGATAAAAAGTTTGTTAGCGTAATCCCACGAGCAAATACCACAAAAATTAAATGGAACATGGAGTTTGTGTTACCCAACTCTTCGTGTGTCAATCTCTATTATTATCAGCCATTGCTCTGTGCTGCAATGTTACGAAAAATAAAAGATAACACACGTGAACTAGCTATAAATTAAGTAATCACACTGAATGTGCTGTTTCACACTGTTTTTTTAAGTACTAAGCTTACTTCGTGGGTTTTGATGACTCTTGCATGTAGTAGAATGAATAAAAACTTTATGGTTTCTCTGAGTTTCCTGGCTGGTCTTTTTCTCACACTTTCCGAGTCGATAGCTTTTATTTTGTTTAAGTTTACGGTCGCGTTCTATTTTTCAACACAAGAATTAATTTAAAATATTTAGGTACTCCAAAAAGTACTAAGCTTTTTTAAAAAAAACATGTTTAGTATTAAACTTCCTCCAAACTTCCAGTACCTACAGTTCGTGACACTTGAAGCCCGAAAAAAAAGAATAATATTTATACGATAAAAATAAAATAAAACACACACTTAAACAGAAAACCATACAAGGTTACAGTTTTCCGTTTTTTTACATTACCTGCTTAATAAGAAATTAGGTTTAGTTTACCCTTAGTAAAACTTACTTAACTTATCTGCCCAGCCTTTTCCCAACTAGGTACATAAGTTAGGGTCGGCTTCCAGTCTAACCGGATGCAGCTGAACCAGTGTATTACATGGAACACGTTCCTGCCTGATCACAACAACCCAGTTACTGAGTAACACGAGCTACCCTTCACCCTTAGTAATAATAAACTAGCTTATTCATCGCAAGAATCTGAAAAAAAAGTCGCGGACATAATATTCACTATTAGAATATTTCAAAAATGCCGTCGTGGCGCACTGTACTGCAACTCACTATCAAAACTCGACGAGATCTCACAAATGTCACAATGTTTTTAAACGAGAACACTGCTTGTGTTAGTTTAACATCAAATTACTCGCATTGCGTACCTACTGTACAGCCGTATACAACAGTGAGACGATTTAGTTTAGTGGCTTTATAGGAATCCAGAATACGGGCGTGAATTAAAAATCACACTAAAAACAATAAAGCCGAGAAAGATAAACAAATCAAGTATCGTGACTTGGCTCGCGATGTTGTCGACATGTGGGATGTGGTCTCGGCATTCATTGATAGTCGTGTCAGCCAATGGCTTAATAGCCAAGAGTCTCGACCAACATCTGAGGAAGCTCTCGTTAGGCAGCTGAATCAGGCTTGATTCAGAAAGCAGTGCTTTTTGACACGGCTCGTATTGTTAGGCGATTCCTGGCTCTGAAGCCCAGACCACTGCGCTAGTAATTTGGGCCCTGCTCCAGATAAATGTAAGAAAACACAAGAAACTACGAAATAAAAACAAAATCCATATATATTATTAATGTGAACGTTATAAATGGGAAAGTGTATATCTGTTTGTCCGCCTTTCACGGCATAACGGAGCGACGAATTGACGTGATTTTTTAAGTGGAGATAGTTGAAGGGATGGATCGTGTCATAGGCTACTTTTTGTCTCTTTCTAACCCCCCCCCCCCCCTTCCTAACGCGAGCGACGCCGCGGGCAAAAGCTAATACGTTGATATCACTGATACTTTTGTCATCGCCTGTACACAGATCTCTAAACAAACAGTGAGGTTTGTTTTTACATACACCACAAAACTGTGGCTAGTTTTATTTACGAGATCTCGAGAGTCTATGTTATGTTTGACTATTGCGAAACGTCATGTGCCATCTCGGGCATATTATAAAGGTCTTATCAAAAGTAATATGGGTGACGTTAGAAATTCTTTGGGTTTATTCAAAACACTAACTGTGCCCTGCGGTTTTGCCCAGTATTAAGGGTGGTAGTGAGAGTTTAAATAGCCTATATTCTTTGTCAAGAACTGGGCTATCAAATGCAAAGAATTTATCACATCTGACTTTAAGTTACTTACTGACATTAGAGTGTTTCAACAGAAAGTAAAATAAACTCTTAATTCTATAGTTTAAAGTAGTGATGATTGGGTTAGGAAGGTTCAGATGTCTATACTACCAAATATGTAAAATGGGGTAAATAGAGATATAGGTTAAAGAAGACAGAACTTCGCAACGGATTTTCTACGACATTGGTTGTTGCTGTCAAGGACGCTACTTTAAAAAAAACAAAATTGAAAATATGTATAGATCTTGACATTAACTCACATAATCTACCTAGCCTTTCCCAACCTTATTGGAGTAGGATTCCAGTCTAACCGGATGCAGCTGAATACCAGTATTTCACATGGAGCGTCTGCCTATCTGACCTCCACAACCCAGTTGCTGGGCTACACGATAACTTTGGTAAGAATGGCTGTAAGATTTTCGGGCTTCTGACTACCCGTAACGACTGTCAAAGAGATACAAATGACAGACATACATACATCGATATACGTCACGGTCAATTCTCCAACTGTAAGTGTAAGTTAGTAAATATTTTACTTTTTGAACTTTTTCCTTTACCTGCGTTCTTGTTCTTCGTACTTTTTCCTTTACTTGCGTACCTTGTTTCTTGACGGGGTGTTGACTTAGAAACCAGATTTTATTAGAGCTCCAAGGGACTAAAGATCATCGTAATCGATATGAATTTCAACTTAATACCTTTACGCGTTCCTGAGAAAAAATGACAGAAAGACAGACAGGCAGGTGTACCACGAAATTATACTATACGGGTTCTGTTTTTTCCTTTTGAGGTAAATTTTCCACAAGAACACGGATGTATTATTTTACTAAAATAAACACAAGTGGCTTTCAAAATAATATTTTATTTAATTTTGCTATTTAAATAATTACTTAAGAAAAGATGTGAAATTTCTTACTGCGAGTTAACGAATTATTTTTGTAGTTACATAATAAAAGGTAGGTTTTTTTGTTGCTTAATTTATAATATACTTAAGGCTTCCATGGCAACATCGGTGTTGTTCTTGTTATTATTACGTACACGTGTCTCACCTTATCTGTCAAATTATAGGCCTGCTTCCTGCCTGCCTACCCCTATAAGGAAAACAGGCGCGGTATGTTAATTTTGTAAGTTGTTTACGTTAAGTTCTTAGTTACTGGGTCATGATAAACAGGTCTAATCTACGGAGTCTAGTTACTCAGGTCCGCGTTGAGAGATAATTCTGAAAAGTAGCAGGTTTTAAAGGTCTAGTCTGATTTAGATAAAGATTAAATTAAAAATAAAATAAAAAATAAACCTTAATTTTTCCCTATCATACACTTAATACAAAATTAATAATTTTGCTGTATCCGTTGCAATGTATCTTGGTTCATATGATTACTAAAATCTTTCCTAGATTCCAATAATCTGGTCTTTTGCAAAAACCTCTACGATTTTTACAATTACCCTGTAACATGATTTAATATTTTCATTCTATCTGTAGTAATAATAACCCGTATGACCTTGTACCTTGTCCTTGTTGCGCTGAGAAGAGTTAAGCTAAGATATTGTTTTTATTTTATAATTTTTATTTTAGGCGTGATTTGAATTTAATTAGATTTTAATTAGATTTAATTTTAAGTATAATTTTAATTGAATTTGATTTAATTTTAAGTGTGATTTTAATTTTTATTGTGATGTTGATTTTAATATATTCGGTAGATGGAGGGGCACAAGAATCAAAGACTCAAAAGAAGACGCTTATCGAATTAAGTTTATAGGTTTACTTTAATCAAAACTATTTAGTTATACCTTCTTATATGTAGCCAGAAACAGGTGGTAAGACACGTACAACGCATGTTGGTTCAAGTTGGCGCTGGAAAAGAGTTTCTGGAAGGACCTGACAGTAGCAACGTAATTAAATTTAAAATATGAAATAGATACGAAGACCTACCAAAAAACTACAGATGCCGCATGTATCTAACTCCCCCGCTGTTCTTCTCCGATTAATTTCGTTGCGGGATCCAAGACAGTTGAATCGTTTCTCCGCGACGCGGATTTCATTGTCGCGACGCTTTTCTGGTGGTCGCCACTGTTGATTTTGGTTTTCAGGAGTTGCAGTGGTTTAGGAACAGTGAGCGGGCTTGTTCCATTAAAAAAAATATGTGTGCGGTTTTAATGCCACCTTGATTCCAGTGCGATACAAAAACAGAGCTACACATAACCCATATCCCTTTTTAGAGAATAAAATCAAAATAATCTTTATATAAAATAAATACTATTAATAAAATGAAGCGTTTGCTTGTTTGTACGCGCTAATCTCTGAAAGTACCAGTCGGATTAGAAGAAATATTTTCTAGCCCAAATCTTGAGGAAGATATGCTATTTAACATAACACTCCGACCGTTCGGAGCGCGTGAAGAAGCGGGGCACAGCTAGTACTTTATATCATAACGCAGAAGACCACCCAACCGCCGGCATTTAACGGTAGTGACGTAATTCGCGTTATCACCGTCCCGCGCTGATAAGCTCCGTAATCCCGGAGCTTTCGCTGTCCGGGACATGAAGTGTTTGTCTAAGGTAGAGCACCTCACACGTTGAGGTTTTTGTGTTCAAACTCGAATCTTATACCTTGAGATGCCTTGAGTAATGGAATTCTCCATTTTTTTTTTCATACTTAGAAAGAAAGAAAGAAAGAAAAAACATTTATTCAGCACAGGCTCAGGCACACAAAGACACAATACTAAACATAGAAAACAAAAAAATAATAATAATAAAAATAAACAAAAAATGAGTAACAAGAAATACATTAAAAATAAATTACGAGTAAGTATACATATATTATTAAGTATGTGCCTTACGGCTGCGCTAAAAAGGCCATCAACCGGGCACAAATCCAGACTCCGGGCTGCTGATGAGAAAATTCCTATTGGAAAAACTCAATAACCCGACTTAAACCCAGGGCCTAACGCTCAGTAGACGCGCTTGGGACCACTACACCAACGAGGCAGTCAATTTTTTTTTTCATCTCTATTTTGAAATCAACTCCAGTAGTCTGGACCCATAATTCTTATCTGTTATCAGATTCCAGAATTAATTCACTGTGAAAAAATTCACCACTTAAATTGGTACGTGTTTATCATAGCTTATAAAACCATATTCGTATTTTCCGGACCAGACCGCTCGGCAAGTTGCGTGACTGCAAGAATATTCGCCGTCAGCTCAGTTGACAAAAGAGAAAACAAATAGAAGAAAAAGAAATAAAGAAAAAATGTGTTATTTGCTGCTGAAGACATCCGAGCACAAGTTATAAAGCCAACTAAGTATTAACCAGGAATTACTAATGATAGAGTCTGTAAAGACTTTGATCATAATATTAAAACACAAAAACTATATCATCATCATCATTGTGACGACCGATGTGGCGCAGCGGGCGAAGGTCCGCCTGCGTCGCAGGAGGTTGCGGGTTCGATTCCCGCCTTGGGACAAATGTTTGTACGATCTACAAAGGTTTGTTCCAGGTGTTCTGGGTGTTTGCTACGTATAATAAAAAATATCTATCTATGTAATGTATTATATTAAGTATATCAGTCATCTAGTACCCATAACACAAGCTCTGCTTAGCTTGGGGCTAGATGATGCTGTGTGGATTGTCCAGCATTATTTATTATTTATTTATTTATTTTATCATCAGGATATACTAGTCCACTGCTGGACATAGCCCTCTCCTAACAAGCGCCATAGCGCTCTGTCTTCAGGTTGCCGCATCCAGCATCTGCCTGCAGTCTTTGGCAGATCGTCATCCCACCTTATCAGAGGGCGTCCTACACTACGTTTGCCGAGTCGCGATCTCCACTCAAGAACACGTTTACCCCAGCGGCTGTCGGTTCTTTGCGAGATATGGCCAGCCCAACTAAATGTGGACAGAAAACTGTTGGCAGTTTCCCGCCGCGACTCTGGCACTATGCTGCTAAGTGGTATCCTTCTTGCTCACCATGGCACAGCTGGTATGGCTAAGGCTCAGTATCATGTTAAGTCTTAGCTAATAATGCTGCTCAAGAGGGGACACTCAGCAGGTCTTCTGTGCTCACCTAAACAGTATGATGTACCTATTTAAATCAAGGGGGAAAACAAAAGCTCCTTTACTCATGAAGAGATGTAACAAAGGTTAACAAGCCTATGAAAAAGTTGCAGTTATTCAAAACTCTGATAACCTATTGTGACAACATCTTTTCTTCTTCATCTAGTTTTCGACTAAGAATGAGTTATCTAGTCACAAGTCATCATCCTCCTGCCCTTATCCCAAGTCACATATCAAAAACACCTAGATCAAAGCTGAGACATCTCAAAGAATTAAAATGTTCAGTAAAATAGTGTTAATTATGAAATAGAATCCTAAATTCGGTCATAAACATATTGTAGAACCTCACTGTAAATTAACTGTGCTGGGAATTCAATATTTTTATTAATAAATTATTATTTTTGCGTTGTAACTTTAAATTCTCGAATTTTGAGTTGTTCAGGTTTGTTTAAGCAGTGCGACATGGGCTGAAGAACTTATTTGTCGGAACGTGGTCATCCGAATGACCATGACTGTCATTCGGATGAAGCAAGATCTGTCTCTCTCCGTCACGCTCCGGTAGTCATAAAACTTTAGTTCCAAAAATGAATTTCCATTGTGTTTACACTACTACTCTTAAGCTCTTTACGATGCTTAACGTTATTTTTCTTTATTAGCTGAAACTTTAGTCTTTAGACTGGTTCAAATACATAGTAAAACAATAAGTGTTCGATTCTTGAAATGATTTGTTTTCTCTATACTTTTGATCCCTTTAATTACCTATCTGTTTTATCCAAAGATACTTAATAAATCGCCTGAAAACCACTGCCAACATCTAATAGATGAAGGCATAAGTCCAATACCGATCTAAAAAGATTTGGCACTTACGCAAAAAATCATGATGTTCTATAAAAATATCGAGGATATCTTATGGCGGATCTGACTGTCCCTGTAAGTAACCCTTAAATGAAGGTTACTTGACTATGTAATGGAAGAGGAAGAGGTGGTTATTCGATAGAGAAGGTTGAATGATAAAATCACTTGATTAAAGAACCTTTGACCTTAAGGGTGACTCCTCCGTGTCTTGGAAAATACGTTAAGCCGTTGTTTCTAGGTCTTTGACAGTCATTACGGGAAGTCAGAAGGCAACTGACAAACACTCTTACTAAGGAGTATCATGTTGCCCTATAACTGGGTTGATGAGGTATGCAGTCGATCCATGTTAAATACTGGTATTCAGCTGCATCCGGTTTGACTGGAAGTTGACTCCAACATAGTTGGGAAAAGGCTAGGTAGATGATGCAGTTGATGATGATACAGGATTATATTCGCCTCAGCAAGACCTTTTCTAGTAAAAAAATGAAAAGAAATTGTCAGCGAACATAGCATTAAATGAAACTAGAAAATCTCATTCACATGATTTTATATTTCTCCCTTAAAAATACGGTGTTACGTTACACAAAATAGCTACAGTTTATGATAACATTTAGATACATCGCGGCTCTCTCTAGAACCAAATCAGTTGTTTTTTTTACAAAAGCTATTGCAAAACAGACATTCGGCATTAAACAGGATGGAATATTTACAAGCAATTTTTCTTTAAAAAACCCTTGAAGAAATTGCCAAAATAATCAAGACATCATTTCCTATTTAAAAAAAAAAACAACAGCACATCTGTATTCCCCAAATGGTTAGTCAGAGAAGAGGTCTAGATACCTATAGTCCTAGTATAGTATAGAACAACCACATTACCCCAGTTATGTTTAAATCCTATGTAATATTAGGTGAGCCTAATGCCATCAACCAATTCCAGATGAAAAAATCCAATAACTCTTTGCCTGACCCGGTCATGCGGGCCTCATTCTCAGCAGTAGTGATTGCGACCACCAGCGAGGCAATTTTAGCTACTTATTTCATATTTGAAGTTACAATATAATCTTTTATCTTTTAAACTGTTTATAGTTTTGAGTACTCTATATTTGATTCAGCTTTTGAGCTTGAAGCTAAAAATATACGGAAGTTAGGTTGCAATTCTCTATGCCTTATAAAATAGGCAGCAATGGGAATTGCCTATTGTTCGTCATATTAGCATGTCGGTGACGCGAACTCATAAGTATAACCCCTACTAAAAAAGTCTCAAAGCGGCTACATAAGTTTTCACTTTTAAAAAAAATGGCGTTATTTAATAAATTTCTAACTATCACCGCGTTTAATGTCGACTGACGTTACCTACTTACAATAGTAAAGTTAATATTTACAGTACGACTTAGATAAAACTTACATTTTACAACTCAACACTACTTTGTACATAGAATGACTAGACTTATTTTTAGATCACTATCTTCTTGATAAAAATGACAAAACATGATTTTGTTGTTGTCGGCTTGAAAAGCGGTCGAAAATAGTTTTTTTTTTCTTATAATTTTGGCAAAGTATCGGAAAAACTAGACAAAAGATCGGCCATTTAATATTTATACATTAGGTATTGCCGTTCAATCTTAAATCGTATTACAAAAGAAAACTATTAGGTAACAACAATAAAAACAGGCGAATGATTTTTACAAAAATGATTGCCCAACAAAACTTTTTACCTGAACTTACAGTTTTTTGTTAGCTTACAATATCTAAGAAATTAAATGATTTAACTTCATTGTCAAACTAAATTATATTCTGTTTCAGAAAAAAGTGTTAACTTATTTAATTTTTTGGCTATATTTTACGTTACTAAATTGCAGTATCTACGAGGAAATACCTAGATGAAGAATCTTATATTATCTTACGAAATCACAAAAAAATAAACTGTACACAATATTTCAGCTAAAAGAAAATACTCACACAGTTAGACATTTGGACATTATTTTATGGAATGGTAACATTTGAATTTTTTGGTACAGTTTTATTACCAAGCAAACATAGGAAATATCGACACCCCTCCTGAAATGTACATAATATTATACAATTGTTTATCGTATATCACTTTACGAACACCTCATTCTTATCTGAACACATCAGTCAATCTGCGAGGTCACTGCTCCGACGGGACGTTTTAAAACGGGGATGGACTGGAACCGTACCCGTTTAGGTACATTCATCTGGCCCAGTCGTCCGGCGGACAGTTGTTCTGGTGAAGAGGTGAGAAGGCGCTTCTCCTCGGCTCATTCATAGAACTATCCTGGGAACCAATGATGGATTCAATAGAGAATCCGTTTCTAGATCTCTTACTTCGTGGTTCAGTTGCTTCGGTGACGCGCGGCGGCAGCGGGACGGGCCGGAGCGTCGCCGGCGGCGGGCGCGGCAGCGAGAGCAGCGGCCCCGGCGGCAGGTAGCACGGCAGCGGCAGCAGCGGCGCGTACGCCTCGCGCGCCAGCATCGCCACCACCGCGTGCGCGTGCTGCAGCGACGGAGCTGGCCGCTTATACCTCTTCCTCCGCCGCAAAAAGCTGCCGTTATCAAACATATCTTCAGCCAAAGGATCCAGCGTCCAGTAATTCCCCTTTCCTGGATTCCCTGGCTCCCTCGGAATCTTTATAAAGCAATCGTTCAGACTCAAGTTATGTCTGATCGAGTTCTGCCAGGCGGGAAACTTTTCTCTGTAGTAAGGAAACCTCGTCATGATGAACTCGCAGATACCACTGAGTGTCAGTTTCTTGTGTGGAGACTGTAGGATGGCCATCGTGATGAGAGCGATGTAGGAGTAAGGTGGCTTGATGAGTTGTGATGAAGATTTCTGCTTTGGTTTCTTTGGTGTTGATGGTTTTGAATCCGTCGGACTGGAGGCGTCGTACCGCTCCGAGTCACTGGACGCCGGAGGAACTTCAGGAGTGTCCTCGTCCACGGAGACGTAGGTGTCGTCCTGGGGGTACTCAGGGTCCCGGTCGTCGCGCAGATAGTGCGGCAGGTACAGCCGCGGAGGTGGTCGCAAGTCCAGGGGTAGTTCGCCCTCGATGATCATATCGCGGTATTGGGCAAGATCACAATCTTCCATGCTTTCGGTCACATGTCAGAGGTGCGTTGTGGCGCGTGTCGCGGCGCGGACTGCGGCTTCGCCCTCGAGCGCGGAGGCTCTGCCCCTGGAGGCTCCGCCCACGGGCGCACCCCCCAGCCCCCCCCCCCCCCCTCCCCTCCGCCCCTGCCTGCGTTTACGTTCCACTAAACACAACAATTGTCGTTATTATTACTGCGGGTCGGAGCTTTGTGCATGAATTTCAGGCCGCCGACTAATAATTATTAGGCCGCTTCGTGTTTATCGATTCGACTTTGTTGTGGTAGGTATATATTTATTTTTAGTTTTGTTAAAGGGTTTGTTTGTGCTAATTTTCTTTTCTTTTCTAATACTTTTGGTGTGCAACTGTGCCTTCACTTGGTACCCTTAATTACCTATAATTTTCTTAGGGGGTCTTTTGAAGCAGTTGATACAATTTAGAGAGTAAGCTAATTTTATTTTATATACTACACTACTGTTTCTTAATCCCGTACATTTAATCCTCTCATCTAATGAAACATGCAATAAATAGTTAATCAATCCAAATCGAATCTCGTGAAAAGCTGAAGGAGTTAAACTCAAAGCCAGATACAATAAAACCTACACGTTCCAAATAAAAGTGTTTACAAAGACATCCTCATCCCACAATCCGTTAAAAGACTCGTGTATTGAAAAAAAAATCTCATAAAACGAATTCTACCAGGACTCCATTCAGGTAGATATCTTCAAATAAAAGTTGCGTAAAAAATATTCGTGAAAGCGGCATGACAATGCGAGCGCGCTACTAGAAAACCCTCGTATATGTTTCCTACCATAACATTTACCCCTCGGGCGTTGAGGGAAAAGCTACACGAAAGAACAGGACAGAAGATACCAAAGATAGGGATGAAGATAGAAGTAGACCAATTGCGGACGAGATTCCGATGGGCGGAGCTACCAAAAGCTAACATGTCAGGGCGTGGCATTAGATCCTATTATTGTCTGGCAAGGCAAATAATATTTTGCACAATGTACACATTGGGGTAAGGGGGTGTTCAAGGGGGGTTGCTAATTTATTCCCAACTTCGGTTAAGGCTTGTTTTTCAGCTTTGCGAGCCTGTTATTTAAATTGGACTCGGTCGGTTATTTGTATGTACCGTCTGAAGGCATTGTTGGCTTTAATGAACGAATTTTCGCGGGATTCCGTTGTACAGAATTTGTGATACAAAGTTAGGATTTGGTGAATATTTTTGCTTATTTGTGTTGGGTGCTTTTAGTTGGAGCGTTATTTATTCAAACGTAGCTTTGGGATTTCGGTGGCTGTATTATCATGTAGGTATCTATATAAGTGTATGGTTGTGAATCTAGCCTAGTTTTGTGTGTAGGTAAGTCTCATAGCGTTTTTCATTTTGGAGGTATTTTTAGGAAGAAAATCTATCTTTAGAACTACACATGGTATCCATTAAAGCAGGGAAGAATGGAGAGAAGTGGGAATACAACAGGATTGTGTCGTAAAAAATCAATATGATTTCATAATTAGGTACCCATCTCCTCTACTTTTTTGCCAAGTGACACGGTTTACAAAGCGGATAAAAGAGGAGATTAACCGTAGCTTCTCTATCTTCCTTTATTCTTAGTTTATTTCCGCTTTGGTTGGTTCTCCGCGCCTCTCTACGCTTTGGTAGATCCGGGGTCAGGGCCTTTAGTGAGATGAATCTTTCTATCTATTGAGATTGCTTTCCTCACTTAGTTCTTGAAGTGGACCATTGTGCGTGAACACAGTGTGAGTAAGGTACATATTTTTAAATGTATTTTAGTAAGTACTAGCTTTTGCCCGGGACTTGAAAGAATGGAGTCTATATTTTAAGCTGGACCTCCTGCAGTTCATCCTTAGATGAAAACTGCATTCAATTCCATGCAGTAGTTCTTGCGTGATGCGTGTACAAACATACAGACAGACAAACATTCTAAAAACGGTTGTATCGGCTTCTGATGCAGTCATAAATACCCCCTGGAAGCTGACCCCAACGTAGTTGGAAGCAGACGATGTTGTTGTAGTAGTTCAGTTTTTGCCAAAGGATCAGCTATCCTCACGAGAGTCTAAACGTGCAAAAAAGAACGGAAAAAGGTACCGTATTCGTAGTATTCTGGCTTTCGACAAATAATCATGATTTATTTGTCTAGCAAACTTGGTGCATTTATACCGAACTGCCATTCCATTTGCCATAGACTCGATACAAAGCTATGCTGTTGTGAGAGCAACACGATTAGGTAGGAACTCTTTTTTAACCTACTCTTGTCCCGTATTACTTGACATTCTCCCCTATAAAGGGTTGGTTACAAATCCAGCTGTGCGATTTTCTTAAGTTAAAATAGTATGTTCGTAAATAAGTAGCCACGGAAATAAGTATTGAATAGTTAAAGAGTTTGGCTCTTCTATGAAAAATGGGATTGAGAATAATTATATGTTGTGAATGAATGTAATACTAAAATACGAATATTATCTAATCAAACACGTAAAAGGCCACTTCTATAACTTAATAATTGAATTTTATACATAAAAGAACAAAGAATCCTGTGAATTTTTAAAATTACTTCTGTTCAGAGTAAAAAATCTCACTATTTTTCAAATTTTTTATCGAAATATTCATACAAATTACTATTATAAACAAGTTTGCATGCTTGCACAAAACCATTGTTTTGAAAACTAAAACAGTTTCAGTGAGTTCTCTGTACATACTAATTTTTTTTATGAAAATTAATAACGTGTTCCAGTTTTTAGTCCAAATTATTAAAGGGCTTTGAAACGGTTCCGCACTTCAAGAGGGAAAAAGGAACACTTATGGAATTTAAAATAAGTCTTGACAGACAGACGGAAAACGAAGAGCGTTTTCCGTCTGTCTGTCAAGACTCATTTTCTTAGAAACGTGTAGAGGTATCAATTTGCAATAAATATCAAATACGTATGTCTACGGTAACCTGCAACTCTAAAAAAAACAAGTTTCAAAATTAAGTCTAACAGCACAAGTAAAAAAAAAGTTTCGAAAATTGATAATAAGTCCGCCCGAAATTTGTGCGAAAAAGTCCAAAAATTTTAACATATCACATTTTTTTCTTTTTGCGAGTGCAAACTTACATTTGCAGTTAGAGAATTGACCATTACGTATATGGGTAGTCAGTAGTATAGTACACTTTTACAACTAAAAATTTAAGTTTGTGTTTCAGTCATACCTATCTTCGTCATTCATACTTCTGTAGCTGTAAAATAATGTAACGATTTTACGGAACACACTGTGCGCGGGACAGACTCGCACTTCTCCAGTATTTTTTTAAGTCTATGTTAATTGCAAGGTTTATCCTCGATTAGATTATTATAGGGACTAGTAAAACTCTTTCTGAGACCACTACTATACGTTTCATAATATTTAAACTTACCTACGGTTATCCCAACATTATTACCGTAACCAACCCTTCACCATCACGTTATCACTAATTTCCTTTACTTTGGTCTCCCTCTGTGTCTCCATCCATCAACATTAAGTATAGACGCTAGCAAATCAAAGCTATCCCAAACTGTAAAATTTTCCCAATCAAACATTAATCTTATTCTTTTGTAACAAAGTTGAAACTTTTCTAGTCACCTTTTTTTAACTCGATGCAAGCTCCAAAACATTGAATTCCACTGTTTTTGGTAAGTGCCAATCTTACAGATTAAAATATGAAATGAAGTTTTTCAAATTTATGAGGAGATGCAACCCTTAAAATTTTACTCAGTAAGCCGACATCAGGTAAGTTGCCCAATAGCAATATTTAAATATTTTGTAACTATCTTTTTACTTTCGGAAACAAATCCATACCCATATTATAAATGGGAAAGTGTGTGTGTCTGTTTGTCCGTCTTTCACGGCGAAACGGAGCGACGAATTGACGTGATTTTTTAAGAGGAGATAGTTGAAGGGATAAAGAGTGACATAGGTTACGTTTTGTCTCTTTCTAACACCCCACTTCCTAACGTGAGCGAAACCGCAGGCAAAAGCTAGTTGGTAATAATCTGAATACTGCAACAAAAGGTGAATCGAAACATAGACCTTTGTCAATGATTTTCACGGTGTTTAAATATTATTTGAGGGGTTGTTACTTAATAACTACAGCCGCACTAGTCGATCGAAGGTTAAGCTACGCTTGCCGATGTCGGTCCTTGGATGGATAACCATCCATTACATAATATCGAGACTTCTCCGGAAAGCGTTGTATCCAGCTGTTATTCACAGTTTTTTGATAGTCGTTACGAGTATTCAGAACACGAAAGTCAGACTAACAATCTAACCAAGGGGTACCGTGTTCGGTGTTATTTAGTAACAGGATTGTGGAGGTTGGATACGTAGTCGCTCCTTGTACGAGTAAATACTGGTATTCAGATGCATCCGGTTTGACTGGAAGCCGACCCCAACAAAGTTGGGAAAGGCTAGACAGATGATGAATTGATGACCCAAGATTTTATTTACACAATTGAAATTAACTGTTTACTTGGTTGGTTTCAAATAATATTGTATAAACGTGAGAATTGAAACTTTTGTTTCAATGCGCCTCTGCGTTTCTTTATCCATTTTTACCCGAAATATTAAGATTTGTATTTGATTTGGCTATCACATACCTACATATGTGATAGCCTACCTACGTCAAGGCTTTTCTACAGACAGTTTAAATCACAAAGAACCTTGTTTTCCTACAAAATATTTTACTCAACTACTGACAAAGTAAACATCGAAGGAGTTGGTTCCAACTTGTAGGTAATCCATCTTTGGCCGGCCGACGGTGAAGAGTAAACATTTCAATATCTACCGAAGACAGCTCAGCTCAGCTTAGCTTAGCTTAGCTCTTGAGCTGGATTACTGCGGCCAGGCTCAGTAGACAAGCAAACTTTATTCGGCTTAAGATCTAACATCCACTTTGAGTAGGTTGTATCAGTTGGGATATCTCTATACGAATGGTCTTTCAGTTGGATAAGTTGATTCGGGTGAAGATTGGGGACGGAACCCGGATTGATTTATTATTTAGGCAGTAATATGAAGAATTTTTAGGGTTCTGTACCCGAAGGGTAAAACGGGACCCTATTACTAATACTCCGCTGTCCGTCCGTCTGTCTGTTCGTCTGTCACCAGGCTGTATCTCATTAACCGTGATAGTTAGACAGTTGAAATTTTCACAGATGATATATTTCTGTTGCCGCCATAACAAAAAATTCTAAAAAACAGAATCAAATAAAATATTTAAGGGGGCTCCCATACAACAAACGCGATATTTTTGCGGTTTTTATAGATAATGGTACGGAATCCTTAGTACGCGTGTCCAACTCGCATTTTGCCGGTTTTAAGGCCCACGTAGATTTGCTTAATGCTACTGAGAAGTATTTTATATAAAATGCCATTATTACATTTTGCGTTCCTCCAATCATTACCCTATTAAGATAACCTGAAGATCATATGACAGAATGAATCCAACAAAACAAGCAAAGCCACCGACTTACGAAACTAAAGTTATTTAACACTTTTTAGTCTTTATTTCTATAAAAGTTTTTATTTCTAGTTTTTTAATGGGTCGCTTTGTAATTTATCTATAAAAGTCACAAGAAAGCAATATACGAAATTTCGTTAACTACCAAACCTAACCATATTTTACCAGCTATTTTGATATAAAATCCAAACTACAGTACCGATTTCGATAAAATTCACATAGAACAAAGAAAAAAAAAGAATCATCAAAATCAATTCATAATTGCCGCAATGATCGCGTAACATACATACAAAAAAACAGTCGAATTGAGAACCCCTCCTTTTTTTAAGTCAGTTAAAAAGCCATACGCTGGCGAGGTAGATTTATATCTTTCTAAACTTCAAATACACTTTGGCCGTCATTTGTGTCGCCCAACGGGAATTGAACCTAAAGGAACGTGGAACTCCTCGTCCAATTTTTAAATCTTGGGTTTTAAATTATTTTTATTATTTCAGTGGATGACCCCTTATCTTTTCTTTTCTTCGTTACTTTTTCCTTTTATTGCGAATGAAAAGGCAACCCGGGACTGATTCACAAGCATTCGTAACTTGCTTTTATCAAATTAGCAGTACTCCATGTAAGAAACTGGTTTTCAGCTGCATTAGGTTAGACTGAAAGCTGACCCCAACACTGTTGGGTAGAGGCTAGACTCAAATAATTTTAGATACACGGTAAAAAGGTCGAGTGGTGCCCTCTTTTTTATTCAGTAGTAAGCAAAGCCACTTGTTAAAGTGACATCTGTTGACAAAAGCTATTTCCACTTAGAAATATAGTCATTCGCTGTTTTAAGTAGTGTGTCGCTTTGCCGGTAGATGTCAGGGCAATTGTTGATATAAAGATAAGATAGATGGCGGTGTTTACAATTAGTTCGTACCCATACAAAATACCTACTTACGTAATAAGATAATTAGGTAAGTACCCTAATAATGTAAGAATGCTTCTGAGAAGCAATGTAATGTTATATTGGAGGAGAATAGAGTATGTTGAGTTAAGTTTGGTGCGGGAACAAACCGTGCGAATGAAATTCCCGGCTGCTTTGGCAATTTTTAGGGTTCCGTAACCCGTAGCCGTAGCTCGTAGCCATTCTATTATTTTAGGCACCATATCCATGGAATATTTTGTTTAGTTATTGTTTTTTTTTTAAACGTTTCCCCACACTAGGATTTCTCCTGTGTCGTGGGTGCGTTCACAAACATTTAAAGTCATATACACGAACAGCCAAACCCGGAACAACTACCTGTAGGCCACACAAATATTTGTTCCGTGCGGGAATCGAACCCACGACACGAAGCGCAGCAGCCAATCGATGCGCCAACCGTGCCGTCAAATATTCAAGGAGTATTTTACCTATTTACCTGCCGCTAAACATAAGTGTAGCGAAATTACAAAATAGACATTACGGGTCAAGTCAAGTCCCCATACATAAATAATGGGAACTAATTTTATGTGTTGAGGGAAATAGAAAATGGAAATTAATGAGCACTAAAGCATGGGTGGGATCGTTTGATCCCATTTATTCTAATAATACATAATACAGATACAATCTGTTTATAAGTTTGTATGGGTGATCTCCGAAACTTATGATCCAATTCATAAAATTTGTTCACTGTTAGAAAGCTACATTAGGTATTCCTGAGTGATAGATAGGCTAGTTCTATTTTCAAAACTTCCATTTAAAGGGGGTGGAGCAGAACAGTACGAAATCCACGCGGAAAAAGTCACTGGAGAAGTGCTAGTAGGTACCTACCTATTATATAAAAAAAAAATGTTTCGTACTAAGTGTCTTTTTTTAAAGAAATGAGATATTTTCGGTTACAATTGCAAATATAACATGGCTTCTTTGAGATATATATCCTTACTGAAGTAGAAACTATATTTTTCAGTTTTTAAAACCAACTTTATCTTCGTCCCCCGGCTGTCACACGTGTGTGGCTACGTCTGTGCTACGCGTGATTTAAAAAAATACGAGAGCTAGGTAAATAAATCCAACTAATAATATAAATAAGGTAAGTATGGTACCTAATAAATTTGAATACTTACGTGTAATTAATTGTATAAGTTGTGAAAATAAACATTTTATTTGTAATTATGATTAATATTATACCTAACCTAGGCTTGATAAATATTATGGGGACTCTGCTACGTCAATCAAAATGGTTTACGTATTTTCGGTGTGGTCGTACAAGCACAAGTGATGCTGAACGCCCAGGACGCCCAGTTGAGGTCACTACTCCAGAGATGATCGCTGAAATCCATGACATAGTGTTGATGTTGTTAAAAGTGAGCGAGATAGTCGAGATAGCAGACATCTCAGACGAAGGTGTGCGCAATATCTTACACCAACTTTTAGATATGAAAAAGCTCTCCACGCGATGGGTGCCGCGTTTACTGACTATTGTTCAAAACCGTATGCGAGTTACCACTTCGGAGGCAGGTTTGGCGTTGTTACAACGGAAGAAACCTGATTTTTTGCGTGGTTTTATAACGGTAGGTGAAACATGGATCCACCACCATACACCAGAACCAAGGAACAATCGAAACAATGGATTGCTAGGGGCGAACCAGCTCCGAAGAAGGCCAAAGCACTTTTATCGGCCAATAAGGTGATGGCTACAGTTTTCTGGGATGCACGTGGGGTAATCCATATTGACTACCTAGAGAAGGGCAAAAGGATCAATGGAGAATATTATGCAAATTTATTGGACCAATTTAACCAAATTTTACCTGAAAAACGACCGCATGGCTAAGAAGAAAATCCTCTTCCACCAAGACAACGCACGAGTGCACACCTGCGCTATTGCCATGGCCAAATTCCATGAGTTCCGATATGAGACGCTATCTCACTCATCATATTCGCCATGGCCCCTTGCGACTATTTTCTGTTCCGGAATTTAAAAAAATGGCTTAGTGGAAAAAGATTTAGCTGCAACGTGGAGATCATGCTCGAAACCAATGCCTATTTCGAAGGGTTGTCTACGTCGTAATTTACGGAAGAGATCGAAAAGCTTGAGAAACGCTGCATGAAGTGCATTGAGTTAGATGGAAATTAAGTTAAAAATTAATCATAATTTTTAAATAAAGTTGTCTCCTTATTTCATTTTTACCAGACTTATCATTCCACCCTCGTACCTTAACGAATAAACCTTAAAATAAAATGACCATATCTTCCAAGCACTAACAGCCAGTGGACTATCTCTCGGTAGACTTTCCCACAAAAACAGGGTTTTTCATTTGTACGTAGTCGCATATTTACGGTCATACCTATTTTTTTCTTTCTTTGTACTAAAAAAAACGTTACCTACCGTAGAAATTTGTCACATCCACAGACATCCAGACCAGGAACAACTACCTGTTAACCATAAAAATTACCGTGCGGGGATCGAACCCGTGACAAATTTCTAAGCTACTGTATCAACTGTGCAATAGGGATGTGTCCTAGGTAAAAATATATTAGGTCTATTTAGTCCGTCAGCAAGATTACCAAAACATATTGGACACGTATTTTTTGCTTACTCAAATCAATAAAAAGTGACAATAATATAGCACATCAAAGTTCAGGAGAAGGGGCTTGTGACGTCACTGTTACGTTACAAGTGTAGCACGGCGTGACGTCACGCGCAATTTCAACGCACTATATCTAGTAATTTTTGGTTTACGTGACAAAAGAAAAAATACGTGTCCAGTATTTTTGAGTAATCCAATTTTCGGACCAATCAGATTTTTTAAGGACACCACCCTATACATTTTGTAACATGTGGCCATATTGTAGACGCCTTGAGGCATGCATTTATTTCATCTGCCGGTGTGCCCCTAGTCATCACCAGAATCTGTCTAAATCGCCAGCTAAAAGTACCACCATACCTCCGATGAGATAGTATAAGCAGCGTGGTTGCTTATCAAGAGGAGTCTACTGCAACTACAGCTGTATTCTGCAGTCTCTCCAGATTTGAGCTATAAACAGATTTATAAGAAATGTTTGAACTGCCAAATTTCGGTAATATATCTCAATCCGCGATTTTAAACTGCTGCATCTGATTCGCCCTTTCAAGGTTGGGGATTGCAAACACGGCCATTAAAATAATAAAAATAAATTAAAAATAAAGCTGGACAATCCACACAGCATCATCTAGCCCCAAGCTAAGCAAAGCTGGTGTTATGGGTACTAGATTACCGATATAGGTACCTAATACAATACATTACATAGATAGATATATTTTTTTAATTATACATAGCAAATACCCAGAACACCCGGAACAAATCTTTGTAGATCGTACAAACATTTGTCCCAGGGCGGGAATCGAACCCACAACCTTCTGCGTCGCAGGCGGACCTTCGCCCGCCGCGCCAAATCGGTTGTCATTGATTGGTAACCAACAACGATCGATCCCTAGATTTGGATTGAGATATATTATTGATATTGGCAGTTACCAGTGCCTCCCAGGGTATCGAAAAAGAACAAACCTTCTTTCAACTTTATTAAAAATCAACCTTCATTCCGAGTTCAAACGTGAAACGTACTCTGTCATTCGCTGTTGCAAAGATGCATCATTATCTAATCGTCGTATCTAATCATTATTAACATTACCGGTCATTAGTGGCCTACTCATTTAATTTGTACAATGTTAACGGGAAACAATATAATAACTTATACTTTATGTAGTTTAGATGGCACAATTGGCGCAGTGGCTGAGCGATTGGCTGCTGCGCTGCGCGGGTTCGAATCCCGCACGGAATAAATATTTGCATGGCCTACAGTTCCCGGGTCTGCCTGATTGTTTATGAGAGTTTAAATCTTTGTAAACGCACCCACGATACAGAAGGAATTCCTAATATGGGGCAAGGTTTAAAAAAAAAAAAAATAACCTTGGTGATGGCATAATTTATTTTTGAAAGGGTCCATAGACTGTACCCAAGGAGTAAGTACATCTAAATAATACTACTACTATTTAAATCCTTCCTCAGGATATACCTATTCTATCTCCTTGCAAAATTTCATTTTGATCCGAGCAGTAATATATATTTATAGTATTTTTAAGTTTTATATTGTTAATATAGTATTGTATATGTTTATATGGGCCTTGATGCCTGAAATAAATGGATAAATAACTAAATAAAAAGCTAAAATAGCTGACCCGGCAAACGTAGTTTTGCCGTTTAAAACAAAAACAAAAGTATGTTTGGGCTGGACCACCCCTATCACTTAGTGGTATGAAAAATAGATGTTCGGCGATTATCAGATCTACCCGATATGCGCACAAAATTTCATGCTACGGTCCAGCCGTTTCGGAGCAGTTTACTTAGAAACACCGTGACACGAGAATTTTATATATTAGACTAGCTGACCCAGTAAATGTTGTTTTGCCACATAAAATGTTTTTTTTTTTTTTTTTTTTTTTTAAAAAAAAAAACGTTGCCCCACACTAGGAATTTCTCCTGTATCGTGGGTGCGTTTACAAACATTTAAACTTACATACACAAACAGCCAGACCCGAAACAACTACCTGTAGGCCATACAAATATTTGTTCCGTGTGGGGATCGAACCCACAACACGCGGCGCAGCAGCCGATGGCTCAACCACCGCGCCAACCGTGTCTGTTTGAGATGGAATAGTTAAATGACACATGTTTATAAAGCATTAAATAAATAATAATAATTACGCAGGTGTCATCTCAATGGCTACTGATCAGCGGCATTCCTTCATCAAAAAAAAAAACAACAAAAAAAAAAGGATTAAAAGAGTCTTTGTCACATCCAATCCTTCACGGTTCGCCCGGCCGGGATTTGTGAAACTAGAAAAATAAGTCATGCGTTATCATGTTCAGAATATTACGAGCGTATAATTTAAGTAATCAATGAAGTTTTGAAATTTATTATGGCTTCATTCTTTGGGATCATTTTTACGCATCTACCTTTTTTTGTTGGTATTTTTTAAACGTTTGCGTTAGTGTTATCAATAAAATTAAGTTACAGTAAATAGTATATAGTTGTGTTTTTTAAAATGAAAAGGCCACACCTACATTACTTTAGCTATTTAATTATTGTCTGAAGTGTGATAAACGAAGAAATTGATGAAGATCGAGAAATAGAAAAAAAAAAATCATTTGGAAAATGTTGTTGACTTAACTCGTATAAAACAGTAGCCCTAGCAAGAATTTCTCGCGAGAAGTTTACCAACCGAAAACGTCAAATTACCTACATAGTTATAGTCAAACGAAATTTAGTATCACGTACATACGTACGAGTTAGCTTGCTTGTATCGAGCTCCACGAACGCGTCGGCTGTTTCCGAACGCACTTCATCGCACCAGTGCCCGTGCGCATGCGCTCGATGCTTGACGTGTGGTCATTGTCAAATTTTCATTTAACGTTTTGACGTTAGATATTTCGTAAATTTCTTCGCAGTGAAAGTGTTTTTATTTATTTTCTAACAGTAGTTTAATATATAAATAAGTTAAAATGGAAAGAAACGACCGTAAAACGAACTCTCGTACCCACACAATCACAATAGACAGAGATTCAAAGTTTATTTTGCGAAAAATTATTTTGGATTTCGGCATCCTATTTATTGGTGAGTGATTTTTGTTTTATTTTTTGATCAAGACTTTTATTAATGTTGTGTAGAAAAGCGTGTGAATTTACGAAAACAAGTTGTTTCTATCGTAACCGGCAGTTGTCGTTAACTCGTTGATAATACGTATCGTGCAAACTATACTTACATGATCAACTTATCAGCATTGTTTTCCGTATTATAATTCATTAAATATTTACATACGAATAAAGTACTTAAATGAATATGTAGGTTTAAACCCATTCAAGAATATGTAGGTTTAAACCCATTCAAGAATCTAACGAAGATTTTTAACACCACCTACAAGAATGACGCAAAAGTTACAAAAAATAATAGAATCGCAAAAGTTAATCTGTGCTATCGTTTAGTCGGTATGTTACAGGCACATAATCACGCGACTGTGTAAATAAAAATGATGAAATTCTAACTAGTAATTTTAATGAGTTAACTAGGTACCTAGGGACTTGAAAAACATTTGTGAGATATGATGGAATAAAAAAAATAAAAATACACACTTACTTAGTTAATAGACAGGTGCACTATTACTTAACTACATTTGTACTTATCAGTATTACTTAAGTACTACTACCAATTAACTAATAACAATTTGCTAATAAGATGTCATAAACTATTTAGAACCACTATCCATCCAAGTTATCAATGAAAATAACTTTCTATTTCATGTACTGTAATGAACATCACTTTGAACCATGTACTTAATTTACAATATTGACATAACATGCAATATACTAAAACAAAACACAATCACATATGCTAGATAACATATAACTTCTGTTTTAATACAGACAAAACTCAATGTCCACAAGTACTTATAATGTTGATTTAATCATACAAATAAACATTTTGTATACATCACATGTCTTTTCACAGTTCTCCATCAAACAAAGATCTCATTCAAGTGACCAAAGAATAATTGTGATTGGTTGTAACTGCAACCTCCATTCTTTGTATGTAATTTATTACATTAAGGAAATTAAGCCAATACTGTGAACCTTTTCCTTAAATATAATTAATATTTTTGACCCATTTGTAACCCTTACTTAATATTGTACCTAATTGGTATTGTATTAATAATTCATTCATTTTATTTTTAGTAAATGTAACTCTGTGGTATACGGTTAAGGAAAACATTAATAGTCTATTGCACTCCCTAATAAAAAAAGAAAATAAGCAGTTTCAAAAAACAAATGTTATCCCTAGATTTAAAACTATGATAACCATTGTTACCTGCTAGCAATTTATTTTAATGATTCAACAAAAGAGGTTGATGCGAGCAAATGCAAACTCCTTGTTTCCTCAGCCAATAAAGACTGACATAACTGAGTTTACTGACACATTAACATGTTAAACCAATGGTTGCATTGCACTGTCTCAAAGCACAGTGGCCCCATTGATTGACCAGTCACATTCCCATTCAAACACTGTACTTGGAAATATTCCATTTTGTTATATTGTTACTTGATGTATGGCTATTTTTATACTTGATTTAGGTTTCTCTGTTAAAAAGTCATGTCTGTAATTATTACAGTACTAGGTTTCACTTTATTGGGTTTATTTAATTGAATTCTAAAAACTCAATTGAATTTAAATTAATTTATTTTGAAAAGACCCTGCTAATACCTAAACAGTAGATATGTCCTTTTAGTCTAGTTTTTTTTTAATAGTCTACTATCTTCTCTGTGGTAGAAGACTTTAGATAGGTTCTCAAGTTTTTCACAAACCTGATTTACTATGTATAACTTCAGTTCAAGGTTGCCAATTCCAATATGTTATTACTCTGATCTTTATCTGCTTAAGTAAGCACCTAAAAACTAAGGATTCTTTAAAGTAACATCATGCCTGTATTCCCTGAGGGGTTAAGCAGAGGTGTATAGTTGGCACACCCACATCTTGCTGGTTATGTTTAAGTCCTATGTAGTAGGTGGCGAGATTATTGCCACCTATTGGGCACAAATGCAGACTCCGGGCTGTTACCAGCCAATCCCAGATGAATAATCCCTACAACACTTTGCCCGTCCTGGGAATTTTACCTAGAACCTCTTGCTCAGGGGTAGCAACCACTAGACAAAAAGAGGTAGTTCATTGAACTTGCAATTCCTATATCTATATTCCAGTAGTAATAAGGATTTTTTTCCATATTTTTACTTTTCTAGATAACAATTAAGCCAAAACAAGATTCTGGTTAGTTTGTACTATCTTACGAGTTGTATTATAATTACCTATTTATTTTTATTGGACCGCTTTTATCGCGAACGGGAATTCCAAGAAAACGTTTTGATAATTTCCTCCTTAGGTCATCTTGGTCAAGTTTCAAGGCCAAAAACACAAACCAGTAAAATAAAAAATTTAATATTTTATAATTTAACTTCCTCAAGCGAAAAAAGCATGTTTAAACGGAACTTTGAGGCATATACTGTCTCGTTGGTCTAGTGGTGGCAGGCGCTACTGCTGAGCATGAGGTCCTGAGTTCGATTCCCGGGTCGGATCAAGTGTAATTGGGTTTTTTATTTGGAATTATTCAGAAGCGGCTCTTGTCTATGGATCGTCCCGTATTATATGGTTTTTCAAATAACTGGCGAAATATGGGTGTACCTACTATAGTAAGTACACCTCTGCGTAATCCTTCGGAGGATACAGGCGTGATGTTGCGTTTCTAATATACCAAAAAGAAGGACTTATATTCCCCGTAGAAAACGCTTCAGTCCATCTCACACACACCCAGTCAACCCACATCTCCCCAGGTCTAATCCCAGGTCCGCAGGATGTGAAACATTGCGTACGGGGCCCGCCAAACAAAGTGGCAGGTAATTGGCTCGCTGTCAAAACATCCGACGCGTCCGACCTGTCAGATTAAACGTATCCGTTAAGTAGGCTCGCGTATGACAGGCAGGATGCCGTGCCGTGTGAGAGTTTAAAAAATAAAAAGCGTTCCAATTTTAAATTTAAATCTCGCGGTATTTTCTGTTGACAGGGCTCTTGATTGGGCAAGACGTGGTAAGAAAACTGCGTCTTGCAAAAATAGCTCGTTTTATCACCGATATCACCGATCATTTACCAAACAAGTCACCCAAAACATACTTTGGGTGACTTGTTTGGTAAATGAATGAAAATTGTATCCAAGGTTGGCTCTATTTGAGAATCCTTCTGATTGATAGTCCCTGTCCGGACATTTGATATCTATTCAACTTATTTTGTGAGTCCAAGGAAATTTCGTGTTCGATATTCGGCAGCTTTCGGCAGAAATATCCATTTTCGCCTATTTACATTTATGCCTGAAAATTTATGTTACTTTCGGCAAATCAATATCTACTTACAATTTTATTTTACAGAAAATCCAACCTTACAACAAATAAAAGTAAAACTTATGATAAAGTTTTGAAAAATTTAGTAAAATGCTATTTCATGCACGTATAATATCAGATCGTTTATTAATAATTTTGCCTCTGAGAAAAGTTAATAAACATAACTATTTCGTTATGATTCAAAGATCAGTTTCAATGATCAAAAGGCCCGGTATTCATTTTACTTTTAGCTACCGAAATAAACCATGAACGACAACAAAAAATAAGTATTTTCTTTTTGGCGGAAACTGCAAACTAAAGTAATTTCGGCCGGACTCACGCGTTTACATCATTTTTGTGCTATCAGCCTGACATTTTGATTTGCAAACTTTCTCTGTAGGTACTAACTACTGACCTTTCGATATTCAGCGACATGCATCCCCTCAAGGGAAGCCAAGCGGCAAGCTTGTACATTTTCGAAGGGTCTAATTTTGCTAGATTGACGTGACTAGGCCAACTTCATAACTGTCAGAAATGGGACCAGTAACGTCTTCCCATATACGAGTAACAAACAATCATGATTGCTTGTTAAATTAACGACTTTGGCTGAATGGTCGATATCGGCTCTGTGTAACAAATTAAAACAAACCAGCCGATAAAAAAAAAAACAAAAATGAGTAAGTATGTGACTTTGGTTGCTTGTTTGATTCATTTATTTTTGCTACTGACTTCCGACATTAACTCCAGGTGGTTTTGGTTGTTTTCTTTGTTTCATTTTTGCCACTGTTCCAAAATTAAAGTTATTTTACACGGTTTTGTGGTTTTTTTTAAGTCGATTGAATTGTTTTGTTAAAAACTTTTTTATTTCTCGGTTTATAATAGGTCGATGTGTAATTGATCCGATAGCCTAATGTCATCTGCTCATCACCTTTTGCACAATTTAGTAAGTAGGTGAGAAATAAATTGTCCCACATTGCCTACATTTCAGTTTTTTTTTTAATTTAAATGGGCCTATCTTTTAGGTACATCCGAATAAAAATCTTAGAAATCGGATTACCCTGCAAACAGATATGTGTGGTCAAACGTAAACAAAATCAGCATCCTCTTGCCCTTATCCCAATTTCATTTGGGGTCGGCGCAGCATGTCTTCTTCTTCCATACATCTCTATTTCCCGTCATCTCAGAAGTCACCTCCTTCTTAGCCATATCAACTTTCACACAATCCATCCATCGTTTCCTGGGTCTCCCTCTACTCAAACGTAAACATAATATTCGTGTCGAATTGAATTTTGAATTTTTTCGTAGGTAAAAAAATAGAATAGAAACAAATGAAGCCAAGAAAAAACTCTTTTCCCGCCTCCATCAGCCCTATGTTGACAGTAAATAAAATGCAAAGAAAACCAGTACTTCTTCGAAAACTTCATCTTATTTTATTTATAAATAAATGCCCATCCATTATAAAGTCGTTTGGAAGATGTTTAATTGCAGCAAGTACTTTCAGGAATCCGCGTTTTATACGATAATTAACTTAACTATTCGTTCACATGAATTACTAGGAATGATCGTGTAGTTCTTGTGCGCAATTTCCTTTTTACATACATAAATAGCTGACTGCCTTCCTGAGGGAGTTTTGTTAGATTATGACTGCGCCTGGAGCAGAATATAGAATGTCCTAACTAATATTATAAATGCGAAAGTAAGTTTGTCTTTTCACGCCTAAACCACTGAACGGATTTCGATAAAATTTGGCAAAGAGATAGATTGCACCCCAGGACATAGGCTACTTTTTTTTATTAAAAAACCACGCGGGCGAAGCCGCGGACGGTAAGTAATATAATAAATGTTTATAGTCATCAGTATTACAGCTAGTAGTTCATACACAGAACTATAATACCGAAAGCAAAAGGATCAAGGAGGAGGAGAAGCAAGGATCCCCACGCGCTCGTTTTCCCAAATAAAAATAAAACCCAATAAAAATAAGTCATTTTGAGCAACAGGTTAAGTGAGATCATAATAATAGGTCTTTACCTATGAAATTGCCGTTTTGTATGAAAAAATTTAAATGATTTTTTTTCATGTATTTTTCATTTGTATTAATCGAAGTAATCACCCATGCAATCAATGCATCTTTGCCAACGCAGTGGCAGTTTATTGATGCCCTTCTTAAAGAAATCAGCTGGACGGGAGGCAACAAATTCTTCAAAGGCATTTTGTACTGCCTCTCGGGTATTGAATTTTTTTCCCGCCAAGAAGTTATCCAAATTCTGGAAAAAGTAGTAGTCTGTAGGCGCAAGATCTGGTGAGTAGGGCGGATGACGGAGAGCTTCCAACCCCAGTTCTTGCAACTTGGAGACCGTCTGCTGTGCAGTATGAGGTCGCGCGTTGTCGTGCAGGAGCAGCGGAGACGAGCGATTGACCAATGCTGGTTGGAGATGTGCCAGCTTCTCCATCATTGTGTTCAATTCTTCACAGTACACATCTGCAGTAATGCTCACCCCGTTTGGTAAGAAGCTGTGTTGAATCACACCGGCGTTAGACCACCAAACAGTGACCATCACTTTTCTTGGGGTAAGTTTTCGTTTAGGGCATTGTTTAGGTGCTGAACCAGGATCCAACCAACTTGCTGAGCGCTTGCGGTTATCAAACAGAATCCATTTTTCATCGCAGGTAACAATGCGGTTCAAAATTCCTTCATTTGTGTGTCTGTTGAGCAGTGCAAGGCACGTCTCGACGTGTACTTCGCGCTGGCGATCATTGAGTTCGTGGGGCACCCATTTGTCAAGCTTTTTTACCTTGCCAATTTGACGCAAATGGACCAATATTGTTTTGACGCTAACGTCGAAAGCTGCTGCTAATTCAGCCGTAGATTGTGTATCATCAGCTTCCACAATCGCCTTTAATTCGTCATTGTCGACCAAAGTCTTCGGACGACCGCGAGGTTCATTTTTCAGGTCGAAATTTCCAGAACGGAAGCGAGCAAACCAATAACAGGTAGTGCGTTGGTTTGTAGTGTTAGCTCCGTAAACGTCGTTGATGTTGCGTGCCGCTTGTGCCGCGTTGCTGCCACGACGGTACTCATATTCCATAATTACTCGAATTTTTAACGTATCCATGATGACGAAAAAGATTTAAATGCGATGAAAATGTAACACTAATCAATAAACAAATGACTACTTTTGGAAAAAGAAATCCATGTTTTTAAAATAAAATTAATTTGAAATTAGAATTCTTAGCCAAACAAAAAATATTTTGATTTGAAATGGCCAGTACTGCAGAACGGCAATTTCATAGGTAAAGACCTAATATATTAAACCTTAAATTAAATATATTATTAACCTGAGAAGCGCAGAAAATTGACATTTTGAGACTTTCCATTGTAATTTTCATTCTACCTTTGTGTCGATTCTCAGCCTGTATCGAATGTCGATAGCGATTTGACGTGAGAAAGACGGTCGATTACTGATATTATCGAGTAATTCACTTTCTTCTCATTGCTACTATCATATCATAAAATTATCTAATTTCAAAATGTGTTGCGGTGCACATTATGGTGCCATTGATAATCAAGATACACCATTAAGACCGTTATTACCCATCCCAAAATCAGAACGCAGCGCTGACTTTGGAAGCGGCAAAAAGAACCGCTTTGAACCTTTATCTCTTACACACCTGCTTGCAATTAAGTGCCTATGTATATCAGTGAAGTTTCCGAAACTCAGCTAATGTACGGTTAAGTCGTACTCAAAACTTAAGTACTTACTTAACACGTCTTAAGTGGGCAGGGTATTGCAACCTGTTTTGCGGTATTTCACTCCAACATGCTGCGCTTACAATAATTAGGCGGTCTTTTTTTGACGATGCCGACCCTGTCATAGATTAAGAAAAATATTTCTAGAGGTGACACTTCGTTGATCGTTTTGTGCCTAAATGTCGCTTAGCTCCTTGCGAAACTTACAGTAGGTACCTATCCAAAGTTCGCAATTTAATTTCCGAACATGCAAATAATGTTTTCGAGAAAACAATTTTAATCTACTATTTCATTCGGGCTTCAACTACAATGTTTTTTATACTTTATCTAAAGTACTAATCAATCTGAAACCGACATAATTATAAGTAGCATAAAGTCTCTTATTCTTTAAGTGTAAATAAAGTCATTTTGGATTTAAATATGGAATGCGTTCTGTGGGATAGCAACTTAATTATTGGTCATATCTATGTCATACATTTAATCCAAATAATGATAGTTTAACACCTTAATTGCCAGACAACGAGACACAATACAAAATGTATTGTTTGTCGGTCACCTGGCGTTCAACGTGTTAGAAAAATATATTCTATTACTAAATACTATGTATATACTATACTTAAGTACTTTCTACATATATTAATCTATTAAATCTGAAGAGCTTTCATTTTATTTTTGTTTCAACGCACTAATATCTAGAACTCTCAGTCCGATTTGAAAAATGATTTTTGCATTTGATAGCCTAATTCTTGAGAAAGGTTTTAAGATATTTAACATCGCGCTACGACCCTTAAGAGCATGTAAACCCGTGAGGCAAAGCTAGCAATTCCATAAACAGGAAGTAAATGTTGTTTAACTACAAAGATAAATATGTCCGTGCCTGTGACGTTATTAGATGTCCTGTTTAGTCCATTTAACCTAACTATAATTTGCAATAACAATTGTAAATGATAATTAGACAACCCAGTAATTATGTTTAATTATAGCTTGGCCTTAATGATTTATGTGCAATTTAGTGTCGGTCCAGTTGCATAGGCTTGGTATGCATAGGTAGTTAATTTAGTTTACGAGCCTTATTTGCTTAATCTATGGTAACGGTATGCTAAGCTGAGCTTAGGTGTTGTATTTGGTTACATTGTTCAATACAAAATCTGTCTTGCTGGAGAATAGTTGAACCTAAATGTCCCTAATCCTCTACCTAGGACTAGGGTAGCACGTAACTTGGGGATTGGCACAAAATGAGGTCTATGTTCAATAATGGGTGAATTGGGCTGCGGATGATGATGGTGAATCCCTTATATTTGGTAGGTACTAGCTGCGCCGGGTCTCACCTGCTCTTAGCGTGATGTTATTGATAATAACTTACCAAATACCAAAGATTACTGTGATTAAACAAAACTACCTCTTCATCTTTATTATATGGGTATAGATTTATATACGTAAACGTTAGTTTCATTGACAGCACCACCCTTATTAGGTATGTGACAGACTTTCAATAAAAATCCAAGAAAAAACCACATCTATTGCAGCATATATTTGTAAAATATATATAAAATAATATATATATTTATTCAATAAATTACACAGGATTATACAAATGTCTTTTTGGCTATATTTATCACTATGCAAAATAATTTAACATCTGTAGCCGGACCAGGCAGAAGCCTGTGTTTCGGCTATTAGCGCCAATCCCATCAAATAATTAATAATGACAGTAAATTCATCTTCACCATTCTTGTCAATACTGAGCAACCAATGGCCTCATATTCAGAGCCATAAAGTTTGCATCGGAGTGTACCAACCTTATCAATGAACTACTATGTTTCATGGCAACACGAAAAAAAAACAAATGACACGAGAAAGTCTACGCTAATTAATTCACACGCATAAATCAATTACTAATATTCAGTACTTAAAGCAATTATGTAATAACTTACTGACTCACTATCTCGTTAGGTCTATAATTAGTTTTCTTTTGGAATTGCTTGATTGGATATTAATTATGTAACGATGTCGAGCGTCTAATGTAACTTATTGGACATTGTTGTCTTTATACGTTTATGACACGTCACTGACGACGAGATTTACACGTCGAGACAGTACAGAAGCCCTCGTATAAACGCTGGACGTAAATGTAACGTCTTTTCGACCGATTTTTTAATCGAATATACAACTACCCTACAGAATTTCGGTTTAAATTTACGTGCACAGTACAAGTAGTATCATTCATAGATATTAATAAATAGTTAAAACAAGTAAATATTACATATGTATACTAAAACAAGCAGTTTCAATTAAAAAAAACCAATCCAAATGACGATGCGTTTACGTCAAGCATTCGTGCTAGGCTCACTGAAGGTCTATGCAAGGTTTTATACTTACTCGATTGCGTTAACGTAACCGTTCACATATGTCAGTTAGCAAGGTATAATTGTGTATTACATTATTGTAGCCAAGACGGTGCTTATTCAGTTTTATTACAAATTTAAGTTTACGTTAACATGGTCAAAAGAGTAGAAAAACTAGCAGTAGGTAACTATACTGTTATACCGATATTAGATTCGGTTCCAAAATAGAGAGGTAGACTGTCCTCTCTCTCGGCAGAAGATGATACTTGATGAGATAAGAATATCAATGAACCCGAACAATTTGGCCTAAAGACACGAGGATGTAAATAAGTAGGTGAAAAGGAATATTCGGTCGATTGACACTGGGTTTTGAATCAATTAAGAGTGCACACCACCCTCACGGAGGCAACTATTGTAATTTGGAAGTAATTATCAATTCCAAGCTCTGGGTTTCTATTCAGAGTTTTTACAAGAGACACGAGGATGTAAATGAGTAGGTGAAAAGGAATATTCGATCGATTGAGACTGGGTTTTGAAACAATTAAAAGACCACACCACCCTCACGGAGGCAACTATTGTAATTTGGAAGTAATTATCAATTCCAAGCTCTAGGTTTCTATTCAGAGTGTTTACGAGGAAAACCGCAGCTTTTTCCAACACAAGGTCAACTCATTGCACGTCTAGCAAGTCAAGAGCCATACTTGACTTCTTCTAGATCAGTCGTACTGATTGTTCTGCGCACTTCAACTGTTTAAGTGGACACTGGGTATTTACTATTTACCATAATGATTAGCGTTTAGATTCTTATGACATCGTAGATAGCACGTGTCTTGTCTTACGTAATTAGTACATGAGTGATCATGCCAATCTTCATGTAATACTAATTAAAAGGGTGTCAATGTTATTGATTGACGCTAGTAATGAGACTAATTTTAATGTCTTTGGTGACGTCTATTTGCGATAAAACAACGTAGCAATAGATGAAACAGAATCACACAATGTAGGATTTCTGCAGTGCGATTTTTAAATTGCAAAATGACCTTTTTTAGGAATGAAAAGAAACCGCGTTGAATAATTTTTGATAGAGGCAAAACTTATGGGTTCGCGTAACTGACATACTAAGGTGGCGTCTGTCACAAACACAGGAATTCCACTTTTACAATTTAAGTTTAATTCTGATGGCAGGCCCCATAACTGCCCATTACTTTTCTTTATCATTAATTTTGCCGTACCAACACTGCACTTTCAGAATTTAAAATAAACCGTGGGTCTTCCAAAACTATCTGAGAAACGAACAAAAAATACTACCAATAATAAACCTGTCTTCACCGTAGAGTTCCATTCATTAAATGCCTATCTCCACATCTGCCCTAATCTTTGCCACGCGCATACTAGCGTAGTACGCCGTTCCCACGTGGTGTGCCTTGTATCAATATTTGTATCTACCTGCATTATCAGCTGCGATATCCGTACCGCACTTCACCTGCGTGGCTTGCATCTAAAACTTAACCGACCATATTTAATTGAACACTTGGCCAATTAGGAATGCTGTAATTTTATTCACATGTTAATGGGACCACCTGTATCCAGATTGGTTTGGTAATCTACTGGTCTATATTATACCAGCCTACTACTGACACACTGTAGAGCTTTGTCTCATACAGAGAAGTCTAGTGGTTAATGCTACTGGCGATTTCAGATTTATATTACTTATAAGTCCAGGTTTCGCCATTTGACGCGCAGAGTCGTGGATTTGCGGAAATCGGCCCGTCTAACAATACAATATAATGCAAGTCCAGGTTTCTTCACGAGGCTTTCCTTCTCCGATGTCAGTAATGTCTAAGATAAACATAGAAAGTACTTGCACGGTTCGGAACCTACAATCTGACGTTTGAGAAACGAGGCTTTAACCACTGGCTGGTTTAGCTTTTTGTTATGTTGCTCCTATAATGGCGATAAGACTTTAGTCTAAGACTGTGTTTTATTATTTTTGCACGTCACCACACGCTAATCCTTATCATTTTCCTTCGTATGTGATTCACCAACTCAAATTTTTGGACTGACAGCTTTGGTACCCCTTAAAGGGGTTTCCCCACTCGTTTTCGTCGTCGTATTGTACCGTTTCATGGAACTACTATTAAAGTTTACCCATCCATATCCTTTGTCTGGGCAACAAATGCAACAATCATATCCTAATTCAATCTGATGCAATTTTGCGTCTGCTCTCAATTGATGGTGTGCCTCCTAAACGATACCTTCCTGGCGACGTGGGCTGAAGCCTGGGTGAAATTACACGCTGAACTCGATCAATTATGTGATGAAATGGGAGGAAATTAAATATCCTAATCCAATTGGGAGTAAAGGGGCAACAGGAGATAAGTTTTTACAAAAGTAGATCACGTATTCAAGTTGGAAATTGGCACAAATGCAAGAGATTTTTACGATAGATCTATACTTAAACTAATGTTTTACCTTTATTTAACGTTCAACCCGTTAGAGAATACCTTAAAACGTCAAGTGTGCATGTATAAATGGTATCAATGAAGTATAAATAATTAAATAAATCATCAGTGAAATCATTGAAGTGGATGGATAGCAGTTGATAATCTCATTATAAAGCTTGAGTAATAAAAATATATGTATGTTACAAGTGAATCACGCCACTGCAGGCGATTTACTTATGAATGTTTAATGGTATTGAAGCCTGGGCATGACCAAGGATCGCCTCGCTTATTCCGTCTTGTTCAAAAGGTGACCATTCGTTATCAACTTCAGGCACACCTATAGGAAAACAGCTTTCCCTCAGGTTAATGCTTGGGATGGTAACAAAAGATATTTTACGGAAGTGGTGTACAAACTATTTGGGCCAAAAACATTTGTGTCAATGGTTTTTAGTTAAGTGTTTGCCGTTATATCACATGCTGTAATCACGCTGTGACACAAAGATAAACATTAGTACACAAAACACTAAATGTTTGTTTACAAATATTATTTGAAAGCACACGTTGACATTTCACCAATACGTTTGTTCGTTTGGTCACTTCAATAAGCTCCCGTACAGTCAGAAAATGCATTTTAGCTCGACATTTTGTTTGTATTATCCAGAATCGCTTGGAATTGGCGCTTATTACTTACTTAACATTTTGAATACTGTCTATGTAAGAAAAGAAAGAAAGAGAAAAAAAAACATTTATTCAGCACAGGCTCAGGCACACAACGACACAATTACTAAAAATAGAAAACATAAAAAAACGAGTAACAAGAAATACATCAAAATATGATTAAGTATGTGCCATACGGCTACGCTAAAAGGACTATGTACCACTTCATAAATATTTTTCTTCCACGTATGTTTCTTCAATTCAACCATCTATTACTTATTATATCTCTTTTTACTTACCTCGAAACCTCCCCAGGCTTGTTAATTATTATAATCCATTTAGTCATTTTCATCTCCATTAAAATCTTGATTACCATCAAAGCATTAATTGATTTTAACCGCCGCTTTAATATCTCCGTAATCAATTTAAACTAGACTGCTATAAATATCACTCTATAATTTAATTGAAAAAATGTTCCACCACATCGTGAGCACTGAATTACTCGGCGCCCGTAAACAAGGTTCATGCCGCATTAGTGTAATCCACCGTGCAGTACTCACCACTTTGCCCACCTATCTCAGTTTTCGCTACAATTCACAACGTTATATTGCCCCTAATACCACATTTGCCACTTCTGAGGATGTTATGAAATGATCACATCCGCGCATCTAATTGTCATAGAAACTAGGGAATGAGAAAGGCGGCAAAGAGGAAGCCAGTAATAAAGTTGATGAGCTATTAAATATCAAAAGTGTGTCGCGCTAAAAGCATTTTAGTAATGAGTGGATTGAGAGAAACATAAATTTAATTTGGACGGATTCTGGCAAATTCAGAACTAGAGCGCCAGCTATTTCCGTCTCTTGTAGATTTTGGTTTAAATGTTTTGTCAAACAAACATTATGTACTTATTCTGAGTCTTACAATGTAACGTGTGATTGGATTAAGATGAAGGTTAGCTTACAGGTAAAGTTTAAATTTCTAAACCAAAACGCTTAAGTTATAAAAACCCTGACCGCTCAATAAAGTATGAACGGAAATCAGGACAAAAAGGCCCATTGTTAATTGAGACGATTATCAAATTCCTGTGGTGGTATTGTGCCTTCGACAGCGTACAGGTGTCTTAATCTTCCAAACCTGATGTTATTAAAGTAACTTGTACAAAAGTAAAAGAACAGCCCACAAACTCTACGCATCCCAAAAGGACCAAAAAACGTCCGAAGTTCCAAATCCTTTAGCAGGAAGTGTCCAGTTAAATTACGAAGAAGATCCGATCAGCATCAATAAATCAACATCGGGTCTTATCTCACTGTCTAATGAAATAAAACTCTTTTGAGCTTCGTCTTCCGAGATGTGAAATAATTATGCCCTGCATAAGATTTATGACTTCTTAATGTTACACCCACACGATTTGAACTTACCCTTATCGCAATATCTGTACAAGTACATTAGGACCGAAGTGGTGAGAATCTTCAATTGTTTAAAATCGACTCTGTTGCCTGTGAATAAGGGTTAGGATTAAAATGTAGAGATTGCATAATTTAAGGTGTTTAGCTCAGACGCCATGAAATACGATTTGCGGCCGACGACAAAATGAATGAGTGCAGAGCGCGTTTGCAATGTTTTGTTCTTGTCAGGTATGGTTCATTTGTAAATTTTGATTCATTTTACAAATTTATGCACTGAGACAGAGACAAATTCTGCAATTAAAGTGGTTTATTGTTGCAACTTTTCATTTTGAGAGCTTATGAGAGTTTTGACCTCTTGGGTAGAGGTCAAAACTTAGCTTACTTACCAGCCTTTTTGCTGTCTTCTAAATTCTTACCTTGGTCGACAGTTATCTGTTTCGTTCTGTTTATGATATCCAAATACATGATTGATTACGATGAAAGTTTTTCAGTAAGCATTGTCTACAGTTTTCTGAGAAACTGATCTGATATGTATATCACTGTGGCTCATTCCAATGAAATATACAAGCATCCACGAACAATTGGTAAAAGCCTTGATGATATCTGCAGTACGGCTGGGTTTATTAATGATGGGGCCGACGCAGACACGCCTGTACCGCCTCTTCGACTTGTAGATTATAATGCGGCACATCCAACGAACAGTATTGAAAATATATGTTTGAATAGCTGTAACAGAAGAAATTAAGGGCAAAACTAAATTGTTTATTTAGATATTTCTTGGTAAGATAATCAATGAAGATTAAAATGGAATGCATGACGATAAAGATGATATTTTTGATGTGAACGTAATGCATACAGATTATACATATCTTTAACTTAAAAAGTAATATCATGACGTTGCATCAGCACTTAAGCTACTTGAAGAAGCGTAGAGAAGTAAAATAATTACCTAGCCTGTTAAATTTTATAGCATATTTAATGGCTATGTAAATTGTTTTATCAGACACTTAGCTTTACGAAATAAGTTTATGTTAGGATAAAAACAAAATCCAAATAGAAACATAAATTTTTATTTAACTTACGATGCAGCGGATAACAATAAAGTAAAAAACCATTAAAATGAAGTAATTGATCGTAAAACATGGCCGATTGATAATGTCAATGATTAGGGATGTGAATTAAGTGATAACATCGTTTTTCATGTTTTTTTTGACAGAGAATTACCTGCGTACACGGTTGATGGTATTTCTAATCAGTATAAAGCTAACCGTCAACTGAGACGATTTGTAGTTGGTAAGATTTTATAAAACATCTATATCAACTTAAGTGTAAATAGATTTTTCCAACGGAGATTTCTTAGTAGCAGCCTGGAGTCTGGATATGTGCCCGGTTGATGGCAATAGGCTCAAACATAACTTGCGAGAATTGGGTGTACTAAAAGTATACCTCTGCCTTACCAAAATAACTCATGAATGGGGAATACAGGTGTAATGGTACTTTCTTTTAAGTTATTAACTTCTTTAACAAATTCCTGTGACGTGCATTTTGAATCTAGTAATAGCGTTTATTTTTAACGATAAATTTTAAATTAAATAAATACATATTTTAAAAGATAATTAGATTGCTTTATAAATAATACATTTAAACATTTAGGATTATTCTAATATATAGTTAAATAATAAAAAATAGAAGCCCTCTTCCTCTCTCCTACTATTGCAGTGCCCGACAGGTTCCACAATGATCATAACTTTGTAAAACCTACCATCTAAGTAAACTTGTGGAAGCAATAAAAGTATTGAGTATTCAGTATTTGTTTTCAGAGTAAATAAATTAAGAAGGAATTTCAACAAATCTAACTGGTTCTATGGTTAAGCTTACGTGTCAATTATTTTAAGTAGCAATATCATATTTTCTCTTTACAACTTCCGTCATAATATGCGAAAATTGGCTTTTAATTGCAATTCCACGATACAGGAGAAATTCCTAGTGTGGGGCAACGTTTTTTTTTTTAAAAAATGAAAAATGAAATGAAATGAATAGCTATTATAATATTGCCAATTATTAATGCGTAAATAATGGGAAAAATAGGGTAATTCCTTTTCCTTTCCATAATATATATATGGATATGGATATAGATTTCGTAGAAATTTGTGAGGATGAGGTACTGAGGATACTTAAGGCACTCGATACTAGCAAATCTCCAGGCCCAGACAATATTTCACCAGTCTTTTTAGTGAACTGTGCTAAAAGTATCTCCGCTCCCCTCTCAATCTTGTTTAAGCGCTCATTAGACACTGGTGTGGTGCCTTCGATTTGGAAGTCGGCATATATAACTCCTATCCATAAAAAGGGCTCGAAAACTGACATTGAGAACTATAGACCGATCTCTAAGTTGTGTGTGTTCGCAAAGGCTCTAGAAAAAATTGTATACAAACAAGTGTACTCAGCACTTAAATTAAACTTTTGCGAACAACAGCACGGTTTCTTGGGTGGTCGGTCTACTACATCCAATCTTGTTGTCTGCAGTGACTTTCTGTCTGATGCAATGTCTCGTAGGTCCCAAGTCGATGTTATCTATACCGATTACAGCAAATGTTTTGACCGTATAGATCACGTTATCTTGATGCGAAAGCTTCTACTGATGGGTATTCGGGGTAATCTCTATCGCTGGTTCACTTCATACGTACGAAACAGGTGTCAAACGGTTGTTCTTCAGGGTTACTCCTCTAGAACCATGTCCATATCTTCCGGGGTCCCTCAGGGTTCGTTGTTGGGGCCCCTGTTATTCAACATCTTTATCAATGACATTGCGGCCTGTTTCCAGCACTCCAAAATATTATTGTACGCGGACGATATGAAGATAATGAAACAGGTCTCCTCAACAGATGACGCTGCCCTTCTTCAGGAGGACTTAAATAGTTTCCAAATTTACTGCAGGCAGAATAAATTGGATTTAAATGTTTCAAAGTGCTATGTGTGCTCATTTACCCGGAAACCGAATCCAATCAGTGTAGTCTACAATCTGTTGAATACCCCCATAGCCAGAGTGAACGTCGTTAGGGACCTGGGAGTTACTTTCGACTCAAAACTTTTATTTGATGCACACGTCGATAATATAGCCAAAAAAGCGTCAAGAGCCTTGGGTTTCATAATCCGAATCTCGTCAGAGTTCAAGAGCATCAAGGCCATTAAAATATTGTATTGTTCGTTTGTTCGTAGCCACCTGGAGTATTGCTCTCAAGTCTGGAATCCTAAATTCAATGTCTATATTGACCGCTTAGAGAGCATACAAAAGAAATTTTTAAGATACATTCAGTTTCGTACTGGAGCTTATTCTTCTAATTATTCTGTGCGTTGTAGAAAACATCACATACTTCCTCTTCATGTAAGGAGAAAAATAGCTGATTTAACCTTTCTATCTAAAATAATGAACGGATCGGTTGATGTTTCTGAGTTGTTGAGCAGAGTGGGACTGCGTGTGCCTTGTGCGTTCCTACGCAGGTTTCACTTGCTTCACACGTCTAATGCAAAATGCACTTACAGACGAAACTCATTTCTGATAAGGGCTAGTCGCGCGTTTAATGCGGCTAGCCAGGAGATTGACATCGACATTAACTGTACTGGTGTTGCTAAGATTAAAAAAACGCTGAGCAAGAATTTCTTTGACAATGTATAGCTTATGTATGCACAACATTGTACACGCTAGATTTGATTTAAGTACCTATTATTTAAGGTTACTACTGTCTTTGATATATTAACTACTTTTTTTTTTTTTATCTGTGAAAGCTTGTAATTGGCCATCATTCAATCATTGTTTTAATTATTTTAAGTTTATAGCTGTAAGCATTCCAAAAGTGTAAAATAAAATAATAAAATAATATAAATAGCTAGCATAAGCATTTGCTTACTATTATATAATTGGATAAATACTTATTATGGTATAAATATAATAATTGCCTGAAATATAGGAGTAACTAAAATAGGTAACATAATTTTCCTGTCCAATAAAGGATTTTCAAATTCATAACAAGCACTTATACAGAATCCACACATTATCGACGAATTCACCGATATGTTCTAATTTCCCTATTTCATTTGTTACGCATCAGTGGGCGGGTACACTACATAATATAGTTTATCAGAGGAGCGCAAGCGCATCGCTTTGGACTCATTAGCGTTACCAATGTCAATGTTACCTACCTACCGCTTGTATTTAATTAATGTTACGTTTATTAAGTAGATGTTGATTTGTGTTTGTATGTTAATTAGTATTTTTACTTTGATCTGCCGTGGCTTGTTTGTTTATTCGTCATTCCTTTACTTTGGTAGTACCTACTATAACTTATGCCATATGGTTTCGGTTTAAGCTTTTGCAATTGGATTGCAATTGTTATCCGATGATGATAGTAGTTGTATTGGATGGTTATGCATGTAAAATTTGCACGCTTACATTTATGAAGCAAAACATGTATGTTCTACAATTTTATTTACCTTACCATCTTGTATACCATGTTTGCAAATAAATGATTTCTATTCATAAATTACTGGTGGCTTTCCCTTGACCTTTTTTGTATTAAAACTGCCATGTTTACTTTGTGTCCTGAAAATAGCAGTAACAGTTTTAGCAGCTTTAAAATACAGATTTTTTATGAGCTATTACTTAATACGTAATAACTCATGAAAGGGTTCCGCAGGTTCCGCCCCAAAGGTCCAAAAGATCCCCAATGCAACACATCTATTCAGCTAAGATGCTCTCTGTTCATTGGCTGACATAAAATCATTTCTATCTCCATATCTATCGTTTGACTTACCGTACTTGTAAGTTGGAAGTTTCACATAGTTATGGAGAAAGGGTAGGTTATTGATCCAACATCCAATAGTTTCAATATTGACCTGGACACGGCTCTTGTCACGTTCAGTTGTGTGAGTCACCTAAGTGCTTTCGAACGTAAAGGAGTAACAAATCTACGTACAATACTGTGATCTGTAAATCCAGAACATTATATCGGAGCACGTGGTTTTGATGGCTTTGAACTGTAGATATTGCATGTAACCATACCTCTATGTAAAGCTATAATGAGTAAAGACCGTCACGCTTTAGAAACAAGAGGGAATCGATCGAGGGGAGAGTTTGCAACTGCCGTTTTGCCATATGGTAACAGTAGGGTTAGACGTACCAGTGAAGTGGTCACTGATGTAAATGAAGTATGTATGTACATGTAGAAGAGATGTTTCTTTATAAATCTGGTAGCCTTGTCTTTAATATCGGATTTAAATGGCGAAACTGCTCTTTGGTTATAAATCTCGATAGCATCTAGTTTAACTCATAAATCATGTTATAGTTTTGACCCATTTGTCTTCCTGGCTTTGATTTCTATATTCAACTTATGAATAATAGTGACTTTACCATCCGTCACTGCATGTCGTAATTTCACTACCGTTATATAATGCTTTCACTTTGGAAGTTAATGCAGCTACTTACCTTATTATATGTCTAAATGCGGAAGCATCCATAACTTCATATCTTCTTGAGAAATCATACAAATGACTCCCTTTAGCGTAGGTGTCAGTGATTCGTTTCCCTTCACTGAACAAACTCTCTACTTTAATGTGGTCGTTTTACAACTACCCACAAGGGGAGACATAAAGGCGGTGTATATTAACGACTGTTTTATTGTGGTGTGAATAGAAACGTGAATTAGAACCACTGTGATATACTCCGATATTTATAGTAGGAAACCGAATGATGTATAGTCGAGAAAGTTTATCGATGATAAAAGAAGAATGAATTGGTATGGCAGTTGGTAAAATGTCCCGTAAAGGCGTAAGCGTAAGGTTTGTCTTTCAGCTACGGGATAGGGAACCTCATTAAATTTCTGTTTAGATATTACTTTGTAAGTTATGGTAGCTCCTATGCTCTCTTTCGGAATTCCAAGTTTACTTCCTTATAATATAGTATTCTTCGTCCATTGGATAAGTTGCATAGTGTCGCCAAGTAAGCCTTACTTCGGGATGGAAGGTGAAAAAAATAGACGTATTTAAATATATTTGCTTTCAAATTAGGACATCTAAATAAAACGGCAAAAGTGTTAGTTGAACTGACGGTACCTAAAGTATGGTAACTTTTTATTTATTGGGGCCACGTAAATAAGTTCGGTCGTAAAGTGCAACTATGGGTTTTTGCTGATTACTAAAAAAGTATAGTAGTTACGAGTAAGTACGTATTTTAGTTTTCGTAACATAATCCTGAATCAACACTATACATCCGTATGTTTCGTTTAATACATTTTAGAGATAAATGGGAGAGGGGAGGCGGAATCAGATTTACTCAACATCGGGACATCATCATTCTGATAGGTCCCAACCTACCCCTGGAAATCGGGACGTCTCACGCGATTTGGTACATCTGGTAACGCTACTTGCATTAATTGAATTTGCTTTTTGCTTTGGTTCATTGGTTACTTCTTCAGATGTGTCTTCAAATCCCATCACACTTTTTAATGTTCAATGTACACGTTTAGATCCTTTCAAATTTATAACTCATTGAATTGCCGAATTCATACGTTTCGATTTTGCATGTCCGCCTGTCCAAAAATTACCACTTCGTTAAAATGCACGGTACGCTCTCTGATGTCTTTTACTATTGCGTTTTAATATTGGTATTCAGTACTCAACGGCCATAATTTGGGCTGATTAATGGCATATCCTATGACAAACTCAATTGTTTCTGCTTCTATAGTCAATCAATTTGCCACAAACAATTCAATCACGCGTGATTTTGGCTACCGACTGAATTTTAAGAGTCTCCCACCCGAAGTTGCAATGTAAATTGCTCATTTACTTACTAATGTTGCAATGATAGAGTATTGATGATCTTCAATGATTGTTTTCAAAAGGCTAGTTGGGTTTTATCGTAATTTTATACAAGAATTCCTTTGCTTGGATCTACGTGATTATCGATTTTTTTTATTTAGCACATTTATTTATTCTTCTTGCTTATTGATATGCAAAACGTAAGTGTCATCTATAAGTGAAGCGGTTGGTGGTCCACTTTGAATAAACGTGAAAAATAACACATTCTTGGATTTCTTACAAGGCCTTTGTTAGATTAGTATTCATATAGTGAAGCCATATAATTCAGAGTGTCCAATTGAAAAATAGATTCTTAGTATGACCACTTGTTGTTCACTGTTCAAGTCAGTTTCCACAAAAGATGCGTAAAATAAAGAGTCCGGAATCGTTATTTTTCTCTATTTTTTATTCACGTCTTAAGATTGTTCTCTTTTAAAAGTAAGTGTAGCATTATCAAATGGAGTTTAAGTCACAGTTTAGCGTTCTTTTAGCACAAGTGATAATTACTCATCTTTAATATTTTCCGCTCCATTTCACTTCCTGAATTTTGTAGCGTTATCAATAACTGTTGCATCAGTACAGTTATTTTTTTCCGTGGTATTAGCGTTACCACGGACTAACGAGTCCTGCCTCAATATCGTGGATATTTGTGACTCTAATAAGTAGCGTTTTTGAAACTTTAAACTTTGAAATACCAAGCATTTGATTTTAGATTTAGGATTTGGTATATTGATATGTGAAGCGAGAACTTTGGATCCTTTTTTAAGAATATTGCGCTCACGGGGGAGTCTTGAGTTTTGACAAACCTACTTATTAAGTTCTTACGGAAAAGAAGTGCAGGAAACTAAAACGGTTTACTTTCGACCACTGCGAGACCACCAGTAAACATAATCCATAGAGCTTCAATTTAGTATTGTGTCTCTTTTTTCTGTGCAATATAAACTATTTCTTTCTTTTCTTTGTTTGTGATGGAACCGACATAACTTTATAACTTTAATTAAGATCAATGGTCATTGCTTGTACCCTGTCGGTGCAATTGTGCTATAAGTTTGATTAATTGCTCGTTTTAATAGACCAATTATGGCGGACAAGGAGTTAGGTTCTTCGTCTTAATTTTAGTTTTATTTGTTAAAAATAATTCTATGTGAGCCAGAAATAGAACATTGGTATACCATGTATGGTTCGGTCATTAACATTCTTAATTTGTTTCAATTTAATTGTTGTTTAGTTTTGGGCTTCTGCACTTGAGTACTGTGTCTTATTTAGGTATCCTTTGTACTGTTTTTGTACTTTCTGTAACTTTGATATTGTATATGTTTTTAGAAATATCTACTCATCATCTGCCTAGCCTTTTCCCAACTGGGCAACACGATACCCCTTGGTAAGACTGGTTGTCAGATTTCCAGGCTTCTGGCTATCAGTAACGACTGTTAAAGATCTACAAATGGGAACCGGGATCAACGGCTCGACCTCGGCATGCGGACCTTAACCTTCGATCAAACCGCGCAGCTGTTTTTATTTAACCTTATGAAGTACAAACTTGTGTTGGCAGTTGATAATATCAACACTGTGTATGCGTAAATAATCATTCCGATCACATCAAAACGCGTGGTCCAACAAGCACTTTTGTAAGCTTATAAACTGTCAGAATTAAACGTGAGCAACTTAACAGACTATCTAACATGTTTACTACATGAATCCTAGTTGAACCCACACTTTGGTGGGCGTCAAAACATACACGGTTAAATCTAAAAATAAAACAAGCTCCCCAACTTTTAATATATTCAACAGAATCTCTGCAGCAAGAACAACAGTTGTTTGTTGAAATCAGTTTGCTTACAATGCGTTGTTATTGTAATTTATGTTAAATTACTAGGTTATGTTATTGTTTTCAGTTTTGTTTGTCGATTCATTTGCAAGTATTAAATATAGAGTAAAATTTGTAAATGTCATTGTTTTGTGTATGCATGTGGATAGTTATATGACTAGGGGAAGGCCATAGACTCTATAGATGAATTGTGTGATAGATGATACAGCTACAAAGGAGGTGACTAAAGAGATGTATGGAAGAAGGTATGCTGCGCTGACCACAGATAAATGCGGTGAAGGCAGAAGGATGATGGTTGTAAAATCTTAGTTCCTTTTCCATCATCTCCAAACGTAATAGACAGGTATTTATGAGAAAACTGCTTTAAGAATCGAAGGACAGTCATTGTCAATCACGGCAGGCCTTATCTAGAATAAATCTCAATCATCTTCGTAAATAGAAAATGATAGTAAGTCCTTAGTTTGTGATTTATTCTCTGAGGTTGAATTAGTAATCATGTTCGTGTCCTTACATGCAATCTTCGAGTCCCACACTTAGCACGGGAATCAACGTTTAAATGGTACTTCTAGTTTTCAAGCTTTGCTTAAGGGCATGGAAGTATAAATATTATATAACCATGTAATGTGTTAGTGTATCTATTATTGTGAATAAACCAACCGGTTGGTAGGGGTGCCTATATTTCTGCAATGACAGATCCCCTAAAGTAATATCTTAAGACCTAAAACCCCGGCTTCATATCCTGGTTTAAATTTACATAATTTTCACATGTTGTCACCCCACGCTGTAATATATGATGCATGTTCTCCTTTTTAGGCGAATCTAATTATAGTTTTGTGATTTAAGTCTTGTCTAAGCTTCGTCTACCGTTGTATGTCTTAAAATATTTTGCAGTCTTGGTACTAAGACATAATATTATGGATTTGTCGATTGAAGTTCTACCTACATATTAGTATAACTTGAATTAGATGGCTGCGTTGGTCTAGTGGTTCCAAGCGCTGCTACTTTACATGAGGTACTGGCTTTAATTCCCAAATCAGACAAGGTGTTATCGGATATTAATTATCTGGAATTTCTTAGTCTGCCACTAAGAAATGGAGTCTGGTTTTTTGCCCGGTTGATGGCAATAGGCTCGCCGCCAATTACATGGGACTTCAGTATACCTAGCGAAATGTGAGTGTACTACAGATACAACACTGCCCAACCCTTCCGGGGAATACCGGCGAGATTTTTTATTATTAACTATGTTACGTTGAATCTTGAAAGCTTTATTTTTAATTTTACTATTTTGGGCTTCCAAACTTGCTACCGCCAAGTCATAAAACTTGAAACCGAAGAGTCATTAGTTGATCATTATCCCGAAAATCAAAATGCATACCGAAGCCTTTGAACGCATCTACCCGATCGTATCTTGCCTATCATACCATCTAATAGTGCTAGTTATGGGGTATTTAAGGCACTTTCCCATGCCTTCGAAATACCAATTACTTAGACCGTAAGAATGTTAGGAGGATTAAAGAAGGAAGGAAAAATAGTTCCAATCCAATGAAAAAATACATTGCACAGTTGCCAAAGATCTTGGCAGACAACTAAAACCACTTTGAAAGCTAAATTTAACCGTTTTTTTACTGCATTTTTAATTAACAACAGCACCATACCCCAACCCTCCAAACGCAAGTCATCGACACGAACAGTTATTGGTCGATTATATCCCAAAAACAAATGGTGCGGCTTCCCGGCGACGCGCGCGCAGAAGCGGGGTCATTGCGCGATCGACTACACTGAATGACCAACGGCCCTATTACGTATCGTATGTTTTGATGGTTATTAAACTATTTGATATTAACAGCGTTTGAGATGGTAATGGTTTAATGGTCTTTATATGTATTAGATAAATGTGATAGTGTATGGTTTCAAGTGTTTGTTTTAGGATTTTCAGTCATGCCTATGTCATGGGAAGATTCTTTGCGTTAGCTCAGGGAGTTATATTACATTTCGTATAGTTATTATTATACGTTCGTAAAGTTATTAATTTAATGAAAAATAAACTATACAAATTCCTGAAGTTTTCAATAGATTGACAATCACGAACTCAAAAAAAAAATGAGTCAATTCCGTCAAGCCGTTCTCAAGTGATAGTCTTTCATACATGCGGCCATTTTTAAGTCTTTGTCTATTCATCAACGAAGTAGTAAACTATTGGCTTATCTATTTATGCTCGCATTGACTTTGATTTAAACGATTGGACCTAACCTATACAGTTAACGTACTCTCTTATCTTGAGTACACCTATTCATTGCCGGATAAGACAGGTGATTCATTATTATAATATTATATTACACACATATTTGGCAGGATTCCTTAGAATCAGCCGACGACATTGTTGAATCATTCTGTAAGTAATGAATAATTTTCATGATATCTAGTATCTTGTAGTTGTTGACTGAGAATATGGATTTTCCCTTGAATTTAAGATTATTTCAAATTGCGTTTCTGACGTAGCTAGATATAATTCCGGATGTTAAACATAACGCATGTATTTCTTAAGAAGGTTAGAAAGAGATGTACGAACTAATGATACACTCACATTTCGCAGTTATGTTTAAGTCTCATGGGACGTGCCTATTGCCACCAACCGGGCATAGGTCCAAACACCAGGCTACTACTAAAAAAATCTAGATGGAAAAACCAAGTGCCGGATCCGGGAATCGGGGCCAGGCTCAGCAGTAGCGCTTCCGACCACTAGACCAACGAAGCAGTTAATCCGCTTTGTTTGAATCATTTACTTCTTTAAATCGAATAAAACTGAAAAAGATTTAACTCATGTAACCACAACGTCTCCCGATAATAAACCACAGTTAAATAAATACTCATAATGGCTGTAGCATAGTAACATTATGTTAGAGCACGTGTTACTTAAACTGAGATTAACTTAGTCACCATACTTTTGTTTACAAAATAAGGAAAATGCATTCGCAAACATAAGTTAAAATAAATGTTATACTTACGACGGATGGAACTAATTTCAAATTTTCCTCCTATCCTTTATTCCTGCTCGATCCGATAGAAAGTGTGGCTATCGCCATCGCAGTACGTAATGGGTCATTCGGAAGAAACAGCGGGACCATTCATCCAGCAATGTTTTTATTTGAAAGCTGCCACACACAACATATTAAATAGAATTACCCACATATCGCCTCTGTAACTGGACACCTCAATTGTGTAGCCTAAGATTAATGTTTCGATACAAATTTCGTATGGAGTTTTATTGCAACAAATGGTATGCGTATTGTTTTAAATGTGCCACAGGCCTAATTAGTACGTGTGTAGATTGTTGATATATGCGCATTAAAAGATCGGGTGCAGGTTCGAATTGCGGTGGAACAATCGCTTGGTCGATAGTAAAAACATCAGCGAATTCAGTATTTTCATAAAGGCATTTGCAATTCACAACAAAGTTTAACTGTAGGACTTTTATTTCATATGAAACATTTGTTAGTAGAATCCTACTGCTGAAGATAATGCTTTTGCATATCCTATTTTCTACTCTAATATTACAAATATGAAAGTTTGTGAGGATGTATGACTGTTTGTTACTCTTGTACGCAAAAATCCTGAACGGAGCTGCGGAGTTTCATAACACTTTAGACCATCATAGCCATAGAATATTTATATGATCATAACTTAGCTACATAACAACACATAGGCTATAATTTATAAAGATGCAGATGAAGTCGCATGTGGCTTCTAGTAATTAATATGTTTGTGTGAGTTCAAATGTTTGTAAACGCACCCTCAATACAGACAGAAGAAATTTCTGGAGTAGGGTAAAGTTAAAAAAAAGGCAACACTGCCATAATCTCGCCTGCGGATTCTAAATCACAAAAAGCGTTTCTTTTAAAAACGCAAGAACTCTACGGAAGATAATTCAAGAAGTCTTAAACGCGACCATATTAAAACATCTCCAAGCTTACTTGACAATTCAAAAATCATGTTATCAAACATCTCTGAGCATAAAAGAATGCAATCTTTCTTTACTATTACGACAGACAAAATATTTAAGATGTGCTTGTCTGCGTAACTATGATGCTGTGTGGTCGTATTTTTATTTGATCAACGACTGTTTGTATAACTGTACTTTTGTGAATATTGAAGTTTTGTCAATAGAGTTGTAGACGCCGTGGGGCCAATGTTGTTTATGAAGCGTTTGATACCGTAATAGTAGGCAAAATGCTAATTAACGTTGTGTATTATTTGCTAATGGGTTTGAATAAGCATTCTGTTGTAGACAAAACAAAATGTTGGTTCGTACTTATAACGCTACTATAAAAAACTCGAAGGTTATTTCTCTTTGTTTCCGTAAAAGGAAAGTAAATTATGGCGTTCCACAAGGTAGTGTTTTTGGGTCACTCTTATTCTTTGTTTATACTTGCGTTATTTTCAAAGCTGTAGTTCTTCCGATACCCCTTTCAGTATGCTTATTGTAGTTTCACTTTTATGTTCAGATAAAGGTGTGTAATATACATTACACTGGAAGATTTAAAAGAGTCTTACTTTGTTTGTAAATGTAAGAAAAAACATATTATTTCTGCCTTCTTAAAGACACGAGATCATGTAAGTAAGTTAAATAATAAAATTTTAATCCTAAAGACAACTATCAAAGTATGTAAAATAATTTATTCCTTTGTTTTAAAAACACTTGTTTAACTACAGACGGTGTTGTGAAATTCATTGCTTTTAGTGGAAAATTTTGAGAAGCCTCGACCCTGCCATGTGGTGGATATGACCCCATCGGCGGTTCGTGAGTATAGATATTCGAAAGTATATCTCTGTAACTCCTAAAGGTCATGTGCGTTTTCTTAGGTTAGTGTTTCTAGAAAATAATGACAAAATTTAATCATGTACTTTTTCGATACAAGCATAACTCATGACATTTCTGTCAAGTTCTTTGAATCATTCTAAGGAAAAATGTGTTTGTGGCGATCGTGGGTGATAGGATTATTAAAATACAACATCCTTATTATAATCCAGTTTTGCTTACCATATCCATAGCCAGGTCTGTTTAAAAACGCTTACTGGTTACAACTCATTCAATTCACAGCTGTTGTTACTAAATACGGTACTTTGAGATTAATTGCTCGAGGTTCTCGACATAAGCCTTTCCTTAAAAGGCAGACTATCCGGGTACCTATATATTCCCTATAGGAATGGTGCTCCGAATGGAACTTTGTAGAATACTGTCTAGATAAGAAAACGACCTTCGATGAAACTGTGTCGAATCCATAGACTTCGTTGACATACTTGGTTAACAATACGTATTCAATCAACTATTGCAAATACTAGAGGCTCGAAAGAGCGTAAGGGGCATTCACGCCAAAGTCGCTTACATCTTTTCAATTGATCATTCGCGAATCTGAGAACTTATTCAACAATCGCTCATTGCGGCGATCCAAAGACATCCTTAGAACCGGTTGGTCGTTTCAATAGGTTGGTTGACCATACATCTGCTCATATAATACAGTCATTAAGGCCAGTACGGTCTACAGTCAATGACCCTTGTTTGGCAACAGTTTTGGGTTAACTCCAAAACTATGAGGGAGTAGTGAGATTTGTTTCCAATATCTTAGGTTCCTCCAGATACAGTTTAAGTGGCGGAACTATATTTAAAGGGTTGCACACATGTTAGGATTGTCGCAGCTATTAGATATTGCTTGTCATCGAAAGCCGAACTTATAAGTGTTTACTAAACGTGCGTTTGTCTCTCATATTTATTGGATCACCGATTTCACTCAAATTAGAATCATAAATGAGCCATATAACAGATGACGTGAATGTCTGACATGTTTGATTAAATTTTCTAACAACCCGATATTGATTTGCCGATACAAAGAGTATGGTTTTCATCTAAACCATCTTTTTACTAACACATTTTGGGGTTAAAATGCCAATTACTAATAACCTGCCTAAGAAATGTTTACCGTATCTCTGTTGGAAATGCAATACCTACATTTACAGATAGATATTATTTTTCACCACCTACCAGACCATACTCTATAAAGCATTAATAACGTCAAAATTGTCTGACGACTAAACGTCCCCAGTGTGCACTCGGCGTATGTCATGATGTCATTGCTCTGACCCAGATTACCTGTTTGAAGTGGCGTTAATGTGCGGCCTTATCAGTGAGTAGATCAGGGTAGTTCCACAGTAGTAGTTCTCAACAGTTTAACTTGATAGGTGTCAGGGCAGATTTAGTTTGTAAGTTGAGCTGTGGGCTTTTCAATGTCAGAAAATTAAGATAAAGAACTTTTTGGACCACCAAGTTCTACGTTAATTTCGACATCAGCAGTCACATTTTTTTCGCTGGGACATTGAAAGAGAATCCTTCGTATTATTGATTGTCAAGTTGGTAGGGAATATGTTAATGACTTTTCCGCATTGACCAATTAATATTGTGATTTGATGATCGTCGCAATTAACCTGTTCATGAATCTATCAACCATAGTTAATCCAGTTTTAGGGATAGTAATAAATCACTCCAACTCAGTAAGACTAGAAGCCGACCCCAAAGTAGTTGGAAAAGCTTGGAGAAATGATTATGATGAACTAGCTCCAACCTGACATGACAAAAATGACCTAGTCTAGCAATTTTGATAATTACTTGTGTAAAGCCTTCTTAAGTTATCCCTAAGTAAGTAAGAAGTTATATTACAAGCCTAATATTACCTCGTGCCCTGACGCCTGCGCTCTACACGAATTGATGGACGCTACTGAGGATGCCAAAGTGGCTAAGTTCTGGGTTAGACTTAATATAGATTGCTGTCGACACACGCACAAGAATCACACCAGAGTACATATATTCTTGAACTAATATGATTAAATGATATGCTTAAGTCAGAATTTATGGATTCTACTTCGACCTTGCTTTACTGAGTAAAGTAAATGTTTTATAGGAATATTAGCCGGGCCCTTCAAGTTCAACCGTGACAAATTCACGGCGTGACAGTTGTACATTTGCACTGAATATATTGCTATGATATTCAATATGGTAGGCTTATCTTGTTACTATTAATGAGTATGTCTTGGGTATGGCAGCTTTACAGTTAGACATAAGTTTCTAAGTTAAATGCGATATCAGATATGGATTGGTATCGATATTAAGTGAACTGGTGTGGGTAGTAAGGTCACATTAAATTGTAAATGATAATGATATTGATTCAGTAAATTTTATATTTAGTTTTTTTTTAACTGGATGAGTTCGATTTTTTCTAACTCATCCGAATCCTCGCGAAGAAACACCTAAACAAAGTTAGAGGTCAGTCTCTTTTAAAGTCTTTATAATTATTTGCTATGGTCATCCAAATGTTTTCATTTGGATAGGTTTATGTCTGAGGTTTTTTCGTGTAGGTTAATGTCTGAGGTGGTCTCATAATTTTCAACGTCCTCATGAATGTCCATGTTAGGGAAAATTATAAATTATTATTATCTTCTAATATATAAAATTCTCGTGTCACGGTGTTTGTTATTAAACTCCTCCGAAACGGCTCCACCGATTTTCGTGAAATTTTGTGTGCATATCGGTTGGGTCTGCGAATCGGACAACATCTATTTTTCATCCCCCTAAATGTTAAGGGTGGTCCACCCCTAAATTCTATATGGAAAAACACGTTTGGTCTGCTGGTATTCAATGTCACAATGTTAGTTACCATACTCCTCCGAAACGGCTTGAAATTTTATATGCATATTCAGTAGGTCTGAGAATCGGCTACTTTCTATTTTTTCTACATACCCCTATAAGTAAGTACTAAGTGATAAGGGTTGTCCACACCTAACATATTTTTACTTACAACTCTTAATTTTCACTCTTCTATCACCAACCTCTATATGGTAAAACAACGTTTGCTGGGTCAGCTCGATAATTTATAAGCTTTGCATCAAACCTTATTATTGTGATCTGAATTCAGTTCTCTTAATAAGGTGGTAGATAATGAGGATAACGTTCTCGACAATGTAGAAGTAAGAGCTATAACTCGCTATGTTCCTTATACATTTTATGCACTAGATATTTTGGTGCATTTGACTAGACTGTAGATTATCTATGAGCAACTGGTGCTGAACAACTTCTGGAAGAAGAAGACCACTAACTTCTTTACACCAACTCTCAAATAAGCCAAACCAACAATGTTTTACACTAATGAATACAACACTTAATATGCTAATAATGAACCGTTCGAACTTACCTAATAAGCATGTATGTAATTAACAATTACGTAAGCATGTAATTAATATACAACATAGCCGTAAAAAAAAAGTTATGATCAATACTTACCAAATATGTTGAATTTTTATCATTCCTCGTAAAACTGCACTTTGATGTTTGATACTTCCTTGTTTATTTAACATTTCGTACTAAAATTGTAATTGGAACGAGTTAAAAATATTTTGATCTTGAGTATCATAACTGGGTTTGTTTAATTCGGTTTTTTTTTTGTTTAAGTTAACTTTGGATAATATTTTTTTATCTGAACCAGCCGATGATTAATGATGTATAAGTGTAATTAATTTGTTTATTTATTTAGAATTTGAGAGCTTTGATGGATGAAACACGTGTAGTGCGTACAAGATGTTTCGTATACAGGATACAATACACACAGTCATCCTGTGGATGGGTGACCGTTCGTAACATATCGAGACTCCTTGCCTCGGAAAGCACAGCACGTTAAGCCGATGGTGCCGGCTGTCATTTGTAGATCTTTGACAGTCTTTACGGGTAATCAGAAGCCTGAATGTCTGCCAACCAGTTTTACCAAGGGGTATCGTATTACCCGGTAACTGGGTTATGGAGGTTAGATAGGCAGTCGCTCCATGTAAAATATTGCTATTCAGCTGCATCCGGTTATACTGGAAGCGGACCTCAACATAGTTGGGAAAGGGCTAGGCAGATGATGCTCTGAGGTCTACAGGAAATAATATTCGCTATCCTTAATATGTTTAAAACATAAATACCGACCTACTTAAGTTTCGGTGAAAATAACTTACTAAAAGAAACACATAAAGTGTTATCAGAACTATTAAAATCTACGCGTATAATTTTGTTGGCACTCAAATTACCCCGGAACGAGATAAAAAAATAAACCTAGATAAAAAATCTTTAAATGTAAATATATAAACATACTTAAGATACAAGATGGTATAGCATATAACGGTAACAAGCTAAGTAAATTCCAACTCCAAGATAAATATAGTTAAAGTAAAATAGAGATCAGTTCGGTCCTTCATTTCAGTAGTCAAAAATATTTCTTATTATTTCAAAAATCGAGGGTGTGCTTGAAATATTGTTTTCTGTCTTTATACTCACTCTTAAGTTGTGTACACACCGATACTTCACGTGTGGTTTGTTTCACCCATAATCTAAGATTACGGTTTCATTATGCAACAGACAGGTCATCGGCCCAATTTGTAGTGACAGCCGAGACCGCTGGTGACTCACTGCGGTTTTATGGCCTTACGAGGATGTTAGAACTACTACGAACTTAAGATAGTTCGTGTATTGTGTGAATGGGAAGTGTGGTGTGATGTTTATCTTGGGGTATTTTATAGGCTTGCAAGGTGAGACATTTTTTGTTGGACTTGGTTTTGCTCTGTCACGCTCTTGTCGTTATCAGCCTGTTTAATTTGTTTTCTGGTCTTCCTCTAATAATTTCTTTTACACCACGTGGTTTAAATCTCTCTCTTTTGATCTTGAATATAATTCCTTGCTTGTTTTTGTCTGATCCTCTTAGAAATTTAATGACAAATAGAAACTCTAAACATTTTTTTTAATTGAGATTGTCATCCAAAAATACCGTCAAAATTTTCACTTTTTCGGTGGATTTTCCATTCTTGTCCTGACAATTACGAAAAGAAACAAAAAATAATCAGCCAAGTCGATGGAGCCGTTCTCAAGATCTTTCATACATGCAATTGATTTTAATTAATAAAGATTTCTTATAATGTCTTGTCAGCCATTTTGTAGCTGCGTTATTATAACAAAGTAGGTATACCAAGATGTTCGTGCATATAATATAAACTCGTGCCTACGCAAATATTTTCAATGCTTGTGGTTTTCAAGTATATTTGCATATGCATAGGACGCAGGTCAAATTCCTTCGCAGGACCAGTGGATAGTATAAAATAATAAATCAGGCTTACATACATCGTACCGGTAATGTACCGAGCCTAACATCTACAAGATGAAGGGAATGTCCGTTTTAATTTATGGAAGTATGTAGATTTTGTCGTGAGTTGCTTTAATATTGTACAGCTGCCTTTAGAAAAATAAATTTTGATAAAAAATATCCAAACTGGTTTTACCAAGCTCGCAGGGAAGTCCCCTGATAGCCTACAAATATGTGAGATTAGTGGTCGTAAACATTAACCCATAGTAACTGAAACATTTAAATTAATTATGGGGTTGCTGTTTAACATAATTAATGTAAAAGAGGTGTCTTATGATTCGTAAAAGTTTTTAAAATAACTTAATTGACTTTTATTGCTGTGGTGGCCAAGGCTACGCACTACTTAAAATTCATATTATTTTCCTCATCTCGTAATACCTATACATATTCTTATATATATCATAACTCACAACATCTCATAATGTTTAGTCATCTTCGGAAAAAATCTAAAGCCAATGCTTGTGACCCTCTGAAAATGCACACATCGTCTAGCCATCTAATTATATAACCGGTCAATTCTCTAATATTTCTCCCAGGATAACCATGGACAATCGATTTCTTAACGGTCAAATCTTGGCATTCATCCACGTCATACCGGTAGCTCACGCCAGATGTGGCAGGTAGTGCTAAATATTACTGAGCTTGTATAATTGAGAATTAACTGTGTTCCTGTCGTGAATGTAAATTACTCTTGAATAGGATTTAGCAAGCATATGTTAAATAACGCTTACTGTTGCTAGATAAACAAAGCAACAAATACGAAATAGATGGTAGTTGTGTCTTAACTTGGAGGACATGTTTAGACGACTGCAAGATGCGGAGCTAATTATTTTAATCGTCAACATAAACCAATTAAAAATTGCTGTCCATCGCCATCGTCGACTGTAGCACAAGATGGCGATGGAAAGCTGATGTCTGATAAGATAGTGTCTGAAGGATGACAACTGCTAGAAGAGTTACTTGCGTCATCCTCCGCCGATATCCAAGGCCGTAATTTCTTACTGATTGTATATCCTTTACCTATTTCCAATCAAGGAGTGTCCATTGCTTGCTTGATAAATGAACTTCAGATTGGTGAATACACGAGTTGTAATTTATACCTGGTGTCTGGTATTATTTATCTTTGGCGACGACGCAGGAAATCCGCGTGTAAGGATAAGACTGCAGATGAGATATAAATCATAATTTTATTCGTTACCATTTCTCGCTATAGACTACCTACGCCATATTTTAAACTTAGAATATTGTAGTATTCTAAACACGTCTTTGTACAATTAACACATCAGCTAACGCCACACTTTACGTTTGTAGCGATGTCACTTACATAATGGGATTGACATTGGAAGGCTTCAATTGTGAATAATTCATTCATTCCATTGTCATTCAATGAACGCTCATTCGCGGCACAAAATTATTGCTTACGATCTTTATTGCATGTTTTTCCTTCGGATACGTGCGGAAATAATTGATTATTACTTGGAAAATAGTAAGCAGCGAATTCTGCGATATACTTTTGGAAAGATAGCATTGAGTTAAGTGAGACTCTCTGACTCATTTGTAAAGTAAATTAACAACAGGAATTTCACGCATTTGTTCTACAGAGGATCAAGAAAGCACTTTCCAAGATATTACTGCAGTATATAATTTGATAGTAACGTGATCTATCTTTACACCGTGTAAGCACATTAATTAGGGAACACCCCAGCCTAAGAAATGCTTCAATACTAGAACTCACGCGCCCAAACATGAAATGCAATCGTATCTAATCAAAGTAAGCAGTGTTTGCGCAGTCATATCCCAAATTGAAAAAGAACCAGGTTTAAGTGTAACCCAGTTAGTTACAGTCGACTGAGGAGTAGAAAATACCAAGTACCCCTAATCCCCTATATCTGTTTAAGACTAGTCAGTTGCCCACCTGTCACTACAAACCACAATTGGATCAAGTTTTGATCCTCGCTCTTCACGCCAAAGGTTTCAAGTAGCGGCTTTGCACTCATGTCTTCGCTAATCGGTCGGGAATCATCGGTGGCTCATTATGTATGTACGTATGGTAACTTTACAATGGTCGCATGCGCATAGGTACTTGTCATCATTCAATCAAGATGTCTTTAAACTCCTACACGTTACTGTTTCTCAGACTTGGGCCCTGGTGACCCATTCGTGATATATATGTTCCACGAATATAGTTCGAAACCACATTGGGGATAACCCAGATGATGTTATGATTACTATCGGATGTCTATAAGTTAGGTATCGTAACTTTTACATCGGGCTATTTATAGTTTTTGTCGATATTCCGGGGACCCCAAGGGAGAGAATCATGGACTTATTAATATTAAAACCTTGTTCTCTTAACTGTACTTATGGACAAACATTCCGTGACCAGCCTATAGTTTTTTGAACTTGAGGCATTTTAATCAAGTGATAACTGGGTGATGATCACCTTCATCAATCACTTTAGATATTTCAATCGTTTTCCTTAAGTTTTTTTAACCTTTATTTACGTTGTATCGAGAATTAGTAGTATTATAGCTAATTATGTAACAACTGTGTGCGACGTAGCAAGGTTGCCACGCGCCACTGACTTTGTCGCGTTCGAGAAGGTCTGATGGCGACGTTGATGGTTATGAAAAAACGTGTTTCCAGCAGGTTTTTACTCTTCATTAACTTGAGAGCAATTTTATTAAAGATCTCCAATTGACAGAGGAAAAATATTTAAGTATTGATTAATCATTTCCCAAAGATATCACTGTGTAGTTTCCGGTGGTGTACAGGTCCTGATTTTAGCCTCATGGTCCAAAACCAAAATATTCACAGTCACTATTTTTAAGGAGATGCTGCTGAACAGATTGTGAAATAAAATTGTTTAGTTGTAAACTTGTCTAGCCGGTGGTTTCGGAAGGATCATACGTTCCCGCGACCCCCGGCGTAGGTGTGATATGGAACACCGTGCACCGGGGTGGTTTTTAGTCAGTAAGAGTCTGACAGACCCATGAGGCATGGCATCCATGAGGATTTTCCACCTCAGAACAAAAAAAAGTATGAAACTTATCGCCCTAAGCTAAAGCTGTATTTGAATTGAATAAGATGTTTTTGTGAATCTCATTTTAAGTGAACTATGTTCTTATGAGAAAATAAAGTTCTTTAAACCTAAAATCCCTAGCCTTTCTCTTAAGATGTGTCATATCACCTGGATTCCAGCACACGGCCGCTACACCTGTTTCAGTTACCTACTGTGTGATTGTTGAACAGTGTTTAATATTCAAAAGACACCCAATCTTATCAGCATTCGTACCAATTTGTAAGCAGGCTGCGAGATCAGCTGCGGTTGGAAGAGAAATTGGTTATGACTCAATTTGTCGAGATATTACTTACCACGATAGTGCCTTATTGAAATTTGAAGGTCTTCGATTGTAGACGAGATACTACAGTACCAGACTAATGTATGTATGTAAATTATTATTGTATTGTTAGTTTGTCTTACATGGTTTGACGCCACGGCAAGGATGTACAGAGTGCCTAGCTATAACCGATAAGACTGCATTTTCTACGTTACATCTTTAACAATAAACACTTTGTGATCCTTCCACTAATTACATTGTTATGTACAATTCAAACATCAGAGAGTTTAAATTAAATTTTTAACAATTTTTTTGACGGCACGGTTGGCGCAGTTTGTGAGCGATTGACTGCTGCACCGCGTGTCGTAGGTTCGATTCCCGCACGGAACAAATAATTGTAAGGCCTACAGGTAGTTGTTCGGTGTCTGGTTGTTCGTGTATGTGAGTTTGTGTAACCGCATCCACGATACAGGAGAAATTCCTAGTGTGGAGCAATGTTTTTTTTATGTTATTTTTTTTTGTGACTCCTGTATGGATTTCCAAAAGGGTAAGACAGAGGTGTACATCCACATTTCGTTGGTTATGTTGGGGTGGGCCTTTACTACCAACCGGGCACAAATCCAGACCCCGAGCTGTACTGAACAATTTCAGATAAAAAAACCAACGATTTGCCCAACCCGGAGGTCGAACCCAGGATCTCTTGTTAACCAGTAACGCGACCACGAGTCATGTAGTATTAAGCCTACATTAATCTTAAGGCCACTTATTGTGAAGAGATCAACGATTAAAATCGAATTGAATGAAAATTGATCCTTACTATTCCTTTCTACTATCACGGTAGCAGTCTTACTAACCTAATTAAAAAGCGTGAAGATTTGATGTATTACCGTTTTTTGTTTAACAATTTCATTGTTATTTCCACAAACCGTATCGCTTCGTACTCGTAATTTTACTACGCTGCCCTCCTTTAGAAGCACGTAATTCTGACATAATTTTTTTTATGCTGTTTTCGCAATCAGTTTTAATTGCTGGTCTTGCATTTGTTAGTTTTTTGATATGGTTACTTGATTTGCAGCAAGATTCAAGGTTAGGCGAGAACTAAATTCTTTCTATTGTTGTGTTTTGAAGAACGCGAGAAGGCATTATTTCAATCACTATGTTAATTGCATCTCCAAAAATGTAACTTGTGCTACAACGTCCTTAAATCTGTACCATGTCTTAAATATAAAGGTTGATGTGATATATTTTTTGAATCGAATCCTATTGGTGCTGCTACCTACCTTTTTCGTTTCACATAGTATTCAGGTGATCTATTTTTTGATAAGCCTCTGGACCTGTGGTCTTAGACCTTTGGAAGGACCGTACGAAGGAAAAGGCACAAGGAAACGCCTAAGTATAAAGCAATGAATGAGATGATGAAATGTACCATTGTGTTATCATCATCTGCCTAGTATTTAACCAACTACTTTGTGGTAGCCTTCCAGTCTTTACGGATGCAGTTGAATATCAGTATTGCACATGGAGGGACTGCCTATCTGATGATAAGTGTTCTTTTAGTCTTGTTTAAGTATCTGAATAAAAGGTTAAGTAGTTCAACGATATTAGTTTTATAATTTAATTATAACAGAACTACTTAACGTAGTACTTCTACATCCGGCCATATCTTGGTAGCAAAATCTCCGTCCTTTGTCTCATAGATAAATATCGCATCGACGAATCTACCCGGCCAGCTGGCAAGACTAGTCCACTCAATTGTTTATAAGAGCGGCTGTAACTCGATAATGGCAACCATAAAACAGTGTTTGTTATTTTTAACTAGATCAATAACAAAACCGAGTCCTTTTAGCATTGTGTAAAGCTTACTGGAAGAGTTTTAAAAATAAGATGACCGTATTGTTCTTGGCCTAAGTTTAAAAACGCGGGTATTTTTTAATGTTTGAACTGCTTTCGTTTTTAGAACAAATAGGATGATAGTATGATGGCGTCTAGTCCCGATTTATGGTCTTGTTATTGTAAGTTATGATGAAAGAAAAGAAACTTAAAGCAACATCAACGTCACTTAATACAAGAATAGCTAATTAGTTAAACCATTTTTTTTTCCATTCAGATTTGTGTTTCTTTATTTATTTTTATTTATTTTTTTAAAAAACGTTGCCCCACACTAAGAATTAATCCTGTATCGTGGGTGCGTTTACAAACATTCAAACTCACATACAAAAACAGCCAGACCCGGAACAACTATCTGTAGGCCATACAAATATTTGTTCCGTGCGGGAATCGAACCCACGACACGTAGCGCAGCAGTCGATCGCTCAGCCACTGCGCCAACCGTGTCGTCAAAATGAAATTTGTAATGTATTTAGCGTGTATCGATGGCAGAAAGCTTAAATATTAATGGGCCCATGATTCTATTGTGTGAAACAAAGTTTTGCTAACCAACCCACACCCTTCTTTCTACTCATGCAATTCCAAATTGGTCTTCGAAATTGACACCTGCTGGATTCAATCTCGTAAAAAAAATAATGTAAATTAAACGAACCCCTATTTATGTCATTAAGTTACCTCAGAGCTGTTATTTTGAAATTAACGTGATGTTTCCATCGATCTACCTCTACGGCCACCCCATTTGTGGTACCTGCTGTTTTTTGTCCATCCATACAAATGTTTGGACAAGCAACAATCCGTGAAACAATAGTTAATTCTGTACCAATGGGGTTAGTTTCTACCACTTTAAATTCCGGTCTGACAACACTCAGTCAATTTTAATCTTTTTTTATAACATTTTGAGAACGTTAATTGCCTGTTCAGATTTATTGCTTGAACACATTCTCTGTGATTTATGATGTGTTGCCTGATGAAAATATTTTTTCTACTAAATATAAAATAGAGCATGTTATTTTCATTGTTTTTTATCGCGTGGTTTAGTATTTTAACTGTTCCTTATGTTTGTTCCACGATTAGTACAAGGACAATTAAAACATTAATGGTACGAAATGTTGTCGGTAGCAGTAGGTACTACGTGCCACATCTCTTTCTTGTTTCATATTTCTATTTGTGATTTTATTAACACTTGCGTTTATGTCACAGCCATCTAATTTTCTGACTTTTCGCTTTATTCTGAAACTCGATTGTCTAGTGTGTTTCACTAGTTCTAGGAGACTTAGCTGAACCTATATTCATCATCTGCCTAACCTTTTCCAAACTATAATGGGGCCCGCTTCCAGTCTAACCGGATGCAGCTGAATACCAGTATTTTACATAGAGCGACTGCCTATCTGACCTCTAAAACCCAGTAACTGGGCAATACCCCTTGGTAAGACTGGTTGTCAAATTTTCGGGCTTCTAACTACCCGTAACAACTGTCAAAGATCTACAAATGACAGCCGGTACCAACGGCTAAACGTGCAGCGGAACCAATATTATTCTCACGTTTTCCTTTTCGACAAATAACTTTTATGGAACCAATTGCTGTTATGGCTTACCAATAAAGTATTAGGTCTATATTGGTATTTGTGTCGGTATAATGGTTACACCATTATACATGGTATGGACACGTGATGCGAAGGAATGAGGAACATGTTATGAGGAAAGTTTTGAGTATGAATGTAGAGGGTTACAAGAGTAGAGGGAGACCCAGGAAACGATAGATGGATTATGTGAAAGTTGATATGGCTAAGAAGGAGGTGACTTTTGAGATTACGGGAAATAGAGATGTAAAGAAGAAGGAGACATGCTGCGCCGACCCCAAATGAAATTGGGATAAGGGCAAGAGGTTGATAATAGTTACACCATTAGCAGTTATTCCATCGCCTACGGGCACGGTACCTTTTCCCATAGTTGGATAACGTTCTACTGGAGCCGGAGGGTTTACGCTTACCATGAAGTTGTTGGAGTGTTCTGTAACTATTTTAGATTAATACAAGTTTGATTCGATTACTGGCAGTCTCGCCCTCTATAACTGGTAAAACGTATTGATTATATACTCCTTTGTCTATTCCTTCGGGGAAGATGATCCAAAAACAGTTGTATAAAGGTTGACCGTAGAAATCTTTAGTCATTGTCTCATATCGCCATTTAACTTTTACAACGACTGGATTTAATCGTTTTTATGTGGCTTAAACCGGTAGATAAATAAGATTAAGATAATAAAATGGGGAAGATTGTGTTAATATGGGCTTAAGTTTAACATTTTATATCTCGCCCACTTACATAATTTCAACAGTATGTATGCTTGAAATACAAATTCACTTAATCCTTGATGATGTAACTTCTTATAACTTTTTGTTGCTTGTATATCATCATACCTACTGCAGTTATTGAATAATATGCTGCTTTCAAATTCATCACCAATGGAGTAGACGGAGATCATAGAAACGATGAATGGATTGTGTGATAGATAATATGGATAGGCAGGAGGTGACTTTGACGACGGCAAATAGAGATGTTTTAAAGAAGAAGACACTTCGCCGGCCCCAAATAAATTGCGATAAGCGCTGATGATTTAACCAATGCTGGGTTAAAATTGAAACTAATATATTGCCTACTAACTAGATCACCGCAACATTTAAATACATTACCATCTTGTTATTGTTACTAGGCCGAAATTCTCAGGCGCCGCATAAATCTATTCTCTGTTACACATTCCATTCTGTAGGCAGCCCTAATAAGTTTTCGCCTTGTTTGACTTGTCGTATAAATAAACTCATTAATCAATAGTCTCGTTGTCCGCGACATTAATCTGAGTTAATCGGGAGTCTATATATAAACTTAATCCACTCCTCGACTGCTAGAGCGATACGTTAAATCTATACGTATATGATTTATGGCGCCATCGCCGTGTTACTTATTGTTCATACTTTCGCCTTCAGCTTCGCTTGCATGGTTTTTGTTTTCATCTTTTGTAGTGAGTTTATTATCACCCCTTTCTTTTTATCCTAATCTGATGTTAAGTATTAGATAGTCTACAGATCCTACATCATAGCTACATTTTCCTTTGATATTTCTGGCCAAACACAGCGGGGAAAACAGACGTGTTGTTTTACCGATATGTTACATAATTGGGAAAGTTATATACAAACAGCAGTAAAAGACAAAATGGACCATTTTCATATCAAAAAAATGTCGTTATGGCTCAGTGGTCTCGCCTCTTATGCTGGTTGTGTGCTGGAATCCGAGCAAGTACCAATGTGATATTGCATTACATAATGTACTTTCTAAGTTTATTTAAACATCACTGATATCGCTCTGAACATCATGAGGAAACCTGGACTCATGATTAATTTACTAAGTCTGAAATCACCAAGCAAGCGTGGTGATCAATGCTCAAGCCTTCTCTGTATGAGAAGAGGCCTTTGATCTACAGTGGAGTAATATTAGTCCGGACCGCTATGGATTCCATAGCTATACGCAAGGTGATTGTACAGAGAGTCATTGCAGTTTTCATATAAGATGATAATCATAGTACGATGATTTATGAAGTGTTAACATCCTCGCAGCTGTTGTATCTTTATATGTATAAAGATACAACAGTTCTAGATAGGTACACCAGCGAAGACAAGTCTTAGAATATGATAAACAACGAACGGAAGATTATTATTTATGAAGCTCTAAGATTTATTGTTACTTCAGCTAGTAAGGTACTTTCTTGTAACAAATCAAAGCATTGAAGAGCTATGGTATTTTACTGCGTCTGTAATTTGTAGTTTCAGATATAAACTTACGAATGAAAACCAGAATCAGAATGTTGTAAGTCTCATAGCCGCGATAGTGGATAAATACCATTGTTGACACCTCGCCTTTCAAAATATCTTTAGCCTTCTATTGCTTTATTTATTGTGTGTTTTGACTAACATTTTATTTATCTATTGTTATGTCTCTGGCTTCATCAAGGCCTGATAACGAGTATATCTTTTAGTTAAAATATGCTGAAGTAGTGTCAGAAGACACAGAAAATTTTAATATTATTCTGTCGTGAATTCTTTTGGGGAGAAACCCATCGCCTCCTCAGTAATTTTTATGGTGAGCTAATTCGTGTCTCTTTTTGTTACAGTTGGATTCCTGATCTTAGTCTACTACCTTTGGGGCACCCCCTACAAAAGGGGTTTCTTTTGCGATGATGAGTCCCTTAAGCACCCCTACAAAGACTCCACAGTCACCAATGTTATGTTGTACATTGTTGGGCTTGGCCTTCCCGTGTTTACGGTAAGTGGAAATATAACATAAACTTAATTATCTAGGCATTAGATATTTATTTTTATGTTTCGTGGCATACATTTTACCACAAAACCTATTGACATCAAATATATAAGCAGTTATCTGCTCCGAAATTAGTACACTTTCACACCGAACTAGATCTCCAAACTGAGAAATGTTATTTTTTTCATTTACCGCAGTTTGTCAATACAGCCTTACTGGGCCATCGATTATTGTTTGCTCATAATTTCTGTGTCCATACACTTATCTGTCCAATGTTGGTCCAACTTGTTTGGTATAACACATTTTAGTTCGATTAGAATTAGAATTTGAATGACAAATATGACCGATGTTTTGTTAACTTCTTTACTATTGGTTTGATAAAGAATCGTTAAGTTTGGGCTTCCATTATGTGACTTTTAGGGCCAACTATCGAAAACTTTCAAGTTCAATATTTTTCTGTGTGCTTTGGACTTCTAAATTGGTGCCCATATTATGTTCTATTGAGTACGCTAGTACTTAGACAGCTTATATAAATTTGCCCTTTAATATTTTCTCACGGTAAGTTATTTGTACTGTATTTCCAATTGCAGTCGCCTTCAGAGTAAAGCAGTATATGTATCGATAACTTACCCTCCCACACAAGATGTTAAAAGGCATTGGGTTGTTTATATTGTATTAAAAGCTACCTTTTATAATCTAAAGCTCCGTCTACATTTACGTCATCCAATTCTAGATCTATCGGTACCTATTTATCTAAATGATATTGATATTTTAGTAATATTTTCAAAAGTAGGTCTCTGTTCTACCGGATCTATTTACACAACGCAAGTTCCCTTCTATCTCAGTTATTTACCCCGTTTACATTAAATTCAAATATCAATTCTGGTACTACTTAAATCATTTACATAACGCCATTACAAATATATTAGCAAACGCATAAATTTTATAATTCTGACAAATATGCGATTGTCGTAATTTTGATATAATAGTATTTACCATTATACTTAATTTTAACGATATTGCTAGGCCACGTAATAATCTCCTGCGGGGTTTGATTCTTCATCAGTTACTTTGTATATTTTGATACTAGTAGGTATTTGTAGCAATTTTGTGTTCTCCATCGTCTTCGGACACATCAGGCTTATTCAGAATATTATGATGAGAATCGGCAGGTGTTTGATAGTAGAGATGTCTAAGTTTTTTTTTAAACTTTGTCCCCTACTAGGAGTTTCTCCTATATCGTGGGTGCATTTACAAACATTCAAACTCACATACACAAACAACCAAACATACAAATCAACCCGGAACAAATATCTGTTGGCCATACAAATATTTGTTACGTGCGGAATGAACCCACGACACGCAGCGCAGCAGCCAATCGCTCAGCCGCTGCGCCAACCGTGCCGTCTAGACTTTATAATTTTGATTTTTTTTGATTGACTGGGAGACATTATGATTTTACACCCGTGAGAAGATATGGCGCTACTTTTTTAACATTCAAGATTAAAAAATGAACTAAATACAGGATATACTATATACAGTGTTATAAACCTACCTACAAGTGTAGGTATACGTGCCTACACGTGTAGGTACCTGATCGCAAGGTCCTTAACAGTTAAAGACACCTGTCGTGTCGATCATTAATTATCAATGCAAAGTGGATAATATCGAATTCTAGACATCAACCACTCCTGACATTCAGCGTATCTTTCCATGGCTTACAAGGGCTATTTTATCTCATAGTATTTTCATTAACACTATTTGTATTAATTTATTCCGTACAAACTATTAAATAATTCAGTGCTGGATTGTCGTTCTTACTATTTATATCGCCTCATTACGACCTATGTGGCGCGGCGGGCGAAGGTCCGCCTGCGACGCAGGAGGTTGCGGGTTCGATTCCCGCCTTGGGACAAATGTTTGTACGATCTACAAAGATTTGTTCCGGGTGTTCTGGGTATTTGCTATGTATAATAAAACAAATATCTATCTATGTAATGTATTGTATTAAGTATATCAGTCATCTAGCACCCATAACACAAGCTCTGCTTAGCTTGGGGCTAGATGATGCTGTGTGGATTGTCCAGCATTATTTATTTATTTATTAATTAGTGATTGTAAGCTTTAGTTAAAAGACACTGCTATTATAATCTCGCGTGTTATCATAAGGTTGGATATATGTATTTAAATTTTGTTCTAATGTCAACACAGAGCTTAGCCGTTATAGAATAACCAATTCTGTCTCTTTACTTATTGCGTAAATGTGTTTCGTATTATTTTCTGCTACACTCGCGTGCAAATTACCGGATTATGTCGCCATCTTTTAAGATAAATCTTGAAAGCTCGTTTGGTCTCCAAGATCGTAATTAACAATGGTTTGCCGAAGCGAACTCCAATTACTTACAGCTTTCAACTTGCATTCCTTTGAGTAGTAGGTTTTATTAAGTGCAGCATGGTTTTTACACTAACTATGTTAAATCTTTGACTCATCTTTCTCACCCATCATCCTCTTGCCCTTATCCTAATTTCATTTGGGGTCGGTGCAGCATGTCTTCTTCTTCCATACATCTCAATTTCCCGTCATCTCAGAAGTCACCTCCTTCTTAGCCATATCAACTTTCACACAATCCATCCATCGTTTCCTGGGTCTCCCACTACTACTAACCCTCTACATTCATACTCAAAGCTTTCCTCACAACATGATCCTCATTCCTTCGCACCACGTGTCCATACCATGACAGCCGATTTCCACACAACTTCTCTGTCACAGGCGCCACTTTCAGACTTCCTCTTATATACTCATTTCTTATTCTATCCATTTGCGTAACACCATACATCCCCCTTAGCATTCTCATCTCATCAACACCTTTCTCACTATTTTAATTAATTAATTCTACACAAACCCGTTATCGCCATCACAATCGGACCCGACCCCTTTAATCGTTATTGTTCATCTCAGTCAAAGAAGATAGGTTTAACAGGACAAGTAGGTTCGATTCCCACGTCCTTATCGATCTTACCCACTTGAATAGCTATAAATAACGATCGGACATTGACGATCGGCCTTGGCTTGTTAATTATAGATCCGATTTGTCCTTTTAAACGGGAAACATTGCACATTTTTCTCTTCTTGTGTATTTTTGGAACTGATTCCGTTTTTTTTGTCACTCTACGATAATGAGTCAACCCTGAACGTCATTACTACGTAGGTGGCCTCATTCGGGACAGATTTGGTATTAATGGACGGTTCACTGTTGCGTGCTAAGTGCCTTTTTATTTTAAATGTTATCAAGTAATAACATACATCTGTACAATGTCATATTCAATTTAAGAACCTTGACAAAATATTTCGCAAAGATAATTCCTTTGAATTAAATTTAAACTGTCACATAAATATATGGAACTTTAAACCTTGTATCAGATACTCTTTGAAAGCAATCTTGTAAGTCGGAGAAGAAACATAATATCAACTACCTACCACACATGTTGTTAACAGACTCGAACTATGCGCACAAAAAGATTGATCTCCGTAATTACTGGAACGTATCATTATCGAGAACTAGATCACATCGTGATGCGATCTCATCGTCATCTTGTTCTGAAGTTGCCTATTTTGTGACATTAAAATCAACAATCTTTAAACAGTAAATTGCTTTATTGCTGAGTTTTTTTTGTCGATGTAAACAAGACATCGAGATCAATCGGCTGGTATACATGTCCATTAATGTACTTGAGTTATATACTTGCCAGACCATCCGGTGTTCGATTAGATTTTTTGTTCGTTTATTACCGACTGTGTTTTACCCCGGACTTCGGTTGTGCTGAGAATTTTATTTTACTCTCAAATTGTGTATCTTTCTGTGGAAACTGCTTTTAAGCGTGTTATGTTAACATTAAATATTCAACAATGGATATACTTATACGAGGATAATTCATAAATCTAATTATAATGCGACTATGTACGGTGATAAGTGACATTAAGTCAATTAAGTAAAATTCAGATAACAAGGTAGAAAATAAATTAACAGTCTTCATATAGACAGCTCTTGAATTGAAGTTCATTCAAGATTTATAGCAAGTTTGATGGATGACTATGAATTAAACTATAGAACAGCATATTGTTGAGAAGTTTCAACTGCTCGACTGAATCAATCTTAGGAAGATATGTAGACGTACGTATATAGAAAAACTGAAGGCGTTTAGCAATTTGTTCCGAGTTTTTGTCGGGGTAGACGTACTCTGTAAAAAGAGGCGGCGATTGGTTTTGGTAAAGCAAAATGGAATTGCGGCAAACCGCGTGAGATGATTGCACCTAAAAGTAGAATATAGCTTCTTAAAAAAATGTTTCATTGTACGTTTTTCTAAATCTGATTTACTTTTTGTAGAAATTCTGGTCAAGTTACTGACCCGATTGTTTCTAGTACCTGTAGAATGTCCATAAATATGTTTCAGTAATCAATTTTACGAAGAGAAAATTGGGAGCAATAAGAATGTGTGCCGAGAGACCTGATCAATTTCCGACATATTCATATCAGTTATTGGAACATAATTATTACCAATGCCCTTTCCATTACCTATAAGTGCATGGTTACCGTATAATTACTAGCACGATCTAACTCGATGATTGAGTATTTCTGCACGATTCAGCCCTTTACTTTCACCGTATCCCAATCACGATTGAATCCCATTAATTATATTACAATTGTTTCCATTGACCTGAATTATGAATTTAATAGCTAGATTGCAATAAAATAGTACATTGACTATCGTTACAGCTATTCGTTCTAGCTTACTATCATTACGGGCATTATTAAGTTTCCTCTCTTTAAGTTCCGTACCGAAATTAGGCACTTAATTATCAACATCAGCGTTTATGATATGTTTATCGTGACTAACTGTTTTTAATTTAACGTTAATGATAGGCTTAAAAATTGCCTCTCGTGGTTCGATATGTCGTTATTGGGATCAGTGATAGCTTTTAGTGCGAGCGTAATTCCATGTTCAGTACGGAGAGGCATAAAAACTGTGACTACGAAACAACTATGTTACTCTACTAACGCACTTGGAGCTAGGTTCAATGCATGTATGGCTATTATAATAAGATAAGCTAGATAGTTTATGAGAGAGCTTCGCTTGCCGAGGTCAGTCTTTGGATAGGTGAACATTTGTAACGTATCGAGACTCCTCCGTGCCTCGGAAAGCACGTTAAGCCGTTGGTTCCGGCTGTCATTTGTAGATCTTTGACAATCGTTACGGGTAGTCAGAAGCCCGAAAGTCTGACACCAGTCTTACCAAGGGGTATCGTGTTACCCAGTAACTGGGTTGTGGAGGTCAGATAATAAGTAGTTGCTCCATATAAAACTATTCAGCTACATCCGGTAAGACAGGAAGCCAACCCCAACACAGTTGAGAAAAGGCTAGGCAGCTGATGATGATGAAGTAAGATCATGTATATATTTCTCATAGTCTCAAACAGGCTTATAAGCTTTAAATATATTGATTGAATGAATAGTAAATAAACGACATTACACGATTGCGTTACCAGGTAGCCGGCACGTCGTTTATCTACCACTACAGGCACTACACCGTAGACTGTCGCAGCAGCGATGTCGAATGTCTGTAGTATGCTGATTTAGATTCCGCCTTTGATACCAAACGGACTGAATGTTTGTCCAAGTGATTTGTGTTTTGTAATACCGTTTATTGAATTCCTAGCGTGAGTTTGAAGCGTTTAGAAATCTTAACATGAATCTATTAGTGTGGTGAATCATGTATTTATTTATGTACGGAGACTGGTTTACTGGAGATCATTTATCTCTTCGAAATTAACTAATAGATGTTCTACTAGTTTGATGTTACGAGTATTTCATTTTTCAATGGCCACAGTCGATTTGTAAAGGATAGGCCTTCGTGCGCGCACGCCTTTTTCATGTTCCTGTGCTACGGTTACATTCATTATTTTAATTTTCCTATTTCGGTTTTATGCAGGAATTTGCAAGTTAAATTATTTTGCTTTTAAATGACTGGGTGTGCGTCAAATACCATATTGCGATTTTTGTATAACTATGCTGCTCGGGTGTGGCAGTTCCAGAAAGAAAGAAAGAAAAACTGTTAATTCACGTGAAAGTGACGCTGATCTAAAAAAAAAAATATATTTAATAAAATGCGTAATCCGTGCAGTAAATGTGTCAATGTGATAGTTGAACTGTAAGGAAATGTAGATCAGAGCCTGGATATGTGCCAGGTTGATGGCAATAGGTTGCCCCCCTAATACATGGGACTTAAACATAACTGGCGAAATGTGTGGGTGTATTATAGGTACAATTCTGCCTAGCCCTTTTGAGGATAACAGGCGTGCTGTTACGTTAAATGTAGATAAGAATTAAATGAGTCCAGTTTACGGGTATCACTTGACAGTAATGAACGATTTTTAACGAGATTATTATTGCTGTTATCGTTAAAGACCGGTTATTTTAAGAAGGACCCCACATACAAATAGTTTAGAAGCATAAAGCTCTCAGCTTTATGCCTAGTAGATACTACAATATTTGCTCCAGTGAGATTTGATGTAGATATTGTAGAACCACTTAGGTAAGTGCTTAATGAATTTTTAGAAGTCTATTCTATTGTTTTCGTTTACAACTAGAAAGGTGATGTAAAAGAAATTGTCGGAATCAAAGCAACGATTTCACGCTTTCATTCTTTTGTCTGTATTAGAAATTGGACTGTCACCATGGTTGCATTGTTTAATTGCTTAACCACTGCAATGTGTCCACGAATAACTGCAGGGGGTCTGATTGTTTATAATTACGTCTGCTGCTGATTTTCTGTTTAATTGTTTTCATCATCATCCTCCTGCCCTTATCCCAATTTATTTGGGGTCGGCGCAGCATGTTTTCTTCTTCCATACATCTCTATTTGCCGTCATCTCATGGGTCACCTCTTTTCTAGCCATATCCTCTTTCACACAATCCATCCATCTTTTCTTTGGTCTTCCTCTACTCATGTAACCCTGCACATTCATACTCAAAACTTCCCTCACAACATGGTCCTCATTCCTTCGCATCACATGCCCATACCATGACAACCGATTTCCACACAACTTCTCGGTCACAGGCGCAACTTTAAGACTTCCTCTTACATACTCATTTCTTATTCTATCCATTCGCGTAACACCACACATCCCCCTCAGCATTCTCATCTCAGCTGCATGTAACTGCCTTTCATTCATGCCTTTAATTGTTTTATTATTATAATTATATTTTCTATTGTCTTATCACTGTAATCTCTCAGTTTAGAAGCGATAAGTTAGCCTACATATTTTCTATGCGAACATATTACTGTCGACCGATGTGGTCCGCCTGCAACGCAGGAAGTTGCGGGTTCGATTCCCGCATTGGAACAAGTGTTTGTACGATCTACAAAGATTTGTTCCGAGTGTTCTGGGTATTGGCTACGTATCATAAAAAATGTCTGTATATGTAATGTATTGTATTAAGTATATCAGTCATCTAAGTAGCACCCATACCACAAGCTCTGCTTAGCTTAGGGCTAGATGATGCTGTGTGGATTGCCCAGCATTTTTATTTTATTTATTTCTCTTTTACTAGTGTCGTTTCGTAATTAGTCACGATTTACTTCGTTTTCTTCGTTTTCAAAATGACGCCTTATTAAATTACACGCTATTATTTTCCATACAGTTATCAGTGTCACTAGAAATTACTTAATAGCCCACAATTAAACAATTTAAACAATGCATTACAATATCAAATAATGTTTTGACTAATTTAATCTTTATGGTCTGATATACAATTATAATTGCTTTGTAATTTTCTGCATTAAATGAGTTTGTGCAAACGTTGCGGAAACGTACTATGAGAATCATAAATTGAAACAAATTTAGCGCTTGTTATGAAATTATATTTCATTAAGTATGTGGTACAGCGTGAAATTATATGATATTTAAATTTTCAAAGACAAAGACAAAGTTATCAATTCACCAGTAAAAGATAAGTAAAGAGTAAATAGGCTGGCCATTATTTGGCTGTTTTATGGGACTTAAACAAAACTTACGAAATGTGGGTGTACTATAAATACAACTCTGCATATACCTTCGGGTAAGACAGGCGTTCTGTTATGTAAAGAGTCATGATCCATAAATCTCCATTATTTTAACCGTAGTATCAATTCTCAATGTCATAAAGCTAATCCTTTTAGTTATCACTCAATATTTTCTCCCAAATTCAGTACGAAAGCTCGCCTTTAAGGAAAACAAGTATCATCATCATCTGCCTAGCCTTCTCCCAACTATGTTTGGGTCGGTTTCCAGTCTAACCAGATGCAGCTGTATACCAGTATTTCACGGTGCGGCTGCTTATCTGTCTTTTTGTAAAAAAAAAAAGGATACAGGCCCTAAATATACAGGCGCGGTACACAGAATTTAAAGGTTACCAACAATGCCAATATTACTAATATCCTCAACAATACACGTAAGTACCAGAATAACCGTGATGACATACTCCAATTACTGTCCCGTGAAGGTTAGCCGGTGATCCGTAGAGACCAATATTTATATTAACCATGACTTTGACCTTAGCGAACGTGGGTTCAGTTCTGAGTACTCTGCGGGCCACTTTTATTGGCATTTATTGATCGTGTAGCCAGCTTTATGTGCGAATCAACTTATTGCTTTCGTGTCTGGTGTCTACGTACTGGGAATAAGATATTTATATCTCTCGTCCTTAAACACTAACACTTTTCGCGATGTCTATACGATATTTTGAGTGTTGATTCGGTGTAGAGTGAAATAGATTATGTCCTTTTTATTGTACACCATGAAAACTAAACTTCAAATAATATAACAAAAAGGCGACGCTTTTAAAATAAATTGCAATATACTTATACTAGCGAACCCGACAGACGTTGTTCTGTCCGTACAGCGCCGCCTACCGGTTCCAATTGTAAATCTAAACCATCCAGGGCGCCACCCAAACGCATACAAAAAAAGTCATTCAAATCGGTCCAGCCGTTTAGGAGGAGTTCAGTGACATACACATGTACAGTAGAATTATATATGTATAAAGATATGGGGGCGAATGGTCAATTTGTGTAAAAGGGAAGCCGTAAATTACTAAGATTTACAGTTATTTATGTATACGTACAATATCAACAAAAGTATATATTTTAAGATGATATACCCATAGCGTGACTGGGCTCATGCTTGGTATATAATTTGGAAATAGTAGAGTGGTTTTTCCGAAGAGAAGCTGGCAGGAATCGAGTTATATAGTAGCTACACCCCCAATATTACTAATTATCATACAGATCAACGAACTGTAGGGCGTTTTCCATCCAAACGTCTTGATAAACAACAAATAAATTACAATTTTGCTTGAGCTGATTTTCTACAATTTCCTTTAAAACGGTTGGCTTTCTTTTGCCCACTATCTCGCCTCATATTTAACGAGGTAGCGGTACAGGTTTACATATAAGCAAGTATTTAATGGTACTATGTTCCCATCATATCTTAATACTTAGAACAGAGACCTTAGACCTTTCCCGTACCCTCAGCTGGAGCTAAAAGGTTTTGCGTGTCAATAGGCATATAAATATTAATGGCTTCTCCAGGGTAAACATGGCTGTGTTAAATGATGATATTAAATCTTAGTACTGTATGCTGTACAGCCTTTACTTTTAATATATTGAGACTTTTACTGCTTGCTCGATAATAAAGTACTTGATGTACGAACAATGTGGTATTAGCTATATTGACATTTAAACTAAGAGCTTGGAGACCACCGAGATTTATCACTGACTTGATTTAGGCTTTACTTGTGTCCAGACTTTGTCCATAAAAAGTGAGTAGATAGGTACTTCTGCAGAATATAAAAACAGTACATAGTTTCTACTAATTACAATTTCTTCTTTAACCCAGGCATCATTCCTTTTGTGGATCTAAACCATTCAGGCATAAAAAACATGTCGGTCGAGCCATTTTCAAGTTTATGCGAGACGCACGCCATTTGTTTTTTATAATAGGTCTTTACCTATGAAATTGCCGTTTTGTATGAAAAAATTTAAATGAATATTTTTCATGTATTTTTTATTTGTATTAATCGAAGTAATCACCCATGCAATCAATGCATCTTTTTTTTTTTTTTTTTTTTTTTTTTTTTTTTTTTTTTTTTTTTTTTTTTTTTTTTTTTTTTTTAGAAAAAACGTTGCCCCACACTAGGAATTTCTCCTGTATCGTGGGTGCGTTTACAAACATTTAAACTCACATACACAAACAGCCAGACCCGGAACAACTACCTGTAGGTCAGACAAATATTTGTTCCGTGCGGGGATCGAACCCACAACACGCGGCGCAGCAGCCGATGGCTCAACCACTGCGCCAACCGTGTCGTCTTTGCCAACGCAGTGGCAGTTTATTGATGCCCTTCTTAAAGAAATCAGCTGGACGGGAGGCAACAAATTCTTCAAAGGCATTTTGTACTGCCTCTCGGGTATTGATTTTTTTCCCCGCCAAGAAGTTATCCAAATTCTGGAAAAAGTAGTAGTCTGTAGGCGCAAGGTCTGGTGAGTAGGGCGGATGACGGAGAGCTTCCAACCCCAGTTCTTGCAACTTGGAGACCGTCTGCTGTGCAGTATGAGGTCGCGCGTTGTCGTGCAGGAGCAGCGGAGACGAGCGATTGACCAATGCTTGTTGGAGATGTGCCAGCTTCTCCATCATTGTGTTCAATTCTTCACAGTACACATCTGCAGTAATGCTCACCCCGTTTGGTAAGAAGCTGTGTTGAATCACACCGGCGCTAGACCACCAAACAGTGACCATCACTTTTCTTGGGGTAAGTTTTCGTTTAGGGCATTGTTTAGGTGCTGAACCAGGATCCAACCAACTTGCTGAGCGCTTGCGGTTATCAAACAGAATCCATTTTTCATCGCAGGTAACAATGCGGTTCAAAATTCCTTCATTTGTGTGTCTGTTGAGCAGTGCAAGGCACGTCTCGACGCGTACTTCGCGCTGGCGATCATTGAGTTCGTGGGGCACCCATTTGTCAAGCTTTTTTACCTTGCCAATTTGACGCAAATGGAGCAATATTGTTTTGACGCTAACGTCGAAAGCTGCTGCTAATTCAGCCGTAGATTGTGTATCATCAGCTTCCACAATCGCCTTTAATTCGTCATTGTCGACCAAAGTCTTCGGACGACCGCGAGGTTCATTTTTCAGGTCGAAATTTCCAGAACGGAAGCGAGCAAACCAATAACAGGTAGTGCGTTGGTTTGTAGTGTTAGCTCCGTAAACGTCGTTGATGTTGCGTGCCGCTTGTGCCGCGTTGCTGCCACGACGGTACTCATATTCCATAATTACTCGAATTTTTAACGTATCCATGATGACGAAAAAGATTTAAATGCGATGAAAATGTAACACTAATCAATAAACAAATGACTACTTTTGGAAAAAAAAATCCATGTTTTTAAAATAAAATTAATTTGAAATTAGAATTCTTGGCCAAACAAAAAATATTTTGATTTGAAATGGCCAGTACTGCAGAACGGCAATTTCATAGGTAAATACCTAATATTTATAGATAGATATTCCGATTGTATGACGTCATTGGGGATAATCCCATCTTTACTCTTGCGTTCGGCAATCCGACTTGACCGACTTCTTAATAACTGCATTCGATTTGTTTTCAATCTGCGCAAATATGATCATGTGTCCGCACATCGGTTGCTTCTAAAGTGGTTACCCATACGTCAGCGCCGAGAGCAAAGGGCGCTTACCACCTTGTTTTCATTTCTTGTCTCTTCCAATTCCCCTAGTTATCTAGCTCCTTATTTTCAGTACATTTGCACCAACCACGACAGAAATCTGCGTTCCTCCCATAACCGTCTTCTTCAATGCCCGACTCACCGTACTGACTTCATCCACAATTCTTTCTTCGTCCAAGCTATTTCTCTGTGGAATGCGCTCCCGCAGGAAATCAGGATTGCAACCAGCCGATTGGCCTTCAAAGTTAAAGTGCGTGAGCATGTTCGTAAGAAGTTGGCAGTGGTTTCATCACAGCGCTAATGTTTTCTCATTAACTGTTCTTATTGTTCATGTATGTGTTTGTGTATATGTTTATTTGTGTATATGTTCTATGTAGGTATTATATTTATAGTTTATAATAATATATATATTTCTTTTCACTTTTCTTTTAAGAAATTGCACCTGCCACTGTTTGTCTCTGCATCACCCAAAGGTTGACTGGTAGAAAATGCCTATGGCATTAAGTCCGCCTCTGTACATTTGTGTGCTTAAAGTATTAAATAAATAAATAAATAAATCCGGTCCGCCACTCCTTCAAAACCAAAATATTTATCCACAACACTCCATAAGATTGTCACGTATACTTATTTAAACCTCACCGTTCCATTACCCTTGACCGCGAAGATGGCCCAGCTTGGCACCACGCCAGCCGATACTCAATTATGTGTCCTATATAGTTTTATAAGCTTTAAGTTCAGTACAGCTGTACTTGACTATAGTGGTGATGAATTTTGTACAATTTTCCCATATCTCCCAGCTCCCGTATAGTATCTCGACACTGAACAAAAGTATAGGATACAGGTATTTATGGACAATAGACTCACAGAAGCTATTATCTAAAAACCAAAAAGTTTTTACTGTGTTTTTACTTTACTCAATTTCATAAACTGCATCAGCCACTGCATTATTCTCATTATTGTCAACGATTGTAATAAAAATAAATTTATAGCTAATCTTGAAAACAATTCCTGAAACTTAAGCCAAAAGTTATCTAGACTAATGGGTATTTCGTCATTGAGCGTTGTTGATACCGGAGTATTTAAATTGTTATTAAAAATAATGTTGTAGGTCATCTGCGTTTTATACCACCCAAGTGGATAATTATTTATACTTTTGTTATCCGTATCTTTATATTGGTTGTTTGGTGCCAGTGCTATCGATTTCAATGGCGTAGATCAACTTTGTCTTCCCGTTTCTTCCATTATTACTCATCTAAACCGTAATGCTTGAAAACGAAAGTTTTTAATCAGTGCGTCCTACCCGTCATGACCTACGGAGCCGAGACATGGACACTCACGGTAGGGTTGGTCCACCAGTTCAAAGTCGCTCAGCGAGCTATGGAGAGAGCTATGCTAAAATAAATTTCACACGTTAATTCAGTTCCAAAGAAGAAGATTTTTATGGTACGCGTCTCCTAATTCAACATCCAGGGTTGGCTGCAGAAGAAAGTACTCTTTAACAATCTGCAGCATAGATATGTAAATCCAACATCGGCAAGCGCAGCTTAACCGTCGATCGACCCATTAGTTTCTACTCTTTTAGCCACTAATCTCTCATTGTTTTGTCAATTAATAGAATTATAGGCGATAACTCTTGAATTATGACTGGAATCATACAATGCTTAAATCACTTAGTGATCGCGGTAAATAAAGAAATTCCTAAGAAAAAACATTTCAAATAAAAAGTTTTAATCGATCTAAATTTGTTATTTTTACAGATTATGTCAACGTTGTATTTCTGAAATCGTTACACTAGTCCAATGTCACTTGTGTTTTTACTAAAATACCATAACACCCACTAAATCGTTCCGGTGTAGAAATAACGATTACGAGCATTTATTTTTGTAACGTCAGTAGTAAATAATTGAAATATACGACGGTCAAATTCTTATTGGTGTTCTAGCTAAAGCTAAACTAATTCTCAAAGATAGTACTGGAGCTAACAGAGTCGTGGAAAAAGGCATGGCTATCGGTAAAGAGTTATCGATGAGTCTACTTGAAGGTATAGAGACAAACTTCCCAATGAACCCATACTTGATGCTTTTGCATCTTTCTCGAAACTATTACAAACAAATGAATCAAATGTCGATAAAACACTATGTGGGCCCCTACCTACCTCCCCCCGCCCCTTTGCTCGACCCAGCCCGTGTAGCTGAACCAGTAAATGATTAAATTAGTCCCTACATAATATATCTATTAGATCCATCCCGTCCCTTGCTGTCCTCTCCCAGCGACGTCCTAAGCCGAGGCTTGTACCCCGCAGGGGGGGTACCCCTTAGCGATTGGTCGCTTAGCTTTTAAGTTTTTACGCCCTGGCTGGTGGCCTTAATTTCTAATTAAGTCCCCACAGGAAAGTTCGGTTAAGCAGTAGATATCCCTGAAGGATAAACTGCGAGATGACCATTCCAAAAAAAGGCCCTTTCCCACCGATTAAAAAACAGGTTCACAGGTACAAATTACAATATATATAATATATATAATAAAGCATAGAACGCTGACGTGGAACCTTTTTATAAAAAAAAAAACATGGCAATCAACGTACACAATAGCATCATCATTTTGGCACAACTCCACTTCATGTGGGTGCTAACATTTCATTCAAATCCTTATCAAGGTTATTTCCTACTATTTGGAAATAAATTTCTATTCGTGTTCTATTATTAGCTACGTTATCAGTAACTGAATCATTTCCACATTTGCATTTTCAGTATTCACAATTCAGACACGTCCGTCTATTTTCCGTAACTGCGTAAACAACTTGTCACATTGTTTATGTATTTAATATTTTCGTTTCACATTTCTCTTCTCTTTGGAAGCATCTCTGTTTTCTTCTATTTCGTCAACTTTCTTACCTTGGTGCGTTATTAGGTAACAGGTTAAACATTTCGATTTTCATTTCGACACTTATCCATGTTTAATGTCTTGTTCTACTTGAAAATTGTGTACGTAAGTATTATATAATAAATAAATAAAATAAATAAATAATGCTGGACAATCCACACAGCATCATCTAGCCCCAAGCTAAGCAGAGCTGGTGTTATGGGTACTAGATGACTGATATACTTAATACAATACATTACATAGATAGATATTTTTTATTATACGTAGGAAATACCCAGAACACCTGAAACAAATATTTGTAGATCATACAAACATTTGTCCCAAGGCGGGAATCGAACCCGCAACCTCCTGCGTCACAGGCGGACCTTCGCCCACTGCGCCACATAGGTCGTCAAAATTATATACACGAGGTGTGTTGCTGCTTTATGCTTCATGCTTATTTTATTGACCTTTTTAGCCGGAATTTGATATATAAAATTGACATGATGCTGAGCACGTACGCACATTTACAGAAATAATCGCCCGGAAGATCTGTTCTTGCCATTACGAATAAATTTAAGCAGACATTTTCAGTGTGGAAAAACACTTGACGCCCATTTCAGCCATCTGTTTTAACTGTGAATCTATCGGCAATATTTAGTTTCGCATTATAGTCTATTTGTCCTTGTTCATATCTACACGAGTTGACAATAAATATTTGCGAGACTTTCAGCGGTGATATTCGGTACCTACGTTGTATCTTATCAATTATGTTTTAACCTATAATGGCTTATTTTTGTTTTTCTACGAATTTAATTGAGTTGTTGATATAAATTCTGGTAATGTGTTGACCACACACTGCGATAATTAATGGTGAGATCGTAAAAAGAATAATTGGTAGTGGTTGCCAAGTGCTTAAAAATAAGATAAACTGTTCTTGCGAAGTAGATAACACTATAATTTAAAAGAGTTAATGCTGCATGTGTGGAACTTTAATTTTATTGTTATTTCGTGTTTGTAATGACTGTTATATGAAGATCTAACGACGTATTTGAAGGATACGTTTCTTAATATTTATATTATAAAAATATAGCTGTTTTTGAAAGCTTATAAAACTCACTTGTGGCTTAAAACCGAATCTTTTAAAGAAACAATTGCTTCTGATTCAACAGATTAGGATACTAAAGATAAAATATTTCTGGTTGATGGTTCTTGCAATACTAACCATGACTTCCGCGTTTGCTGATTTCAGGTAAAATTTTAAACAGAACTAAAATGTAAAGACTATCATACTATTCTTGTTAAGTAGCACAGCACGTCATTCAGTTTTCAGACAACACGCCGAATTCCTGACTAAGAATAAACAATGTTCTTTGTTGACTGTTACTACAGACTTTGATATTAAAGAATATAAAGAGGCACACAATAGATTTCCACTAAAGTCATGAATGTTTGTGAATAGAATTATTTTATTCAACGAAGATTGTGTCTTTTGTGCATTTCATCATCTGCCTAGCTTTTTCCCAACTATGTTGGCGTCGGCTTCTTGTCTGTGGATGCAGCTGAATACAACTATTTTGCATGGAGCGATTGTCTATCTGACCTCCATAACCCAGTTACTGGGCAACATGATACTCCTTGGAAAGAGTGGTTGTCATATTTTTTTTTGTCTTTTGCCCATTTAAACTTTGGAATCATGAATCTCATGGCGAGTCTTAGTGTTTTAGAGCACATAGTTGAGGTCCTATGGAGTATACTTACAAAACACAGAATTACCATATACCTAATACAGAGTGTTAGGGTCATCGACGCATAACCTGATACCATCGGTTCAGTACCTGATTCTGGAGCATTAAAGTTTATCGTCGGCTTTTTCCAAATCAGAAATAAAACGTGATTCTTATACTTTAAACTGTAAAAAATTATGTTGTCCAAATTTCACGTCTATTGTCCTAAGCTGACATGCCCCTACTGGGTAGTAGGGACGTAGAATGCACAACCGTGTAGAATGTACCGGATAACTAAATTTCATGATTTCCATTCAATTCAATCAAGAATGAATACTGTCGGAAGTATGTAGGTCTTCGTCGGAACTGTAGTAAACGGAGTCTCTCAGTCTAAGAAGTCCGTAGGAGTTAATTCGGACTCGTGCCATTCATTACACAACAGTGAATCGAGGGCATTCCTTGTCGCCGGCGGCAGTCGATGCACCAGTGCCAAAAACAATAGCTACCACATGTTAATAGCTGCTGTCTTTTTGTCTTCTAGTTCGTCATAGGAAAAATCTTCCTCAAATATATAAATATTTATTATTATTTATTTATTATTTACCATTAGGTTAATAAACCCAGACACAAATATTTCCGTATTTACCAAATTTCTAAAATATTTGTGTCTAGATAATCTCTTGACAAATAGTTGGCATTACTTGGGCCGAGGGCATTTACTTGGTAAACCGTGACGTTATTTCACCTGGAATTGTTAGAAATATAGCAAAACCTGTTTGTTTAAATAGTTCCTAGTTCTGGGATTACAAATATGCGCCCAATCACAAATGCATTTAGCTTGTAACATCTTGTGCTATAGATATCAGTGAAAGGTTGCTCGGACACCATATAGTAGTAGGTGCAGATAAATGCTTAACGGAATAAATAAATAAAATAAATAATGCTGGACAATCCACACAGCATCATCTAGCCCCAAGCTAAGCAGAACTTGTGTTATGGGTGCTAGATGACTGATATACTTAATACAATACATTACATAGATAGATATTTTTTTTATTATACATAGCAAATACCCAGAACACCCGAAAAAAATATTTGTAGATCGTACAAACATTTGTCCCAAGGCGGGAATCGAACCCGCAACCTCCTGCGTCGCAGGCGGACCTTCGCCCGCTGCGCCACATAGGTAGGAATGAAAGCCTTATTTAAATGCAGTTCCAGATTTCATTGTTTCGGTAGAATCGCTGTATCTAGACTTTCGCCAAGTTTCCGAGACAGCATCTTCCTCAGTTAACTTTACGTGTTTGCGTGATGACGACAAACTAAATTGTGTTTTGTGCACGGTTATTCTCTGAGTTAAAACCTATTGTTCTTACAATGTCAATATGTTAATGTACGTAGGTTGTGGAGTACAACAGTTATGGGAAAGCGTTATCGTGTTTACCGTCTCTACATTGTATGTGTTTAGATTCGTTGTTGCATATTTTTTGTTAATCTCTAGTCATCTGCCTAGCCTTTTCCCAACTATGTTGGGGTCGGCTTTCAGTACAACCGGAATTTTACATGGCAGCTGAATACCAGTATTTCACATGGAGCTACTCCACAACCCAGTTACTGGATACCCAACACGATACCCCTTGCTAAGACTGGTGTCAGACTTTCGTGCTTCTGACTACCCGTAACGACTGTCAAAGTTCTACAAATGACAGCCGGGACCAACGGCTTAACGTTCTTTCCGAAGCACGGAGGAGTCTTGATATGTTAAGAACGGTCACCTATCACAGATAGAACTCGGCAAGCGTAGCTTAACCTTCGATCAGCCCGTGCGGCTGTTTTTATTTCGCCACGATGTTGTTAATCTCTAGTAAATAATAATAATACCAGCCTCTTACAGTCCCATTGCAGGGCAAAGCCCTCTTCTCATACAGAGAAGGCACAAGCATTAATCACCACGCTTGCTCAAGACGGGTTGGCGATTTCCGAATTATATTGATTTAATCTCTAGTATAACTATTAAAATCCTGCCCAGTTAACTGAGTTGTGACGGTCACTGGGTTCTAAATTTAGCATACCTATCAAAACGTTACGTGTTATTTTTAGACTTCGCACCTCGTAAATATTTTGTAGAATGTTGTTGTGTTAGAACAACATTCAAATGTTTGTCCCTTCTGCAGGTATTTGTGTAATTTGTTGCGAAAGGAGTCAACAGGTCGTTCGAAAAGTTTAAGTGCATAAAATGTATTGTTTAAAGTTTAAGTAATATTTCTTTGATCATTATCATTTAAAGATTTCTTAAGTATGCTGGAGACGCCTTCTGGTCTACCCAGCTAGTTCTGCCTGAATAGTAATTCTAGTTTGTATGCAGTGGTTACAGTCTTTTTATTGCTTTACATTGTATGTTATATCTTCAAAGAAATGGTTATAGTCGTGCAGTTACAGACTATTGCTTGAAGTAAACATCGCTAAATATTGTAATATTGTTTCCTGAAAACCTTTTTTACAGTTATATTTATTTATTTAATACTTCAAGCACACAAATGTTAAGACATTTTCTACCCGTCAACCTTTTTGTGATGCAGAGACAAATAGTCTTAGTTACAATTTCTTAAAAGAAAAGAAAAATAACAAAGCTATTTAAAAATCCGAGACTATTTAGGTATGAATATTTTGGATTAGTTCGACAAACATATTAATTTTACAGTTACCGATAGCTAAGTCCATCTTCAATGGGCCTGGATTAGGCCTCGCCTCTTGTGCACTAGGTTGTGGGTTCAAACCTGGGCAAGTACCAATGTGAGTTTTTCAATTCATATGTACTTTCTAAGTTTATCCTAGACATCACTGACATCGGTGAAGGACAACATCGTGAGGAAACCTGGACTTATAAATTAATATAAGTCTGAAATCGCCAACCCGTCTTGAGCAAGCGTGGTGATTAATGCTCGTGCCTTCTTTGTATGAGAAGAGGCCTTTGCCCTGCAGTGGGACAGTAATAGGCTGGTACTTTTTAAATAATTTCAGCTGCAGTTTCGTAACTTGCCGTTATAACAGTCCGCGTAGAATACGCTGTCCGCAATGTCATTGACATGCCTCATCGGTTTTATGAGCAAATTAATCGCATGCAAACCTCTACATGCATTGTTTTTGTGATTCCTATCTGCATCGTAAAAGAGTCTTGGAATTTCAACAAGAATGTTAAAAGTTCTCATATATGGTTGTGCTGGTAACTGTAATTTAATTGCTATGGCTACAACAAGTAATTCCTGATGGTGGTAGGATCAACTAAGCGTAAGTAGATAGAATATAATCGAATGAAGAAAGTGTCAATTACATCAACAAAATCTAAAATAAAAACACTTATTTCAGGTCATTTACCCTATTTAATATTAGATTCAAACACACAATTTCAACTGTCAATTTTACGGACTGATTAACAAAGAAATAAAATGAATTCAATGACAAAAATAACTAAAATATTAGAAACAAATAAATGTCAAATCAAATCAATTAATGTCGAAAGCCCAAAACAAAATAAAAGAAAATTAAATAAAACAATGAATTAAATTAATGAATTAGGTTGATGTCAGAAGCAAAAAAGAATAACATTAATATATCCATAGTGAATGAAAGCTGTATAAATTGACAAATTAAGCACTAGCTAAGTTATTTGACAGCTTTATCAATGAAGCTAGACAAATATTTAGATTCATTCAAACAGACGTTATCTAAAATATAGGCCATCTTATTGAGTATGATCAAACAGGTGTTGTTATGATAGCATTTGCTTTGGAATAGTACGAGTAATATTATCTTGATGTGTATTAACACATCACAGTATATTGATATTCCAAACAGCGAATATAATTCACCCACAATATTGGCATAGTGATCCTCAAGCCCTGTTTTATGTAGTTGCCTTCATATAAGTAAGTATTTCGAACATTATCAAATGCCAAGGCGAGTCCTTGACATTTTAGTCTGAATATTATGGTTCTATCGTCAACTTTATATTCATATGACGTAACATACTCTCCCTACATTATGTAAATCTCTTCAAACACCCATTGCTATGAAAATTAGACTATTATATTTAGCTTTGAGAATTGATTCTGTGAATAGCCCTTTCGTGTATTCTTCTTCTTGTTTATTTGGCTCATTGTGCTTGAATACATTTTCCTTGCCTTCCTAATCTTCACGAACATTTAAATTAACATCTTTAGTTGCTACATGTGCTGTTATTTGTACAGAAATAGCGTGTTAATCCTAAGCTACGGTTATTGCAGCCATTTTGTCAATAATCCTTTCTGTTTCTGGTTTCGTACTTGGTTACAGGAATTCTTAAACACACCGTAAAATGTGTGGTAAAGATAAGAATGTTGCTTCAAAGTAAATACCAGGGCAAGAAATAAAAGATAAGTTTTAATCTTCGAAAATGGTTTCGAAATATCTCTGTTTAGAGAACGGAGCTGTTTAGAAAAAAAAGAAAACTCGAAGTAAAGGGCTATACGATACGGATAGAACGATTGTGGTAATCTTTTGGTTTGTCATTCCAACTGACCATTATCAGAGTATTGTTCAAACTTAGTATACTTAAAGCTGTATGCTTATTCAAGTATATTTCTTAACTTGGCTTGTTGAAAAGCACTCGTAGGCACTCTTGTTTACAATAAATCTGACATTGTAGAACAAACCTATCATCTATCTTTCCCAGCGTACTCGTATTTGCTCATATCGTATACATTAACGTCAGACTGATACATTTAAATCAAGATGATTGCAGTATCCGTATCGGTAGGAAAGCGTATCTTTTATCTGACGTCTATTCAACTTGCTCCATTGCTCCTTCGGTATGTTCTACAAAAACATGTTCTCGGGTCGATGCGTCGATGCATATTACATGTGAATTCATGCGATTCTCTCCATCGTCGTTTGCATGAACGTAATTAATCATACCCGCACGCTATATTAGCGCGGCATTTATAAATAAACAATGTCTATTAATAAAATAAATAAAGGTACAATTTATTTTATTAATAGACGGTAAATTACGGGAGAATGTCTAAGTAAATCTTAAGTAGCCGCGAGGCAAAGAATATAAAGAGGTGTACCTTCAGAGATAGCATCTACAGATTAGGATAGTTAGTGTAAGCGAGGCGTAGTTATATCACTTACACGTTCGCGACAACTGGCTATGATGTAGGTATTCTGTGGATAATCTATTAAAAATCATGAAGCCTCTTATTTACCAGTTTACATACTTCCCGCCACATGATTCACACAAGCGTTTCCGAAATAAGTGAGCGTGATTTTGATACATACTAATTATGGTGACAGGAGCACGTTCTACACGCAAACAGCCTATGGCTATCTGAATAAATTAAAGTTAGAAAGAAAGGTTGGTTTTGCTAGCAACCAGGATGTGCTCACCCTTGGACGTCCTTTAATGCAGCCCCATACTGAGTGGGCGCAAAACTTCGCTTGCTCCAGCCAGCTTCACCTCAGACGCACGACATGTTTATGTAACCACTCTGATACTCGTGATAATTGCACATGCACCCTCATCTAGGCTAAATGGCTAGAAAATAGCTTCGTAAAATTAGCGCACTTAGCGTGCTACTAATATATTCATCTTTACTGGCTGCTGTTTAAAATAATGAATGTATAATGGAAAGTATCGAGTCAATGGTTTATTGGTGCTTCTCGTTTTCATGTAATTGGAGTTGTGCGTAATTATCTTCGTTCACATCTATCTACATATCTTCTATCTATATATACATAAAAAGGAATCCCTGTTTCTATTGATCACGCCATAACTTGACAACGATTTTACCGATTTCAATAATCTTGTTTTATGTTTTCTCATAGTTTAAGAAGGCTCAAAAAAATTTACGACTATTTTAACTTCGACCGTTTGACAGTACTCGCGTTTTATAAATGTAAATTTTAAACGCGGGTTGCACCGAAGCGGGGTTCTTCTCGTAGTTGTTAAATAAAATTGGTACTAAAAATGTAAGGGTGTGTTAAATATGGTCTGGTTTGTTAACGGATTTTGTGACTGGTTATGACCATTCGGTATTTAACGCTGGACCATTATACCAAAGGCTAGACCTTGCCTAGGCTATTATCTTAAGGTTGTAATGCAATTATTATAAGGTTTACGACATCTGGCGGTTAGGTAATTGCAGTATGATTTAATTGGACACTACCTTTATAACACTGTTCATTATCAAGGTTCGTTAAAATACTTTGAACGCCACTTTCTTTGAGAAATACTTGTGTGCTGTTTAATTTTCCGTATTCACGAGAGTGCTTTCTAAAAACTGTATTACTTATGTAATACATTTTATTGCCTTACTAGATCAGAAGGACCAATTCTACACGGCTTAGGTCTTTGTCTGCCAAAGGACTACAATAAATATTAATGATAATTGTTTTTTAACATACACTTTTACAAGTTAAATAAATAAGCTTGAACTTTTTTTACTAGACGAATTTGGTGTTTGCTATCTGACTTTTCTGAGCAGGAATACCGAAACAAACTCAGAGGCTAGTCTTTTTTAAATTCCTTACATTATCTTGGTCAGATCACGTGCGGGCTATGCAGATTAGTGTCTGAGATAGGCTTTTAAGGCAAATTCGTTGAGGCACCCCCCGGAATTCAAATTGTCATAAGTTTCTTGCAATTTGCTTTTTTAGTTTTTTGCGTGGTGCTAGGCAACTGGGCATAACCCAGTTGTAAATGTCCCTTTGTATTGGCCTAGCTTATTTATGTCTCCTGCTTGATATGGAGGGAAGTGGAAATTATGTATTTTTCTAACTCCTCCGCTGTTCTTTTCTGATTAGCTAAGCTGCGGGATCCAAGACACTTGAATTGTTTCTCTGGGACTCGTCGGGCTTCATTGTCTCGACGCTTTTCTGGTGGTCGCCACTGTTAATTCTAGTTTTCAAGAGTTTCAGTGGTTTGGGAATAGTGTGGCAGGACAGTACCATAAAAAAAAATGCAGCTCAGTATTACTCGTAGTTTCTATGTTATTAAAAAAGTTGAATTTCACGGCCTGCCTCTAGGCATTTACTTAAAGAAAAAAACACATAAATATGAGTAGACTTTTCCAGTTAGAATACGCATTTGTCAACAGGCTGAGCTGGAATATCGACGGCTGAATTGTTGTCGTCCAGTCATAACATTGCCAAGTTATCGCCGGTAATAAATACTTCTTAAACGTAAAACTCTCGCCATTGTGAAAACTAATAAATAACCATGGCATTTATGATTGATCTACGAGTATGATTCTATAGTTATCAGAGCGATGTAGATGTTTATCGTTACTAAGAATCGTAAAGTACTGTGAATCAGCTAATTGGAGAGTAATAGAGAGAAATATTTTAACTAGTAGAGACGAGGTATTTTATCATGGTGTGGGCGGAAGAAAAACAATGTAGAAATCAAATGCTTGTCGTCTTGAAGAGAGAGGATTAGTAAATCATTTGAAAGAGATTGGTAGTGTAATGTAGCTTCATGTGTGGTAAGAAAGTTAGAAATTTACGATGAAATGTGCGGATTTAGCTTTACTATTTAGTATTATTGTTGTACCTTAAAGCAAGATATACATACACTTTTTCTGTTTAAAATTTTCTTTGCTTATGTTCAAATATAACCCTTCACTGTTATTCACAAACAATAGGCCCTTATATTCCCTCAAACACCAACTCAGTACACAGTTTCATGCTAAACACGACGGAATCTTGTTTGCACATGTTATCTGGGACCCATTAGCACCCCCATTAGCACCCATTTACTAGCTAACTTATCTTTCTCTTTCTTATGCGGTCAAGTTCTTAAGTGAAGTAATGCACCCTCACTATTGGTTGGGTTCCCGCTTGCAGTAACACCATAAATTTAGGGGGTTTTGCCAAAAACAATTAGCATATTCAGTTCCAACTGGAAAATCGAATGGTAAGGTGTCAGCTGCCATTACCTTATTGAAGGTGTAAGTTTCAGTAACGTCAGGCACGATAGCAAGATAGGAGACTTCGGAAGAGGTAAGAATGAGGGTGATCATTTTCCTTCTTAGTGGGGTATCCTGCTTATCCAGCGCTCACAAACGATTGGTTACCTGGTAGGTAACCTGTCACTACTGACACTAAGTAATATATTGCAACCTGTACCCATTATTTACTACATGATATTACAAACACTAGTAATCCATCTTGTACTGATAATGTATCGATATCTTATAAAGAAGCTTAGAATTATGCAGATTCTCACGTTAAATAACAGTTGATGAAGAAATACAATATCTATCAAACACAATGTTGTGTACAAAACACAAAATGAATGTTTTTAGCCTCATTTTATTTTTAATTTGAATTCTCTCTCCTATTGAGATACAACTTCCGTACTCCCTGCTCTGCTATTATGTCGAAACTTTTAGCCCCTAACTCATCATCGGCCTCGCCTTTTCCCAACCGTGTTGGGGTCGGCTTTCAGTCTTACCGGATGGAGCTGAATATCACTATTTTACATGGAGCCCTTAACTCTTGATGGTCTTTAAATGATTCAACATCATTCAGCCAAAATATGCCCACTGCTGGTCATAGACTTCTCCCAAGCATCGCCACAAAGACTTAACATGCACTTCTTAAACAATATTATACCAAAACATTATAACATGTCATTATAAGAGAAAACCGTACACTCCGCACATGGTCAAGGCACCAACAAGTTCACTATGACTCACTGTTTATATTTTACGTTTTACGCCCTTGAGACCGACGCTGGCGCAAGATCATCTGGTTCTTATGTAATGTTTGTTGTTTGTCTGTTTCGGTGCGTATTGCTCTGTTTATTATTGTCTTTATTGGTAATTGGAAAGTGCTATCAGGTCTTCTGTTATTGCGGTTGGGAAGAAACCTAGGTTAATGTAGTTATTGGATTGAGGGATTCTGGTTTTTAGCTATGATTGATTGTTTACTTGGAATGTTGAAGTTGGTGGGTTTTGCTGGTATATGCATTAGATCTGGAAATGCATGCCATTTCCTTGTGGGGTTTCGTTCTTATCTCATGAATCTTGTCGAGTTATTCTAAATTAGATGGAGAACCTTAACTTTCTTCGTATTTCTCCTTATCTTTGCGTTCTTAACAGAGTAATTGTCGTTGTCATATCGTATTACTCGACGCAGCTTACAACACCAAAAGTTGCAAATGTCAATAACATAGCACCATAGCCAATATTTACCAAAACTAAGGTTGCATCTCTAAAATCTGCAAACCAGGACAAGAAACATAAAATCCCCGGATTTTGGAGTTTAAAACCCGGACATGATAATAAGTCATCTGCATTCAAATAAAAAAAGTCTTCTAAAGAAACAAATCAGTTCTTTTCTTAAGGTTTTAAGAAACGATTAGAAGTCGTAACAACTTAATTGAAATAAAACAAAATTATGGCTTAAAAATTAAAACTTTAAAACCTGGACGATAAATGAAAACCCCGCCCGGACGCTCCCCGGACGCCCTTCTAAACTAGGACAAATCCGGGGAAACCCAAACCAATAAGAAATCGATCATAACTTATTTACAAACATTTCAGTAATCCCTCCGCTCAATTTATAATTCAATCAAAAGTCTCTCTTCCTTTTCTAATTACTTAGTTTCAGAACAAACGCAGTGTTATTAACTTTGATCAAAACAATGCGTATGCAAACAATGCCTAGTTTTAATGACTGTGAAATAGTGCATAAGTAATAACAGTTTGCCATTATGACCCGGTGCCGTACATGTCTTGCAACTTTCTGTTACTTGCGGTAAGATTTTCTGTGACTTAGTTGAATACCTAATTTCACCTCTACTTTGTTTGTACAGTGTTTAAAGATAATCGTAAAGAGAACCATAAAATTTGATTGATTATTCAACTAACCAAGTTCGAATCTTGCGACTCCTGCCTGACTCCATAGCCTACTTGTTTATTAGAAACGACTTCCGGCACGATTGGCGCAGTGGCTGAGCGATCGACTGCAGCGCAGTGTGTCGTGGAATCGATTCCCGCACGGAAAAAATATTTGTATGGCCTACAGGTAGTTGTTCCGTTTCTGGCTGTTTGTGTATGTGAGTTTAAATGCTTGTAAGCGCTCCCACGACACAGGAGAAATTGCTAGTATGGGGCAATGTTTTTATCTAAAAAAAAAACGCAGAGTAAAGTCATGACAAGCTGAAGTATATACAGATTGTCTTTTATTTCAATTGATTTCATTTTTTTTTCTGCTGGTCTTACAGCGTGACTAAAATTAATTTAAATATATTATATTTTAGTTTACTAACATAGGTTTTTAAGTAAAATTTTTACTAATACTATGCGCTATATTTACTGAATAAATAAATGAATTAGAAATTATTATACCGTGTTTGTTAATAGGGGGTAGATGCTTTGTCTCACGAAGACGAGTTGGTTTTCACTGTGTGAGTCTGTTGAGTACGTATTCATGGTTTCTATGTGCCCAAGCTCGGGAGCCTTCAGTATTGACAGTGCCGTCTTTATGCATACAGAAAAAATGTGCACCAGCGTCTATCATACACACAATCACAACGAACCGCCAACTTCAGATAAAACACCTCGTAAAAGATGCGTCCTAACCAGAGCGCAATAAGTAAATCTAAACGTCATCCTCCTGCCCTTATCCCAATTTTATTTGGGGTCGGCGCAGCATGTTTTCTTCTTCCATACATCTCTATTTGCCGTCATCTCATGGGTCACCTCTTTTCTTGCCATATCCTCTTTCACACAATCCATCCATCTTTTCTTTGGTCTTCCTCTACTCATGTAACCCTGCACATTCATACTCAAAACTTTCCTCACAACATGGTCCTCATTCCTTCGCATCACATGCCCATACCATGACAACCGATTTCCACACAACTTCTCGGTCACAGGCGCAACTTTAAGACTTCCTCTTACATACTCATTTCTTATTCTATCCATTCGCGTAATACCACACATCCCCCTCAGCATTCTCATCTCAGCTGCATGTAACTGCCTTTCATTCATGCCTTTTGCGGCCCAACATTCTGATCCATACAAGACAGCAGGTCTGACCATTGTTTTGTAAATCTTCCCCTTAAGTTTAAGGGGGAATATGGGGGTCACAGGTTGTTCCCGTTACCTAAACGTACCGGCAATAAAGGATCGACTTGACACAATTCCAGAGGATTACAAATTAAATATTGACTAACATATATTTGCAATCGTGTCTATTCACATGTAACTGTATATTTATACAATCTCGAGCACTGTTTACTTGCAACTAACAAATATAGGAAAGAACCTTCAGTAGATCTTTGTTCCCAATGCAGAATAACTCTAGTATCGGGAGATTTTTTATTGACACAAATCTCGTAGGTACAATTATAAAATTGCATACAAGTTAGTACTATTTTCGCTATCAAGTTCCCGGCTCTGAAGATAACGTATGCAAAATTGTCATGAAACCCAGTAACGGGAAATCATGTGGGTAGTGACCCTATTAGAGTTGCGGATATGCGAAATATAATATGGTAATGTAGCTCATGAACTTAGGGCTATGGGGTGTCATTATTGTGTGTAATAGTACTTAAAACTACATATATCCAGGTTTATACTTTAAATGACGGTAATGAATATAAGATTCGGGATGAGATTGTCTTAATTCCTAAAATATATAGACTGAAATAAGACTACACTACGTACCGACATATACGGTTTCGTAAATCAAGAAACTTTCTTTACAATGAAGGTAGAAATTTAACTAGATACTTATGAAGGTGTTGTCTCTGCGGTTTCTAATAAAACTAGAAATGAATGCATGCATTCGGTGCCAGCTTGTGGATCCACTTTTTAAGACAATTCATGTCTGGTTCAAAACATGCGATAGTGATTCACAGTGAACTCTTCACGCGGCGATATCGCGAACCGTCTTCGTCTATGACATGAATATTGCTCAGGAAACTAATAAATTTCCTGACTAAAAATAGCCCCACGAATATATCCAGTAACATAAATAGATCCTTACTTATTAGGAATGCAGATATACGATCTAGCAACGTCCTTACATAGACTAGATTTTCTGCAGCTCTGAAATCAATATGGTAACAAGACTGATAAATCAGCAGCTCTTCATATATGGTATGATATTCCAAGCGCGTGCGACCCGACCCTGTACCGTATCAGGCACAAGGCCAGTTGCAACAGACACAATATGTAATACCTACGTAATTACGAGAGAGAAATGCTCCCAATTGCATTTGGGGAGATGCCAGCACCTTGTACAAGTTGTTTATGAGATTTTTTTGGATGAGAAGGAAAGTGTATGTGATGTCAGAAAAGGTGGAAGCCGTAATTTTTTTTTTTAAATTACATTTTGCTTTCGACTAAGTTCTCATTTTGGATCAAGGCACCAAATACGACATCATTTAAATTTTTCAGTTGTCATGATCCGTTTTAGCGACGATAATTATGGGTTAAGTGGAGCGGAAACGCAGGGAGGGGACGCCCTAGGAGGACATACACTGACCTTTTTGGTGATGTCCTTCGAAAAGGTCAGCGTGCGTGTTTGGCCAGATATATGAACGTAAACGAAGCAAAAGGAGTATGTAAGGATCGTTACAGGTGGCGTTCTGTAGTTTCTGCCCGGGGGAAAAGACGTGAGTTCATGCATGTATGTGTATGTAAGTAGAGAAACAAAACATCATTATAGACTTGAGTGAGAAAGGGATGATAATCATACCTGTTTTAGGCAATGGCGTCACCGGACTAAACCATAAATTTTGTCAATGAACAGGATGAAGCCATAGCGATCACGAACGAATTATTTTTATTAAAAAGGAAAGGCTTATGTCATACTTATTTTGATTGTATTCAAACCAATCGTGCAAAGCAGTAAGAGGAAACGATGACGTGTACTCTTTGCATAAAATATGTATATGTTACTGTAAAAGCTCGAACTAAATCCCGTATATTTTCCAGTAAAACCTAAGATTTACCAATTCATAATGTTAAAAGTCCAAACTGTTGTCTTAGAATTTATTCAGGACTTTTACTAGCTTTCACTCGGTGAGTCTTGATTTTCCTAAGTTTAAGTAAGTTAAGGTTGAAAATACTTGTGTCTAGTCCACACACGCGCACAATTTCATTATTTTTAAGGAATTATGAATGCATAGTAGGGATGTGTCCTAGGTTAAAATATAATAAGTCTATTTGGTCCGTCAGATAAATTACCAAAAAATATTGACACTTATTTTTTGCTTACCCAAATCAATAAAACGTGACAGAGATATAGCACATCAAAGTTCATGAGAAGGGGCGTGTGTCGTCACTTATACGTAAAAAGTGTAACATGGCGTGACGTCACGCGTAATTTCAACGCACTATATTGTCATTATTGGTTTACGTGACAAAATAAAAAAATACCTGTCCAGTATTTTTGAGTAATCCAACTATCGGACCAAATAGATTTTTTAAGGACACACCCCTATTAGCTTTCCCAACATATACGTAAGTATTCGATTTGCGAGAACAAATCTTTATTTTCTCCATTGTATTGTTGAAATGCTTTTAGAAAATGTATTACAAAAATGAAGATAACATACCTGCTGTATAAAATGCTACTCAAAGTGATATAATGTTTAATAATAACTTTTTTATTCCCAAACAAACCAACATTTACCTATAAGCTCCTGAAAAATGATCATATCTCATTTTATATCAAACCTTACCGATACATTTTGGTAAATCCTGAGTTTTACCGTGACTCTTAATTGGCCAGTACATACATACCGACATAAAGTAAAACAACACGCCTGTATTCCCCGAAGGGTTAGGCAGAAGTGTACTAATAGTACACCCATCTTTCACCAGTTTAGTACAGTAGAACTCCAATTATCCGAACTCCGACTATCCGAATCGCCGATTATCCGAATCACTTTCACGCCAAGCGAATGCGTGACCTGGCTGCCCGAAAACGGTTGAAGACCGCAAAACAGCTTACATTGACGGAGATGTTTAAAAAACAATGATTTTTATTTCTCAACTTGTACATAAGTACAATTTATTTATATTTAAAACATGTGAAAATATCATGTTTCTTTCATTTAATTCAATAAAAAAATAGTGCAATATCAAAACGTAACTTTTTTTCTCTAATGGCAATTTTTTTTAAAAAACTCCGATTATCCGAATATTTGATTATCCGAATGGGTCCCGGTCCCCATTAATTCGGATAATTGGAGTTCTACTGTATTTAAGTCTCTTGTAATAGGGGGCGAGCCTTTTGTCATCAACCAGGCACACATCCATGATCCGGGTTGCTACTGAGAAACTCCTTATAAAAAATCCCAATATCACATTTACCAATATTAGGGCTTGTACCGTAACATAAACTTGTATTCTGCATTTCTGTTATGAATATGATTTCACGTGAGAAGTAATAACCGCTGTCTTCAGCAGCTTAGTTAAGTCATGCTTCATCGCCTATTCCTCATTTGTATGCAAACCGCCTTCTACTGATTAGTTAGTAATTATTAATTAATGATGTTGGCTTAACTCCAATATTGGCACACGCGTATGTTGGTAGCCAACTTCGGTTGTGTTAAGTGTGTCATAAGTTTTTTACATTTCAATCTTTTTGTCGGATGCGATGTTTTTAGAAGAATGAATCACTGTTTTTATTTTTTCAAGAATACTTAATGATTTTGAAACCCAGAGGAAATTAATTTTGTCGACATGCTCATAATTCACTGATGTCAGAAACATTTTTTTACTGCGAGCCTAAGACTAGGGAATTTTATTTTACATATAAATTTTTTTACTTCTTTGTTTATTTTAGAAAATCTTTCCGGCCTTGTCATCCATTAATTGGGTTATTTCTGGATTTGAACGAAATGTCCGAATTTTATCACAATTTAATAACATCTGGTAGAATCCTTTATTCATGTCTAACGACCAAATGACAATTTATTTCATCATCATCAGGCTATATTAGTCCACTGCTGGACATATCCCTCTCCTAATGAGCGCCAAAGGGCCCAGTCTTCAGCATGCCGCATCCAGCATCTGCCTGCAGTCTTTCGCAGATCGTCATTCCACCTAGTCAGAGGGCGTCCTACACGACAATTTATTTAAAAACCTCTTTTTCGTTTCCTTCAGATGTGCCTCACGGAATGGATAAGACTCCGCGACTACGTCGGTGGACGCTCACGCAAGGTCCTAGGCCGGGAGATGCCCGCCTGGGTCTGGGAGGCCTACCAAGTAATCGGAGTGTTCCTCTTCGGCTGCGCCTGCCAGCAGCTCACAACCGATGTCGCCAAGTACGCTATAGGAAGATTGAGGCCGCACTTCTTTGATGTAAGTACTCTATTTTCTTTTTTTTTCCAACTTGGCAACTTTGGAAGAAGTCATGCTTTGTTGTATAACATGTGAGCCAACAGACACTAGTGATTAAATTATGCCAGTCAGACTTGGCACGATGTCGATTGGCTTGGCGAATGTAAACGAGGCTTCAGTAGGCCAACAGACCTGATTCAGCATAGGCTTCTGAACAATGGAGACTTTGCCATGTAATCCCTGGAAAAAATAATATAATTTATCTTCATTCTTTATCGTTATTAGTCGTGATGAGCCAGCGGTTATGGCCTCCCCTATCTTGAATAAGGTTAGGGTTAACTTTGCGACTTTTTAAATTCATATCTAAACTATATACTCGTATAATTTGAAAGTTCATCTTAGTGATTTAACCACTCACAGTTTCACCGATGTCAGTAACGACAGAATGGTATTGTCATGTCAGTAATGAATGAAAAGTTTAGGTCTCAACTTGAACTTATAATTATACATGTCCGAAATCACCGACCCGCTTCAAGAAAACGTGGTGATTAAAGTCCGTGCCTTCTGCATATGAGACGAGGCTTTTTCCCTGCATTTTTTTTTTTAAAACGTTGCCCCACACTAGGAATTTCTCCTGTATCGTGGGTGCGTTTACAAACATTTAAACTCACAGACACAAACAGCCAGACCCGGAACAACTACCTGTAGGTCATACAAGTATTTGTTCCGTGCGGGGATCGAACGCACAACACGCGGCGCAGCAGCCGATAGCTCAACCACTGCGCCAAACGTGTCATCGTAACACGTAGCATTGGGACGCGAACAGCTAGGGTATCTTTTTTATATGTGTACAAACTTTCTTTAAACATAAACCTTTGGTTATTGTTTGGCATTCCATCCATACTAATGCTATGGTTGACAGTTCACCTCACACTCACCACGTACACTTAAGTTTTGTGGGGAGATTTTTAAAGAACAGCACTGCTGGATACAAAGTACATATATATTAGTGCTAGTGCAGGTCGCTCAATGGTCGAAATTCGACCGTTTTTCGTCTGGCTTTCTGCACTACCTCTCCTTTTCGCTTCACGAATTAAAATACAGGTGAACATTCATATGAACAACAGCCGTATTTTGTATGCTTATAAAATAATATTATATCGTACGTTGCAATATTGTATATGTACCAGGTATTTGGTCTTTATCCTCTTTTATTTTCCGTCGCGTCGGTTAGTTCCCGATTTTCCTTCTTTTCAGTTTAAGCTATACGGTACGGTATGTGGTTATTTTGCAAAACCCATAGGTTCGTGTCACCGACATGCTAATATTGTGTCAGACTGACACTTATTGTAAAGTTTTAAGTTTTCTCTTCTGTCGCCAGTCCCCATGACAACATTACTCTGCGTGGCTAGTTCTCCCACATCACTTACACCGATCCTTGCTCTTAATCCGTTATCAATTTCACGCTTATCAAAAGCTAATTTCCCTTCAAGTAAACATACTCACGCGCAAGTTATAACACAGAACAGTCGCGACAAGGGAAATATTGTGTTTTCATTGTTTTCTGTGATTACGACACGTGTACCGAGGTAGAACGTGCAAGTGGCCACGCATGTTTTTAAACATATCTTTGTTTAATTTGTACTACGATTGGAGTGTTTTGTATGGTTAAATTTCACTCGTGACTCCATACAAAGTGTGATTGAAATATCTGACAACCTTTTAAGGGGTTATTGATGAAATAAATATATTTTCTGTAATATAATATATTAATATATATAATATAATATATTAAAATGAATGTGATAATTAGTTAATTTAATTGGATATCAACGATAAGAATACGATGATAACATGTAAAATGAATGAATAATGATAATTAATATAATGCAAGTTATAACACATAATATAATTTTGAGTGTGTATATTTTTCATAAAATAAAAAAATAAAAAACATAGATAAATCTATGTTTTTTTAACTATTTTAATTGCAATGCCTTAACAGGCAATAAAGAATTTGAATATAAATTTGAATAAATATCAACTGTTCAGTGCATTTGTCCATATGCTTAAATAAAAAAATGAAGGGAGCATCAGATTTTTTGTGGTAGATTTGTAGGTATAGCCTTTCGCTATTTTTCTACTTCCAGTCTATATACCGTACACTACCCAATATTATTTGAGCAGAATTAGAGGATTTACCCCTCCCTCACGCGTTGGATACATCTGAATGTGTATCTTACTCAGTCATTACAGTCTACATTACTATTTTCATAAGGTTTGTTAATGTCTATTTTACGTCATTTTTGTAATTTCTTAATTTTTATTAGCGTACACATTGTACAAACAGTGTCGAAGTTAAACGCTAGAAAGTCATTGAATAATAAAATAAACGCGCGTTTGAGTGCTAAGTACATATATGTATGTACTCACAGTAATGAGCTTATAAAGGCTTATCACCTACCAACTGGTCCAATGGGTCAGCATTGAATCTATTACTTTTCTCATTGTAATATGTAACGACTAGAGCGTTGAATAATAAAATAAACTATGTGTTTGTACACACAGTAATGAGCTTATAAAGGCTTATCACCTGCCAACTGATTCAATAGATCAGCTCTTGAATCTATAATTCTTCTCATTGTAATATTTAACGACTAGAGCTCCATTACAACATAAAAGATAATATGTTTTTTCCATTGTTCTGTAATAGAAATAAATGTTTAGTAAAGTTTTGTATGTCAGTTTGAAAGTGAGACAGTTTTTCTTTTTAAAGTCTGTTCCTGACAACAGAGTGGAAATTCCCGTACTTTTAAGAACGTTTACATTCTAATCTATGTCAAAGAAACGTCTAATATACCTAATAACCTACAATTTTGACCACTTTTAGACACTGATTGCCGCTGAGATGAGATTGAACTTCTTGATTGGTCTTCTGATGTGTTCGACAAACGTTTAGCTTTTGTTTCTAGAAATAAACTTTTGACTCAGTAGGCTCTCCCATATTGCACGACGTCACTCCACCAGCTTACGCGCCTTCTTCGCTCAGTGTAGGAACCCCGTTACTCAGGAAAAAATCAACCGTGCCCAGTCGATTTCTCCAGTCACATTAGGTTCCAAGAACTATATTTAAAGTCATACTTTCTTAAATTACGTATTCTATAGACGATTGTTTTGTCACTTACCCATACCTACTCATGGTTACGGCGAAGTGTTAGAAACTACAATATTCAAGTTGAATTTCAGTCACCATTGCGTATTTGTAAGTATGTCGAAGAACATTAATATCATAAACGTGTAGATTTTCTTGTGCGTGTAATGTTTTGGTTTCTTGGTGACTTGATTGTATGCCTAAAATTTCGGATGAAGTTTCGCGAAGGGGAAATCAAGAACTACACTGTCCATAGCATATTTGACGACCGTATAGCGCGGCGGGCGAAGGTCCGCCTGCTTGATTCCCGCCCTGGGACAAGTGTTTCTACGATCTACAAAGATTTCTGGTATTTGCTATGTATATTAAAAAATATCTATCTATGTAATGTATTGTATTTAGTATATCAGTCATCTAGTACCCATAACACAAGCTCTGCTTAGCTTGGGGCTAGATGATGCTGTGTGGATTGACCAGCATTATTTATTTATTTTATTTATAGATCAAAAAGGCGTGAGTGTATGTATGGATGTAGTTAGAAGATCTTGGAGTTTCATAATAACACATACATCAACGGACTATTTCAATCTCTCTTAACATCGTTTTTTGTTTTTTATAAATCACACAGAGACCTGTGTGATTTATTCTTGTATTTTACTAAGGTATATTTATTTTCAAGTTATTTCACCTTTTTGCACCTACCATTTTCTGTCTCTGCTTCACCCCAGGGTGGACTAGTAGAAAAGCCTAAGGCATAGTCTGCCTTTGTACGGTTATTTTTACTTGTGCATAAATTTTTAATAAATAAATTACCTACACTGTCTAAAACATAGAATTACAAGGCGTGAGTGTATGTAGTTGAAAGAAAAACTTGAGTTTAAAAGTAACATCACGCCTGGATGCCCCTAAGGGTTAGGCAATGGTGTACCTATAGTACAACCCACATTTCACCAGTTATGTTAAGTCCCTTGCGGCAGGGGGCGAGTCTATATTTCTCGATATTTCAAATATCTCACTAGGTTTTAAGCGATGCATGATTTTGACGAGTGAGCACAAGCTTGCTTCCAAGTATTTGTTTTCTATTTTCAATCTTTCGTAATCTGAAATTGTTATTATCAATACCCCACTTAGCAAACATCATATATTACCAAGGCTTTTCCAAGTTTCGCCACAAGACCGCCATTAGCATAGATATTTATATCCACTCGTAAAACAATTACAAATGGTCGTAAAACATTTTGAGAATATAAATTTACGGCGTCTGCGCACCGGTGACGGTTTACTTAATGGCCGTGGTTTAAAACCGTAACATCGTTATTAGTGGACCTATATCTTAGAAACACGTGTTCTTAATAATAGAGATATGGCCATGTTTCATAATCATCGTGAAATTGTTTACAGTATCATAAGAAAACTTAAAAAATGCCTCTGTAGCAAATTACCATTTTTATTATTTTCTTTATTTTCAATAATAATTTATTTGATGCTTATTTTAAGATAGATAAAATACGTCATTTATTTCGGTGATTTCTTCAAATTTAAGTTTATTTTTATCATGACAGGTGTCTTCTTACATTCCTTTACATTTGAACTCTTAAATCGACCGGTTAAGCAGTAAACAGCCTTATAGTGCTGAACTGCGAGTGGCCCTACCTAAAAAAAAGAACTCTTAAACATAATTCAGCTCATGATACATTCATCGAAGAACCTGCTGTGAGAAACTTTCGTTTTCATCCGTAAAAAACAAGAGAAAACAACAAAAGCAAACGCTTGAAATAAAACAATGTAACGAACACTATATCAGTACAAATCCCACACAAGTTGCAAGTCAATTGAGGAAACACCTCATTACAGTGACCGTAAGCAGCGGACTAGCAAATTGCTACTATTTTAGCTATAAAACAACATTTAAGTACGGTATGCCTGTAACTGTGCGGGCTATTCTCACTGAATGGGGTTATATTGCCTGGTAAACTGTTTACTCTAAGCAGTTATAGTGTGAATGCCATATACATTTTGGTTATGGGGTCTCTATAGTTACTTTAATGGTCTCGTGATATCTTCCGGTTGGTTTGATTTCTGTGTTTTCTACCTTTATGTTTCTCGTCAATGTGACGGGTGTCCATCAAAGACTGCACTGGCTGTATCCTTCTTGACATTGATAGTACTGTTAGCAAAGACTAGTCTTCTACTTCCTTCAGACTATCCAGTATCACTTGATTATTCTTATGTTTCTCGCTCTTTCTCGAACTATTAACAGTATGAGATAAGATATTTATTTGTACATAAAAAGGAGACATATTTTTAATTTATACGTTGCTCCACACTGGGAATTTCTTCTGTATTTGCGTTTACAAACATTTAAAGTAACATACACAAACAGGCAATGTATCGGAATACTTGTATTTATTTTATTACTAGCTTCCGCCCGCGTGGTTTTATGATAAAAAAGTAGCCAATGTCCTTTCCCGGGGTGCAATGTATCTCTCTGCCAAATTTTATCGAAATCCGTTCAGTGGCTTAGGCGTAAGAGACGGACAAACAGACATACACACTTTCCCATTTATAATATTAGTATGGATAAACACAGGCAACCTAATCAATGATTTTAAGAAATCGAATATACGTTAATAAGTACAACAAATACATTTTCTGATGCTTCATAAAATTATCCGCGTGTTTCAAATTCTCAGATCTCACACTTATTACCCAATTAGCCCACAAATTATACTGCTGTCATCTCAAAAAGCCGTCTTCAATGCGCTCTTGTAGTCACTAAGGCAATACGCATCCATGCACTTTGTATAATTCGTTTGACCTCAACGTTTATCTAATTAGACCCACTTGAGAATCGACGTATCAATTAGCGCGCGAAATTGCTTGTCAAATAGAGGCTGTTCTTAAGAACAGCTGGTCCAGCTGTATTTGCATTGATCTGGGGTGGGACCTAGCTGGGATGGCCTGGTTTGAAACAAAAGGACTCTGCAGCAAATAGAGTGACCGCGCTTTAATATTGCACATGAAGATTTAGAAAGAGACTGTCCCACATGTGACAGAGATAACGCTCTACTAAGCCAAACATTACTGAAGGAAGGAGAACCTAGTTTGACAAAAATAGCATTAATCAGATTATAGAAAACTTACCTTATTCTCGATGTAAAATAATTCTAAGAAATTCAAAGTCAAAGATTTATCTACAGTAAAATATGGTTACAAAAGATCTTAAAATGGTAGGTAATATTAGTAGCTTAAAATATTTAATCTTAACATAATGACATGCAAATTTTTGTTGTTAAATGTTTCCTTTCATGACACAGATAGCCTTTTTACCTAATCAGCTAATATTCCGAGTTTGTGGGTTCAAACCTGGGCAAGTAGCAATGTGAGTTTTTCAATGTACTTTCTAAGTTTATCTTGGACATCACTGACATCGGTGAAGGAAAACATCATGAGGAAACTTGGACTTATATAATTAATATAAGTCTGAAATAGCCAACCCTTCTTGAGCAAGGGTGGTGATTAATGCTCGTGCCTTCTCTGTATGAGAAGAGGCCTTTGCCCTGCTGTGAGACAGTAATAGGCTGGTACTTTTTAGTTAATAGTCATCTATACTCGCGTCCCACAGTCAGGTCATAGATCCTATGTCCTCATCATTTCTATATTTATCGTTTTATGTCCGTTTTATAGTTTAGCGATGATGTAATTGACAATAATCTATTATTTTGTCGCATGTGGCGCTACTGCTTCTTAATTTATTTTATCTATTGTATGAATCTATAACTTATTATTAAAAATCCAAGAATGATGAATCAGTATTTAAACACTAGCTTCCGCCCGCGGCTTCGCCCGCGTGGTTTGTTGACAAAAGTAGCCTATGTCCTTTCCCGGGGTGCAATCTATCTCTCTGCCAAATTTTAACGAAATCCGTTCTGCGGTTTAGGCGTGAAAAGGTAACAAATAAACTTACTTTAGCTTTTATAATATTAGTTAGGATTCAAAAACAAATCCAAAACTCTGTCACTTTCAATACTTATCTTCAATACAAATACCGAATCCTCCAACAGCATTTTCACTTAAATCGTCCGTGAATTCAAATTCTAAATGGGCTTAGACTTAACAAAGCCGCAGTAACTTAGTAAGTATATTTCTCTACAAATCTGCAGAAATCCCAAGCGTCATCTAAATTATTCCATGTTAAGCTACGCGATGTCCACTCTATATTTACCTTACACTCTCATATGACGTTTTGTAGTCTGGGTGGCTCTTGTAAATACGCTTGGGTATAAGATATACGAAACGTCGTTTTTATCGCACCCGTTTTTACTTTTTCTAACAAAATGTCACATTATCTTATGTAAATATATATATTTATTTTCCCTTTTCTTTACTTTTAAGAAATTTCACCAGCCATAGTTTGTCTCTGCATCACCCAAAGGTTGACTGGTAGAAAATGCCTATGGCATTAAGTCCGCCTCTGTACATCTCTGTGCTTAAAGTATTAAATAAATAAATAAATAACTATCTTCTTCGTCATCATCATCGTACCTTTATCCCAATTTATTAGGAGTCGATGTAGTAAGACTTTTTTTCTTTCATACATCTTTATGTAGATGAAAATATATCCTCATTTTTTATCTTTATTTGTGTTCCATTCCCTTTTCAGACGAAAGTGTTTCAGTTCAGCTTTGTTCTGTATTTTCCTTAAATTTTTATTTGTCATTTCTCACAACTAAGCTAATTGCTTGTATAACCGTCTATAACATTCTACGAAGCTTATTAGTGGTTCTGATTGGTGCAATTATTAATTTATAGATTGAATAGGTGCTAAAGACCGACGCTTGATTGGAAAACTAGTATTTGTATTTCTTGAACTTGATTCAAGAACGACTAATATAGACATAACTGTTCTATAATTTCCTACTAGGTATTTGGGGTAATAATTTATTACTTCTATAAACGGTCACTGTAAGTGCGTCATTTTACCGTTGGTATCAATAAAGTTAAAGTAATGAGCCATGATATTTTAATGATACTTATAAATTAGAACTTTATTTTCATCCATTTTAATTATTGTTCCTAACAAATAATGGAAACGTACTTCAAAGACAAAAATAGCGGTTCTATAAAAAATCCTAAACTCCTCTATAACTTTTTTTTTAAAACATCATTCATAATCAGTCTTCATTTGATTAAAAGAAAGTTTCGGTATTTCTTATAATACTTTGGATCTCCAACAAAGCTTCTACTAGATTCCATCTCATGTAGATAGGAAGGTGGGTTTTGCAAAATATGTTTCTCGAGCGGGCACTCCACAACCTGGTACCTGTATGTTTTCTCATCTAAGTAGCTGCCGGTATAAATAATACTTATGCGGCTACGCGCTTCGCCGCCCGCGACCGTGTGATTTTGACTTATTGGCTGAGCGCAGACAGCATATACTCATAATATGGTTTTTCTTACGCTTCGGTTTCGTACACTTTTGTCTTATTTTAGATTTATCCATACTAATATTATAAATGGGAAAGTGTGCGTGTCTGTTTGTCCATCTTTCACGGCAAAACGGAGCGACGAATTGACGGGATTTTTTAAGTGGAGATAGTTGAAGGGATGGAGAGTGACATAGGCTACTTTTGGTCTCTTTCTAACCCCCCACTTCCTAACGCGAGCAAAATCTAGTAACTATGTACATAAATGAACAATTAAAGCCTTCGGTAAAAGGAAAAATCGATGCACTATCTAAGCAGGTTTTTGCAGGTTGCTGAACCGATCACTGAAATGTTGAAACGGTTTTCCCTATATACTTTCAAATACTCAGCTGTAGGCTTTTGTTGTGTTCGTAAGTTGCCTAGTATGTCTTTAGAGAACTGGCTGGAAGGGGCTAATCGGGAGGCAAATGCGAAAAATCCACAAAAAAAAAATAGACCAAGCTTCCCCAACCTGTCAAATTTCTTTGATACTTTGTCAACTTTATTACAAATGTGTAAGGTTCATGTTCAATTGAGAATTTGATACTTTGACGTGCTTGTGTGTGTTCATACTAAAACACGGAACACACTTTTTCACTATGTTGCATTTTTCTTTGACAAACAGCATCATCATGAACTGTCATATACTGGGCATGCTGTACAATCTCATATCTAAGATCGTATTTATTTCTGTCAGGCAGTCAATCTTTGCCGTTAGTAATAGAAAGCTGAACTAAAGTCTTCACGCCTACAATCAAACGAGCATGATCAATATATCTATCAGAATGTCTGATTTAATGAAGTTTCAAGTTTGTCTTCAGAATGATTAATTGCATTCAATCATTTTATTTCCTCAATCAATTTATTGGGTGTATAAATCTTTAGTTATGGGCACATATGGTTGGTGTTAGTCTAGCGATATGGAACGGGTCATGGGAAGTCATTATAGATTGAGTCTAGAATCTTTTGATGGGTAAATATGAAAGAAGGGTTTGATCAAATAATGATTTTCTTTCACAATTTAACGCCCTTTCGGGTTAGGTATATTTGAGAGATCCGCTAACCAGCTTGGCGTATACTGGTTACCCACGAGGCGACTGACCCCCAACTGGGCCTAACCCAGTTGTAAACGTCCCTTTGTGCCTATTGGCCTAGCTCTGTTCTGTCTCCTGCTTGATATGGAGGGAAGGGGAAATTATGTATTTTTCTAACTCCTCCGCTGGTCTTTTCTGATTAATTTCGTTGCGGGATCCAAGACAGTGGAATTTCTCCGGGACTCGTCGGGCTTCATTGTCTCGACGCTTTTCTGGTGGTCGCCACTGTTGATTCTGGTTTTCAGGAGTTGCAATGGTTTTGGAATAGTTTGGCGAACTTGGCCCAAATAAAGGTAAATATGAAGGGAATTACGTACCATCTTGAGTAATAGTTTTCTACATTGATGTTGTGATAGGAACTTTCATTGCTTTGAGATAAAGCTACTATTTCATGTTTTTATAATGAAAGGAGATATGTTATCTTCTCTCATGATATAAAAACAGTATTAAACCTTAATCTTATCTATGTTTTCTAAAATCACATTAACACGATAATGAAATCCAAAACACACTAAAACTTTTAATGTCATCTCATCAAGTGTATTATTAGAAACCAATTTAGTAACAAACGTATAACAAGAAATCGTATTAGTTACGCCAAAAAGGGTTAACACAAACAAGGGTGCGTTTGAAACGGTTCACGCTTGACCGGTGACGTGTGACACTGCGCCGGCGCAAGCAAAACGACATGTCTGATGTGACGTGCAGTTATTTTTAGGTGGGTTTTGATTTTAATTGAATTCTTTCATTCATTGAATTTGGATTATACCGTGCCCCAATCCTTTTATAAAAAAAATATGAAGCCCTATATAAGTAAGCGATTACTATACGTATTTTAATCTCGCTTAGCTTCGTTTTTTATATATTGTATTATAAACATAAAGCTATGTTTTTGTTTGTGTGTTTTACTATATTAAGTATTTTTTCCATCTTGCACCTACCATGGTTCTTTCTGTCTTTGCATCATTATAGACTGGTTGGAAATGCCTAAGGCAATAAGTCCGTCTTTGGACAATTAATTTTACTTGTGCATAAAGATAAAACAAATAAATACTTTGCGAATAAAATCAAGTGTACCTCAGTAATATTAATGATATTATTTAAAAAACAATACCCAGCAAAATCACCCACGCGGTCTCTTTATGCATAATGCGTCGTATGAAAAAAATATTCATTTTAAATATCGCATCAGACGCACGTTTGCATTACCATCTTTATACTCTTTTTGTATTAAAATTGCCAACGTGATCGGAAACTGTGTGGCGGTAATACCTTTGTTATTAAATTCTTCAATAGATATTATTTTTAATACTGTGTCACGTACTATCGCTCCCCTAACAAGCCATGCGTAAATAGCTACCATATGGGCTTACGAGCACTTTGTCTATCCAAAAAAAAGCATCTCTTCAACTCCACTTAAATAAAACACAGTGTCTCTCATTTGACAGCTAGCACTTGGTGCTTCAGCATTGTCAAGTACAGTTTTGTTTGGCACAGTGTCTTTTGTGTCCTCTTTTGGAAAACGTCCATCGTCATCTCCAATAACATTTATTTCCTGAATCCGCTTGTCAGTATGCGTTTCGGTTTCACTTTGATGTGTATTTTGGTAACGCACGTCGTTTAAATGTGTCGTGTCATTTAGTTGGTTTATTTTTTATGTCACTTAAACTAACAATGATTCGCAAAACTGTTTGTTGTGGTAGAAGTACGGTGTTGCATGATTTAGACGATTTTTGGCTGCAGTAACCCTCACATCTCTCTAGGGATATTTTAAAAGAGCGTGATGCATCTTTATTCTTGAATGGAGAAACGTTATCGCCTGTTTTTTTTTTTTTTAAACGTTGCCCCACACTAGGAATTTCTCCTGTGTTGTGGGTGCGTGTACAAACATTTAAAGTCACATACACGAACAGCCAGACCCGGAACAATTAAATATTTGTTCCGTGCGGGAATCGAACCCATGACATACGACGCAGCAGTCGATCGCTCAGCCACTGCGCCAACCGTGTCGTCATCAACTCATCGGTATTTCAAGTTCAGGGATATTTTGTAATCAGAAGATTCATTTGTTACGCTTTCAATTTTGATATGCTTAATTGTCTCATTGTGTTAAACATATTAACAAAATCGTACTTTTGATCTCGAAGTTCGTAAATTCCCAAATCGCAAATCATTCACGCAACACAAATCTTTCATTTCATTTCTTTTTCGCATCAATTTATCCCCTTACATCTCGAGTATCATTTACCTCGGGACTATATAAACTTATTTTGTTGTAACTCTTTACTCCTTGACAAATGTCTGCGCCGTCTGGCAATCTTGCGCATCGTCCTGTTTTAGTTTATTATAAGATATTCTTGGACGCGTGCTGTACAAATTGTTGGAGGTTACAGATTTATTGGCCTTCCATAATTTATTTTCATCAACTATAACTTTGGTTTCAGTAATAAATCCATTAAGGACCCTCGCCGGTTAAGATTCATTATGGGATTTTGAACTCATTAAGAAAGAATCGGTTTTTTCATACGTTTATTTAATTAAGACGCAGTTCATATAAACGTTTCGTTTGCTGTAATTTGTATCCAAAGTGAAGATACACGGCAACAGATTTATTGATTGAAAAATCTGAACATGAATCTTCGTTGTTAAAATAGAATTTATTAATATTGGCCGATGGTTTATTTTCTCTTGGAAATACGATACCATCGCAAATAAAATTTAGTGGTTTCGATGTGGGTGGTATGTTTTGAGTACGTTTTATACTTAGTCAATCACAATAAGAATTCATATTATTGTGATTGACTAAGTATAATTGGAGTCGGCTTCCGACCAGTTACTGGGTTGTGGAGGTCATCATGAAACCCCTTGGTAAGACTGGTTGTCAGACTTTCGGGTTTCTGGCTACCCGTAAAGACTATCAAAGATCTTCAAACGGGACCTACGGCTTAAAGTGTTTTCCGAAGCACGGAGGAGTTTCGATATGTTACGAACGGTCACCCATCCACAGACTGACATCGGTAAGCGTAATCTAACCTCCTCAATATTAGTCTTGACATACCTAATCTAATTCGATCACTTTATTACAAATCACTAACATCTGATAACCTTGTAATTAAAACACAAATGCTGAGCATGATAATCACTTCACTGGTTTCATTCATAAAACTGAAACAATTTCACATGTCCATATTTTATCACCTTGAGTCGTAAATGTCAGCTTGTACTAATAAGACACATGTCTTTTTCTTTGTATTCTCACACTTATATTCTGTTGCTTGGTTTGTTTCTACTTTCACTCGTACTTGACCTTTAATTTGTTTGTTTTTGGTATTTTTTTAACATAACCATCTAACCTTTCCATCGTATAATTGTATAATCACCGGCAAATAAGATGGCAAAAGTCGTTAGATGCGCACAAGTCGTTTTTTAGGTCTCTTTGGTGGTCAAGCGGGACGCGGGGTATGAGGTAGCGTCGATCCGAGCGCGCGATTGGTGCATCAGTCGACCCTTGCCTCCCGCACCGCGCCTTCGTCCCGTTCGCTCCCGATTACATTTCAGTGCACGAAAATTGAACCCTTTGTTTTTGTTGTGTTAAACTTAAGTGTTGTTATTGTTTTTAAATTTATGATAGAGTTCCTGAAAAGGCATAGCATACGAGGAAAGTATGCTCAAACCAGAGTTATACAAATTAATAAAATTGGAAAAAGAACAATTTAAAACATACAGCATTGACCAAACACTTGCAGAACACAACCATAGTGTTCTGCGATTGCGACTTTCAATATGATGCCAAGGGTAGTTTTATTAACGGATAGTGACGACGACTAGTTATTTTTTTTTTTTTTATATATAAACTTTTTTGAATTTTAAATGCACGTTATTTATAACTCCTAATAAACTTGAATTCCTCTCCTTTCTTTAACTTTGTTCTAAACAGACATGATCAAATATAAATGATGGCAATAACAATAGAATAATGACGATCAATAAAAGTTACCACTTTTTTGTGCCACTAAGTGTACGATGCGCGAACTTACCCCCACTACGCCAAAATCTTGCCATCTCATTTGCCGGTGACTATATCAAGCGATATCTCCCTTATCTGAGATGTGAGAGCGGTAACTATAGAGTGATTATGTTCAGGCAAATCTGATTTTGGTACACAAACCATTATCAATACTAAAGCATTGATCTACATTAATATGGTAGTTATTTGTATCGATCCACACGTTCTTATCGATTCGGTCGGTAATCTTGACCCGTGGTTCATTTTACGCTTAATCGATATTTTTACATTGAATAGGTCATGTCACGTTCTTATTTAGTATTGTTACGATTCTTGATAATGATAAACATTTGACTTTGTGGTAACTAGTAGGAGATTTATGTGGTGTTTTAGCATTGTGATTTTTGAAAGCCATTATTCGTACCGATATTGTTATATCCCTCCTATCATAGCATCTTGTTACTTGTTTCTATGAGTGCTATCATAGGTACCTAAGTTAATATGATTCAAACTGATTTAAGACATTTTTGATACACAGTAAATATTTTGATTACTTACAAATTTTAAATAATCTACATCACCTCTCTCACCCCAGATTTAAATCTAAGCTGCATCAGGTCATCGTTCCGTGCATATCGTATGCGCGGGCGCAATACATTAGCGGCGTGTCTCAAACGATCAATTAGCGCTATCTAGTCGCCGACGATTGAAACGCCATCTGAATTTACATGTGGTGCAAGGTAGAGAATAAAGGCGGTGTGAAGTTATGATTGACCAGGTAAAACTGAAAGTGTTGCCAAGTCTGATTATAAAAAAAATCAACGGACTCAAATAACTTTGAACAGTGTAAAATAACTATAGTTTCGGAAGTAGGTGGTTTTACTTGTTTCTTTTGATTTGATTATGCAACCGACTTCAAGTAACTTGGTGGGTCATCCGTACCGTTTTTATGTTTGAAAAATTTTCATGGCTGTCCTCCGCCCTGGAGCGGACGGAGAAGTACCTCAGACTCAATTGTATGTGTACACCATGCATACCTCGTCTCCCTTTGCGCCCGTCAGTGTACCGCTGCAATTCCTTTCAAGTTCTCAGTACGCATGCCTGTTGAGGCCTCCCATAGTCTAGTCTATTCTTCCTATGACGACCGGTGATCAATGCGCCCGGTGTGGTCCAAAGCGGATACGGAGGGAGGTTGTGTCACCCCGCTCCCTTTCCGCCATCTCGTTTGCGAACCTCACATCCTCGTGAAAAAGGGCTACACTCTGCTCAAACAGCCCCACCAACCTTGCTAGTTATTCCCCATTCTCATGTTGCTCGTGCCGAGACGATAGACAAAAATCCTACTCGACTTTATCACGTGACCCACTATTTTCTGCCAAATCGCTCAACGCTCATTGCTTACCCCCCACCGTCAACTTAATTGGATTTGTTTTGTAACATGAGTTTGTAATTGAATCGAATTGGTAACGAATGCACCGATCGTACCACTTTGTTTTAACTCATACCAGATTCGGTAATGTCAACCGTGATGGAGAGCTTTTAAAAGAAAAAGAATTATATTTGTGGGTCAATGGTGAGGTGGCATTTGGCAGTTACAGTCAATAAAGGAATATGGGAATATGAAATGGACGAAATCTTAACAATTAGTTTATTAGACCACCCAAGTTTGGACAGGTGGCTAAATAATTAAGGTCAGAATTCGAAGTCTTTTTTCAACAGGGGGCAGAAAAACGTAGGAAATCTTTCAAGTGACTTTTATATTCTTGTAACCTTGCTATTTACCAAAGGATACAAGCAAAGGTTGTCTGTAAAAGACCGCTTTCAGCTATAAGAACCATACACTTTACTGACAAAATGACGTTGGCGAGCCGGAATTTGCCTATCACTGCGTAAGACTATAAAATGGTGTAGGAGCATTTTATTAATACTACAATTGCTTTATAAATATTACTTACATCATGGATTGAAATATAATCTTGTAGGTATTCCAACTGGAATGTAATGCCGCACGTCAGTGGTAACACTTGAGATGGCCTGGTATAGTACGAAGTTCCAATAAATCATGAGGCCAGTTTATACTGGTTTTGTTACCACTGATTTGCGGCTTACTGATGCATTATATAGTTGTTATTGTAATATGTATTCATCTTATATAGCGCCACTTTGGCGTCGTGCATATCATCTACGTTTAAAATAGAAAATATTTGTATGCAGTAGAATAGCACTCAATATGGTATTAAGTAGCTGATTTTTTCCTTGAAGTTGGTAAGAACACTGTGTTCATAAATGCATATAACAAATGGTAAAATTTACTAACGAAAAAGGTGTGTTCAGCGCTATGTTGAAAGGTTTATTTAGAACGAATTTCTCCTGTATCGTGGGTGCGTTTACGAACATTTAAACTAACTGACACACACAAACAGCCAGAACTGGAACAATTACCTGTAGGAAGCCATACAAATATTTGTTCCTTGCGGGAATCGGACCCGCGATACGCAGCGCAGCAGCTGAGCTTTCACCCACTGCGCCAACCGTGCCTTCAAATATGTATAAAATTAAGATTATTTTTTTAAAGACAGAGTAACCGAGGATGTCCGGGACGAACACCAACGTCTTCCTCCTACCACTCTTAGTATCAGTATAATGATACCAATAAATTCAAGTGCAATTTCGTTTCGCTCCTTCCATTTTGGTTAACATACTTAATAGAACTAGTGGTCGTCCGGAAGTCGAAAATAGACTGTTTTATCTTACTGCACTTCTACTCCATATGAATTTTAACTATGCCAAATCTCACACTCCTCCATATGTACGCAATATTCATAAAAAGTATTCAAAAAATTTCACTTCACGAATTAATAAAATAAATAATGCTGGACAATCCACACAGCATCATCTAGCCCCACGCTAAGCAGAGCTTGCGTTATGGGTACTAGATGACTGATATACCTACTTAATACAATACATTACATAGATAGATATATTTTTTTATTATACATAGCAAGTACCCAGAACACCCGGAACAAATCTTTGTAGATCGTACAAACATTTGTCTCAAGGCGGGAATCGAACCCGCAACCTCCTGCGACGCAGGCGGACCTTCGCCCGCCGCGCCACATCGGTCGTCAATATATGGATGATAATTATAATAACTTTTATCTGGATCATATAACAATATGCCTAATACGAATAAATAAAAAAAAATATATGCGAATAAAAATTAGGCAGGATAACTTGAATTCCTGACTTCCAAACAAGGTAAAACCTGTATCTCAGAAAACAGTGCTCTTCCATGAAGAAACTTAATTAGCAGAAAACTAAACATTAGAAAAAAAGACTTTTACAACACTTTTAAAACTATTTGAAAAAACTATAAAATAAAATTAAACAATTTGTTTTAATACAATTTGAGACAAAATAACTTATTTTACTTTAGAGGTATGAAGTTACGTGGGGAATACTGAGTGGTATCTGAAATATGTTTTTCACTCTGTGCAAAAGAACATATTACGTCACATAATCTCTGAAATATCTACACAATTTACTTCTCCGACATGAATGGATGCTTTCCTTCTAATCCCTTTTCAAGTTAGAGAGGTTGACAATCTGTCAATAAGCCTCGTTCCATCTGCCTGATATCTCCACAAAATCACTTGCCATCGCTTCCCAAACTGTAATCCCTTATCACCTTCTCCACAAGGTTGAAGTTTGATTCAAGTTGAGTTTTTCACCGGTAAAGATAAGTTGGTACTCGTAATATCGCGTGGAGTGGCTCGTTGGATGGCGTTTTATGGCCCATTGCGTCCCACGCTTATGTCTGAACAATGTTCAGTGTAAATATGTTCACGAATCATATCCACTGTCACATTTCCTGGATGATTTTTGACTTATTTTTCACATTTAGTTTCCTGGACAGTTGAATGAAATGGCAGTCATAAAGAGATCAAAGAATGTTCGAGGATCTTTGACATACTAAATGAAGCATCCATTTTTGTGAGAAAATGTTTTTCCTGAACGTATTTTTTCCTAAATAACTTTTTCGTCATATTCTTGCGCTAGATTTTAAAAGACCTTTGCATTAAAAAGGTATGAAGAAGCATGTGATGAGAATGGGTGGTCGGAAGGAGGTTATGAGTTCATTATCTTCTTTTCTCGTGTTGCCACGAATTGAGCTTCTGGCGACAGTTTATGGGAGGCTATGAACTACAATTGCCAATTGTGATTGAGTTTTCAAGAATAAGACTAGAGCCATGGTTAAAACTGAAACTGTAAAGAAAATAATAAAATTATCTTGATGGAAAATCATCACGAAGTTAAATTTTATTTTATAGTATGCATTTCGATTTTTTTATTCATAATACTCTAATTACTTAAAAGAATAACAGGTTAAACAAATCATAGTATTAATACGTGACGGATGGCTTCAATAGTGTATTTTAAGAAATTCTTTCTATTTTTTTAAATATTACCCTAAAACGCTTTGACCACATACCACGGTCTCATTCCGAGGAAGATATTTTTTTGCCTTAATACTCACTGTTAAAAATAAGACAGCAATCTAGAAGAGGGTTGTCAGCAAGTATGATGGTGAAAATGAATGACCAGGATGCACGTTGCACCACACTCTTCCATTACCTACTCTTTTATGCTGTCATCAAGAAATGTTGATTTTGAATTCACACTTTGCCCGCGACTTTGTAATTTTCCCTTTTACACCCCCTTTAAGGCGTAGTTTGGAAAATAAAATATAGCATAAATCAAATCAAATCAAATTATTTATTATTTGTGTAACATAGGTAGTGAATACAGATCTTAAATAAGTAAATAGGTCGCTATGTTATGCCTAGTGGCGTACAAATATGGTGGCATGCAAAGAGGAAAAGTGCAATACCAATCATGCGAGAAGGAAATTCAAATTATTTGAGAGGTAAGTATGTCAAAATTAAATTGAATAATGAAAAATAAATACAATCAAAAAATTACAAATGTCACAATAAGAAGTAATGTCTATTAACAGTCAATGCGTATGTAAATAATCATAATTAAAATTGTTTGTATAATCCAATAAATAAGTAGGTCTACATTAATATTCATCATTCAGAAATTCATCAATCGTATAATAGCATTTTTCAATTAATAGCTGTTTCAGTTTTTCTTTGAATTGTTTAACATTCAATTTTTTTATGACATCTGGTAATTTATTATAGATGCGCGGTGCCATGCCCAAAACGCTCTTTCTCAGCAAGGCAGTCATAAATGTTACTCACCGATAATGTAGCTTTCTATCGGTGATATATTTATTTAAATCGGTTCAGTAGTCTTTGAGTTAGTCCATTACAAACAAACAAATCTTGCCTCTTCATAATGTTAAATATCTTACAAAAATTTCCGTTACACACTTCAATATGCCTTATGCATCTTCATGTCAACAGTCTAATACAAAACAATAACACGTCAATAGGCTCCCACGTTAATCAATAATAACATACCATTTATATTCAAAGGCGCCACATGTGATTAATACTTGAACACGTCCAATAAAAAATGTAGATCTCTTGTAGGTATCTCAATTTCTGGAAGAACACAGGCTATGCATAATAATTATATATTATACATGTTGAGGTCCGGCCAGACTGAAAGCACTGCTGGCATTGGGTGGAGCTGTGTGCTCAGGTCCTTAATCCTTATTAGGCTATTCGGTCATCGAATCAAAGTATGTATATAGACCATTTTGGTCCGCGCGTTCAGTTCGAAGTAACTTGCGAGAATCTAAAGGTTTGGTTGGAAGGTTTTGACCAGACGGTCCAAATCTCTCCAGTCGCTTTCATAAAAGTTTTTACTTCTAAACATAACACCGTGCTTGTATTCCCCAAAGGGTTAGGTATAGGTGTGTGTGACGTGTAAATGTGTAGTACTGCACAACCACATTTCGCCAGTTATGTTTTAGGCTAATGTGGGTAATAAAAGTCGGGCATATTACCATCAGACGGGCACAAATCCAGACTCCGAGGTGATACTGAGACATTCCTGATAGAATAACCGATTCTCACTTTGCCCGACCGGTATCGAACCCTCACGCTCAGCAATAGCGCTTGCGGCCAACTCAACTTCTTAAGGTTGAACTAGTCGCTGCCGCGGTGGGTCGAACTCACTGGTGGGTATTGCCAAAAAGCAATACGCTGTCTCTTCTCGCATCGTATCAGACAGAGATATGAGCAGTTAGGGACTAGTCTCGATGCAAACGTCAAATTCACAGTTCCAAACGGAAACGTCTTGTTAATAGTTTTACGAGACCAGCGCGTAAAACTATTAACAAGAGTCCTTTGGAAGTTCGAAGTTTTCGATGCCGACTTGGTTTTTAGATTTTGCACTACTTTTATTAGTTATTTACGCCCAAAGTTGCGTTAAAATTAGCAAGATAAATGAATCTTTGTTGGCTCTAAACTTCAATGGTTTTTTATTTAAGTATTCAATTTCGACACACATTAAATTAATAATAAGTCAAAAATATACCATGTTTTTAATTGATTTGGATGTACAATGTCAAACTGTAGAGTAATAGACCCCCGAAATTCGTATGGAAAAAAAATCGACTAGTGTAACCTTAAGTAACATTAAAATGGATCTTGAATCGATTCTTGTGGTTTCTCACAAAATAAGCATATGTGACCATGGACTATGACGAAGCTACGTTAAATAGTAATTTATATTCAATGGTACTGGCTAATAAAATACTTGTAATCATCGTATGCAGAATGGGAATTGCATTATTAGCTTTATAAGAAGTGAACGTTAACAAATTACGTGCATTAACACGTCTCATATAATAAAATATTATGTTTATGCTTCTGTGTTTTTATTAATCTGTATTCATATTAAGATTTATTTGCTAGAGATAAGCTTCAACAGGGTGGAACGGACATCGACGTAACTGATACCACGAGTTCAGATCAGTAAGTACTACGATTCTAGACTCATGATGATTTTCTCATGATTTTGTACAGTTAATGTAAAAACACGGTAAAATGCCGACAAAAAATTTAAATGGTGAGTAGGTTCAGAGTCTTGTACCGCGCTCATGTTATCGGTTTGTACGTCGGTGTCCCATCCATCCTGTATATTTATTTATTGAATTCTTTAAGCACACAAATGTACAGAGGCGGACTTAATGCCATAGGCATTTTCTACCAGTCTTAGGGTGATGCAGAGATAAACAGTGGCAGGTGCAATTTCTTAAAAGAAAAGTGAAAAGAAATATATATATATAATATTATTATAAACTATAAATATAATACCTACATAGAATATATACACAAACACATACATAAACAATAAGAACAGTTAATGAGAAAACATTAGCGCTGTGATGAAACGATGTATATAATGTATGGGATCTGAAAGGCGGGATCCGAAAACGCCATAGACTCTAGTGAGTGCATTTTCAAAGTTATCACTTCAGAATCAGTGCTCGCGTTAGATTTTCGATGAAAATAAATATTTTTTTATGGCAAATTTTTTAAATGTATGATTCCTTTGATACGCTTTCTGGCCTAAACAGCTTAATAGATTTTAACAAATAAGATTGTTATCTTTATAATTGACACCGGGTTTTGCTCGAGCATTCTCTTGTACGTACTATTTGCAATTAGTTTGTACACCAGCTGTTAAAATACAGTAAATTTCTCAATCTAATCTCCTACAGTGTTGGGTCTACTAATACGCTAAGTTAATATTGCACTTCCTCTATACCGTATTCATATGCTTACCCTTTCCCTGATAAAGTGATTAGGCAAGCATACACTTCAACAGCAGGAAACCGTTCCTATGTATGTGGAATTGCGTAAATAGGCACCCACTTATGTATGTAACAGGTAATACATAGGCATAGTAGGTAATGATGTAGTAACAAGTTAGCAAAGATACCGCCAATGTAACCAGTTGGTAAAGTTAATCCGTAACTTTTAATTGACAGTTTGCAAGATGATAAACATCTGATTACTTTGATCAATGTATGTGACACTAATATTATGTGGTTAAGGTCTCTTGCAGACCAATTAGAAGGTCCATCCATAACATAAGAAAAAATAAATAAATAATGCTGGACAATCCACACAGCATCATCTAGCCCCAAGCTAAACAGAGCTTGTGTTATGGGTACTAGGTGACTGATATACTTAATACAATACATTACATAGATAGATATTTTTTACTATACATAGCAAATACCCAGAACACCCGGAACAAATGTTTGTAGATCGTACAAACATTTGTCCCAAGGCTTGAATCGAACCCGCAACCTCTTGCGTTGCAGGCGGACCTTCGTCCGCTACGCCACATAGGTCGTCAAATGTTGTCAAGAATCTCGCCTGTGTTCCCCGAAGGGGGAAAAAAAAACCAGATCCTTTGGTAAACTATTACTGTTTTTACCTCTATTATTAAAGCCTGCGGAGGCAAATGGCGGTAATCAACCGCAAGAGACTGCAGCGAAGCTGTCTACGTAAATTTGTAATATAACATAACATCATGCCTACATTCCCCGAATGTGTACGCAGATATACCACACCCACATTTTACAAGTTTTTTTTTCTTATTTGGTACAACAAACAATTACATAATAGATTTATACAAACAAACATTATACTTAAGACTAACAATCATGTAATCTACAGCGTTATTCACAGCAAACAGGCAGAATATTATGTTTGATTGGATCAAGATTCCGGGCTGCTACTGAGAATTTTCTCGCCCCGGGAATCGAACCCACGACCCCATACTTAGGCCAACTAGCAGGCATTAAATTCACCACGTTCACACATTATGTTCCTAGCAGAAACGAATTTCGCAAGTATTAGCCTGTACCTTGTATCTTCGGAGGATATCCGCAATAAACCGTATATTGCAATCAATCGTAAAACAGCCACGCCCAATTAAAACAATGACCTTTAGCTTTGAGTCCCGCTATTCCTAGTCCGCCCACGAATGTATGAGAATTGCAAACGAGTTTATTGCTCTAGGAAGAATTTATAACTGTATACCTGGTGATAGAATGAGGATCATGTTGTGAGGAAAGTTTTCAGTTTGGATATGAAGGGTCACAAGATTAGGGAAATACCAAAGAAACGATGGATGGGTTGTGTGAAAGAAGTGACTATTGAGATGACGGCATGTATGACGGCATGGCATGACGACGGCTTCCATACATCCAGAATGGAAGAAGCAGACAAACTGTCCTGACCCCAAATAGAGCAGGAGAATGATGGTAATACCTAGTAATAGAGACAAAAACAACGTAGTGTGGACTTCGCAAAACTTGAAACTTCTGACATCAAGGCAGTTCGCAAATTGATGAAGGGACTAAAAAGACCATTTCACGAACACAACCTGTTAAATAAATAGAATTCACACAATGTCGTCGAAAGAATATTCAAGTATATTTGTTGACATCTCAATACTCACATTTTCTAACCTAATCATCTTTCACACAACCCATTTATTGTTTCGTTGGTCTTCCTCTACTCTTGTAGCCTTCCAAACTCGTCCCACAAATGTGTAATCCAAAAGTGTAACCCATATTCCTGTTAAATTCTGGACACCACAAACATCTTATTCTCGAAACACTCACAATCTTTCCAAAAGTGATGCTTCCATTTCAATCAGATAAGTAACCATTTCGTTCCTTCGTGAAACAATTTGGTCAAATTTAACATTTTAATTTTATCTGACCTTTTACATCTAATGTAATCTCGCATTGTCCCTAAATAATTAAATTTAAAATGTTCTTTTTCGTCTCCATATTTCCTTTTAAGATGATTAATTGTGTGTGCCCTACGCTGACTAGGTCAACGATCTCATTTAGTTACGGTAAGTCCACGAAATTAGCGATTCTGTACACTGTTAATTTTCCAGGTTTTGTCTAAGCATAATATATCATTAATAACATATTACCAAGGCTCATTCTATTCTTTTTAAACTTTGCCCTACACTAAGAATTTCCCCTGTGTCGTGGGTGCGTTTACAAACATTTAAACTCACATTCACAAACAGTCAGACCCGGAACAATTACTTGTAGGCCATACAAAAATGCTCATACGTAGCGCAGTAGCCAATCGCTTATCTACTGCGCCAACCGTGCCGTCAATGACCAGTCTAGAAGTAACTGAAGCAGTAATTCACTCATCGAATAATTAAATTAAAACCCTTTTATATCTATTGCTGTAATTCTACTACCATTCACATCCCGCTGGTTCCGAGGCGTCATTTTACTCGTAAAGTTGTTTAGTGTCGAGTAAAGGCAATTTCTTTTTATTAACGTCCTACCCGCTTCCTGGCTATATTATTTAATGTGTTTTGAAGTGCGACCGTTTTGTTTTCTATAAATTATATTAGTTTCATGACCCATTGTGGTTGCTAGGGATATTAGCTATTATAGCTTTCTTTACACAGCGAAATTTTAATGGTTTGTGGTTTTAGGTCGAGCAAACGAATCTGTTGATCACAAAAGATTAATATTATATTGATGACAAATTTAAACAATTGACTATCTAAATGACTCTATAGATGTAAAGCTCAATCATGATCGCCAATTCTTTGGACTAATAGTTTAAATACGCACCAACTACAATAAATACACGTCTGCAAATGGGTCGTTCCTCCAGGAACTATAATGGGTCCTCAGTATCAGTCCCATAACCATTTTCTAATAGATAACCAAGAAGTGGTGTGGGTTTAAGTTGCATACAATTTCACAATAGTAATGCTTGCAAATTATGATTCGTGATCAGAACATTATATTATGAAGTTATGGTATGGACCAGTTGTTTATTTAATGTTAATCTGACCTTCATTTATATGTCCTATTGCTATTAGTATTCGCTATTTTAACTTGATACAGAATTGAAATACAGTAACAATCCAGGGTATCCAACTGATATATAGATCGAAGACTAATTGCGTTAACCGACGGAAAAGCCAAGAATTTAACTGACAGTATCCGAGGTTCTGTTTATGTTATGGGTTGGCAAACGGCCTACCTAATGGACGCCTGTTATCGGGTATTGTATACTAGAAACCCTCTAGGAAGTGCCGATGCGTTGTCAATGTTAAGAAATGGAAACTTGAAATCCTTCGGGGCGGCAGTAATAAATATGGATTTACTCCTTCCCATAGTTCTTTACTACTTACAGCATTGAGGCTGCACAAAGTTAGGATTAGTATTTCGAATTGGTTAAGTGAATAGGTGGCGAACTACACTAATTCAAACTGATTGCTTTGAAATGAAGTGTATCAGTATACTACATAACCTCTTCTTAATATAATATTGTAAGCTTCTGAAATGTCACGGTCGTATCAGTTGAAAATAAAGCCAATAAATATCCTGACTCATAAGATACAGGTCTGCGTAACTAGACTAGAGGCCGGAAATTTGTCTACTGCTTTAGACTTGTATTGTACAGCCTATTGCTTTTATTTTAGTGTGTTGCTATGTAGACTTCTTATTTACAATAAACTATTATTATTATAGTATTGATAGATAAAACACTAGCAAAGAGAAAACAATCGGTTATAAACCAAACAGCACCAAAGTCACCTTTAGTTAAAATTTGTATATTCTTAATATGTGTGATATTTGCAGGCAAACTTTGCATTGTACTCTGTAAATCTTTGAGGTCCTCAAAATTTATCGGAACTGTGAACGTTGTACCTGGTTTAATTATCCTGTCGCCGTCTTTGTAAAATTGATTTGTTATGTCCAGGAAAAGCACTTCAAAAACGTAGTTCTTCAATCCCTATGTCAATAATCAAAAGTGAAATTAGATTAATTTTGAAACCTACAACAGAGAAGTCACAAATTTTCAAAAGGCATTATTTATATCCGATAACACCTACGCCGCTGCAGGGAAAGCTTAAGAACTAAGAATGAATCAATAGCTAATTACGTATTATAAATGAACTGACGTGCAAAATAAAGGGTATCAAACAATAAGTAGATATGCGGAAAGAAAGATGTTGTTTAATAGATAGAGCCAATAAAATCTAAAGACATCAATTCGGTCACAACACCATTTTGCAGGAAGAGTATCCAGTAAAAGAAATTCCTTATAGGCCGTAGCAATATACTGTTTAGAAGCATCTGAAGAATGCTATAACCAATGCAGATGCCATAAGTATCCTTTCAAACGTTTAGAAAAACCTTTTAAGAAGCAGCTGTTAACAGAGACTAACACTATGCGAATCAAATGCTATTTCTTGGAATATAGATAAAGATTGTGTTCTACTTAGATGAAACATAGATGACTTAACCACTATAATATGATTAATAAAATAAAATCAATAATTAAATAATGCTGGACAATCCAAACAGCAGCATCTAGCCCCAAGCTAAGCAGAGCTTGTGTTATGGGTATAAGATGACTGATATACTTAATATATAATACATTACATAGATAGATATTTTTTATCTAGTACATGTTTCGTTTTAAACTTCAACTTCTGTATTTTATCGTCTCCATTTTTGTGGTCACTAAATAACCCAGTTGAAAGCCTTTTCGATATCTTGAACATTACTTCATAGTAAATGAGATGATTCTTTTTTATGGCTTCAATATGTGCTTCTAAGATTCTCAATGACATTTTAAATGGGCCATATGTATTCCGTCTACTAGCAAATGCTATAAATAATTAGGTGTATGGTGTTTTGTAAGTAGCTGTTATTGTTGGACTAGGTTAATATTGTAAAGTTTATGATAGTTTTATAGTTTTCCTTACTTTTAAGACCAAATACAATCACAATGTACAAAGGAGTTTATTTTTTAATAACATACCGTTTATTTATAACCGTGTAATGTAGCAACATCATTATCAGAGCAGACACAAAGAGGGTTGTCAGCGGGATCCCTTTCGAAATCGCGCGTGACAACATTTCCAATATCATTCCATACAATGTATTATACTTCCCATTCGCCTTTCCTCACAATTACACGTCAATGTCCATTGATGTTCTCTCATTCACACTCGGATCTATTTTGCCAGTCGCCCCATATTAATGTTCCATTTTAATTAAAAGTTATGACGCATCAATGTTGCCCTTACGAAAATATAGCGCTACCATTGTATACGCGTTGATTTGTTAGCATTCCCCCTTCGCATGACCTATACCATCCATTTTAATGTGACCTTTTGTATTTTATTTATCATCTATAACACTGTATACATTCAGGGGTTCTATGGATTTTGGTTTTGTATTCACAATGTCTGTCGGCTTGAATGAATTCATGTCCGTCTCTCTTACACCTTTTGTGGTGTCACGGTCATGGTTGCCCAAGGGATTAGTGGAATCACCGTGAAATTGTTCTATTTTATTATTCTTCTCTCATGCTTTTCCATATAGATGAAGATTGTCGTGTGTTTTGTGCATTGTACAAGTTACCTGTATCATTTCTTTTATTTTTTGTTCACACCTGATGTTAGGATGGGCGCTATCCTTGCAGCTTTTGTTGCAGATTTTTTGCTACTGTTCGTCTGTTTTTTTTTAATGCTCTGCGAGTCTTTTCGAGTTTATAAGTTGATCCCGTTTTACGGGTTTGCAACAATGTGCTTATTCACGAGAATTCCTTGTTTAAGATTGCTTAAAACATCTTAAACAAAACATGAATCACGTGATCTTGTGAATCTTTAATTCATTCCTCTTGAACCTATTGAGAAGCCCCCAATTCCAATAAAGAATCTCTTGAAATTCAACACGCTAACGGCTAAAACAAAAGCGTCGACGAACTCGTGTCCCAGCGCGGCTGATTGAGTGATTGTTGATGCTGCACTTTTATTACTAACAATTGGTCGTGATTACTAAACAAAAGGGGAACTGCAGTGTTAATGGTTCGATGCGAATAAAAAAATTAAGACAGCAAGGATGCATTGTGAAGCAATAAATGGGGTGCAAAGGTTCAAACGAACTGGAGAGATGGTTTGATTGTTTATTGAAGCAAGCTTTTGACTATTAACCATATAAACAAGAGGCAGGAAGGATATTTTTGAATATAATTGCATTACACTTAACAGGGAGCTGATGATTATTTGAACCCTTCTACTCGACATGCATGTTTTGTTTCACGCATAAACTAGAAAATGGATTTTTCGTGGCTGCTATAGTTAAGAAAATTACGTATATCAGTTTCCTTGGTTTAACAGTCTTCAATATTTCTTCCCCAAACATTAGTCTCTCAAAACACAGTACAAATATCACGAGTAATTTCTTCAGCCAACACTCTATGTACATAATTATGATGTTGTTTCTGCTAAGAGCCCTCAATTAGTGTTGTCGTAGTTGGTCCGTTCGTCACTAATTGACGGTGACGTGACGTCATTGCGTATACCAACGGGTTCACTATGATTTAGGTTATGTTTGCCTAACTGTTAGGATTGTATAAATAGTTTGATTAGCTTGAATGATCTGTGTGATTTAGTATGTTCTTTTATATGTTTAGTAGCTCTCGTTTGCTGTCCAATTCGATTTTCATCACACATATAAGCTCAATATAAAGCTTAGCTTTTTAAAACTGCAGTTTTGCTATGATACTCGGTAAAATTGGCTGTCGCAAGTTGGTCAGGTAAGAAGTGATATGAAAAATACCTGATTTTTTTTTCGCTTTGAGTATTTTATAATATTTTGGTAAAAGTTTAGGTCGTCGGCTCGCGCACGACGTGTCCATTTGTCCAATATTGGCAGAGCCGCTTCACGTGGTTCGCAAACATTTGTTCCAACTGACACGTTAAGTTTTATAGACTATTCTGTCTGACGTGCGTTTGTGTACCTCGGAATAGACGGATTTTAGATTTATATTGCTTTCGAAATGGTTAGAAAGCTGCATGTGTTTGGAATTTCAGATGCAAATGAAGTCCATGCCTAGTAAGGGAAAGGTGTCATGCTGAAGGTAAAGGAGACAAGACGATAAATCCGTGCCATCTCCATAAATTATTCTGGTAAAGGAATCTCCCTGATGTCTGTTCTGCAAGATCCACATATACAACTCGTCCGCATTGCAGTCAGTCGTACTTTATTCCCGTAATCAATTTGGTTTTTGCTTTTGCAGAAACTAAATCGAACGTTCGTATAGTATAATAATGTGATAAAGATGCCATTGTTGAATCAAAATGCAGCTTACAACCTCCCCTGCTTACGTTCTTGCAAAATAAATAACTCTCCCAGTGTTTTATATCTCATTTCAATCCCAAAATACTTCAACATCAACAACAGTTACTTAAATTCTGTTTTTCCACCTTGATTGATTTAAAATATAAACTCAACAGTTCATCATAATATGATTGACAGGATGCGATTATCCTCACCATATTTACATATCGCTCATAGCCTGAGCTACTTTCGACTCCCACGTCGATTGCAAAAAGATCGATATCGTCCACTGTTGCCAAATCGATTATGTACTGTATATTCTGTGGTCCTCCTACACGCGCAAGCGCATGTTTTGGTTATAGACACGTCTTCAAAATTGTTTTGTGGAATTGGTACAAAGGAGTTATGTTAAACAAACTGTTGTTATTAAGTTCTAATTAGAAGTTTCCTTTGTGATGGATTAGGTTTTGTTTTGGATTTTGGTATGGAGTATTTCAGTAAGTATTTGGTTACATTGAAGAATGATGAATGGATCCGCCAGTGTGGATGGTAATTTAAAACCACCATGATATCTCTCAGGCTCGCCCAAATTGATCACTATATGAGTATGATCAGATACCAATAGTGAATGAGGAAACTTCGTACTACACGAGTCGGAGAGGATAGAGTCAAATAGAGAGTAGGTACTTCACTGTGTTCGGTCCTGGAGTTACTTCTGTGTGGCATTGTTTACGACTAGTTGCTGCGTGATGCACTTACTCACGGCGCCGAGGTATACTGATAAACTGGTGTCAGCCCAAGGAACAGCAATCGGCCATAGTGGCTACCGCACGGATTGCGCAGATCGTTGGATAGATGCGGCGTTTGGGTGTCGTGGTAGCCCATATTAGTCTGAGGTACTCGTGTTTCCATGGTCCAAGGAACAAGCCACTTCGGTATTCACACAAAATAGTAGGAGGCGTCCGCATGTCGAGACGACGATGTAGCTAAGCCCAAAATGGTGGCCCATGCGCTCCTTTAAGTGAGAATGTGTGGTCGTTGGATTCCCGCATTTGGTGATGGGGCCCACAATGCTTGGCGATCTGAAACGTGCGCGCGAATATTCAAGTATCTCCCGGGCCCACTTACGGTAGCAGTAGGAACTGTGTGATTTAAGTCAGTTGGACATAACACTCCATTCTCCCCAAATGGTACATCACGATTTCTCAAGAAAATGGCACTTAAACTGGTGACTAGCCTCTTGGTCTAGTTTCTAAAACCGTTAAGGGTAAGCAAGTGTTATTGATCCCAGATCCAGCGAAGTTTTATCGCGTTACGAAATTCTTTTCTCAATTAGGGCCGTCCCTTGCTAAATGGATAGATTCCATACAGTCATGGGTGAACTAAGGTTATTATGAAATCATCACTGTCATTATCACAGATTGTTCCACTTGAAACAAATTGGAAGCTATGCTATTCAATGAAGGAAATGGGTCACTTTGATGTATACGGACGATAGTCACGCCAATAGTTACTACTTACTTCCTATTATTCTTGCGGCGCCAAGAGCATTTAATCACTATGAACTCACTGGAAAGAAAACAAAGAAAAGTCCTTCATTTTCCACAGAAGACATACGTGCATTTACAAAAATAATTCTAATAAAGGTCGCGTCACTAGCTATGAAATTTTTAGAATATTTTTATTCACCTGCGGTCCAATCTCAAACAAACTCCTATCACAGCCCACTTCTGGACGTAGGTTTTTTCCAAAAACTATTCTACTATTAAAGCCATCAGTTTAGGCAAGCTTTCAGCTGCATTTCATCATCACGTAAGCAAGGATATTGTCTCTTAAAATGTAGTTCCACTCCTGCCTTTATTAACTTCAATAAATGAACACAGAATAGGTATGAAGCAATTGAATCCTGATACAGAAAAGGTATGTTATTAAGCAACGTAGCAACTAAGTTTTATTATTACACAATCTACTTCAATTGTGTTTTGCCAGGATTTTTTCACCTTGGAATAATCAGCGCCCACATTGCGTGACTCAATGTCAAACGCACCAGTTTTTGCTGCATTTGATTATACCTTTGCTGTAATGAGGATACTATTGATTCTAAACCTCAACAGTCAGAGTTATAGAATTAAAGATGATGTATCTACATCTATTCTCAGATCATTTGTTTGATGGCCACGAGGACCTTTCTCGATAAGACTTCTGACCTAAAATGATCCTATTCAGGGACCCGTTGACTCCTTTTAACTGATGCTGCTGCTTTCGTTCGTTTGCTTGTATGTCCGTTTGTCTAAAAGTCCTGCTATCATACAGGGCCTTTTTTTGTGTAATCATTGCTATAATATAGCTGAAGAGTTGGGTTTTTGTTTGTTTTAACGTGCAAATTTCTAGTACCTTCTTCCAGTCGCGATACCAAAAAATGGTGTTTAAAGGCTATTTTACATCACGCTATGACCCTTGGGAGCAGGAAAAATCGAGAAAACAAAGCTAGTATATTATATGGTTATTAGAAATATCTGTTCTCAGTAGACATCCTTTGACTGTCAGACAAACTGTGTGTCCGTATTTCTGTCAATCCGTCATACAGATTTAGGCTTTCGTCTATATAATGATCTCAAATGACTTCCACCAATCTTCCATACCAATGCCAATTTCACCTGACGACAACCCCCTACCGCATACTCGGCCCATTTGAGACCTAATTACGGCTAATACGATCCTTCTACGTACTGATCGTCCATTGAGGTATCATTCGTCAGTAATGTCAGTATCAATGACAGCTGCCATTGTGTATGTTTGCGTCACAACTATCAGTGAAGTGCCATTGACTGGATATTGGATGTTTATGCTAATCGATTCTTGTTTAGTTTTATTGATTTTTGATTAAGTGTGTATTATTTGGCACGTCTGGGTCATGGGTTTATTTGGGTGTTTGTGATCGTTTCTCTTTTCTTTTCACACATTGACTGCTTCACCATGAACACGATCGACACCACCAGCAGCTTATCGTCACCCCTCCAAAGACTGACCTCGGCAAGCATAGCTTAACTTTCAATCGATCCGTATCGCTGTTTTTTAGCCACGAGCATCTCTATTAAAAACTATTTTTAGTACAAAATAACTCAAGAATGGGGGATCCAGAACCACATACTAAACTAATAGTATCCACCATGTAAAATGTGTTCAGAAATTATAGTGTCTCTATAATTTCTGAACGCATTTTATATATCGTTCCAAAACCATTGCTTATGAACCCAGAACTCAGAACCAAGACGAAAACATAGAAGTTAGCTAAATATTAGATTTTGAGTAAGCAGCTTAGATTCTGATTCTTATTGCACCCAAGCCAAAAATACTTTAATTCGAAGCATTGGAATTCCAATAAAAAGCAAATGTTTTTGTATTTTTCATTTTACTTTTCATTCAACTCTTGCGCTGTCATAACTCTTTTGATGCGCTTAAAACAAGAATAATAAACTATTCATAAAAATGCTCTTCATGTTATTTTAGTATTCATGCACTCAGAAGACTCCCATTATATCTTGTCTATGGCATTTTTTATGGTGCGTCGTTTCCATGGTTATTTAGGTTTACGATTACAAATGAAACTTTTAACCAAGTTTAAACCAAAAAGTTTTTAAAGCGCACTTGACCTGAGAGGTCAAACAATTTATTTTTGCTCGTTACACTGTTAAAGTTATGTGACCGTTCTGATGTAAGAACGATAAAAAAAGTAATTTTAAAGGAGGTATGTACTAGAAAGGAAGAAACTTAAATGCGTTTTACAAGGTTATTATTTTTAGGGATGCCTGTGACAAATTAAAGAGCTGTAAATCATTGTATTATTATTATTAATAGCCTGAACTGTCCCACTGCTGGGCAAAGGCTTCCCTCTATTCCTTCCATCGGTCGCGATTCCCCGCGGCTTCTTTCCAATTCTGAAGGAAGACATTCAGGTCGTCTCGCCATCTTCTTCGTTCTTTCTGTGAATCATAGGCCAGAATAACGATCAGGCAGACCCGCAGAAGTCAGAACAGTTCGTAAAATATAACAGGAAAGGTGGGCGTTCTGGGGGACTGTCTCATGTAATTTTTGACGTTCAAAAAGTGCCGATTCTCAGCTTAATTTGAACATATTTTTCGAAACAAAATTTTCCGTGACTTACCTGATTGTTCATAGTAACACAATCAACATATTTCTACTATTTTTACTCCATAAGGTTTTTATTTTCCTTGTTATTCTAAAATATTTATAAGATAATTCCCAGAAGCATATCTACCGCATACCAAGCAATATACAAACATTCACATATCGCAAAATTGAACACAACGTTTCTATAATTGCCTCTTAGATTCCCATCTCATACCGGTCCTGTCAGCCCCCAGCACTGTAGGCGATATAATACGCAGTATCATAACTGCCATAATATTTTCACACTCACGGACGCTGGTTAATGGAACCATTCCAGAGTGTAATAGGGTTCCGTAAGTTGGTAGCACAAATATTTAAGAACCCCATTTTCTTGGCTGTAATTCTGTCGAAGTGTCAAGAAAACTGACTCTGTACAAGGCACTTACAGGCCTTGCAGTTGGAGTTATTTGGACTGTAGTGTTTGGATAAGCAAAGCGGACTTTCGTATTTTGTATTTATCAATAAAGCCAGTGTTAGCCTTTAATGTATTATGTTGAATGGTTTCCAGCACCGTGAAAACCACAACAGAGGTCTATTGACGGAAGTGTATGGGTGGATATTTAATGGACTTAAACTACAACACCCCTCAAGTTATCCTACTTATCTTATAGTTGCTAGAAACTATTCAATAATATTTTAAACATAGATACTTCGCATTCGAAATAATTAATTCGTCTCATAAACCAATTTAATGGGATGCAGCCAGTGCAGTTTATAATTCACATTGTTCATTTAGAACAATACTATCAAAATTCAATCTAGAACAAGAATTGAATTTAAAGTGTACAGAACCATTAGCATGCTTCACAGTCACCATTGATCGTTTATTTCTTCTTATTTGAGTTGCTATTTCAATTTCAAATATTCGCTATCGTCGATTTAGGTAATGATATGGAATTACAGATAGCATTTGGAAAGTCACAATTACTGATAGTTTCTTTTCGATATGTAATAAGTACCTGAGTAAACTTTCAAATAATTTTGTCTCTGATATTTTCACTAAGGTAGGTTAAAGTAAAACATATTTTCTTTCATTAGAACAAAGGCAGACCGTAATGTCTTCAGCCTTTATTTAGTCTGTGGTCGAATGAGAGCTATGGTGAAGCTATAAAGTTTGGTACTTGTTTAGCAGGAGAAATTGACATTTTAATTAATAGCATTAAATGTTGTTCTTAAATGTTGTTCACCTCACTAAGAAAATACCATTATAAACAAAAACCTTTCCAGACTGTTACAACTTATTCAAGTTGTTTTTAATCGCAAGATTTTTACCTTACCAGCTATGTGAAGGTCGGTACTACGCTACTTACATCTTAAAATCTATGACATCATCGTACCTAGCAGAGTTGCAATAAGTATTTGTAAATTCATGAAGCGTGCTTTTCTTGCGACACAGAACACAATTAAGTAAGTAAGGAGAAGTTCTATTTTTGTTGAATATTGAAACGTGGCTAAACAGAACACAGGCACGGGTTGTTCGAAGGTTAAGCTACGCTTGCCGAGGTCAGTCTGTGGATCCGTCGAGTGGCCGTTCGTAACGTATCGAGACTTTTCCGTGCCTCGGAAAGAGATAGATCTTTGACAGTCGTTACGGGTAGTCAGAAGCCCGAAAGTCTGACAGCCAGTCTTACCAAGGGGTATCGTGTTGCACAGTAGCTGGGTTGTGGAAGTCAGATCGGCTGTCACTCCATGTTAACTACTGGTATTCAGCTGCATCCGGTTAGACTGAAAGCCGACCCTAACACAGTTAGAAAAGGCTAGGCTGATGATGATATTCAAAACCATTCAAAAGTTTGTATTGAGACTCGTGTAAGCTGTGCAAACCTAAAGACCTAAAATCTCCGTAAATAACAAAATGCCTGAAACAAATGCTTCGGCATAAAATCAAATTAAACTAACGAGTATGTACCAAAGTATGTAACTGATCTCGCTCCGGCCGTGCGCGCAGTACCAAAACCTCTCTGCTAAAATAAGTAGGTAGGTAAAGCACTTTTGTTGTCATATGCGTAGGCAGCAGAGAGTCAATAAAAAAAACTATTCTAGAAGGTTACTCTTGGGTTAGAGAACAGATTGGTGGTAACTCCATGGAACATGCACTCAGATGCATCTTCTCTTCTTATACTGAAAGCCGACTAAAACATAACCACTAGTTGAGAAACCGAAAAAAAAAGCAACCACTAGTTGAGAAAAGTCAAGATGGTGGTTTGTGTGTTGTGGGTTCAAACCTGGGCAAGCACCAATGTGAGTTTTTCAATTCATATGTATTTTCTAAGTTTATCTTGGACATCACTGACATCGGTGAAGGAAAACATCGTGAGGAAACCTGAACTTATAATTAATATAAGTCTGAAATCGCCAACCCGTTTTGAGCAAGCGTGGTGATTAATGCTCGTGCCTTCTCTGTATGAGAAGAGGCCTTTGCCCTGCATTGGGACAGTAACAGGCTGGCATACAAGATGGTGGCAAAGGCGTCACCACCTTGACTTTTCTCAACTAGTGGTTACTTTTTTTTTTCAAGAACAACATTTAAAAGTATAATGCACAACGTTTCCACATTGTAATCGGCCGATACAATTATCTTCGCACTACACATAATTTTCTTACTCCACGCACGCTTGTAACTTATCTAGTCAAAATCTAAACATTTCTCGTATCATATTATCTCTGATACATTTAGTTACGGCTCGCTCGTCTAATACTCGTGTCATGACGTGATCTTAATCTCCTGCCTCCAACGAGGAACAGCTTTTACTTTGATTCCGCATGCTTGGAGCATAGTTGCGTACATTCTCCACATCTTCCAGATGTCTTGAACCATATTTAGAGTGATATTATGGTCAGGTAAAAGTTGGTAAAATTGTTGTGTTCTAGGAAGTGTTTCTAGTGGATTGAATGTCTACTGGTCTTATGATTTATGAGAGTTGAAATGAGAATAGAAATGCCAAAAGTAGGAGATGAAAACTTGATTGTAATGAAGAAGAACAAAACGGATGCGTTTAAACATGTCCTCATCATCAACCTGCTCCATGGCTAACTGACTGATTGATTGAAAGACAGGCAGACAGACACACATGAGGCAATGCACAATCTGATCCACAGAGTTGTAAGACAGTTTTCAAGAAAGATTTTTTCGAAATAGTCGTGTATTAATCTCTTTAACAGTTAGTTACTCCACATTACAACACAACTTAACTTCCAAACAAACTCTCTACATAACAAGCGCGCAGTCCGTTGATTAATATTGAAATTTACCTCGCTGCGCAGGCGACTGAATCAATTCAACATGGCATTATAAGCCTCGGTCCAACGCGAGCCGATAAGGCGTTGCAATTTACGCGTGAAGCCTTACTTTGATCCTTATCGCGAAAATCTTTCCTTCCGCTTAGATAAGTTCGTGATTGAACTTCTGTTACGTTGGTTATGATAGCCTGTACCGTGTACTATTAAATATGAATTGTAATGTAAGGGAAAAAGCTCCCACCTTTAACAAAATTGCTTAGCACTTCCCAGAGTATCAATTTTGATTTAACTTGATTAAATTCCTTCCTGCTCATATATATCTACTAATCCAGCCTTGGGACAAATGTTTGTACGTTCTACAAATATTTGTTCCGGGTGTTCTGGGTATTTGCTATGTATAATAAAAAATATCAATGTATGTAATGTATTGTATTAAGTATATCAGTCGTCTAGTGCCCATAACACAAGCTCTGCTTACCTTGGGGCTAGATGATGCTGTGTTGAGTATCCAGCATTATTTATTTATTTTAACTCGGTCTACCGCTTTTTCTTTTAGGCTTTATTATGATACTTATACACAGTCCATTGGCTTCCATGAATATCTTTATTAATCGAATGGTGTCAATCGAGATAACATTAATCGTTCGTCAATCAAAGATCTCGTATTTCTCGTTTACTTTTAAGTACACGTCAATGATAACTGTTAATTAGAATGTAGAGTAATCTCACAACATTCCCAACCTTGAATAATACTTGCTCTAATAATTAGATGAAAAATTTAAATATTTATCACTCTTTCCATATCGTAACTCTACCATACACATACCATTCACATTAGTAAATGACGTCACAATACGTGCTACTGCACCAATTCGCAGTCAGACACCGCTCAATATTCTTCGACAGACACAAAGGTAATACCCTCGTTCGAAAACAATGCTTTATCATTATCTCTATGGCCACAGAGTAGAGTATGAACAGAAGATATATTCCAATAATTACTTAACAAAAATAAATCTTTGAACCAGTGAGTTCATTCCCGGTAAAGAACACAAATATTTCATCCAGTTCGATGCATTCTAAAGCACACTCCATCCAAATTGTCAGTCTGAAAACTTTGGGTAGCATTTTCAACTTCACAATACTACCAAAAAATATGAGTTGGCAGGCGAGAGGCATATATTTTTTATATATATATATTTATTATTTTATATATATATATTATATATAGATTAACTATAGCTGAAGTCATAGGCACTGGTACACAGGTTCTCAGTTGTTCCCGGTTAGACTGGAAGCCGACCCAACATAGTTCAGAAAAGGCTAGGCAGATGGTGATGAGCTCAAATCACGACACGAATTGACAAATTGACGACACGGTTGGCGCAGAGGTTGAGCGATTGGCTGCTGCGCTGCGTGTCGCGGGTTCGATCCCCGCACGAAACAAATATTTGTATGGCCTACAGGTAGTTGTTCCGGGTCTGGCTGTTTGTGTATGTGACTTTAAATGTTTGTAAACGCACCCACGACACAGGAGAAATTCCTAGTGTGGGGTAACGTTTTTTTTTAAGACTAAGAAAACTTATGTATAATAAACCTTCTAAACCTTCCATTGTATATAATTGTTACTCACTCTTACTGATAGGACTATATTCAATCCTCGTGCTGTCGGGTCGTGACCAGAGATCAATAAGCCTACGTACGTGACGACGCATGCAAACACGATTGTTTCCGATAATTGTATCGCTTCTGATTTTACGTACTCTATGTAGGTGACCAGGGTTGGAGTTGCACCTGCAATCTGCTGAGTCAAAGGTCAAAATGAAAATGTTTCATTTTTGTGTTCGTTATCATCATTTATCTTACTACTTTTCGAAAACCTGGTCGTTATACTAATTTCCAAGATTATGTATCGCAACAAGATCCATGATTTGTCTAACCTAATCTAACGTTTTAGTATCGACTACCATCATCATCTGCCTAGCCTTTTCCCAACTATGTTGGGGTCGGCTTCCAGTCTAAACAGATGCAGCTGAATACCAGTATTTCACATGGAGTGACTGCCTATCTGCTCAGTAACTGGGCCCCTTGGTAATACTGGTTTTCAAATTTTCGGGTTTCTAACTACCCGTAACGACTGTCAAAGATCTACAAATGATAACCGGGACTAACGGCTTAACATGCTTTCCGAGGCACGGAGGAGTCTCGATATGTTACGAACATAGCTTAGCGAGCGTAGCTTAACCTTCGGTCAACCCGTGCGGCTGTTTTCATTTAGCCACGAGCTCTTCATGCTTGAGCTTTTCTAGAATCGACAACCAATTAATCGGTATTTCTTAGATATTTATTACTGCTAACGGCAAATTCCAAATTAGTACTGTATATCTAAAAAGACAGATGGCACAACCTATCTTTACCATCTTTTCGCCTCAAGGCGTCTCATACGTTAACTTTTATCATGCGCATACGCATTCGGTCACGGTTTTTCATCCACCGTTAGAATTGAATGATGAAGTGTTATTTGATGCAAATTGATGATATTGGTTATGTAAAGTTAATGAACTGTCGATGATAGTTAACATTCTACGATTCGTTTAGAATTAGATTAGCTTCGGCTGAGGTTAATAGATGGCGTCATATTTTCATTTGTTTTTTTGTAATAAGAAAACTTATATTTTTATAATATGAATATAGGACTTGGAGGCTGTTTGCGCTCAGAATGGCATGCGACCTTTATTTATTTATTTATTTAATACTTTAAGCACACATATGTACAGACGCGGACTTAAAGCCATAGGCATTTTCTACCAGTCAACCTTTGGGTGATGCAGAGACAAACAGTGGCAGGTGCAATTACTTCCTTTCCTTTTCTTTTTTTTTTTTAAAACATTGCCCCTCCCTAGGAATTTAGGAATTTCTCCTGTATCGTGGGTGTGTTCACAAACATCTAGACCCGGAATAACAACCCAAACAAATATTTGTTCAAATTCGTTGTGATGGATGCTTGTCGCGGGAACCGGACCCGTGACAAGCAGCCACCACAACCATCCAATCAACCAACTGAGTCACCAGCCAGCAGTCCACCCGGTGACGTAATTCCAAAAGGTTCCATACCATTCTGATCGTGCGCGGAATATTTATATGATAAACAATTTCGCGTATCTGGTCTGAGGCAATTTCCAGTAGTGTAAAACTAGAATGCATTAAAAGATGATTTCAAACAATTCCCTAGCTTTCTATACGGGATTCTGGACCCTCCAGCATCGAAGTTTTCTGTCTACTTTTCCTAATTTTAAGTTTATTTCTGATGTTGTTTACATTACTGTACCAAACCGTATGAATCGTGATTTCCATCTAATCCAATTACATTTTTAATGGAAGTAATGAAAATAATTCACTTGTTTCATTCAATTATAACCCATCCAAATATGAATCCAAAACTCAAATCGCAGTTTTTAATTAATCACATACGCATTGCAATCCAGCTCTGCACAGACGATCACGATTCTCTCTCACCAAACCGTAGATTCTCACCGCTTGCATATTAACCGTTCCCTTACAAGTGAATATTCACCAAATTAATTTCCCTACAAGTAAAACGTGTTCTTCAACTGTGTCAATGTATTCTGCGATAAAAATGGTAATTTGTAGTACTTGGTTTCCGTCCATGGAGGGTATGATGACTTGCTGTTGACAGGGAGACATACATTTTCATAAAATATTGATGTGTCTTAACGGTTGATCAAAAAATTTTCGATATCGGTGGTCCAATGTATATCCTACTATATAATGTTATGAATGAGAAAGTTTGTGACGATGTATGGATGTTCGTTAGTCTTTCACGCAAAAACTACTGAGCCGATTCTCATGAAATTTTGCAATGTAGGTAAGTATTTAAAACAGCAAGTAAGATAAGCAAGAAACCCTTTCAGAATATCTGTAGGCTTTATTTATAAAGATCAATACGCGGGGTAGCTGTTAGTTGTATCTACCTGATTCCTTTGATTGTAACATACATATTGTATCTTTTATTTTAATGTCTTTCATTTTGTTGAAATATTTTGGTAACTCCTCCGCTGTCCTTTTCTGATTAATATTCTCGCGGGATCCAAGAAAGTTGAATTGTTTCTCCGGGACTTGCCGGCCTTCATAGTCTCGACACTTTTGCTGGTGTTCGCCACTGCTGATTCTGGTTTTCAGGAGTTGCAGTGGTATGGGAATAGCAAGTTAATCCAAATAAAAATTAAAAAAATCCTACACATTTATGTTCTAAACTTTCTCACATTACCTACAACCTTTAATGAAATTACTCAATTATGTGCTTTATCTATTAAAAGACAAGGCATCACACCATGTGATAAAGAAAACATTGAAATAATCTCGATCTTCCCTTATTTAGTTCCTCGTAACCTTTTCATGTTTTTACTGACATAATGTAACCAATATGTTGAATTACAAATTCACTAACCCACCTCTCTTGTAGGCACCTACACAATTTACATTGAAGTCCCTATAAAATCTTAAGCCGCCCATAAGCTTATCTCTCTAATTCATGCATCGACAACGAGTGAAGGAGATAATTATAATCGTTAGGACGAAGATAGGGAAAGTCCCAACACCAGCTGGTTGCACATAAAACCGCCGTAATATCGGACATTAACATTTTCACGGCTCTGTCGGACGCTGACTTAGCGATTATATGACGCCATAAATTTTGCATCGAGAAAATTAATTTGTATTATGTTGCTTTGTAAGTGGTGTGTGAGAGGTTTAATGAAAATGAAAGAAAAGTGGTAGTTAACAGTTGCACTTTTTTTTTTTTTTTTTTAGGTAGGGCCACTCGCAGTTCAGGTGAATTGGAAGATTATAGGCCCCAACGACAAAGATGACCTGGCAACCGCTTGTTTATCTTGTTATCATTTAAGATGTTTCAATTTGCGATAGCCGTGTACCAAATATTTCTGAGTTTTCAATAGAATACATTTCTAAAAAACTTAAGCTACAATCTTAAGATATAACATAACGTAACATCACTCCTGTATACCCTGAAGAGTTAGTTAGGGCACGAATCCAGACTCCGGGCTATTACTGAATAATAAATAATAAATAATGCTGGACAATCCACACAGCATCATCTAGTCCCAAGCTAAGCTGAGCTTGTGTTATGGGTACTAGATGACTGACATACTTAATACGATACATTACATAGATAGATATTTTTTTATTATACATAGCAAATACCCAGAACACCCGGAACAAATGTTTGTAGATCGTACAAACATTTGTCCCAAGGCGGGAATCGAACCCGCAACATCCTGCGTCGCAGGCGGACCTTTGCCCGCTGCGCCACATAGGTCGTCAAATGATGGAAAAGAAGAAAGATGGAAAAGAAACCCTATTTTACTTTGCCCGATCCGAAAATCGAACCCAGGATATCATGCTCAGCAGTAGGACTTGCCACCACTAGACCAATGGAGGCAGTCAAAGTTTCTTAAGATATAATCGGATGATAATCCTACTACAGACACCAAAACCAATCAAAATTAACACATCCACATACCCAACTACTCACAAAAAATAACCAATTTAAAGTAAAAAACAATTTTCTCCGACAGTCTATTTCCATACATCGTGTTTCTCACGAAGACCGCGCGGTAACTACCGGCCCGCGGCCTCCCCGCCCCTCTTGTTGGTAATCACTAAATTACCGAACAGCTTTTGTATGCGAAACACGAAAAATAAATACTTTACCTGTTTATAAAGTGCAGGCTTAAAAAACCAACCAATTTTGCGATATTTCGTATAATGTTGTTAAGGTGAAGTTGAGAGAGTTGAATTTTAATGGTGGTCTTATACAGTCTGGTCGGTCTGATGGTCTAGTTGCAAACAAAATTCTTAGTGAATGATGTAAAAATATTCTGTATTGTGGTTTTTATTCTATGTAGGTATAGCGTCTTCACATATAATTATCTGACTAATGTATTCAAAATATTGTATAAAAAGGTATTTCAAAAGAGTGATTTTCTTGTCCATTCTCCACCACATGAAACTATCTTTTGGAAGGGGTAGCTAGAATAATTTTAGTATTATATAGTAATTTCACGTCCAACAGTGCCTTTTAAATGGTTGATTTGACTTTGACTTTGAATACTCATTACAACACCGTGTTCTGTACATCAAACTAAGTAACGTTGTACAAAAGTAGGTGCTGGGAAAAGGATTTTATTTTAGGTGTGAGAAATCACTGTTTATGGTATTGTGCTATGTTAGTAATGCACGCAGAAAATTTGTGCTTGTTGTGGGAGTTTAACACCTCTGTAACCAGTAAGTTCCCAGGTAAGGTATCTTAATTATTAAGTGAAGCGCAAAACTACGCATACCTTTCAAAGAATATAAGGCGCACGTAGAATTGTGAAATTTGGCTTAGTTAAAGTTTATATGGAGATTAAAAAGTAGAGACAGCTAAAACAGTCGAATCTCGACTACTGAGCGACTACTAGTACGGGTAAAAACAAATGACACTCGATTTTACTAAGCGACTTTTTACAGACACTTCTGAACTGAGGATGGGCAAGGCCAAAATTTCTAGTAGGTATTACTTAACGCCTATGTATTTATACGTATGGCAAGAGTAAAATAATTGTGATACCTTAGTTCGTTTAGTCCTGTACATACATGGTTGCCATTGACGCAGCCTTGCAGTTGCTGACCTGAGTAATCTATAGGTACACCATAGCTTGAGCTATTGCTTCGTATAGTAATAACACAAGAGAGGATAACATAAAAGGCAATAGTCATCTTGCAAAGCGTTTCTTGAAAGTTGTATTGGAAGCCCAACTCTCACTGAGGTGGAAATACGGTAACTTATATCGTAATTAATTTCATTGCCACCACTCAATGCCAATTACTGGTAAGTGCTGGGGTTGGTAGGCTAAAGGCCAAAGCTTCTAAAAGGTCACGTCAACTGAGGTGTAGACACTTTGACAAGTAACAGGAGACAAGCCATATAAGAGATTAGACTAAAGCGCAGTTACATACCATATTGCATAATTTCTTTATTATTCAATATTTTATACTACTTTGTGTTAAAGTGTCCATAAAAAAATTATGCTGAACGATATTGTTTTGCTGTACAATATTTGCAATAAGTTTTGACTATGAATGTAGAGGGAGATAAAAGAAACGATGGATGGATTGTGTGAAAGATGATATGGCTATCTGGCTGCGCCGATCCCAAATAAATTGGGATAAGTGTAGGAAGATAATATATGCTACATATTAGAGCGTAGTTTGAACTGTCCTTAACAGTGGATACACTTAGTGAAAGGTTTTTAATACGATTATTAAAACAATTTTAGCTATAAAACTGTTAATTTTGTTTCTAAATGTTTGTACTTGAAAAGGCAAACAAGGATATAGATCCTTGTTTGCCTTTTCAAGTACAAACATTTAGAAATAGAATGTCATTTATAATGGCGTAATTTATCACACTTACATTGCTTCGCAAAGACTTGCTAATCAGTTTCGGCAATAATATGGTATTTCTCAAAAAGTTTCTTTTAAAGCGTTTTTTCTTGTCGAAGTCGACGTAGCTCATCTAGGTAAATAATCTGCTAGCAGTGTTGTCTTGCCTTCGAATGATCCACTCCATCACTTTCCATAAAATTACAAAGATGGGCAGTGTGCAGTAGCATGTACGTTTATTTTCTTTCAACAACATCGAGCTGCCTGGAGCTGTTCACCTAGTAAGGAAAAATAACAATAAAAACACAAGCAAAAACGAAATCACCATCATTGTAGCCCCTGTCATACTCCAGCCTTAACTGTCGAACTCGTTTTTAGGCCAGTGAAGGGGCGCTAACTTGATTGGATGATTGACTCGCCCATAAATGGTGAAAAAAGCACATAAAAGCACTTAACAACATGTTATCGAGATTGTAAACAGAATTATAAATTGCCGACATTTTATACGCGTTTAAATTCAACCCGTTCCATGTACGGTGAGACTGTTAGTTTTGCAAAATCAATATGGCGAAGTGAACTTGTAATATCTTAGGGCGCGAAAAGGTAAATATTGTAGGTTATGTGTGAGACTACTTTAAGTTAGAGTTCTGAAATGAAGGATCTATTGTTTACTGTGATGACAACATTCTTGGCAGCCGATGACCGGTAACAATGCTCACTTTTAACCGTGTTTGTCGACATGTATTCTTACACACACATATCGCTAGAATTTAGCGATATGTTTTAGTATGTAATACACCGATTTCTGTTTACTTTATGTGGTTCTGGGCATAATAGTTTTCTACAAAAAGCTTTTGGTTTAGCAGGCGAGAGTGTAATGAACTAAAATCAATATCTACTAAATTATAGGTAGATTAACGACTAGGCTAGATATTTGTAATTCTTCCAACTAATCCAGTGGTAAATGTTGCAAAAGAATGTAAAGCTTTAAACCATGGCAACACTTCAATCAGAATATTATCAATTTAAAATGTTCTGTAGTTTTATGGGTAACCAACACATGCAATTTGTATAAAAAAGCTCGTTGGCAACATCATAAAAAAGATAATACCATTGTTTACGTGTTTTTCCAGGTCAAAATAGAATTTTATCACATGATCTCAATAAAATATGATTTATTATGCATTCATCATGTATTGTTTGACAGTAGAAAAATACATAAATGAAACCTCTAAAATATATTCTAAAGCCATAGATAATCTTATAAAATAGGGTTCTACATAAAACAAAAGATGTGCGTCAAAGTTTATGGACTCGTAAATAAGAATAATTATAATTTATGTTCTGTTTGTCTAGTATTTCGTTACATTTTATTAAGATGTCATAAAATACATAATAGATTCGAATCGGACATTTAAGTGAATGTCCACGCATAAAATAAGAATTAATCAGACATGCAATCCGAAACTAAAGAGCCAGTTGGACCGTCAATAAATTTCGTTCAGCCATTACACACTTTAGAAATAATCTCTGAGAATAATAATTTGCTATTAAAATATAGAATTACACTTAAAAACGAATTACATTTTTGAAAAACGACGAGTACTAGTCATTGAGTTCAAAATATTTAAGTACCAAGTAAGAGCAAGACAAGAATACATGCCTCCGGGGTAGACATCAATCAAGAGATTGTTTTAAAGCGAAACAATAATAATTGTCGGACGATTTACAACATTTTGCGCGGAGCTGACAGCGTACAGTAATTGGATCAACGCTCGGCTTTCCATCAAATACTTTACGATGGTATTTTGCATGGTAAATGGTTATACTGCTTATGTTAATACATAAATGATTTGATATTCAATTACTGGCTTCATTGCTGTAAAATGGAAATATGGGTGATAAATAAAATACAATTAACAGCGATACCTTGACGAAAATCTACATGGATGATATTTTTATTTCTTTCTTATCTTTAAACATTTCTGTGTAATGATTAGAAGTTGGTAACAGTCTCCTCACGTGCTCGCACATGTGTTTATCTTGACTTTGCATCAGATCCATGTTATTTTCCCTTTAACTAAACAGCAATCAGTAATAATGCCAGGTTCGGAAAAGCGTGAAATCACGTATCGAACAAGTTTCGAATTAGAATATCGCAATGCGCATAAGTATCGATAGTTTATCTATAAGCCGGTAAGCTTGCAAGCGCCGCAGTACACCGTTTCTCCTTAATTGACTTGTTCGACGTGCGTGAATGATAAGCGGTTATTAAATACCGTATTTCTTACGTTAACAAATTTACGAGTTACGTGTACATATTTTGTGCATTATCTATATATTTATACGTAAAGATAAAACTCTACACCTGTCTTTAAGCATATTGCGCTCACGATAAGTGTCGAATTTGGCATAGTTAAAGTTTTAATGTGCAGAAAGGTAAAATGGTCCCATTTTGATCAGCGTGTAACCACAATTACATATTATAAAAAGCCCACGCAGGGCTTTCGATGATTATTTTTTAATGAATAGAGAGTACATCAGGGGTTGTCTCATACTTTGGTCTAGTTCTCATATTTTTTTTTTTTAACTAAAAACGTTGCTCCACACTAGGAATTTCTCCTGTGGTGCGTTTACAAACATTTAAAGTCACATACACGAACAGCCAGACCCGGAACAATTACCTGTAGGCCATACGAATATTTATACCGTGCGGGAATCGAACCCACAGCGAATCTTCACGCAGCGCAGCAGTCGATCGCTCAGCCACTGCACCAACCGTGTCGTCAAATCGTTTTAAAATTAGCTTCAGTAATACATATAAAGTTAACTTGGCCTACTGTGATGTGGATTTATTATACAACCACCACTTGCTAAGTAAAAAAAAAATATCATGAATTTGCAACACCACAACAAAAAAAAAGACTGCAACGTGCAATTTTTTTTTTTTTTCAGAAATAAATCGTTGGCAAAAAATATTAAAAATCAACCAAACCCACTTCCGAAACTAGTTATAAAAGTTAAGTTATAGCCGGTTGGTTAAGTTATGTTGCACATAATTTCACAAGTTTTTGAACCATTCCACTCATTAGTGACAAACATTTTAATCGGATAGAAATCAAGAGCTTGTTTTTATTTGTACTTAACAAAAACTGAATATCAAGTTAAATGGTTTTAAAACAAGTTCTTTGCAAACTTAAACAGGTTCTTGTGGAAGCTTTTCCTGATTTAACGATTACTTGTTAACTTTTGGAAGTAATAAATTGACGCTGTCGCCATTTTTCTTTCATGTAGGTTTATTGATTTCCCAAGTGTGCTTGAGCTATGCTCACGGCTTTATTTTCTGGATGCTCATTCAACAAGCCTTTCTTAATCACTTTCGAAATGATTAAGCATTTTGATAGTTATTCTATTCATACATCTATAAATCTGTATAGAATTGAAGTGTCCGTTTTTAGTTAAAAAAAAACAGCGTTTTAGTGAATGCATGTGAAAGTATCCAAAATAATACTTTTTTAAATGTCTGTCTGTCTGTTGAACTGATTTCGACGGCACTTTCACTGGCTAGCTATCTGATGATAAGGAGTAACTTAGGCTACTTTTGTGGGTTGTTCACAAAAAATGAAAACCCATGTTTTGTTAAATTCCACACGGGCACAACTAGTCTTTAATATTTCTCGTGTCGTCATCATCAAAAACATTGATAATTTTAATTTGTTTACACCATCAATCTATTCAGTGCTGACTCAGATCCTCCTTAATTCGTTCTAGCATCGTTATAGAAATTCGTGTTGATAATACAACATGCATATTAGCATAATTTCACTAGTTTCCAGACATACCCATTCGTAAAACAATGGCGCCCGATCTGGTGCAAAAACAAAGTGAAAGTATGTACGACCTTTAAAAAAAAAACTATTGTTTGTGTTTGTGAATGGCAGAGTTGACGAATTGACCAATTATTATTAAATTACAAGGTCTACTTCGAAATGTATATGTTACGGAACAAGTCTATGATAAACAACTTTTTTCCTGTTTGATTTGGTTGTAGATTTATAACCAGATACTTAACGTGTTTTCCAAGGCACGGTGGATGTTACGAACGGTCACCATCATCCACATACTGACCTTGACAAGCGTAGCTTAACTATCGCTCAATCCACCCGTCCGTGTGGCGGTTTTTATTTACCCACGAGCTCCTCTAAAGGATAATGCACAGGACAAGCGCAGTTCCTTTGCAGTGCTTTTTAAGATTCAAATATATAGCGAAATGCAAGAGTTCGATACAGAAGGCTGACCATGTGGTCTTGAGCTGAGCCTTCTGTATCGAATATCTCTCTATCTCTTCTTGATTTTCACATAGTGATGTCACTATGTGAAAATCAAGAAGAGATAGAGAGATATCTCAGAACCGTTGCTATAACTGTTGCATCAGAAAACAGATATTTTTTTGTCGTAACATTGAAGATTCATGGTATTGGGGATTTTCCCTATGTCACTGTTATACGTGGAAATGATACAGTAGCAGATGTTGCCGACCGAATCGACACCCACTGTTTTGTTTTGATCTGTTGATTTAATAACCTTGAACATTTGGCGTAATGTGTTTCTGAAACGTTAAACCAACAGATTGATAGGATGCTACCATGTTTTATTGTGAATAAAAGATTTGATTATCGACTTGTTCTCTGTGACTGTTTAATTCTTTCTGATTATTTGCCAAAACAATACATTGGACCTGGGTTTTATCGGTGGGTTGAGGTAAAGCTTGTTTCTTTACTGAGAGGCAGTTACGTCTTTGTTTTTCATCGACTGCGTTAACTACATACGCGTCTAAGATATCTAATAAAACTTTAGGCGAGTTTTTTTCTCTGAAAAAGATATTATATCTTTCTCAGAGAATTGCTCTTGGTCTCCCAGAGAAGGAGTTGGCAATTATTTTTTTTAATTCAAAATATCTACTTATATAATATATATACATACATCTACACATAATCTATATATCTAAATATATAATCTATATGTCTATATATATAAAAAATAATCTTTATTTCACTTGGTCACGAAAAAACGCGTGAACGGCTGGACCAAATTTCGCTATTTTTTTGTTGTTGTGTTTGTTATTATAAGGAGAAAGTAAGACTGAAAGAAAAAACTAAGAAAAATACGCCGAACATTAGAAAATTAAGAAAAATTAACGAGTATTTTAATTTCACGCATTTGACGACGACGGGGCGCAGCTAATATAATATAATTAGAAAGTAGCCCCAGATGTTGCTAGGTATCCTGTACCTTCCGTAGAGACTGATTGGAATATCAGATATAATTAAAATTATTGACAAATCGTCTCTTTTCTTTCCAGGTATGCAAGCCAGACATAGACTGCACGCTAGAGGCTAACAAGTGGCGGTACATCGAGGTGTTTACCTGCCTCGCTGACAACGAGAAGCTGAAGAAAGAGATGAGGCTGTCTTTCCCCAGTGGGCATTCGTCTTTCTCTGCCTATACCATGCTGTATTTCTGCGTAAGTTTCTTTCTACTTAGGTGCAATTACGCCCCGAATCGCGAAAGGTATGGTAGGCCCTTGTAGGTAGAATTAAGATATTTGCATGGTAGCTGATGGTAGCCGTATGAAAGCCGTCAAGGACTGAATTAAATGCTATGGGTAAGGTTTTTGTCCAGCAATGGATTTGGCTTATGATAATGAAGCGCTTATAGCCCAATAGTTAATACACTACATTGATGCACATGATGGCCCAGTGGTTTAGGCCTCGCCTCTTGTGCACGAGGTTGTGGGTTCGAACCTGGGCAAGTACATTGGTACTTGCCCAGGTGCGAACGTGAGTTTTTCAATTCATATGTACCTACTTTCTAAGTTTATTTTGGACATCACTAACATCGGTGAAGGAAAACATCGTGAGGAAACTTGGACTTATATAATTAATATAAGTCTGAAATTTCCAACCCGTCTTGAGCAAGCGTGGTGATTAATGCTAGTGCGATCTCTGTATGAGAAGAGGCCTTTGCCCTGCAGTGGGACAGTTATAAGCTGGTACTTTACTTTACTGATGCACAGGAATACCGTCTAGTATATTTTATTTAACTCGACACAATACTAAGTTTTTTGTTGTGTAATAGATTAGCCAACATGACTATATGATAGAAAGTGGTTACCGCCGCCGCCGCCTCTAGATACACGTGCCAATACCCTAGGGTGTGTCGATATGTTACCAATCTGTGACGATAATAACAATCATAATACCAGGCTTTTACTTTCCCAGTTCAGGGCCAAGACCTCTTCTCATACAGAGATCGCACTAGCATTAATCACCACGCTTGCACAAGGTGGGTTGGCGATTTCGGACCTAAAAAAATTGTAAGTCCAGATTCCCACACGATGTTTTCCTTCACCGATGTCACTCCACGAAAGTATACAATGAATTGAATAAGTCACAAAGGTGTTGGCCCGGATTTGAGCCCTCAATCTCATCCATGAAAGGCGAGGCTGTGACCACTGGGCCATCACGACATGTTCAAATTTAATATGCCTGTTATTATCACAAAACAACATTTTACTGAGTTCTGGTATATTTTTGACCCACGACAAAGCATATCAGAAATCAAATAAAAAAGATAGATAATAAAATAATACGCATGCTAAAAAGATGTTAATTTAATCTTATAAAACGAAACGTCATGTCCCTCGGTGGAATGGACCTTTTGGTGCAGACCAAAAGATCCATTTTAGCGGTAATATCAGGACAAGTGCTGTCAAATAGCAAAAATGAAACCTACCAATATACTACCGCAGCCATTACAACTTCAATTACTTGTTTCTACAGATGTACCTCCAAAAGCGCTTCACCTGGCGCGGATCCAAGCTGGTTCGCCACGGGATCCAGTTCATCCTGATGCTGCTCGCGTGGTACACGGTCATGACCCGTGTGTCTGACTACAAGCATCACTGGAGTGATGTCCTGGCCGGCTTCAGTATCGGACTGCTTTATGCTGTTGTTATTGTGAGTATTCATTATTATTTGAAAGCTTATGGATAGGTAACACTTTGCCTAAAATAATGATTTTCTTGTACAAATGCTTAATGCATTGGTGAAGGCGCTTCTCTTCACGATTTTGGATAATCCTTATAATTTGGATGGTTATCTATTTGCTTGGTTAACGGCTGCTATGGTTGCTAGCCGAACATCATCATCATCGTCATAATTTTAGCCAAAATACGTCCACAGCTGGACATAGGCTTCCTTCAAAGATTTCCACAACGACCGGTCCTGCGCAGCCGTCATCCATCTGCCTTCTGCGATCTTTACGAGATCGTCGGTCCACCTTGTGAGGGGCCTATCCTCGCTTCATCTTTCGGTACGCAGTTGCCATATGAAAACCTTTTCGCTCGAATCGCCATTGGTTCTGTAAGCCATGTGCCCCGCCCACTGCAACACTTAAGTTTGCCAATTTTGTGGGCTATGACGGATCCTTTGATTCGATTCCTGTTAAAGTCAACAAAACCAAAATAGTCTGTCCATCCTTGGTATACTCCTAAAAGAACGTACCGACTTTCACTGTACATTTTTCTGATCCTTTTCATATTCCTTACTCGTTCTTTCCAGTTCTCCTTCGTATCAAACCTTCGCAAGACCCCCCGGTCGCGGCAGCACAGCCACGAGGCCGAGCTCCGAGTCACCAACGGAAACACCCGAATGCAGGTTTGACAGTCATCCCCCACCAGCTCCCGATGTGAAAGCGACGCTGAAGAGCTATGATACGAACAGCCAACTGTCTCGTGGATCTCCCACGAGTACATCGATGCCTGTAAGCAGTCGCAAGAACAGTGAATGACTCAAGTGAGCACAAATTTTTGAAGTGTATGTGGTACAATGAACTTAAAACCCTGACCTGAGTGTATAAGGTCTATTTTTCTGGGAGTGTATTAAGCATAAAATTGCAGCTGAAATGTTGAAAGTTGCTGTTGACAGCAATTTTGTACAGTAGGCCGTACGTCAGTGGTAGCAAAACCAGTATAAGCTGGCCTCATAGCCAGTTGAATTTCTGTACTACGCTAGGCCAGCTGAAGGTCAAAGTGTTACCACCGAAGTGCGGTGGACTGTACATAGAATAGCTATGTTTAATTTTGTCTAACGTTTTTGTATTTATTTTGATTTTTGCATAGATAGAGCACTTACGCTTCTTTTTGGAGTGTGTTATCAGAGTTTTATGATATTAAAATTGCGTACACTTGGACTGTTCTGCTATTACGTATCAAATTTTCGTTCAAATCCTCGTTGGTCTGGCACGAGCACGAGGCACGTTTGGATCCCGGGTCGTGCAAAGTGTTATTGGTTTTTCCATTTGGAATTTCTCAGTAGAAGCCCGGAGTATCTATTTGTGCCCAGTTGATGGCAATAGGCACGCCTCATATTACATGGCACTCAATTTAAACATAACCGGTGAAAAAATACAAAATATTTTAATCGTAATTTCTTTGACATAAACGAATTTTTATTCCGTTGACTATTTGTAGTTAATCTACAAATTATTAGGTATTTACAAATATTAAATCTGTATATAAAATAATTAGTGGGTACTTTTCATAAATCTTACGTAATAGTAAGCATATAGTCAAGTGTTCGCAATAAAGATAATTATGATATTTTGAGGATTGTGCAATGTTATATAGGAGTGGATAACTGATGTATAAATATATGTATATAGGTATTTTGAATAATACTACTGACTACTAAAAGCCAACCGCTTAAGGCTGCCTGCCCATTGAAGTCAGCCTCGCTCCGCTTCAATGGACAGGTGGCCTAAAGGCACCCGTAGTTAGGCGCTTCGCAACAAAGCGACACGATTATCCGCGCCTGACTGCGGGGAGCCTCAGCTGAGATGGTGCCCGCGCTAGCCGCACCGCGCTACTACCTCAGTCACCATCTCAGTTAAACTTTAGTCCTATATGATTACCGGCACGGACCTTGAGCGCTGACCTTGAATCGATGTTTAGTAGAAAATGCTTAACACTTTTAGTGCCCAGCACCCGGCCCCCGGGTCGAAAAAGTGTTTGTTCATGTTCCCATAACTCGCTTCCCGAGTCGTACATGTAAAAAGCTATAGATGAGATGTGAACATGCCCATCACCCCCTACCATGAACCTACGCATTATGTAATTTGCCAAACTTTATGACACACAAGTTAAATCGTATTTTTGAACTGGGCAGCGAAAGGGTTAAGCGAAAACTTATCCTTGCCGGTAATTATACAAGTATTCCTCACAGAACTCGAAACAGGTCGTTGTAAGATATTTAATAACTATATAAGACACACGGACTTGGCAATATTGAATTTATTGATGGGTTAGCAAGTACAGACAAATAAGTTTTAGCAATGGTGTCGATTAGATAACTTAAAAGAAAATCAAGAAAATCAATCTGTTTCATACAATTTCGCTATCAAAAAACACCATGTTAGTAATTGCATTTTTGTATGAAAAAGCAATCATTTTTTATGTTTCTGATTTGGTCCCACAATAAAAGCTGCTAATATTCATGAGTACTTTCAACCCCTGAAAGATAGCCATAGAGCCATTTTATTTATGTAGGTAAGCCGATTAAAGCTGGCTTTTAGGCAGCTAAGATACAATCAAAGGCTGGGTTTAATCGGCTTTTTGCCTAATATCGGCATTTGTACTCAGCAGTTGCCGATATTGAGAATTGGTGTAACCGCCTCCAGCTGTTTTATTATGACGTTTTAATGCCATCAAGATTTCAGTGAGAGAGAGAGACGAAACTATAGCGCCATCTCTTTTTCGAATTGGAATCATAATGACCCGTGAGCTATCATGTTCGTATCGGTAAAGGTTGGACATTGTTTTCTATGAAATAAAGAATAACCATAAAGGTCGATTTAAATAGAACACAGTTGACGAAAATGTATAACACAGTAGTGTGCGCTAAACTTTTTCGGGTTTGGTATCTGTTGAAGAACAAATGCGACTCGAAGCAATTACCTACTTAATTAAATGTAGTACTTACTAACTACATATTTAATTGCCTCGTTGGTCTAGTAGTCAAAAGCGCTACTGCTAAGCATGAAATAAGTCCTGTACGATTGCCGGGTCGAGCTAAGGTTGGTTTATCTATCTGAAATTGCTAATATTTGTACCTACCTGGCTGTTGGCAACAGACTCGCCTCTAATATAGGAGTCAAACATACTAGCGAAATGGATATATTATAAGTATAATCATTCCTAATCTTTGGCGAATACTGGCGTGGGGATGTTGTATTTATTTTAAATTTTACTTTTCGGCTATAAATGCCGAGAAATGCCGACCCGAACAAGTGTGCGACAGGCCTAATAGTTTATATATCGTCTTCATTGGTAGAGTGTAAAATTCATCAGATTATTTATAATGTAAAAGATATTTTGTAATTGTAAATTAAATTAAGGGATGAAGGTTATACATGGTTGCTTTGTTTTGGCAAACAAGTGTAAGTACATTATGTAGTTAAATAATTGACCTCAAGGTCAAAGAGGGAAGATCAAAGAATCACTCGAAAGTTAATGTACATATTTTTTTAAACAGTACAATTTATATTGCTTGCACGTGCCTTTTCAGTTTTTACATTTTCCCTAGTTTTAGCTACTTGCGTAGGTACTGTAATTTATTAAAAGAAAACTATGAACTATCCTTTTTATAGGGTAGAATGCTGAATAGTTAGATATATCATTGTTATTCGTGTCTATATTTGGAGTAGGGTCTCGTATTCATAAACAAATTATCGATCTTATTAATAATTACTATCACTCACCTCACGCTATATAATTTTTGTGCACTTATCATATATTCTGTTACACAAATAGTATTTAAAAATAAATAAAAATATTTTGTCAATTTAAAAATAGACGCCTATGCTACAAGATGGCGTCGGTACTACCAACCTACTTAATATTACAAGTAAATATCAAATAGGAATCGCAATTCGCGTAATATTTTATTTGTTGTTTTCCGCGGCATAACGACTTACCCTCAGTCGTACCATCTAAACATAGAGTTAAAATTATAAAACAAAAATTGCTTTCGCGCGTATTTTTTTTTTCATTTTTTTGCTAATAAAAATATATCACAAAATATAAACTATTTTTTTTTAAGATTGTCAAAACCGTTTCGCTGCAGGAAAACAATAATTTTAAATAACAGCGTGTATAATACAAAATCATCAGCCGGTTACGACACCACTGATACGCCAATAAATACAAGAAATAGACGGTTATGCTCGTGTAAACTGCTGTGATTGGCTAACCGAAATAAAAACAGCCAATCAAATCACTTGGCATGAGTTTAACAGTCTGATAGCAATTTTTCTTTTAGATATCGGTTGTGTATTACAGTAGTTGCACATTTTAATGTTGTAGTACAAGTTAAAATAAGATAATTTTAGGTAAATATCATATGTATGTTATTGTCGAAATTTTTACGAATTTTTAAAGCTAAAATCTTTCTCCATATTGTTCTACTTAGCAGGTTGTATCTATTACTAAAGCCATCACATGTAACTAGTGGTTTTGGATCGTTCTTATGTTCTAAATTTAAAAAATATATGCATACCTACTCTTAGCCCATAAACTAAACACTAGATAGTAATAGACAAACTCAGAACTCTTTCTAAACGCAGTATGGAGTTAGATTTCAATTGCATTTATGTCATTGTTTGTTAATAATGTGGTGTGCCTATTTTATTCGGGGATGCATCGTATAAGGATGGCATAATACCTTAACCTTTTAACCGCCCGAGTTCCGTGCCCCAGTGCCACATTGTACATTTATAATTTACCCCAAAATTAGCTATTTTTGGGTAGAATGTAAAGTAGAACTAAACAATCAAATTGGACAAACAACGTTCTTACGACTCAGGCGGAATGGACACGAAAATATTCGTTGGATAAATCCAACTTGGGCGGTTAGTGGGTTAACCCAATTTTGAGAGGGTAAGGGCCACTTCCTCTCATAGAGAGGGGGCATCAAATAACGTAAACACAGCTCATGTATTTATGTTAGTCATAGTAAACGTAATCTGAAGTCTCGAAGACAACTGTAACGTATTTTTTTATACTGTGATATAGGTTTTTTTAAATAAAGGAATATTAGATCTGAGATGTGCCAATGGCTGGTTAGCGATTATCTGTTCCATTTTCAAATGTTTATTATTTATGGTATCCCCCTTCCAAATTTTAAATATTCCCGGCATTGTTATCTAAGTGAACTCAATTCAGCGAACGTCATCAGCTAGTCAGTTTATGTATCCGGTAATTGACTAATTATCTAATTAGCACATCTCTGTTACAAATACCCAATAGAAAGTTAGCTTTAGGTCCAATTAGGTGCTAGATAAGTGTAATATACTTAGTTAAACATATTTTTACTCATTTTGACACAAAGATGTCTAAAGTTTTAAACTATTTTAAGTAAATTACTTGTTTATATGTTTTTTTTATGTATAATAGAACTTAGAATTCTCGATGTATTGTAGCTTTCAGGCAGCTATTTATTTACTTATTTTTTAATGTGGTTAAAAGTTTATAAAGCATAATAATAAATCTGATAAAGTGTTGGTTTTTTGTCTTATTTAATCCACCATCGTACCCAAAGTTCTAACAAGTGAAACTAAATAACGCCATCTATTATCATATTAACGAACTTGTGTAAATATGAACCGTCAAGGCAGTTCCACATACGAATAACAGATGGCACTGTACTCAAAAATTTACAAAGAAGGTTTTATATCAATACTAGTTAAATTCTCAAACACGAAAATATTTACAGTCTGTTAACTGTGTACATAACAGAATATATAGTCGCGTTATCGCTAACAAGATGAAATATAATGGAGCAAGGACCTCAGTAACGGTGCTTTTTGCAATGTTTGACAATGACTAACAACGCCTACAAGTTACCCACAGATTACTCATTTTATCAGTATGGTAGCAGTCTTTATCGTGTTGGCTGTGTCCGAGCAAGCGTGGTTGTGTAACAAAAAAGGTTTTACGTGAATAATATGTCATTATAGTGTAACAATGGCGGTCGACAGATTAATATGGAAAATTATCCTGGACTTCTTTGTCTTGATATGCGGTAAGTGAGAACTTATTATGTGGTTAGGTTGGCCATATGTGTCATTATTTTGCTAACTTAGTGTTTTCGTAACTTCGAATTTTATTAAAGGATTAGTCAATGGTTCGATAGTGAAATTGAATTTTTATCGTGTTTTTACTTCCTATATTTGCTCGTAGATATTTAGATACACACGAGGCATGAATTTAATGTTAATGAAGATTGTACTTAATTATTTTTTATCTAGTTAATTAAGGAAAATGCTTTAGCCATTCATTAATTTCCAAACTACCGTCAAATGCCTTTTTTCTACATTTATAACGTCCTAAAATCAAATGGAGTAGGCAGATAGGCCAAGATAGAACCTTATTATTATTTATAAAACATATTTCCTTACAAAATATTTGTTTCTTGCCAGACTGTATTGTGTTTTACCAAACAAACTTATCTAACTTAATAAAACCTACAACGCTCACTGCAACGACCTCGTAAATCAATCAAAAGTAAGATAGTGTACGAGTACTTACCTAGTTAAACCTATTTGCGTGTTTTATTTCAATTATAAACAAAAGCCTTGCGAATAAAAAATGAAAGATAAAACAATTATTTAGCACAGGCTAGAGAGAGAAATGCTGAAATTAATTGTGTGCCTCACGGCTGCAACGAATAGGTGCAGTCCAGCAATGGTGCCTGGACGCTGGTTTCCAACTGGACCTGAGGTTGTGAGGTATCACGGAATCGGTTATAAATGATAATGAAAGTATTTTAAGGCGAATACCATGGAAAATATTAACCGAAACAAACACACATTTCTTGAAATTTAATAATTAAAATCACCATTAATTCTTTTAATGAGAATTGTGCAGTGTGTGATTTCATGAAATAGTCTTTGAACGTAATATGATCTTAAAAAGTCGTATTAATGTTTTAATTACAGGTACTTATATCTAAGTACCTACTTCGTGCAATAGCTACACATTTGTAACGGTCGCGAATGACTTCTTTAATAACTTACCCTTACAACCAATAATGCGCTGTAAATTGCAAAAAAAAACGGAATATTTACAGTCAGCCCCCACGCTTTCACCTTTAATAGAATATACGTGAAAATATGTGAGTAAAATAAAATATTGTGTAATCCTATCCTACCTATTATAAATGTGAAAGTTTGTGCGGATGTATACCCATGTAGATCTTTGTTACTCTTTCACGCAAAAACTGCTGAGCGGGTTTTGATAAAAGACGGTATTAAAGCTTTTACTTCCGAATATAACCTAAGCTATAATATAGCTATAAACATACATACGCAAACGAAGTCGCGGGAGGCTGCCGGTTAAAATCGTAATTAATAAGTAGGTTCAATGTTATAAGTATCAGTAAAAGTTTAAAACGAATTAAAGTGTACAAAGGCCAGCACATCAAACTACCCCAATGTGTCACATTTTCCCAATAGAACATGAACCTTATTTCTATTGATATAAAGTTGAAAAACTATCAAAGAAATCTGAAACATTGGGGTAGCTTGATGTGCTGTCCTCTGTACCTACGGATGCAACAGAAAGTCCGAAATAAATGAGACGTATTTTTGTACGCATGACCAATACGACACAGATGGTCAGATCAGAACAAAACCGGTTTTAAGTTGGGATCATGTGCATTGTGCACGAATTTGCATTTGCATTTTTACAGCGAAGATGAAAAATAAATAAATAATAAATAATGCTGGACAATCCACACAGCATCATCTAGCCCCAAGCTAAGCAGAGCTTGTGTTATGGGTACTAGATGACTGATATACTTAATACAATACATTACATAGATAGATATTTTTATTATACATAGTAAATACCCAGAACACCCGAAACAAATATTTGTAGATCGTACAAACATTTGTTCCAGAGCGGGAATCGAACCCGCAACCTCCTGCGTCGCAGGCGGACCTTCGCCCACCGCGCCACATCGGTCAAATGCAAAAGCAATGCACGACTTTATAAATACCTATATCTAGTAATTATTAAGAATGTCGTGATGACCTAGTGGTTAGAGCCTCGTCTAAATCCGCGGTTTAATCCCGGGCAAGTACTGTGATTATTACAATTCAAATGTACCTACTTTTTAAGTTTATCAAGACAGCACTGATATCGGTGAAGGAAAATTTGAGGGAAACCTGGACAGGTAGGTATATTGAATACAAGCCTGAATTCGCAAATCCGTCTTGAGCAAGCTCAGCTCAGCTCAGCTTAAGTGATCAATGCTCTTGCCTTCTATGTGTGAGAAGAGGCTTTTACCCTGAAGTGGGACGGATATAGGATGTTATTATTTAGATGTACTTAAGATCAACAAAAAAACTCACCCATAAGATGGGTGATCTGTGAAAAGGGCTAAAGTGGCAACACAGTAGTTTGTAGCCTTTTTGTTTGGCCTTTCACAGCAAACACTACAGTGATACAAATAACAGTAAAAATAATATGAGGAAAATGTATTGCGTCAGTAAAGTGCTTTACTATTACCTAAGAAATCTTCACGCACAACATAAAAATTACTTACAATTTCTACGGGTATCGATAAGTCGATGGTATCATCATCTGCTTAGCCTTTTCCCAACAATGATGGGGTCGGCTTCCAGTCTAACCAGATGCAGTTGGATACCAGTATTTTACATGGAGCGACTGCCTATCTGACCTCCACAACCCAGTTTACTGGGCAACACGATACGCCTTGGTAAGACTGGTTGTCAGATTTGCAGGCTTCTGACTACCCGTAACGACTGCCAAAGATCTACAAAGTCGATCGTCGTCTGTTAAGGCAGCCTTAAACTGCACATGGTCATGGCTATGGACAATTGCAAGCGAGCTAATGAAAGAATTGAAAGTTATATTTTAATTGCAACAAGAGTCGAAATGGGGGTTAAAAGAAATAACTAGGCCAATTGGGGTTTGAAATATCGAAACAAAGATGAAAAATTTGAAAGCGCTTCATTTGTTTGCACATTTAAATGTTTATTTATGTCACAAGGCAAAGTTCGAAAAGGTAATAATCTAAAATAATAAAGATAATTTTGACGATTTATGTGGCGCGGCGGGCGAAGGTCCGCCTGCGACGCAAGAAGTTGCGGGTTTGATTCCCGCCTTGGTACAAATGTTTGTACGATCTACAAAGATTTGTTCCGGGTGTTCTGGGTATTTGTATGTATAATAAAAAGTATCTATCTATGTTAAGTATTGTATTAAGTATATCAGTCATCTAGTACCCATAACACAAGCTCTGCTTAGCTTGGGGCTAGATGATGTTATGTGGATTGTCCAGCATTATTTATTTATTTATTTTAAAATAATAAATAATAATAATAATAAATTTTGCTTCGTTTACGTTCATACATCTGGGCAGATTGCGATACCTGACCTTTTTCTAATCTACCTTCTTGAATCTTCTTTATAAAGCAAGAGTAAGGCCCAAGTACTCGCCACGAAGCCTGTCAACAGTCTGAACGTCGAATAATTACATCTCGTTACCTACCAGGAAACAATTACATCGCTCAGCTGAGCAGAACCGATGCAAGAAACTGAAGATCACCGAGACTAATTCTTTGATCAGGAATACTTGAGAATACTAAATCATACTTGAACTTTTTATCACTTGTCTTTGGTTATCTGTCTCTTAAAATACTGGCAATAGAGGGTTACTAGTATCTATTGATGAGTACTGCCTCTTAACCAGACGGCAGGGGTTACCAATTGCCTACAGATTTCTGCAGCATAGATTATTCGCCTTGTACTTACCTCCTACCACTAGCTGTAAAACTTTTTGCAAACCAAAAAAATTAAATCGGTCCTATTGGTTTTTTATTTTTTTGTATTATTATGCAGGGTATCATGAGGTCCTGGGTTAGATTCCCATGTCGGACATATATACTATTAGTTATTGGATTTTTTTATTAGGAATTTCTCAATAGCAACCCGGAGTCTGGATGTGTGCCCGGTTGATGGCAATAGGCTCACCCCCTATTATATGGGACTAAAGGTTATTCCTAAATTAAAGGCACCCGCCACCGCGCCACCTAAGAACTCGAACGGAAACATAAAAGAGACCTTGTACATTGTTAGTCAGACGATTCTGTGAAATGTCTGGGAAACCAACACATGTTATTAATGGATCGATAATTCTGGAGTGTGTGAGTTAAGATAGGTAGCGATATTTATATCTCTTTCTTTTCAACTCATTTGGAGACTATAAGACACGTTCTTGAACAATATTTTAGTAGTAGTAGTAGTCTTTGTTTTCTGCTCACCTCTTGAATGATCTCTGAAATGGTTTTAAGCCTCCAGATTATGTGTCCAAATATAACAAGAAACCATATTTTTATAACTGCCTGGTAATTTGGTTGGTTGGATGACCGAAGGCGTAATTGCTAAGCGTGAAAAGAGTGTTATAGTATTTTTCCACCCAATAATTCTCAATAGCAGTCAGGAATCTGGATTAGTGCCCAGTTGATGGCAATAGGTACTACTACATTGGACTTCGATAACGTAGCTGGTGATTCGTGGATGAACCTCTGTCTAACTCTTCGGGCAATCCAGGCGTGATGAAAAGGGATGAAGCCAAATTATTTATAGTCAATGTACAAATGAACATACCATACGCCTGGCTGGAGGCCTTAATTTTAATTAAGCCCCCCACAGGAAAATTCGGTTAAGCAGTAGATATCCCTAAAGGATAAACTGCGCGATGCCCATTCCAAAAAATAACATACCATACAAACCAACCTATTACAAGACAGCGTTCAAAAATCTTTGTAGTCTGTTGTGCAAAGTAATTAAAACAATTGGTTGAGTGGGTTAGCTCCATTATATTAGACAGATTAGTTTTATGTCCTCACTATGTCCTTTTATGATATTTGCATTTACATAGCAGCCATTGGGTCACCTACTTTTTATTTACCGTTGTCATTAGTTCATGAGTCATACTGCTCTTAAAATTACAAATATTTTTAAAACAGGGTAAACGGAAACTCAGGGGTGAAGCTTAAAACTTGAGAGGATTTTCACGTTTTTTAATATATTATTGGTTAGTGACATACTGTCAAAATTATTATTTCAATTCAGAACAAAAATACAGAGTCCTAGAATGTAACAAACAATGTTTTAACTAACGTGAAAAACCCCTACACAGTTTTGTTTCTATTCACCTCTGCGTTTCAATTGGCCCCGTTTTACGGTACGTAGTATAATAACCTGGGAAAGTCCTGGGTTTTCAATAAAAAGGGAATTTTTGGTAGTATTAGAATACGGTAAGTTAGTAGTAGGATTTGTTTCTATTATTTATTACTTTTATATTACAAGGGAACCGTCAGTCAGCCAACAGCTGTCTGTATTATGTCTACTTATTCTAAATATGATTTAGTGTACATAAACATAATTATGTCATAATAACTTAATAGCACGCTTTTAAGATATTGAATATCCGTGGAGGCCCAAAGGTTTTACAGTACCCTGGGTGCTGTAGAACCTACCCAAAGTTCCGAGATGGGCTGTACGATCACTGACAAAATCATATGAACTGACTGGACAGGTTTAGTCATACCTGAGTGTTTGTTACCTGAAATGACCATCTCAGATACTAATCTTCATGGTCCTCATACAGGAACTGACCAAGATAATGTGTGGACTTTAACAGAGACCTGTGACCTCTGAGTTGGCTTCGATGTTTCCTCTTAGAGTAGTAATATAAAACATGGACCTAATTTGGTTTAAAAAACATGGACCTAATTTGGTTTAAAAAACATGGACCTAATTTGGTTTAAAAAAAAATTCTTGTAATATATGTAAAAATCAGTAATAAATATTGTTTATCATTATTGAAGTAAAAGTAAGTACCTAGACTTCATTCTGTGTCAATTTACTTCTGAAAAATGAATATCTTTAAGAGTCCTACAACGACGTCAAAACAATTCTATACAAGGCGTAACAGAAAAAACTAAAGTACTACTCGTAAGCGTTGTACTCATCATTATGATCTTTTTTTTGTATGGAGTAAAGAAGTGCGTAAGTGATCAAGATGTAGAGAACAAACGATTCTTTTTCCGCTATTGTACACATAATGCGATTTTGTTTATCATGTCACTTTAACGCGAATTTAACACCCGGTATCGATTGAAAAATCGATTCCACGAAAGTACGAGTAGATCCGATATCTCGATAACTTTTACATGTCTCTTGAGTATGTACTAATTGATATTGTTTCTATAAGGAACCTGACACTAGCAGAATGTCACATGAACCCATCAGAAGTGCCTATTAGTGTTAATGGTGCATTTACTTTAATTGAAGGCACCAATTAATATCACGACTGACGTACGCACACATGGGCTTGGGGGGTTGAGCTACTTCAAATCTATTTACTCAATGATTGTTTTTATTTCTTAACTTCGTCGATGGTTCAGTGGTCTTGAGCGCAACGATTGCGCGTAAAGTCCCGGGTTCAATTACCTGTAGGCCTGGGCAAAAAACTTTTATGTAGCGTAAAACGCCAGACGCTAAAATCAAATGTAAAAAAAGTACAAAGTACCAGCCTATTACTGTCCCACTGCAGGGTAAAGGCCTCTTCTCATACAGAGAAGGCATGAGCATTAATCACCACGCTTGCTGAAGACGGGTTGGCGATTTCAGCCTTATATTAATTATATAAGTCCAGGTTTCCTCACGATGTTTTTCCTTCACCGATATCAATGATGTCCAAGATAAACTGAGAAAGTACATATGAATTGAAAAACTCACATTGGTACTTGCCCAGGTTTGAAACTAGGTTGAAAATAAATGTGGAAAGGCGTCACGTGACCTCTCTACGACTTTGTTAACTCCATGCAATTTGATCTTTCCGTTGGCGTTACCGCTTGCAGAAAGGGGATTTTGTCTAAGCCCTCAGGTCGGGCATTGAGCTTTTCCATTGAGAATTTTACTCGGTAGCCGCCCGATGTCTAGATTTGTCTTGGGACTTAAACTTGACTGGCGAACTGGCTGGCTACAGATGGAATGTTATGTTTTTTTCATGTTTATTAAGCGGTAATGATATATTTTTCTAACTCCCCCGCTGATCCAAGATAGTTGAATCGTTCTTCCGGGACTCGTCGAGCTTCATAGACCCAGTGCTTTGCGTGTGGTCGCTGTCTATTCTAGCTTTCAGGAGTGGCGGTGATTTGGGAATAGTGTGGCGGGCTTGTCCCAAACAAAGAAATGCAATGTTTATTTCTTTATTAACATTTTTTATTTATTTTTAACAGGTCAACCCAAAGCGTCTACAAACAAGTTACATTTAGTAATATACGCGTACAGTTATTTGTTAATTTACTAACTTATAGTGAATACACCAATTTCGGAACCAATATTTGTATGACCTACAGGTAATTGTTCCGGGTCTGGCTGTTTGTGTATGTCAGTTTGAATGTTTGTAAACGCACCCACGATACAGGAGAAATTCCTAGTGTGGGGCAAAGTTTCTTTTAAAAAAAAAAACTTAGCCCAGTTACCTAAAACACGTATTTTAAAAGATGAATAATTGAGTTATCGTTAAGAAAGTTAACTTTACAACTAGATTACCTACACTATCCAATAAAGACATAATCTAAAACATTCATACATTATGTTGATTAACAAAATGCTCTATTATAACATATATTTTCTATTAGTTATGATATTCGGCTTACAAACATTAAAAGTCTGCTATCGTCGCCTTAACTTGTACTAATATGATAGTGTGTGAGGTGGATATTTGTCGCGGTTACAATTTTGTTCGGCTTCATACATTTTTATTGCGGTTTTTTAGGCATTGATCATGATTAACAAGCTTACTCACTTGTCGATTTCAAACATACTAATGTTTTATTTGAAAAACAAGTGGTTTGTTTGTTTCTTCTCTAGTAAAGTTAAACCACTTCACACACTTAATATTGTCACTATATCTAGAGAGCTATTATACGTAAGTACAATAGACCGCACGTCAATGGTAACACTGTCCGTAAATTAGCCTAGTATGGTACGGCGTTTCAAGAGAATCAGGGGCCATCTTAAGTTTTATGTTTTGAAAACTGGTTTTGATGCCATTGACGTGCGCCCTACTGTACCTATTATGTATGTAATCTTAATTAGAATGCCAATAGTTTTTTTTGGGGTTTCGTAGCGAATTGGCTCAAACGGAATCCTTATAATTTTGTTTGTCTATCTATCAGTCTTGTCTGGCGCTATTGCGTTCAAACTTGAGAGGAAGGTATTTTTTGTGTTCCTACTGCAATACTGTCCCACTGCTGGGCAAAGACCTCCCCTATTCCTTCCGATTATTCTTTTTCCGCGCATTCTTGCGCCACCCCATATAGTACAAGCCCTGGTCGTCTCGCTAAACAATAGTGTAGAGAAATGATACATGAACGGATTTTAATTACCTAAACTTCGTGGTACGTTTGTTTTTCAAACTTTGCCCCACTCTAAGAATTTCTCCTGTATCGTGGGTGCGTTTACAAACATTCAACTCACATATATCCAGACCTGGAACAACTATCTGTAGGCCATACAAATATTTGTTCCGTGCGAGAATCGAACCCGCGTCACGCGGTACAGCAGTCAATCTCGCAGCCACTGCGCCAACCGTACCGTCAAACCGCCGTTATTGTAGCAACATAATACAGAATAACACGTAGACTACAATTTATAAAGATATACGTACCCGAACGAAGTCGGGGGTGACAGCTAGTATCTATTAGATAAAACAGTGCTCGGATGATGCTGGAGTAAATCTTCGGCGTGAACCCGACGCGCCTTTTTATAACTAAGGTCAACCTGAAGTCCCGAAATTCCAGATTCCTCTCCTAATATTAAAAAGTCCAGTTGGGAAAGTCCAGTTTTTTTATTATTTAATTCTTTTCGTTTACCCATATTATACCTTTTTTTTTTTGCTAACGGGGGGAAACCTTCAAAAGGCGCCTGGACTTTTGGGGAAAAGACCAGGGAGTGTGGGATTCTTACCTCACTAAAACCACCCCGGTGATCACCATCAGCACATGGAAGGGGCCCCGTTACCTCTTAAGAACTCATATTATACCTAGAGTTGAGTTGTAAAATTATTCAACAAAAATTCGTACATCGATGTAGGATTTCCTGTCATTATACTCATTAAAATTAGCTAACCTATATTTATTTCAAGAATGTTATCAGGACTTTACTACACATTATTTTTGATAAGATCATGACTGTGTGTATACCTACACATACCTATGTATCTTTAAGTGTTGTTCATTAGCGCTACATATACGGAAAATTGATTAATCTAAAAATGAAAACCCATGTATATTTTACAATCTTTAAATGATAACTAAGTACTAAGTAATGTATCATTCACTATCACGCCTTTATTCCCTGAAAGATTAGGCAGGGGTATATCTATAGTACGTACACCCACATTTCGCTAATTATGCTGCCCGACCCTGGAATCGAACTCAATATCTCATGCTCAGCAGAAGGTTTTCGACCTCGCCACCAACGAGGCAGTCTAAAAAGTTAAAAACCAATACTTGAATTGATTGACAAAAAGATATCTAGAAAACCCAATAAATATATTGGTTTTGCCAATGCAGCTGCTTTTATACCACCAAATTTAATGACAGTTCAAAGTCACCCCTATCAGAACGCATTTGCAATGAAAATTCAAGGTAGGTACTACACTTGGAACTAACTGTCTAATAACTGACGCATTGGCAAAACATTTTCATTATCAATCTAATGTGATTGTTACTTTCTTGTATTTTTGAATTGTACTTATTATACAGATTGGTACTTATTGTCACTTTTTAACTAAAAATCTTACTAGGATAGATAAAAATGAAGTTTTTCTCATGATTATCAGCAGTTTAAAAACATCAGTACACAACATACAAATTAGGAAGGTAATGAAAACTTTCAACGCTGGGTGGTAACGAATCATGTACTGAAGACATGGTATCAGGTTGAGCGTTGATGTCCCTTCCACATTGTATACTGTTTATTGTAAATACTTTTTAACAATGTTGTCGAAAATAAATAAAGAATAACGCTGGTTTAGTAGTACCAACAGTAAGTAGTACCAACGTTAATTTAAACAATACATTACATAGATAGATATTTTTTTACTATGCACAGCAAATACCCAGAACACCTGGAAGAAATATATGTAGATCGTGCAAACATTTGTCCCAAGGCGGGAATCGGACCCGCGTCTTCCTGCATCGCAGGCGGACCTTCGACGGCCGCGCCACATCGGTCGTCAATTACAACAAATACGTTACGGTACACATGTTTATTTGAGTATTTAATCTATGTAGGTTTTATATTTATAGTTTATAACCTATAGTACCGGGATGACCGAGGTTTGCTCGCATAAAACGACGTTTTCTAAAAATGTAACCTAGTTATAATCGATTCGATCCATCGATCGATTTAACGCCCCCGAAAATCCTGCATAGTAAATTTCATGAAAATTGTCCCCGTTTCCGAGATTCAGATTATATATATATATATATATATATGTACATACATATATCCAAGAATTGCTCGTTTAAAGGTATTCGTTTAGATAATTTTTTTTTTCTGATCCCTTTTCTTTCAAGACATTGCACGTACCGCCGTTTGTCTCTGCGTCACCTAAACGATGACTGATATCAAACGTCTATGACATTAAGTCTCTGTACGTTCGTGTGCTTAAAGTATTAAATAAGTAAATAAATACGTACTTTCATCAAGTTCAAGTACATCGTGTGTCACCGCCACTTCATCCACTACAGTGATAAGAAATCTCATTACAGTTTAGGGATTTCCCTGCTTTATCAATCCGTGTTTGTCGTTTCCTGAGGTTTACATACGTTCTTTTGCCGTGACCTGGCAATTTTCCTTACTATCAGTGCGCCCGCGCATAGCAAGCATATGTTTATGATAAGTGCTTGAGGGCACTTCACTACAAATCGTTGAATGGCTTCAGAAGTAGCTACTTACTATTGTTAGAGTAACCGTTAAATATCTACGCCCTTATTAAAAAAGGCGTACTATAGTGACGGCTAGTATAAGCTCCAGATTTACCATCTAGAGAAAAGATCTACAAATGACAGTCGAGGCCAACGGCTTAACGTGCTTTCCGAGGCACGGAGGAGCCTCGACATGTTACGAACATCCACAGACTGACCTCGCCAGTCGTAGCTTAACCTTCGATCAACCAATGCGGCTGTTTTTATTTAGCCACGAGCTCCTCCGTGGGCCAACACGTCATATTAGGGCCATTATATTGGGGCAATGCCGCGTTCCACCTGAAATAAATTTGAGAAGAAAATATGATTTATTAAACCCTACTTTTTTAGGACCTAGCTGACATTTATATAATACGTCTCTACAATAGGGTAGTGTCCTTAAAAAATCTGATTGGTCAGAAAGTTGGATTACTCAAAAATACTGGACACGTATTTTTTCTTTTGTCACGTAAACCAAAAATGACGACGGTATAGTGCGTTGAAATTGCGCGTGACGTCACAAGCCCTTTCTCCTGAACTTTGATGTGCTATATCATTGTCACTTTTTATTGAATTAAGTTAGCAAAAAATACGTGTCCAATATTTTGTAGTAATCCTACTGACGGACTAAATAGACTTAATATATTTTTACCTAGAACACATCCCTATTTACTATACTTACTTATCATGTAACGTAGATAACGGTATTCAGTGATAAGCTGACTCACTGATAATGACACAAAAGGGTGATTAGGAGACCTATAAAACTAACTAAATTAGATATTCTGTATTATAATATACAAGTGATATTCATAATATATCTTGAAATCCTTGGCGGATTTCGACCGAAGTGTAGAAATGATAAGATCGATAAGTAATCATTACTACAAACCTAACTAACATACATACATCACGGCTGTATTCTCCGAAGAGCTGGCCAGAGATGTACCTAGTAGATAACACCCTCATACTCGTAGACATATCTCCAGTTAGGTTTTTTTTAAGTCCCATGTAATAGGGGGCGAGCCTATAGCCATCCACCGGGCACAAATCCAGACTCCAGGCTGCTAATGAGAAATGCCTAATGGAAAAACTCAATAAAACTGCCCGAACTGGGAATCGAACCCAGGACCTCATGCTCAGCAGTCTCGCTTGGGACCACTGGACTAATGAGGCAGTCTGACACTTAATTTATGACGTTGTAATACTTAGTGCTGAGGCTATATAATCACAACCGCACAGGTCGAAGGTTATGCTATGCTTGTCAAGGTCGGGCCATGGATGGGTGGCCATGTTTACATACCAAGATCCCTCCGCGCCTAGGAAAGCCCGTTAAGCTGTTAGTCCTGGATGTCATTTATAGATCGTTGATAAACGTCATGTAGTTAGAAGACCCAAGTGTAACAACCAGGCTTACCAAGGGGTATCGTGTTCCCCAGTAACTTGGTTGTGGATGTATAATAACTACACCTTTGCCTTTGAGAAATGAAGGGCAGACTGGTATCTTTATGACGACCGATGTGGCGCGGCGGGCGAAGGTCCGCCTGCGACGCAGGAGGTTGCGGGTTCGATTCTCGCCTTGGAACAAATGTTTGTACGTCTATAAATATTTGTTCCGGATGTTCTGGGTGTTTGCTATGTGCAATACAAATATCTATGTAATGTATTGTACTAAGTATATCAGTCATCTAGTACCCATAACACAAGCTCTGCTTAGCTTGGTGCAAGATGATGCTGTGTGCATTGTCCAGAATTATTATTATTATTATTTATTATATGTAATGTTAAAATTTGAAAAGCAACAGTGTGAAATATCACTATCACGAATTCCTATGTGACACTTTACCATACTTAATAGATAAAAGAAAATATCTTGATAAACCGAATTCACGTTCCATTCGCTTAACGACATTATGTGTTTACTAAGTCAAAGTTCTAACATAAGGAGATGAATGAACTGCGATAAGGAAACTAGACTTATTAGTATTTACTTAGGCAGACACACACGCCGAGCATATCCTAACAGATAGGCAAGTTAGGTAGTATAAAGTCAAACTTTAATTTGTTTGTAACTGTCTGATGGGTGAGACCCATTTTAAGCGTTACATTAAAATAGGTCTTCTTACTACATGACAGAACGACTGTCAAAGATCTACAAATGACAGCCAGGACTAACTGCTTAAAACGGACTTTCCGAGGCGCGCAGGGATTTTGGTATGTAATATATGGCCACCGATCCATGGCCCGACCTTGACAAGAGTAGCATAACCTTCAATCGACCTGTGCGGCTGTGATTATTTAGCCTCTGCACTAAGGTACAATCATAATAAACGATGACAAAAGATATTTCCATAGGTACTAATTTATTTCAATAACCCGACAAATAAGCAAAAACAATTAAAACTTGGTCAGCTCGGTGTTTCCTATCTGACTAGTAGGATACAAAACACTGACATGAACTCAGTGGACACAGTCTCTTTTAAAGTTGGAATAATCTTGGTCAGATCGATCGTATGAAGACAGCAGATGCAGATAAGTGTCTGAAAAGGTATTTTGATGAAAGAACACGCACAGGTATGAGTAGACCTGTCCAGTCAGAGCCTGCATTTGTCAGAAATCATGTAGCTCTTTGGGGGGGTATGAGGAACAAGGTGTAAAGTTCCTCAAGGGAAGATAAAAGAGTTGAGTTTTGGTAGTACATAACAAGTTGAACAAATTGAAATAAGATATTTATGATAGATTTTACAAAATCAAAATGACAAGTCCCTACTAGTTATTTTCATCTCATAAATGTAACATTGTGAAGGTGTAATTAGTGACAAAAATTGAAAAGATTATGCTTAGGTGGTTTGGTAAGAAGATCAAATAAAGACGACTAACAAAAGGCAGATGTGAGCGGAAACGCCGGTAGGGGACGCCCTAGAAGGATATGTCCTTCTAGGGCGTCCCCTACGTCGTACTTTAGTGGTGATGATCCTCAAAAAGGTCAGGTGCGTAGTAAACGCAACCGGCGTACGTGTACACATGCAGTGGCGGACTAAGCCCGTCAGAGGCCCGGGGCGGCAAAGCTGAATGAGGCCCTCCAGCTTTAAAAAAATGTAGTTTTACAAGCTTTTTATTCTGTTCACATTTTTATGTAGTGTTTATGTTTATTTCGTTAATATCTGGCAAGTGAAATTAATTCCTCCAGCGTATTGCACGGGTTCAGCAAAGTAAAAAAAATATTAGTACCGTGTAAAAAGTCTAGATAGCTGCAGTGTTTTGATCTTGATGAAATTATGTAGGTGAGGTACTTAGCACATTTTTAAAGTCTTGTTTAGGATTTGATCTTCCGCCCCCCTGTTAGTCCGCCACTATACACATGACTAGACATATGAAAGTAAACAAAGCAAAAGGAGTATGTAAAGATCGTAGCAGCTTGTGTTCTATAGATTCTGCCTACCCTATGTATGTACGTAAATGTAACTTTGTATTTTCAGTATCCTTCCCTCTCCTGGCGCTGATGATCTGGGGGCAGCCGAACCACCGGGGGTACTTTGTAAACGATACTTCCATCCGACTGCCCTACAAGGAGCAGACGATATCCGTGGGGGCGCTCGCAGGGGCTGGATTCGCGCTGATGGTAGTCACGGTAAGTGGTGACTGGTCATCATCAGCGGCTCTTATAAGATTTGGGTTTATTTTATAGTATTTTAGCAGCTCCTGTCTCCGACGCTAAAATGGGTTATAGTTTAGTTTCTAGAGATGTATGAATAGTGTGTAAGATCTTACATGTAGGTAAGGGTTCGAAGGAACTGACCTATCCAAAGGATCAAAAGTTCCTAAATAAATTAAGATGAAAAAAAACATCATCTGCCTCGCCTTTTCTAGTGTTTGGGGACAGCTTCCAGTCTTGCCGAATGCAGCAGCATAAGAAGGTCTAGAATTAAAGTACTGTGATAGACAGACAGACACAATCAAACCATAACGATGTATTTTTTACCATTTCGGTATAAAACCTATAAAACGATAATATTTGCTCACAGATCTTTTAATTCTTCGTTTATAAACGTATTACTAACACGATAGCACATACATTTTACGACTTACAAGATAAAACCATCAAAACAAAAGAAAGTCGACATTTTCACTTTGCTATCACTTTACATAATGTCATATTTCTTAACAGAAACGGTATAAAGATTATCTTGGTAAGACATGTGAAACACAGTGATATAGAAAGCTAGTGATCTTCTTAACCAAATAAATACTAGATAAGGAAGTAAAGATCATTAACCTCAACTGAAATAGGAAACAGAGACACTATACCTACCTAAATGTAGTTGGGCAAAGCATAAATATAATAGGAATGTGTCCTAGGTAAAAATATATAAAGTATATTTGGACCGTCAGTTACCAGAAAATATTGGACACGTATTTTTTGCTTACTCAAATCATTAAAAAGTGACAATGATATAGCACATCGAAGTTCAGGAGAAGGGGCTTGTGACGTCACTTTTACGTTAAAAGTGTAGCACGGCGTTACGTCACGTGTAATTTTAACGCACTATATCGTCGTCATTTTTGGTTTATGTGTTTATGTTAATCAGAATTTTTACGGACGCTACCCTATTGACGGCACAAATAAGCTTTTCGTCAAAATTGAATGTGTTGTTCATACCAAATGAAGACTTATAACAACTGAAGAAGGTTCTTATTATTTTACATATATTTCCGCATAATTGTAACACGTGCTAGATAGCTGTGGACACTTCCACTTGTTCTTTCTATTCCGTGGTTAGCGCAGTCGCTGAGCGACTGGCTGCTGAGCTGTGTGTCGCGGGTTTGATTACCGCACGTAATAAATAAATAAATAAATAAGTTCAAGTGTTTGTAAACGCCCCATGATATAGGAGAAATTCCTGGTTCGAGGAGAAGTTCCTAAAAAAAATTTTTTTTTTTTTGCCCCACGCAAAAAAAAATGTTTTTTATTTTTCTCTTAATTATGTCGAAATTAAGACTGGAACTAAATAAAAGCTTGTGATGAATTACAGATACTTATCATCGAGGGGAACCGTGACAGGCTAGGCAAAGGCATCGGTGAGAAATTCCTATCCGGGACGGTGTTGCCAGGGTGGTTGTGGGAGAGCTACCAAACCATTGGCGTCTTCGCCTTTGGGGCATCTTGTCAGCAACTGACGTCGGACCTGGCCAAATACGTCATTGGAAGACTGAGGCCACATTTCATTGCAGTAAGTATAAAATATTTATTTCTTTAATTAAATAGGTTTTTATAAACACTTTAACGCGTCATAAAAATAATTAAATTTTTAATCTGACTACTTTGATTAGAAGCGCCGAAATCAAACTCAATTCGCAGTCTCTTTTAAAATCCAGACCTTATCTTGGTGGAATCATGTGAGGTTCATGCAGATAAGCGTCTGAGATGGTCGTTTGAGAAAAGAACCACACAAATATGAGTGGAGTGGTGAACTGCCATCTTTATCCGCTGGCTTTCATCCAATTTATTCGGGGCTAATGCAGCATGCATCCATCTTTCATACATCTCTATCCCACAAGCGATGGGACACCTGAATAACGTATCCTTCGTGCCCTGACACCTCCCCGCTGCAGGATTTGATGGACTCTACTGATGGATATAGACTCGTAGCTAATTACTGGGCCGATTCTATATGCATTGCCATTGACACGCTTAGAAGAAGAAGATACATCTCAATTAACTGCCATCGTAGGAGTCACCACCTTTTTGGCCATATTATCTACTCTTCTCTTCTTCTATGAACGAATAGAGCAGGACTACAAATTTTTAGTCCTTAATCGTCGAAGTTCCACGATGCATAATGCCTTCGTCATCAGTGACGTTTGAGCGGCATTTGTTGTGTTTTGAGGTTATGGAACTGCACAACCAAGATCAAGTTCCCCGCGTCCATTAATTATGTGAAGCATTCAAGGGGGGAGGGGCCAAAGCCAAACCTCATCTAATCTTAGATTTCCAAGACCCACGAAATTGTATTAAAAAAAAAATTAAACAAATTACTTTTTTCAACGAAAAAAGTATTTACACTAGAAACCCATTTTGTTTTCATTTCACTTGAGATTGTGGATGGGGTTTGGGGGTTGAGCTAAGTTTCACGACAACTCACCAGGGGAGGGGGTGTCAGAAAATCGCCTAAAACGCCTCACACAATTAATGGACGGCCCCTAATACTTAACTTATATCATACTATGCTCATCATTACATGAGTCCTGATTTATACACCCCTCCTAAGTGACCGGGCCCAAATTAATGTAAATTATTCGTAAAATTTCCAGGTATGCAGACCTTTCCCCTTTTTGAACTCCAACCAGAACACACTAGGATACATCCAGGACTATGCTTGCGCCGATAATAACGGAGAAAGGATAAAGGAAGCACGGCTGTCATTCCCTAGCTCACATTCTAGCTTCGCCATGTACTGCGCTGTCTTTTTCATTGTGAGTATAGTTTTTTTTTTTAACCTTGCCCCACACTAGGAATTTCTCCTGTATCGTGGGTGCGCTTACAAACATTCAAACTCACATACACAAACAGCCAGACCCGGAACAATAACCTGTAGGCCATACAAATATTTGTTCCGTGCGGGAATCGAACCCACGACACGCAGCGCAGCAGTCAATCGCTCAGCCACTGCGCCAACCGTGCCGTATTTGGATGGCAAACTTGCCTTCTGTAGGCCGACCTTTCGTGTAGCAGTGGCGAAGTGTACATACAACTTGATTCATGCTTTCCTTTCGAGGTTCGAAAGGGCAACTCTACCGCCATTTGGAAAAAGGCATTGACATTAGTATTGTCAAATAATATAAGTACAAATGACAACTAAAACTGATAATATTATACTAAGTAATTAGTATTATTTAGACGACCGATGTGGCGCGGCGGGCGAATGTTTGTACGATCTACAAAGATTTGTTCCGGGTATTCTGGGTATTTGCTATGTATAATAAAAATATCTATCTATGTAATGTATTGTATTAAGTATATCAGTCATCTAGTACCCATAACACAAGGTCTGCTTAGCTTGGGGCTAGATGATGCTGTGTGGATTGTCCAGCATTATTTATGTTTATTTATTTTCTATGGCTTCCTACCTAGGTTATTGTAAAAGGAAACTATAGGTACGCTGATATACTTTTGCACGTTCTTGGTGAAACGGAACGCAAACATGAAACGTGTCGTCCTCGACAATGTCGGAAGTGACGTAAAAATCCATGTAAGTGAAAATCTATAGGTACCTACAGTATGCCGTGCGTTTACACTGCACACACACACACACACACTCACACACACACGTCGTACACTTTGACCCTGATTTGGCTTAACGTAATACTGAGTGGAAGGTCAGCATATACTGCCGTACCTATAGGTGTTCCTTTAGTTAAATGTTTTTACTAAATTTGACTTTTAATTCTCTTGTTTTTTATTGATTTAAGGCAGATCAAAATTACGTGCATAGATACTGAGGCCAGCACATCAAGCTACCCCAATCTGTCAAACGTCTTTGATAGTTTTTCAACTTGATTACTAAAGAATAAGATTCATGTTCAATTGGGAAAATTTAACAGTTTGGGTTCGCTTGATGTGCTGGCTTGCGTCTATACCTACACCCTATTACCTTGAAAGTACTCACCAGATAATCTCTTCACAAGAACCCTGTATTTCTTCTTGCAGTTCTACCTTCAAGTGAAAGGAAAATGGCGTGGCTCAAAGCTGCTACGTCACGGCTTACAATACGCCGTAATGATAGCCGCGTGGTACGTTGGCTTGTCGCGCGTGCAGGACCACATGCATCACTGGAGCGATGTGACTGTAGGCTTCCTGATTGGAGCCACGTATGCTTGTCTTGTGGTGAGATATCTATTGACTTATGCTGTGACCAAACCGCCATCATCACCTGCCTAGCTTTGATCTCCCCAACATGGGCAGCTTCTAGTTTAACCGGATGTAGCTGAATATTTACATGGAGCGTCTGTTAATCTAGCCTCCACAATCCAGTTGCTGGGCAACAAACAATAACCCTTGCTAAGACAGGTGGTTAGACTTTTGGGCTTCTGATTACCCGTAACAACTATTAAAGATGAACAAGTCGCGGGCTCGAACTGACTTATGGGCGTAGCTAAAGAGCACGTTGTTTCACCTTGCATTGTGTCAGACAGAGATAGTACCAGTATGAGCAGTTAGAATCATCGATAGTTGATCTTTGTCGTTACGGGCTTGCTTTTGAGATTTTATACACAAATTTTATTAATTATTTACGCTCAAAGTTGCGTAAATTAGCAAGTAAAACAAATATTTGTTGGATCATAAGTTTTTAATGGCTACTTATTTTACGATTCGGCTTCCGTACCGACATAATTAATGATGAGACAAAACCATGAGACAGAACTAACTTAAACATAATAAGTTTGGATGTGGTAATGTCAAACTGTGGAGTAAAACCCTCCCGAAATTTGTATGAAAAAAATATTGACTAGTTTTACCTTAAGGATCTGTGATGATGTGTCCAAAAAATGCAATTTAAAATGGACAGCAGAGCAAGAACTTCAGAAGCGTGGCAGAACCTGTATAAGACGGCCTTCTCGCTTTAAACAAGTGTTTGCTCGCGGCTTTGTTCGCGTGAATGACGGTTATCGCGGACGCATATGAAGTCGCAGGGTAAAAATATCCTTCCTATCCTATCCAGGGTCTAAAACTATCTCCATATATCAAATTTCATGTAAATCGGTTGAGCGGATTAGCGTGAAAAGGTAACAAACAAACAGATTTACTTTCGCATTTATAATATTAGATAACTATGGATGTGATGTGAAACGGTTTTAACGTTTCGAGTTATAGACATTCTAGCACAATATCTACCCCCTTGGAGCACAGCAACACTGGTTTGTGTACAACCTTCTTCCTTAAGAGCTTAAGTATCCTCTGTACGGGATATCTATATAGAATGCTCAAGCTTTAAACTGATAAGTGGGAGGATGTAGGGAGGATTATGCCTTGCAGTGGGAAAATTTAGGCTAGCAGGTAATAAAATATTATTTCACCAATCTCGAGACAATGACTAAAGGGATTTAGGCATTGTCATTACAACTCATACAGGTTGTCCAAATGTGCACAGACACTGAACTTGAAGTAAAACCACAGAGGAAAGAGTCAAAAATTTAAATTTCGAAGCTTAAGGTACTGAGAAACGAATAGTAGAGTGGTGTTTTAGAAACTGCTTATTCTATATTACCCAACTTCACGTTGCTTTTCTTGACGGGTATAAGCCACTCAATCGAACCATATAACATCACGCCTGTATCCTCGAAGGCGTGGGCAGAGGTGCACCTATAGTTACACCCACATTTCGACAGTCTGTTATGTTTAAGTCCCACGTAATACGTGTACGGACACACACCCGAATCAATCAATCCATTACTAAAAGGCACGCTTATTGCCAAATTAACATATTTCTGCAAGTAATGTTCATTTTCTGTACATTTTCAGTTTGTTTACGTGCTGAAACCGAAGAAATACTCCGGTCTGCCAGTGACCTGGGAGGAACCTGAAGTACCTACCAATCCTCTCCCGAGACCCGTGTTACGATGACCGTCAACAACAACAATAGAACCTTATAACATTTAAATACAATACCTACAGTGGTCCCAAAATGTTTTGGAAAATAAACTGTTTTTGATTAGTGTAGGTAATATTTTTCAGTGGCAGCAATACTTTCAATGCTAAGATTACACTTTAGAACAAACCTACTTGAAATGAAACGTAACTACTCCATTTTTGTCTATGAAAGATCTCGTAACATTTTCATTGTATATTCAAAAATTTCCCGAAACCCAAAATGGGCGATGATTTTAGAAGAAGTTAGCCATAAAATGTATTTCGTTGCAAAAATCTAGTTCCCGGAGTCAATGAAATGTATTGTTTATGTAATAAAACTAAATAGTAGGTAGTGATTTTTATATGAATTGTACGTAGTTTGAAGGTTAATATTTACATTGATTGTTACCGACCTAAAAACTAGGATAATTTTATGAATAGGCAGCTTAAGTACAAAGAAACTTAATAATATAAACGTTATATTTATATTATTTTGCAAAAAAATGCCCTCAAACTCGCTGTTGTTATAATCCAAATTCCTATATTATTATTTTTGATAAATGTTTTAAATAATTATCCGATACTGTGACACAGATTGCGTAAATATTTTGTTAAGGCGTCCAATCGATTTGTAAATGTATTAATATCCCATGTTTTTATTTTTATACATACAATCGATTAAAATTAAGTCATTTACACCAGGATTCTGAGAGGCAAATCACCACAAAATTAGCGAATTAATGGGCTGTCAAACTTATGTGATTTAAATTTTATTTTATTTGTTAGGGACAAAAAACAGTTACATGCCAAACTTAACTAGAGATTCTTAAATTAGCACAATACTTAGAAATACATCTATACACAGTCTATTCCATATTTATGTTACCATACATGGCTTTTGTTACGTGTGTTGAATTCTTTTAAACCAAGTACAACAAATATTGTGTGTTAGACGGTTTGCTGACTTAGTTCTGTAGTGATAAGTCTGTCAGGAAGCGGGTGTCAATACTGTGTGTAGAATATGTGGAGCATATTCAAAATAAATTAGCAAAATAGATACATTCGGAATAAAATATGAATTATGAAAATAAAATCAACAAATAAGTGTGCATAGCAAAATGTGCTTGACGTAAACGTTACGTCAATTCGAATGATTTTAAATTTGAAAGTACATACTCGTACATACAATGAGCATTGTAGGTACCATAAGTAGATCAACCACAGATACGAAAAAAAAAGTATTTTTGAAACGAGTATTTAATTTTTTTTAATTGTTCCATTTGACTTTTCGTTTATGTCAAGCATACATGCTAGGGACATCGATCCTATAAAGCCTACGTAAGGGACTACTCACACTTATTCAGCTCTATTCCGCTTATGTCCATAGAATACAAAATTTTTGTATGGACACGCGTACGCATCCGTTCAGCTAAAAGGACGTGTACGCATATTATACAAAACTGGTGCTATTATGGACAAATGCTGAATTCAGCTGAATAAGTTTAGTAAGTCCCTAAAAACAATATCGTGTAAGTACCTACTTATAAAATTGGTATTTATGACCGATGGAACATTAAGTGAGAACTATGCATTTCAATACAGGGAAATAATATAGGAAAAATCTAAACATTTTCTTCTATAATTACTGTAAAAACTAAAGATTATTTTTATACTAAAAGTGTTAAGTAAATTATTTATGTTGTTAATAAATTTATTTTTGAAGTTACCTACGTCAGAGACTTGTTGTATTGTTGAATGTAAAGTGAGTTAAAATAAAATAAAAATGAGATTTTTTACATTAGTTTTTATTTGAAACAGCCATTATGGACGGTCTCATAAGAATACTTATGAGCGGCTGAGTCCGCCGGGAATCTGACCCCAACTGTTACAGTAATTAAGTGAATCTACAGCTAAGTACCTAGTTATTGTCTGACTAATTACTTATGCCGCATATTGGCGCAGTGGCTGTCCGATCGACTGCTGCGACGCGTGGCGTGGGTTCGATTCCCGCACGGAACAAATATTTGTATGGCCTATAGGTAGTTGTTCCGGGTCTGGCTGTTTGTGCATGTGAGTTTAGATGTTGGTGAACGCACCCACGGCACAGGAGTAATTCCAAGTGTGGGGCAAAGTATTATTAAAAAAAAAAACTCAATTCAAAACATTTGTTACGGGAAATAACAATCCATATTTTATTATCAGGTACATAATTTTATACTATGTTAGGACACCTAATAAATAACATCACATTATTAATTTAAATAACTGAATTATAATGAAATAAATATTAAATAACAATTGAATAATAAATTAAAACAAATACCTACCATAGCAAAAGTAATAAAAACCTCTACCAATCACCATAAACCGAGTACACAGGGGCGTAATGATTCAATTCAAAATGCAGGTATTATATTTAGGTGTGCGGCAACACTCTCCCGAGTCTGTCAACCGCAGGACACATCCTTATTGCAGCCGGAGATCATGTCCACCCGATGCCACTGCTGCTGGATAGGGAGAAAGGTTTTCTCCACTCGCTGCCTTCTTTGCGGCCACCAGTTCCTCGCAAAAGGAGGACGACGGTGTCCGTACTAACTGATATCATGAGTTCAGTAGGTACGAGATTATGGACCACACTACACCCTACAGAGCTAAAATTCTAAATTCTACGTTTTATTGGGTCCGTAGTAAGCAAGGATATATTATATTTTTGTCTTTCCGTTCATCTGTCCCCAACCAAGCACGCCAACAAAATGGTAAAATAAAATATATACATATATATATACATTACGTGATTTTAGAAAAAGCAGACGAAAAATGTTGTCGCTTTGGGTCCAGAAACATTACTGAATTAATGGTATCAGTTTGTGCAGCGATGTTTTCTACCCTGTATAATGTCTGAACTTTGAAAGAGATCATGACCTCGTGAGTTAAATTCAGCATTTCTTAGAAACAAAAACATTTATTTGACGACCGATGTGGCGCGGCGGGCGAAGGTCCGCCTGCGACGCAAGAGGTTGCGGGCTCGATTCCCGCCTTGGGACAAATGTTTGTACGATCTACAAATATTTGTTCCGGGTGTTCTGGGTATTTGCTATATATAATAAAAATATCTATCTATGTAATGTATTGTATTAAGTATATCAGTCATCTAGTACCCATAACACAAGCTCTGCTTAACTTGGGGCTAGATGATGCTGTGTGGATTGTCCAGCAATATTTATTATTTATTATTTATTATTTATTATTATTAAACACGCTAGGAATATATAAACGCCAAAAAACTAAAACTAACATGATGTATAGAGATACAAAAAAAGAATAAAATATCTCAGAATAATATTGTAATATGCGCTATTATTCTGCTTAACCCCTCTGATGGCCATGCACATACCTACAGAATAGCCCTCCAGGGAATAACAAAAAAAAGTCATAAAATAATATAGTTTTAAAATATTGCCATGTAAAAGTGTCTAGAAATGTCTACTTACACAAATAAATGTCATTTCATTTACCGCCGCCTTTTGACAGCCCTGTATAAAATTAAAACTGACGTCTAACTAAGCTATTGTTATGATTTTATATAATCGAATGACGTATGTAAGGTTTTTTTAATTAATTTAAAATTTTAGTTAAACATTATGAAGTAAATGATGCAATGTGACAAGTTCAATTATTGTTTTGATTACACGAGAAAACAGCCGCTAACAGATGTATTGATAACAAACAACTGAAAAAGGGTGACTATAAATCCTTTATTTATTTTCTATCTGTACATTAGACTAATATCTAGAAGTCCAAACTCAGGGTTTGCCAACGAGCGATGGAGTGCAGCATACTGGATATAAAAATAACAGACGGGATACGAAAACCACTCTGACATCCAGGCACAATTTTTTTTTTTTTTTTAGGTAGGGCCACTCGTAGTTCAGCACTATAAGGCTGTTTACTGCTTAACCGGTCGATCCTATGGTGACCTTACAAGAAGGCCCCCAGCCAGGAGGTTGCTGACGTTGCATATAAAGCTGCAATCGAGACTAGTGGAAGGAATGGAGGGGATGTGGGCGAACACGGGCTTCCTAAACAAAAAAATACATTTGTTACCAGGTGATCCGAGAATTGTCAATAAAAAAATATACAAGGCAATAATAATCGAGATAAAAATTATACACAGCATGCACATACACTTAGTTAAAGTATTTGCGGACTAACATCTTGACGCGAGTATTTTATATATGGCCCGTGCCACCACGCCCATCACTAACACTATAATAGCATGCTGTAAAAGTGAATGAAACATGTATGTTATACACTCTTACCCATCACTAGGTTAAACCTTACTACTCATACAAGGGTTTATAAACTCAGCCGAAGCTGAGTATTTCAAAAATGCATAAGACTCATTTGAGTGTTCCCCTCCACGGAAATCTTTAGTAAAAGGCGAAAGATTTAAACGTGTTGAAGGGAAACCAGAGAGATCGAATCTAATTTGGTACCGGAGACCCAACCAAACGGCGGAGAGTCTTAACACCGCGATACAGAAACGTGACGTCAGCGCACAGTGACATCTGTTGTTAAAATGAGGAACTAAGATAGCATGGAAATGTTCCAACTGTGGCGCGGCAGTGCTTCGTTATTCGCAGTCTCCACTCAGGCGTTAAAGGTAGTCAGAATTTGTGTATAACAAATTGTTAACTTTACAAATAATACTTATTTACCTATAGAGATATGTCAATTATGATTTAAAGGAAAAAGTATTTTTTAAACAATTAGAAATATATTTTTTTTTAATATTTTATAACAATCGAAGTATTAAAAAATACAAGATTATAAACAAAACTTTCTTATTAATCTTTTTTTATTTAGGTAATCATTATTTTGCCAAGACAATCAAATAATTATGATGTTACTGACACTGAGTGTGAAAATAGCAATAAAATGACACTTTAAACGGAGCCCTACTTTCGGCGTTAAATAAAAAATATACTAAATGGGGATAGATTTCTAGGAGTAAGGATTATTCAAAAGAATTTTTCTCCTCTTTAAGCATCATTTCTCACAATTTCATAAATATCTATAGTTTCTGACTGAGTTAAAAACGAAATACTAAAAACCTCGTCTTTTCGTTTGTTTGTTTTCTGTTCCTTATCCCAATTAACTTGGAGTCGGCGCAGTATGTCTTTATCTTCCATGTATCTCTTATTGCCTCCATCTCAATAGTCAGCTCCTTCCTAGCCATACTGTCATCTTACACACAATTCATTCATTGATCTTTGGTCTACCTCTACTCTTGTAACCCTCCACATTCACACATAAACCTTATTATATTGCCGTTTTGTCCCACCCAACACATGGTCACCTATATGAGGAACTCGTGTTTGGACACCAGTATTAAAAGTTCCAGGCAACCCTTGATCTTCAATCTTCATCTTATCACTACTGAAGTTATTTGCGACCTAAGTACCAACTGCTAATATACGAAGGTACTTTAATCTCCAGTTCAAAGTACGGAGTTACTTTCTGTACAAAGTCCAATGGGTAAAGTTAGATTTATCTAGAAGTGGTCAAAGTCTAGTTTACAACTATGATATTGTTTATGTTTTTATTAGGGTACTCACGTTAATAAACTGTACATTACTTTAAGTTTTTTTTTATGTACGTTGCCCCACACTAGGAATTTCTCCTGTGTCGTGGGTGCATTCACATACATTTAAAGTCACATACACGAACAGCCAGACCCGGAATAAAATTTGTGAAGTTGTGAAGTTCAAATAGGCAGTCTTTCCGTGTAAAATACTAATAGACCCCAAAATAGTTGTCAAAAGGCTAGGCAGATTATGGTAACAGAGAAAATATAGAGCACCAAGTACAACGTGATTATGCTCACTTAATGCAAACAAATTGCTTGTAATTATCGGATTATTTATAAACAATGTTAAATATCTTACTAATTACTTGTGACACGTAGTTATTAATAACGTCATAATTCTATACTAACTGCATACTGCGGTAGGACAGCTGAAAGTCTAAGTTTTATCAACGATGTTCGACTTACTGTACTTACCGGGAACAATATTTTCGTTTCATCACTGCGCAGGCGACCGTATTAGGGGTCAGTCACTAACCATGACGTATGCTGTTGTTTATTGTATGCTTACGTCATGATTTTGTAGTAACGCATATTGTGGTCATAGTAGGTATTATGAGTACTATGACCCAACGTAAAACAATTCATACAAAATAGTTTTGTTTTTTATTAAAAAAATACATTTATAGGTATGTATACTCACATCTTCACAATTGAATGAATGAACCAGCTTAGAAATAATATTTTTTTCATTCTTTTGTTTTGCTCTATGATTTATTAATACATTCTTTGTATCTTATTTAATATAAACTAGCTATGCCCGCGACTTAGTCCGCGTGGAATTCAACCAAACATTGGTTTTTATTTTTTTTGCGCGGTACAGAATATAGACAGACAAAAAAATAAAAAAATGTTGTTTTGGTATAACTTGTCGGCACGGTTGGTGTAGTGGCTAAGCGATCAAATATTTGTAAGGCCTACAGGTTAAATGTTTGTAAACGCACCCACGACACAGGAGAAATTCCTAGAGTGGGGCAACGTTTTTTATAAAGAAAAATAAAATAAATAATAATATAAATAATATTGCTGGACAATCCACACAGCATCATCTAGCCCCAAGCTAACCAGAGCTTGTGTTATGGGTAGTAGATGATTGATATACTTAGTACAATACATTACATAGATAGTTTTAGTTTTACTATACATAGCAAATACTCAGAACACCCTGAAAAAATCTTTGTACATCTTTCAAACATTTGTCCCAAGGCGGGAATTGAACCCGCAACCTCCTGCGTTGCAGGCGGACCTTCGCCCGCCGCGCCACATAGGTCGTCTAAATGTATATATGTATGTATGGCTTACACCCGCACGACATCATTCACAACGGTAAAGGAAAACATCGTGAAGAATCCTGGACTAGTAATTAATATACCTAAGTCTGAAATCGCCAACCCTTCTTGAGCAAGCTTGGTGATTAATTCTTGTGCCTTCTCTGTATGAGAAGAGGCCTTTACCCTGCAGTAGAACAGTAACAGGCTGGTATTATTAATAATGTCTGGATGACCGAGATTCGCTCGGCTAAAACGACGTTTTCTAAAAATATAACCTAGCTAGATCGATTTATCGCCCCCGAAACCGCCTGCATACTAAATTTCACGAAAATTGTTAGAGCCGTTTCCGAGATTCAGATTATATATATATATATATATATGTACATATATATATAATAATAAATACAAGAAAAAAGTATCTCGTTTAAAAGTATTAGATATATTATCAAAACACTTCAAAGGGGTGTTTTTGTTTTTATAATATCCTGAAGACTATTTTGGAGTGCTAGCATGACTGGTCGATATAATTTACCAAAACAAGTTGTTGCATTGATTAACGCTTCTTTACCCACTCATTATCTTATATTTAGGTACGTAACATAACATAACATAGACCCGTGTTAGCATATATAAATAAATAAATAAAAATAAAATAAATAACATTACACCTGAATTTCAAGAATGGTTCGGTAGAGGTGTTGTACCCGTAGTTTCCACATGCCGTCAGGTATTATTTATTCAACTCCCATGTAGTAGAGCGCGAGCCTATTACCATCACCCAAACTCCGGGCTGCTAATTGGGTAAGTGCCAATTATTATTCTTGTAATGTAATTGGCGAGGGATAGTAAGTAGATACGTCTGTCTAGTGATGTGAGTTTTTTTAATAAGAATTTTCTCAGTAGCAACCCGGAGTCTGGATTTGTGCCCGGTTGATGGCAATAAGCTCGCCCCTATTACATGGGACTTAACAGTACTGGCGAAATGTGGGCACTAAAGGAACACCTCTGCTAAACTATTCTGTGAATTCAGGCGTAATGTTATGTTCAAGTCCCATATAATAGGGGTATTACATGGGACTTCAACATAACTGGCGAAATGTGGGTTTAACCACCTCTGCACAAACCTTTGTTTAAAACAGGCGTAATGTTATATTATGTTACGTCTCCCTACTTCTTCGGGGAAAACATGCCCTGTTCTTTATACACACAGCGTGACTTATAATTTATTGACACTGTTTCAGGGGCTGAAAACACTCATGAATATACAACAATTTTTACTATGTGAGACATCGTGAAATCGAGTAAAATACAATTTTGATCCTTATTATATTGACGACCTATGTGGCGCAGTGGGCAAAGGTCCGCCTGCGACGCAGGAGGTTGCGGGTTCGATTCCCGCCTTGGGACTAATGTTTGTACGATCTACAAATATTTGTTCCGGGTGTTCTGGGTATATGCTATGTAAAATAAAAAAATATCTATGTTTGTAATGTATTGTATTAAGTATATCAGTCATCTAGTACCCATAACACAAGCTCTGATTAGCTTGGTGCTAGATGATGCTGTGTGGATTTTTTTATGTGCATGAATGATTAACATCAAAAAAAAAATCTGTAAGTTGCTCATCTTCCCGCCGACGTTTATTTTTAAAATCTGTAGTCAGCAATCACTCAGACAGGTGATGACAGCCTCCTAAGAACGTTTTCCTGTAGCTACAGCAGTAAAGCTACCTGCCCTTACTGCCTGGCGACTTATTTACCTACAGAATAGATTTTTAAAAATCTAGTCTAGTATATAAGTCGCCATGTCCTTTAGCGAAAGGATATTGATCAGATACAGTCTGTCCCATGCTGCCCTCTCACCAGCAACGCCATAAGTTGGTGCACTGACTGGCTGGATGGATTGTCAGGTTAAGCCGCTGCCAACCTCCTTAGCGAGACTCCATTGATGATGAAGATGAAAAAAAAAGCGATACTACAGTGCAGTGGGGCAATTAATGATTAATTGACCTAATATATTAAATATACTAAACAATACTATTAAAAAAGTTACATCATCCAAGTCGTCGCATCTCTCTACCTACCCAGTGGGGCCATCCTGATAACCGTGAAGATAAGTGACAACAATGTATCACAAACAACTCGTGTTAGCATATAGGGTTACCAGTTCAAAATTAGAAAAGTCTTGACCAAACGCAGGACATTTGAAATTGCAAAAATATCCACAAATTAATGTGTGTTTTTTTTAAAACAATTTATAATAATAGCAATGATTTTTGATGTTGATTTAAGCAAAATATTTCATTTATTTGTTTTTCTCTTTCTTCTATTAAATGTACACAAACATGACACCTTTCTTTCGAAAAAAAATTCCCCCTTCAGTCTAAACGTCCGAACCAATCACAACGCCTGTAGATAAGCTAAAAAGTCGCACTTTCCCGGAAGTTTGGCAACCCTAGTTGGGTGACATAAATAAAGCGAAACGTTATCACATTACATGCGTCATCACTGGCGAGCTGCGATGTGATTGAAGCGTGGGGTGGGCGTGGCTCGAGGCTGGTGGAGGTAAAGCTGACTGTTGATGGTACTACAAAATAATAAAATAACTTCAGTTAAATTAACTACAGAGAAAAAAGACCAGAAAATAATAAGAATGGTAGAAATATCTCATAGAATGAGCTAGGTGAAGTGGCATTAGGCCAATCAGTGGTGGGTGGAGTTTCTTGCCCATTCTTCTCCACACAAAACCACCTTTTGGAAGGGGCAACTAGAATTCCTTTAGTATTTTATTTTAATTTTCGAGTTGACGTTAAAAATTGTATTTTTAATGGTCTAATTGAAATAAATCATTTGTCATGTCACCATCTACTTAGCCTTTTACAAGTATTTGTAACATTTTGCAACTGAATATCAGTATTTTACATGGAGCAACTGCCCAGCTGACCTCCGCAATCCAGCTACTGGCTAATACTATACCCTTAGGTAAGACTGTTGGTGAGATAACGGGCTTCTGACTCTCAAAGACCTACAAATGACAGCCAAAACCAACGGCGTATAGTCGAACAGTGGTCATGGGCCTTAGGGGATGTTACATTTACGGACGCTTAGTGGAGGTAGATGTGGCCTTCAGTAGACACCACGAATTGGTAATTGGGTGTCTGGTCTGCCTGGAGCAGTAGACCAGACACTCAATTACTAGCTTTAGTTGCTGGATGAGGGAACCGAGGATTGAGCGAGAGGGTTTGCCATTGGAGAGGTGAAGTTCAGCAGTATTCTTCTGTTGGCTGGTTATGATCATGATGATTTTTCGATGGCCTATGATTCTTTTTTTTCTGTTCATGTACATGGCAGTTTTTATTTGAGTAAAGCTATAAAGTCAATCTTTCAGTTGTATTACGAATAGGTTTCGCTAGGTTTGGTTGATAATCTGCATCTGAAGTATCGATTGTTGGTGTCTGAAGTAAAGTGGATACCGTAGTGTTCCTGAAAGTAATTTTGTTTCTATTAGCAAGTAGGCGGTGAAGAGGATGTCCATTATGATTTGAGGTATGTTTTCTTTTAGAAATTTAAACCAAATATTATCTCTTCCTCTTCTAAGATATTGTGAGACCTCCCTTTACCGTTGAAATTTTCATTAGCCATGTGATTTTCTTTGTGGGCAAAATGGGCACCCCAAAAAAGTAAAAGAGACACCGTTTTTTGTGCTTACATAACGACCATTAGTAACTGAATATTATTTAATGTAAAAAAAATGTAAGCCGGTTACTATTACATAATACCTTTAGCCAAAGTGCCTATGTATATTTTTAAACTTTTTATCTAAAAGCTAAAAATTAAATAGCGCATCGACAAACTAAAAACAAGAAGATAGAGACTTATCAAGTCTTTAGTTAATAATTATTAATGTGTTTTTAAACTATCTAATCTATTTAAAAATACATAGTGTAGTGATTTTGTTTATTACTTCATTTGAACTCATTTTTTTCCGCATTCATTGTGGACGTGGGAGTTCCCTTATTTTCTTAGAGCATGGTGACACGTGCATAACTGGTACGGTAGGCTGCACGTCAGTGGTAATAACTTGTGTAAGCTGTCCACGCATTTTATTGAAACTCCATACAGCGCTAGGCCAGCTAAAGTTCAAAGTGTTGCCACTAACGTGCGGCCGACTGTACCTATCTAACTGGTGTTACTACGATGCAACTTTTCCTTGAGTATAGTGACACGTGGTAGTATATAGAAATTCATAAAGTAATTGAATCATTCATCAACATTCCATACGTTTTCAACATCATTGTTAATAAATTGTGTACAATTTAAAGTGAATAGTATTTGTTACACAAAGATGTTGTGCTTTCTTATTGATCTGGAATTTTAGAGTCTAGCATTATACGAGTATAACAGTAGCTGATAAAGACAAAAAATATTCGGAGCATTACGGGTAAAAGACAAAAGATTCAAGATTAGTTAGGGTATGACCGGTTCTCTTAAAGTTTAGGGGCTTGTGGTGTCAACCGAAGGTTAAGCTACGCTTGCCGAGGTCAGTCCGTGGATAGGTGACCTATTACTTAATTCAGAAAGTATTTTTAATTAGTTGTTTTTTAGTGGTTTTTTATCTTTGATAGTCGTAACAGGTAGTCGGAGACTCGACAATCTAAAAACCAGTCTTACCAAAAGATATCGTTTTACCCAGTAACTGGGTTCTGACGGTCAGAAACGCAGTCGCTCCATGTAAAACACTGGTAATCCAGTTAGGCTGGACGCCCACAACAACATAGTTTGAAAAAAATAGGTGTTTATTTCTTCAACTTAATTTTTGATTAATGGCTAAGTAAATGATGAGATTAAATTTTAAAACATGAAAAGTTAAGAAAAGGGTACCTAGCCCTATCCATCTAAAACCATTCTCAAGTCAACTGTAAATCGTGTACTAATAACTTGTTATTAATGATCAACTATCTATTTGCGTCCCACATGTGTTGGACAACGTCTGAGCTGTTATCGCCACGCGAAAACACAATGATACTGATCATGACACACCTCTTTTTAATCTTAAAATGTACAATGTGACCCATGTGGCGCAGCGGGCGAAGGTCTGCCTGCGACGCAGGAGGTTGCGGGTTCGATTCCCGCCTTGGAACAAATGTTTGTACGATCTACAAAGGTTTGTTCCGGGTGTTCTGGGTATTTTCTATGTATAAAAAAAATTTATATCTATGTAATGTATTGTATTAAGTATATCAATCATCTAGTACCCATAACACAAGCTCTGCTTAGCTTGGGGCTAGATGATGTTGTGTGGATTGGCCAGCATTATTTATTTTATTATTTATAATGTATGCATGTGTTTGCCTACCCACATTGCAAAGTTCTGATTTTGAAATCAATAATAGCAACTACACATTGTTTATACTTGGTTAAGTTCCGGCTAAGAGGTGAAAATTTTGGCCGGCCGCAATAGTAGTAGTAGTAGTGCCAGTAGTAGTACCAGCCTATTACTGTCCCACTGCTGGGTAAAGGCCTCTTCTCATACAGAGAAGGCACAAATATATAAATATGGAAACGAAACGCTTGGTTTTGGAACATCAACTGTTGGGTGCCGCTTTGCCGTTTCCCTGCTCGTCCATTAGTAGAAAGGGACGGGGGGATTTAATTACGTATTTCCGACCGTCCCCGAAATATAACCGACATAATTTAAATTTGACGACACGGTTGGCGCAGTGGTTGAGCCATCGGCTGCTGCGCCGCGTGTTGTGGGTTCGATCCCCGCACGGAACAAATATTTGTATGATCTACAGGTAATTGTTCCGGGTCTGGCTGTTTGTATATGTGAGTTTAAATGTTTGTAAACGCACCCACGACACAGGAGAAATTCCTAGTGTGGGGCAACGTTTTAAAAAATAAAAAAAAAAATAAAAAAAATAACGGTATTATATCGGTGAGACTTGAAAAATATTACTTCCTCAAACAAAATTATGCTTTTTGTACATACTAGTGTGGAAAGTTTTTCATTGCACTCGTGAGCTATTGTAATTGAGATTAGAGTTTATTGATTAATGCACATACGAGTACATATAGGTACTTGCTCAAAAAGTTGATGCTATTTTTTGACGCTTTTAAGTTCTGAATGTATATAAATTTATTTAACACACGTGCTTTTTACTTTTCATTGCAGCACTAGTGAGGGAAAGTGTATCACTTATACAGAAAGATTTTTTTACAAATCAAAAATCAAAATTCATTTATTCAATTAGGCTGAGAATCAGCACTTTTTGAACGTTTCGAGACAGTTATTTTAGATTCCTCAAGAAAAACGTCGAAAGAGACCTTGGGCAATTTTTTTATCTACATATGTTTGCATTCGTTGTGTTTTATCTATGTTACTTCCGTGTGGATACTAGCAATTTATAATTAGGCCATCCTATCTCTTAGCTCTCTTTGATGATCCTATTGGACCTTTGGGGATTTAACCAGGTGATGAGATTATTAGTGCCCAGCCATATCTCGATGTGGCTGTAGTCCTAGTGACTAGTTGGGCAAAACGACAAAAAACTTTGCTCTCATCGATCTGCCCATCACGTAAATTCACGAAATGGGGGCGCATCGTGATTAGCCCAGTTAATTCCACCAATTCCACGGTCGGCCTACGAACATATTAAATAATTATGTACGTATGTGTGTCACTAAACTCCCCTTAACGGCTGGACTGACTTTAATGAAATTGTTCGTGTGTGTTTCAACAGGTCCACGAATGGTCTACGATCGAAATAAAAAATATAGCTGAGCAAGCCAGTGTACGACTACTTCTTACGTCGATATAGCGGCGTGATATTATTTTCTTTAGATAAATAGATAATGTTATTTGACCCCCCCGGTAAGTTTATTTCCATTTATGTACGGTACTAAGATAAACCCCAGTTATATGAACGAGCAAACAATAATAAGACCTCAATACAATATTTATAGATTGTTATTTTTAGAACAGTAGGACTGAAGATCTGTAATTAAGGAAAGTTTTTATTAATAAACAGTATCCGCTCAGGCGCTAACATTATAACGTAACATCACGCCTATATTCCCCGAAGGGTTAGGCAGAGATATGCCTGTAGGACAACCACAAATTTGAAAAATATTTTGGTATTTGACACTACAATTCTTTAAAAAGTTACGCCTTACGCCCCTTAGGACCGGGTGAAACCGTGGGGCACAGGTAATTCCTAAATATAATAATAATATATAATAATAATTTGACGACACGGTTGGCGCAGTGGTTGAGCCATCGGCTGCTGCGCCGCGTGTTGTGGGTTCGATCCCCGCACGGAACAAATATTTGTATGACCTACAGGTAGTTGTTCCGGGTCTGGCTGTTTGTGTATGTGAGTTTAAATGTTTGTAAACGCACCCACGATACAGGAGAAATTCCTAGTGTGGGGCAACGTTTAAAAAAAAAAAAAAAAATATATATAACTAGCATATAAGTAAACCATCCGTAATAAGATAAGAGAACCAAGATTTTGTATGAACTTAATTCCTTTAGGTCAGTAGCTCCCAACCTTTTTTTGACCAAGGACCTCGTTGTTTTCTTCGTTGTTAATGAAAACCAGAATGCTCAAGAAAAAATAAAAAAAAATAATAGCATATATAACATTATGTCATATATCATAGGTACACGCATTAACAGTTTATCCCTAATATTGTAATAAAATACCAGCCTGTTACTGTCCCACTGCAGGGCAAAGGCCACTTCTCATACACAGAAGGCACGAGCATTAATCACCACGTTTGCTCAAGACGGGTTGGCGATTTCAGAAATATATTATAATAATAATTAGTCCAGGTGTCTCACGATGTTTTCCTCCACCGATGTCAGTGATGTCCAAAAAAGTCACATTGGTACTTTCCCAGGCTTGAACCCATAACGTGCATAAGAGGCGAGGCCTAAACCACTGGGCCATCATGAGTCATGACATTGTAATAGAAAAAAAAAAAAAAATTACAAAATTTGATCTGGTTTGCATGGTTTGATATCAGAGTTTAAAAGTTTGTAATTTTAAACCATTCGCAGACCACATTCAAGCTCTTGTGAACAACTGCTTCGGAATGAATGTTTTAGTTATTAAAATAATATTTACCCACAGTATAACATCTGGTTGCCGAGTGTTGCTGAATAAGATTAGTATTGCATTATATTTACCCATAATTAACTGTAAAGCGTTTTATTATAAGTACGTAATTATTACATAATACAAACATAGATTAGTTTTGTAGGCAGGTGGTAAAGTCGGGAAGATTAATTGTTTACCAGTTTTGACAATTATGCACGGTAAAGAACATTGGTCAGAACATCTTATGAACCAACCATGTGTGTTTGTTCGCTAATTTTTCATTTATTACAAATTTCAGCTATCAATTATTATAATTGAACGAACGAACGTTACCAGGGTATTTTTTTGAAGTGAAAACTTCTTTAGCATCGTTGTAATTTGAAAGTTTATGAAACGAAATAGCGAAAAGAGACAGATACATAAATTCATAAGATTTAACGTGGGAGAAAATGAGATGGGAAGCATTATACAGTGTTTCCTATGTCGTGGAAATTTTATAAAATAATTATCAAACTTTGTATCACTATGATCATTACTAAAACCTACAATTATCCTCTTCCCAAAATATTACATTCGTCTCATTATCTTGAAGCCAACATTTTTGAAGGTTTCACTTCTACCACGTGTGAATTGCACACATGTTTTGTTTTTTTTTTTTTTTAATAAAACGTTGCCCCACGCTAGGACATTCTCCTGTGTCGTGGGTGCGTTTACAAACATTTAAAGTCACATACACCAACAGCCAGACCCGGAACAAATAACTGTAGGCCATACAAATATTTGTTCCGTACGGGAATCAAAGCCACGACACGCGGCGCAGCAGTCGATCGCTCAGCCACTGCGCCAACCGTGCCGTTAGTTTAGGTCGTCGGTTTCAATTTAGGTCTATTTTTCCGCCGCCATATTTGGATGAATCTCAAAAAATACGATAACTTTCAGCGCTTCATTTGTGTAATAGCTGTTTCCCGCGGCTTCGCTCGCTCTATCCTTCTGGAACAGTACTATTTCTCGGAATAAAAGATACCCTATGTTATTTTCTGTACTCCTCACCACGTGTATGCAATATTTCATAATGATCAGTTCAGTAGTTAATGCGTGACAGCGTAACAAACCAACAAACAAATACTTAGGATAATTGGAATTAGGTTACATCTGTCACGTAGACAACCTTTGTGGTTATATGACGTACAAGCGACATTCGACCGTAAGGTGATAAACAATTAATTTCCCTAACTGAACATAGTTGTTGATTTGGAATTTACATTAGATATGTTCAGGAAAAAAATTGGAGAAATAGTTAGTATTACTTCATACTCCTGCCTATAATGCCTTAAAGACTAATGTACCTACGTAGGTACATGAGTCTTTAGCGACAGCTTGAATACTAACCTATCAAGGTAAAAGGGTCCACCAAAGAAAATTCCGTTTTAAGGATATCAACAACAACGCACATTTATGTTAGTTTTTTGTAATGTATTGGAAGGTATCATCATAATAATTATCCTCTTGCCCTTACCCCAATTTCTTCGGGGTCGGCGCAGCATGTCTTTTTCTTCCATATATCTATAGAGATGTATGGAAGAAAACTTATCTCAAAAGTCACCTCCTTTCTAGCCGTATCATCATCTTTCACATAATCCATCCATCTTTTATTTGGTCTCCCTCTACTGTTGCAATCCTGCACTCATTCGTACTCAAAATTTTCCTCACAACATGGTGCTCACTCCTTGCCTTTACCATGTCATACTTGCCAGGTATATTGTACATATATTGAAAAAAAAAACATATTTTATTACCATAACAATAGGGATGTGTCCTAGGTAAAAATATATTAAGTCTATTTAGTCCGTCAGTAAGATTACAAAAAAAAATTTGGACACGTATTTTTTGCTTACTTAATTCAATAAAAAGTGACAATGATATAGCACATCAAAGTTCAGGAGAAGGGGCTTGTGACGTCATGCCGTGCTACACTTTTAACGAAAAGTGTAGCACGGCGTGACGTCATGCGCAATTTCAACGGACTATACCGTCGTCATTTTTGGTTTACGTGACAAAAGAAAAAATACGTGTCCAGTACTTTTGAGTAATCCAACTTTTGGACCAATCAGATTTTTTAAGGACACTACCATATTGTACAAGAAACACTTATCTTGACACTGCAGCACTGCAGCGTTACAACTAGAGAAAAAAGTGTTTCCGATGTGCTCTGGCACCCAATGTAAGATTTAACTTGTGTTTAGGGTGCCAGCGTCCTCGCCTCGAACATTAGTACTAATTAAAACGAGCACAGTATATCTATTTTTAATTACAATATTATATTCACTACCTATGCAACTATGATGCGGCATATTTTTGTAACTATGTACAAGTGTGTGTATGCATATTACATGAGACATGCGTAGAACTCCCAGTCGAATACAATACTACATTAAGTCGTAGCCCCCTTCTTTAACCCAGAAGTTTCTCAACAGGGCTAAAACATTTTTGTCGCGTGCTTACCCTTTCGTTACTACGGTGCAGTAGTATATCGTTTTACTTATTTTTCTCATGATATACTTTAATTATTTCCCTAAATATATTTTTTTTAATAAGTCTGGCAATGTTTAAGTAAATTGTATAAATATACATTTCATCATTCTGGGTCCAGCCTTATTGGCAACTTTTCCCGACACAGATATGCGGACGAACTTTTTATATTCTTTGAGTCCTATTTTTTTTTAAGGATGTAAAATCATCCAATGACTTCTCCCGATGGAACGGGAGAGCGTATCAGAAGCACCAAATTGTAAGAAAACTAAATAATTGAAACGTGTTAAGTTTTCTTTAAGCACTTGGCAATTGACTTTTTTATATTGCTCGTCAGTGTAGATTGAATAGATAACGTCTAATACGGGTGCTCCAGATTCAAAGACACACTTAAATTGATAACATAACAATCAAGAAAGGATTATGTTGTTATGTCATGTAAGACTTTGATAACTTGAAGGTTACTGTTTCAGATTTATAATAAATACTTACCTACCTAGGTAGGTACAGACGCCAGCACATCAAGCTACCACAAACTGTCAGATTTTTCCAATTGAACATGAACCTTATATTTTTGTAATTAAGTTGAAAACCTATCAAATAAATTTGACACATTGGGGTAGCTTGATGTGCTGGCCTCTGTACGTAATCGTTGTGAAATAAAGGCTTATGCTTAGCGGCAGCCCCAAAAAAGAGAGAGAGCGAGAGTTTTATTGAAATATTTGGTTGTGCTTTTCTTTGCAATTTGCAGATCAGTATTATGAGGTAGTGGTTATTTAAAAACTTATTCGGGACAAACATTAATTTCTCGAAATAGACTCATAATAATCATAGAATTGTGCTCAGATGTCATGATTTCATGAAATACTTAGTTGTCATTCATTAAAAAATCATGGTTTTCTGTTATTTCACCGACATCATAAAATGTCGATGCCTTATTAAGACATTGCTAGGATGATTATTACGTGTAATGAATCCCAAGGTTTCCTAGCGCTGTTTTCCTTCATCGTGCTATAGGCCAGGCTATTTTAAATTTAATATAATCAGTCCAGGTTTCCTAAAGATGTTTTCCTTTAAAAATAATTGAGTCATTTTTCAAGAACCTATCTAGACGCTAGTTTTTCCTCAACTATGTCGGAGTTGGCTTCCATTCTAACAGTATACAGCTGAATAATAGATTGATCGTTATCTTTGCCCATCTGTATTCCACAACCCAGTTACTGGGTCTACGATACCTCTTAGACTTAGAAGACTAGTTTGCCTGACTTTCTAGCTACTGACTGCCCGTAACAACTGTCAAAGATCGACAAATGACAGCCGGGACCAACGGCTTTACATGCTTTCCGTGGCATGGATAGGCTATATATTTCGGATAGTAACCTATCTGTAACCTTGTACGATCTACAAAGATTTGTTCCGGGTGTTCTGGGTATTTACTATGTATAAAAAAAATATCTATCTATGTAATGTATTGTATTAAGTATATCAGTCATCTAGTACCCACAACACAAGCTCTGCTTAGCTTGGGGCTAGATGATGCTTTGTGTATTGTCCAGCATTATTTATTTATTTATCTACGGACCAATCTCGCCAAGTAACTCTAACCTTCGACCTTCGATTGACCTACGATTGGCTGTTAGCCACGAGCACCTCAAACCATCTTCAATTTTTGAACGTACAGCCTGTGTCTTATTTAGATGCTTAACTTAAAACGTTTCCAGGTTTCTCCATATAGCACATATGTTAAAGCCATCATTGTTCCGGTGTGAAAAAGTAATAGTGCTATTCGTCTTGTATAACCATGGGGTTATACAAGACGAATAGCACTATTACTTTTGAAATTATTATTTTTTTATTTTTTTTTTATTTTGGGTGAAATAGGGATGGCCCTATTTCACCCTGGAATGGTAATGGCTTCAGCAAGTCTTCGTACGGCCCCAGTGACTGAATAAAAAATATTTCTGCTCACTAGCCCAAACAAAATAACATCAACAGTGTTATAGGCTCGAAGTGTTGTTGAATGGAACTAGCCATCTAAATTATCACTACAAAACATTTTCGCAAAAAATTCAACCGTCGTAAAAAGAAAACTAAAAAGTCTAAAATAAATATAATTTCGGAAGTAGTCTGAAGAAGAAGAAGAAGTCTGAATTGGTTGAAACAATTTAAGCCACCTTAAATTGTTTCAACCGATTCAGATTTTGCCATATTTTTATCGCTGTTTTAGAGGGTCAGTTAACAATTTGTTTAAGTTACAATAGCATAATCACCTTTTACAAAAATTCAGTAGGCGGAAATCAATCATCCCCTATTTTCTACACTCAGGGATTGCTATTCTTCTTCAAACTTTAATAGGACAATGAAATGCGGTATACTCCATCTACTAAAAAAAGAATTATCAAAATCGAATTACTCCGTAAAAAGCTAAGTGTGGTCAAAAAAAATGTGTCGATCTATGAACCTCCTTCTTTTTTCCGTCGGCTAAAAACATTTGAACATTATTCCCTATTCCGTCCATTTAAAACGCCTAATCAGCAAAAAAACATACGTAAAACAAAGGTTAAAATTTATCAGCCATGCGGCGAGGCTGATAAATATTAACCCACGCGAGCGCGTCATGGTGACAATAGGTTACCCATGCTATCTTGGAGAAGTCTTTATCTATGACAGCGGTTACCAGCAACCAAAGCCTAATTTTCAGAAGTGTAAACAAAATTGATAGTCAGGTTATTAGATCTTTCGAGATCTTGGCTTCGATTCCCGGCTCGGGAAAAGTCTCTATTGGGCTTTTCTATCTGTAATTTCTTAGTAGCAGACTGGAGACTGGATTTGTGCCCGGTTGATGGCAATAGGCTCGCCCCCTACCGCGTAGGACTTAAACATAACTGTCAAAATGTGAGTAAACTACGTACTCTGCCTAAACTTTTGGGAATTACAGACGTGGTGGTGTTATGATATATTTCATCCGCACTCATGTGTCATGCATTTATACCAAGGAGTATACAAATAAGTACATACTTTTTCTCTATACTCCGTGATTTAAACCTCCCGAGAATTATAGAACACGTGCTAAAATGGCTCCGTACAATGACTGCCAAATCAATAATAAACCATTATGTATCTAAAATATTGATGTGACTAGTTTTCACAATTTTCAATAATCTTATCCCGATAGCAGCATATGGTAGATACCTACTTATTAGGATTTTAACCTAAGACCTTAACCACAGAACCAGCACGACATTTTACTAGTGGTTAGTGGTGGTGCAGAGGCCAGCACATCAAGCTACCCCAATCTGTCAAATTTCTTTTATCATTTTTCAACGTTATCACTAAAAAAATAATAAGGTTCATGTTCAATTGAGAAAATTTGACAGTCGGGATAGGTTGATGAGCTGGCCTCTGTACATTGGGCCATGTTTTTTAAATTTCAGTTTTAAATTTGTTATGTATTATTTATTGACACATTTTATGCTAGAGGATTTTGGTGTTTTTTTAGCTGGCAAATGTGACAACGCGACACCGACTTCAAGAACTGCTTTAAAGGTTTAATCAATTATCGCTCGTATTGTAATAAATAATAATAAATAATGCTGGACAATCCACACAGCATGATCTAGCCCCAAGCTAAGCAGAGCTTGTGTTATGGGTACTAGACGACTGATATACTTAATACAATACATTACATAGAAATATATTTTTACTATACATAGGAAATACCCAGAACACCCGGAACAAATATTTGTAGATCGTACAAACATTTGTCCCAAGGCGGGAATCGAACCCGCAACCTCTTGCGTCGCAGGCGGACCTTCGCCCACCGCGCCCCAACGGTCGTCAATTGTATTTTAGTCAGTCTTATTTCAAATACAAAATTATTTCCGAATGTTTGAAACGTAGATTAGCAGCGGCCCAATCGACTCATGCTCACTGAATTTTCGACAGTATGCTTAAAATCTTCTAGTATAAAATTGCTTAACACAATCGAAGACTAGTGTCCGCAACGAGCAATGTTTCGACCCAAGACGTAAAACGTAAAATTCGTAAACGGTTCGTATTTGCAACTCCCACCCCTACATACTACAACAAATAATACTTCTTATCATACAAGTTTTGACGATCAGTTTAGTAGTTTACAAAATATAAAATGTATCTTGTCTCAAGATTAGAATAAATAAAAAAACTGCACTTAATTTCCTTTGTTTTACAAGCTTCTTGTTATCAATGTAAATATTTTCCTCTAACTCAAGCAAAATGTCGCAGTTTAAAATATTTAAGTACCTACCTAAAATATTATCAAGTTCTATAAAAAATGGCTATCGTATGATCTGTGAAAAATTAAATTATTTTATTTTTATAAATCTGTTATCTCGATAAAAATAGGACTGACGCATGTCGTTCTAATGAGTAAACATTTATCAGACGATGATCTATAAAAATATCAATTTAACTGTGATACATTTAACTATACTTATGGGTTGATTACCTACGTGCACTTATCGCCTCTAACCTTGCTTTTATCTCATAGATAAGTCATCTGCCTAGCCTTTTCCCAATTATGTTGGGGTGGGCTTCCAGTCTAACCGGATGCAGCTGAATACCAGTATTTAACATGGAGCGACTGCCTATCTTACCTCCACAACCTAGTTAGTTACTGGGCAACACGATACCCCTTGGTAAGACTGGTTTCAGACTTCCCGTAACGACTGTCAAAGGTCTACTAATGACAGCCTGGACCAACGGCTTAACGTGCTTTGCGAGACACGGAGGGCTCTCGATATGTTACGAACGGTCACCCATCCACAGACTGACATCGGCAGGCGTAGCTTGACCTTCGATCAACCTCCAACTTCGTTTTTATTTAGCCACGAGCACCGCGTACATAGGTATGAAGAATGAAAGAAATGGAAAATAAATCCTTTGTTCCTAAAATCAAGAACTCGATTTTAGTTCTTGATTTTAGAAGTAAATTAAATTCTTTTGTTCGATTTTTAAAACGACTTTGATGACGAAAATAATAGTGTTCTAGTACATTTTATAAGAAAGGAATAAGTTCATTTTCATTCACGTTTTAATTTCAGAATAAATTAGCTAATTATTGTTTAATAACGCTATTTACATTACTGATAAGAGGTACGTGTGCGGCTAGATAAGGTTTAAACTACACTTGCATAAGTCAGATTTTCCGAGAGACATAATCTTTGAAAAACCCCTTGCATTTTCTTTGACTTTCAACTGTTTTTTTTTAAATCACTTTTCTGAATTTATTATAAGATAAGAAGTTAGGCCATTTTGGAGAATCAATGAACCACGCCTGCTTTGAAGGTCAAAATAATAAGACTGATTGCAAGTAACTATTTCTTAATTATTTAACCGAGACTCTGTATTTTCGAAAAAAATAATAATAATAAATATTTAAGAAATAGTGACGTAAATTTTTCGTTGGTCGATGTATTTCGACCCTGTGGTACAAATACATCGACCGACGAAAAATTTCAACGCTCGGGAAGAGAAGAAGAATCATGTACTGAACGAATGGTGTCTGTTCGTGCATCGATGTCGTTTCCACCCTATATAAAGATTTTCATGTCAAAAAACGAATTCTTTATAATAATATGCTTGCCCCATTGTTAATAACAGACGTGACGTAGTCAGAAACCTAAAGGTCTGACCACTTGTTAAGATTAGTGGTCAGAAATTGCAACTGACCGGTCCAAAGGGTACGAGTATTGTGTTACAAAGTAACTGGGTTTTGGAGGTCAGATAGGTAGTCGCTCCATGTAAATTACAGTTCTTCAGCTTCATCCCGTTACACTGGAAGCCGACCTCAACATAGTCTGGCAAAGGCCAGGCAGATGATGATGATGACCTAAGTACATTAAACTACATTTCTGTAATAAGGACGCACGAGGAAAACTGAGGGAAAAATCAATATGAAACGACATCGTGGTTACTTGTATTTTAATAAAGATACAAAAAAGAGGTATATTGTACAGACACCAGCACATCAAGTTTTCTCAAACTGACAAATTTTCTCAACTGAAAATGAGCCTTATTCTTGTCTAATAAAGTTAAAAATTATCAAAGAAATTGGACGGATTGGGGTAGCTTGAAGTGCTGGCCTCTGTACATTGCAAAGATAAGTTTTTTGTACTGATACTCACAGGAGTGTTTCTAGTTTAAGAGTCCGATGTTAAAGTTATTTTTAACCTACTTCAAAAAACATTACTTACATACAAGGTGAATTCAACTAATTTTATTTTTATTATCTACTCATAAACAACCAAAAGAACTTCAATGACTTCCGAAACACACAATATTTTTCACTTCAATGTCGCTTTATTTTTGAAGTTGATAAGTTTATCTTTTTTTTTCCTTTTTTCTTAAGCAACTATTTTTTTATATAATATTAATAATTTATTGGTAACAACATTTTGATAATGGTCGATTAATTTAGCTAAAACAGTTATGTAATATCGGATGGGGAAAAAGGCCGATATGGTAAGTGTAGGTCATCGGTATTTGTGAACAAAATTAAATATATTGTACCTACTTCCCTTGTATGGGCTCCTACACGAGGAGCTCTTTCTATGGAGATTATTATTATACTTATAATGTTATCCTATAAATTTCCCCGAAAAAAATAATCACATCCTGCACTTCCCTGTTTTAATTATGTTTTAACTTAATGACGTTATCAGCCATTGATAGTGGGCAGTATTTAAGCCGAGCTGGCCGGTCATCTACACCAGTGCAAGCGTCGAACCGCTGTGAATCGTACGTGCAACTATCAATACGCACCAACGAACCGCGTGCGCAAGACGTGTATTATATACGTCAAGAAAAAATAAATACTAGAAATAGTACGTTAGTATCCGGGAATATTTGACCGTCGTTAATATCCCAATATCTGTCCTTCTGACGGATATTTCGTGGTCGAAGGAAAGGTGAAATTTTCTGAACGTCAGAAGAACAGAAGTCACGCGGCGTCATGTCTAAGGAAGATGTCTCCATTCATATCCTGAGGAAGCTGGTCATTGATTGCTTTCTTGTCATTGGATGTAAGTTTTTTTCAAGTTATTTTTTTTTTGTAATTATAAGTTTTATTATTATTTCATATTTAATTTGTACTTCGGTTATACAGTTGATTATAAGTACCTGGATGACCGAGCTTTGCTCAGGTATAATATAAATGACGTTTTATAAAAATTAAACCTAGCTAGATCGATTTATCGCCCCCGAAACCCCCTACTTACTAAATTCCATGAAAACCTTTGAAGCTATTTCCGAGATTCACATTATATATATACAAGAATTGCTCCTTTAAAGGTTTAAATATAAATAATATCTTCTAAATATAAATACGAGTAGAGAAAACTTTGTAACCCTCATTAAGCATATAGCGCGCACGAAGGAGTGTAAGTATATATTATAGTATATATATATATGTAGTATATAGAGAAGGAGTACAGAAAGCTTCAACGTTTGAAAATCACATAGACCCTGGGTAACCACTAGTATTTATACATCAAATGCATTAATCATTTATCCCCGTCAAACAACAAACAAACGTATGTTGACAAAACTTTGAAAAAGAAAATTCTTCATAACGTTGCCTTAGAGTAAAGAGCTCGGGAAAGAAATTTTGATAATTTTTGCTTTATTCCAATTTTGAAAAGAAAACCTCGGGAAGCACGCCCTAGTCACACAAAAAAAAGTTTAGTTACCTGTAATGCTTATCTATGATAATCTATGATGATAAGAACCTCGTTCAAACAAAAAATTACAGGTCGAACATTTTTCTTCCTCCTGTAAAGTTACCTCTTTCGCTCATACGAGGTTTTCAGTATCTGTTTTTTTTTCATCTTCATTACATCTGCAAAAAGACACAAACACTTCTAAGTTCCGCTTCGATACCACTGTTGTCATTTAACATTTTTAATAAACGACGGTTTAGCAGTTAACAGACCGATCTTAATCTATCGTTAATGGCCTGATGCCAATTAAAATAACCACACCAATCTTCTGGGTTAACCAGCGTGAATTTAAGTGACATGTCAGAACACACAGTCAGATAAACTCTTGTGTCCGGATTAAATGATGCGTTGGAATATTTAATTACGTTAGTGCTGCTGTTGTTTTCGTGGGTCCGTACCCAAAAGGTGCCAACGGGTTGTAGTAAGCCTCTGCTTTCCGTCCGTCTGTCTGTGTGTCTGTCAGCGGTCTGTATCTTATGAACCGTAATAGGTAGACTAGACAGTTGAATTTTTCACTGCGTGAGTATGTTTATGACCGCTAAAACAAACATCAAATTATCAAAAATTGAGTTAAATTCAAAACCAAAAGCAAGAAACATGATTTTAAAAAATCTTGTACTTGGAGTGAGCAGTCACTCCGTGTCAAATACTGGTATTCAGCTGCATCCGGTTAGACTGGAAGCTATCTGACTTCTGCAAACCACTACTGGGCATCGCGATACCACTAATTTAATTATTTTAACTTTACAACAAAAAAAACTATTTAGATTAACTGTATGACTGTCAAAGATATGGAAATGACAGCTAGGACCAACGCCTTAACGTACTTCATGTGACACGGAGGAGTCTCGATATGTTACGAACGGTCACCTATCCACAGACTGACCCCAGAAGGCGTAACCGGCTTTTTTATTTAGCCACGAGTTCTTCAACTATAATAATATCCTTAATTATGTTGAGTATAGAAGTTAAAAATATAATTTGCTAATTTTCCTTGTGTACATAATTATATCGACTAAAAACCAAGTCCTAAGCCAACAGATGATACTTCTGAGAAACTAGTTATATTTGCTTAAAACTTGTTTGATAATGTAAAAAATCGAACACACCTCATTCCTAAATTCCTGTTTCGAATAAGTACGTTACTAAGCCTGTTTTAAATCACACCTATTTTTGGGTGTGAGTTCATCTGTATGTGCTAAAATACAAAAAAAATGGCTTAAACGTTTTCAAAGCTGACGGTCATTGTTTTTTGGCGGATTACACAATCATATTCTACAGTTCTCTTAGTGAATTCACGAAGAATGCCATGTTCATAATAAGATACAAAAGTTAAGGATAAGTTAGGATAGATATAGATAGATAAGTTTTAATCCTGTAATGATAATTGTAATTTAGTTTAAAAAAAAACCCCATCACCCCTTCTTCCCCGAACCCAACATGTTTAAGTCCCATATGATAGGAGGCAATTCTATTCCCAGTGGCGCAGTGGCTGAGTGATCGACTGCTGCGCCGCGTGTCGTGGGTTCGATTCCCACACCGAATTAAAATTTGTATGGCCTACAGGTAATTGTTCCGGGTCTGGCTATTCGTGTGTGACTTTAAATGTTTGTAAACGCTCCCATGACGCAGGAGATATTACTAATGTGGGGCAAAGTTTAAAAAAAAAATCCATAGCTGGTCATAATAAAGATGCATGAAAGAATAAATACCGTTGTATAGCTGAGATCCCTACATCAATCCGAAAAGAGTTGATTATCTTTTAAATGGCTGAACAGACCAATGCGAAACATGAAGAAAAAACAATTAAACCAGCTTTTTACAATTTAGAAACCGCATTGAAATCAGACCATTCGTTTGAGAGCTACGATACCACAGACTGACACACACAGAGAGATAAGCAAAACTTAGCCGTCCAACTTACCCATCTTTTTACGTCGGTTATTAAAAGGACGTGTTGCGCCGTCCCCAAATAGATTGAGATAAGCAGACGGGCAGAAGGGTGATGCCTCATGCCGCTCATGAGCGAAGTCGAAACTTACCCGCGATCTTCATTTGATTTTTATCTTTTCTTCCAGTAACGCTATGTATATTTGGAACGAGTTTGCTGTGGCAGCCTTTCGAGAGAGGGTTCTTCTGCGGAGACCAGAGTCTTATGTACCCTTACAAGCCGGACACCGTCACTGTTCTCATGCTGAGGCTCGTGGGTCTCCTTCTGCCCATATTTGCTGTGAGTACCTATCAATTGTTTTATAACTGTGAAACGTTTTCTTTTAATCGTTTAGCTTTGACGTGCATTGTTATCCAAACTAAACGTGTATGCAAAATTTCAGTAGAATATTGATTGAAGATATCTCGTTTCAGTTGCAAGATTAGATCACACATGCTAACTAACATGGTAAATTAAATAAAAACAAACGGATTCGATATTCAAATCCGAATTAATAATTGATTTTATTTTCATTTAAACAAATGGCAACTTTATACTCATGTAAATTAAGTCAATTTTATTTACCTACATTAATTGCAGAAAAAGTCAGACTAAGTTGTCGCGCTAAATGAACTTTATCTGTAAGTGTTAAAGTTACTCTTCTTAAAACTCGCTTTTGGTAACATTTTGGAAGCTAGTTTATAAATAAAGATCCAATCAATAATCTTAGAATAAATTAGATATCGCCAAGTTAATTGTAAAGATTACTGCGCCAAAGCCACATCTAGAAACCCATACTTAGATTGCTTTATCTGTTCTCTTCTCTTAATATTTCTATGTCATCATCTGCTTAGCCTTTTCCCCACTACGTCAGGGTCGGCTTTCTGTCTAACCGGATGCAGCTGAATACATTCAACATAAAACAACTGCATAGTTCCTGTGTCACACGATACTATTATCATTGCATGTTGCAAGCATGCAATGTTGATAAAACAACATCTTTTGTACTAAGTAGTAATGACACCTTCACAGCGATTTCCTGTGCCAATGCTCAGTACAAATTATAACTATAAAAAGTCGATATCTAAAAATGCCCTACTACAATCTATCAAGTTTTCTACACATTCAAAAACTCACGCTTTTTTCCCATGGATAAGAAGCTACAGAACGCCACTAGCCACGACCCTTACATACTCTTTTAACGTCATTTACATCAATACATCTGGTTGAAGAGTATAAATTCAATTCAATTCAATTCAAATGATTTATTGCAATCCATAATGTACATATACAGGTAGTAAAGATACAATTAGAGAGAAACAATTATGGACCCTGTCGGGCACTGCAAAGATGGGTTTGGTTGGAGAGAGGAAGAGCGTTTTTATCGATATTTCCGTAACACTAAAACAACAAAATTAGGTAGATGTCATTAATTTATATAGAAATTTAATATTTTATCATTTTTGATTGTAATTATAATTTATAATGATTATTTATTGTTTTCCATTTATATTTTATTTAGTTATTTATATTTTATTTATTTCTGTATTAATATATTAATTATCTCTCATTTATTTATTTAAGTATAAGTTATTTAAGTTTAAGTATATTATTTAAGTATTTATGGTATTCCTCCAGTCAAATTAGTTAAACTTTATTTATCATTTAAAAATTCGTCTAATGAATAATAGCTTTTATTAATTAAAAATTGTTTTACTTTCCTTAAAAATATATTTGTTTTCTCTATTTGTTTTAAATACTCTGGTAATTTATTGTATATTTTTATTGACATTGAATGTGGACTAGAAGAGTGCATTTTAAGGTGTGACTGGGGTAAATTTATTCTGTTCTGATGACGAAAGGAATGGCTTGTTTGTATATCTCCTCGTGTTTTATATGTTTCGGGATATTTTCGGACCAATTTACACAATTCCAAAATATAAATGCCAATCAAGGTGAGGATTTGGTGTTCTTTAAAATATGGTTTACAGCTATCTGTTGGTTCTATGTTCGTTATTATTCTTATAAGGCGTTTTTGTAAGATAAATACGGATGGAGCGTTCGTGCTATTTCCCCATAGAATAATACCGTAGGTGAACCAAGCATGGGCGTATGCATAATATGTGACTATTGCGGTTTTTAGGTCGGTTGTCTTTTTAATCTCTCGGAGGGCATATGAAAATTTTGATATTTTTGATTTCAGTTTAAGTACATGCGATTTCCAATTTATATTTGTATCTATTGTTAAACCAAAGAGAGTGAATTCGTTGACTATTTCTAATTTTATTTTATTAATTGTGAAATTTATATTAATCTGATTTTTTTGTCGGGGGTGGAATGTTATTAATTTTGTTTTTGTAAAATTTATTTCAAGATTGTGATCATTCATCCAATTAATTATAGTTTTAAAAATGATATTTAATTTTTCGTTGAGATTTATATTTGTTTGACATGAGGTGAGGATAGAAATATCATCCGCAAATAAAACACACGGCCCTTCTATGGTTTTGGGGAGGTCGTTAATGTAGATCAGGAATAGGAGACATCCTATAACGCTACCCTGGGGAATTGAAGCTTGTATTGGTCTGACATCTGATCTTATGAGCTGTGTTTCCTTTGTATTCTTATTATAGAATTCTACCTCAACCAATTGCTCTCTACTTTCTAGATATGATTTAAACCATTCGTGGGCTTTTCCACGTATTCCTATACCGTATAATTTATTTAACAGGGTTTGAAATTGCACTTTGTCGTAGGCTTTCGTCATATCAAGTAATATTCCTATTGCATATTGTTTCTTATTGATTATGTTTAGAAGTTAACTAGAACTTAGGTAGTTAATAATAAATGTAAAAAAATACTTTTTTTCACGACAAGCGTTTATAACTAACTACCTAGTTTACAATGTAGCTTAATACTAAATACATTTATGCACTTCATGGTCATACGCGCACGCAGATGACCTTTCTGAAGAACATCACCAATAAGGTCAGTGTATGTCCTTCTAGGGCGTCCCTCCCGGCGTTTCCACTTTCATTCATTCTCAACATATGTATAAGTAGTTCTTACTCAAGTATTCTTAATATAGAAAACTAACGTAACCTCACCTCTTCGCGTTATCATCTGTTTTAGAAAAGAGTGTGTAATCATAATGGTTAATGGCTTGCATTCAATTAGTAGAACATGCCATAAGCATGTCACAGCACAGCCCACACACGTGACCGAAGAAATTAATTGTAAACTGCACGTTGATGCTCGCATTTCTAATTAGATACAGAACTAATTAATTTGTAATATTCCGATATGTTTAATGTCAATGTAAGATAAATAGATGATGAAGTAACAGCATAAGTTAGAAAGGGGCCTTTCGTAAATTATACGTCACGCAAATTTCATGAGTTTCGTCCTTGTTACACCTTTTTGTGTGACAGCACAATTTGCAAATTTGTTGAGTTCTAAATTCAAAAGTTAACGAGTTACTAAAATAAATCGCAAATTGCTATAGGTGTGTCTATAATATTTGAAGAGTTTCCTCGATATGTCCAATATTCCATCATCAGATCATGACTCGAAGACAATGGGACTACCTTGGGAAAGCCTACCATTTAAAACAAAAAAATATATTTGAAGATCGTTTCGCTATTTACGTAACACACAAATACAAAAGAACACAAAACATATAGTCGAACTTAGCAAGGAGGTGCTAAGTTTAACTTTTTCGAAGCCGGTTGAAAAATAAAATATGATGAATAAATAATGAGATTGTATACCACTTGGGATATATCCGTCGTTTATAGTAGTAACAAATGTTCACATATGTACATATTTTAGATATTTCTATGCAGAGCGTATAGGACGGTAAGTATTGAAGCCCTATCGGTTCTTGAAGGTGTCCTTGAGGTGCAGCGACGTGCTGCAATGTACTACTCAGCACGAAAGTCCATGGATTCAGACTTTCTGTCGCATCGTGACCGTCCTAAGATCGCTAGATTATTTAAACCTCAGCCTGATGTCTGCGAAGAACTTTTGACCAAATGGCAATGTAGGTGGGAAAATTCTATCAAGGGCCGACACCTCTTGTGCACATTGCATCCGGAGTGGTTTACTATACGGACCTTGTAGAAACTCGATCAAATTTCCGTGCGTTCAAGCGTTTTTGCTCATCATTTAGGACCCATTCATATCAGTGTTCATATTAAACCGTGGTGCTAGGCAACTGGGAGTAACCCAGTTGTAAACGTCCCTTTGTGCCTATTGGGCTAGCTCTGTTCTGTCTCCTGCTTGATATGGAGGGAAGTGGAAATGATGTTCATTCATTTTCAAGTAACATGACTCGTAAAGTAGAAATCATGATTTTGTACAGTGTTAAGTAAAATAAAAACGAAAAAATGTAGGCGTGAAAAAAACCAACAAACAAAGTCAACGCTGGGGTGTCAAGAATAATGTTCTGAAGTCATGGTATCAGTTTGTGTGTCGATATCACCTCCACCCTGTTTTCATACCAATCAGCTACACACACTACACTCAGTAAACTTCTTACACGCAAAGATACCACTACATTTAACTGGTATTATCCAAGTCCTATATCCAGCAATTGACAGAAATTGACTCAATCCTCTGTCTGTGCCCCTTCCGGACTGATCTAACCTCGTCGGTAGCATTGTGCTCTAACTACGTCCACTTATATGCACTTTATAGTCCATTAGACGGACAATGGTATAGTACGATTAACTGGTAACATATGGTGACGGAAAATACCGTGGTATTTGAATAGGTATTGATAACGTATCTGGGTCATTGTTTTGTAAGAAATGTAATAATATTTAAACCAACTTAAGAAGTCTTTCTGAAAGCATGCTAGGGGAAGACCCATACCCGATATATTTACCTATTTATTTTATATATGAATCATACATAACATTAGCTACGCTTGTCGAAGTCGTAGAAGACACTAAAATGTCTAATCAGTTGTAAACGTCTCTTTGTGTCTATTGGCCTAGCCCTGTTCTGTCTCCTATTTGAAATGGAGGGAAGTGGAAATTATGTATTTTTTCAAACTCCTCCGCTGTACTTTTCTGATTAATTTCGTTGCGGGATCCAAGACAGTTGAATCGTTTCTCCGGGACTCGTCGGGCTTCATTGTCTCGACGCATTTCTGATGGTCGCCAATGTTGATTCTGGTTTTCAGGAGTTGTAGTGGTTTGGGAACAGTGCGGCAGGCTTGTCCCAATAAAAAAAAAACACTACAATCTTCCGACAATCCCTTAAAAATATTTACAAATTTGTTTCCACTTTTCTTGTCAACAACATCTTAATTTGTTTCAGTTCAATGCCTGACCTTTCATAAAAACCTATTAAATTAATAATAAAATGTAATATAAAACTTGACATATTGATTTCTGATGAAATTCATCTTCTTAGCTATGAAACTGTTTCATCAGCATAATGTTACCCATTTGATAACCTAATTGCATATTAAGGCTCCTTCAGACCAGTGCGATGCAATAATACGACACGATTTGGCGATATACATATTATTAGTAGTTTTATTTTTCGTTTCCCATCACTAGGATTTTTTCCTGTATGGTGGGTGCGGTTAGACTACTTTCATCTCTTTCTTTCTTCTAAAACAAGAAAGGGACGGATATTTATAAAAGCTGTCAATTTTAGTGGAACTAAAAGTTCCAAAAAAACAAAGTTTATATTTAAAAGTCATTGACCAAAATCGTGATCAAAGGCATAACCTAATTTGACAACTGTAACATGAAACATAAGTGTCGCCGTCCTTTTCTCGAGCTATAGGTCAGAAAGAAATGTCAACTATCTTATTGACGTTTAGTTAGTGAACAAGGGAATCAGTTTCATGACAAATAAAAGTGAGCGACACTACGATCGCGTGTTCGCGTCGTGCCTGTTCGTGGGATGGGAGCCTTGAATCGTCGATTAAGCACAACACTACGAAATTTATTCGTTGCGATTTTTAAAATTCGAAATGATATCAAAGCATTTGCTATAAATAAATCCCTATTAGTGCGGGAACATTTATATAAATTCGTAGTGCGCGCGTGACCTTAACAGACTATCGAACTTGAATATCGAACTGCAGGTAGTACGTACAACACGCTATTCGATTTTAAAGCGTTGTTTACACGTGCGTACAGCTAATCTATCGTGTGCAGACATCATAATTACCCATTGTTACCTTTCATAGGACTTAATAGCGTTGACGCGCGGTTACCTTACCTACTGAAGAGTCATTGTAATGAAAATGAAATGAGCAATCATTGTTTCTTATCGATGATTCGATGGTAAAGTTCTTACAGAACGGGGAGCCAAAGAATGTTACATTGGATTATTTTAAACTGTATTAGTAACAGATTCGCTTCAACGGTTTACGAGATAAAATACGCAGGTTTGTTGCTGGGTTGTAGAGATCAGACCGGCAGTCACTCCATGTCATTATCCTCATTTCAGCCAATCAACGTCCACTTCAAGACTTAGGCCTCCCCTAAAGATTTCTACAACGATCGATCCTGCGCTGCCCTCATCCATCGGCTTCCTGCGATCTTCACCAGATCGTCGGTGGATTGTATTACTCAGTAACTGAGTTGTGAAAGTCAGATATGTAGGTAGTAGGTTCATGTAAGCTGCACCCGGTTAGACTGAAAGCCGGCACCAACATACTTGGGAAAAGGCTAGGTAGTAGACAGATGATGATGAGTGAGAGAGACAATATAGTTTTAAGTATAGAGTTTATTAATAAGTTAGTAATAGATAGCTGTTGTGACGCATTTCTTAATATTACGTCATAGTTAGGTACAGAGGCAAAAACATCAAGGCTACCCCAATGTGTCAAATTTCTTTGATAGGTTTTAAACTAACAAAACGATAAGGTTCATGTTCAATTAGGAAAATCTGACTATTTGGGGTAGCTTGATGTGCTGGAGTCTGTACTATTGTTATTGTACCAATGTAACCACAGATATATAAATAATGTAACTGATCGGCAGGTCTTATGTCATCGAATACAATTCAACGTTAAAGTTATCTGTTCTATCACAATTGCAGAAGAAAAATAGAAGTTGACAGATTCGTCTTAGAGTTGATTAACAACTTTAGTTTTTCTCCATCAACGTATTATTATCTCTCTCGACTACGTGTGTATATTTTATTCTTTATTATACTTATTTGTATTCTCTTGTAATTTTTTTGCATGTTCTGTCTCTGCATCCCCATAAGGTAGACTGGTTGAAAATGCCTAAGCTTTTAAAACCGCCTTTGTATGGTTATTGACATAGCATCCATCTCTTTTGTTCCTAGTTCCTGGTATGCGAGTGGGCAAACTTGCGCAAGGCTCGTGATGGTGAGCGCTGCCTGGGCTGGTCCATCCCACCCTGGGTGCGAGGCTTCTACTGCGCCCTTGTTGCGTTTTCCATCGGTGTCTGCTTCGTCGAAATAGCGGTCAACATCTCCAAGAATGTCATCGGAAGACCGAGGCCTCACTTCTTTGACGTAAGTTGGTCTTGCTGTTAAGTTTCTTGACGACCGATGTGGCGCGGTGGGCGAAGGTCCGCCTGCTACGCATGAGGTTGCGGGTTCAATTCCCGCCTTGGGACAAATGTTTGTACGATCTACAAATATGTGTTCCGTGTGTTCTGGGTATTATTTATCCTATGTATAAAAAATATCTATCTATGTAATGTATTGTATAAAGTATATCAGTCATCTAGTACCCATAACACAAGCTCTGCTTAGCTTGGGGCTAGATGATGCAGTGTGGATTGTCCAGCAATATTTATTTATTTATTTTGGTGCACACGACTTCGAAAGATTGACCCTGAAATAAGTTTGGTCAAAAATACTTTATATTTTTTTAGAAAGAAATAGACCGAGAAATAATGACAGACCTGTACGCAGTTATTTATTACAATATAGCGATCCTGGAGGGTTCTGAAAAATGTGAAATAAATGGTAATAGCGCAATCAAACCCATAAAAATAAACCCAAAATTTTAGTGGTTCGATGGCCTTATTGGACGAGTCTCACATAAGACCGGTCTTAGAGCATTCAGTCTAGCTCTTAGATAAGAAGGAGCTAATTATACTTGAAAAATTATACAATTATTAATATATGAAGAAATAAAATAAAATAAATAATCATAGGGCATCAAGAAAATGATTTATAGATGCCAATAAAATAAACCATAATCGAGCTCAATAACTTGACTATCAAAGGCAAAAAAAAATGTTTTCAAATCCGATTGGTAGTTCTAGATGTAGCCCGTTAAAACTTAGACAAACAACCTCTTCAGCATTAAAGTATTAGTAATATAAGATGGGGAAAACAGCAAATCAATGTATAGTAGTGAATCGCAATGATGCCCATGGTTGCGGAAACTATCATCATTAGTATTATCGAGGTTTGCCTTAGTCTGCAAGATGTCATTCATAGTCTTCCAATGCCAAAGAACCATTTCTATTTTACATTTGAAAACAAACAATTGTACATTTTTCTTACATCTAAGTACGAATTAAGTAGGTTAACGTACAATCAACAACGTTTCCACATATTACTAGTATTAAGTATTAAGTATAATTAACTTACAAACAGTATGGATGAAAGGTGGGGCTAACCATAACATTACACAAAAGTATTAATTGGTTTTGAGTGCAGTAACCAGTTCTTTTTGAAATATACTCACTCAAAGAATCATGCTATATTCAAGGTAAATAAATTAAATGAAGTGCCCTTAGAATACTAATAAACTCTACCTCTCAAAACTCGTTAGTAAACGATTTATTTTCTGAGTACAAACCTATAGTATAAGATATTTACGGTAGTTAAATAACACTTTTATTGAAGTAGTTACTGATAATTCCGATACAGTTAAATGATTCTGTTATCATTATCTGTAACAATATTTCCTGTTTTAATATTAATGAAGTCATATTGTTGCTGTGTTGATCACTTTACATGTAATAGTTATCTGCTTCCTTGTGTGTATCTTAGAATAAATAGTAACGTCTCTTGAATTTGATACGGTTCATTTTAGGTAGTTTATACATTTTAGTGTTTGCTAAGTTTGTCTTGGACATCACTGACATCGGTGAAGGAAAACATCGTGAGGAAACCTGGACTTATAATTAATATAAGTCTGAAATCGCCAATCCGTCTTGAGCAAGCGTGGTATTTAATGCTCGTGCCTTCTCTGTATGAGAAGAGGCCTTTGCCCTGCTGTGGGACAGTGACAGGCTGGTCACACAAAGAAACAAAAAAGGAGATTAGCCTATGTTTTTATTGCTTTTAATATGTGTGCTAATCCACGATCTCTCCTCCAGGTATGTGTACCTTCAGTGGACTGCACCTCCTCGGAATGGCAGAACCGGTACATCCAGTCCTCAGAATACACCTGCACCGGTTCCCACACGGAAAGATTTGATGATATGCGCAAGAGTTTCTTGAGTGGACACTCCGCCTGGTCGGCTTATACCATGATCTATCTAGCTGTGAGTACTGGCAGTGTTTACCTAATTTATTTTTTATAAATTACCTAATTACATCTACTATAACGTATGATGATATATATGTACAATGATATAAAACTAACTACATACAAAAAAAGCCGACCAAGACACTCAGGCGTCAAAGTACTCTTCCACATCGCTGCCATCTAGAAAGGATGGCAATTTATACTACTGATATATATTACAATTATATTGTATACTCACATTACTCATAGCTCTGATGCTACCAGCGTAGATTGACTAATATTCATTTGTTCTTATTCGCATCTATCTTGTTAAATCCAGTGTAAACCCTGTTTGGAGCAAATGATTTAATATGTGTCCTTCTTTAGCTTCTCAGCTTTACACTTTATTCCTATCACCCGATCTCCATACTTGTCAAAGGCCACTGTGTCACTGAATGGTGCTCAATCAACTAAATCAACTACCTTCATAGTATCTAATTAAGCGTATCATATACACCGTGCCATTTATATCTGTTTACAACAACGACCCTGTAAATATATCCGATGGTTAAATTAAGTCAAGGCAAGGTTTACGGCCTACTTCTCCATTTAGACGACCGATGTGGCGCGGCGGGCGAAGGTCCGCCTGCGACGCAAGAGGTTGCGGGTTCGATTCCCGCCTTGGGACAAATGTTTGTACGATCTACAAATATTTATTCCGGGTGTTCTGGGTATTTGCTAAATATAATAAAAATATCTATCTATGTAATGTATTGTATTAAGTATATCAGTCATCTAGTACCCATAACACAAGCTCTGCTTAACTTGGGGCTAGATGATGCTGTGTGGATTGTCCAGCAATATTTATTTATTTATTTATTTATCCTTCAATTAACTTGGTTCCTTTTAAACTGCATCTTCGTTTAATGTATTTATCTTCTTTTATATATTTGTATATTTCATTCTCTGTCAGAAATCTTGCATGTTATTATATCTGTCACTGTCAGATTCCTACCTTTTTATTTTCCTCTTCGATTTGTTGAGAACGTAACTTATAGTTCCATGCATTACTACTCATTCCATCTTGTTTAAAGTCTACTTCTTCTTCTTTCACTTATGAAACGAGCATCTGTATCTAAAGTATTATTCTCTTCTTCCAGCTGTACCTAGAAGGCCGCATGACCTGGACAGGCACGCGGACACTCCGCCACGTCTTCCAGTTCTTCGCCGTCATGCTGAGCTGGTTCTGCGCTCTCTCCAGGGTCACGGACTTCAAGCATCACTGGAGTGATGTGCTCGCTGGCTACTCTTTGGGTGTCGTGTTTGCTGTTGTAGTGGTTAGTATACAACAATATACATATGGGTGTCAAAAATGAGTAAATCGGTTATTTCCATTTGTGAAGATAAAGATATTGAAAAAATAAGTGCAGTATATGATGTTGTGAAACATGAATGACTTATTTTTCATAGGTACTAAACAAATGTTTAACTACTAAACACATTTTGTACCCGTCAAGATAACAAATATCATTGCATTCTCGAATGACTCAGACCTAGGTATACTCGTAGTTAAATAGTTGATAGTTTAAAATTATTTTTCGATAAGAAATTCTTTAATGTTTTGACTGCTTAAAAGTTTCGAAACCTCTATTCTGAAGGATTCTCTAAATTACATTTCGTTCGGTTGCACTATCAATCTCAGAAAATGGAATTGTTAGAGTTTTATATTCAATCTGTCACCCAATACTAAAGTTGTAAATCATACAAGTTATGTAGAAACAAAAGAATAGTTTTAAAATGTTAATGGCTGTAATTACGAACTGCTAACACACAAAAGTTACCAAAGTTATGTCTACCATTTCAACAAGCTAGTTTATTGACTTGCTAATTCCCGTAGTAGGGTAGTAGTCCTTAAAAATTCTGATTGTTCCGAAAGTTGGATTACACAAAAATACTGGACACGTATTTTTTCTTTGTTACGTAAACCAAAAATGATGACGATATAGTGCGTTGAAATTGCGCGTGACGTTACGCCGTGCTACAATTTTAACGTAATAGTGACGTCACAAGCCCCTTCTTCTTAACTTTGATGTGCTATACCATTGTCACTTTTTATTGATTTGAGTAAGCAAAAAATACGAGTCCAATATTTTTTGGTAATTTTACTGACGGACTAAATAGATTTGGGTACTATATTTTTACCTAGGACACATCATTAATAAAAACGTTCAAAATCTAGTCGCAATATCATCGCAGCGACAATTTGTGTCAAAATCTTGTCAAAAATGTAGATAAACATACGTATTTGGTAGATTGAGACTGAAATTAGACTAGAATGCGAACGTTCTTGAAAAATAGGTTTTTTTTTAAATAGTTACTTAGAACACACGGTACAGGAGCAATTCCTTGTGTGGGACAAGGAATTGCTCCTGTACCGTGTGTTCACAAACATTTAAACTCACATACACAAACATCCAGACCCGGAACAACTACCTGTAGGCCATACAAATATTTGTTCCGTGCAGGAATCAAACCCGCGACACGCAACACTAATCACTTAACCACTGCGCCAATCGTGACTAAAAAAATCGCCCCTCAGATGTCTTACACGTCATTGTGTAATGACCGATCAATTGAGATGTTTTTACAATCAGTTATTTTTTACAATCTTTGTTATTATCACGTTCCTAATTAAAGAGTATTTAAACAAAGGTCATTCACACTTGTTGACTATTTGAATGTTAAATCACACCTCATTAATCAGTAATGATTTCATTCACCTGCATTGAAGATTCAATCAACTCTGATTTCTCTGATTGATATTATTTTTAATTTAATCATTTAGGTAACCACTAGCGACAAAAATATTTTACAAAATATGTGTGTTACAGTTATTATAGCCAATTATAGTTTTCCCTGTATAACTGGGATTTATGTATAATACATGCGAACGAACTTATACATTCCTGATATTTCTACAAAATACAAAATTACATAAGTTTAGATCACAATTTTGTAACATTTCAAATGTTATAAAATTGTGATCTAAACTTATGTTATTTCATTATCACAATTAAAAAAAAAATGGAATCATAATCAGGAAAATTTTGGAATAATAATTTTGAAAAATTCGGAATCATAATTTTGAATCATAATATTGAATAATTTTGAACAGTAATTTTGAAAAATTTTATACAATAACCTATGGAAATAAAACTCGATTCTATTCTATTCTTGCACGGCATTCGTACGGGACTCTTTATCCCCAACCAACCCTAACCCTATTTTTTCTTCTGTTACAGTGGGCGTGGGGCACAGATATCGTTCTGAAGAAGAAGAACAATAACGCGTTGCCCCAGTTCGAGATCTCCGTCACCAGCCAGCCGGTGCAGCCTCAACGATAAATAGCAGTTTTACATAACTAATTTATTGGCTATGGTTTTTTAGGTAGACTTCTAAAGGGAACAGAAGCGACAGTGCTGTGTAATCTAAACTTATATTATAAAGTGGAAAGATTTGATTCATTGTAATGGATAAACTCAAAAACTCGTGGACCGATTAAAAAAAACGTTTGCCTATAGAAATCTACATTAGCAGCGAGTGACATAGGCTATATTTTATTTTGCAACAACGACGATTTAAAAAGAGTTTAACGACGATGATGATACTAGTTTTAAATACGATTGGTCTAGAACAGGTATTTCTCTGATTTTAGGATTTTGGGCAGCTTGGGCATGCCTCATGCTCGCTGTTACATTATTCTACACGATTTAAAGCTCATTTTGATCCCACTTCATAATGTAAATCTGGCGAGGAGACTATAATAATTAAGTTGAACTGCCATTAAAGCATTTAGCCAAATCTATCTGCTTTCCTATCTGGCAAAAAATTATAGAAACACAAAACATTTATTGTTCCAATAAGAACTTTTAATCTTCCTTAAAGACTTAAAGTACTGAGTTTGAGTTACCCAATTAAGTTATTAGTAGAAAAAGAATCAATAACAATACATAAACTATTGCACTCCACACTAAGTCGACCCTGTCTCATAGACTCCAAGAATTTTTATTATTTTATGTTTTTACTCGTATAATATTTTGGTTAAAGTTCTTAAACTTATCTTATGGCAAGTTTTCGTAAAGTATTTACTGGTGTTAGACCTAAAAATGAATCTCACAGGATAGCCAACAAGTTTTATGAAATATGACAAAATGTCAATTAAACCGTCTTATCATCCCCAGTATTAATGAATTAGATCAAATATTGGTAATGTGAAATTTATTGGCCGATGTGCATGGTTCTATAGCACTGATCATCTTCTGCATTCTAAGGAAGCCGCTGTAAAGCCATAGTTATTAGTTATGGTAACAACTTGTTATTTAAATCAAGATGGCTGTGTGCTATACGTTGTATCAACGTCTAGTTAGTAATTTAAAAGAAAATTTAATGTGATATATTTAGGTTTAAATTGGTTATTAAAAATTATTTAATTAACTCTCTTAATAAAATTATTGAACAAAAAAGCATTTCTTTTTTACCTCATATTTTATTTTTAAACCTTGCCCCTCACTTGGATTTTCTCCTGTATCGTGGGTTCGTTTACAAACATTTAAAGTCAAACAGCCAGACCCAGAACAAGTACCGGCCTACAGGTAGAGTGGGGCGTGGAGGGCGTGGTACGGGGCGTAGAGGACGTAACACGTTCGTTACGTCAAATAATACCTAACAGTACATAATTACCTACCTAATTTTGGTAACAAATGACGATTTTTTTTTTAAATTACTTTGCCCCAAACTATTAATTGGTCCTGTGTCGTGGGTACGTTTACAAACATTTAAAGTCACAAACACAAACGGCCAAACCCGAAACCAGTACCTGTAGGCCATACAAGAAGGGTGGGCGAAGGGTGGGCGTTTTGGGGGACTGTCTTATGTAAACGTTTTTGACGTTCAAAAAGTGTTGATTCTCAGCCTAATTTGAATAAATGAATTTTGATTTTGATTTTGATACAAATATTTGTCCCGTGCGGGAATCGAACCCATGACACGCGGCGCGGCATTCAATCACTCGGCCACTGCGCCAACCGTGCCATCAATAAAAAAAATTATCACGTAAAATCATCCCATGTACCTACCAAAGAAAATAGAATAGCTCCATTTGTTTCGTGATTTCTGATTTAACTATTTCCGCTGTGATCCTCCCCGAAGTCTTTGGCTGCGACCACGCCTGTTTCAAGGTCGCTCTTTAGAACGTAATGTACACATCTATGTACACTTGCAGGGTTGGGGTGAATAAACTGAAAGGACACACAATGCCCTCCGCTTCCAGTACGTGCAGCAACCGTTCCGGGCGATGTTGGTGCTGACCTGCTTCCGCAGCGCAAAAGGGATGTTAACAGACTTCAATGCGTAAACGGTGCGCGTGCCTGGTTTGGTCCAGCCCCAGTTCAGGCTAGATTAGAGTTTAACAACTTTATATTTTCAATTCTAAAACAAGGTGTTGTGCTATGTAGCGCCATTTTCCCTACAACATACGGTACTACGCAGCAGTGTGGGCGGAAACAAGAACTAAGTATTGCTATAGAACTAAATGACTACAAAAGCCGCAGTAACTTGGAGAGAGGTCTACAGATGACGCTTATGCGATATTAAAGTGTAGCACGAGTCCCACAAATTGCATATGTTGTAAATTATTTATTATGCATTTCGTTACCTACGTAATTTTGTTTATTTGCCGAGCCTTTTCCCAACTGTGTTGGAGTCGGCTTGCAGTTTAACTGGATGCAGTTTTATACCAGTATTTGACATGGAGCGATCTGCCATGGAACGAGTTGCCTATCTGACATCCACAACCCAGTTACTGGGCAATACTGGTAAGACTGGTTGTTTGACTTTTGGGCTTCTGACTGATCTAGCGACTGCCAAAAATCTACAAATGACAACCTACGGACTAACGACTTAACGTGCTTTCCGAGTCACGTGGAGTCTCGATATGTTACAAATGGCCACTCATCCACGAACTGACCTCAGAAAGCATAGCTTAACCTTCGATCAACCGGTTGCTTTTATTTATTTAACCACGAGCTCTTCTCGAGCTAGATTTATGACTTTTGGTTTATATTTCAACGTGCAGTTTGCCTGTAAATAAATTCAGAGCAAAGCGGTGATAACGCCTTCGTAGCTCCTAATATTACCATAGTGTCAGATTCTTATATCTAACAGAAATAAGTTCGTTGCCACAATATATGACAAGAAATAGTAATAAAACTTTTTATTTACATTATATACCGGTACATTAATAATAGAAGCAAAATAAAATATGAAATAGTTATTATTTACAAATAACACAATTTAAATAGACTAATCGACACTTCATGTGACTCAGTCAGAGGGCTGGCTCATTCTTTGCCCAAATAATTAGTATTACCATCCAACGATGCTATGCTGCTAGTCTTTTGGGCATGTTTCCAGATGACAGATGAAATTTAATTAAATATCTTCATCATAATGTAAATAAAGATTAAAATTAAAACTATCGTAGTCTCTAAATTTTTATTTCATTGGAAGAAATATAATGTGACTTTTGAGATGACGGCAAATAGAGATGTATGGAAGAAGAAGACACACTGCACTGATTTCAAATAAATTAGGATGAGGGCAGGAAGATGAGGAGGACGTTGATGTTAGAAATATAATATTATTGTGTAAAATAAATAAATTGTACATTCTACTAGACTAGTAATAATATTTATCGACTTGGTGTTAATTTTAATTGAGTATTAGGTACTGCGTAAAATCAATAAGCTAAATATGTACGTACCTACAAGTCTACTAGTCAAGAGCATAAATACGTTTCCCTATTCAAAAACGAGATTCTATTCAGCTATAAAAAAAAATTTACAGTGTTACCAACATTGTATTTCCAAAACCATACTGTTGTGAAATAGGTCTGTTCTAGCCATTGTTTAACGCGAAAAGCACTTTTATTTTGTGTTAGTTATATGTGCTCGTGACTGAACATACCAATAAATAAATAAATAATGCTGGACAATCCACACAGCATCAACTAGCCTCAAGCTAAGCAGAGCATGTGTTATGGGTACTAGATGACTGATATACTTAATACAATACATTACATAGATAGATATTTTTTTATTATACATAGCAAATACCCAGAACACCCGGAACAAATGTTTGTAGATCGTACAAATATTTATCCCAGGGCGGGAATCGAACCCGCAACCTCCTGCGTCGCAGGCGGACCTTCGCCCGCTGCGCCAAATAGGTCGTCCAATAACCTATCGGTTATAGTTACATAGTGGTAACTGAATTATGTACTTGATAATATGCGATATTCGCTAATAATCGTCATGAAGAAACGTGTCATCTTAGTGAAGGAATGTAATAAGTTTTAGAAAATAAGTTGTTATTATTAAGTATGCTTCACTATTGCATTGGGTTATACCTGTAATAATAGTTGTAAGTGATTATATAAATAAATAAATGTAATCGTAGTGAAGGAACGTAATCGTAGTGAAGAAACGTAATCGTAGTGCAGTAGCGTAATTGTAGTGATGGAACGTAATCGTAGTGAAGAAACGTAATCGTAGTGAAGGTAAGTAATCGTAGTGCAGAAACGTATTTGTAGTGAAGGAACGTGGTTAGAATGTGTATGTCGCAACGTTCCAATACGGAATGCATGTAGGTGCACTAGTTGCTAGCTCTACTTTCATTTTATTGGGTTTATAAGGCCTGACGATATAATGGGAGGATAGCTAAATAACTTAATTTTAGACTGATTTACAGAATTCTGAAAAGCTTCGGCTAGTTCAGCGGGAATCTAAAAAATAAATGAATCCTTGTTTCCTTTACCCCGCACAGCTAGAGAAGAATTTTACCGATTTAATTAATCTTTTTTTAAGTTTTCTTATACTTTGTAGAAGGTGGGAAATTAAGACGATTGCGCAGAAAATATCAAAAAACTTAACGGCTATTTTAACTTTGCGCGTTTGACAGTTAGCGCGTTTGATGAATGTGTTTTTTAACCGTGGGTAACACTGCGGGGCGCAGCTAGTTTGTTATAAATTCTGACCAAGTTTTTAATTCAGTGCAAATCCTATTCTGTAAAAAAAGCTCCCAGTAAAAACTTGTGTGGAATGAGCGATGAAGTGAGCTAGATTGACAAAATATTACATTATTACAATCATTATCGGCATTAGAGGCAACGCAACAATATTTTAAATGCTAACACTATTGAAAATGTTTATATTATTTTAAAGCTAGTCTATAAGTGTGTGTGTGTGTGTGTTTATAGTAGTGATGGCCCGGTGGTTAAGGCCTCGCCACTTGTGCACGAGAGTTGTGCAAATCGTAAAGAAACCTGTACTTATAATTAATGTAAGTCTGAAATCTCCAATCCGTCCTGAGCAAGCGTGGTGATTAATGCTCATACCTTCTCTGTATGAGAAGAGGCCTTTTCCCTGCAGTGGGACAGTAATAGGCTGGTACTTTACTTTGAATGTCAGTCGCGAGTGCGCTTGCACGCGCCTTACGTAAAACGTGTATTTGTTTTTATTTATTTAAGTATCTAAACATCGCGTCTTGCTGGGTGGCACTGACAGCTGACTTGCCCTTATTCCACCCTAGTTTTCACGGGGAGATTCTTACAAAATCGACCGACAGCTAGATGTGGCGTATGAGACGATATAAAACAGTTAAGCCACGGAATTTAGAAGAAGTGTATATTCCACAGATCACAGAAGCGCCGCGCCAGCAGTGGCGTGTACTAATAAAATTCGTGTAGCCAAAAGTGCGTAGAGTTTACAGAGGCTAGGCTTCGCTTTGATAGGTTTCCAATTTTATCACAAAAGAATAAGGTTCATGTTCAATTGGGAAATTCTGACAGTTTGGGGTAGCTTGATTTGCTGGCGTCTGTACACTGTCTGTCAAGGACCGCCTCCAAAGCTGTCAGTTTTCTTATGTCATGTGTGATGTCTGCCTTTTGTCATACCTACTATTGGAATAAAATCTAACAGCTCATAATTTATTGCCCATTAATATCAGTGTTAATTTAAATCTCAATCTTATTTAATCGCCATGGCTTTGGAGCTAGGCAACAGAGCTTGATATAGTTGTAAACGCCCCTTTGTGCCTATTGGCCTAATTTTGTTATGTCTCCTGCTTGATATGGAGGGAAGTGGAAATTATGTATTTTCTAACTCCTGCGCCGTTCTTTTCTAATTAATTTCGTTGCGGGATCCAAGACAGTTGGATCGTATTTCCGGGACTTGTGAGGCTACATTGCCAAAACGCTTTTCTGATGGTCGCCACTGTTGATTCTGGTTGTCAGGAGTCGCAGTGGTTTGGGAATAGTGTGGCGGGATTGTCCCAATAAAAAAATGCCAAGTTTGTCGTAGTGCGAACTACCTTTAATTAATAATAATAAGTATATATAGCACACGAGCTCATATTTCACATATCGATAGGTGGTGTGTGAGCTCAGCTGTTATTCAAGCCAAAGCTTCGACAACTACTCTCTTGAGGCTCTCGTGGCGCGGTTGAACTCAGGGCCCGAACTTGAAGGCTGGATCCTTGTCTTTGAAGCCTTAACCACCGGTATCTAGAACCTTACTCCCGACCCCGGTGGATTCCTATTTTTTGTATTTTTAAATGTGTATAAAATCTCAAAAATAAATTAGTTCCCTTCATCAATATTGCTCGTTGATGTCTTTTCTATAGGGTGACTGGCGAAGGTAGTTCCATTTCCGGGCATAATAATTGTAAACAGGCTGCGACCCGTGGTGTTACCTGCGTTTAAAATTCACATTCATCAATCGCGTGAACTCTCAAATGCGTAAAGTTAAGATAATCGTTAAGTTTTCTGATTTTTTTTAATTTTAAGCGATGTGCTTAAAATTTAAAAATTTCTTATGCTTAAACTTTCTTATGTTTCTTTCTGTAAGAACCCACCTATAAGATATTTTTATTTATTTTATTATTGAACCATAATACATGTACGTTCCAGTGGACTATAAAGTTAGCTCGAGGCATGTGCATATGACTTTATATTTACTTTTATAGCTTGTCTTAGACATCGCAGGCATCGGTAGAGAAAAACACATTGAGGAAATAATATACATGAGTCTGGTACCGCCAATTCACCTTGATCAAAACTCATGCCTTCTCTATACAAGAAGAGGCTTTTGTGTGCCGGTGGGACACTAAAAGGTTGGTATTATTGTAGTTATTGTTTAAGTATTACTAGACTTTATAGGGATGCCAAGATTTTTATATTATTTTACCTAGATGATATGATTAATTACTGCTTTTGTTGCAAGGTTAGTAGAACTACTAATCTACTAGATCCAGTTTTGATGGATAAGCATTTATATTAAAATCCATCTGGTCGATTTTGAAAAATGTGCCGGTGTGAAATTGTGTGAAATGAGCAGTGACGTAAGCAGTGTGTCACCCAGCTTAGTCACTTAGGTACCAGCTTTTAAATAATATAAAATGCTCAATAACATTGTCATAATAAAAAGCATTAGGTAATCCTGATTCTCAATTCTGATTGGAATAATGTATTTATTTATAAATCAAGTGGGTGTAACTGACAACCCATTTCACTGCTCAATTCACCCGAGTTTTCACGGTGTCATTTTTTACAGAAAAGCAGGGTCTGCAGGTCTTCGCATATTTATTCACATTTTTATTGAAAAAACCTACTTTTCAACTCAATTTGATTACTATACATACAGACAGCGTTAGTGTTTGGACACGCCGATCGACCGTTTTCTTTCTTTCTTTCTTAACTCATGTTCAACCAAACCATTCGCCATTATGACCAATAGTATTATATTTTTTCCGTTCGCCAGTACTGCTTTTGATCCGAAAGTCTTACTAAGGGCATCGTACCACACTATTTACATACAATTAAACACAATAAGAAACGAATCCCTAGGCCTTACGGGGCATTATTTCACCGTCCACCATACCCTGACCATCATGTTACAATATCTGTTTTATAAGCCAATCCAAAACCAACTCTAACAACAAAAAAATAAAGTAGAAATTATCTTTGTATGTGTGATTGGAGAAGCTTGTGCGCTGCTGTTGGAAAATCAAGTTTATTTTTTGGAAGATAAGGTGTAGATTGGATTGTGGGTGATGTGTGAAGAGGCTCGCGTAAGATTGGTAAGGTTTACTTTCGCCGGCGGGCGATGTCGGTCGGAATGCCCGATGTGCCGACTAGCCACGGTGCCGTGTCTACCACCTGGCCAAAGAGTATGCATGGTCGCAGATGTGTAAATAGGTGATAAATTTTATGACAGTAAACTAATTAATATTTGAATACTCTTCCGTTTGCATGTACTTAAGAGTGTAAAAAAAATCATATCATCAATAAAATAAAGATATCGGGTTTATTTTAATTACATTCCAAATTTAATATCACAATCTTAGATCATGAAGAAAACAGGCATAGCACCTCTTTAAATCATCATCATTCTTCTGCCCGTATCCCAATTTATTTGGGGTCCATGAGCTCTTTCATACATCTCTATTTACTCAATATATTTGAGTTAAAATGTATAAAAAAACATGTCAAAACAAAGATGAAGATAAGGATGATGATGATGTAACTCATTTATTTATATAAAGACTTGCTAATTAAAAATACACAGGATCAATTCATCTAAATTAAAGGAAAGCACGACAGTCTTTACTGGCTTTCTAGACATTATCTGCCTATCGTTATACAAACTATGTTAAGAGCCGTTTCGATTGTAACCGGATGCAGCTAAATATCAGTATTTTACATGGAACTACTGCCTATCTGACCCCCACAACCCAGTTACTGGTCAACACGGAAACCCTTGGTAACACTTCTGGCTAGCCGTAACAAGTGTCAAAGATCTTCGAATTACAGCCAGGTCAACCACCACGGATCATGCGATCAACCAATGTGTTGCGTTATAAATTAGCCACTAGTCCAACGCGTCCTGTAGAGCAGAAAGTATACGTATATTTGTTGTATGGTTTCAAAATTGAATGCAGATCTGTTTGTATACTGTTTTCATTTTCTTTATTTTCTCCGTTTTTATAAATCGCATACAATTACTATTCTTTATTTTATAATAAATAATAACAGTAATTGTCTGCGATTTTGAATCAGGAATAAGTTTAATAATCTTGTAAGGCATATGTAATTCTAATAGAACGTATAATCAATACTATCCAGTTACTTTTTTAGTCAACAATATTAATTTGACTCGAAATAAATATTTTCCTAACTGAAAACGTCCTACAAATCCCTCGATATAAAATATGTGTTCCTTACCGTTGGATTCTCATATAGAACTTAATTCTCTTCATAATAAAAACATGGTTTTAACACTGTGTGAATTTGTTGATATTTGGTTTGTTAGTTTGAATAAATAAACGTTTAAAAAGTCAACAAAATTGTAAAGCTTTGGTCTACACATGATTGATTGACATACATAGATTAATACAGATAAACCATAGATGAATTACCAAAGAGTTTGCGTTCTAAATAGGTATCACATATAGATATATATATCACATAGGTATCACACAAAAGTGATTTATTGGTAATAATCCTAATATGGCGTGGCCCAGAAAACCAGAGCTACATTTTTTTTTTCCAGAAAAACTTCCTCGTAGTATACCTTTTATAGCTAACCAAACTTATGGTTTTCAAGCCATATACTAAATCTAAGTTAAAAGTAGTACTGGTCTTTAACGTCCTCAGAGAGGCTTTACCCAACTCTCTACAAATACCAACTCTGGCGTAAAGGTTCTTTGTGGAGTCGACGGCGAACCTACAGTAAACAATTGCGGACAGTCCTCGCCCGTGCCCCGCGAGAGCCGCGCGCCCGCATCGACACTATAAATGACCTACCGACAGGTGTCTGTGATACAAATTCAAATATCGAATGAGAAAAAAAAAGAAACAAGATTCGTTCGTTTACTTTTTTTTTAGTTCTTTTTTCTCACAAAGTTTTTTTTTTAATTAATTTACCGTTGTGATGTTTCCGTTAACCGTGTGTATTGTGCTGTGAGATCCAATGGACTGTTCTCGTGGAAAATGGTTTTAGTTTGCTTGCATCTCGCATGTATTCGCTTTTTGACGTTTACATGACGTTTCTGGCTGTATTAAATAGGTTTGGATGTGTAACTTTTGACCAGTGCCGAGCAACTTTTTTTGTTGTAATTTGAGTTTTTCTGTTCATGTTCAGATTCTCTACAATTTTTAAGTTTTAAGTTAAGATCAAGTAATAAGTCAGACGTCCTTACAAGGTTGAGTTAAGTTGGTATTTCTTGTATCTCGTTGCACGTACTTGCAACAGTTGTTACGTAGCTATTTCATAATATTGTAAAGCGAGCAAAATAAAATTATTCTCAAGAATATATATATAATAAGATGATAGTTTTATACGAAATCTTTTCGTAACAACCGCTGGTCAGCTGAAATTGAGAGCTAACCTAAATAAACTAACAAGATTAAATTGAACAAGTGATCATTCAATCAGAGACACGGCTGAAGCCACCAAACTACGGACTACAGTCTTACTTAAACTCAAAGTATAAAATATTTTCATTTAATTTTGAATAGTAAAGGAGTAAAATTACACACAAGTGTTTTTGGACACAGGTTTACATACCTGGCTAAATGTGGGTGTTACTATAGGTTCACCTCTACCTAACCCTTTGGGCAATACAGACTCTATGTTATGTTTTAAAGGAGTCGATCAGTCAGTCAGAAAGTTGAATCTTGTGGTCCATTCTAAAGCATAGGTGTCTATGAAGAAGAACGGGCAAGGAAAATCATTTAATCTATCTCTCCAAAACATAATAAAGAGGACACAGACAAACACAGAAAGAATATGAGATTTTTTACAAGGAACCTCTGTAGTACACTCATATTTCGCCAGTTTCTCACGAAAACCTAAGAAACTTGTGAGTTTAAATTAGACATAAGGATCAATAACCGACCTTGGCTAATACACCGTAAAAAGAAAGACATAAAAATGGCAAAGAAACAATAAAAAGCATAATACAAATTCTTATCAACACCCGCATGACGATTGTGTACATATATACGCATATATACATAGGTACGTATGTCGCTTTAGTAGTTAACGTAAAGACGTTAAAGTTACAGAATTGTTTTGCAATAAGTTTTGCAAATTGTGTAGGATTTTTCTTCATTGGGTGAGTGTTAAATTCTAGCAATTTGCACCTTTACTTAATAAGTTAGCTGGGAGGAGACCAAAGTGTCCTCATTTTGGCTTTCCTTTACTTACATACACGGTAAATAATGGACTTTTAATAAAAACTTCAAAGAAATTTGACACATTGGGGTAGCTTGATGTGCTGTCCTCTGTACACACGAATAGATAAAAAGTCACTTTAGTACTTGTCCGACTTCAATCCATAACATCGTGAATGAGAGGGCGAGGTTATAACCACAGTCTACACGATCGAAATATAAAGAAAAATAAAGCACCGAACCGTTATTTTCCAAACGAAAAAATAAGTAAACAAGACCTTATGAATGAAACTCGCCGAGATTCGGACATTGAGCAATAAAAAAAAATGTCAGGGTCTTTGGTTGATAATAAATTATTTTACGTTCAACATTATGCCGGATATTATTCTGATATTACACAAGGTAATAACTTAACAATTTAAGAATGAGTTAACCCTTTCGCTGCCCAGTCATAATGTTTGGCTAATTACATAATGCGTTGGTACATGGTAGGGGGCATGTTCACATCTCATCTATAGCTTTTTACAGTACGTCTCGGGAAGCGAAGTCTGGGACATGAACAAACTCTTTTTCGACCCAAAAGCCGGGTGCTGGGCACTAGAAGTGTTAAGCTGTAGTTTAGTTGATCGCAACGAAACTATATTTAATAGGGCAATGGATAGAAGGATATTTATTAACTACTACAAGAGAGCCGGTCTTCGTGAAATGGATTAAGCAATTTTGAATTCCCATATCTCTAATATATAAAATTCTCGTGTCACAATGTTTGTTACCAAACTCCTCCGAAACAGCTGGACCGATTTGTATGAAATTTTGTGTGCATATCGGGTAGGTCTGAGAATCGACCAACATCTATTTTTCATACCCTTAAGTGATAAGGGTGGCCCACCCCAAAAATTCAAGACTTGAAATGGCAAAACAACGTTTGCCGGGTCAGCTAGTATAATTGTAAATTTAACCTATTGCCTGCATTGAGGTCGGAACTCATCCCACGCGAACATACTACCGGGATTAAAGTATCCTGTGTTGTAACCCAAGTCCTTCTGTGTGCCCAATTTCATCCAAATTCGTTCAGTCGTTAAGGTTTAAAAAGGTAACAAACAGACAGACAAAGTTACTTTTCCATGTTTATAATTTTAGTTTGGATTAGTACGGACAAGAGTCACTGCGATACTAAGCCCACAAGTTGATAATTGTTAAAATAATTAGCTCTTTGACACCAATAAGATGAGAACGTTGAGGTATTTCAAGAAACACGTAATGAACGCCAACATTTTGGCTCGTTAAGCCGTCGTTTACCTTCGCCTTATAACTGGGATGTGGGCAAACTGCATACCACCACAATGGCAACTACTATGCGCGTGCGCAAGCTGCTAGTGATGCGACACTAGTTTGAGATCAATTTCATTCAAAGTGATATGAGTGCTCAACATCTAAGTCTAATTTGATTTTAAAGCGAATAAATAAGCTTTAACCGTAATATTGCACGTACAGCTGTCTATATCCGCCATATTTCATTGTTTTTATCTATATTTCAACTTTCGTTTATATTAAATAATCTCTAAAAGCTTCAGTAGAAATTTAATGAGGACGTGCTGATGCATACCTACAGATTTAGGTATTCTGATGTCCCTTGTCCTAAATATTAGGACACGAGTTGGTAAGCCTATTCCTTTTCTCCGTCTCTCTCAAGTCCATGAAAAGATCGATTGTAAGAGATCGCTTTTAGCGATAAGGACGTCCATTGTAACACCCTATGTAGCTTTCAAATTCATTGTTTGTAAGGTTTATGGTGTACAATAAGAAGTCTTTTATAACATTCTTTTCTAAGGCCTACAACTTCAGTGTAGAGGTAAGAATCCTTGTATATTCTTATAATTATCATCGGCATACCTGTAGATTTATAAGAAGCCCAATTAGAAAATACGGAGATTAACTGAGTATCGAACTTTACTGTACTGTCATTTAAAGATCTTTGACAGTCGTTACGGAGAGTCAAAAAACTGAAAGTTTGACAACCAGTCTTACCAAGGGGTCTTGTGTTGCCCAGTAACTTTCTTGTGAAGGTCAGATAGGCAGTCGTTCTATCCAAAATACTGGTATTCAGCTGCATCCGGTTTGGAAGCCAACCACAACATAGTTGGGAAAAGGCTAGGCAGATGAGATGATGAACTGAGTATCGAACTCAGTGTGCCAAACATCGCATTGCATTGCACATCACTAGAGATCTAAACGAGAGCACAGTGTGACAGCGACTATGCAAATATATAGCGATAAGCCGAACATGGTAGATCAAGACCGCAAAATTACGCTCGTAATATTATGTGGTACACATATGTTAGTGGTACCACCATCGTACCACTAACTGGAAGTTTAGCACAGTTTAGTAGGAAATAGTTCGTGTATGAACTACATGTGGTATGGTGATAAGGAATTGTAGTTCTAATTTGCATAAAAGTAAGTACTTGGAAACTAAATTCTTAACTTACGCCATTCTTAGCTGGCGTAGTGATGAGTTCTTGATAAGCCTTCTAATTCCTTATAGCAGAAATAACAAAGACGGTCTTTCTTTATTCAAAATAGTACTAGTCTATTAATAGAAAGAGGCTAGCAGCAGTGGGACAGCCCACTGCAGGACCTGGGTCTCTTCTCATACAGAGAAGGCACAAGCATTAATCTCCACGTTTCCTCAAGGCGGATTGACCACACTATCACTTAGTCCACGTGGGTTTCGTACTTTTCCCTACGAAGTTTAACATCCCCTCCAAACCCTTTAAAGCCTTGTTTTAAAAATAGAATATAGCCTATGTTACTCAAGGATAATGTAGCATTCTGTTAGAAGTATTGAAATCGAACCGGCAGTTTTTGAGCTTATTCGTTACAAATATACAAAAATACAAATATTTCCTCTTCATAATATAGATAAGTCTAGGTGTCCTCACGATGATTTCCTTCATCGATGTCAATGATGTTTTTTTTGGCCAAAGACTCAGCATTGCCATTCAACGCGGCAATGCTACCAGCCTTCTGGGCACTTATCCCGTTGACAGTGATGCGGATTGCGGATGAATTGTTCGATGTAATGTGATTCTTTATTGACATTTTTTCTTTTCATGTATTAATAGTTTAATAATTGTTGAAAAAATAAATGTCCAAGATAGATAAACTTCTTAAATACGAAAAGAAAAAGTTTAATTAGTACTTGCCTAGGTTTGAATCCACAACCTTGTGCATGAGAGATGAGGCCATAACCACCAATAACCTATATCGCTATAATAATGAAGTAGAGATCCATAAGATAGTCTGTTGCATAGATCACGTTCCTATCCATAATTCATAGACTAATGGATCAAACCACCAAATGAAAACACCTCAGGCAATTTCTCACAGTCATGAATACACAACCACTGTGATATAATCTAATAATAAAGCACCTGTTCTCTTACAATTGGATTGCATGAAGAAATCTAAAGTAAAAGTAGTTTTTCGGATCATTCATATGCGCCTACGCAGCGCCCACGCTGAGCCGTTGACCAATGCTGGCCAAAAACTTCTCCTACGTTCGTCACTGTTAAATGTCGTTTTCAAAGTCGATTGGATCAGATTTATCGACTCATTTGAAGGGTTCCGTAGACGAATCGGCTGTTATTTTGATATAAAATTAATTATCAGTGATTTTATTGGCCAAAATATATTCAATTTATATTTTGCTAACGACTGGCTTTGCACGGGTGCAAAGATTATTTTTAGTGAGTTTTCATATAAAATTACTATCCGTATTTTCCACTTTTCCAGTGAATATTCCTAAAAAATTCTTTCGTACAAATCTAGTCCCCCTGACAATTAAGAAAAATAAAAAAACAACCAAATCGGTAGCGCAGTTCTCAAATGATGATCTGATTATGATACATGCGGCAATTGTTTTTTTATGAGTATACTAGCTTCTAGGCTATGCCTGGTGGTTTCTTGATAAAAAAGTAGCCTATGTCCTTTCCCGGGGTGCAATCTGTATCTCTGCCAAATTTTATCGAAATCTGTTCAGTGGTTTAGGAGTGAAAAAGGTAACAAACAAACTTACTTTCGCATTTATAATAGTATAGTTAGGATTATAATTATCAAAGACTTTTTAGCTTTGTTCAAGTATGCAGTAAAAGATTTGCATATTTTGTCTAGTTTTCACCGAAATCTATGTATGTATTCGAAGGTTAATTGTGAAAGGAAAAGAGCAAAAGCCCCTAAAATCCCAAGCATATGAAGAACAGCTTCCATATTTGCATTTATTATTCATAAAACGAATGGGTGTTATTTTATGGCTTGTTCTCAACTTTTTATGATCATTCTTATTATTCATACGTAATAGGCATAGGCATTAAACCTCTTTGATGTTAACAAAGCCAACTAACTTAAAAACGATGACACAATTAATCTATTCATAAAAAAAAACGTTTTAAGGCGTTATATTTAAAAATTTTAGGTTATACTTACGAGTTTTTTATTAATACATTTTCCACGCTACTTCTTCATATGAAATACGTATAATTAATTTAGTGAGTGTTTTAAAATAAATAAATTTAATATTTAGATTAAGTAGATAATTAAAATTGCCATGGCTATTAGTAACGCTTAATTGATGCTAATCTTATACAATATTACTTATGCTTTTATCAACGTAATATCTACAGATTTGAAATGGTCTTATTAATATCTCATGGTTTTATAATCAGGTAATAAGTATGATAAAATCTTTTAATAGACTAGGAATGAGCAAACTACGGCCCGCGGGCCAACTTCAAGAAGAAGAAGAACTCTAATTACTGTCATTTTGACAGTTAGAGTGTTTCATAGTGTATAACATGGAATTTTATTTCTAGCACATTCGTAATTGCGTGGCCCCTGGCAGCGCTTATGCACCCTACGACTTTTTTCGCATCCTGTAACTGTTGCATTTTATTTAACGTATGTTTTTTTTTCTCCTGAAAAACATAAGGTAGATTTGTAGAATATGCCAAAAGCATGACAAGTCATTTTTACGAAAGCATGTGTATTTTGTTTAAAAAAAAAAAATGCCCAATGTTTAAAAATATTACAAAATCATACATTTTGTTTTAAATATTATATGACTAACAAATTAAATGAGATGCATTTTTTCTTATCAGGCTCACTGAATATAACTTTTCGTTTTCCTGTGCCCTGATAATAAAACTAAGCCCGTCCCAGTTACATCAAACTGAGTTGAAATAAGCTAAAACTGACTACCATAACTTTACCCAGAAACTGGGGTGAATATAGGATTACATTTAACGCATTGCCAGAATATATACCCTGGAGATTTAGGAATGGTCACGATAAGCATTTGATAAAAGATATTCACCTGACTGCTTTGTTAGTTTAGTACGAAATCCTGGGTTCGATTCCCATTTGAGGCAAAAGTTCAGGCAAAGACCCGCCATCATATTAGAGTTTTCCATTAGGAATTCCGGTAGCAACCCGGAGTTGATGGCAATAGCCTCCCCCCTATTAGATGGGATTAAAACTGCTGCAAAACATCGCTGTGCATTAGATACAGTTCTGCTTAACTCTATGGCAGAAACAGGCGTGATATATGCCATCATAATCATAGTTCGGGAACTATATCTACCTATAAACATAATATTTTACAATTTTATGAACCCCTTGCCTTCCATATACACAAGCAGCACAAACTATGTAGGTACTTTTATAGGTTATTTCGTCAATTGTTTATGATCATATCGTGATACTAGTTTCGTTAAACTCTTAACTAGTACACAATCCATGAGTTTTCTTAATTGGCACAGTTTGTACTAAGACCATTTAATCGTATGGAACGCATGAATACTTCGTAAGATATCATTACACTTGCACGTTCTAATACTTTGCCGATGTCTTTGATGTGTGGGTTAAGTAAAAAGCGATAAGTGAGAATAAGGCTGCGTTTCCACTGAGATGGAGCTGTGCGGAGCGGAGCTTAACGGTGCATGAATTAACCAATCGCAATGCTCGAAATCTCTGTTCCTCTTTAAATAGGCGTTGTGATTTGGCTATTCATGCACGATTAATCTAAGTGGAAACGCAGCCTAAGAGTGTGGACTGTAAAGACGCTTGCAACATTTAATAATCGCTTTAAGAGTAAGATTGTACGTAAGGAAAAAGTAAACCTAGAAACAGATTTCTAACAATATAGTCAGACACTGAAATTGACTTAAAAAAAAACACAAATATAGATTTGAAGCTTCCTAGGAAAGGAATGGTCCAAAGAGGTCGCCTAGGAGCTAAATAAATCAATTATAATCACCGTAGCTTTGGTTTAGGTAATGAAAACGGGCAAATGCTTAAAATATTGTTACACGCACTAGCTACGAATACCAAAAAAAAACGATAGTAGTTTGCGTTACACTTCACCTCATATAAATCGTCCTACACAATACCACAATCACTTGTAAAGCTCAATTCAATTGCAATCTGCATCAATCTCCGCTTAATCAAGCCTAACACTACAGTTTCACTACCCCGCTAAATTCTATCACTTGTACCACACGAACTTGCAGGCAGCACGCGAGCACTCCGCGTAGAATCTCGTATAACGTTCAAGTAATAAGAACGGTGTCGTTGCGAAAAACTGCACTGATGCAACGCGCTAATGCATGTGGCATGCCATGGATCGTTTTAACTTTAAGAAATATCAAACTGAGCCTCGAAAAATGATGATGGCTGCCCATTTTTAATCAATGAGTCTCTTGAGAGGAGCTCGTGGCTAATTAAAAACAGCCGCACGGGTTAAGCTACGCTCGAGGTCAGTCTGTGGATGGGTGATCGTTCGTAACATATCGAGACTCCTCCGTGTCTCGGAAAGCACGTTAAGCCGTTGGTCCCAGTTGTAATATGTAGATCTTTGACAGTCGTTACGGGTAGCCAGAATCCCGAAATTCTGAAAACCAGTCTTGCCAAGGGGTATCGTATTGCCCAGTTACTGGGTTGTGAAGGTCAGATAGGCAATAGTTTCATTTAAAACATTGATATTCAGCTGCATCCGGTTAGACTGGAAGCCGAGCCCAACGTAGTTGGGAAAAGGCTAGGCAGATGATGACGAGTGTCTTTTTGATATTTGGTCTTTTTTAAAGTTATCTGTACTTACCGCTAAAGTTGGCCAACGGGATGCCATTAATCTAATTGATCCTTTTGATTTCTAATTGAAACTTTTATAACTGCGTACACCTCTTTAATATAGTGATCTGGTGATTGCAAATTTCGTTTTTTTAGTGGATCAAAATGAGTTTTGAGTTTACCAAATTCCACTACGAAACTTTCGTAATTACTACTAACTACTTATATAATTATAGAGAATCGCTTGTAGACGACTGATACTTTTTACTTACTTCAAAATCGATTAAAGGTGGTTAAAAAAGCTGATTTTAAATTGTTTTGAGGCTCACTAGAAGACGCAATTGTTCTGTCCGTATTCCAGGCAATCAAAATGGGGTTATAGTAATTAATCTCACATGCCATTAACCTCTTGTGTGGAATCTTTTTGGCGGGCTGATTGCCTTTCTATTAGTGTCAGTCTAGTGTGTCCTGCATTTGATTATCAGTGGAATTGATGTGCTTCTTTAGCGCACAATCATACATGCTGTATTCAGCCGATCTGTTGTTTTATCTCTACCGTCTACCATAATTATTAAGCTTAGAATAATTATTCTAAGTTATTAAGGATTGAAATTCACTAGATAGGAAAAACCATAAATCAATGATCCTCAACTAATCAGACGGTTGTCAATTTTGTAGTCTGTTTCGGGAGACGATGAGTCACGACAGTTACAAAATTTAAGTGAATAAAAAAGTGAAAATTCTTATCCAATCTTTTACAAACCAATTCACATATTACATGTTCTGTCTTAAACACCATTCAACAAAAATAGAAAAAAGTGACTACTTAACAATTCTATTTATGAACGAAAGGTCAACGCACCTGAGCGGTCATTACTAAGGGGGTTCCTGGATCAATAAAGTCGCGTGCCCACAAAGGGGACGACGAATTTGGATATGTACCTACATGCATATTTGAATAATATTCCGTGAATGATGCATTCTAAAAGTTTATCGTTCCATGTAGACCATTGAATGACCAGTCCATCTGCATGAACAGGCAGTTTTTCTATAAGCACCGTCTGCGAGAAACTAAAATTTCATGTTCAGCGACTTTCTTTGAGTTGTTTACGTCTGTCGTATACGAAGCAACGAAATCATTTTAGCGTGTCAATACCACAGTCTAAAGAAATTCACGCTTGATTTATACAGCGGGCCTATGCTATGAAGAACACGCGTAGTAAACGAAACGTAAATTCGATCGATTCCAAATTTGAAAATATTCGTATGGCACGTAATATTTATTTACTTCTAAGACTTTTTTGTGAATATCTATGGGTATCCTCATAAAAAGAAAAAAGAAAATTCGGATTGTTCTATTTTCGATTCAAAAATCGTTCGAATATTTACATTACGTTCGGCTTGTTCGTGCTAAGGCCACGGGTCACAGAAATCTCAAACTATTTTAAACGCAATAAATGCATATTAACCTTTTTTTCACTAACTGTTTAAATAACGAACAAAATGACATAATTAAAAAAACAATTAGGTACAGCACAAATGTCTAATTGAACTCCTACGGACCGCTCTAGGTTATCAATTGACACGATTTCATTATAGTTCTTAAATTAAAGACGTAATATACAGAATTAGATTAATTACTCATCATTCTATAAGAAATGACAATCAATTTCAAATCATAAATTCATCATTAAAGACCTATGTCACAATTTTCCACAAACGAATCTTGTTTCAAAACCAAAAAAGTGTTCTAAAAACGTATTACTAACCAAAATAATTGTTTGCAGGCCTTCTAATGAGTGTTCATGTGATAGTGAAATGAGAAAGCAGTGATTATGTGTGAAAAGTGTTGTTAATATGACGTGAGACAACCGAAGTCAGAATGTATCGGCCGAACTTCTACGAGAGCACCTGCTTTCGTTGCAACGAGATTGTGTACCAAGTGGATAGGGTTGGCCCGCTGAAGGATTTCACTTTTTTCCATAGTGGCTGCTTCAAGTGTGCCGTCTGTGGGACTAAGTTGACGTTGAAGGTGAGTTTTTAATGTACCTATTTTTTTTTTCTGTCACCAATAAGTTTGCCCATTGTAAGCTATAATGTGCCTGATCATCATTTCTGCACTATATATAGTAGTATGTGTAGTATATTTTACACAATTCAGGGCGGTGGGGACAACGACGTACAGACAGATACGTGATTTCAGTATAAAATTCTGGACAGCGTCGAAATTATTCGTCGGCAATTTTCTCACTATCACGATTTTTTTCTGTGTTTTTTTACTTTACACTGAAAAAGATATCATCACGAGTCAAAAAAATGGGTAATAAAATGAGATTTTTAATTAAAAAGTAAATAATTAACTCAGTTGCAGAATTCAGGTTTATATTTAAAATCTCATTGGGTTAGGTAGAGATCATGATCTTTTACAGTTTAAAATAAGCTCCACGCGTTTTATAGTTTTGTTTAGTATTCCTGTGGGAATGTGGAACCTCCTCAAGTTGACGTTATAACCGCGGGTAACATAATTTGAGTAAATCCGTGTAAACAAAACGGTTTCATCTTCTAAACCTGTTTACCGTAATATACCATTAATTATTCGAGACAATGACGTTATTTCCTAGCCACTGCTGGTCGGCCTTGGTGCTCATCTTCACGACCTTCACCAAGCGCCAGTTGGCATTTGATCGACCTTGCCGCTTCTTCAACTTTTTGCTGCAAAGTTTAAAGGTGCAACCAGACTGGGGCCGATCGATGACATCGCCCGTGCAGTTGTGTATGGTAGCTGGGTAATGGTGGCTCGACTTCCAATAAAAACTGACATAACTTTTTAGCTATTGACAATCTTTTAGGTGATGAAAAACTCATGAATTTACTCATTAATTTACTACGGGACCAACGATGAAAATTCAAAAATAAATTTCTTAGGGAACACTAATGATTATAACTGGACAAAATGTAGGCAACATCTTATTTTATTTTCGCGGTTTCAGCGTTAGTTCCATTGATAAAAGTTGTTTATATTCTTGAGTAGGTACTTCCTTAAAAGATTGCCAGTTAGTTAAAAGTCTGCCTGCATGGTTAGAAAATTTGCAATAAAGCCCAAAATTTTCAACGGTTGGCCGTTTATTGATAGACCACTAACCGACCACCGGTCCGTATGAAATACTCGCTGTGCCCTGCGGTTTCACCCACCCAAAGCGCGACGTTAAAAATTAGGCTATCAAATCCAAATAGAATTTATCGGCAGTCCCAGAGATTTGCGCGTTCAAGTAAAAACAAAAAACTCCTTCAGCTCTATTATTCGTATAATATTCTAGTACCTAAGGATTGCATCTCTTTTGAGGCAATGGTTAGCTAATTGTCGACGTCTATCGACCGCAGTCTGGTTGTACCTTTAGACTACGGCTATAAAAAGACATTTGTATAATCTGCTATTTGTATAATTAGTTAGATAAAGTTTGTGTCATTCGGCCACTTTTGTTGCTACAGGTTTATCCTGTGAAGGATATGATCGTAAAACTTTATAATAATTATACTAGCGGACCGAAGGGATGTCGTCCTGGCCGTACAGCGCCACCTACCGGGTCTAATTGTAAATCTAAACAGTCCAGGGCGCCACCCAAACGCACACAAAAAAAATCATTCAAATCAGTCCAGCCGTTTAGGAGTAGTTCAGTGACATACACACGTACAGTAGAATTTTATATATAAAGATAATTAAATATATTATTATGTTATTATTAAACTTCATATAACAATTCCGAGAGACTAAAGTAACGTTTTACCTACCACAGAGAAACTACAAGTTTACTTTAAAAATATAATGAAGAAATCTTTTTCACCTGCATTGTGACAAGACAATACAACATAACTACAATAGAAATACCTCATATAGGCGAGTTCCGTTCAACGTCAATAAAATTAACAACACAAGATGAATATGCAAAACGTGTTAGTAGAAAAATGTGCTGGACGACGCATGTATGAGATTCACAGTCATTCTTCAGCTTAGCTGTTTTACATTGTAATTGGCATTATAAAGCGTACTGCTACACGAGGCAGTGGTATATTCAAAGTTCGGTTGAGCAGTAAATATCCCTGAAGGATAAACTGCGAGAAGCCCATTAAAAAAAAAAGGCAGTGGTATGAAGGTAAAACTTTTTACCATGTCGATGACATTAACTTATATGGATTAAAGGGATGAACAGTAGGCTCCATATTCCACAATATGGATATTACTTTTTATATGGACCTGTATGATACATCACGTATAAAAATATGGTTGTTTTTTTTTAGTTTGTCTTATCTTTTATAAAATATTGTTTTTCTTTATTTTTCTTTTAATTTATTCTTCTTTGAGGTAGCCCTGCTACAGTTTACGTTTGTTTACAGTTTGTTTTTTATTATATAACATAGTAATCTGTGGAAAATGTTGTGGGTAGTATATTTGTTAATTTGAATTTTAAAAAGTTCTAAGTTTGTGTATAATAATATACTACTGTCTGTTTTCCCAAATGAAATAAATAAATAAAGAGGATGCTTTTAGGGTTCCTTAGCACCTTAACTGCCAGAAAACGAGAAACAATAGAAAATGTGTTGTTTGTCAGTCACTCTGCGTTTAAGGTATTATTAACCAAATGGTAAAATCAAGACCCTTAGGACCGTCGCCTACTGGCCTACGCGACAAGGGATTTTAGTAGGTAAACGCAAATGATTTTAGACCTTAACTTATTATGCTTAGCGTTAACATTTCGAGATGCCACGGCATGCCAGAAGTAAAGTTGAGTACTTAGAGGTAAGTATTGGCTTAAGTAGTAGCCATTTAAATTGCACCCAAGTTAGTATGTTATTATGTCCAGTACATAAGCACTAAATAAAGTCCTACTTACAACACTGAGCCATGTGCAGTGATAGCATTATTGCTGCAGATGGCCTTATACACCATTAATAATACTATTAAGCGGTTAATTTACAACGTGAATGTACTAAAGCGCTTTATTATACAAATCATGTAGGATATAATGCGATACCCAGTACAATTGCACAGATCAAGCTTAGAAATGAGTTGCGGAAAATATTACATTCGTAAAATGTAATAAGGACCTGTCTTAAGACTCAATTAGTGGAGACTGCGAATCGGCAAGCGTTGGATAGAAAGAAACAAGAAAGAAAAAAGGTATATTGGTCATAGAGAACGTGCGTAGAGATAGGATTTTAAGCTAGGTAGATTAAAGATCTTTGCAAGGTGGCTGGCATAGTTCCCGGCTTTGAACTTGAGCTCCCGTCGGAGCGGTAGGGATTTGTTTGCGCGTCGTAATCAACAGACATCAAGATAGATGCCGAGAACTACAGCAGCTGGATAAGAGTAGCTTCTTCTTTTTAGAATACCGATGGAAATCTAGACCAAGTCGGCCCAGAAATCAACCACGAGCTTGGCACCATCAGTAGCGTCCATCAAATTCTGCAGAGAGTAGCGGATTTGCGTTATATGGGAGCGATCGGAAAGAAGAACGCCTAGCAGTTAACTGCATCTGTGTTGTTGATGATGATGATGAGGATGATTATGATGATGATGAGGATTAATGAAACGTACGTGAAATTAGCTAGAGACTATAGAGACTGCACAAACAAAAATATAAGTCTCAGTAAGAAGAAAAGAGAGGCAGTCATAGAGACTGCCGACAGAAATGAAAACATAAAACTTTGGAATGACCGTATTTTGTTTAGTGGTGGCACCCTCTTCATATTAGCATGTCGGTGTCGCTAACCCCTTCTTCCCCTACCAAAAATCACTCAATGTGGCAACAAAACGGACAAAGTTTGACGACACGGTTGGCGCAGTGGCTGAGTTATCGGCTGCTGCGCCGCGTGTCGTGGGTTCGATTCCCGCACGGAACAAATTACACTATTTGTAAGGCCTACAGATAGTTCTTCCGGGTCTGGCTGTTTGTGTATGTGAGTTTGAATGTTTGTAAATGCACCCACGACACAGTAGAAATACCTAATGAGGGGTAACGTTTAAAAAAAAAAAAACAAAAACAGAAGTTTTCATTTCAAAAATCTATAGTCCAAAACCAATTGCACATTTTGATAGATGAGGTCAAGGGAAATAATACAAAGTTCATTAAAGAAATACATATTTGCACACGTTACAATACGGCTACAAATTATTTGTACACAAATAATGAGTCATTACAGTCGGGGATCTGGTTGTGATGCGTCATACGACCTTATTCCGTTCACATATTAATATGTCTTGTAATTAAGTAAAGAGTTGACGTTTTACTGTTCACCCGTTGAGCTCTACAATTTCCGAAAAATGCTTACACTGACTGAACAAGTCAACTCATATCTGTGTGGTTCTTTCCTCAAAAGACCATCTCGGACACTAATCTGCATGGTCTTCACATGCTCTAACCAAGATGATGTCTGGACTTTAAAAAAGACATCTCTGAGTTTCTTTCGTTGTTTTTTCTCAAAGTAGTCAGATAGCAAAACACCAACCTCATCATCATCCTCCTGCCCTTATTTTGAAAAATATTTCGCTTGTTGACGTGTAAAAGCGTTTGTAAAAACCTATTTACAGAAATAAATATCATTTATCATTTACCAGGGTAGATTCAAATAACCGCCCCATATAACAGGGATGGGGTTAAAAGTTATGATAATAGATAAACAGAGAGGAAGGGTATGAAACTGTAAAATAACATGATTTCTTACTTACTCAGGCAGAAAAGGCTGCCATGGTTACAATGAGATTTATAATGAAAAGAATAAACTATTTGCTTTTTAATGAATAATATCATTCGGGGTCGTATTTGAACCCACAACCTCGTGCATGAATGGGGAAGCCCTAACCACTGGGACATAACGCGATAGCCAAAATCAATCGAAATCAAAATTCATTTAATCATATTAGGCTGAGAATCAGCACTTTTTGAACGTCAAAAACGTTTACAAAAGACATTCCCCCAAAACGCCCACCCTTCACCACTTCCTAGTATTTTTGCTGGGAAGAAGAAGTGGCGGAACAAACTTCAACAAGCCCAGCAAAAACATCAAGATTAGTAACCAACAATATCCTCCATGACCAAACATAACACCGGTCATTTTGGGCCCCAAATAAGCAGTGTACGTCCACGAATATGAATGAATGACTGTCACATTACAACTCCCCATCCGTGTCATATGGCCGTAATGACACATTACATCCTTATTCCGTGAACAGGCAGATACGACCTTATTCGGTTGAGTTGCTCATTACACGAGTTCCTAACTGTTCTGTTAATACAACAGCCTGATGTGTTTGCGATTATTAACAGTTAGCTGACGTACTTTTTATGGGAAATGCATACAACATGGTGTTTGTACCTGTTTGGTTCTGTTGTTATGTGAATAGTGGTATATTTAAGGCGTTTCTCAACAGTAGAGCTTCAAGAAGTTTAAATGAGTGTTTAGAAGATAAATAAAATCTTACGTACATTGGATTGTTAATAGCTAGGTATTTTAACTATTTTGTTTTATATTGTGTTGTTGATTTTTTCTTTTATCATTTTATAAATGATCGGAGCGGATATCGGCCCGTCAAACAATACAACAACTTTTATTAATGATATATTTTTAAAGTACCTAAATGTTTATAAAATGGCCCTTTTCTAAGTTAGCCTAAACTTTAACCTAAAATATGTAACAAAGATATGTTTGCCTTGCAAGGTAGCGCATAGTGATACGATTTTTTATTAAATACCATTGACATTGTTTTACTTATGTGTAAATTAAATAATTTTGAATGTTGAATATATTTATTGTAACTACATATTACTGCTAAAATAATGCTTGTAATCCGCGAAGGGTCATGCAGAAATATATTTTACACCTAGTAGTTCTTAACATACGCACTTCATATTGCAGAATCCTTCTGTTCTTGACCGGTGACACCTTTTATATTGTAAACAATTCAAATACATCTTGAGTAATTGATTTGTACGGCCTCAGATAGTTGTTCCGGGTCTGGCTGTTTGTGTATGTGAGTTTCAATATAAATATTTGTAAACGCACCCACGATACAGGAGAAATTCCTAGTGTGGGGCAACGTTTTTAAAAAAAGAAAAAGGGAGGAAGTAAGGAAACCAGCTAGTTTCGCTATTGAAAACCGCCTTCACAGTACCTACTATAAGTAGTTATGTTAGGTTCCAGACTAGATAGATTTGGCTAATTAATATTAGTTTTTTACAAGGAGCAACTGCCATTTGACCTGTACGAACAAATTAAAGAGAATCCTATCAATTGCTCGTCTGGTACCCATAGCCAAATTTTGCACGAAAAGAGTTATTGTAATTTTAAGTTTCAACATCAATAACATGACGCCTTTTTCTCCCAAAGGTCTAGCAGAAGCAGAGGAGGTAGTTTATACCCACATTTCACCAGTTATATTTAAGTCTCATGTAAAAAGAGGCGAACCTATTACAGGGTTTCAATTATAAGTTTATAAATAGGTACTTGCGATAAAATATATCACATCACTCCCGGAAAGTATAAGAAGAGATACTATCCACATATCGCTAGTTATGTTTAAGTCCCATGTAATAGAGGACGAGCCTATAAAATAGTGGAAAATTATACATTATACAGACAAAGCACTGGCCTATGCAATGAATAATTCAATAAAAACATTCACATTGTCACGAATTAACTGTCCATATCGTTTTGACCTTAGATTCAACGTCTATTCATCAAAAATACCATTAAAAATGGACCCCTCGTTTGTTTTATGATGTTAAAAATTCGTGGATCAATTTACAATGGTGTATATTTCTATTGTGGCCCCAATAATTTGTGTAAAATGAATCAGCTTCGGTAATAAAACGGTGAAAAGCTGTATAACAGTTCAATTGTTTGGTTTGCTTTTCATTTCGAAACACGTACAGTCGACCGCACACCGGTAGCAACAGTTTACCTGGCGCTGGCTTAGTGTAGTATTAGTAGCGTCGACGCGTCGTATTGTCTCAGGAATAGGGTCCAAATCGCTTCAAGTAATTAAGGAGCAGTGCTCAAGATAAATGCCTGCAACTGTACGGAGTTGAAATAGACTAACCCAGCTTATAGGTTCGGGTTTTGTTTAAGCACTGACGAACTGTGCCTACTTCTCTTGCCCTGTTGGGCAAAAGTATGTCTCTGTGAAAATGGACAGAAAGAAAGAAAAATAATCGGCAAAGAGTCCACCAAAGATTCTGTATACCTTCTCAAGAAAAATACTTCGATATTTCCAAAGTTGAATTTAATTTTCATAGAATTTCGTCAACATTTTTTTTACACATTTTGTATACATTAATCAGATGTATGAAAATATAAATGATATGTGACGATTGGGAGGGTAATGCCCATAATCCCCACGCTGGGCATGCATTTAAAGTCGCTCAGCGAGCTATGGAGAGAGCTATGCTCGGAGTTTCTCTGAAGGATAGGATTCGAAACGAATACATCCGACATTGAACCAAAGTCACCGACATAGCTCAAAGAATTAGCAAGTTGAAGTGGCAGTGGGCTGGCCATAAATCGCGAAGAACCGACAACCGCTGGGGTAAACGTGTTCTTGAGTAGAGACCGCGACTCGGCAAACGTAGTGTAGGACGCCCTCTGACCAGGTGGGATGACGATCTGCGAAAGACTGCAGGCAGATGCTGGATGCGGCAAGCTGAAGACAGGGCGCTATGGCGCTCATTAGGAGAGGGCTATGTCCAGCAGTGGACTAGTATAGCCTGATGATGTATGATGTGATGTATGTGACGATTATGATGTACCTAAAATAAAAAAGGGACAAAGTATTACAAATGAATCACTGCATCAGATAGGTCAATTTTTATGTTGATAGACAAAATGATGATCACATATTCACAAATACTACAATAGGTACAATGTGACGCTTCCACCGCGTCATTTCAAAACCCCAAAATGAAACCTTTTTTTACCAGTACCAATAAAACCTCTCTTATTCCACAGACATACTACAACAACCAACACTGGACGGAAGACAAGGAAGTCTACTGCTCCAGCCACGTCCCCAAGATCGGGCCTGGTCACCTGGACAACTCCTCCGTGGGTATCCGCAGTGCCCTCAACGTCCCTAAGAGTAACAACTATGTCAACGAACAGATCCGGGGCCTGGCCAGGAATAGCCATGAAAATGAATGTGAGTATAGACTTGAAACATTTGTTTTTAGTAACCTAGTGAGTGTACTGGACTTAAAACTATTTTTTGTTAGTATCCTCTACTTGTATGTCATGGTGGCTTAGGCCTCGCCTCTTGTGCGATTGTGGGTGTGTGATTCCACAATCACACACCCACAATCGCACAAAACTCACATTGGTACTTGCCCAGGTTTGAACCCACGTTCAAACCTGGGCAAGTACCAATGTGAGTTTTTCAATTCATATGTACTTTCGATGTATATCTTGGACATCACTGACATCGGTGAAGGAAAATATCGTGAGGAAACCTGGACTTGAGCAAGCGTGGTGATTAATGCTCGTGGCTTCTCTGTGTATGAGAAGAGGCCTTTTTCCTGCAGTGGGAAAGTAACAGGCTGGTATTATTATATCCTGTACTTACTTCCCCAAGGATCGGCAAAGGCCTCTCACACTCTTGCGAGAAACAATTTTCATGCGTCCGTCAGCTCGAACCAGCCCTTGCTATACGACTCCAGGTCGTCGCGCCACCGCTTCCTGGGCTGGCCTCGGTGCCGCCGTCTATCTTTAGGTATCCATTTTGAATAGATCCAAATAATAACTTACTCTTTTCTAAAGCTAAAGTTCTTATTTTCGGGTTCGGAAAAAAATAAAATAACGATTTTAAGTTCATCCACCAAGCCTGACAATTCCCCTTTATTTTGAAAAAGATACCTTTTTCTTTTTCTAAATAGACCTTAGTAAGCATATAAAAAAAAACAATATTTGTGAACTAACTATCTAATGTTTTAGAGTTAGTCATAAGCCCAAAAGTTTTACAATCAGTCTTATTCAAGGGTATCGTGTTAGGAACTAACTGGGTGGTACAGATCGCATAGGCAGTCACTACATGTTAAATTAAATTTAGCATCTATTTAGACTGGACCTACCTCAAAATAGTTGGGAAAAGGCAAGACGAATGACGATGATGATTTGAGAACTAACTATTGAGCTCAACAAACATAACATCGCGTTCGTATTCCCCGAAGGGTAGGGCAGGGTTGTCTCGTTGGTTTAGTGGCAGTAGTAGGTCTCGTAAACCACCACTGCTAAGCATAAGGTATATAAGGTCCTGGTTTCAATTCCCAGGTCGAGAACTGTGTTTTTGGGATTTTTCACTAGGAATTTATCAGTACCAGCTCGGAGTCTGGTAACGTGCTCGGTTCATGGCAATAAGCTCACCTTCTATTTCATGGGACTTACAACCATAACTACGAGTATTTAGCTCCTCGATTTATGAACAGTTCAAAACAAGTAATAATTCTCGAAACGTTTAAAAATAAACATTGCAAAAGCGCAGCAAAGCTATGGCAGTGGTCAATAAACCAGGACAATGCCATCGTGCAAGGGCAGCCATTGTTTAAGTCCGATAGACATCAATCAGACAATGGCTCGAATCACTGGCTGGGCCCAATCAATCATTCCATCTATTATGTAGTCGCTTTTGTATTTACTTGATCTAGGGCTAAGGAAATGCTGGATTGGAAGGGTTAAAGGAAGTCATTAAATGTCGTTTCAATGACTGCATCTCGCGTAAATTAAAAAAAAAACATCATTAATCATCTTTTTTATTCGGACGATAACACTGGCCTGTGTAACACCCTATTTTTCTATGGAAATTATTGTTTGTAAGTTTTTACGGTGTCTATTATGAAAATTAAATTTTATTCTTTTCATTAGATACTTATTTCCAAACTCTAAAATGTCGGAGGAACCACAAGGGTTCAAAAGAGTGTAGGTAGATGAAACTGTTTGTTTTTTGCTGCACTTGACAGAAGTACTTAGACGCAAGTGCACAAATTGATTGGTTATTTTGGTTTATCAGAGAAAGAAAGAAAAACGTTTATATAACGGGACACTCACAGAAAATTTAAAGGATAAAAATCTAACAAGTATTACATGCTATGTCTTGTATAAAACAAAAACTATGTGAGACCAAAAAGCTTTCTATCTAAGCATAAACCGGCGATTTAAGAAAAAAAAAATACCGCAGCAATGGTCTTCTGACAGAGCCCGGTGTGACTAGACTTTAATCTATGTCCAACTTTAGTCACTATAGCCCACAAGAAGGGGAATAAAAATGAAAAAAAATCGGTACCTTTTCAATAAGATTATTTGAGTAAGCAATTAATAAATGCTCGAATGACGACAGAAAAGAAGTATTTTTTTAATATTCACAACCAACCGAACATGTAATTAAATTAATTATGGTTACACGTTGTCGGTAAATAGTTATGGCGATCATACTTATACAACATTGTACCAGCAGGACTAGCAAATTACTTCGAACTTCCACACGCAACATCTGACTTGTTCTGACATTAAGTTCGTCAAGCCGAATCGAAACCTCACGATGCGCGTGCGCCTCTGACGTCATAAGCGCGAAATAACGTCACTCTGTGGTCATATAACATGAATGTACTGCCATTTATTGGTGTCGAGCCAAGCTTTTATTATCGGCACCTTTTTACACCTCTAATGGTTTTAGAGGTATCAATTTGTTTATTTTTGATTATGTTAATGTTTTGGGTGATTGATACTTTTGGATTGCGTAAAACGGGGTGAATAAAAACACAGGGGTGAATAGAAACAAAACTATGAAGAGGATTTTTGCGTTAGTTTAATATTGTTTAACAAGGGCTCTTATTTTTTTAAAGAAATTGAAATGAGTAATTTCGACACCTTGTCAGTAATAAACAATATTGAATCAACGTTTAAATCTCGTTTAAAGTTTTGTTTCGATTCACCCCGTTTTACCGGTACTTATGTCTAAATTAAATAGTGAAATAATACAACCAATCATAAACACGTTCCTGATAAGTTAATCTAATCGAAACAGATGGCAAGCATAAAACTGTTAAACGCCTCAGAATTTAAACAGGAATGCGCTAAAGCCCGTAAAAGATTCCGTTATTTAACAACTAAAATGTCTATCACAAATCCACATCAAAAAGGCATAAATAACAAACAAAACTTGCAAGAATCCAGTCTCACTTCCGAAGAAGGCACGATGTTACGCGAAAGCTCTTGAACTTCGGCACACTTCGGGTAACTTCGTCTGGTGGAGCGAGAGGTCGGTGCGTGGGGGAGAGGGAGGGGAGAACTTGTTGCAAAACAACCGGCCACATTCCGTCGACGGCAGCCCAGTGACCTAACTAAAGCTCAGGTACCATTTGGACCTTTGGACCTGAAACGAACTGAGTTTACGTTAAAAGTACTTGCAATTATTTGATGTAAGCAAGTATTTGATTTTGAAAGTATTTAGATGACCTTTGTCTGGAATTTCCAAGAGCTTTTATTCATAAATCAAAATTACGAAAATGATAAACTGGTAACACGCCGAATTCGATCATCATGAATTTCTGCCTAGCCTTTTCCCAACTATGTTAGTGTCGGCTTCCAGTCTAACTGGATGCAGCTGAATACTAGTGTTTAAGAAGGATCAACTGCTTATCTGACCTCCACAACCCAGTTACTGCGTAACACCCTTGGTAAGACTGATTGTCAATCTTTCGGGATTCTGATTACTCGTTGTGACTGCTAAAGATCTTTCCTCACTGTCTCGATTCTTTAATAGTTCCTTTTTTGTCTGAAGAAAACACAAAATAAAAATCTTCGGACCCTGAAAAATGTACCAACTATGTGAATCTACTCGTAAAACCAAAAAAGCTCTTAAATCGTAATAATTAAATATCTATCTAATCCTAAAATATTAAATGAATGCATAAGTATTTAAGGATGCCGTTTTCGAAGCTGATGTAATATCCAAGTTATATAATATAATATTGACGAGCATCAAGAATTTATGTTAATTAGTTGCATCACAGTTTGACTCGTCCCGTCTTCTTTACCGTCCGTTATTATACTCGTAAGTTTTAGTAAAGTCATTAGCAGTCACTTCGATGCATTCTCAAGGCGTTTAAACAAAACGATTGTGGTGTAGCCTATTATTATAGGTTCTAAATCTGTCTAATTGGAGGTCTAGTTTTAGCAATGAACGTTGATAAAGTGGTGATCAATAATAAAATTAACTACTGCAGGGCAAGAGCCTTCTCACATAGAGCAGGCATGAGCAGTAATCGCCGAGCTTTTGTACAAAGGGAATTGGAAATTTCAGACTTATATTCATTATAGTTTTCTCACGATGTTTTTTTTCACTGATGTCAATGATTTCCAAAATAAACTTATAAAGACAGATGAATAGAAAAAGTCACTTAGGTACTAGCCCACTTTCAAGAATCAGAATCATTTAGTTGTTAAACATAGGTTAAGGATCTTATAAAGTGACGGATACGAGATTTAGCCAGACCTTTTCAAATACAAATATGACAAGGAAATTCGATCTATTACTTTCTCTGGATGGTTATCTTCGAATTTTTATTAAATTTTCTTTATATCGGAGTGATTATGAAAAAGCTTCTTCATTAAAAAAATAATTTATACTTTTCCATATAAACAATTTTAAAAAATGCTTGTCAAATAAGCATTTTTTTTTAACTGTCTGTCTTTTTATACATTGTTATAACGAACATGATCTGATGATCATGATCATGAAAATAAAATTTAATAATAGGTCTTTACCTATGAAATTGCCGTTTTGTATGAAAAAATTTAAATGAATTTTTTTCATGTATTTTTTATTTGTATTAATCGAAGTAATCACCCATGCAATCAATGCATCTTTGCCAACGCAGTGGCAGTTTATTGATGCCCTTCTTAAAGAAATCAGCTGGACGGGAGGCAACAAATTCTTCAAAGGCATTTTGTACTGCCTCTCGGGTATTGAATTTTTTTTCCTGCCAAGAAGTTATCCAAATTCTGGAAAAAGTAGTAGTCTGTAGGCGCAAGGTCTGGTGAGTAGGGCGGATGACGGAGAGCTTCCAACCCCAGTTCTTGCAACTTGGAGACCGTCTGCTGTGCAGTATGAGGTCGCGCGTTGTCGTGCAGGAGCAGCGGAGACGAGCGATTGACCAATGCTGGTTGGAGATGTGCCAGCTTCTCCATCATTGTGTTCAATTCTTCACAGTACATATCTGCAGTAATGCTCACCCCGTTTGGTAAGAAGCTGTGTTGAATCACACCGGCGCTAGACCACCAAACAGTGACCATCACTTTTCTTGGGGTAAGTTTTCGTTTAGGGCATTGTTTAGGTGCTGAACCAGGATCCAACCAACTTGCTGAGCGCTTGCGGTTATCAAACAGAATCCATTTTTCATCGCAGGTAACAATGCGGTTCAAAATTCCTTCATTTGTGTGTCTGTTGAGCAGTGCAAGGCACGTCTCGACGCGTACTTCGCGCTGGCGATCATTGAGTTCGTGGGGCACCCATTTGTCAAGCTTTTTTACCTTGCCAATTTGACGCAAATGGACCAATATTGTTTTGACGCTAACGTCGAAAGCTGCTGCTAATTCAGCCGTAGATTGTGTATCATCAGCTTCCACAATCGCCTTTAATTCGTCATTGTCGACCAAAGTCTTCGGACGACCGCGAGGTTCATTTTTCAGGTCGAAATTTCCAGAACGGATGCGAGCAAACCAATAACAGGTAGTGCGTTGGTTTGTAGTGTTAGCTCCGTAAACGTCGTTGATGTTGCGTGCCGCTTGTGCCGCGTTGCTGCCACGACGGTACTCATATTCCATAATTACTCGAATTTTTAACGTATCCATGATGACGAAAAAGATTTAAATGCGATGAAAATGTAACACTAATCAATAAACAAATGACTACTTTTGGAAAAAAAAATCCATGTTTTTAAAATAAAATTAATTTGAAATTAGAATTCTTAGCCAAACAAAAAATATTTTGATTTGAAATGGCCAGTACTGCAGAACGGCAATTTCATAGGTAAAGACCTAATATTTTTCCCGAGTTTTTTTTTTTTTTTAAACACTGGCCGTTGACGTACAAATTAGTAGAATAACTAACTTGTTAAGCCCAAATGTCAGACACAATTTAATCTAAAATCGTTTTAACATGGCTCTCTCATCTCTTTCCATCACCTACACATCTCAGCCCATCTCTTTTTGGAATGCTGGCGTGATATGTTATATTAACTTCGAATTTATCTATTCACTTAGGAACCCATTAATTTACGCCAACGCTCTCTATTGTTTTCCATAAAATTGAAAATATATTATGCAGCTGTCAAATGCACCTACATACAGTGCACATTATTATTGTTCCCGCGTAGATTTTGTTACAAATAAGGTCGGTATTGTCAAAATAGCTTAAACGAGAATAATCTTTGATGTTAAAAGCTCCATCTGTCGCCGTACGACATAATTATCACATAATTACCTACTGCTTGTCTCTGCATAACACAAAGGTTGACTGGTAGAAAAAGCCAAAAAACATTAAGTCTGCCTCTGTACATTTGTGTGCTCAAAGTATTCAATTAATATCTAAACCTTCTTAAGTCCTACTACTCTCCCCAATACCGCGTATAATGACGATGCTCAACGCGGTCGTGGATACCAACCCTGGATTGGACTTGTTTGCATCAGCAAAGAGGCATCAGCATCAGAAAGGAAGACTATGTATTATATAAATGTATAAATATTAATATTATATATATATAGAATATTAATATATAAATATTATTAATATTAATTATAATGTCTGCGGTTCTGTGAGAAGACGGAATTAAATGAACTGAATGTAGTTTGAATTGCTGATTTGCCGCATTTAATATTTAATAATAAATATACGTATACTAATAAATAAGATAACTCCATCCAACAGTTACTTAGCTTTTCTTCCTAGAGTAACTTTTGCCATCTATATGGCAGAAGTTTAAATATGTTTCAAAGTGGAAATAGAAATAATTTCTTATATCTCTTTTCGTTTAAGCACGATCTCAGTATGACGGAAACATGGACCTTTCCCTTCATCATCATATTTACAATATCAACTAGGGAATTTCCAAATAAATTCATAATCAAACTGTTTCTTCATGAGAATCTATTACATAAACAAGATTTATTAAAACAGTTCTATATTTTAGCTTTAATGGAGAAACGTAACCGACTTCGTTGGTTTATTAAACTTAAATATTCACTTATTCAGTTAGCAGCAGAAACTATGTTTATTAACTCTGTTGTAGGCGATACAGGAATTCCATAAACGTTTTTACAATTCTGAGGAGAAATAACATAAACCGTAAAGGGGACTGAGTGTCTTAGTTCTGATGAGTAAGTTAATAAAAAAACTAAACTAAAGTAATATTTTATTTAGCCAGTCTTTACACAAAATATTTAGCAATAAAAACCAATCATCCTCCTTTCTTCATCCTTCTTCTTCCTTGTTTGGTCTTCATGTAGATGAAGACCAAACAAGTGAGGGTGTTACAGGAGTAGTCCTGTAACCCTCATTGGTCCATTCAATTTAATTCTGGATCAAAATCGCATCACTAATCCCAGAATGATTCATCTACCTACTTATGTAATGTAGCTATTTATGCATGTTATTAATGTGATCATTAAAAAAGTTGTAATCGTTCGAGTTAAGTAATCTGCAATAAAAATCTAGAATAAACACAGTCTAGTTACCAAATAAAGCTAAACTAGATCGCACTTATTAATTTACTAACGTACGCCAAACCAACTACAACATCGCACAAAAAACTTCTTACATTCGTAATGAACGCAAAAAGGTCGGTTTTACAAAAAATAAAAAGAAACCGTAATTAATGTGGACTTTTGGACCGGAATTAGACATTACCAAAGCAAAACTGACGTTTAGTTAAACAGAAACAGACATAATTACACATATTTAGTGTTCTTACAGCAATAATGACCATGCGCACAAAGAGGTTGGTGTTAAGTGCACAGGTGCCACAAAAAGTACTATCATCTGCCTAGCCTTTTCCCAACTATGTTGGGGTCGGCTTCCAGTCTAACCGGATGCAGCTGAATACGAGTGTTTTACATGGAGCGACTGCTTATCTGACCTCCACACACACGATACCCCTTGGTAAGACTGGTTGTCAGACTTTCGGGCTTCTGACTACCCGTAACGACCGTCAAGAAAGATCTAAGAATGACAACCGGGACCAACGGCATAACGTGCTTTCCGAGGCACGGAGGAGTCTTGATATGTATGTTACGAACGGTCACTCATCCACAGACTAACCTCGGCAAGCGTAACTTAACCTACAATCAACCCGTGCGGCTGTTTTTATTTAGCCACGAGCTCCTTCCCCAAAAAGTACTATGTTTAACAGTATAAATAAGTTCCAAGTTAAAATAGGACTTGGTTATACCTGCTGTACAATTTGTCTGCACAGCAGATGAAGAGATTCGCACGAGAACCAAAACAACCGACTTAGCCCAAATAATTGCCAAACTTAAGTGGCAGTGGGCGGGGCACATTGATCGCAGAACCGATGACTACTGGGGCAAAAGGTATTTCGTGTGGTGACCGTAAGACGCAGCGTGGGTAGACACAAGCTGGACCCACGATTTGGTGACGATCGCTGGAAACCCAACTGGATGAGGGCAGCACAGCAGGACTGATGGTTGTGGAAATTTTTGGCGGAGGCATATGTCCAGCAGTCTTTTGGGTATTGCAAAGATGATGAACTCCTACCCCTAGATCTCCTTTACAAGGACTACTGTACTAGTGTTCTTTGTTTTTGTTTTTTTTTCATTTCTGTCGTGCTATACTTGCCGTTTGCTCCTTCTGTTTAGGAATAGTTCGATCCCAGAGGATGGCAAATTATTTGTTAACAATTGAGCTTTAAGAACACTCATTCTACTTAAACCTCAGTCTTGCCTTCTCAAGCTAAACCGCACTATACACTTCCATATACCCACTTCACTTCAAAAGGCAATAAAACTGGTTAGCATAGGCCTACTCCGTTTCTAATCTAAATGTTTCAAGTAAACGACATTAAGAAGGTCGAAGTGACGTAATACCTACGGCGACAGTTTCGCAACTCACGCGCAGGTATCCCGAACGAATCGTGCGCACCGTTGCCGTCAGATACAAGGAACTTGAGAAATTTATGGTGACACATGAATATGTAATGGGAGTGGACATTTTCGCTTTGAAAATTGGTGTCGCCCAAAATGGTAGGAATTACTCAAGTTCCTGTAATGAGAGTTGTGTTTTGCCGGTGACTGCTAGCCACCAATACCAAAAAAAATGGTAGTATATTAGTTTTAGTTAGCATATTAATTTGTGGAGCAAAGCCCACCATGCGACTTCTAAGAAAACTTTTCTAAGCAGAGTAAGACTGAGCTTAATTTCAGGTGATTACTTCTTGTAATCGGCTGAAATTAAGCTCAAACAGGCAATAAAAATTGTAAATCCTAAAATTGCATTGTACCGTGCTGTAGATGAGCGCTTATCTATAGTGAATAATCGGTTGACTATATTTTAGAATTTGACTTTACTAGGAACCCTAGACTGCCTCATTGGTCGACAGGTCGCAAGTGTTTCTGCTGAGGGTGAGGTCTTGGGTTCGATTCTCAGGTCGGCCAAAGGGTTATTAGGTTTATACATCTGTAATTTCTCAGTAGCAGCCCGGAGTCTCTATTTTCGTGTGCCAGTTGATATCAATATTGGCTCGACTTCTTTTATATGACGGGACTTAAAACATAACTGACGAAATGTGGGTGTACCTACTATAAGTACTCTAAGGCAGTTCATTGGGTGTACTGCCTCACACCACCGGGTCTTACTATTACAAATAATAGGGCTCCGAGGATTGAATTATATTTATTTAGCGTAAGTCTTTATATTAGCGCGTCTCTAAAATACATGATGGGTTCCTTGACAATGTACCTTCTCTGTGAGCGTTAACGCCGACGCAGAGATCAAATAGTTTGGAATTGACTTTTGTTGGCTTTAGAGATGTTACGTGACTTCGCTCTGCATTTGTATTGTCATTACCATACATTTTGATATTTAGCGACCGCCGTTTTACGCTACATATTTTTCTAGTTGTCGATGCCTGTTGTTCCGTTCCAAACAAATGTCATGTTCTAAATTTCAAATTAATCCAAAATCGCTTGTATGTTTGAAACACTCCAGCACTAATATTCTTCTAGGCTCTATGGCATAAGGTTCCTTTTGGCATACGCACTTTCCAGTACAACACTGCCTAACTCGTCTGGAATACAGGCATCATATAGTCTTATACATAGGTTAACAAACAAGAAAACAATCGAACCATAACAGTAAACATTACTCGCGAAATGTGTTACTACACGTGCTCCTATGCCCAGCCCCTCGTAGAATACAGGTGTGATGTTATACTATGTTGCGTGCATATCAGTTAGACTAAAAAAACACTGCCCCAAACCACCATTAATCTTACCACTATCCACAACTCTACAGTATAACCATATTCGCTGACACCGCCATATTTAGGGATTAACGACACAGAACTGTTACGCTGTTGCGCCATCCATTGCAGCAGCAACAGCTATGTGTAACGTTCTGCATAACGCAATCGCCGAGAAAGGCGTCGAATGCTGTATGCGAATGCGTGCTGCAGTTCCGTATACATCGGTTTATTATACTGAGGAATTTGTAGCGGAATGTTGTGATCATATTTGTCAATATTACATTGATGTTGTTGCATCAGAAGTGTTATGTAATTTTGAATGTAACATCTGGCGAGCGTTCTCTAGCTTTAATACTGTTATGCTTGAATCTTGATTTCCAAAATAGGTATTTTTCGATAGAATTGTTATGCAGACCAAGCCACGAAGGATCACCTACTTTAGGCTGCTTTTGACCTTCCCACTTTCATTCGTTTTCGAACTAAACGTCTCCATTGGCAGCAAACATCAGTTTGATATATTTAAGATGTTGGTCCCGGCTGTCATTTGTAGATTTTTGACAGTCGATAAGGGTAGTCGGTTAACTACTCTTACCAAGGGCTATTGTGTTACCCAGTAAACGGGTTGTGGATCCATGTGCAATACTGGTATTCAACCACGTCTGGTTAGACTGGAAGCGGATCCCGACACAGTTGCAAAAAGGCTAGGCAGACGATTACCCTTTTTATCAATACGATCACTATTAGGCACAACAGTTCCTATCCTTAATTCACCGTCTCCGAAGACCATTCTGAAACATAGAACAAAACGGACATCCGAACAAATAAAATATCGGAACAGTGACGGGTTTAATCTATTAGGTGTCCCAAAGAATAATGTCTCATTGTTTCTGCTTAACCACGACGACCTTGACTTAGTCTGCCACCTGACATCACCTCACAGACTTCCAAACCTACTTGCAGCGTGTAGGTATATATCTATAGGCACAAGTAACAACAGAGACGGTTTTTTTACCTATTCGATGCGATGAAATTGAAGGAGTGCTGCCTGGTAACAATAATAGCAAGCACAATTATTTAATATAAATTGACGTTGGTGACGTCCTCTTCAGCACTCGCTGAGGAGGACGTCTGGGTGTTACGCGAATGGATGGAATATATATTGAGTACCTATGTAAGAGGAAGTCTGAAAGTGTCGCCGTTGACCGAGAAGTGGAGTGGCAATCGGTTGTCATGGTACGGGCATGTGATGCGGAGGAATCAGGATCGATTGTAGGGTAAGTTTTGAGTTAGAATGTTTGGGTCACAAGAGTAGGGGAAGACTAAAGCATCGAAATTACCAACTTATTTACAACATGATTACCACAAATTACTGTTGCTCCGACTGCCTAGTTGGTCTATTGGTCAGCTGAGCGTGAGATCGGGGGTTCGATTCACAGGTAAGGCAAAGTGATATTGAACTTTTTCTAGTAGGATATTTTACCATTAGCAACCCGGAGTCTGGATTTGTGCCTGTTTGATGGCAATAGGCTGGGCCCCTATTACATGGGACTTGAAACATAACTGGCGAAAGGTTGGTGTTACTATGGGTGCACCTCTCCCCAACCCCACGGCGAATATAGGCGTGATTTTACTATTAAAAACTATATAAAGTGATAGCTACGTAGATTCTTGTAAACTTCACATGTAAACACCGACAGTGAATTTAAATATTAAACGCTTCGCGGAACATCTGTTTCTAGATGTTCTCATAAAATAACGTTCTACCTACTTTTTTCTTCGCGCCGTTTACCAAGTACCTACACTTCAGCTCGCCAAATAGTGTGTAACGTATGGAGTAAGCCAGGTCATTGACACCATTCCAACGTTATCCAACGCCCGTTGAAATTCCAACTTTATTTTTCAGTGGTAAGGTTGAAATTCTATTGGATGGCCTTGTGTTATATAAGACCGATTTATAATTATGGTAATATTGATAATGTAGTAAATTAAAAAGGTCTTGGTGGTAGATTTTAATAAAAGCTATTATAGTAAGAGTTATGTGTGGTAAAGTCAACTGTTTACCTTATCATGAACTAGAATGATAATTTTAGACATAAAATCCTTCCATTTAAAACGAATTCTGCAATTAGACGGCTGTATTTTATATTCACATAATAGAGCGAAACTTAATTTATTACAAATAATCGGCCTAAATGACTAAAAACAAGATTCATTTGAGATTATTTTTATGATGTTATTTTTATTGAACTTTAATGTGAAGTGTGAATGAATAAAATTCCCCAAAATAATTCTGTTGGAGGCATATTATAGTGTCAGTAGCCACTAGCCACAATAAATTAAAGGCTATGTATTATTCTGAACTGAAGTATAAGCTATAGGTAATACTGTAAAGTTCGATCAAAATTCGTTTAAAAGTGTTTTTGCGTGAAGAAGTAACATATGTACTGGTACATATACATTCTCAAAAACTGTCACATTTATAATACCAGTAGGATTCATCTCAACACGGCTCGACTGAAGAAGAGGGTTAAGAAGTCGGTAGGGTCTTGATGATAGATAAAAATAACCTAGATGTTGGCAAAATGTACGAGTACATAGGCTCAGAAAAAAATAATAGTTCTGCTCTTTTATTTTTTGATTCTCATAATGAATAAGTCAGCCACCAGCCACAGTAGGGCAAAGGTTATTTCTCATACAGAGAATGAACGAGCATTAATCGTCTCGCTTGCTCTTGCTATATTTATTATAAGCCCTAGTTCAGGTTTTTTCCACCGATGTTAGTGCTGACTAAGAAAAACTAAGAAAATAAAAATGTGTTATAAGTAAATTGAAAATGTCACATTGGTATTTGCCTGGACCCACAACCTCATGGGGGGCCACTGGGCCATCACTACGACTATGTTGGGGTCGGCTTCCAGTCAAACTAGATACAGCTGAATACTAGTAGTTTACGTGTAGGGACTGTCAATCTCACCTCCACTTCCCAGTTACTGGGCCACACCGTGGTTGTCACTGGTTGTCAGACTTTTAGCTCCACGTAATGACTGTCGAAGATCTACAAATGACAGCCTAGACCAACGGCTTAACGTGATGAACCTTAGACAACCTGACTTAGGTTAGACAGACAATACAGTTTTATGTTATCTTAAAACATGTCAGGATAAAGTTAAGGTAATCATTTCAATATAAAAGGATCATAAGACGTAAACAGTAAGGCGCTCGGTAACTATGGCGCAACACTTAAAATTAATGAGTTACGTATCTTCAAAACGTCGGCACACATAACAACACAACAAACAATCAATTAACAGTTTGTATGCACCACACACCACCCACCACATTAGTAATATTATTATATGTTTATGAAGCAAAGTTTATGAACTCCGTATCTGATGCATGTTGGGAATGCTTAATCTTTGGCACGAAATAACTGTTCAGAAGGCCGGCTCTATACAAGGAGCGAGAACAGGCGCACGCGTATTTAGATGTGTACTTACGGAGATTTCAATCTACTCAAAAATGTCATATGCCTTGCTGATCTGAAAGCGTCATATGACGGGCCGTTGAGCTCCCTGAAATAGGGTACTACACGATGTCTTATTCACGAATTCCGTCTCTTGGAACGGTCAACTCAAGACCGCAAAGACTCTTTCTTCAAAAGGTCTTTTCTCAGACTTCACACCGCCACTACACCGTTTCCGTTTCCGAATCGTTTCTCCGGGACTCGTCGGGCTTCATTGCCTCGACGCTTTTCTGGTGGTCGCCACTGTTGATTCTTGTTTTCACGAATTGCATTGGTTTGGGAATAGTGTGGCGGGCTAGTCCTAAGAAAAAATACAGACATACATAAACTCACACCTTTTGCCCATGGGCACAAAATTACTCCCATAATATCTTAATGTAATGTAATATTTGGACTTTAAAATAAATAAATGACTTCTGATTTTTTTTCGACATTTCATAAAATCTCAGGGATCAGTCAGATAGAAAATCCCGGCGCCCGCGCCATCTTGTTTTCAAATTATTGATCACGTATAAACGTGTTAAACTATCTGAAAAAGATCTACTTACAGAAATCGTAAACATTGCCATCCAACGTGGAAATACTGCCAACCTTCTGGGCACGTTTCCAGACGCCTGACTGATCTTGGTCGGGTATTTATTTAGTATTCCTCCCTTCTTTATTTATATTGTGTTTGTATATATGTACCTACGTAGTTTGTTTTTAATTGTAATTAGCGTAAGTAATTCTGTAAATATTATATACGTTTATGGATGCCTTACAGAAATAAATATGATTTCATTATCATTTCACCCGAAACAAAGTTCAAACCTGGGCAAGTACCAATGTGAGTTTTTCAATTCATATGTACTTTCTAAGTTTATCTTAGTCATCACTGACATCGGTGAAGGAAAACATCGTGATGAAACCTGGACTTATATAATTAATATAAGTCTGAAATCGCCAACCCGTCTTGAGCAAGCGTGGTGGTTAATGCTCATGCCTTCTCTGTATGAGAAGAGGCTTTTGCCCTGCAGTGGGACAGTAATAGGCTGGTACTTTACTTTAAATATCAGTCGCGAGTCTGCTTGCACTCGCCTTACGTAAAACGTGTAAATGTGTGCGTGTGTTTCTGCTCGTTGTATGGAGCCAACCTTCTGTTCCCATCTATTTAGTGTCTCCTGTCTACCTTGAGTATTATAATATGTTAATTATCTACAATTAATACTGAATGAACGATTGTACCTGCTATTACCTTGCTTATCTGATTATGACGATGTCTTGCTTGAGAAATCAATGAAGCCTGTTGAGAGGTTTTGAGTGAGATAAGTTGGAAAAAAATCTTATCTCTCAAGGGGATGGGCGTTTCCGACCTCAATCAGGGCTTTGTTGCAGTTTGATGTTTCATGATGAGAAGTGCAGTGGCTAACAGTTAAGTGTTGTTAAGAAATGAGCTGCGAATTGCGCTCTCTTCATTTTAGCAGTAAGTACAGTCGAGTCGTTTATACCTTTGTCTGTTTTCAAACTCTTTCCTTTATCAAGTCAGGACTCATACATTTTTTTAAATCTACAGCACTATACATACCTACTACTTATTGCATAGAAAACTAAACAAAGTGCAAAGTTGAGTTGAGAGTTCCGTATACGTTTCTGAACCCCTGACCATGGAAAGTTTTTCGTCGGTTTTCCTAATTTTTATGGTTTTTTCTGAGGTTTTTGACTTTAACTAGAAAATAATCATGATATCTATCTAACCCAATGCGATTAAAAATAGAAGAAGTGAAACATCACAATTGAATTATAAAAAAATAATTGTTTTTTTTTTTTTTTCAAAAAAAGAGAGAAGAAAACCAAATAAAATTTAAGCAAGTACAACCGCGGGGCACAGCTAGTTGTCACTAAAATTTGAGGACGGGGACCTTTTTTACTTACATGGCATCAAACTGAAATATTTCGAATAAACGCGATCGCTGTTGTAGACAGCTTGATAAAAATAACACTATGGGCAGCAATAATGTATTCTACCTATGAATAATTAGGTGCAATACATTTAATGCCAAGTGTAAAGATCACAGATGCATATAATTATTGAGTAGTGGCAGATTGCCAACTGCACGCAAGGACGACTGCAAGTTAATTTCCATGATTTCTTACGAAACTGATGATCTCATCGTCTTTTTGATCATCTTCTGTTAGAACCTTATCATTCCGTGCAGTTATCTGCTTAGCCTTTTGCCAATCATGCTGGGGTCGGCCTCCAGTCAAACCGATGCTCCAGTCTACCTGACCACCACAACCCAGTTACTGGGTAACGCGATACCTTTTGGTAAGACTGGTTGGCCGATTTTTGGGCTTCTGTCCAGATATTTTAAGCCAAATCTATTAAGCTCGAGGCTGCGGAAAAAATATGTCATAATCTTGATCTGTGATATTCTTGAGAACTTATATGTTCAAAAACGCGTTTTGGAAAATAAAATTACGATACAAAACACAATTGAATGGTAAATTAATCTCTACGAGTACGTCCTAAATAGATGTCTGTGTTACTTGGCCAATTCAAGTTGTTAAAATTCATATCATTAACTTATTATCTGACCGCAGAAGTTAGTTGTTTTAATTTTCAGTTACTCTACAATTTTTTTAGTAGATTTACTTAATAAGTTAGTAACATAACATCACGCCTGTATTACCCTGCACAAAGGGTTAGGCAGAGGTGTGTCTATTTTGCTGGGGAGTTTGATACGCCACTTCTTTTTCTAAGGAAATAAATACTAGGAAGTGGTGGAGGGTGGGCATTTTGGGGGACTGTCTAATGTAAATTTTGATGTTCAAAAAGTGCTGATTCTCAGCCTAATTTAAATAAATGAATTTTCCTTTTCATTTTATTGTACACCCAATTAAGTATAAAATGATTAAGTATAGTAAGTTAAAAATTAGTAGTATCGATACAGAACAAAAGTTTGTTAAAAAAATGCTTCAATGTTGAAATAAGTTATGAGCGTTCTTTCATTGCGCAACCCTTTCTTTTATATGCAGGATTGCGCTCTAGGTCTTGTCAGCGTCTTAGATTATAGAGCTTGGAGAATTTGGTATTGCAGGTGAAAAGCAGCGTCAGGTGATAGGATAATACTTACCCGGTGGTGCAACCATTTCATGTACTAAATTGGCCTTTTTGCAACAAGAATTTAGTAGTTTTTTCACTTGTCTTAGTAGGAGCATGGAGTTTGGATAGTATATGTACATCTCAGCCTATCCCTTCATGGAACACAGGCGTGATGTTATGTTATTTTGTTAATTACCAGTTTCTTTTTTGTCTTGTTGTGCCAATGAGTCTTGTTACTTTCTTTTATTCTAACAATTTGACATGAAATATATTGCTCTTGATTGTTTTTGTTCAATACCGCTCTACTACCTACATGTTCAATCATTATGATCCATTATTACTGCATCAGCTTGAAGCTGATTGGTCAATAATGTCAGAAATTAACACATTATTATGGGTTGTACACAAAATCCAGTTAATTTAACTAGAGGCCTTCGGTCCGATACACACGGTTGGCTGTGCGTACGATCTAATCACTCGTTTATTACATTTTCCGTTAGTGTGGACCGCGGCTCTGATTGGTCGTTAAGCTGTGAATTGAGATTCTTTCGAAGAGAGTCTTAATGGTGAACGTTAAATTGCAAATTATCTTAAACACAATACCTGCGAAGTGAATGGTTATCAAACTGAGTTATTCTAACTTTCTCAGTATATATTCGTCTTATGTATGAGCAGGCGAGGCTCAATGGCTTAAATTATCTTTTTCTCTGCATATGATTATTCCTGTTGGGTTAGTTATTAATCGTTGTGTTGCAGTTTGAGTATTTTATGCAGTAGGCTACTCAAATTGCACCATTTGGACCATTAGGATAGGTCCAAATGCTCTTTCTTTGGTATTATTCGTCGAGTAGTTGAGTTCTTTTAGTTCTGAGTAGATCTACCTGATAACTGATAAATGCGTGCACGAACTGGACCTATCGACTCATATATGTGTGGTTCTTTCCTCAAAAGACCGTCTCGGACACGAAACAACATAAACGAAATACATACCTTACTTATTTTGCTGACGCAATTCTAAATCTTGGCAAGTCGCAACTTCAGTAAGTAAGAGATAGTCTAGTTTTGGTACTAGTGCCTCATTTATATTCGTAAGCAAGTCTATTACACCCACAATTGGCACTTGCGATTTCATACTTCACCGTCCAAGTAACCCAGATCTTCTTGTAACAAAATCAACTTGGTAATTTTCCTCAGGTGCGGAATAACAAATTTTGATGAAGGAAAATTACATCCAAACTGATGTAATTTTGATTGTCCTGGATGTAAAATTATAAACATCTCCCAAAGGGGTTGTTTGAGATGAGTATATGACTATACGGATATTTCAGCACTACATAACATGCTTGTATTCTCCCAAAGGTTTGTTCAGAGATGCAGGTGTAGTACACTCACATTCCGCCAGTTTTTGTTGCCCTCAGACGGCCAAAAATCTAGACTGCCCATACGCAATATCCCAATATCACTTTACCCTACCCAGGAAATAAATACAGCACTAATACAGAGAGGATCAAATTCCACTGTCCATTTTTGAACCCCCAAACTCATCATCATCATCATCAGGCTATACTAGTCCACTGCTGGACATAGCCCTCTTCTAATGAGCGCCATAGCGCCCTGTCTTCAGCTTGCCTCATCCAGCATCTGCCTGCAGTCTTTCGCAGATGGTCATCCCACCTGGTCAGAGGGCGTCCTACACTACGTTTGCCGAGTCGCGGTCTCCACTCAAGAACACGTTTACCCCAGCGGTTGTCGGTTCTTCGCGAGATATGGCCAGCCCACTGCCACTTTAACTTGCTAATTCTTTGAGCCCCAAACTAATTCAAATTTCCTCTTTCCAGTCCTGTCAGCAGTCTCACCAACGCGCACAACAAACGGCGGCAGTGCTCACGCGTCGCCTGCGCGGGAGTTGTCGCGCGACACGCCGGATTACCAATATGGCCGGTTCGATGCCAGCGCGCTGCATATCGCGCATGCGCTCAAACAGACTGAACTGCAGAAGGCGTACCATAGACCCAGGGAAAAGCCTATTGACGCATATCTGGTAAGTTTAGAATATAAAGAAAACCGCTTATAATTAGCTGTCTCCTATAAATATTTGATGAGCTTTAAAAGCTGATGATACTGTTTTTCATGGGATATGTTTGAAAGGAAAAGATAAATCCTTGTAATGAAACGTCATGTGATAATTTATGTTTGGTTTTGTCGACCGTTTGAGACAGTATCATTTCTTTTCAAATATTGAAAACGCTCATGTCTTAATAGCTTAGGTTGGCCGCGCTATAGAACGCCTACAACTGTATTTCTGATCGGAATCCAAAGAACAAGATAGCTTTATGTATCTAGATATAGGTAACTTTAATAAGTTACCTATATCTAGATACATAAACGGGTTCCGTAACGAAATGGCGAACACGAAAACTTTATAATTTCGGCCTGACCGACTGACCCTCTGTTCGTCCGGATGTTACATAACCATTTAACTCTGAGAGGATTGGTGGTACATCGATAGAATTTAGGAGAAGACTGTATTGTTTGTATCGCTAAACAATTGTGTATTGAGATTACGAAAAAATAAAATTGTCGTTACACTCCCCATACGTATATGTAACCGAGGGATTAAAAATATTCAGCGCACATAAGGGAGACGCAGTTACCAGTTTTCCGAGAAGGATGGCTGGAAGGCGACCCCGACGTAGTACGGAATATAACTAGACAGATGATAACTTCTTTTCGTCAACCGGTATTTAGCTACATGGGACAGCTTATCCATGACACTAATTTCTAGTACAAAAGTCACACAAAATAATCTCACTTGAAGAGTGGAATCTCGACGGCCTCACAGTCACCGATGCCACTGGTTCACAAGGTCAGAACCACCGTTACTGCTCAGCTTAGTACAGGTATTAGTGTACCGGTTGTTGGAATATAATATATGTTAATATAATGAATAGCCAGGTATGTGGCTATGAATGTTACGCGCATTGTCATGAGAGATGGTTATCTACGATTGATTCCGCTTAGGAGTTTGATACGTACCAGTTTAACTGGTTTTATATTTTTGCGAAAGAAAACTTTATATTCTTTACTTTTTATTCTTTTGTTTTTTACTTAGTTAATCTTCTTTTGGATTACATTCCGCGTCCCTTCTGTGCGTCGGAAAGCACGTTAAGCAGTTGGTCACGGTTATCATTCGTACCTAAATATTTGACAGTCATTACGGGTAGTCAGAAACCTGGACGTCTGACAACCAGTCTTACATCAAACCTTACCCAGTTGGTAACTGGGTTGCGGATGTCAGATAGGTAGGTGTAAAATACTGGTATTCAGCTGTATCTGGTAAAACTTGAAACTGACCCCAACATAGGAAAAGGGTAGGCAGAAGATGATGATGACTTAAACTTCTTTAGTTTCCTCTCCCTCGGCCTTCTAAGGTGTTGTAGTGAGCTTTTGTCGGAAGTGCAGTAGAAAAGTAGAAGCATAACGGTGTCGAATCCCTTGTTCACAAGCACGTGGCTCACGTGGGGTCTCATAACGTCACAAGGCAATAAACAAGACGTCAAACACATTGAATCGACTCCCATGTGACGTCATTTGACATTAGAAAGCGTTTTGCAGTCACTTGATAAAAGCTAAATGTCTAAATTTCGTATTTTACAGAAAATTAGGACTTTATTTGTTAATTTGTACTATCTTCTTCTTCTAATATATAAAATTCTCGTGTCACAGTGTTTGTAATTAAACTCCTCCGACATAACTCGACCGATTTTCGTGAATGTTTGTGTGCATATCGTTTAGGTCTGCGAATCGGACAAAATCTATTTTTCATCCTCCTATATATGATAAGGGAGGTCCAACCCTAATTTTATTTTTGAGACAATTTTTTTTATTTTATTTTTATGATACAGCAAAAATACATACAACCCTTAATTTTCACCCTTCTATCACCAACTTCTATATAGCAAAACAACGTTTGCTGGGTCAGCTAGTTTAACTATAAATTCATTTTAAAAAAGATTAGGTAAATCAGCAAGAACCATATTTCCAATACAGTCAAATACTCTAATAAAACGGCTTCATTCATCCATCTCGTGTTGACAGACCAGATCAATCGAATACGATTGCATACAAATCTATCGCAACACACAGTTAGCTCCGCATGACGAGAGCAATAAAATTAACCACGCTACAATAGTTGTTATTATCGTAATAGTTGATATTGCAACTGTTTGGTGAACTCACAATCTTTGTGGTTTTACGAAAGTACCGGTTCTAGTCTAATTGGATACTCAGTGGTGATGCCAATTTGGTGTTGTTTGTAAGGGAACAAAGTTTCGCTGTTTTTCTTGGGCACCTAAAAGGGTTCCCTCTAAATTGTTGTTTTGTTACGAAAGCAATCAAATGGTTGTCAGTAAAAAGCGTATCTTGTAATCACGTAACTACTGTTTTGCAGTTTTCTTTGTGCAAGGAACCTCGTTAAAACATTCTTGATTGTTATCATTAGTGCTACCTTAAGAAATACCAAAACAATCTAATTTGTTGTTTTTGTGCGGAAGTATTTCCTTTTCCGAATGCCACTGGTTACAATAAAACTGTACAACGGTATTGATTACACTTTGTTCAAAGCTTGTCGATACTGTTGGCGCAGTGGCTGAGCGATCTGAGCGCCGCGTGTCGTGGTTCCGATTCCCGCACGAATCAAATATTTGTATGACCTACAGGTAGTTGTTCCGGGTCTGATTGTTAGTGTATGTGAGTTAAAATGTTTGTAAACGCACCCACGACACAGGAGGTATTCCTAATGCGGGGCAACTTTTTTTTTAAATATCTTTGTTGCAGTTTCACCAAATTCACACGTTTATTTGCATTTGTACAGTTCTTTAGTTAGAGTTTAGTAAATACATAGATGCTTACCGAACTCCGAGCTATGAAGCCTCGAGCATGTAAGCCGATGCGAGAGTCCCGGACTCTTACGCAATATTTGGGGTCAAAAAACTTGTGCTATTTGGCAAAGTTGACGTTCTAGTAACACGTAATGTGAGGGTTTTTTTGCACAACCTAGCAAGTCCCATATGCAACACCTTAACTGCCAAAAAACGAGACACAATAGAAAATGTATTTTTTTGTGTATCACTTGGCGTTTAACGTGTTAAGCGATGGATTTCTATTCACCTGAACGAACACCAAATATGATAGGTAATATGTTTTTAGAAGATATGTTTTTATTGGTACCGTTTTGTGTGGTATTGGTAAACTCAAACTGATACCATGATACAGATTAACGTAAAAATTAGGAAAAAGCCGCTGATAAATTTTAGAGGTCCACAATCATGTACTTACTAAACTGATAGTATCAGTTTGTTCCTCGATGTACCCTCCACCCTGTATACATAAGTCCATATGATACTACTAGTTTTTTTTTTGTTTGTTGATAATTTATTACCATTACGTGTTCTAGGAACAAACAATCAATAGACAGTGTTTCCCCACCAATTATGTATTATAGCTTATTTTCCACTGAGGAGGTGCAATATCGGCACATCTGCCTCGCATTCCTGCGCCTTGGACTAGAACATATCGCGTGTGCTTGTGGAATGTGCGCTTGAGATGTTTGGCCCAAGTTAAAGGAGGGAAACTCAAAGGAGTCTTGCGTTTATTTTTTTACTTTTTCTTCTTCATTTAATCATTGAACGACCAAAATGACGGCACGGTTGGCCCAGTAGCTGAGCGATCGACTGCTGCGTCGCGTGTCGTGGGTTCGATTCCCGCACGGAACAAATATTTGTATGGCCTAGAGATAGTTGTTCTGGGTCTGGCTGTTCGTGTATGTGACTTTAAATGTTTGTCAACGTACCCACGACACAGGAGAATTTTCTAGTGTGGGGCAACGTTTTTTAAAGAAAAAAAAATACCACTGTTTAAATAATTACAGCTTTTTTTGTCTCTGTGTATAGACAGATACGTGAAGAGAAAACTGTGTATTCCTTTTTAAGCATATTGCGCGCATGGAGGATGAGTGGGATTTGGCGTACCGAGTTAAAGGTTATATGAAGAGGGATTGCGGAAAGATGTAACGGTCGATTCTCGACCGCTTTCGATCACTAATAGGTACTCCTTATCGAGAGTTAGAGCCTTTTTATGAAAGGTGACAAACGATTAGAAGGCTTGGCCATATTTTGTAGATGCGCTGTTCGATTACTTTCTTTCTATTTTTAGTTCGTTTCTTTTCGAACATTTTGATAAATCAAAACATTATTATGTATACACGTACATAATACTTACTTAAAGGAAGAAGAAAAAAAAAGAATCTCAGGGCATCTAAAAATTCATCCGCATCGCTGTCAACGGGAAAAGTGCCCAAAAGGCTGGCAGCATTGCCGTTGAATGGCAATGCTGATTCTTTGGCCAAAGAAGGCCAGCCTTTAGGTCACGTGATAAGTCCCCAAAAACAAGATGCGGCACACAGACCCCAGTTCGACTTTGAGTAATATTCTTGACACTGCTTCTGAATTTGTAACATTCCATGTTCGAAAACATGCATGCAAGCATGACAACATGATTATATAGGTACAGACATGTTCTGTGAAATCACTTATATTAATATGCGTTCATAATAATTATTACGATTGTAACATGCGATATTACCATTGTGTCCCTATGGTAATGTACTAACCAATCTACATTGCGTAACTTACTATGAAAACCACGCACTTAATGATAGAAACGCGTGTGTATTACAAGTAACTTAACATGTGGAAAAACTTCATGAAGTCGGTCATTCCAATTATTGCATAATTATTCCGAATCAATTAAATCCGATTTGGTAATCAGCTTACCTTCTATTGCATTGGAATTTCGTGTTTGGTGAAATCTGCATGGACTAACCTTCTTTTTCAATATTGTGAGGGGGAGGCACTGTCGAAGACGCTGAACAGCATAATAGGTATAAAAAATATAAACACTGAATATTTCTGCAGTTACAACATTAATAAATATTACGAGTAATTGGCTGTATCAAATATTTATTTATGAAAATAATGTTTTTTTGTTTAAAATACTCTATTCATTGGCACACCTTATATATTAATTAATCTATTATTTATGCCTTATTAAAAGGCACGAGTATATTTGCTATAATAAAAATAAAAAACGCATATTTACCCTAATACGCGGATTTTGTGTGACAGTTTTTGAGTAAGGGTTTCGAAAGGAATAATTTTGAATACAAACTAGTAAAGTAAAAGAAAAGCGAACGTGTGTTTTATATTTTTTTTTATTTACACATGTTAACAATAAGTAAGTTTATAAAGTTACTAAAAGGATATATTGGTGTTTAAATATCTTCGGAATAAAGTACCACTATTGACCGTTTCCTTTGAGTACTCTTGCTACCTTCTGTAACTTGTACCACAATAAAGCTGCTCTCTCGAATCGGCAGCCATCTATAAACAGCGAGAAATCTGCCGTGACTCGACGATTACGTACGAATGATCATCGCAGATAATACTTGATGAGACGAAGGAATTATTTATTGTACGAAGCACTACAACGCCCCTTTATAAGTTGGGGCCAACATGGGCCATTGTGAGCATCTCTTGCTTTACTGGTTAAGTTTCAAGAGGATGATTGTACATAGATGTAGGTAATGGGGCAATCAATGTGTGTGTCTTCTGGACAACGTCATCATCATTATCATCACCCTGCCCTTACACCAATTTATTTGGGGTCGCCGCACACCGTATCTTCCTCTTATGTATCTCTATTTTCCGGCACCTCTGTATCAATAGGCACAGTCTCTTCTAACCATATGATCTTTCACACAATCCATCCATCGTTTCTTTGGTCGTCCCCTACTCTTATAACCTTCCAAATTGTAACTCAAAATTTTCCTCGCAACATGATCCTCACTATGCTTGACAATACGACGAGTCTAATTGTTGGAATATAAAAGCCCACGAACTTCTCTTAAAGTTGATGCAATAGCGGTTTTCTTACTCGAGTAGGTAGGTCTCATCTTCTCTTAACTCACATTAATTGTAATCAAGCATGGGATATTTCCAAGTGCTTCAGGCTATTTGTGTATAAATTCAATAATGCCTAAGTAGATAGATATGTTGTCACTATCTAAAATATTCGCTGAAAAATCGGACTGCACACTTTTTAGAAGATTAGCTGTTACAATCCATACATGTGCCCTATGGGATTACCCATCGGCAAAAGTGACGTATTTAGTCTATACCTCCGTCATATAAGGAACTCTTGTGCAAAACTCATGCTTCTAGACTCACAGGTTTAGGCAAAACGTTATCTGTCTCCGAATGGACAAATTAAAAAAAATAAGTCGATGAAACTAATTAACAACAAAACTAGTATTTACGTAATCCTTTTTTATAATTTCTGCGCTGGACAAGCCAATTTTATAACACCCACACTCATGCCTTTCTACCTCGACGTGACTCACCAATTGACATTTCTATAAGTCCACGCCTTAAATGTCGAAGATTGTTTTGTATTCTATATACACAGAGTTTCTAGCCATGTGTGTGGTAGAAAACAAGTGGATTAACATTTTTAATAAGCAATACGTTTATAGATATGACTTATGATTTATAAATGGCAAACGGACGCCCTGGATGTCTTTATTAGGAATCGGAAAGAAGAAGCGCAGTATTGTGACTGGTGGGAGGAATAGAGGAAGGACTTTGCTCAGCTGTAGGATAGTTCGGGCTGGTTACAAAAATAATAACCCGTAGGGGAGCTTGTGGCGAGCTATTGGGTAATTGCGACCCTACAGGCCCGATCTCTCGGGCGAGACCAGGTAACCAGCCCAGAATAAGACACTTAAACCCATAGCCCAATATTTTTTGTTTCCGCGTTCTGCATCAACATCAACAAAAATAGTTCGAAACCAACGTACACTTTCTCAGTGCATAGAGGCACAATCGTCGGCTGGTGTCTCATTCCATCTGAACTGTTTAAAGTGCCTCTGTGAGTTGACTTCAGCCCTTCGTATGCTTTCTAAAGGTCTGGGTCCCCAGCGTCTCGTATAAAAAGAAGAGTGTTCGATGTCTTTGCATGTGAATGGATGTTTGAATAAGCAAGTAAAAAGACTTAAGAAAAGATAAATTGAACGTAAGAGGATATGACTAGGAAGGAAGTAAGCACTTAGACGACTGCTGATATGTTATGCAAGATACATGCTTTTGGCATTAGCAGGATTAAGACAGAAAGATGATATGTCAACATATACTTAGCTCCCAAAAGCCAAATTTTCTTTTGAATAATGTAATAAGCAGTTCACCTATCGCTTTAACTCGTAGCTTATGGTAATGATCTCTCACGATTGCTTCACCTGCTACAGCAATAATAGGGTAGTGTCTTAAAAAATCTGTTTGTCCGAAAGTTGGATTACTCAAATACTTGACCCGTATTTTTTCTTTTGTCACGTAAACCAAAAATGACGACGATATAGTGCGTTGAAATTTTGCGTGACGCCACGCCGTGTTACACTTTTCACGTAAAACTGACGTCACAAGCCCTTTCACCTGAACTTTGATGTGCGATATTTGCCACTTTTTATTGATTTGAGTGTCCAATATTTTTTGGTAATCTAACTGACGGACCAAATAGACTTATTACATTTTTACCTAGGACACGTCCCAATTACGGGTGGATTTAGAAATTTTAGTTCAAACACAATTTTACATCGTATGAGCCTGTCCACCAACAACACCATTTACTTTATTAACTTTATTCATAGGATATCCTTATGGGATCGCTTTTCACACGAGACCAAGTTAATGTGATTACTTGATAACAGCTTCGAGTACGGGATATGCTTTCACTGTTAATCATAATCTTTAGGCAAGTACAAATCCCTTTTTAGCTCGGTGATTATATTAACAATATGCATCTCCTTGGCTTGTGGACCTCCCTTTTTGTCATCCCTTTCTTCAACTGCACCAATAATAATAATAAATAATACCAGCCTGTTACTGTCCTACAGCTGTAATAGGTACTGTATGGCAAAGACCTTTTCTCACACAGAGAAAGCTTGCTCAAGACGGGTAGGGGATTTCAGACTTATGTATATTAATTTTAAGTCCAGCTTATCCTCACGTCAGTAATATCCAAAATAAACCTTACAAAGTACATATAAATTTAAAAAGTCTAATTGGTATTTGACCTATAACAGGTTCATCAAAATATCACAGGAATCCGGATTACCTAAACCAGATATGTTATAAAAAAGCAAGATTTGTTTGTTTGTTTCTAATGGATACACTAAAAAACACTTGATAGATTAAAAAAAATCTTTCACCTATAGAAGACTACATTATCAGTGAGTAACATCAAACATATTTTATTTGCAAAACTACGCTTTAAAGGTACGAATTCCACGCGGATGAAATCGAGGGCGAAGTGCTATATCCAGCCCATTACCGAAGACCAATGAAAGTCCTGAAGGGGCACTAACGTAAACCTCAATGCTTGCAGACAGTTTAGTGTTATTGACTAAGAAGAAACGAGTCCTCATTTCCTTGAGATTCCCTTAGTTGCTTTTTACGAGACAGTTTTGTAAAGCGATGCCAATTTTAAACGCTATAACCATCAAAATAGCCAGTGAACATAACAGTCGTAAAATTGGAACTATTGCTCACTCATCAATCATATATGGTCATTACTGAATCCGAACGCCAGTGGCGGCCATCCATAAATGGTGGTACTACCAACCTCTTTGTCACAGCATGTGGGAAGATTTTCTTAGTAACATAGTCATTGTACAGTTACCGAAGAGTGGGAGTCTGTGGCAGACCCAGTTCTTTTGAAGGCAAAAAGTATTAATTGTTGTTAGAAAATTACGTAGTAAGCGAATCTTTCTCATGAATGAATCTGAGCTAATGTGAATATCATTCATGAGTTTTCCCTTCCAATGTGTAGTAACGAACGTGGTTAGTTGCTTTGGTTTTAATCACGCACTTCGTTGTGTTTCGTTTGGTTCTCTGTTTTATGGCAATGACTACCTGTGTCCCGCGGTTTCACCCGCTCCTAAGGGTCCTAGCTTATGTTAAAATAATAGTCTATAACCTTCCTCAAGAATTGGGCTACCAAATGAAAATCAGAGACAACGATTTTTAAAATCGGACTTGTTCTTCAGAATAGTGCATTCAAATATGGCTGTTTTATTTTTGTTGTATTCGTGTTAGTCAGGACGAGGTATGTGTGTATTGTATTGTATTGTTTGACGGGCCGATATCTGTAACTTCACGACCTTATTCGATCCACCCCAGTTCCGCGAGAAAGGTCTGTGTAAAAGATTTTTTTGGAAATTGCACTGGAAAAGTCGGAAATTTGGACGGTAAATTTGTCGTCGCCCGTTGGGACGCCCGTAGTTATTCGAGTGAATTCATAAACAATGCCATGTTTAATAAGTTACGAAATTGAATAATTTAGGATAAGCAAGTTACACTATCGCATTAGGTTGTTATCCTGTAAAGAAAGTTGTAAGTTGGATAAACCAAAACATCAAAATGTTAGCACCCGTGTGAAGCCGGGGCGGGTTGCTTGTTTAAGATAAATCAACTCGTGAATGAAGCCACCACCGCCATATCATAAACTCCAAAAGCGTACGATCGACAGTACGACACGTACTGAATTATACATGATATGACCCACAGAGCGGATGAGCAGCGATCGAGGCCATCCATGTCCTTTTCTTTGGCACAAGTTGGTGAAAACCGGACACATTGGTCGGTTGATTGTATTCTGCAGATGTATTTATAGAAGAACAAAATGATACACCACCTAGCAAGGCTTGGTGACGTTTACGAGTAAATGTAAATCTAGTGAAAGGTCGGAGGACCAGGTTTTATCTTTGACCTGCAACTTAAATTACAACTAAAAGCTCTAAACACTAGGTATTTGCCTCGCCTTTTCCAACTATGTTGGGGTCAGCTTACAGCCATACAGGATGCAGCTGAATACCAATATGTTACTTGAAGCGACTGCACTTCTGACCTCCACAACCCATTTACTGGGTAACACGATACCCTGGGTAAGACTGAAGAGATTTTCGACCTTGTAACTGCCCATAAAGACCTCTGAATTCGAACAAATGGCAGCTGCGATCAATGAACAGAGGGCTCTCGATATGAAATGGATAGTCACCGATCCACGGACTGACTTCGACAAGCGTTACGACAAGCGTTACTTCAACCTAAACAAATATCAACTATAACCAAAGAAAATTAAGTCGGTATCAAAATGACGAGTCCTATTGAAAAGATTATAAAAAATTGTTGAACTTTTAGCACAAACTGAACCTAATGTGGGGGTGTTAAAGTTATTTTTCCAAAAACACAACATTTGTTTACATTTCTGGAATCCATATAGTATACGAAAAAAAGCTATTTTATGTTAGTGCTAAATACTCACTGAATAATTGAAAGACCTTTAATACCTACAGGCTATAAATACTCAACAAATCTTGCACTGGACATACCTCAGATCGGTGTCAGCTATGAATGGCAATCGGGTGTGCCCGCACTGCATCGCCCGGCCTTGCGCCCACGCAGCGTAAACGATACCCCGCTATTGTACGTGGGATAAGGTATCTTCTTGTGCTGGGTAAACGGGATTTAATTTGTCCTTACAATGTCAGAGATTCATGCAGATTTTCTCACACTTAGTTATACCCTGTAACCGCCTAAGCTGGATTAATCCGACGAATAATTTCGTCTCCATTCCACCTTAGTCGTATATATCCGTCATAAAATCTTTGTTTCTCCAATTTGATGTCTTGGTTCTATTATAAAATATATTTATTTCTATAAATGGGTTTTTATAAGCTGGCCGCTAGGGGCACGGCACTGATATGAAATCAGGGTTTATGAAGAAATTTACTACTGAAACTTTTCCTAGGGACTCCAGAAACGAGGTATTACGTCCATTTAACAAAATTAAATTTTGAATAGAAAACGTTTTGCGATTGTCTTCCTTAACCCAAGAAATTGTCCACCATGACAAGACTTACAAAACTTACAACTAATGAGTATCTACCATCTGTTTGGTAACACTTTTACTTTCCAACTAAACATTTTGCACCGTCATTTAAATACCCTATTTCCGTCTCATTTCCGCTTATGAAAGCTCTGAATTGTGTGAAAGAGATAACGGATCTGCATTGTCGATACGGAAGGTGGTTTTATCGCAAGGAAGACAAGCTAACAATGGGAATAGTTGTATAACGCTTATTAAAGCAAGATTAAAAAGTTATGTACATGCCTAGGTGACAGCTATGTGTGGCAAGGTGTGTAGTCATCATAGACAACACATTTCTTTTTCTTTGACCTGTAAAGAGAAAGCCTTAGAAAGGGCCTGCGATTCGATTGTTTCGGTGTAGAGTTATTTTAATTAATCATATAGATACGTACAGTCATCCTGAGTGAATTTGGGTACGACCAATACCAGCGGAGTCTAGCAATCGACGCAGGATATATTATAGGGCACAAGTGTGTGCGCAAACACTGGTTCAGTCTCTGTTCCCTCGCTCTCATAGTGCAAAGAGACGTTACCGATACGAACGGAGTGGGATCAGCATCAGGCGTAGGACCAACGAGGCAACGACTTCACGTGCTTACCGAGGTACGGGGTATAGAAAGAAATAAAAAAGATTGTTTGCCACAGAACACATACATGAAGAAGACAGTATTAGAAATTACCAACGTAAGCATGTCATATCATCCATCTATGTTTGGGGTCGGCTTCCAGTCTAACCGGATGCAGCTGAATACCACTATTTTACATGCAGCGACTGCCTATCTGACCTCTACAACCCAGTGACTGGGCAGCACGATGCCCCTTGAAAAGAATGGTTGTCAGACTTTCGGGCTTCTAACTACCCGTCAAGATTGTCAAAGATCTACAAATGACAGCCGGGATCAACGACTTAACGTGCTTTTGCAAAGCACGGAGGAGTGTTGATATGTTACGAATGGTCACCATCCACAGACTGACCTCGGCAAGCGTAGCTTAACCTCCGATCAACCCGTGCGGCTCCGATCAGAACGTTAATACTAACGTTTTGATTGGAGCCTACTAATACATACATATAGCCTACTAAATATCTACTAATACGTACGTATTAGTCTAAAAAGTGCTTAAATTATGTTAGTGAAGACGAAACAAAAACTAAAGATGTAACACAAAAAATTGTCTTCAGTCAAACAATGCATAGCTATGACAAAAAGTTCTTAGTATCTTCGTTTCTCAGCACGATGCTTACTATTAGGGGCGCACAGCACAGCGCTGGTTTTCAGTGCTCATCTAAATATTATCATGAACCAGAGGCCAGCACATCAAGCTACCCCAATCTGTCACATTTCTTTGATCGTTTTTCAACTTTAACACAAAAGAATAAGGTTCATATTTAATTGGGATATTTTGACAGTTTGTGATATCTTGAGCTCGTGCGGGCGTCTGTACTTACCTAAGTATTACTGAGAAATGCGCAATCGAAAATCCCAATAAAATTTCGACGCGAACCTAGGACATTCTACTTATACATTCTAATTATAAATAAGAAAATAATAAGTAAAGGTGCTGCCAACATCTAATTAAAATCAGCCTAAACGGAAACATAATACATTATTTGTAACATGCAATTAAATTAAAATTTGAATTCGAATAAAAACTGTTTTAAGAACATTAAAACACGCGACTCGTATTACAAAGGCCATTAAATTAGACCAGATGGACAAGTGAAAGCTATAACACTAGTAAAAGTATTAGAAATTAGTGATCATTCATAATAAATCATACATATGTATGTGTTCATAAATCTCTGTGATTGCATGAGAACACATCATACACACTTCATGAACAATTAATTGTGCGAGACTAGAATCAAGATATTTACGACAGTTTTAAATTGAATGTATCACAGTTCACAGACGCCATTTGTCACGACCAATTTAGCTTGTCAAGTCTATTTGATCAAGTTGTCAGACATCTTTTTATAAGATTTATAATTATACTCGTTGTGTAGATCTATTTTAATATCCTTTTATTTACATAATATTACAAGGAGACAATCAATTTACCTCATAAATAACTCGATAAATAAATTGTAAAACTAAGTTGGCCGTTATTTCGCGCTAAAAGTCTGACAGATGTTCCTATTAATCAAGGCGGATGGCCACAGATGAAAAATAACCGAATTTATTTGGCACGAAAGGGTGGCATAGCTTAAAATTACGTTGTTACATTCACAATGCAAGTGTTTGCTGTTTACAGTGCTTTAAACCGGGTTTTAATTAAAACATCAATTACCTACGTGCACTAACCGAACGGGGAAAAGTTGCCAAAAACCTGAATCATTTGAAAAGTCTGGTGAAGTGGCGACCCGGTGACCTTCTGCGCCGCAAGTTCCCACGTCTGTGTGTATTAAATATACCGTAACATTATTTAACACAATGTTTAAGTTTTAGGTCGACGAGATAAGCTTTACTTAATTCACACAAAAGATATCTCTTTAAAAAATGTATTCTTTATATCTCATAATTTCATCTTTAACAATCATAGATCTTAAAACTTGGAATGTTCTTTAAAACCGGATATAGTTTCTGTGTTTTGGCAATAAATCTAAAATAAAATACATTTTCTGTGTATTAACATATTTTTGTAACTGAATGAAACCAATAAATTTAGCATGCCAACAGAATAAACATAATGGTGGACCGCGTTCTCTACAATCACAATTAATCCAAAAAAAAATACGGAATGAAACTAAAATAGCCTAAGCCTAGTACTTAAGTAGTATGGGCTACTAATAAAGAAGTATGCTATTGCTACTAAATTTAAATGCCTATCACAGACCGATATAAACTTGGATACTATCCTGCCATCGTTGCAACTTTCCGCTTTATATTAATTACGGCATTCGATTAGCCAATCTTGGTCCGAATCGAATATTTCTCCGCCTGACTTAAGCTAATTGGAGTTATTACTTCCTTTATTTATCATATTATCGCGAAAAGCACTTTATACACTTCTAAGCTAGCTTTGGTATCAAAGTAGAATGTTAAATTACTTGGCAAACATAATAGATCAAGCGCCTGTCGCAATGTTACGGAGGCTGTAATGGCTACTGTATACAATTGGTACAGTCGCCCGCACGTCAATGATAACAGTCTGACCTTGAGCTGGACTTTGCTTAGTACGGAGATTCAGTAGAATTATGGCCAGCTTATACTGGTCGTGTTACTTCTGACGTGTGGTCTTGGTACAGTAGCTACGTTGGTTTCAACAGCTGTTGCTTCATTTGTGGAAACAAGATCGGACTAAGTAGATTGTAAATCATCATGGGACGTTATATTGTGCCCACCATAAACGTAAGTCTACCAAGTACCTCCATCTACAGTTGACATTATAAATGGCCTCTCTATAATCTAAAATGTAAAAAATGTAAAATGCAATACTCGATTTTACAAATGTATTTAGTTCATTGACAAAATTTTAAACTGTCAAGGTAATTATATCATTATCTTAAATTAAAATTGGTAAGCACGTAGTCTAAAATTAATACATTCGTATTTATTATTTTTTGACTTTGGTACTTTTCGTTTCAAAACCATCTTGGAAATTCGTTTTATTCTAAACAGACGTAAACGTAAAAATGTAGATAAATAACTGACTGTTTTATGAATACGTGACTAAATAACACATTTCAACCTTTAACTCAAGATTTATTCCAAAACTAAATTGTAAAAAATAGGTACCTACTCAAACTCGCGATTGAACAATCAAGAAATGGTACCCTAGTTTAAGAACGGCATTTTTGCTAATCTGTAGTAAGTCGTAAGGAACATTTTTTTTACCTCTTTATTCCTGTTATTAAGTATTGTTTTTGGCATGAGCAAAATACCTAAGCAGGTACCACATTATTTTCCTTACAGTCTATTAAAGTCCCTCAAGGTCTCATCGTGACTCGTGGAAGTCGTGGAGTACACACCACCACAGCCATAAAGCTCCCAATGACCATCTTCCACCACAATAATGACTATAATCTCAAAATGCTGCCTCACAATTACATAAAGGCAAATAGTAGCAACGAGGCGGGTTCCCACAAGTTCAAAGCGATACAAAAGCAAGACAATAAATCATTGCGTCATTTTATCAACAATAGTCAATGAATCTAAAGTGAAGGTGGGGTATGATGAACTTAGCGAGAGTGCAACCAGCGCAGGCCATGCATACGATAATAATAAAAATAGGGAGACAAGGGGACTGCGGATACAAGTAAAAACTCAAAACGTCAGTCCGTAAATTTAAACCCATATATAAATTAAGCCCATAAATTTTACCCCTACCAAAAATCGCACAACCCGGCTCAAGAAGGTTTTACTTCAATAATACATGCAGCGCAGGCCATGATACGATAATGATACTCGTAAAAATAGGCAGACAAGGGGACTGCGGACAGAAGTGAAAACTCAAAACATTGGGATAGCTATCAATCTGTAGCAAATGCTACACATCTCATTTTAACATGACGGTGACGAACCCATGAATTTTACCCCTACCAAAAATCGCTCAACCCGGCTCAAGAAGGTTTCACTTCAATAATACCAGCCTGCTACTGTCCCACTGCAGAGCAAATGCGAGCAAATGGTGATGATTGACTATTTACCACGCTTGCCCAAGACGGGTTTGTAATTTCAGACTTACATCATTTATAAGACTAGGGTTTCCTCACGATGTTTGCCTTCACAGATGTCAGTGATCCAACATACATTACCCCTGTATTTCCCATCGGGAATTAACTACAGGTGTGATTTTATTCGTTTTGGTCTCGTTTTTTGTCACCGTAACCTATTTGAACTATCATACAATGTTTGTTTGTTTGTAGGGAGGTAATCTCTAGAATTACTATTCGGGTTTTGTAGTACATTTTTTTCACATTGAATTCTTACTTTTTATCCTCAAAATCTACGGTTTCTGTGTGATAAGCCACGAGAGCGAAGCCACGAAAACAAGCTCGGTTAAATAATCCTAACTAATATCATAAATGCGAATGCGAGTTTTGTTTGTTACGTTTCCACGAATTAACGGCTTACCGGATTTCGAAGAAATCTTTCACACCAGGATAGACCTTTACTTTTCATCCCGGTACTACGTTCCCGTGGGATGATTTCCGATCTCCAAGCGGGCGGGTACACGGGCAAAAGCTAGTACTATATGTATGATACGGAGTTACAGACAGTGCAGTCTTGTGCACTTCACTTTGCCGTGGGAATAACTAATAACTGTTCTGTTAACAGTGTGCGCTGTTTTCGCATTGCTTTTAGCATTGAGTGTTCATAAAAAGAACATGAGAAGATTTTGAGTGTGTTTGATGAAGATATCTGTAGGAGGAGCTCGTGGCTAAATAAAAACAACCGCTCGGGTTGATCGAACGTTAAGCTACGCTTGCCGAGGTCAGTCTGTAGATGGGTGACCATTCCAATATATCGAGACTCCTCCGTGCCTCGGAAAGCACGTTAAGCCGTTGGTCACGGTTGTCATTTGTAGATCTTTGACAGTCGTTACGGGTAGTCAGAAACCCGAAAGTCTGACAAACAGTCCTACCAAGGAGTATCGTGTTGCCCAGTAACTGGGTTGTGGAGGTAAGATAGGCAGTCGCTCCATGTAAAACACTGGTATTCAGCTGCATCCGGTTAGACTGGAAGCCGACCCTAACATAGTTGGGAAAAGGCTAGGCGGATGATGATGATAAAGATATCTGTAGAGTCCGGATCTTCTTCGTCACAATTATCTGCTTTTTCTTTTGTCCTTTTGCTGCTGACATTGGAATTCAGATTTTTAGGACTTTATTCTAAAGTTAAAGGCTACGATGGAGATGACATATCTTTGATAAAAGCCCCTTAACAAAATTATATAAAGAATAGGACTTTATTGCTCGTCTATTGTTTAATTCTTTTTCTTTATATTATTGTATAATTAATTTTGGCTTTCCACATAGCATCCACGCTTTTCCGATCCTTAGAAACTTCATGATTCTTGCTTTCTAAAAAGTTTTGGTAAATGTGAAGGTGATAACTACTGGTTGTAAATTTATCCCGCGCTTATTAAGTAAGGGGATTAGAGTCTCGGTACTGAAAATCTAAGACAATAATAATGCTCTATACACCTAAGGGTTGCCTTAATAGACATATTGATTAAGCCCAGCTCGCTGCTTCACTTCACTGCGGTCTACCGCCACCGTCTTCATGTAACTCCACGAGCTTAAAATGTGTTATAGCATACAATGCGTGTGCGCCTAGGTTATTTCAAGGACCAGTCATCAACCTTCAGCTGGCTGCGTGTGTAATAAAAAAAATTTTTTTTCGGAAGACCACAAATATTTGGGAAACCCACTTGACTTACAAAAATTCTCATTTTTTGTGCACATTCTCACGTCACCGTGGAATACTTAATGTCGTTTGTGTTCTTTTATATCCGGGTCGGTGAATTCATAACATTTTCTTTCACTTCTTTTGTCAGTAATTCCAAGTTTTATCAAAGATATAGATGAAGTTTTTGTATAATAGTATAATAACTCGACGCTTTTCTGGTGGTCGCCACTGTTGATTCTGGATTTCAGAAGTTGAAGTGGTTTGGGAATAGTGTGGCGGGCTTGTCCCAATGAAAAAGTATAATAACCTACAATAATAACATTTTTATATATAACTAGCTGACCCGGCAAACGTTGTTTTGCCATTTTAAGCCAAAAAAATCCAAAAAAAATAAAATCAATATTCACCACCCTTATCATTTAGGGGTATGAAAAATAGATGTTGGCCAATTCTCAGACCTACCCGATATGAACACAAAATTTCATACAAATCGGTTAAGCCGTTTCGGAGGAGTATGGTAACTAACATTGTGACACGAGAATTTTATGTATAAGATAGTATGATAACGGGTAGAATTCTGAGAATAGAACCTACCCATCTCATCCCCCGGGTGTCGTGTAAGGCAACTAAGGGAACAGCTGGAGGATTCTATTGCTTTCCTCTGGGCGGTATTTACAACTCACCCCCAAGCTAAGGTTGCCGTGCCGCTGCATGGCTAGGGGAGAGCCTAGTCGCGAGCATGCCTGTTGTCTGGGGCCGACCGCCCCCAGGTACTAACCAGCCTTAGTCTATGTCTAAACATTGAACAAATCTGTCCCTGTCCATGCAATTAATGATAATCGAAATAATTAAAGCATCAAGCGTCGGTATTGTCTTGACCATTGCTCTTATTCTATCCGGCTCGATTAACGAAGCTGTGACTAATCACAGCTTCTGCTGTAACTAATCAATGACTTGAGATGCCCATACACAGGATTTTGGTGCTTATATCAATGATAAATCAGTATAAAACACTTTACAGTTATGTGACACTATTGCGAGAATATGCAAAAACATGTTTTCCTATATATCAATAGCATTCAAGGAGAATGGAACCCACATGAGACCATCCAATCCCACTCTTGACTATTTGCTGCTAGTTATAGGTTCTTTTGCTAAGTTGATGTACCAGAATGCCATAAATTACCAAATTCTAACGTCCTACGATATTCCCACACAATGTACAGACAACAAAACCGTTATATATATATAAACCGTTTCGTATACATGTTGGCAATGAATATTATTGCTAGAAAAACCACAAACATGGGCTAAATATCCGCATTAAAATCGGTCTATCCGTTTGAGAGCTACAACGTTAGGGATAGACTAACTAAAACTGCTAACTTAAAACCTTTTTCCGTTAGTAGTACTGGTAATCGCATAGACCAGACTGAATCTTGTAGACAGCATTTTGTGAAATTAAAAATTCTACCTGTACCTTGTCTCTACATTTTGGTTCTACTAAGTAGTTTTCAAAAAAATCTAGATAAGTACGAGACAAAGGAAGAAAGAGAAACTAGGGTAGAAACGCGCAGGAAAGATTTGCCTAATTATCTGCAGCCAAAATTAAATGTCGTCAGACATAGCTCTAAAGTTCAGTCCGTACCAATCTTTAATAAATTGCCATTAGAACTAAAAATGATTAATAGTCCAAGAATATTTAAATTCAAATTAAACTCATTCTTAATGACGAAGTGCTACTATAGTATAGAAGAGTTTTTCAGGGACAAAAATAATGCCGTGTAACTTGTTTATTTAAGTTTAAGTCTAATTCTTGTTATGTTATTTTGTTGATAAAGTTGAATGTTTGTTTTTTTTTTCTTTTTGTTTTTTTTTAAATAGGCTAATTGTGTTTTTATATTAATACGATTGACTTATTTTATTTTTGACATTTTATCTATATTATTGATTCTAACTTTTATTGATTATTATTATTGTACCTGTTCAACACAAATGTATTTTTGTTCAGAATAAATGACTAATCGTAGTTAGCACAGACAGCTTACCACTTATTCTTTCTACAGGGTTTCTTGGGCATTTTCAATTTTTTAGCATCATTATTATCTATATATATAAATAGAATAATAAATATAAATTGGAAGCTCAAAAAAAGACAGAGAAGAGGGTCTCTGTCTTTTTTTGAGCTTCCAATTTAACCAGATACAGCTGCATACCAGTATTTTACATAGAATGAATACCATTTACTGGTTAACACGATACCCCTCGGTAGGACTGGGCAGGCTTTCGTTATTCCGACTATCCGTAACAACTGTCAATCAATGCTAGTGCACACGTAACGATACTTTTTTGTAAACTGTACCTATTTAACATAGATGGTATATTGACGGCGCACGGTCATTACCTATGGCTCGTAGATTCTCATTGAATACTCAAGTTATCGTGGGCCAGGCGTGTTTGAATTTTAAATAGGATTAAAACTACAAACTGGAATACATTATTGTCTCGTTATGGTGTTAACTAATTGAATGTCACGCTGGCTTTAAATCTATTGGATTTTAATTGACCATTCCTATTTGTTAAAATACGCCTTCGCCTACGAAGGCGTAATCTAAGGTAGAACAGCCAGTCGATTCTGTAAAAAGCTCCCTGTGAAAACTTGGGTGAAAACTAGCCGTCACTGTCAAGCGTAGCTTTTTTTTGAGGATGGGAAATCATCCAATGATTTTACCCGTTCTGGGTGGAAAACGGTGGGGCATGTCTGACTTTTACTGACTGAAACCCATTCGTCTTTGCCCTTTACGTTCCAGGGTCACGGTAGCTCTTTCGAACATCCCGTAACCCTGGCAAAGCCTAGCACTAGAGTTCCAATTTCAAGCAGACTGTACTGTTACGCCATTTCCCATGGAGTGGGGCTGATCCGGTGAAGTGTCGGGCAGTGCTGCTGCTGTGTATATTGTACAGGATTTTGTTTAGGGTGTATTTAAAGTTCTCTTAATTACTAACATAGGATAAGTTTTTTTCAAACAAATGAGCCATAGTTACTTGGAATAAATAAATTGATTGATAGATTGATTAAAATGGGATGACAGCTCACCTACATTTTCATGGGAAGTATTTTACAGAATAGCACTGCAGTCTTTCAGGTGATAAGTTATTTCAAAACTGAAGACAGTTACTTACCAGCCGGTTTATTCCATAAAAAATACTCCCTACAAAAAGTTAGGTGATACTACGAGTATCAATGCCTAGCATTAGTATAGTATGACAGCCTAATTCGCCTTCACTTCACTTTTCATTTTCACGGGACGATTTTTAACAGAATAGCACTGCTGGAGCGGTCGTAGGTTTAGGTTTGCTTAAAGGCTAATTTGGCGCAGTGTACAGACTCATGTGCATTAATTCCTAACATTAGATGGGTTTTGATTGTTCTTTGAAGTCACATCCTCGTGTAGAAAAGACCCAACAACATCATTTGCCTAGCCTTTTCCCAACTATGTTGGGTTCGGCTTCCAGTCCAACCGGATGTAGCTGAATATCTGTATTTTGTATGGAGCGACTGCCTATCAGACTTCCATACCCCAGTTACTGGGCAATACGATACCCCTTGTTAAGACTAGTTGTCAAATGTTCGGGGTTCTGACTACCCGTAACGACTGTCAAAGATCTACAAATGTCAGCTGGGACCAACGGATTAATGTGCTTTCTGAGGCGCGGAGGAATTTTACTAATGAACGGTCACCCATCCACAGACTGATCTCGACGAGCGTAGCTTAACTTTCGATCGACCCGTGCGGCTGTTTTTACTTAGTCACGAGCTCCTCCAAGACAAGACACGTATGCTACCTTGTCCGCAACAGAAACAGCACCTTAATAAATCTCGCACCATTCAGCCACACAACACAGATAAATTACACGGGACATTAACTCAACTTCTCCATATTAACGGCCCGTAACCTGGGCCCGAAGACATCGTGATCCAAATAAGATTTCTAAACACATACGTACGTACATACGGAGAGCGAACAAAAACTGACATTACAGTGTGTAGCGGTGTATAATTTGCATCAGCCATTAAGTACACCGCGGCAGGGTGTACAGAACTGACGAGTTGTGAAGGAATCTCCATGTATGATCGTCTTTTGTTTGTTGTGTGTGTGTCTTTTGTTTGTTGTGTGTGTTTGTTTGTGAGATTTTTTGAGGCGACAGAAGGTGACTACTACGACTAGAATACGGGTTTAACGAACACTAGAGAAATACAACTGGGTCTGTTGTATTTCTCTAGTGTAAACTAGTTAAATAGATGAATGAGTATGGGGAAACTGAATTTATCTGCAATCGAAACAATGAATCATGGAGGTGATGAAAGATAGATTTCTGACGCTTAACAAAATCATAATAACCTTAGCGCGGCTCTTAGGGTGTCCTTATTATAATTGCTGATAGCTTTTTTTATACAGTGTGGCGGGGATATTGACACAAACTGATACCAGCAGTTCAGTAAATTTACCATCTATAATAATTCCAAATTTTTATGCCAATATCTACCTACATAATTATTGTATGCCTATAAGGCAGGACGTATTGATACTTTAATATATTATTAAGACCTGTAACTGACATATGCCCACAATAAAGATACTTTGACTTTGAGTACCTACATAATTTTCAATCCTGGTGGCCAGGATATCTCAAGGTCATAGTGCTATGCACGTCGGTGATAACACTTTGAACTTCAGTTAACCTAGCGTAGTTAGAAATTTTATCTATATACGAGTCCAGCAATACACTGGCTTTCTTACCTACGAACTGTAGGTACAAAGGTATCAACGGACAGTTTGAGACTGTCCCGCCGTTGCCACCATTACTGGTCACCACCCACATACTGGTAACACAGTAGGAAACGCCAGCGGACCATGTCGGTCCGTTGATTACGTCCGACGCGACACTGCGGGCGTAATGTGCTGTATTTGTACCTCATAACTGTCCCTTGAGAAGCTTACTGTATCAGATATTAAGTTTAATTGATGTGGCTGTTGTTTGTGTCTAAAAAAGAGAAGCTGTACGGGTGGATGGAAGGTTACCTATGCTACGCTTGCCAAGGTTGATCCGTGGATGGGTCATAAGGGTCGTGTCTATGACCATTCTTTAGCTGTCATCAGTTTTTTCGGCTGGTGGTGAATGATTTTATTACAAGCCCATTTAACGGGAAGTGCTAGTAGATTGTTTTGTAGCCAATGCGTATGATTTTCACACAATGCCTGAAGTACTCGTACTTAGTCATCAGTAAAAGTTAATTAACTATTATGCACCACACACTGGCAGTCAGGCAATTAAATAGTTGTACGATTTCTTATGAGGATACGTTAAACCTATCCCGCGCTTTTTTTAAATAATTGGACGTCTTACCCCTCCTCATGACACGTCATTCTACGGTTGACACAATCACCTTATCAGGAACCTATATGTATAAAACTGTCAATTTGACAATACGAAAATTTTGTAAGTTTTTACATAGTACAGACGCGGCATATTAAACAAAATTAAAAAAACTTGACACGCACAGACTTTCACGACCGGAAAATGTACAGAGGCCAGCACATCAAGCTACCCCGAAGTGTCAGATTTTCCCAATTGAACATGAACCTTATTTCTATTGAGATAAAGTTTAAAAACAATCAAAGAAATCTGACACATTGGGGTAGTTTGATGTGCTGGCCTCTGTACATTTTCCGGTCGTGAAAGTCTGTGCGTGTCAAGTTTTTTTAATTTTGTTTAATATGCCGCGTTGTCAGTTTTATTATACCTACAGGGCCCAGATATCAATTAATTCCTGATCGAAATCTATTCGAAGATAATCTATTTTTTATTCAAATGTCCTATTATCTTATTAGGGCGTTTACAAGGCTTGCGTTCGGGTGACGTCACTCCTCCTAATTTGGAAATTGCTTTTCTGTGTCGTGCGCGTGCGCTGGCTGCGCGGATTACCGTATTTGTTCATTACGAAGAAAATTGCTGAGAATTCGTCACGTTTGTGGATACGGTATTAGGATTTTTACTTTGAGGTTGAAATTGAGTCGTACTTTATGAATTATATAGATTTTATATCAGTTTTGTTTTAATTATTTTAATACCTAAGTACTGCCAGGAAGTTTTATCATTTGAATACTATTTTTGATTTAGAACATCAGCAAAGCGGCTCATAGCACCTATCTACCTTACATGAAAAGTATTTCTGCCAATTTGTTATTATCGCAATATGAAATTGGGGCTTGGGGCGCAAGATACGCCTGGTCACCAACTACCAAATGCTGTATTAGACAGTAGATGCCGAAGAGTTTCTACTTACGGGTGTAACGAGATTGAATTAAAAGCCAAAGGCCGCCATTACCGTACATTGCGCCGTCAACTCTATAAATAGGAGAGTTTTTCCGACAAATCCGTGAATAATCAGCAACTCAGCACAATACAACAATAGAACAGTTATAATACGGAAACACTTGTGCGTGACACCAAACAGACGAGGTACAGAAGACCCACTCTGTTCTATCCAGGCCTATGGCTATAACTAGCTTATGCAAAAACAAATTTGTTTCTGAAAACTAATTAACGTTCTCCTCACATCTGCCTAGCCTTTTCCCAACTATGTTGGGGTTGGCTTCCAGTTTAACCAGATGCAGCTGTAATACCTGTATTATACATGGAGCGACTGCTTATCTGACCTCCACAACCCAGTCTTTCGGTAACATAATACCAAAGAGATAAGACTGGTTGTCAGACTTTTGGGCTTCTGGCTACCTGTAACGACTGTCAGTGATCTCCGAATGACAGCCGGGACTTACTGCTTAGCGTACTTTCCGATGCACGGATGGGTCTCGATATGTAATGAATAGTCACCCACCCACGGACCAAACTCAGCAAGCGTAGGGGATTACATCAGGACCATGCAGATATGTGTCTAAGATTTGTATGGATCTGTCCGGTCAGTGCATGTATTTGGCAAATAATTGTGTATCTCGACTCGAATTTGAAAGAATAGTAGTGATAATGTTTATACTTATCAATGCATAGATTGTCTGCTGCCAAATTACTGTGATATTGAAGTTATGGCAAAGGATAGAATAATAGTGATAATGTTTATCCATACCAGTACAAATGCATGCATTGTCTGCTGCCAAATTACTGTGAGGTTTTTGATTTTTGCCTTGTGTGGCTCGTGAGTTTTCTGTTTCAACTGACAGCTGGCTGGACCACGAAGCTTACTCAGATGAAACCAGCGATAGTATCTATTCTGTTTCCTCGAAACGTGACTCAGTCGGATTGGATAGTCACCATATTAATTACATTTAATCATAGGTATAGTGGGGCGCACGTCAGTGACTTTGAGAAATACCGGTTTTTACTGCAAACCTATTTTTCTCAAAGGGGTAGGTCAAATGTGAATATTTTGCCAGCATTATGTTAATGTCCCATCATTCCAAGTAATAGACAAAATTATTGCCATTTATACAGTCAAATAAATACATTTCGATAAAGGCTGGTGGATCATGATGATGATAATGATGACGATGATGACAATCCCCGGGCATCTATTGAATGTCTTTTATTCATGTGGCTAGAAAAATAATTTTGTTGTGAAATAATATGTACAAAAATCTTGCTCAGTTTTCAATAACGCAAAAATCCTCGGTTTATTTTTATATTTTTTTATATATACCTACCTTTCTTAGTATTTTATTTTATTATACTCATTTCTTAAGAACATTGAATATAGTCTACAAAAACAATTCAAGATGAAATACTGGTCACATTTACTTAAGCAGGCACTTACATCGACCATCGAACTAGTTAAAAAAAAATGGTTGCCGTGTAAAAGTGTTTGTAAAAACCATTTATCAGAAATAAATATCATTAATCATTTTACAACTTACTTAGTTGCGAAATTAACATCGTAGTTTGTTTCTTGCTGCTCGCAGAACAAGAAATGGCAGATGCACAGAGATTCGCGGAATCAATGTGGGACAGTAATTTATTCGTCTGTAAATCAACGAGAATTAACTTCTACATTCCGATTCGTAAAGGCCATTACTTGAAACCGCAATAGCCCAATGGATAAGATGATAAGCGAGAGGAAGTCCGTGAGTTCGATCCCTCGTCTTACTCGTAATTGCACTTTGGACGGGGACCCCAATCCTTATTCCAGTACCTACTAACATTACACGGTTAGAAAACACAATATACGCATATAAACCGTCATTTTCTCGTTAATTTAATACGAGTTTACAAATTAATCATTTTGACTATATAATAAATACTTACCTAAGTATTTATTATATAGTCAAAATTATTAATTTGAATTCATTCAAGAGTCTTTGCGTTGTAACAATGTTTAGCCAACGTGAAAACCATGCAAAGACTATTTTTTTTATGAATTCTACAAATTATTTTGATACCTTGTCAGTAACAAAAAATATTGAACTAACGTGAAATTCCCCTTCAAATATTTATTTCTTTTCACCCGTATGTGTGTTTTTTTTTAAATTACCCTGTTTTACTGCTGTATTATAGTTGTATACTTACATCTAAACCAACCGTTCCAGAGTGCCAATTCTCGTAATTAAATCGTTCAAAATCTAGTCGCAATCTCATCTCAGCAACAATCAATGTCAAAAAGTTGTCGAAAAAGTCGGTAGATAAATAAGTCGTATTTTTGACAAATCCATACTGAAATTAGAATTCGAACGTTCTTAAAAATACGGGAATTGCCCCTCTGACTTTTAGCACAAAAAGCAATCACCTCTTAATTTCCCACCACACAAAAACAATAGACACTAAATGTAACAAACATTTTTATAATTACTTACCTATATTTTTAATCTCTAACGCAACGTCAACCTACAGCCTCGTTCGTTGACTAGCAGATAGAAAGTTGTTAATTAAGAACGCGCCTGATTGGCGGGCGATTGTGTAACCGAACGCAACAGATCAAGCATGTAGCTGAACAGGGAAATGCCTTTGCCGAAGAAAGTGGACACGTCATTTTACCTATTGTTCAATGTAATCATAGAGTATATGCAACTGGTTTTAAAGCAGAAAATTATGATTTATTTGTATTTTGATTCTATATTTAAAATTAATATTGTATGCCATGACTTTTAGTGGATTTAAATTTCGTGCGACACAACAACAACAACAACACGCACGTGAGTTACTTAGGACCTCCATACGAGTTTGATACGAGTCCAACTCGAAATAAACATCGACAGAAAACCGAAGTCATTAATAACTTAATAAAAATTAATGCCAAGATCTTCAGAATTAGGTACCTACTTTTTATTGGGTATTACCGACACCTAGTTTTTGACCTTGAAGTGTCTGAAAACATCAGTAAATCTTGAGAGACTTTTACGTTCCGCTATGTATGCAGTATGCAGAAATAAACATAATTAATTTCATAATAGTAAATAAATCTTTGCAATTTTTAAAATCGTCATTCTTTAAAAGCGGTTAGATTGATCACCATAATTTAAACCATTACTGGATCGGGCATAACGTCCACGCCAAGTAGAACATTGACTCAATTTTGCAATTGCAATTTCACATAAATATCAATCTATTAACTCAAGAACGGCATACCACGTCTCACAATGCGATGAGATTTATTACATGAGATCGTGTTTCAGGGAAACTGTACGTTTAGCACTGTTGCACTTTTGTCGCTGTTGCACTTAGGGCTTTTACACACGGGGTATTTTAAACGCGCCGTCAAGGTACGTTTCACTAATGCATGCTGTAGATGTCAAAAAAGCAGATTGTTGCTTTTGTATCGAGTCATGCTTACTTTCTGCTTCAGAATTTCGTTTAAAGCGCGTTGACGCGTGTCGTCTGCGCGTAGTCAGCGCGTTCAATATACCTACGTCGCAGTCGTTTGCATAGGCTCTTCCGCCATTTTTTTTTTTGGAATGTCCATCTCGCAACACCTTTAAAATTATTAAGTATTAACTGTTCAACCGAACTTTCCTGTGAGGGTTTCATAAAAATTTAGGCCTTCAGCCAAGGCGGGCTCTTAAATGCGCAAAGGTTCGCACTTTTATAAAGATTGACAGAAGTGTCATGCAAGTTAACTGCAGTTGACGTTCCCAAAGATGAGTGACAGCCCTGACGTTGGTAATTGTATTGTTTTCAAGCTGATGAAAACATGCATTGTATTTAATTGTATAAAAATAACGTTCCAACTAAGAAATTATATACAAGTCAATTGAAGTCATGTGATCATGGTTTCCTTTGAGACAAGGTTAAAGCGGATCCAAGGTCAAAGGTAAAGGTGCGGAAGAAGTTAGTCTTTATCTTCTTAGTTTTAATAAAAGCACAACACTCTGGGAATAGCCTACCTATTTTCAGAGTGTTGTGCTTTTAGTGTTACTACATAGTAAGTATGGCAACCCTTTTGGTGAAGTCTCTGGAACGGTCATATTTATCTGTAATAGGTTTTAATTAAAAAAAAGAATCCATTGGTTTAGAACAAGAAGAAAAAATTTAAATATACACAACATAAGTACCCAATAACCATTTTGTTTTTTGTTTTTTGACGTCGCGTATTCTAGAACACTTGGGTTGCTTAGATAAATCAAGCGATACCTTAATTCTGGAAACCAATTCAGTCGATTCGATGATACGATACAAAAGAAAATGTTTTTTTATTACAGATACGTAAAAACATTCTCCCTTCTTAGTAGTCGGGCAAAAGAACTCTACGTGAAGCAATGAAAGTCAAAATAGTCATAATTCGTCGTGGCTTGGTTTCTTATTCATAAAGCCACAGCGTTGGGAGCACGCTTCTAAGAATTCTCAAGCACCTGTCAGCAAACTCCATAGCTTCCATTAAAATTTATGACTTATTGTTCAAGAGCTCAAACCACCTAAATAATAATTGTTTGAAATCAGGCCTTGTTAGACATTTTAATCATAAGTGACTCAGTAATTTCCTTTAAAATCAATTTCCCGCTAAATTAATTAAATAGTAAGATGCAGACGCATAAAACTTGGAATTTTTATACCGTCGCTCGTAACAATAACTTAATATTTATAACCGTAATAAACTTGAAAAAATAAATAAATTGGCAACTCTCTCTATGATGCTCTATGATTACCGCAGATTTTATTATAACAACAATCTAATCTTGTTTTTTATGGAAAAGGTGTTGCACTGGCCTGCCTTAATTGCGTTCAGTTACACAATCGAGCTGCCTGCTGTTATTCGAATATGGAGTTATTTGAGGAGGAAAAATGTTTCGAAAATGAGGCCAACGCCGTGTACCCGCCATATAGATAGGCAATTAACTCTGTTAATAGACTGTCAGTGCTCCACCGGATAGATTTTCTTGTGAAGAATTCCAGTTAGAAAAAAATCACGCACGCGGCGACCGTTGCGACTGGAAAGCGTAAAATGGCGAGCCTCGATCGTAAGCGCGGACATATTGTTACCAATCAATTGTTTATTATTATGACTTACAGCGAAATTGGATACCATAAAGCTAAATTAGCCTTGTCAATGAAAGGCGAAGCAAACGAGAGACGGATCATGATCATAACCTACATTTGTAATAACAATACTTATGTCTAAAACTGTAATATGTAGCGTCAAAAATAAATCGAAAATATTTTATCTGTATCATAAAAGTAACGTTCTTATTAAATTGTGATCGGCTAACCCAATTTCCGCCATTTATTTCTTACCAGGTTATGACAGCTTAGGCGCCATTTTGAAAAAAAAGGACCTGTCACAGGCATTATCAATATAAAGCCGGCCTTGTCATCTAGACTAGATGCTAAGTGAATGGCTGATATCCAATTGTTAAACTTGAACTTTGTTAATGGCGGTCGGGTCATTGTATTACATTTGCATGCTAATAGCCCACCGGTCTCTTTTTATTATTGCTATTGTTCCGTGTAATTAGACTGGTTATGATTTACCGTCTCTACAAACATTACACACCTCTGTGTGGATTTTTTGTCTAATATTTAAAAGGTATTTAGGATATGTTGAGATTTTAAATAAATGCGATATTTGCTAATAACGCAAATGACTGAAAAGTTAGATTGTAATTAAGGATTTAACATCATTACTTTTGCGTAAGTTTTACCAATATACTCGTAGGTAGTGTAATTTGGTCTAGTGAATAGGTATGATAATTAATTCGAATATTGAATTAGATTCCCAGGCGAAAACAAAAATTGTTGCTATCCACGTCTATTCATTTTTTTTATGATTTCTATTAAACATTGGATTTTTTAATAGCCTTCAAGTCTATCTCATAAACGTTTAGCCTCCAGACATTGCATAATTTCAATATCATGTCTAGTCCAAGGACCGCAAAGAAAAGATTAGAATCCAAAAGGTAAAACTTTATTACAAAAATAAATACTTATCTCGTATTTACACATGAATGCTGCCATTGAAAAAACATCTGTGATAATATAGAGTAAAGAATGTCTTCTTGAATTATACAACAACTAGACTGTTTTGAGAACCTGTTTGCCTTGCTAAGGCTAGACCTTGAGAAATACTGCCAGGACATATTCATTCACAGACATTCTAAAGAACAAAAAAAAACGACAAGATAGATAAGCTCTAAGTTTTGATCGCCCAGTTTCTGATGTACTCAGACAAACTCTTAATAACTTTTGGTGCCAATTCCCTGGTTCACAAGCTAAACTAAATTAAGGCTGTTCCCAATATTTTCTCTCTCATAAAACAAGAAAGGGATGGACGTGTATAAGATTAGTCATTTTAGTTGAACAAGAGCTTCCACACAAACATTGTTGACATTTCAGAACACGTTGACGTTCAAGGCATAAACTAAATAGACATTTCCAACTTAGCTCTTATGTCTAGCTGTCCGGCAGAAAGAGATCTCATTTCTCTTATTCAAGTCCAGTTTGTGAACAAGAGACAACTCGCTTTTAACTCGACAAAGCTACAAAAAAATAATGCTCAAATCACGAACAGACCAGCTCCAAAGAATAACATGAAAAACAGCACAAGTATATTAATATCCAATTACAAAATTGATAATTGTGAAAACGCAAGTAGTCGCAAAACTGTCGACCTAAATCTTGACCTTAAAACAGAAAGAGATAATAATGCAGATAATTATCTCACGGACGTTATTATCCACCAATGAAAGTCGTTAAAACAAAAACGGAGGCGTGTTTGATAACAACGCAGATAATTTGGCAAGATAAAGGCAGAATCAATATGTAAGTAAGATGGATACCATACCGGAACGCACACTAGAGCATGATGAGGGGCTGAGGTTTCATAAGTACCAAAGTTTGCATGAAAATATGCTTTTATGTAATATGTATCACACTAACAATGCGTCCCTGTACGGTGTCGAAAGCAGACTGGATCGAGATGCGTTCCCGTGTAATATCCGCCTAAGAATCATTATGTTACCTAATTATCAACTAATCACAACGATTTTAACATTAGCTGTAGCGATAAGATACGCATTATATAATTGCAAACTTTATTTTACGGTTTATAAAATCGTTAGCCGAACATTGTCACAAATTATTAAGAGGTAAACGACGGCAATTGAAAAGTTTGTATAACTCGTAATAACAAAATCAGTGTGGACGATACGTCTAATTACTGATAACACGAAGTTTCGTCATACTGTAACTTTGTTTTTATCACTTCACATTCTGAACACACCGAATTTACTGTCTCTAAATGGAGCGTTCAATGCCGCAGACAAACTGAGTCCTATCACTCTTCTGGTGTCTTTAGGAGCAATCACTCCATCGTCCCAAAGTCTTGCAGTACTGTAGTATGGGCGTCCTTCTTTTTCAAACATGGCTTCCATGGGCCCTCTCACTTTCTTGTCATCCTCATCCGTCCAAGGCTTTCCATCCCTCTGAGCCTTCTCTTTAGCTACCAAGGACAGCACTGTCGCTGCTTGAGGTCCACCCATAACTGATATTCTGGCGTTAGGCCACATGTAGAGGAAACTGGGTGAGTACGCACGACCACACATTCCGTAGTTACCAGCACCAAAACTACCTCCTACCAACACTGTCACCTTCGGTCCTTTGAAACAACTGACTGCTGTCACCATCTTGGCACCATTTTTAGCAATACCTCCAGCCTCTGCGTCTTTACCAACCATGAAACCCGTTATGTTCTGAAGGAACAGTAGAGGGATCTTCCTAGCTGCGCAAAGTTGAATGAAATGAGACCCTTTCAAAGCTGCCTCTGAGTGCAACACTCCATTGTTACCGATCACTCCAACAGGATGTCCATACATAGATGCAAAACCACATACCAATGTCTCTCCATAAAGTTGTTTAAATTCATGGAATCTACTTCCGTCAACTATTCTGGCGACAACTTCGCGAATGTCGAAAGGTCTTTGGATATTCCCTCCAACGATGCCGTGAAGATCGTTAATGTCATGGACAGGATCGTCAACTTTTGGTGCATGGATTCTTGTCCTCTGATCATTATTCCAATTTAAATTGGCAACAACATTTCTAGCTAAATTTAAAGCATGCTCATCATCCTGAGCATAGTGATCTGTTACACCAGATTGGCGGCAATGCAGGTCAGCGCCACCCAAATCTTCAGCTGACACAGATTCGCCTGTAGCAGCTTTCACTAAAGGTGGACCAGCCAAGAAAATAGTTCCTTGATTTTTAATGATTATACTTTCATCAGACATGCTAGGAATGTACGCCCCTCCGGCAGTACATGAGCCCATAACTACTGAGATCTGTGGTATTCCTTCCGCAGACATGTTAGCTTGATTGTAAAATATTCTTCCAAAGTGTTCTTTGTCCGGGAAGACTTCGGCTTGATCGGGTAAATGCGCGCCTCCGGAGTCCACAAGATAAATGCACGGAAGACGACACTCTTGCGCAACCGCTTGAGCTCTCAGATGCTTCTTCACTGTCATGGGGAAATAAGTGCCTCCTTTAACAGTAGCATCATTACCCACAATCATGCAGTCACGACCGTGAACCTTGCCAATGGCGGTGACGATGCCAGCGCTCGGCACTTGCCCTTTGTACATGTCGACGGCAGCCAGCGAGCTCAGTTCTAAAACGTCGCTTCCCTCGTCCACCAACCGGTTAATCCTGTCCCTGACGAGCAGTTTTCCTCTCGCCGTGTGCCTCTTTACGGCCTCCTCCGGGCCGCCTTTGATGGCGTCACCGGTTTTCTGCCGTAACTCGTCAACAAGCTCATCCATTTTAGCCTTATTTTCTTGGTAGTAAGGATCGGTTCTGTTCGGCTCGGTGCCGATGACGGTAGCATGGTTGTGCCGGCATTGGTTCAACCGCCGTATCCCTCTGACTAGTTTGAGCATTTTTAACGTATATTAAGTGCAGAATGAAACACGACCGGTCGGCGAGTCGCTGTCGCGCTACTGCCGATAATGTAGTACCGTTATCTACACGATTAACTTGTACAAAAACAAATTCCTCGCTCGCCGACCCTCCCGCGATACGATAAAAACTCGCATTATGTATGAAATGATAATGTGTAGCCATTGTTACTTGGTGACTATTTACGTAATATTTACATGTAGTTGAGACGCATCGGCGAGGCGTGGGTTCATTAAGTCGTTCTCAGTGTCGTCGTGTTAAAATAAAAGGCGGTAAATAATATTGGAGTCGTGTGTCTCTTGGTATGAATAGACACTTGTCCAATGATTCAGTGATCGTGTCATGACCTACTTGCAATAAGTTCATGTTGTGTGAAGCTAACCTTGAATGAGTGTTTTAACTTACATTTATTTACTTCCTTCACACATCTGTTAGTACGACTAATAGTCTTTTGAAGAAATGACGCATTTCAATTCGCGTCATTATAAGGACAGCTAAGTGCATTGTCACTGCAATTTTATAATTATGTATATGCATACTTATGAATTTAAATCATGAACTCTGTTCGAATGTAGAGTAGGCGGCACTTCAGTGCAAACACTGACTTTGACGCCCTGCCGTACCTTTTGCTTTACTACCCAAAAGTCCACAGTGTTCTAAAAGATAACACCAAGCTATAAATAATATAACAGATACAGACGTTATAATGCATATATGTTAAAATAAATAAGTGTTGGAGATCTAGTTCAACGCCTTTGAACGACCAGGATATCGAATAAGCAAATATTCCACCTCGCTATTCCCACGAATATTCTTTTGAGAAGGAATTAATGCGAGAGCCTACGGTGGCAATGTAAGCCACCATTACATCACCAAGATAGTGCAATCAATATGCCTTTAAATGCTTTGCTTTGCTAAGCTCCAGTTGACGAGAGCAAAAGAAATGCTTAAGAAGTTTTCGTCTTCAACATACACAGTTAAAGCAAGTGTTGTAACTGAGGAAGGTATCTGCAGAAACACAGCTTACTTTACTGTACATTCATAAGTGAATACTACGAGTATGTATTAGAGACTGAAGGATTGTCTTCGGGATCTAACACGAGCCCAATTCAAACTCCACTATGTACAAGATAATCACTTTTTACTTTATTTACCAGCAGAACTGAATGTCTTCTTCTAAGTACGAATATTAGCGGCATTTTATGAAGGCATTAATGGCATATTATGAAGGTCATATAACGGTTTCTGAACTCCGTAAATATTCACGGAAATCGGTTTCAATTTGTCGGTAACTACTGAAACATAACATAACTCAAATCTCTCTCTCAAAATTCGCGACCGCCCTTCACATTTACAACTCCGCAAAAAACTTAAATATTCACGCCTATGATTGACAACGGTTACTCAATTATATTTCCATTCCATATTATTAAAAAAAAGAGGATCATTAAAACCAGAGACCGGCATCACTCACTGATAATGGCTACTGTTAGTTCAAGCAAAAAATCTCATCAGAAAATGACTACCTACTACATCTTACACTCACTGGGGCATACGATTACAGTTGGTGGCTCAGATGATTTTAAAAGAGCAGAAATAATTGCCTTTTCATATCAATCCAGTGAATATTATTACCTAGGATCTTTTGCATGGAATAATATTTCTTTGTGGGAAACCAATGTTGTGCAATCTAATCTTATGGTAAAATCCTTCTTTAAAAAGCTTCTAAGTACTTGATGGTTGTGGTTCAAAAGCTGTCATGTATGTAGCGAATCCGTGTGTCTCCTGGCTGAAAAAATAACAGCCGAAGGGTCGATTGAAGGTTAAGCTGTACTTGCCGCATTCGGTCCGTGGATGAGAGACCATGCATTACATAGCAGGACCCCGTGCCTCGGAAAGCACGAAAAACAGCTGGTCCTGGCTGTCGTTCTTCTATCGTTGACAGTCGTTACACCCGTAACGACTGTCAACGATAGAAGAACTCTTGCCAGGATTTCGGGCTTCTGACTACCCAGTCAGAAGCCCGAAAGCCTGGCAAGCAGTCTCATCAAAGGGTATATAGTGTTACGCCGTAACAGGGTAGTGGAGGTCAGAGAGGCAGTGGCTCCGTGTAAAATACTATATTCAGCTGCAGTAAGTGCTGCCTGCAGTGGGGGCAGGAAGCCGACCCCAGAAGTTGGGAAATGATTAGGCAGACGTGATCTGTGTGTATTTTTCAAATGATTTTCTTTCTAAATTAAGACAAAGCCGATATACGGTAACTTGTGTTCTAATCTGGAATACCCTCAGCAATGAACCAAGACTACTCACAATGCAGCTAACTGAACTACCGATGCCCATCTTTTCGGGACGTCCATTTATATAGCAATTGCTACCTCCGGTGTCATAGGGAAATATAGTAGCTACCTTAGCAATAAAAACAGCACTAGAAATAAAGATAAAACTCCGCTTTACCTATAAGCATTACCTGTTAGAAAGTCATCTTACTTTGTCTAGAATACACTAGGAAATTGCTAAACACTTTTCGATTTACGATGCTATGAACAATTTATGAAGTCTTCCGGCATTCGCGCTACCGCAAAAACACTATTAAAAGACAGAAAATTGCCGTGAACACCGTGATAAACCTGTAGGCGATCTATCAATAAATGAGCGAGAGCGATCGGTCGTCTAATCACAGAGTAGATGGTATGGTACAGACAGAAGGCTTATTCCTTAAGGAAAGCTTAGCGTAAGCGTTAGCTTTAGCACGTTAAGCTTCACCTGGGTCGTGACCTCGGTCGGACGAAGAAAGACCCCAAGATACAGGTTTGTACCTAGTTTGGGTACCACCGTCCAAATAAACCTAGTTTATACACTTACTTATAGTTACTGGCACAGAGCTTGAGATGCACGGTAGTTCATTTTAGTATAAAGTGCCTATGTGCAAACTTACCCCCACTACTGCGTCCTGCACTTGTAAAGTATTTTTTACTATTTTTTGTAACAATGAACAAATAGATGTATTCTCTTATTTATTTATTCTAAAAAAATACATGTACATGAACAATTCCTTTTATTTTTTATGGTGTTCATAGAGGTCGGGGTCATTTCAGTCCCATTGTAGCCAGTCATTTGGTGGTTAGACTGTTACAGTAGTCGATATTACGCTAAGAGCTTACCTTACTGTTTAGTCTCAAATGAGGATTCAGGACCATAATGTCCAAATCTGGAGAAGTCAGTAGTTCATAGGCCGTATTTTATTGTGTTAAGTAAAGGGCTTTTGAATATCAATTTGCTATGAACTTGAGGCGGTTAAAGGCTTATTCAGTAGGTATCAATGACCAAATTGACATCACGTACGTATAGAAAAAAGACAGCAAGAAGATATTGCTGTATTGTTTTGTCTTCATACGTAAAAACTAAAAAGAAATTGCAATATTTTCGTGCTCTCTTCATCTTCACTTGTTTTAAGTGGACATTCTGAACCTGCCTATTCTATGATATAATCGCTACCTTGCGCGCGCGCAGGTGAACGACACAATCGTTTCACTTTCCACGGCGGCCGCCAGGTGGCGACACTTTCCATCGTGACGATCCAATGGTCGTCTTGCCGCTAATCTCTGCTGACATATTACTAAGCTAAATTAGATTGAATTAGATATGCTAGGTAGGTATATATTTTGATTTATAACTAAGATTAATATGTTAATAATTATGGGTAGATACTTGCCTATCTATTTGCAAGCATCTGAAAGGTTGGAAAGTGGTTGCTCTATGCTGACGGATTAAGTGTCGATAAATACTAAGGTCAATGGTCTACTGAAAAGCCCCATTGGTCAATAAAAACACTATCTACTGTTATTAACTTCGTACTTTTTGTGAATAAGCGTTCAAGATACAACTTAAGTTGATCTTAAAGACAGGTCCATTAATTTTTTGCACTTTATTTAAATCTGCTATAATATATGTCACCATCATCATCATAATAAGCTTAATGACATCAACTACAGACTTGACATCAATATACGACTATAGGCAGATACTTCAATCGTAATCGACGATAAGCTAACTTTAAAATCCGTGTAGCTATTCCATTTCACTTTTAAAATACGCCCATAAAACTGCTGAAGGTATACTGCCCAACAATCACTGCAGAGAACAGTGGACTTATTAATAACCACGAGTGGGGAATAGATTGTATATTGTATGCAAGAGTTCGTCTAGAACCTCAGATAGAAGATGATCTCCGCTGTCAGTCTTAGATCTTTGACAGTCATTACCAGTACACGGTAGTCAGAAGTGGAAGTCTGATAACTACTGTTACCAAATGTTATGATATTACCCGGTAAAAGGCTTGTGGAGGACAGATAGGCAGTCGCTCCATGTAAGATACTGGTATTCAGCTGCTTACGGTTAGACAGGAAGACAACCCCAATATAGTTGAGAAAAGGATAGGCAGAAGAATTTCTAAGAGCAGTAATGCATTCGCAGAAAGTTAAGTTCAATTGCGAATATCCAAAGAAAAAGCAACTCCAAACAATCGCTCTCTAAATTATTTATAAAGTCTAATGTATCTCCTTCTCGCTTGTCCCCAGGATCGTGATGAACAAACAAAACTAGAAATGAAACACCGGCAAGAAGAAGACGACTTGTACAGAAAGTTCTCCAAACATCGTGAAGAAGAAAACAGAAGAATACGAGATGAAATACAGGTAACAGTTCTAGTTTTAAATGCTAGTTATTTTGCTCACTATCCAGGCTGAATGTGACATTGACGCACAATTTGATACCATTAGTTCAGTCGCGTAAAAAAAATAATGAAGCTGACGAAAAATTTCAATGATGGGGGGATCATGCACTGAAGTTAGGGTATCAGGTTGTTCGTCGAAGTTCTTTCCACCCTGTATTTTGCATTTAAAACTTGACATAATACCGCTGTAAGGGTTACCCGTTCGTTTGACTATATGTGGGTACTAGAATAATTCCAACTTCACATATCATTAAAAGCCCTCACGACAATTTCTAATATTCTAGAAACCGTTATTCTCGAGATCTATCCATATCCACATATCATTGAGCTTGTTCTAATTGAATCATCATCGAGGTATTTACAGCAAAAAGATAAACACTCACCTTTCAATCCTTCCAGGATGAGTGGGAGCGCGAGCTAGAGAGGCTGACGAACAGGTTCCAACAAGAGATGCAAGTGAAGAAGAGAAGACCAGACTCAGAAATCGGTGCCCTCACGTTACGTCACCAGCAGGAGAGAGATGACTTGGAGAAGAATATGACGTTGAGAAGAGATAAGAAGAAGGAAAGTTTGACGAGGAAAATGCTGGAGCATGAGAGGTTAGTAACAGAATGTAAACTGAAGAGCAACTTCATGTTTGAATGGATTTTAGTGAAACTATCTTGTGAGACTCAAAAGTATCAAAAACCCTCACTAAAAGATCAATCTATGGTTGACTTATGATTGAATCCAACCCATTGTCTGACCCTAGTAAATCTTATGCCTACGGCAGATAATACAATATTTAACATAAAAATGTATCATAGATAAATTAATATTATGTGGGCTGAATCAGGTATTGACCCACTCGTACGCATAATACGCGCAGAGTCGTGGAGTTGCGAATATCGGCCCATCAAACAATATAATACACTAATATCTACATATTATGTGTGAAACATTTTGTTCCTGCAGACTAAATTCTTCAAATTTGGCAATCAAGTGAACTTTTCGATATTCGCAAGTAAGCAAGAAAGCATTAAGATCGAATGTGGTACTAAGAAGTACCTACATCACTGCAACGTATCGAATAACCCCAGTAAAAATAAACCTAACAAATTTTGATATTATTTATTTTTTATCACTTTTAGAGCAGCAACAGCAGCACTTGTAGAAAAACAAAGCCACGAGATGATGGAGCTGATCCAGGAACGTCGGTCTGAGTACATGGCAGCGTCCTCCCTGTTCGTGGACGGAGAGGAGGCCCCGCCCTACCCCGCCCGTGCGCCTCCCCCGCAGCCCCCGCTCGTCTCCAAGTTCCATATCTATACAGACCCCGCCGAGTTCGCTGATGTTGATAAGATTGCTATTTCGGTAAAGAGATGACATTTTATAATAACAAATTTTGCTTTAATAATAAGAACTGTTTTACAATCTTTTATTTTAATTGTCCTGTGTCATGAGTACGGGTGGGTACATCTTGCAATTGAAATTTAAACCAGAGATCACAACCGATTGACCTGAAATTTTGGGTACACGTTTAAATGATAAATGATTTGAAAGCCTGTTTTCTCAGATAATAAGAGTAAGAGTTAAAATTCCAACTAAACGTTTTTTAGGACCCTTTTACTTAGTTGATAATGTGGCAATACAATTACATAGTATCCAAGTATATTTATAACCAAAGGTTGAGGATTATTTCCGGTTAAACATACGTGTCCAGTAAAAGGAGAAAGGGTTCTTGGCAGGACATTTGAATAGTCGATCTCGAATTTTTCAAATGTCTGCGCATCCCCAGTGGTCATTTAAATGAAACTGGACGAACGAAGATTCGAATAGTTCGGAAATGTTATGTGTGTGTATGTGTAGTGTGTGAACTTTAGACTTACTTACATAATCCTTACAGGTCGCACAAGAAGACCAAAAAACCTTTACGGATCTAGTCCGACAGCTAGTAGGTAGATGCGCAAGTGACGTAGAGAAGGCGAGGACCATATTCCGCTGGATCACCGTCAAGAACCTGAATAACATTCAGTTCGACGACAACCTGAGGGGAGACTCCCCGCTTGGACTGCTTCGAGGCATCAAACACGGGACCGAAAGTTACCATGTACTGTTTAAGAGATTGTGCAGGTAAGATGCTCATATTTTAATACATCATCTGTCTAGCCTTTTCCCAACTATGTTGGAGACAGCGTCCAGTCCAACCGGATGCAGCTGAATACCAGTATTTTACAAGGAGCTACTGCTTATCTAACCTTCACAACCCGGTTACTGGGTAACACGATACCCTTTGATAGGACTGCTTCTCAGGCTCTGACTACCCGTAACGGCAACTAAAGATTTACGAAGGTAGCCAGGATCCTTAACACCTTAACTGCCAGAAAACGAGACACAATAGAAAATGTATTGTCTGTCGGTCATTTGGCGTTTAAGGTGTTAAAACTGTTAACGTGCTTTCGGAGTTATCTACCCATAAATGAACTTTAGCAGTCGGAAATTAACATACCTTTAACCTTTACATCTCCGACCCACAGCTACGCAGGTCTCCACTGTGTGGTGATCAAGGGCTACAGCAAGTCCGCGGGCTACCAGCCAGGAGTTCGCTTCGAAGACAACAGGTTCCGTAACTCCTGGAACGCTGTGTTCGTGGCCGGAGCGTGGCGCTTCGTGCAGTGCAACTGGGGGGCTAGGCATCTCGTTAATGCTAAGGACGCGCCTAAACCCGGCAATAGGGGGAAGAGTGACAGCTTGAGGTTTGTACACAGAACGAACAGCATATTTGTAAAGTTATTTTTATTACACACAGGATGGGATTATTGCTGTAACTGTAAATGCAACAACAAATTTAGTACTACTTTCAGATTCCTAATGGCACCATCTTTATTGCCCTTAATAAAAGATCACGGAAATCCGTCAATGAAAGGGCCTTATACCTTCTCGATTTCAACGCTTTTAAATTTTGGGCTTGAATAATTAAACATTCCAAATGTGGCCTTTATCTTTCTTCTGGGCCGACAATATTTTATTGTGCTTAATGTACCATTTCCTGCTGAGCTTCTTACCTCTATGCCAGTATACCACTATGTAAATACTATTTTCCCCGCTTGTTCAGACCACAATCTTTCTGTTGGCTACCTAGGGCTTCCTCCAAAAATTCCAACTACTGTCCCAGGTACGAATATGATGACCACTACTTCCTGACGGACCCTCGGGAGTTCATCTACGAGTTCTTCCCGCTGCAGCCAGATTGGCAACTATTGAAGACGCCTATCACGCTGCATGACTTTGAAGAGCTGCCCTTCGTCAGGTCACTGTTCTTTAGATACGGATTGTACTTCAGTGACCCTAATACGAAGGCTGTTATGTTTACTGATTCGACTGGTGAGTTTTTATTTAATTACTTTTTTTTGTCGTTCTGTTTCCTGCTCATCAAGTTACCCCAATGTGTCAAATTTCTTTGATAGATTTCTAACTACATTGCAAAAGAATAATGTTCATGTTCAATTAGAAAATTTGATAGTTTGGGGTAGCTCGATGTGCTGGCGTCTGTAGCTCCATCAAATTGAAGTCATTTAGTTGTGCCAACATTTTTCCGAAGCTGCTAACCCTTACAATATTTGAAATCTACTTGCAAATTGACCAAGAGCATCTATTATAAAAGTTCATAAACTACAATCTTTGTATACCCTTGACATTAAACTTACAATTCCATTATTCCATTAAAGTTTTCATCAAAATTAATTTACATACATGTCCAGGTGCGGCGACTATGCGCATAGCCATGCCCGCACACATGCAGAGCTCTCTCATCTTCCACTACAACCTCAAATTCTACGACACGGAGGGAGACGGCTTCGACGGAGTCAGTCTCAAGAGATTTGTTATGCAGGTAAGGGACTTTATCCAAAAGAAATGTTCATTGATCCAAGAGGTGGTCAGGACCAAAATGTTTTCCTAAAGTTTTTCAGATTAGTCGTAATAGCAACATAGAGTCAGACGGCAAAATCTGTGTGGACTATCGAATTAAGGATACCATTTTTTTTTCTTAGCCTTACCAGGACAACTCGGCTTTACTATATTATGAGTCTGGAGATAAAAAAAAAATGCACCCAATATAGCTTATTTGGAAGGTCACCTATCTCTTCAATAAAGCGTGGAAATCCAATATTATTTTTCCGACAAGTCAAATTGAATCTATTAATTCCCTCCCCAACAGTCGGTGGTGGGCAACGTGGTGTCGTTCCGCGTGCACGCGCCCTGCAGCGGCGCCTTCCTGCTGGACATCTTCGCTAACGCCGTGACGCCGCGGGAGTACCTCACCGGGGAGCCCATGAAGTTCAAGAGTGTTTGCAAGTTCAAGGTAACATATTATGTGGACACATCCATTTTCTTTCCTTATCATCTGCCGAGCCTTTCCTCAACTACGTTGAGGAAACTATGTTGAGGAAACAGTACAAAGTAGTTCAGTAGTAGTTTCCATGGAGCGACTGCCTATTGAGATAGGCAGTCGCTCCATGTAAACTACTACTGAACTAACGTAACTATTAACTAACGTATTAGCGTAACTGTTACGCCCAGTAACACGATACGAGTTAACGTGCTTTCCGAGGCACGGAGTAGTCTCGACATGTTACGAATGGTCACCCATCCATAGACTGACCCCGGGAAGCGTAGCTTAACTTTCGATCAACCCGTGCGGCTGTTTTTATTTAGCCACGACCTCCTCACTTCCATTTTCTTTGGCGTAAATATTTTACAAAATCGTTACTAGGTATAATATAGCTGAATTTGTGTAGCTGAAACTACAAGTCGGATTTGAAAAAAATCTTTTTGCATTTGATAGCCTTGAGGAATATTAATGAATACGCTATTTAACAGCACGCTACGATTCTTAGAAGCGGATAAAACCGCTAGTGTCCGCTAGTGCAAGTCTTCGAGAAAAAAGTGTGTTTTATACTGATCTCAAACGATTTGCAAGGAAATGGGACCGTCGCCAAAAATAAAATATTGTGAAGCAAAATTAACAAACAAGTAACCTTCGTTATTTTCTGCTAATCAAACTATCTATAATGATATGACGTCATCACCTGAAAAGAAAGAAGACCTGGAATCTCATAGGTACTGACGAAATAATCTTGGCGTTGCAGATATGTTGTGCCGAGCTGCAGACGGTGATGGTCCCGCTGCCGGACTGCGCGAGCGGCGAGTGGGGACCCACGAAGGCTACCCGACTCTTCGGACTCGTACCTATTACGCATCAGGTATGACTTTCATAACGCTAATTATTTTACATCAAAAAGGACACACTTGTCGTCTGTTATATGACTCAAGATAATCAGAATCGATTACGACCTGCATGCGTTGCATATTAAGCATCATCCTCCTGTCCTCATCCCAATTGTAGGGGTCGGCGCAGCATGTCTTCTTCTTCCATACATTTCTATTTGCCATCATCTCAGAATTCACCTCCTTCCTAGCCATATAATCTTTCACACAATCCATCCATCTTTTCTTTGATCTCCCTCTACTTTTTTAACTCTCCACGTTCATACTCAAAACTTTCCTCACAACATGCTCCATTATTATATTAATACGTAAAGCAAAACGCTGAAGCAATCGTGAGCAAGTCGCAAGCCTCCTTTAAGACATAAATCTGACAATGGAATATTGATGGCCATTTACTAGCTAAACTATTTATTCGTATATGGCAAGAAATATTGCAGCTATAATAATAATACTATCATTTTCTACTTTCATGTTGTACTTGATAATTTTGTAATAAGGTATTATATTTTTATTACTTATAACTAATTTCTAATCTTACCTTTATGAACTTCAGGAAGCGTTAGTTTTCGCGGGTCGCGAGCTCGAGATCCAGTTCCGCATGTCGCGCCCCCTAGCGGACTTCATGGCAACGCTCCACAAGAACGGAGTGGACGAAAAGAGACTGTCCAAGTATGTTCAGCAAAACGTGTCCGACGATATCGTGTCTTTCTACATCACGTTCCCTGAAGAAGGTAAGTCAGTTATTTAGTACCTAATACATAGAAGAGCTAACGAATGTCTGCCTTCAAGTATTTAAATAAAGGTTTATTTACTACACGAGACATTGCAACTATCTTGCGTTTGCAATGTAGCTTCCAAAGATGTTAACAACAATGTGCTTTTAGAAAAACAACCTTAACACCAACAGATAGTGTTAAGTTTTCGCTACAGCTTTAAAAAAAAAAAGACTCTTGCAGTAGTACAAGTCATTCTGAAATCAACTTAAAAACACGACTGTAAAGTTGATTTTTCTTTAAGAGGAAAAAAATATTGAGACACAAGAATTTGAACATGGAAAGTGTCGTTACTTAAGTTTTCGGAAATGCTAGCTGAGCAACCAAACAAAAAAAATAGTTAACAGTTGGCAACATATACCTACAGGTTTTTGATATTTACTTCCCTAACGTAGATTTTTCAGATGGCAAGTCACAGTCATGATAACATGGACAACGTCCCTATCTCTTGCTTCTCAGAACTTCTCCGTGATTACGCAATCAATAGAGGCAATTACCTACTGCTGCAAGCAGATTAAATTGACGGTCGATTTCAGTTACATATCTCAATCCCAATCTAGAGATCGATCTTTGTATGTAACCAATCAATGGCCGTGTTTTCAATCTGTTACCTTGAGAGGGCGAATCAGAAGCGTCTTTTTAAGTTAAAGGTCGCAGATTGAAATTGGGATTGAGATTATAATTATGTTATTGAAATTGGCAGTAGGTACTCGTATCTATCAATTCAGTATTGTTTACTTATCTTTCTTGTTGTCGCCGTCCCCAGGTCAGTACGGGCTGGACATCTACACGCGCGAGCGCGGCGGGCCCACAGCTATCCACCAAAACGGCTCCACGGAGAAAGAGAAGCATCTCCTCACGCACTGCTGCAAATACCTCATCAACAGCAGTAAGAGGAACTAGAGTATCCAACTAAGGTGCTTATTGATGTCTGGGTGAGGATAAGAATGGAACACATATCTTTAAACTCTTTACATGGTTACTTTCAGGAAGTAAAAATACTCTTGAATATGATTAACCTTTTGACCGCCATCGTCATAAATACGTGGCAAGCGAACGCATGCCCTGTGCGACAACGTCACAAATACGAGACAAAAATGCGTATACTCTCAGTACACGAAATAAATCATTACTTTTGAATGTGTTTATTTATATAATTATCTTAAAAGTTGAACCTCCCGTGAGTATTTAATTGTATGACACAAATTAAGATACACCACGGATATTTATAAATTCCTGATGAAAAAGATGAAATAAAACCTTTTTTTTTAAAGGGTTGGCGCGTGGGTTTCTGCTCTGGCAGTCAAAAGGTTAACTTACACTATAGGAGTCGCCCTGAAATCACCTGTTCCATTCATTTTGTCGAGTTTCACGAACATTTTTCAGCAAATCGAACATGTAAATTACGCTCAAACCATCAGTAGGCACCTTTTTCAGTTTTAAGTGTAAGTTCTCTGTAAGGCATTACTTTATGAATCGTGTTCAGTAGCAGAAGCAATGCAATAATAGTTTGTAAACATGAATGTCACAACCATTGATGATGCGTGATTGTTAGAGGGTGTTAACATTATTATAAGAACGTATCTAGTAAAAGGTGAAAACATATTTAAAATACCGTTCAAGATGCGATGTTTTTTTTTCGAATTGTTTATCTTGAAGGAGTCTTCCATTTAAATTCAGGATTAACTATGTAGCATTCTGGGGTATTTGACTGTATTATCAATATAGATAGTGTTGATGCAACACTAGATTTTAATTTATTTACATGATTTTTTTATAAAATACGAAATTTTATCTTTTACATTTTTGCTCACGTGACTTGAAAACGCTTTATTATTAGTAAAACGAATCGACCAATAACAAAACTTCTTCCGAATCTCAAATGACGTCACAAGGGAGTAAACAAACGCCTCCAATGTGTTTGACAGCTTGTTTAATACCGTGTCACGTAACGTGATCCACAGGGATTGTTTTACACGGGACTTTGGTCATTTGAATTTAATTGTTGTTTTCAAAAAGAACTTTTTTCAACAAACTAGACCATTTCAGATAGTTTTCTTAAAACAGTCAAATACTATCAAATACTATTCCTAATAAACACGCAGGTATATCAAATACATATATTTACACCTGAACTATGTCAATGACGAAATAACACTATAATATACTCAAAAAAGAAGAAAAGTAGTGTAAAAAGACGTATTCTGTAAACTTTATAATATAACATAATAATAATAATACGTAAGGTAAGCTATTTTATACGACTTTTTACCCAAATGTAGATACGTAATAGTTTAGAAATAAAATCCGTCCGCTGATATAAAACATTTATTTTATTATAGATTACGCTAACATTTATACATACAACATTATTAATTGTAAATGATTCGATATTATTTGAATTTAAGTACGGAATAAGGTTGTGCCGAAGCAATTTAATTGCTTTTTTGTACGATTTTTTTTTAAATATTTTTTTAAAATAACTTGTATAAAGATTGAGCGTTTTAATAAATTAGGATAATATGCACGTTATCTGCGATGGCAGATTTTATTGTCATCGTCATACATTTTTGACTTACAGGCTAACTAACATGTTTCGCTGTTTTCTTACATAGGTATGTTGTTTGACAATTTACATAGTGTGCCGGTCAGATAGCATTTCTTTAGAAGTTAGGTGCTTTTCTGCCTTACAATACTTCTACGATATAGGCTGGTCTGTGAAGGCTTAAAGCTTGGAATGAATAGTGAAGAAAACAATCGATACTCAAAAGACATTTTGATTATATGAACTTAAGCGCCTAAAAAACAATTATTTTCCGTAGAAACTTGAAAGTACAGACGCCAGCACATCCAGCTACCCCAAACTGTCAGATTTTCCCAATTGAACATGAACCTTATTATTTTGTAATAAAGTTGAAAACCTATTAAAGAAATTTGACTCATTGGGGTAGCTTGATGTGCTAGCCTCTGTACAATATTGCTTTGCTCAAAATTATCTGGTTGTTCAGTCCAAGCTAAAGCCTCGTAAATGTCAGTGTTCATAGTTTTTCTTTAATCTAAGACGGTGATATACGCTTACTTATAATGTGAATTAAAATAGATTGCTCTATTTTATTAATATATTTTTTATTTACCTGTTAAACGCACAAATGAAATGTAGCAATTTATTATTTTTACTTAAACCTAGAATAGTTTTAACATTACGTTTAACTTATATGACATTATTATTATTTTATTTTTTATTTAATAAACACGAAAAATGTATGTAAATTTTTTTATATAAAATATATGGCATGTTACTTTTCTAAATGTATATTTTATTGTTTATCAGATCTTAAAGTTTAAATATTGAGCACCAAATTAGGAGGGACGGCAAAGTTTTCTTAAACATTATAATTCGTAAAAAAGTTATACCTACCTGGTGTAAATGGAGTTTGGAAAGCTACCATTTAAAGTTTTTTAAATATTCAACTGCATACTGTTTTCAGACATGAGATTCAATTGATAACTAATAAATAAGAATGAGTGGTCCTAAGCCTTTACGTTAGTCAATCGGTCAAATTGATAAAGAATAGTGCAAATTGCACTATTGGATAAAATTATAACATATTTACTATATTAAAACCATGAGAAATAATCTCAAAACAGATCTAACAACAACCTCAGTCACAACACAAAATAGAGGCGAAATATAAATTAAAAACATTAGGAGATTCGTGTATGAGATTCGTAAAAATATGTTAGAAAACATTATTCAAAGTCCTTCATGATTTTTATAATCAATAAGTCATGTAGACTGAACATCAGAGATGATAGGTGGGTTTCGATTTCCGCCTTGGGACAAATGTTTGTACGATCTACAAAGGTTTGTTCCGGGTGTTCTGGGTATCTGCTATGTATAATAAAAAGTATCTATCCATGTAATGTATTGTATTAAGTATATCAGTCATCTAGTACCCATAACACAAGCTCTGCTTAGCTTGGGGCTAGATGATTGTCCAGCATTAATTATTTATTTATAGATTTTTACTCACAATTTTGAGCAATCCATTGTAGCAGTTATTACTTTAAAAGCTAGTTCTTAACCTTTTAACCGCCTGAGTTTATATCAGTTTCCGTGCCTACAGCGCCCATTTTATAAATCGTCAGAACATTTATCATCTTGCCCAATTTAACAAAACATGCAAATTAGTTTTATTGGGCTAGACTGTCAAGTAGAACCCAACAATCGAATTAGACAAACAAAAGTTTTTTTTGTCGTATAAATACGACTCAGGCGGAATGGACACGAAAATATTGGTTGGGTAATGCAGACTTGGGCGGTTAATAAGTTAATATGGCCTGCATTTATCTATTCTCCGTAATTCCATGAATATCTTATCAGACTAGTGTTAGAAACTTATTGAGAAGGTTTAATCTAACAGTTCGTGCCACGTAAGTTGACCGCTCTGCTTTCAGATGCGTATGACATAGGGCGCTGCTGTTTCAGTATGAGATTTACTCCTATGCAGGCATTTGTAGCCTTCTGCAGAGCGGTAAACTTACATGATGTAAACTGTATGTGTAAAAAACTTAAAGATATTTATAATTGCAGTTATAAACATGAGCAAACCAAACAAAAATCACAGTGCAAAAAAAAACAAAACAAACAGTGCGTAAATGTCATCTTAGGCGAAAGTAAATAAACATTTTCATAGTCGAACAAAGTCATCAAACTTGATAGATTATAAATTCCTGTCAAAAGCAGATCAGTGATGTGTCCGCCGCTCAAAATGAGTCGCGATAATTCATTCTTCTCACTGAAACACATGGTAAAACTTTTGTCCACTTTTAAGTGGTCAAAAGTTTAGTGGCAAAATATGTAATTTACGCTAAGACTCCGCGCATACCAAGACATGCACAATATGCATATAGCTGAGGAATTTCGTGATGACATTCAATAATACACTTTATTATAGTGTCTTAGAGTTCAAAGTAGTATGGACATCACACTAATATATTAAATGCGAAAGTTTATCGGTATGTTTGTTACTCCTTGACGCTGAAACGGCTGAGCGGATTTGAATTAAATTTGTTATAAAGGTTGGAGGGACCCTAGACTACTTTTTTATCCTGAAAAAGTTAGGTATTCCCATGGCGTGGCAACGGCGTCTCATGTTAACTTTTTAACCGCGGTCAACGGGGCGCAGCTAGTAAACAGAGACACTTACATCAAACAGCTATTCTGGCATTTTCGAGAACGCCGTATACATACGCCATTTAGTCGATAAAGTGAATTGTTCAACGTCATCAGAAAATCATATTGCCTTGCCTTCGCCTTACATAAATACGCTTAAATAACTAATCCAAAATTTCAATAAAGTAGCACGTTATACTAAGCCTTTTGAGGCGTTGAGAGTCGCTCTCTGTTCCACGCCGCGTATTAAGGTGCCGAGAAGGCCTTCCATTTCGTTCGCAGTTTCTCGGAGTTGAGTGTTGTCGAAACATGAATCTGAAAACAAGAGATGTAGTTCGTCTTATTATTAGGTCACATGATTCAAAATCGCTTGACAAATATTGACTTGCTTTAAGAGTGTTTGGTAAACCCCTTTCCCTCTGTGGTCGTGTCTGATTGCCGTCTTATTCAGATAAGACGGATAAGACGGCAATCAGACACGACCACAGAGACATGTGACAGGCACACATTCTTCACTCTCGCAGTCAGCTGCGAGAGTGAAGAATGTGTGCCTGTCACATGTGCATTCTACACATGTCACTCACACTCGTGCATTACAGGAATGCTTCATACATTGTTGATAGTTCCTGTTGAGATTGGCCGCTTGCCATCCTAATCCAATCACGCAACTGTCTGGCATTACCACCGAAATTGACCTTTTTGGCTCACTCAGAGACATGTCTCTTTTTTTATTTACCGTCCGTAATTCAACCCAAATGTTTTTCTTTCTTTTCCTTTTTTCTTTCACAGTTTCCAGGTCAGCGATGCGTTCCTTCATCTTGTCATTACTAATGTCAACTGCACTCATGTCTGCCGCGAACTTCTGTCCGACTTTAATGTAGTGGCTACTTGCTTACTTGCAAAATTGTATGTGTATATTTGTCCTTCTCTCATGCAGTAACAGACAGACGGATTTTTATTTTTAAACGTTGCCCTTCAATAGGAATTTCTCCTGGGTGCGTTTACAAACATTTAAACTCACATACACAAACAGCCAGACCCAGAAAAACTATCTGTTGGCCATACAAATATTTGTGCGATCTCTCAGCCACTGCGCCAACCGTGTCGTCAGGATCAACGTTAATCGTCTATATAATACCTACTTATACATGTCGGAAAAAGCGTACGGTTTCTGTGTGATACTTCACGGGGGCAATGAAAATAGTGTCAAAAAGTCCTACCATCCATAGCGAAGTTATTAGTCAGAATCTGCTGCAGCCTATCCAGCACTGTGTCCAGGTCAGCGTTGAGCTCCTTCATCTTGTCATTACTGTCCTCAACGCTTCGTATGTCTGCCGCAAACTTCTGTTCTGCAGCGGCGAGGGAGAGGCTGGTGTCTTGGCGCGGCTTCGGCTTTGAGCGGCCGCGTTTGTCTGGGACGGATTCTGTTTCTGAAAAATGAAAAGTTAACAATACTGTAGCAACAATTTAGTCCTATTTACACTGCTATGCAGGCTGAGCACGGAGAGAGGTTCACTACGATTCCCAAACAGTGCGAAAAAAGTACATGTACGTAGCTTAGCCTTGGTGTTGTGGAGCAGCACCTTGACAGACTAGTTTGTTATTAACATAACGCCTATATTCTCCGAAGGATTGTGCAGAGGTGCACCTATAGTAACACCTACATTTCGCCAGTTTTGTCGCACCACACCGCCTAACACCATCAACCGAGCACAAACCCAGATTCTTAGCTACTAACGAGAATATTCCTGTTGTAAAAACTCAACAACACTTTGCCCGACCAGAGAATCAAACCCAGGACCTCAAGCTTAGCAGTCATGTTTTAGACCTCTAGACCAACGACGCAGCTTTTTATTACTGTTTTCTACACAGAGACAGCTTTAGGTTCCAATATTCTGCAACAAACGAGTCTTATTTATTTGAACCTCAGTGTCTTATAGCTTGGCTAATGCCCCTGTCTTCTTTCACTTATCCCTGTCTACTGCCATCTGAGGTCAGTCATCCCGCTATCTCCTGAGCCTGCCGTGAAGTCGTTTGCTGCTGTTGGAGACCCACTAAGTGGTCTTTTTTTTGCGTAAGTATAACTCTAATAATGCCCTCGGCGCCTACGAGGGAACGACATAGAGAACGCTCTGAACTGCGCTGCACGGGCTTTGCTTCATATTGTAAAAGAAACACTTACCATTATACCAGTTACTAATATCATTCATAGACACAGTAGAAATGCTGTCAGACGTCGCATGCACGACTACAGGCTTCAGTGCATCTCCGGAAATCGTCAATAAATTCTGACTCTCCGGCTTCGATACGACAGAGAAATTCCCAGAATCCAGACTCAGCACCCGGGGCTGGTTCTTGATGTCAGTAACTTTCGACTGCTTTTCGTTTTCCAGTACCAGTATGGGGCTGAATAAGTCGAATGCCTGTGGTCTATCGTTTTTGTCGATTTTCGAAACGTTTTCTTGTGGTATTGTGGGTTGGCTCGATGATAGATTTTCCTGAAAAAGTAAGGGAGAATTATGTATAAATTACTGTTTAATATTCTTTTATGATTCAATTCAATTCAATCATTTTATTTGCATAATATGGGTTAACAAAGGTGTTACACCGGTAGGGTTTCACCATATTCAGCTTATGGTAAGCATGCAAATTTATAAAATAGTGTCACATATAAATAATTATGATCATGTCAAAATAAAAAATATGAACACTTGATTGACAATCTTTTACGAAATAGTCATCATGGTGTTAAAATTAATAGTCAAATTTAATTAGAATTAAATTAATCTGAATAAAGTAAAAATTATTAAGAATAAAATTAAAGTAAAGACATTTGCTGCTTATATTCATCATCATCATCAGGCTATACTAGTCCACTGCTGGACATAGCCCTCTCCTAATGAGAGCCATAGCGACCTGTCTTCGTCCTACACTACGTTTGCCGATTCGCGGTCTCCACTCAAGAACACGTTTACCCCATCGGTTGTCGGTTCTTCGCGAGATATGGCCAGCCCACTGCCACTTCAACTTGCTAATTCTTTGAGCTATGTCGGTGACTTTGGTTCTCTGTCGGATATATTCGTTTCGAATCCTTCTTCAGAGAAACTCCGAGCATAGCTCTCTCCATAAAAACGAAAGTTTTTAATCAGTGCGTCCTTCCCGTGATGACCTACGGAGCCGAGACATGGACACTCACGGTAAGGTTGGTCCACCAATTCAAAGTCGCTCAGCGAGCGTATATTACAATTAGATTAATTATCCTGCATTCCTAAAAATATAAGTGTAACAAGGCTGCCAAGCTCAAATAGGACTGAGTGGGTCACGTGAGCTGCATGCACTGTGAACGTTGGGCAACTGTTTCCACACAATGGGTGCCCGAAGATCGTCGGGATAGAAAGAAGTGGCGAGGCAACCTGGCGCGTCCAGGACGCCTCCAGTCCTCAGTCCTCAGTACGCGACCTTCGCCTTCGCAGTATGGGCAAACAAAAAGAAGATATATATCGATGAAATCTAAAGTGGAAGCCTCTAATCGACTTAACTAAAAGTCAATCATGCGCAATTTACACGGCGCACAGTGTGTAATTTCCATAATCTAGAGGGACAAAAGTCAAATTCTACACTAGTTTATGCTGGTAAAATAATCATTCCTATGTAAAGAAGACAAACCATATTACGTGTCCCTAAAGGTTATTTTCTAATAACTCTTAACACACAATTAAAAAAGGGTCAGAACGGCCGGCTACCTGAGTTGTGTAGACCGAGCGCTCAAAGAGACGCGTCATTCGGCTGAGTTCGCTCGTTGAATACACTCGGTTTATGTGCGCTACTAGCTATTGTGAGTTTTTATTGTTTTCTTCGAAGTATTGAGGTAAGTTTTCATATGTATTTGTTTTGATTTGTCTTAAAATTTAGTCACGAGCGCCATTTTACTAAAGAGAGATTATTTTTTAGTCAAAATATTAATAAGTGAATTTGTTGTTGAGTTTTAGTTTATTATATCGAAGTATACAGATACCGTATTATATTTTTTTGAAAGTACTATTTGTTAGCTATAGGAAATAGGTTCTGTTGTTTGCGAATATTTGCGACACTCATATAACTTTTTTTAATTTTCAGAATGCCTTCACAAATATCTCGTAGAAAATTTTTCGACGTTTGGTTTGCTAACGCAAAAGAAATAAGAACGGATGCTTTTCTACACCACATATTGCAAGAACTTGGTAACCCGTCCTTTTCGGATGATGTTATAAGTAGTTTAAAAGTGACTATCAGAAGTTTTTCCCAAAAAATCGAACAAAAATGGTTGAAGTCGGGAAGACATCGCGATCGATTCCTAAAAACAAATTCTGTGTGGTTAGAAGGAAACTTACCGTTACCTGATATGGCCAACTTTCGGAAGAAGCACAAGAGGCTAGAAATAAGGACAACAGAAAATTTAGGGAACTTTTTACGCAAAAAACTTCAAGAGTGGACACGAACACAGACTTAATAAATCGATTATTAATAACATCAGACCCCTACATTGCAAGCTTACGTGCTGCTCCCAAAACTAGACGTAGCCAAATGAATCCTGAAGTCTGTGAACTTTTAGAAATAAGGTCTTCTGACATTGAACACGAAGGAGTTCAGTCAGATAATTCAGATTCTGATACCCAGAGCGACTTTGAAGAATCTCACTATTCTGACTAATTTTCTTCATGTTCAAGGTCTTCATGATTCTTAAAATTAATCTCTCTCTCTTTATAAAATCTGCGTTTTTTTTTTGTACATTCAAATAATTACTAATTCGTGTTATATGTTATATAATATGGTTGCAATATATGTCTAAAACCTCGAAAACGTCTTTAAATTTCATTCAATACATTTTATCCCGTAGTAAATTTGTATAGTTTAGGTTCAAGACTTTTGTCCCTCTAGATTATGGAAATTACACACTGTGCGGCGTGCGTTTGGTTAATAATAGTCCAGCAGCTATCTGCTATAGGCTTAAAACAATAATGTAAAATGAAGTCATTAAATGTAATGTTAGAATATGAATTGTTTAAAGATGATATTATATCGACGTTACGAGACAAAAATATGACAATAATATGACAATGATATGAGAACTGGTGTTACCCGACCGCAAAATAGCCTGTAATCCTATCGGACCGCTGTGTATGCAGTAAGGTCAACCGTACGTCGATACAAACATTTGATCTAGGAAAACCACCCTTAAAGCTACGGATTAAAGACGAGGTCAAAATATCATGGAAGCACACATACATTACCTCTGCTCATCGTTTCGTGGAACAGGAGAGATGTTTCAGGTGCGTTGTGTTTTGTATACTTGACTGCACCACATAAAAAATAATCAAAATACAGTCATACCTTTAATATTTTAAGTCTGTTGATTTGTGTCGACATTTGGGCCAAGTGAGAGTCCACTTTCATACGTAAGTCTTTATTCTCAGTGGTTTTATTTTCGGTTTCACAGTGGTCTTGTAGATTCCCAAGCCGGCTCGCTAGATCATCAAGAGTCCTGTAACAATAAAACGGTTATTTGATCAATTTTAATAAATCAATACCAAAATGTGTAAGTGAGGGTAAGATCGTACTTTTACTTTGGTACATAAAGTTGACGTATTATACGAGTATGAACTTTTAAAAGCAAATTATGTTCATATTTGCGTAAGCGACTCTTAGAAACCTTAAATGCGTAAGCTTTTTCTAAATTTTATCACAATTGGAGACTAAAGGCAATATTCATATCTATGAATAAAATTGGCGATGAGTGAATTAAACGTTTCATACAATTATGAAACTTATTTAAGAAGCATTTAGATTCTCAGTCAAAATTACCGATTTCCGCGATAAAGATAGAAAGACATCCACCAAAAACCCCAATTTTTTATTGATTATAATTATTTTTACACATCATGTTTAATATCTATTAGGTCTTTGAAATCAATACCAATATAATAAACCTAAAGGGTTTATTTCTTTTTCTTTTGTTTGGATGCGCTTGTCTTTGAAACTACCAGTCGGATTTGAAATATATCTTTTGCATTTGATGGGCCCAATGAATATATCACTATTTAACATCATGTTACGACCCTTGGGAGCGGGTCGAACGATGAGGCGTTTTTTTTTAATATTAGTCTGGTTCTCTATTTAAAATAATTAAAACATAACTCACTCTTGCTGTGTTTCCAACTGTGTGATAATATCATGCAACATAGTAATGGGATTGTTAGCATTATTGCCAGAAGCTTTGCCGACCGTCGACGTAAATATCACCGGTTTTCCATCTTTCCTTCTTCTTACAGACCCACCTTCTGCCTTGTCCAAACTCTTCTTAGACCCCTTCTTGGGGCCCTTCTTCTTAGTCTTAGTGCAGAAGAATAGTCTCTTCATGCCTTTTATGAAGTTTAAACATTCTGATGATTTGGTCTGGAACATCTCAATTAATATTGCAATCGATCAAGTAAAGTCGTAAGATTGATAACAGTTGAAATTAATTCATTTATTTCTTTTTTTTTTCGATATTTTAACAAAAAAAAATACAATACATGTGAACAAGTGACCCCTTGACTTAATTGAATTAGAAAAACATATTTTGTAAGATATTCAAAGTATACTGAACACTCTTAAAAATTCTGTTTGGTCCGATAGTTGGATCACTCAAAAATATTGGATACGTATTTTTTCTTTTGTCAAATAAACCAAAACTGACGACGATAACTATATCGTCGTCAGTTTTGATGCGTGACGTCACACCTAGTTATTTTTATAATAAATGTATTTAATCATTGTACATACTTGTCCATCCATGATCTCATGCACCAAGTGCGTCTTCTTGTGTCCACTAACAGTGGTCAAATCCTTGTCGTACAAGTAACATTTCTCGCAGAAAAAGACGTCACTGCACTTCGAACATTTAAATTTGAGCACCTGGAATTTTTTGAAACATGAGATTAAATTGCTACATCTGTAAAATGATAGATTTCTGAATATAAAAAATAATCTACTAACTAACAAGCTACCTGTTTCAGCGCACTAAAATACTTTTAAATAAAACACTACGCCTACTAATATGGCCGACTACAATAAAATTCTGCCAATACCCGTTATACACCCGCACTGTATAATTTCATTGTTCAATATAATAAAATCGAAAGTGAATGACAACGAAGAGGCTGCGCTGGCGCCGGTATCGGGTAAAAAGCGCGGGAAAGGTAAACAATGACAGGTAGTGTCAAGTGTGAGACAGGTGGGTAGAGACAGGTAGGTGGCACGGTAGAATGGCGTGCATCCTAACTTTAGTATTGTTATTATGCATGAATGAACGAGATTTTGTTTGTTTGTTACGATTTCACGCTCTAACTACAAACAATCATCATGAAACATTGCGTACTTACACGATGTCAGAGATACAAAAATGGCCATAGGGTAGGGGGACATAGGATAGGGGGAGGGCTTTGCTCTGCTGGCAGTCAGTAACCAGTAACAATCTGTAAGTAGTAATAGCTTAGATGAGTAGTACTTGTGGACTCTAAGAACTGACCTGTATAAGCGGCTGAGCGCAGAGAGCGCACGAAGCGGTAACGTTGGCACTATTCCTGCTAGCTACGACGCGCTGCACGACTGGTAACCAGCGAGAGCTGCTGCAACTCTGCACACCCCACTCGGAGACAGCGCGAGCACTTACACCGAGCATGCCGGCGCTCTAGAAGAGATTAATTTGAAAAACTCATTTTCACAGAAATAACCCAATCCCATATGTATTACACTGATGACTAAGAAGCTAAATTGAGGAAAAGTCGCCTTTATTGCAAGTACATACAGGCTTAGTTTCATAAGAAGGATTTATAATAATCATAGTTGTAATCAATGAAAAAAGTAGTCTCTCTAAAATACATATGAACATCCTAAATTGTAAATCAGTTGGTAAACATTTAAATATTTAGTCTACTATAAAATCATTCAATCTACACCTGTGTTTGTACACCATGATGAACTATATTGTGCATAACATGAAAAGCTTGCTGCTGGCATTTCTTGCCGAATTGGGGTTGATTAAATAAGGTATTTTCCCACCCATACGCAAAAGATAGCAGCCTGATCATCATCATCTGCATTGGCCTTTTCCCAACTATGTTATAGTCAGCTTCCAGTCTAATGGGATGCAGCTGATCTGACCATGACCTCGACAACTCAGATACTGGACAACACAATACCCCTTGGTAAGACTGGTTGTCACTTTCGGGTTTCTGACTACCCATAACGACTGTCAAAAATCTACAAATGGCAGCCGGGACCAATGGCTCAACATGCTTTCCGGGGCACGAAGTAGGCTCAATATGTTACGATCAGTCTCCCTTTCACAGACTGACCTCGGTAAGCGTGGCTTAACTTTCGATCAGCCCGTATCGCTGTTTTTGTTTAGCGACCACAGCCTGATATACAACATAATAAACATTTCAGTTTGCACAAAATACACTTCTCATTATTACTACTAGTGGGAAGCCTACTGGGTCTGATTCTGAAAGGAAGACTCGGCCCTGGTACGAAAGGCAACGAAGGAACAGGAGTGGGTTTTTAGTCAGTAAAAGTCTGACACTATCTATATACCGCCCCGCCCAAGAGCGTGGGATGTCATAAGATGATTTTCCCACCGGAAAAAAACATACCTTGTCAAAACAAGCCTCAACATCAGTTTGCGCATGGTCACACACCACTCCAAGGTACGCAGACAATGCAGTCACATGAGCGAGCAGAGCCGCCAGTCTCTTTGGTGACACACAGCCATTGTGGTCCATGCAACAGTTGGCCAGTGCACCCCATTTGTCAGCTGCAGACTCTTCACTTAGGATTATGAGCAAAGTTTTTGCTGCTAATACTCTTACTGGTTCTTTTCTGTCACTGGGATAAAAATGGATTGTTAGTATTGCCATCCAACGTGGCAATGCTGCCAGTCTTTTGGGCACGTTACCAGATGACAGCGATGCGGAGGAATACTTTAATACGCCTGAGTGTCCTGGTCGGCTTTTTTATTTTATTTTGTTTTTGAAAATATGTATATAGTTAGTTTTATGGTATAATTGTATATATGTAAATACCTATTGTTAGTTATTTGATGTAGAAAGTAATTTAGGAGTAGTACTGACTGTTTGCTATCTGAATAATTTACACAATTTCATTTTAAATAGAATTTTGGTTTTCATGTAACTACTTTTAATTACATGCACTAAAGTATTTATAATACCTGTAGCAGAATATGCCAGTTATTTTAAAATAAGCTCTAGTGTCACATATAAAATAATTGATAAATTATACACAGAAGTTTATAGATTAAATACAAAACTACTGATGGCCCTGTTCTGTGTTTTTATAAACTGTCATTAGCTTTTGATTCAACAAAATTATTCAATTATTTCGAATTAATAAATGATGTTGTTGATTCTTTTCATCTTTTTATGTCCAGAAATTATCGTGAGATAATTTGTTGTATTGTATTGTTAGATGGGCCTATTAGTGAGATAATTTCTACCAATTTAAACCAAGTGAATAACATTTTTAGTGCCCAGCACCCGGCTCCCGGATCGAAATGTTTGTTCATGTACCCAGAACTCGCTTGCCAAGTCATACATGTAAAAAGCTATAGATGAGATGTGAACATGCCCATCACCCCCTACCATATACCTACGCATAATGTAATTTGCCAAACATTATGACATACAAGTTGAATCGCATTTTGGAACTGGGCAGCGAAAAGGTTAAAAGAAATTTAGTGAACCAAAATCACAATGACTAAATAAACTCCTGTTGAAATACATTAGAAACCAGGTATAGTCACCGGCACGTAAGTTGGCAAGGTTTTGGCGTAGTGGGGGTAAGTTCGCGCATCGTGCACTTAGTGGAACAAAAAAGTGGTGACTTTTATTGATCGTCATTATTTTATGGTTATTGCCATCATTAATATTTAATAATATCTGATTAGAAAAAGTTGAAGAAGGGGTGGAATTCGTAAAGTTTATTGGGAGTTATAAATAATATGCATACGAGGAAAGTATGCTCAAAAAGTATGCGAAAAAAGGCATACCTTTTATCGCCTTCATTTTTTAATTTAAAACAACAACAATAATATCAACTCGTAACAAAAACTAAATTTAAAAACAATAACAATAACTCTTTAACATAAACACAACAAAAACAAAGGGTACATCTTTCGTGCACGCAAGTGTAATCGGGAGTTCGGGAGGCAACTGTCGACTGTTGCACCAATCGCGCGCTCGGATTGACGCTACCTCATACCCCGCGTCCCGCTAGATTACCAAAGAGACCTAAAAAACGACTTGTGTTTTAACGACTCTTGCCAAGTTACGAGCCGGGGACTATATCAAGGAATATTGCCCAAAATCAATCTTACCCAGTTTTGTATGATAGGCATATGCATCCTTTCACCCAAATGGATGTGTATGCATGCTACGCATATAATACAAAACTGGTTTTTTCTATTGAAGAAAGCTGAATTCATCTGAATAAGTGTAGCTAGTCCCTTCCTCACCTGTCATAAATATTGAGCAGCAAATTGATCAACAGGTCAACGGCCAGGTCAATGTCTCCAGTGAACAGGCCTTCCTTCTCAGCAGCAAAGTATATGTCAGCGAGAACAGACTCCAACTCCACCGTATCCAGAGATAGGCTGCTCTCGGACAGACTGAGCTGGTGTCGGGCAAACACTCCGGAACTGATGCGGAGGGGAGGCACTGGGGAAGAATTGTCTCTTGCTGTACATGTTTCGTAGTGCCTGATTAGCATTTGTTTATTTTTTGGTTAGGTGCTTTGGAATTGGACAACAATTAATACTACAGTGCATGATAAAGTGTCACTATTGATACCGTGGATGTTAATGAGGTCACCACCAAGTACAGGACTAACTACAGTTTTAAATCACCACAGCATCTCGTGGTCATTCCCAAACCATTGGTCTCAGCTCTCATTTGTAGATCTTAGACAGTTTACATTACAGGCAGTCAGAAGCCCAAAATGACTACCAGTCTTATCATGGGGGATGTTTTACCCAGTTACACTTGTTTTCTGGGTTGTGCTCTGTGTCAGATATGCTTATCCCTCACCACAACTGGTTAGACTAGAAGCTAGCCCTAACATAGTTGGGAAAACGCTAGGTAATTAGTGATCTGTTGTCATTGTCAGCCTGAGCAATATCGAGAATTATGTGACATTCTTAACAAAAAAACAAAACCACAATAATTTGTACTTTCAAATAGGTACCAGAAAGTCGAAAACTGATTAAAGTAAAAACCATTGAAACTGGACACCAAAATCTAAATTCTGTAATTCGATACTTCACTATAAATGGTTACAAAAACGTCAACAGGTTGCAAATACCTCTCAGGTGTTTCTGTAAAGCATAAATCTTGAATGCAATGCGGTAAGCGTTGTATTTAATCCCGTCATATTCTTCAAGAGATTCCATAATCTTCCTGAATTCAGGATGATCATAATGCTGCTTCCCAGTCGTCTCACTAAAACAAAATACTAGTTTTTAAAAAGTTTATGCAATTTGTACACAACAAGTACCTGTGTCGGAGAAAGTTATACGTACTCGATGTAACACGGATACCCCGCCTCATTTTCCACTTTATTCCAACTATACGAAGACATGCCCATTATTTTCTTTTACAATATCATTATTTTTATAACTAGAGACGTGCAAATAATCAGCAAATCCAATAATAGTCAACCGTCATACATTATTCAAAAAACTACATTTATACTGAAAAGTTAGAGGTCAATTATTATTAGGCGAATTAACGTTACGCATTTTGATCTTCACTTGTTTCATTGGTCAAAACTAAACTTAGCTCACTTTTTATTGGTCAAATTGAAATGCGTTTTCAATATGTTGAATAATATTTAAAAAAAGATTTCGAAAGATCATGAATTATCAATAACTTAAAATCCAACATAATTTTCACAATCCCCTATAAACCCCAACGTTAGAAAGCAAACGAAAAATCAATTTATTTTTTATCCAAAATATAGTAAATAGTTAATTTGTTTGAGCCAGTATCAGATCAGCCATTAACGTAAAACGAAACGGGGTTTGATGACATTAGCTCGTTCTCTATGATGGAATTCTGATCAGACAAATATACGACCAATCAGAAGCGTGCTAGTTTTGTTTACGTGGTATTATAACCAATCACTTAAGGGCATACAAATGAAATTTTTTCAGCCGTTTTCTCTTTGTAACGGAGACGCCATTTTGCAAGCGTCACTTCGCGGCGTGTCGGGTTTCCGCATTTTAACCCGAAATACCTTTATTAAAATCATAATATTGTTTTGTTTCGTGTAATATGTCGTACCAATCAAGTGTAGCGCAAGACTCTTTAGCTGCGGCACAATTAGAAATGGCCGGTAACCCCAATGCTTTGGCATTGCGTCGGCCATTCGATCCCGTGGCGCACGACTTAGAAGCTAGTTTTCGTTTGACACGATTCGCGGACCTGAAAGGAAGAAGTTGTAAAGTTCCTCAAGATGTTTTGGGTAAACTGGTGGAATCGTTACAACAGGACTATTCCCAGCAAGACGACCAGTTTATGCATGTGGCTATCCCTCGCATCGGTATCGGCTTGGATTGCTCAGTGACGCCGCTCAGACATGGAGGGCTTTGTTTGGTTCAGACCACTGACTTCTTCTACCCGCTGGTAGACGACCCCTATATGATGGGGAAGATTGCGTGTGCTAATGTACTAAGCGACTTATACGCGATGGGAGTCACTGAATGTGACAACATGCTCATGCTGCTTGGCGTGTCAACAAAGATGACTGAAAAAGAACGTGATGTTGTGATTCCTCTTATAATGCGTGGATTCAAAGATTCCGCCCTGGAGGCTGGTACCTCTGTCACTGGAGGACAGACGGTCATTAACCCCTGGTGTGCTATTGGTGGGGTAGCCACAACTATCTGCCAACCAAATGAATATATTGTTCCTGATAATGCTGTTATGGGTGATGTGCTTGTATTAACTAAACCTCTGGGTACCCAAGTGGCTGTGAATGCTCATCAGTGGCTTGATCAACCTGAACGCTGGAACCGTATCAAGTTGGTTGTTTCTGAAGAGGATGTGCGCAAAGCATATCATCGTGCAATGGACTCAATGAGTCGATTGAACCGTATTGCTGCCCGTTTGATGCATAAATACAATGCTCATGGATCTACAGACGTCACTGGCTTTGGTCTACTTGGTCATGCACAGAACTTGGCTTCTCATCAAAAGAATGAAGTTTCATTTGTTATTCATAACCTGCCTGTAATCGCTAAAATGGCAGCAGTGGCTAAAGCTTGCGGCAATATGTTCCAATTGCTGCAAGGACATGCCTCTGAGACATCTGGTGGACTGCTGATCTGCTTGCCACGTGAACAAGCTGCCGCATACTGCAAAGACATAGAGAAGCAAGAAGGGTACCAGGCCTGGATCATAGGAATTGTTGAGAAAGGCAACCGTACTGCCCGCATCATTGACAAACCCCGAGTCATTGAAGTGCCTGCTAAAGATTAAATTATGTTCAGTTTGAGACAATGCAAAATTTTATATCTTTAAATATTGACTTGAATTTAAGTACTGAATAAATTTAAAATTTTTGTTTTGAATTTATTATGTATGCTCTATTTTAGTTTGAGTTTGGTTTCCACTGCTTTCTTGTAAAATAAATAAATTTACAATATTTAGATTAAATTGGATTTAAGAAAGCTTATAGGAAACTCAAGCTAGTGACTATTTTGGTGTTTATAATTTTAAATAAGGTATCATAAATGAAAATAAGAGAATAATTCCATTAGGTACACGTAACCTATTTGTTTGCAGCTTGTGGAATGTTTCTGCAAATTGTGAGATAAGTATAATTATTAGAATAAAGTTATTTTTCAGTCTATGTGAAGTTTCATTTTTCAATTAAATTACCAACCTTTTCAGTCCATCACACAATATGATGGAGAGGTGTAAATAATTTCTGCAAAGCAAAAGTATCTTCTCATGACGTAATGAGCTTTGACTTACATAGATTTGTGATTGTAGACTTCAAGTCTGGTTTTCTCAAAAAACATTCTATGGAAACCAGACTTAAGATGATCTTGAGACACTGTCGCCAGGCTAGTTTGCCCAAGCTTATGACGCCGATATGTAGAAGCCGCGAAACATCTGTTCTTTTAAACAATATCAGGCGGCAGTGTGGGGCATTAAGAAATTAATTCCCTACGAAAATTAGAACAAACTTTTTTTTAAGTTGCCTCACACGAAAATTCTGTGTCGTGGGTTCGATTCATTTAAAACACATACACCAACAGCCAGACCCGGAACAACTGCCTGTACGGCCACACGAAGTTCTTGACCCGAGCGGGAATCGAACCCACGACACGCGCCGCAGCAGCCGATTACTCGGCTACTGCTCGAACAGTACTGTCAAAACTGATAGGTCGTCGAAAATCCTTTACCTAACAGTAAAAGTAGGGATACGATTTTGTTACATGGTGCCACTGTCTATCTGACATCCACAACCCAGTTACTGGGTAGGCTGTCAACAACTTAATTTTTATATTATTATTGGACTCGAAACTCAACACTAAAAGGTCACTAGATCCTAATTAAACTAGTATATTAGGTGGTTGGTGTAACTACAAAATTCATACAATAAATTCGTGTTATAATAATCAAAACTTTATTCACCAGTGTCTAGGAAAAATGAATCAGCTACCATCTTTCCACAAGGCTCAAAGTAATTTACATACAGTAAAATTCACCGTCACGAAATGTTCACATCACATAGGTATTTAGTAATCCCATTATGGATTATATAATTTACTCAGGTTTACAATATCTAATGGCAAAAAATGTTGAAAACTGCTAGAAAATTTTTAACATTTGAGATTTTAAGACTAAATAATTATGTGAGAAAAATTGTCACACTTATTATAATCATTGCTAGCACAAAGCATGAAGATGACAATATGTAATTAAATCTAGAAGACAAATCATTCAAGAGTTATACAACTATCATCTCTAATAATTATGTGTTTAAAATATAGTTTCAGATAATAGTCATCATGCATTTTATAGCATGTGCACAATTCGTTTACAGAATATTTTAATGTTACTTATTATAAAAATCACAAACTCACAAAACATTATACATAGACTCGGACATTTGTGAACACTAGAAATACATAATGCATCTAGTTATGTCTGATAAATGATATACAAAAATTCCAAAAAAAATATTGTTATGGTGTTTCTGCCATATGAATGATCAGGTACCACATCAGCATCATATATAGGCAACTCTTGGCCAAGCAATTATAATATACAACCTAACATATATTTTCATTTACATTCCTGCTTGATGCATGGCACAGGAATTTCTGGTACACGCACACAACATAAATTTGGCAGCGTTCTCTGGCAACTGTCAAGTGCCCCCTGACTGATGAGGGTTACTGATCGGCGTTATGTCCAAGTAAGTGTAGCCCCTCTTATTTACTTTTTCTATTAAAAAGTATTAATATTTTCGACTCAGTAAAAGACAACAGTTTAACTTATTTTGTTATATACATCTGAAACTAAATAAAACATCATTCAAAAAGTACACATAATGTTATGCCTGTATTCCCTGAAAGGTTGGGCAGACGTGTACCTAACGCACACATTTCACCAGTTATGTTTTGAAGTCCCATGTTTGGCACATACCCAGACTCCGAGCTGCTACTGAGAAGTTATGTAAAACCCCAATAACACATTGCTCGACCCGGGAATCGAACCCGGGACCTGATGCTTAGCAGTCGCAAACGCGACCTCTAGACCAACGAGGCAGTCAAAAAGTACAATAGTACATTAAATTGTTTTAAAGAGTTCTTCATCAAATGCTGCATTACTCAATATTAGTTCTGTAGCACTTATATTACTGAACGTATTCTTAAATGAGGTTTGTTGTGTTGTTGTGTTAGTAATATTGTTATTTATACTATCAGGTGGTTTTAGATTCAAAGTTACAAAACCTACAAACGGATACAAACTTAATAATAAAAAATGGAATGAACATAATTCATACTTTGATTTTTTTAAATCTCCACCGTAATAGTTATAAATGACAGCCTTACGGTACGAGAATCTAATTTAAAGAATCTTTAGTAGTGGCACTTGACCGCTGAAAATGGTTTTTTTCCCAAAAACATATGACCAATGTATTTCAAGAATCAATGTATATTTTGACCTAATAATGTGGTATACAAATGCCGATACAAAATGCCGCACACTCTGTAAAGTCCATAACTGAAGCACAAACTAACTGCGGGCTTGTTTGCAGGGCTTCAGTTTAACGGTGAGTTGACACATGGCCTCTTGCGAGGTCGACTCTCATCACCGTTCTGTTCGAGGTGGCTCTGGTCACGTTTCTTTGGTGAATTGTTGTTCTGAAATTGAAAATAAAGTATTGTTAGAGAATATGCTATTAAATAGGAATTCAAGCTTTTGTTTAAGTAGATAAAAAGTAGGTAAGCGGGTAAATGGGAAACATTATAATTTATGGATATAGATAAACACACTGCAAAGATATTTATTTACACTGAATATTTACCTATGACTTATTTCAAAAGCTATTAAGTATTACCTCGGTTTTTTTTTGTTACTAGAACTATATGGAGTCCAAAAGGAACCCAAATATTATACTATTCCTATCTGAGGAATACCAAATTATGAAATCGCAAAGTAAAGGTTGCAATGAAAACTTAATCGAAGGATGCAATCAAAAGATGTCTATTTTTCGTAACACCTTAACTGCCAGAAAACGAGACACAATAGAAAATGTATTGTTTGTTTGTCACCTGGCTTTTAACATGTTAAAGATTTTGGATTCCTGGAGTGCTGCCCAATTCAGCTCTTTAAATTTCTTGTAGATACAAACAAAGGATACATAAATATCCTCGACTCAGCTGTTTTGGTTAGGTAGGTACCCCATTTTGTTCATTTGGATATTCTAGAGGATATAAACTAAATTCTTTACCTTTTTCTCCCATTGCTGGTGGAGATATCTTAACAGTATATTGGTTTTTTCTGTTACAATTACTGAAAAATAGAAAAAGGTTTGTTGCATTAATAGGCACTGCACATAAAAACGAGTGTTTCCAACAATTGTAAAAATAATCAATAACTTCAAATTAGGTTATGTTATGATGAGGTTAATGTTAATGTTTGTAAAGAAACAAACCACTTATTGTGCTACATGCAGAATAGAATCGTATACTCAACTTTGCTCAGACGGTATATCCTTAGTTGGTAAATATATCGACGGTCTTTTAGAACAATTTCTAATTCCGTTGTCCGTATTGAATAATGTGAAGTTGTGCTCGTCGTACGACGGTAGATCCTTCAGGAATTCCATTACCGACTGCCGAAATACCACAATTCAATCAAACAATTATCGAAAGGAACAACATCAAGGCCCAAGCATGGTGCGCATTACAATCACTTTTGGGCCGGAATATGAACGCAGTCTCGGCACTCACCATAGTATTCCTACAACGATATGGTCAGAGCTTGTTACTTACAATCAACGGGTTTGTTATATCAAACAATAAAGCCAAAATAATCAAAAATAAGATTCTCAACGATCGCCTGCACAAGCAAGCAGATGAGAATGACAGTTTTGACTAAATGTTGCCATTGCTAGCCACTTGCCACATACTGAAAATATCAAAAACTTGCAAAGGCTAAAAGTATTTTATTTCTTTGGATAATTTATTTTTGTTGGTTTACGTAAAAAACTAATTTAACTGTTATCGTTTCGATCGTTTTCGATTATCGTTTCGAAAGAAAGAAAGAAAGAAATATTAAGTAAATAAAACAAAACTGCTGCACTAAATTCAGACTAAACTGAAAAGAAATGCTAGCGCCACACCCCCTGTAAAAAAGACTAAGAAAATAAGCGGGAATTTCAAATTCAAAAAATTGTTTCAACTGTACGAATAACTATCAAAAATTAAAATCCAACTATAGTACCTAACTAAAGTTTTCGACATGTACAGTTTGATTAACGCTAATTTTAGTAGAACTTACAATCCAAGGCAAAATGCTTTGTCTGATATAAAAAAACTGCTTACATCTCGTGACACAACTGCTCAAAATAAAGCTTGTGGATATTTGATTGAAGTAATTGGCCGTTACAATAAAAATTCAAATGAAGGGGCTAGTATGGTGGAATATTTACTCGACAATGATATAACCGTGTTCCTGTGTGAGGCAACTTCAAACCTAGATTTTACACTCTTTAGGTAGATATGCATTTTTTCCTATATAATTTGTAATTAGAGACTATGAAAGTACCTAATGGTGACATCTATGATATTATGATGTATTTTTTGTTTATTACACAATTTGATACTTCGTAAAAATTAGTTTGCTATTGTTATTTTATAATTTAGAATCTTTAATAAGTAATTAAGAATGACAAACTCCATATAATGATAGCATACCTACAGAGAGAATATAATGAGCGTAGAAAACTATTTAAATTGTATTTGTTATAATGTAAAAAACTCAGAATCCCATTTAACCCTCAGATCCATCTTATCATGTCTTCGTCTCCTGTGGCGTTCGCGTCAGTTCTTCGCGGACGAGCACGCTGCGCACGCGATGACAGCAGTAATGCGTGCGCTCGCGCACTACGCTGGCAGTGGCTCAAAGCCTCCTGTAGACGCATGCCTGCACTTCTTGTGTGATTTGTTGAATGGGTAAGAGTGAGACACACGCGAGATTTTTGATTGATTTCTTTTTAACCAATTGACATGATAAAAAAAAAAAAATATCTTCCATTGTACACGAACACTTAGGTAAACACTAAACACTATGCAGCGTAGCAACTAAAATAAAGAGTGTTTTCGATGAACTCTGGCACCCAGAGTAAGATTTAACTTGTGTTTGATACATCTCAGGTTCAATGAATAACTACCTTTTTAAAACATATTTTTATCCTTATATTTTTACAGCGTGTCCACCAACAAGACAACGCCACCACTTTCGCACCAAAGCGCATACAGCGCTGTACAGCTATTAGCTTGCTTAAACGCGTTGGCCCCGCAGATTAGTACAAATCCCAACACGATTCTATCCAGCGCTTTAGTCCTACATGCGCTGGTCTCCTATCAACCAGACAATCTGGCGATAAACACGAATACCGCGGCCTCTTTACTGGAAGTGCTGAAGAAATGGTTCAGTTTGCTTATGGGGACGTTGAACCACTCCATGCTGGTGGGAGATAACGGAGTTTCTGGAATGTTCTACGTCGTCATTTGTCAGATTGGGTTGGATGTTTTCGGGTAAGGATTCCACAGGACACCTTTATTGTGGACTATTTATTATTTTATTGCATTTATACAATTATAATATAAAACGAACTACATAAATACCTATATACAAAAACAAAATAAAATAAAAAGCCGATCAAGACACTCAGGCGTCAAAGTACTCCTCCGCATCGCTATCATCTGGAAACGTGCCCAAGATGAATGCCGGCAACTGGGAATTGACACTACCAGCAGGCAGACAATAAATGGTTGAATACCAACATTTTAGTGGGACAGTTACTCATCACGCCAACTTTACCACGACATAATGCGGGAAATTTACATTTTGAAGTTAATTTTCTAGACTAATAAAACTGGTTGGTCGCAATCAGAAAGTGGACTTTGTCCAGACGATATTGAGCGACGATCATGAGGTGACCGCCTTGAGGCAGTGCGCAGGACACATGGAGGAAGCTGTCAGACTTGTAGTGGCTGAGTTGGTTGGTTTCACGAAGGTACTTAGCATTTTTAATAATAACTTTACTTCAAAAAACTATTATGTACATGAAAAGAAAAAATAGAATCATTGGGCATCGAAAAATTCACCCGCACGCAGTCCACGGGAAACGTACCCAAAAGGCTGGCAGCATCGTCAGCCCTCTAATCACGTGAAGAGTCGACCAAACGCGCGATGTCACGAAAAACTAAAAGCCTGTAGGCAAAAGATGAGTCCGCCACCGCCCATTGTTTCCGCTCATTATTCAAGGTGTACAATAAAGAGTATAATATTCTATTCTATTCCATGAGTAGAAAATATATTGGCGCTCCCGGACAATTAATTTCTAGGAGTCTAAACTGATGAAGATCATGTAAGTATATAGTATATCATCATCATCATCTGCCTAGCCTTTTCCCAACTATGTTGGGGTTAGCTGCATCCGGTTAGACTGGAAGTCTTATCTAAGAATACCAGTTTTTACATGGAGCGACTGCCTATCTGACTTTATGCTATATATATATATATAGTCTCTTGCCAAAACTTTATTAACCGCAGATCACCTTTTAGGAGCATCAAACTCAAATATCCACGGAGGAATACAATGTGTTCCTGACGCTGTTACTGAATTTCTTCTATGATAACACTAACAACGAATATCTACCAGATTTCTGCGACATGCTGTTTTCAAAAGGCTATCTTATGATGCTGCCCCAGGTTCAAATATCAAGGTGAGTTCAGGTATTGATATTATCGCGCAAATTTCTTTATCGCATAAGAATAAACCTACGTACCAATTTGTGTGGGAATGCCTAGAATAATCATCTTGATGTTTGATTTAAAATATAAAGGCATCCTTAGATAGCGCTGGTCCCAATATGTGTCCTTGTGGATCCCTAAGATATCCTGTCTAAACTCAGCATATAAGTAGTAGGAACCATAAGTGATAAAAATCTTTTTTTATCGTGGGGTCCTCGAGGTTACCCTCCGTCTGGGGAGAGTCATGTGAGACTCCTGCTGACTAAAACCCCACAGTATCTACTGGTACCATGAGTCCGGGGCACAGATAATCGTACATTTACGCTATTCTGCTTCCAGGAATGATGTGGCTGTACGTAAAGTAAGCACGCTAGTCCTAGGAGAGATGCTGAAGGTCCTAGCGGAAAAATATCTTAACGTGAACGACGTGCAAGACAGTGATACCTGTGCTAAAGATATTCATGTAAGACCTTAACTTTATTTCAACCCTTGTAACACTCTTATATCTGGAAATTAAGACAGTTAAAAAAGGTTCAAGAATCGTTGGTGACTGCAGAGACGGCCAATGGCGTGGATATGGTAATCCTCCGTTCCTTGCTCAGGCAAAGATGTGTCTTAAACGTGCACATGAATACTTGAGGATAAATAAATAATAAATAAATAATGCTGGACAATCCACACATCATCATCTAGCCCCAAGCTAAGCAGAGCTTGTGTTATGGGTACTAGATGACTGATATACTTAATACAATACATTACATAGATAGATATTTTTATTACACATAGCAAATACCCAGAACACCCGACACAAATATTTGTAGATCGTACAAACATTTGTCCCAAGGCGTCGCAGGCGGACCTTCACCCGCTGCGCCACATAGGTAAAGATAGGTTTAGGTTAGGTTTAGATTAGGTAGGGCCACTCGCAGTTCAGCACTATAAGGCTGTTTACTGCTTAACCGGTCGATCCTGTGGTGACCTTACAAGAAGGCCCCCAGCCAGGGCTAACTACAAGTTACATTTAAACGACCGCTCGCTAAGGGTGCCCCCTGTGGGGCTCGAACCTCGGCTTAGGGCGTCGTTGAATACTTAACAAAAACAAAGGCTGGGTCTCGTTATTATTATGTCGGGGGGTTTTTATACTACTGACTCAGCTACGCGGGCTGGCCTTGTAGAATCTAAAGATTGAATTTACATTTAACTAACTAGGGCGTCGCGCGTCGCGGGCCTCGTCGGCGAGGCCGGAATGTGGGTCGGTTTGTTTGTGTGTATTTCCTAAGAGTGCTAGTTTCCCTACTGCTCTCCTGGATGACGGTTGTTTCATCGTCTGGCTCGACTAGGGTATGCCTTGGGCGGCGAATCTTACCAATTCTGGTAGGGAAGTATTGGGAGGCCGAGACGACAAGTGGGTTTGGGTGTCGCTCGGCTGATTCGAAAAAGCGCCCAGTAAGACGCTTCATGAATTGCTTGATGGTGGGGATTTTTAAATCTACATGGAGTCTAACATTCCTAACGAACCATGGGGCTCCCGTGGCTCGACGGAGAAAACGGTTCTGTAAAACCTGCATCCTATGGATATAGGAAGGCCTTGCATGTGCGAATATGGCACACGCGTAGGTCATAATAGGCCTGATGCACGTGGTGTAGAGTCGCATCTTGCACCGAAGTGACAATTTGCTGCGTGCATTGATCATGGGATGTAACCTCCCTAGAGCGAATGCGGCGCGCGAGCGCACCGTCATTATGTGCGTCCGGAAGGTAAGGTGTCGGTCAAGGATGACCCCCAGGTACTTAGCTTGCACCCCCCAGGGGATCGGCTTGTCATACATGGTGATCGGGGGAGGAGGGGATGGGTCTTTACCCTTCCTGGAGTATAAAACCGCCTGGCTCTTGTCGGGGTTCACTTCTATTCTCCATTTTCTGAACCAGACGCTTAGGGCGTTGGCAGAGGATTGGAGGGCCTTAGCTATGGCTGGACACTTTAAGCCAGAGTAGTAGATGGCCGTGTCGTCAGCGAATAGGGCAATGTTTGCCTTAACTACTGAGGGGAGATCGCTGGTGTACAGCGTGAATAGCAATGGGGAGAGAACTGAGCCTTGCGGGACTCCTGCGCGGATGGGACGAGGCGTAGAGTACGCCCCTTCTATGCGATACCTGAAGGTTCGGTTCGACAAATAGTCCCGTAGTATGAGTACGAGACGTTCTGGCACACCGAGCTGGTACAGCTTGTATACCAGTCCGTTGTGCCAGACTTTGTCAAACGCTTTCGCGATGTCGAAGTAGAGGACTCCTGTCATCAAGCCGCGTTGGAAGCGGCCGCTGATGTGCTCGACGATTCGGTGCACCTGTTGTGGACACGAATGCTGGGTTCGAAAACCAAAATGTTCCATCGGAATTAAACTCTTTGTTTCGACGTAGTCCTTGAGCCGCTTAAGAATAAGCTTTTCGTAGACTTTGCCGAGAACATTGAGGAGACTGATTGGGCGATAGCTGCCTGGGGAGGTCTTAGGCTTGCCCGGTTTGGGGATACCGATGACGGTAGCTTCTTTCCACTTCTGAGGGAAGATATTGTTGGTTAACGCGCTATTGAAGATAGCGGTCATTAGAATGACTAACGGGGCGGGGAAGAGTTTGAATACTCTATTGGTGAGCCCGTCAGAGCCAGGGGCTTTGCAAACTTTGAGGCCGTTGATTATATCCTGCACCTCGTCTGTAGTGACTGGGGGCAGGGGATTTTCGGGGTCCTCTGAAGGAGGGAGAGAGGTCCTTTGCTCCACTTCAGCGTCTACCCTGGCTATAAAAGCTGGGTCTGCTGGCTGTGAACTGGGGGAGCATTGGGCCTCGAGACTGTCTGCAAGGCATTCTGCCTTTTCCTCGTCGTCAAAGGCTATGCTCTGATCGAGGCGAATGAGAGGAGGCATCGTGGTAACATCGGAGGCGCGCAACTTCCTCTGTAGTTCCCAAAATGCCTGGTGGTTGGGCTCGAGATCCCCAAGCATCTTGTCCCAGCGATTGCAACGTAGCTCTTTCATACTATTACTTACTTTACGCTGTAAGTAACGCATGTGAACTTTGTTGCTCTCACAGGGAAAAGCGCTATAGGCACGGACGGCGGCGTTCTTCTCGCCCACGAGTGCACGCACGTCGTCCGGGAGCTTCCAGCGACGATCACTCGTCGCCGGTATCTCCCTTGAACTTTCGTCCAGGACGGCTTGTACGTGGCCCGTGAGCAAGTCGATCGCAGCCTCCGTTTCCACAATGGTCTCTATCTTGTCGGGGATTTGGTCCAAGTGGTGGGACGTGATGGATTGCAGCTTATCGCTTACAATCCCCCAGTCCGTGATCACCTTTGGAGGGGGGGGTTGATTAGGGTCATGGAGGCCTGTTCGAGAGATGAGCTCCATGATTACCGGTCGGTGGTCAGAGTCGAGTTCGTCAAGCGCCTCTATAGATTGCAACCTTAGGTTAACATTCTTAAGAAGCGCGATGTCAAGTACGTCGGGGCGGTGGTCCACAATATGTGGGTAGTGGGTCGGATGCATCGGAGCGATGACATCGAATTTTAGTTTATCACTAAGGTCGAACAGGGGTAGGATCCCTGAACCAACAAACTAGCTTTTCATCATTCCGACCTGTGCTTAGTGCAATGTAACGCTAATGCTCAAATGATTGTTTGTTTTTTAGTAATTTTATAATTTTCGAAGATTGGAAAATGTTGCATGCCAAACTCTTCTATACAGGCTGTAAAAACACATTACAGATTACAAGACCGTCATCTTTACATACTGTCCACCGAACTACACAAACATACTTGGCGGAAAACTACTTTTATTTTAGGAGTGAAGGATGTTTATTATCTGACGACATGGTTGGTGTAGTGGCTAAGCGATCGCCTGCTGCGCCGTGTGTGGTGGGTTCGATTCACGCACGGACTAAAATATTTGTATGATTTACAAGTAGTTGTTCCGGGTCTGGCTGTTCGTGTATGTGACTTTAAAGGTTTGTTAATGCACCCGGCAAAGTTAAAAATAAAAATTTAGTATGCAAAAGAGTGCAAGGGTATTTAAAGAAAATTTTGAATATATGTAGGTACTAAGTATAAAAGATGTATAAAAGAAAGTATCACAAGCCGAAAGTCACTTGACTTTTCTTTATTGAGCGTTCTTTTTCAACTTGCGATGCAGAACGTTGAAATTTGAAAGCCGAAATAGATTTTTTTTTTCAGATGGGCCTAGTTGAGCTACAATATGGTATAGAGAAACCTCATCGCATTGGCTCACAGCTGCAGAAGAATCAGCCATACAGCTTGCTCATTTACATCTATTTCTACTGCCAGTCTTCTGAAAAGTATGCAATTGTGTTAATTTATCAAATCTCATCATCATTTCCAACTATCACTCATTGCAAAGTATATAGACGTTAAATGATCTAGTGCTTTCCATTTATTACCCAGACTTTACAAATCATACATAATATGTATGATTTGTAAAGATATTTAATTTAAATATTTTTAAATATTTAAATTATAAATATTTATAAATATTTATAAATATTTATAAATATTTTAAACATATTTCAAAGTTGCCTTAAAACATATTATGTTTTAAGGCAACTTTGAAATATGTTTTCGTTTTTTTAAATTTTGGTACTTAAAACAGTCCATATTCAGATTGTTTGGAAATCTTATCTTAACTATATTTTGAAGATGAAAGATTTCATATTTGTTTTAATGGATAAACTCAAGAACTGGTCAACAAATTTTTAGAATTCTTTCGCTTATAGAAACCTGCATCTATATCAGCGAGAAATTTAGGTTACACTTATTTTGTTACAAAAACTGCGCTTTAAAGGCCACCCCCTTTGAGGGATGTTAAAATTCGAAGAGAAAAGTATGAAATCCACGCAGACGAAGCCGCGGGGAATTGCTTGTCTTTAATATCATGCTGATAAAATGCAGCATGGTATTGAAGACCACGATACAAAGTATTTTTAGTGATAGTGATTTTTATGATGTCACAAATTCTAATTTTTCAGCCCTGAAGAAGCAACAGCACCTCTTCTGCCGTACCTCGTGGAGCACATCCTTAAGCTTTCTAAGTCGTTCAAACCACCTGCGTATATCATCAAAGCACTGTGGCTCGTGTTTGCTGTGAATATACTCTTTTTCTTTTATTCACACTAAGAATTTCTCCTGTATCGTGGCAATTTTTACCTACTTACCAAAATCGCACTTGGACAAGAATGAGAAATTGAAGGGGCTAGAAAATGTTTCCACACATACGATTGATTGATTGATCAGTATAAAAGGCCGCACGTTTGTGTAACTTAACCAGTGTAAGCTAGCAGGCGCAGTCGTAGCCAAAGACTGTCAGGAGTCATAGCATTGTGGGGGAAGTGCAAAACAAGTTGAATAAAAGAAGTCATAGAAGTATTATATTCTTATTAGCAAATGTGTACAAAAACTGAAGGAACCTCTTAGGAAATTGGGAATTAAAAATAAACTCAGGACGTAGCACGCACAGAACCCTTTTAATAATGACTGGTCACATTCAAAACGAAAACCAAGGACACCAAGGTTAACGCCTGATATAATACTTATAGCTAAAGTTAATAATTACAAATTGCTCAGAGTTGACTTGAACTGAAGCTTTAACATGCCCCCGGCCGTTGGAAGCTCGCCTTTCAACAGTTGTCTTTTAATAATGGGCAAATCTTGGAGAATGCCCGTCTCACAGTTCCAGTTGAAGTCCTGATATCGGCAACTCTGCTTATGCCATCTGTGCCAGGGTGAAGACCAACAACGCGGCCCAACTTCCACTTCAGCGGTGGTTGGTTATCCTCCTTTACGACCACGAGGGAGTCCAATTTCAGGCTGTCGTTGCCGGTATGCCACTTAACTCTCTGCTGAAGCTCGGAGACATATTCCTTGCTCCATCTTGACCAGAAATGCTGACGCAACTGCTCGATACGTTGATGGCGCGTCAAGTGATGAGTGGAGTAGTCCCGGATAACCTTTACAGGAAGAGACGTGAGAGGTCGTCCAATTAAGAAATGACCCGGAGTGAGAGGCAACAGGTCTTCTGGATTTGACGATAATGGTGTGAGTGGTCGAGAATTTAAAATGCCTTCAATTTGAACTAAAACGGAGTTAAGCTCCTCGTAAGTTAGGTTACAATTGCCCAACACTCGATACAAATGAAATTTGGTCGATTTGACACCCGCCTCCCAAAGACCACCAAAATGTGGAGTGTAAGCAGGAATAAAATGGAATTTGATACCATCTCGAGCCACATTATCAGTTATGGAGTCACAATTGCGTTTCAAGAAATCAGCTATCTCATTGTAGGCTCCTACAAACGTAGTTCCGCTATCGGAGTATATGTTCAGAGGTTTTCCTCTTCGAGACATAAACCGACGTAAAGCCTGTAAATAGTTACTGCTCGTCATGTCACCCACCAACTCTAAATGAATGGCTTTAGTAGTGAAGCACACGAAAATAACAATGTAAACCTTAACCAATCTACATCCACGACCTTGACGACTAGCCGAGATTATAGGACCTGCGTAGTCTACTCCTACGCTTTGAAAGGGAAAGTCTGCTGGTGAGAGTCTGCTCAATGGGAGATTACCCATCTGAGGGACAACTGTCTGCGGCTTTAGACGCTGACATCGAACACACTGACGATAACAAGCTCTGGCTAAATTACGACCACCAAGTGGCCAGTAAGTCTCTCTAATTGTACTTAATAATAACTGAGGACCTGCGTGCATTAATTTGATATGCTCAAATCTAAATAAAAGTTTGACAAAGTGATGAGTGGACTGTAATAAAATTGGATGTTTCTTTTCAAATGAATATTCGGAATTATGTAATCTACCACCTATACGAATAATTTTATTATCATCTAGAAACACATTTAGGCTTAATAATTGGTTTTTATGTGGTAATTTTTTATTATTTAACAGTAAAATGTATTCAGAAAATGACTTTTGAGACTGAATAATAATTAAGTTAAATGAATTTTGTAATTCTTCATCATTCAAATAGGACGTGTTTGCTGAACGCCTTTTACATGCATTAATAAAACGGAAAACGTAGCAAATAGAACGCTGTAATCTAATAGAATTGGAAAAACGATTAAACTCGATGAATGATTTAAATAAATCTTCAGTAACATGATCATGGGCTAAATTAATTAAAATACTAGATTTAATGTCTCACATGTGTCAAAAGACTACACTAAATGGTTTAATGCGAAGGGAACCAGCAACCTTTTGATATAAACGTGCACCAAGCACAGCAGCACAGAGCTCAAGTCGCGGTATTGTTAATGGTTTAATAGGAGTTACGCGACTTTTAGCCATTAACAATCGCACGTCGACGTCACCCTGCTCATTGATACTGCGAATATACAAACAAGCGCCGTAAGCTCGCTCTGAAGCGTCACAAAAATATGAAATTCTACATGTTTGTACGAGTATGCGTCACAGACCACACGACGTGAAACACGTAAGTTATTAAGGCAAGGCAAGGCTTTAATTATGTTTGCCCATATTGTTTTAACCTCAGGTGATAACTGGTCATCCCACTTCAACCCGTCTAGCCAAAGTCTCTGAAGTAACATCTTCATACTCACGACACAAGGTGCTAACAACCCTAGTGGATCAAATATTCGCGCGATTACTGCTAACATGCCACGCTTAGTAGTTTCAATGCATTCAGGAACACTAATAGGAAAACACAAATCATCTGTGTCAGTTTGCCAACTAAGACCAAGTGTTTTATTGCCAACATCACTTTCCTTGTGGAAATCAAAATGACTACCGCCAGATGGTTCTGAAATTAAATTGGGTTCGTTAGATTTCCACTTCCTTAAAGGCATGCAAGCAGAAGCAAGAGCATCTGTCACCTGATGACGCAACATTAGAGCCTCCTCAAACACGTCCGCACCGGTCAAAAGGTCATCTACGTAAAAATCATGAAGGATAACTTCCGCGACCTTTTGATCGTGACATTCAAGACCGATCTGTTTGAGGCACCTAGTAGCGAGAAACGGTGCACTAGCCGTACCGTAAGTTACTGTATGCAACTGGTAAGCTTTAAGAGGACTAGAAGCATCATCACGCCAAATAATTTGCTGCAGGTGCCTATCTGATGGATGTACAGACACCTGCCTGTACATTTTCTCTACGTCAGCAGAGAGGACGTATTTATGCATTCTAAATCTAAGAAGTATTGCAGTCAGATCGTCCTGGACGGTAGGCCCGACCATCTGTATTGCATTTAATGAAAGACCAGAGGTTGTGGGTGCACTAGCATTAAAAACTACTCGTAATTTAGTAGTACTACTACTCTCGCGCAGTACTCCGTGATGAGGAATAAAATATGACCGCTGATCTTCATGAATAGTACACTCGAACATATGACCTAAAGAAATGTACTCAGTCATGAAATCTTTGTACATTTTATCGAGTGAAGGTTGGCTGAGATTTCTGCGCTCCAAAGACAGAAAACATCGTTTTGCACGATGAAATGAATCGCCTAAACTATTCGAAGATTCCTTCAACGGTATTTTAACGCTAAAGCGGCCATCAGCCAAACGCGTTGTGTGTTTTATAAAGTGTTCTTCACACATCTTCTCCTCAGCTGAATAAGTTGATGACTCATGACAAACTTCCTCGACCTGCCAGAAACGCGATAATTGGTTTCGGATGTCATCTAACTCAGTCGAACTGGAAGAACTTTCGTTAACATTAGTAAAGTTACATTTAATTGATGAGAATTGAGATGAATTATTATTACTACAGCCGCTGTTAATTGGGCCGCAAACTAGCCAACCAAGTCTAGTTTGATAAAGTGTTGGTTTCCCATCACCTAGTAAAATCTTATCTGATCCTAATAAACTCCAAAATACGTCTGCTCCTATAATAATATCAATAGAAGCCGGTGTGTGGAAATACGGATCAGCTAAGTGAATATTTGACGGTATATTCACATGTACCTGTCTAGTGGGAACGTTATCGGTGATCGTGGGCAGGACAAAACATATTAAATCATTAGCGTACGATTCATGCAACGATTTAATGTGCACACGACACATTTTCTCCACATGAGATAGAGAATTATTTATACCTTGTATAGATTTGTTTGTGTTTAAATGAGGCAGATTCAGCTTATTAAATAAATTCTCTGTCATTAAACACGACGAACTACCAGAATCGAGAAGAGCTCGAGCGATGTGTTCTTTATTATTGACATCGTAGCACCTAATTAAGGCAGTCGACAACAGGATGTCGCCTGTGCTGCTCGTATGCGAATGCGCAGAGATATAAGCTGAGAGTGCAACGTGACTATTGTTTGTGTCGGCAGTGGAGGATGACTCAACCTTAGCCTTATCGGTCGTACCGTCAGCTGATTTGCTTGAAACAGGTTGTGATTTAAAATCTGTGTTATGAATAAGCGTGTGGTGCTTGCGTTTACATATTTTACAGCCTGGTTTCTTGCAATTATTGGGATAGTGACCGTGACGCAAACAATTATAACATACCTTATAGCTAGGTAGTAAAGACATTCTATCGTTGACACTTAATGATAGAAACTGTGGACATGAATTGAGGTTATGATCGCTTTTACATTTTGGACAGTTTGATGAAGAAGAACTACTGGTGTTTTTCGTTGTAACAAAGGCTTTTATTTTAGTGTTCTGTTTAATGTTAGTTATAGAATGACGTGATTTTTCCAGTGTTTCTATTAAATCAGCGCGATTACGCATAAATTCAATGAACTGATCAAAAGTGATTCGTTTAGACTTATCAATACGCCCTTTGTATTCCTCCCATTCTCGGAATGTTGTAGTATCTAGTTTTTGTCGAATTATATGGATAAGTAATGTGTCCCAACTATGAACAGGTTCGCCTAATGTTTTTAACGCTCTGATATTTTTGTTTACATTGTCTACAATACTTTTTAATGCAGTTGAGGACTCCTTTGTGATTGTTTCGACATTGAACAACGCAGTAACGTGATTCTCAATCAATAATCTTTCATTATCGAATCGCTCACATAGAAGCTCCCATGCCACGTTGTAGTTTTTAGCAGAAAACTCGATTGACTGGATCACGACAGCAGCAGATTCGGCTAATGATGACCTTAGGTAATGGAACTTATTAATCTCGTCTATATCGTCACTGCCATGAATGAGACTTGCGAAGGTGTCGCGAAATTCAAGCCAGTTATCATATGATCCTGTGAATTTGGGTAATTGGATTGTAGGTAATTTGACGAACTGACGCTTACCACTACTGCAATTCGATTTTACTTCATCTTGCTCAAGTTTCGAAAACTTACCTAACATAATTTTAGCTTGAGCTACCAACCCATAATATTGAGATTCAATTGTAGTTCTTTCGAGTGCCTCAGTATCAATATTATCACACATGCATTCTAATGTCAATTGAACCTCGTTAAATTCATTAAAAAGATCATCCAATTTGGTGACTCGCAATTGCAACTCCATTACCTGAAAGGGGGTTATCTCAGCGTCTTTTAGATTGCTTAAATAGGTTCCAAATACTGTTAACCTTCCTTTATAACTGCTTCGCTTCCTTTTAAGATCTTTAATCTCAGTCATTTTGAAAGGATAGTGTCGTAGACCTGTAAATTATACAATTATATGTTAAACAATGAAACTTTAACTATATCACTAATAACGTTTATACGTTACAAACTAACGTATAAACCTATCGTATGGTCTAATGAGACTGCAATAAACTTTGCCTAGGTTAATAACGATAATTATACAAGATTGAATTTAAGTTATATCACTGAACCGAAGGAAAGTATGTAATGTTTACTACTCCAAAGAAATAACGTAATAAACAAATTAATTATCTACCGGTTAAATGGTTTACAAAGCAACAATTAATATTAAAGGTTTTAATAAGTAAATAACATTTGTATATTGAAATATAAATAGCTAACTAATGTAGGTTAACACTAACACTACTGTACTGTATTTTAAGCACACGTTAACTATATTAATTTACAACTGTGATTTAACCTAATGCTCTGTAAATAATTCCTTGTAAATAAACAAGAGAAAACACAAGTAAATAACTTTGTAAATGTGATATAAAAATATTTTACTAACCTTAATTAAGTTCTCATTATCAATACCTACTTACTTTAATTCCTGTATTTTATTTTACCAGATTTAACATTAATGAGTGTTGGGTGACTTTAATTAATATTACAATACTTAAACACTTCCTGTTTTATGTCACTTAATGTCCGATCCACTTTTCTTCCAAAACGTGTTCGTAACCTCGTCACTCCGGTACTCATTTAATCCAATTTCCAGAATATCCAATTCCAGCTCATTCCACTTTGCTAGTATGAAGCTAATAATATCCGGTTCGTATGGACCATGTACAAAAACTGAAGGAACCTCTTAGGAAATTGGGAATTAAAAATAAACTCAGGACGTAGCACGCACAGAACCCTTTTAATAATGACTGGTCACATTCAAAACGAAAACCAAGGACACCAAGGTTAACGCCTGATATAATACTTATAGCTAAAGTTAATAATTACAAATTGCTCAGAGTTGACTTGAACTGAAGCTTTAACAAAATGGAGTGATAATATTTGAAACGTCGAGTGAGAGAGAGTGGAGGGCGGTTCATAACATAACACCTACGCCTTTCCTCTTCAGACAGCCACTATAAGATGGCCTCTTATAATATTATAACGTTGTACTGTAGCTCTGGCCAAATTGCTACACCGACATGTGAGGGACTGTACGTCTTGATAGTATTTCAGGAACACAGATTTTCAAATTTAACCATCATTCTTGAAGCTTGTGCTAACTAAGCCTCCTCTTGTCATGTTATTCCTAATGGTAGTACCTACCCAGGACCCCTGCTCAAAGTTCGTCTTGTAATCACTAGGACCAGACTAACGAATTTGGCCAAGTTATTTTAATTGTCTCCATCTTCATTCGCCTCTATCAGTAGTAATTGCAAGCAAAACAAGTATTTGATTACACTACCTAGTCATTTGAACGATCTCTTAAAAGAAATCCGAATAATGTGTTATAACATTTGACAGATGTCAACTATATCCAATGGCTCACTCGAATCCCTAGGCGAGCGGGTGTACCTAGAGAAGGCGACTGATCGTTTAGTAGCGATGTTGTATCCGGAACCATCTGTTTATTATACCCATAACCCGGCTATATTGCTTTGGGCGTTCACCTCGCAAAGGATCTCTAATTGCGTCAGGTTACATGTGGTAAGTAACAATATTTTTTATGTTCATGGTAGTACTCATTTTGATCATAGCTAAACACTGTCTTTGTTGAAAAGTTTCAATTTATCGTCATTTAATTCCCAATTTAAAGCGAATGCGTAGTAGTAGCCTTCAGCAACCATTAGATTGTATGTTATTAAAGAATACTAATAACTTAAAAAATTATACGACTTTTTAAATTATTGTCATTAGAGCTATGTATGTTTGTTACTGTCGCGTACCTATCACTACCTAATACTGAGCTGCAAATTAAAAAAAAGAAGCTTCAGCGCAATAGCCTTAACAATACTTAAAAGTTGTAACTTACGCCTTCTACCGTTATATATATATCTATATATTTGGTTGGTATAGTACATTTGCATATATTATATGTAAAGGAAATACTATAGTATCTTATTGACGTTTACTTGTCCAGTATAATTATCTCCTTCCTTGACAAGTTCTCCGTTAGAGCCTATTCCTATCGGCAGGAAATGCAAAAACTTGACGCAGTACCTAATAGCCAGGATATAATTAGAAACTACTTTCATTTCTAATTAGACATAATATCGCGACTGTATTAACCAAAGGGTTGACAGTAGTATACAGGCCAGATTGTACAGAGTCACAACCCATATAATAGAAGCTGAGCCTGTTACCGGGAACAAACCAATACTCCGTGCTTCTACTGAAAAAATTCTAAAAGAAAATTAAATAATTTCAATGAACTACCATTTGAACCCAGTAGGGTTTCCTACCACAACGAAGATATTACTGAAATTCACAACAGAAGTACAGAGGCCAGCACATCAAGCTACCCCAAACTGAAAAATTGCTTTGATAGATTTTCAACTGTAACACAAGAGTATAAGGTTCATGTTCAATTGGGAGAAACAGTGACAGTTTGGGATAGATTGATGTCTTCGTACTGGCGTGTACCTGACTAAATATTTGTCATAATTTTCTTTTAGCTCTCCCAATGGTTTAAATCCGAAGACTCTTTACCAGCCGACCTTACAACCCAGCCCATAGTTTGGGAGTTACTCCTGAACATTTTGATACAGTGTACCGACAAAACTGTCGTGGGGAACTGTATGGAAGCTCTTCATGTTTGCTTAGAAGACGGAGACGATACTGCTAGGCAGGACTTTGCAGGACTGATATGGTCTATGCTGCCCAACGTTCTGTCTAAAGTGTTGATTGATACTGAATATCAAATAGGTTTCTATGCACCTGCCCATGTTTTCATTCATTCATTTTTTTAATAGATTTTGTATTAGATAAACCTTCATCTTCGTCAGTGCTATCCATCTTGCAACTTATGTCGATGTTTGTCTTATATATTTCATAACTGTATGCTTTTAGTTTATTATGCCTTTTTCTTCTTGCTTTTACCTTCCAATCCTACTTATTTGAAACTTTTTGAATTCACACTTATTCATCTTTTACTACTAAATTCTTAAATCCCCTTTTTTGGCCCCTTGCAGACACGAACATCTGCCATTTCCTAGACTTAGCAACCACGCTACCACCTCTAGAGATAGACCAGTCAGTTTGCCTGAAAACCGCAGTGCTTATAACTGCGATATACTCAAAGAACCTTCCAGAACATTGTGAGGAAAGTACCAGACATCATTATGAATATGTCTGCTTGAAACTTGGCTTGTATCTGTTGTGTTTGGCTAATAACCAGAATGATAATCGAGGTAAGGAGTCAGCTAATTAATTAATTAATTAAAGCATTTTTAATACACCCTGTTCCCGAAAGTCATTATTTACTGTTTTTTTAGGCAAGTCAATCACAGCGAAAAATACGACACTAATTTGTACTTTATCTTTATCGTGTTCTAATACTTAATATCTCACGCTGTTATTCTTTTAATGTCCTTTTTTTTACATATTTTAAGAAAAAAAAAAAAAAATAACAATTTTTGATAAAATATGTATTAAAACAGTGCTCCGCCCACAGCGAGGTGGTAAGACCCAAGATCTCTCGCTATTATATTTCTTCAAAATAAGAAATAACTAGATTTTCATTCATACTTTTTCTTCAGTTCTATTGACATACACAAATCGAGCGGGTTTTCTGCAATCCGTGTTGGCTGCAGCAGATAGTACGGACGAAAGAGTCGCTTGCGCAGCACTTCAGTTACTCTCCTTCGTCATACACTTCTTTACCAAGAACAATTATCAGGTAAGCACTTCGAGTCTTCCTTTCGTTGAAGTTCTTCATTAGCCATGCGGGGATCGAACCCGCGACACGCAGCGCAGCAGCCAATCGCTCAGCCTCTGCGCCAACCGTGTCGTCAAATTCAATCAATTCAGTTCAATTTCTCATTCTTAAATACAGCGTTGATAAGATCACACTTGTACTTAGGTAATGGGTTGTTATATTAAAATCATCTGATACTCTTGACTGTGCATTATATTTTCTATTACATGAAATAGTTCTTATTAACCACTTTTTTCATGTCAATACAATATTTAAGGCCATGAGAACGAGACTTGCCTAACTAACATTTGTGTCTTAAACATAGATTACTCTGTTTTTTTAAACACCCTACTAGCACTGCGTTATAGACCAAAACTCTATTTAAAAGAATAATGTTAGTTAGGCCCCTCTGGTTCTCATGGCCTCATTTATGCTTAAATTTGTCTCAAGATATGCAACACTTTTCAGCCAAAATCAAACCTGCAGATCCAAACGCACTTGATTATAAAATCTCTAAAAAGGGACAGTACTAGTGAAAGAGGAGCTTCTCTTCTTCAGCTAGTATACATGGTGTTAAATACTGGGACGTCTTCACCGCTAGCTTTGGCTTACAGTATCGAGGAGCAACCGACGGTGAACGTGCAATGTAACGCGTTGAGAGCGCTTATGTTTAGAATACAGCTGATGTTGTGCAGTAGGGTAAGTTTAGCTTTATAATTTGCGCGAGATAGAAATGTTGCATGGTTAGTAAATGGGGGACAATTCGAGGAGAAAAGAGATGGGTAGTAACTCTATAGGTATAGATGTCTACATTATAACCTTATTCCGGATATTTGTGGGGCCCTCATAGTAATTTCTTAAAGAAACGACAACGAAATCGGATTAGGTACTTAATTAAAAAAAAAAGGAACTTGTTAGTCGTTTATTGCTAACGTTTACATCTTGCCTCTTACACTATCTAATTTTTATCGTCGTCCCTCTCACAGGAATCTAAAAACCAGTCATCAGCCGGCTGGAAAACTCTAAGCTCAATTTTCAAACACGCAATAGTGACTAAAAACGACACAAGATTGATAGTGACTCTAACTTCTCAACCATGGACACACACGCTGATACATTTCCAACTAACACAAGAGCAGACCGCAGACTTCTTAACATTCACACATAACTGGCTGACTTTACTGAAGATAACGATAAAGAAATGCCAAGAGATGAACAAGATACAACTGTGTAAGCAAAGCCTGGTCATCAAAACGATGGTATTGATGAAGAAGAGTTTAGTAGTCGAAGGAGATTTGAAAGATACGAACAAAAAAGTGTTGGCCATTGTTGATGAGATTCTAGAAGATTCTGGAATCAAACTGAAGTAATTTTTAAGAGTCTGTGTGATATTTTAAATATGATTTCGGAAATTTTAAGAAAAGTTGAATAAATAAGTGTTTCTGTTTGTTTCTTTAAAAATTATTTTCAATATTTTTCGCAATCGTGTACACTTCGCAGCGTATTGACCACTTCGTCTATTATTACGGAATTCGCATCGCTTACAAGACTTTTCTTCAAGCTCACTTAAGTAATGGCGCACGTAACGTATTTCTAAAACACATTCCTATAAAAATCACGATCGGTATTCGGTTGTACAATCCTTGGCAACTATTAAGCCCTTATAGTTACTTGCTCACTTGGATTACAAGCTCTACCATTATAAAATACATTGTATTCAAACGTAACGTGTATGCAAAATTACTAATTAACTTTCTATTTTAACGATTGTCCAAAATATTCCGGAACCACTTTCCATGCAACGCTTTCCAAAGGACGAGAGAAATTATATATCGTACAAGCCCATAGGTGTAGGACACTCGTGTGGAATGGAAATGAGCTTGAAAAGCAAACACAATAGATATTAATTTATTTATCGATGCAGTTAACGCCTGCGTATGACTATGCGAACAATTTATATGGCATTTTGTCATATCGGTTGTTGGAGAAAGCAAATATTTCAATAGACTAGGAACTCGATGGTGCAAGACTATGTTATGTTGTACCTGTCTACTATCAAAGAAGCTCACTTTTGACGACCTACGAAAGGTGTGCAAAAGCTCAAAAATTTTAGAAGTGGTGGACAGAACAAAAATTACGAATTCCTTATTTACCGATTTGTATCAAGGCCCAGATATGATTATTTCTGTGCATTTTTTTATATGCATATTTCAGCATTATCATTAAGGTACGTAAGTTATATTGGTAGGTTCTCTGTAATCGGAACACCGATATTAATTTTGGAATAAAAGTAAAGAAAACTTAGACCAAAATTCAAACCCTAATTTTCATAGCCAACAAACCTTTTTAACTTTTTGAACAATAGACTAACTACTCAAGGATTTAAAAGCATCTACCAATAAATGATCGCATTGAATTGTCTTTAATCTAACTATTCCTTTGAATGGTTTAGTAAACATAATCTAAAAGGAAAATATCTATCATTCAGTCTTATCACTGGGTTAGAGAAAGCAGATGATAATGTCTCAAGCGTGACGCGTTAATGTTGCTTGCAAATTCTACAAAGGTAGGGTAGGTAATGATTGTGATTTGTGATTCAGTGGCACCGTTGTCATGCCAACCTTGAAGCTTGTTAAAGTTGAAAACACTTATATGAGTTGTTTTAATTACCTGGCTTCATTTTCATTGATGTAGATATAAACGAGCGATGTTATGAATGCGGTCTTCTTAATGACTAACAATTCCAACAAATGCAATTTACTGAGGCTGTTAAAAGTAATTTGAATAATATCTCTGGCGATAAAGAACAAAGAGATACCTATGTCCTCAGTGGTTGTGATCGTGCTGAAGATAAGGATGATGATGATAATAGAGATGAAAATTACGTGCATATTGGGAGCTGGGTTACAATACCGGGCTTTAATTAAAATGACATCGATTCTTTAGCCAATCATCATCCTCCTGCCTTTATCCCAATATTTTAGGGGTTGGCGTAGCATGTGTTCTTCTGCCACACAACTGTATATTTACGCTCATCTCCATTGTCACCTCCTTACTAGCCATATCATCTTTCACACAATCCATACATCGCTTCTTTGGTCTTCGTCTATTATTTTTGGCCTACACATTCATACTCAAAACCTTTCCCATAACATGATCCTCATTCCTCCGAATCAGATACTAATACCGTGACAACCGATTTCCACCCAAATTCTTGGTCACCGGCGTCACTTTCAGATTTCCTCTTACATAAGTAAGACGTTACGTAAGGGGATAAATTGATGATTAAGTAAATAATGACTTATTAAGTCTTCATCAATTTATCCCTTTTTTTTTAATCACTCCACAGAGCCTAGTTACATAAATATAGACAAAAAAGATTAATTTTACTTTCCATGATTTCTTTTTACGAAAACATTAAGTCACAAGTTCTGAGTACAAGTAACGTGTTGTTCAGAAAGAAATGTTTGTTATTCAACTACGTTAAGCGGCACTTAACTTGCAAGTAAGGGCTTTTGATCCGGTTCAAAGACTTGCCGACGAACTCGTAATGGTTTTCTTAGTACCAATCATGATCTAGCAATTTTTATCGTTGCTTGCACATTTGTGATTAAATTTTAATTACTTATCATAAAGTTTTATTATGTCATTATTTCTAGAAAGCTATCAGTTACTACTAAGGCTTAGGTTTAATATGCGTTCGATGTGCTTATTTGTTTGGCTTATCCGCCATATTTTTGGCCCCGCAAAATATTTCGGAAAATCAATAAAAACATGTCGAACACTTGATCTTCATTTACTTATTATTTCTGAAATAATTCCGATTTGAGCAACTAACAGTAGGTATTATGAGCTAACTTTCATCCCTTTATCTTTGTTAAATAAGTTATTTCAGATCAGTATTTCCAAATCTATTTCACTTAAAACAATAATTTTCTTTGATTACTAAAGCAACACTACACCACTTGCTACAATCAAACGTGACGTCACAGACCTACCACTATTTTTTGGTGGTGGTGCTTGCTCCCCCGTCGGCAATAGCGAATGGAGCAGTCGACCGCAAACCGCTGAGCAAGCGCCACTTTCCACCGATCAACTCCTGCGCAGCCTCAATTGTACTAGACTGGTGAAGCCTACTGAATATTTTGTGAAGTGACAGTGATGCAACGGTGTGCATATTAGTGTTCGACATGTTTTTATTGAGGACTTTTTGCAGTGTTAAAATGAATGGTAAGATTTTTTTGAGTGTGTTATTTTTTGACGATTTTAATTCTTTTATGGAGAATGTTTGAAAAGAAATTGCTCTAAACTGTTTGAAGAAAAATTTACAAACCCCTACAATATACATATATCCTCATCATATGTCTGTTTATAAATTTCTTGATAGAGCAATATTTCGAGCTGCCACAATTGTCAATTATATTATGTTATAAACATATCAATATTTTATTAATCCAGCAATAAAATATACTATGCTCTCAATTTTATTGACACTTAAATTGAGAACAGTTAGCTTCAATAAACATAAAAATTACAACTTTCATCGATTCGAACACCATAAATAATCAACAATCAATGATTTTAGTATTTACATAAAATAAAAAGATACGCTTGTAGTAAAAAGCATAATTTTATGCAAAAAGCCCCGTTAGAATCAGTGGCGTGTGCGCAACTTAACAAACCAGAAGAATATCTAGATCGGATGCACATATCGAGATAAGTAGGGCTTATTTCTTGTCCAATTGATTTAACAAGCCCGGTGATAGGCAGCCTCCGCTCTAACGGTTGGTTCTAACAGACGGTTCTCAGACATATTCCGCTTTTTCTCACCAAAGTTTAATTTATTGATTTCCGTCCGCTACACGTTATCTTGAATGAGTTTGACACGGTGATTTGAGAAATCAAGCTTTCCGTTACAGTTTTTTTGTTATATTCGTGACATCACGCTTTGATTCCTTGAAGGGTTTAGGCAGAGGTGTACAGATAACGAAAAAAATAAACCCATTGAGAAATGCTAGAAATAGAAAACCCAATAACACTTCGCCCGAACCGGGAATGATACTCAGGACAAAGAGTTTAATTTATCCTGTTATAGTCGTAAGTTAAATTAAATACCAATAAAGATTCATTCACGAAAGATACGAGATTCGCCACATTAGATACCTAATTAATCGTATTAATTACTAATAATTAATATTAAGATCAGTTATTTTGACTTTTCATTAAAATCTCAAAGAGACACCATTCTGATCTGTAGACAATGTCCGTCCGGCCCTTTGATTCGTCTGCCCCATAGATAAAGTACATTTCTATGGTCTGACCATTCCTAATATCTTTATAGCTTGTTATTTTCACTTCGAATCTCGGCCTTTAGGTATTTCTTAGGTACACACATGCATATACAGACGGTACATCAAGCTATCACAAATTGTCTAATTTTCCCAATTGAACATGAGCCTTATAGTCAAATTGTTTTGTAATGAAGTTGAAAAACTATCAAAGGTCTTTAACAGATTAAGGTAGCTTGATGTGCTGGCCTTTGTACAAACCAAAAGCTTTATCCTTCAAATGATTTACGTTATTTCTGTTCAAATAATTAATATTCGCCATTTCTAGTCTATCAGTCACTAAACAGAACGCCTTTGTCTCGACATTTTAGTTGTCTCCGTTGGGAAAAATAGAAAGCAAGTCGTGATCGATTAGCCATTTTCACTTTTATTGTTCTCTAAAGTATACAAAATTAGATTCAATTCGCGCATTCTTTTGCTGTTAGTACGAGTGGATCTTAAGGGAAAATTTTAAAAATAATCTACAGGTTGAGGTACAGGTAAGAATTTACTGACACAATTATGGACCCCCAGCGTTAAAGTCGAAATTAAAATCAAACCCTCATTGGGTTTGATTGACAATGCAAGAAGTGAATTATATACTTTTTAATTGAACATACCTTTTTTTTATTGGGATATATGGAAGTCATGATTATCAGTTTTAAGTAAAAAAGTATAAAAAATCAACGCTACATTTTGTGCGTTGATGTCTTTAATACAATATAGAGTATTCCGCTGTAAACCCAAGAAAATTTTCCAAGTGTTGTAAATACGAAAAAAAATGCAATATTGAAAAACTTTAATCTGCCATCGTTATAAAGAAAGTATAATAAACACAAATTGCCATTCGATAATGTGGTTACACAAAAACATGGGATAATCCGCACAAGAAATGTGTCTATTTATCTTCTTACTTAGGTATACTAATTAATTTATGTGACAGCTGCATTTTGTAATGTCAATAGAAAGAGATTGATGGTGTAAAGATTTAGCAAGCTTAAAGAGAAAACGGGCCCCTAATGTACCTACGCGACTAGACAAGACTAGGTACGAACATGTTTTAACAAAACTGATCATGTTCAAGTAATCAATCTTCAGCATTATCTCTGCTTGAATTACGCTGTGAGGTAAATAGGATTGCTACGCGTATTGCGTTTACGGTAATTCTGAATGATGCACACAAGAGCAGCTCGGCGCGGGTGGTCATTTTGCTAACGTCAAAACCGTTATCTACGATTTTCTATCACTACTTTGGAAAATCATCATCATCATCTGCCTACCCTATGTTGGGTTTAGCTTCCAGTCTATTCGGACGCAGCTGATTGCCAGTATTTTGCTTGGAAAACTGCCTACCTGACCTACACAACCCCGATACTGGGCAACACGATACCCCTTGGTAACACTGGTATTCAGACTTACAGCGAAAGAGAGCCGAGACAAACGGCTTAACGTACTTTCCGAGGCATGGACGAGTCTCGAAATGATCCTAATGAATGGTACACTTTGAAACTCTACGACTGATCCAAATTGTGATTGCTAGTTTTTTCATTATCCAGAACAAAATGATGGAATCATCGAACTTTCTTGAAAGCGACCAAAATTGAATACAATAACGATGATACTTCATAGGCCTTTTCTGTCTGGTCATGATTGGAAAAGCTGTTGACCGCAAATGGTCCAAATTACTACTTATGGGTTACACCGTCGGAAGTAGGTTTGATTACATGTGGAACACCAACGTGTTTATGTCGACGACCTATGTGGCGCGGCGGGCGAAGGTCCGCCTGCGACGCAGGAGGTCGCGGGTTCGATTCCCGCATTGGGACAAATGTTTGTACGATCTACAAAGATTTGTTCCGGGTGTTCTGGGTATTTTGTATGTATAATAAAAAGTATCTATTTATGTAATGTATTGTATTAAGTGTATCAGTCATCTAGTACCCGTAGCACAAGCTCTGCTTAGCTTGGGGCTAGATGATGCTGTGTGGATTGTCCAGCATTATTTATTTATTTATTTAATTATGTTGTTATCCAATCGGAATATTGTAGGAACTCTTCGACTGATCACGATATGTTAACGAAAACAGTTGAAATATTTTTTCCTGTTATTCTATAAGTTTGTGTTGGGTTCCATCATTATTATAAGAACCTTATGGCCGATGAAAATTATGTGTTGAAAAAGCTTGTCTAAAGATTTGCTATTTTTTCTAAATTTCCATTAACTGGTACCTGGGTTGTGGTAGTCAGATAGGCAGTCACTCCAAGTAAAATAATGAAATTTACCTGCAGCTGGTTAGACTGAAAGCCGACCCCAGCATTTTTGAAAATAAGTCCCTAATATAAATAAAAAATAAATAAATAAATATTGCTGGACAATCCACACAGCATCATCTAGCCCCAAGCTAAGCAGAGCTTGTGTTATGGGTACTAGATGACTGATATACTTAATACAATACATTACATAGATAGATATTTTTATTATATATAGCAAATACCCAGAACACCCGGAACAAATATTTGTAGATCGTACAAACATTTGTCCCAAGGCGGGAATCGAACCCGCAACCTCTTGCGTCGCAGGCGGACCTTCGCCCGCCGCGCCACATCGGTCGTCAAATATAATATAATATATATAATATATATCTTAATATATATAAATCTCGTGTCACAATGTTTGTCCTCAATGGACTCCTAAACCACTTAACCGATTATAATAAAATTCGCACACCATGTGCAGTTCGATCCAACTTGAGAGATAGGATAGTTTTTGTTTCGATTTTTGACCTTAATATTTTTTTAATTGCAAATTAAACGTTTTCCTCTAATAAGTTCCATATATTTCTAACAGATGGCAGTGTAACTCAACTTTTGAGGCGGGACGAAGTTCGCTGGGACAGCTAGTATATAATATAATATAATGAGTCCCTTTTTCCATTACGTGAACAAATCTTTGCATTACAAAGTTCCACATTTTTTTAATTAATACGTAGGTTCGTGATTCCTTTTTCATTTCAATTTACCCTGCCACAATCCTGCTGCTGGTTATAATATTCATAACAAAACTAACGTTTTCCTACAAAGAACATACCGTCCACAGAACACTATAGGTTGCTGACCGCAGAACCTGTCTTGCCATGGGTGATACTTATGTTCACTTCATCGATGGATAATTGTGTGGCAATTACCTGAGTACTTTATGAGACTTGTCTGTTATGAAAATCTTTACAGCCTAGGCAGGTATATTATGCTTATATTATATTATGCTTCGGACACAGCACTTGAAATAGGTACCTTACCATTACCGTTACCAGTTTCCTCTTTACCATTAAAACTAATTTATATTGTTACTTGTGCTGTTCTTCTAACAGATCGTAACAAAAGCAAATACACACTCAGAACTTCCTAAAATAAACTGACTCGACCTTAATCAACCAGATTAACGGCCTACATGAAATGTTTATTGGATTACGATAATAATATTGCGATCAAGAGCAATGACAAAAACAGTGACTTTTTTGAAAGTCCTAAAGAGAAACGTTGAAAGGAATCATTTGCAAAACTTTAAAGAAAATTAAAGCGAATGCAAAATTGCAAAAGACAAAATCTAAATTTATTTTTTCTTTATGTATTTACATAATTATATACAATTATATCATGAAACTAACTATACATATTTACAAAAACAAAATAAAATAAAAAAGCCGACCAGGACACTAGGCGTCAAAGTATTCCTCCGCATCGCTGTCATCTGGAAACGTGCCCAAAAGACTGGCAGCATTGCCACGTTGGATGGCAATACTAATTCTTTGGGCAAAGAATGAGCCAGCCCTCTGGTTACGCGAAGTGTCAATCAGACTTAAAGAAACTCGGATATATAGTTAGTTGTATGATATAATTGTATATATGTAAATACATAAAGAAAAAATCTAAATAAGTTTTAGTATCAACCTTTGCGGATGGGTTTTTTTCGACAAGAATTTCCTAGTAGCATCACAGAGTCTACATTAATGCCCCATTGATAGCAATATACTCACGTTCAATTACTTACATGAGAATCGTGTAATGTGGATGTACTTACTATAGATAAATCTCTTAATAGCTCTTCGATAATTACAGTTATAATGAATAAGTACTAATGTATATTATATGCATATGGTAATTCCGCATTAGGTAAATCCTTTCTGTTCAATTTGCTTCCGTCCATAGACTCCACGCATGCTTTCTAATTATATAGGCGAAGGAAATGTTTCCGCAGTGCCGTGGTACCGTTTGTTGTACTCTGCCTAAGGTCTCATTTACTTTCCTTTAACTACTCTATAATTTAACCACAAATACAGAATTGTTGCGTAATTATGTGAAACTATTTGTAAATTGTTATATATTTTCAGTCAGAATTGGGGAAAGTAAAGAGAGTGTGTCCGCGATGCCTAAGCCAATTATTTATTTGATTTATCATTGTGATTATTTTATTGGATAAAACATTCATTTCATTTACAATTCTAGGCGTGTTAATGGTAAATTAACGCAATTATTTTAAAGAATTAGGTATGCAAATGAGGTGTAGTTAATTTAATCAGCCTGAGTTATCAAAAATAAGTTTGCAAAGTAGTTTGGACGGGTCTATTTAAACTAGATTGATCGGATCTAGAAGTTGTAGTATTTCTACCATTTCCTGATTTCATCAATAATTATTGTTGAAATTCAAATAAATTATAGACAAATTTAACATAAAATCACGTCTGCCCTCCTCCAAGGCTTAGGCAGAAGGGTACATATAGTACCTATTTACACATTCCGCTTGTTATATTTAAGTCCCATGTAATAGGAGATCAGATTGCCACCGATCGGACACAAATCCAGACTCCGGGTGGCTATTGACAAATTTAAGACGGATAAATCCAACATAACTTTGACCGACCCGGGAATCGAACACTAGACCAACGCCAGTTAACGGCAGTCAATGAGAAACAAATAAATAATAAATAAATAAATAATGCTGGACAATCCACACAGCGTCATCTAGCCCCAAGCTAAGCAGAGCTTGTGTAATGGGTACTAGATGACTGATATACTTAATACAATACATTACATAGATAGATCATTTTTATTATACATAGAAAATACCCAGAACACCCGGAACAAATCTTTGTAGATCGTACAAACATTTGTCCCAAGACGGGAATTGAACCCGCAACCTCCTGCGTTGCACGCGGAAATGATAAGTCCGAAATTAATTCGTTGAATAAGGTTAAAATTAGAACAAGAAATTTCAAATACAGAATGCTAATCGTACATTTATAAATTCGACAAAGAAATTAGATAATATATCTACTACTACCAAAGATGCAGATAGAAATTTCAAAATGCTAATAAACGCAATAGAAACGTATCTATATTTTGAACGTGGTGATGTTAATCGTTCTCACAGCATTCCTTCTGAGGTGGTAATTAGCTTTCACTAAAGGAAGCGTAGGACTTTAACTGCTATTGTTCAATAGTGTTAATAACATTGTTGTATGTAAGACTTGTAAGTTAACCGATATGTTGTAACTGTTACCGTGACGTAAACGGTAACTTTTTATATTTTTCTTTTTTCTTTATTTTTGTAAAAACGTTGCCTCACACTAGGAATACCTTCCGTAACTCCTATAACATCACATAAACAGCCAGACCTGGAACATCCTACTTCCAAGTTAACCGATATGTAGTTACTGTTACCGTGACGTAAACGGTAACTTGTTTATTTATTTTTTCCCTATTTTTTGTAAAAACGTTCGAAAATAAAAACACAAAATTCATTTATTCAAATTAGGCTGAGAATCAGCACTTTTTGAACGTCAAAACGTTTACGTTGCCCCACACTAGGAATATCTCCTGTTACTCCCGGAACATCTTTGACGGCATGATTGTCCCAGTGGCTGACCGATTGGCTGCTGCGCTGCGGCTCGCGGGTTCCATTCCCGTACGGAACCAATATGTGTATGGCCTACAGGTACAATTACCTGTAGGCCATACAAATATTTGTCCCGAGCGGGTATCGAACTGCGACAATCGTGCAGTCCAATGTGAATGGGCAGTAGAACGTGGTCGATGGGTCACCCACTAGGGCTTTTGCCAATAGGTTAATGAAAACATAGCCTAGCCGGCGAGTGTAGCCAGATGGAAACCGATAACACCTGTGGTTATCTTATTTTGTTTGCCAGGATTCGTTAAAGAATCATTTGTAGTTTTTCAAAAAGTATAGTTATGTTACATTTCGATACATTATGAACCTAATGCTGATTGTTTTTTTTTAGAAATACATAGTTATTTTTTAATTTAATTTTAATTTATTTAAAGACATTTTATTTTTTTGACGACACGATTGGCGCAGTGGTAGAGTCATCGGCTGCTGCGCCGCGTGTTGTGGGTTCGATCCCCGCACGGAACAAATATTTGTATGACCTACAGGTAGTTGTTCCGGGTCTGGCTGTTTGTGTATGTGAGTTTAAATGTTTGTAAACACTTTAACTGCCAAACAACGAGACACAATAGAAAATGTATTGTTTGTAAGATGTAAGATGACAATGTCCATACAAATACCTACTATTAAACCCCCTTTTCTGAAAATTTCTAAATGAATCTAGGTTAAATAAAACGATGTCTCTATCCATTTTTTAAATACTTAATCAAACCATTTATAAGCTAATTTAGTTATGCGGTCGCAAAATTGAAACATAACTTGATGATTTAAAATTTGAAACCCTCGGTGGACGAGTACGACTCGCTCTTTGCCGGTATTTTTTTTTTTGTATTCCATACCCTGGATCGAAACAACTGGAAGTCATGGTGCATTTGCCCAGCAGCCGGATGACGCAGGCTAACAGTATCAGTATCATACCATGTCGGATATATTTCATTGTATATTGTATACCAGCTATTCATGTGGTTATGTCAGGTGCGCCTGCGACGGTCTAGTACATAATTTGCGAAGTTTCACAACTCTGGGTGCCTAAGAGCCGCAGTGAAACTTTTATATAACTTATTTTAACTTATTGTTGTAACTTGACAAGTAACTGACACATGGATAAAAAAAATCTCTTTTACAATGACTGGCCACTTTCTTACAAGAGTTACGCACTGCTCTGTGTATCAGATTTAATGGTAAGTTTCATTGTTTTACACATAGTATTGTATACAATACTATGTAAAACAATGAAACTTGTCACTGGAGTTAGTAGAGTTTTTTTTAGATTATTATAATAATCTAAAAAAAACTCTACTAACTCCAGTGACAAACAGTGACGATTTTAAATATTTGAGACTGTTGTTTGTTACGGTTGTAGGCGTTATGTTAAACAGCCGATTCTCAATAATTGGGCTTTCAAAGGCAAAAAGATCTTTGCAGATCCGACTGGTTGTTCCAGAGATTAGCGTGCTCAAACAAACATACTATTCAGTTTTGTATTTTATATAATCAAGCTGTGCGCGACTTGGACCGCGTGGACTTTAACAAAACATTGGTTTTAATTTTATCAACCCTAATTCTTTTATAAAATAAAAGTATCTCAAATTGCTCCTTATCACATCAGCTATAGCTGTCAGTCAAAATTTGTGCAGCCGTTTCGGCGATTACCTCAAAAAGAGACACGTTCAAAAATTATAAAAAATAGTTTATATCGTGTAACAACTGTTACAAACAGACACTTCAATTTGATTTATTTGTATAGATGCAACAGATACTACATAATACATAAGTATAATATATGGTATATACCTGAAAAAGAAAAGTGAAATATATGGATTTTTGCCGTACACATTGGCCCATCACGACTCACTCAGTATTCTAAACGGTGTAAGTAGCACTCCGTCGTGTGCCTAGGTAAAGACCTCGGCCCAGTGTAAATTGGCGTGGTGGTCTACATTACGCAAAATACAAACAGCGTGCAGTAACATAATAATAATGGTTTCCTACAATGTTACAGTATTGCGATGTTTGATTATTATAATAACTACGAAATGAACAATTGTTCGCATGCAAACTGTACGCAATTAGATACGCCCTTATGTAAGGCACACACGAGCCTATTATGTTGATACACATCATAGAAATAATTAGAAATAAATGCGATACCCTCACGTTAGGGTGCTGTAACTTTGCGAAGATAGCCTCAGGCATTTATTTGGTCATACCTGAAAAAAAATCACATAACCCGACAAAATGTAGGGAACAATATTTATTCCCAGAGAGGTCTTATCTTGAAATAAATCAAGACTGACAACATCTCTAGTCCATCGCAAGCACAATTGCTGAATTTGGAAGATAGCTGGGGTACTGTTATTGGGTTAAGAGTACCAGGACACAGTTACGCAGTTAGGTCTACACCGTCTATAGAGAACGACCTACCGTCTGATAAAGGGTGAGTATTCGACGACACGGTTGGCGCAGTGGTTGATCTATCGGCTGCTGTGCCGTGTGTCACGTATCTGTATGGCCTACAGGTATTTGTTAAGGGTCTGGCTATTTGTGTATGTGAGTTTTAAATGTTTGTAAACGCACCCACGACACAGGAGAAATTCCTAGGCAATATTAAAAAAAAGTAGTTATATTGTCACAAATCCAGATTTGGCAATATTCTACTGGCAATATACTACCTACTCGTTATTTATTCGATGGGACTTTAACGTAGGCAAGTACATATGTCCATTCGGAGACTACAGACGTTATTGTATGATAAAAAAATGAAGTCCTAAGTCATCACAAACTTCTGATTCATCCGCAGCGTGAGTTGACAACGATTCGAAAATAATTGCGAAGTCCTGCGAAATTTTCCTCGTCACATTCCGACATTCAACATTTCACTTTTCCTTTTCAAGTCCCCCATAAAAAATGCGTATTACGAAACTTGAGTTAGGTGCGGAACCCTTGGTAATCAAAACAAAAGAAAGTGTATCGTACATCCGTAACGGGAGCGCCGTATTCTGCCCGCGTCGCATCGCCATGGAAAGTGGTGACGCCACCTGAAGGTCACGGCCAGAGAATGGTAATGAAACTACTGGAGTACGCGCCGTACTCTAAACCACAGACAAGTGCGGCGAACATAGATTGTAGAATACCACAGAGTTACAACATAGAGACTCTATGGTATGCATACTGTAGTCTAGACTTGTGGCATGCGAAAAGTTTGCATAATAATAATATAATATCTTTGTGATATTTGTTTTGGAAATAGACTGTGGCTAACTGGTTGGTATAGTAACTTTTTGGAAAGTTTAGATTTTGATAAATATTAAACACTTTTTTTTCTCTCAATATTGATAGCCCCTACTGCTGAACCAAACTTACTATTTAGGTATCCATTTCCTGAAATATATTATTTAAACTGTCTAAATGTTAAATAAGTGGGTGGACAAATTCTGCAGTTGTCTCATTCTTCGATTTGAAAGTAGGAATGGTTTAATTAAATAAACCTTTTGATTATTATTTTCAAGAGGTTTCATGGTCCTAATAAAACAGTCCTAAAAGTCAAGACTAACATGTCATTCTAGCATTTATCTTTTTAGAGTAAGATAGACAGGAAAAGAGATATAGAGGTCATGATGGCCCAGTGGTTTAGGCGTCGCCTCTTGTGCACGAGGTTGTGGGTTCAAACCTGGGCAAGTACCAATGTGAGTTTTTCAATTCTTATGTACTTTCTAAGATTATCTTGGACATCCCTGACATCGGTGAAGGAAAATATCGTGAGGAAACCTGGACTTATTTATATCTTATATATAAAATTCTCGTGTCACAATGTTCGTTCCCATACTCCTCCGAAACGGCTTGACCGATTCTTATGAAATTTTGTGTGCATATCGGGCAGGTCTGAGAATCGGCCAACATCTATTTTTCATACCCCTATATGATAAGGGTGGTCCACCCCAAACATTTTATATGGCAAAACAACGTTTTCTGGGTCAGCTAGTAATTAATACAAGTCTGAAATCGCCAACCCATCTTGAGCAAGCGTGGTGATTAATGCTCGTGCCTTTTCTGTATGTGAAGAGGTCTTTGCCCTGCAGTGGGACAGTAATAGGCTGGACAGGAAAAACGATTTTCCTGATATTCCAAGAGAACTTGTATAAGTGGACAAAAGCCGATGTCACAGAAAAACTTGAAGACAATTCCATATATATAGATAATTAATTTTACCATCTTTTCGAGCCTTACATAATGCTGCATAAGCTTGCAAAAACTTGACAATGGGCATTCCCACAGATTCTGAACTCATCAACGCTAAACTTTTTTACGAGGCAATGAAAGTGAATGATTTTTATGAGTTATCTTTGTCGCGATGTGAAGCCAATCGATTGTTGATGTCGTGAGAAAACGTTGTACGATAATTAGTTGTTCGTTGAACCGTCCCCTTGTAAAGGATGTTAATTTGTCCAACAGAATTTGGCCATTTAGCCTTCTCTTTATTTCTACTATTACGTTCCGATTCTGTTGATTCAAACAGTAATTGATTTCAAGTATGATAATCGTATTAATGGTATTTTGTTACCCGTTTAACGAAGGCATATCGTGTTGTCCAGTAACTGTGTTGTGGTAGCCAGATTGGTAGTCCCTTCATGTAAAACATTGGTCCTATACAGTTAAGACCACAGGAAGCCGACCACAACTTAGCTGGACAAAGGCTAGGCAGATGATTCGTATTCATTGTGTCAAATCGGCATTCTGATTATATTATTACAAGGCAAAACTCAAAACTGGTAGCCTAGTGACCCGTTATGTGTGCCACCTGAATAATATCTTAAGAAATTATAACACTGATAAATTGGGCGTAACATTGAATTACAAAACCTTCATCGTCACGGCTTACAACTATATCACTAAAACCTCACTTGAGAAGCTTACTTACACACCCAAAATTTCAATAATTTTACTGGGTTAATGGTATCGGTTACTTGCGATACGACACGACAATAATATTGGTCATACCTACTGTAGATAAATAAAGACCATAAAGTTTTATAGCTGAATAACACGACAACGTACAATTTACGGACGACTTGAAATACGATCGCATTTTATATCGTTCAGCAGTGCTATGTTTAATTTTCACTTATATTGACGTAATTAGGGACCGGGATGTTTGGTTTGATGAAAGATTTAATGTAAGTCACTTCTTTGCATGAAGGGAGGTCTTCTTCTACAGTGGGACTACGGACAGGTAATAAAAAGTTCTAGTAGTTGTTATGTGTACGTAACGAACATAAACGCAGATAAGTGAAAACGCTATAAGGGGACGCCCTAGAAGGACATACACTGACCTTATTGGTGATATTCTTCAAAAAGGTCAGGTGCGTGTATGACAAGGTGTATGAACGTATACGAAACAAAAAGATAGTATGTAAGGACCATAGCAGGTTGCGTTCTTTCGTAATTAATCACGTCAGACGCTTTTTTTTTTATTTGGACTCCTCCATCCCTCTTGGTGAGATGTGCCCTTCATGCGAGATTTACCCTATAGTTTTTAGTAGCCAAGAGATTGTCTTTCTGGACAAAACGGGGTACACAAAAAAGTAATTTTATTGTTTTTTCACGAGGTTTATAATCATACAACTAAAGAGTTTACTTGAGATTCCAATGATTTCCTGCTCCCTTTTAATGAGATTTGATTTAAGTGGTTAGGTGGGTGGACGTTCCTATCCCCATTGTGAGGTCACGTAATTAGATATTGGATGTTCAATAAGGAACTACAATACTCTACTCGTCCAAGACGATCAAAAGCCTCTGCCAAGTCATGGTCTATACTTCTTTCTCAAAAAAAGAATACAAAACCTCAAGTTCCAAGAGAAAACAAAAGATATCACAATGTTTAATAAGCGGCATTTCTCTTACGTTTTGTGCGTACTAAGGCGGTTACCGTAAAATATTGAAGTAATCTAAGCAAGCTAATCTATGTTAAAGCAAGTAGGGCGTGGAACTCTCTAAACGTCCAAGTTCACTGTTTTCTTGCTTAAAGAAACATCATTTATACCTTCGAGTACATTTGAACACAAATACTTACTTGACTTGTTACTTTTCTAGAGGAGCTCTTGGCTAAATAAAAAGAGCCGCACGGGTTGATCGAAGGTTAAGCTACGTTTGCCGAGGTCAGTCTGTGGATGGGTGACTGTTCATATCATACTGAGACTCCTCCGTGCCTCGGAAAGCACGTTAAGCCGTTGGTCCCGGTTGTCATTTGTAGATCTTTGACAGTCGTTACCTACGGGTAGCCAGAAACCCGAAAGTCTGACAACCAGTCTTACCAAGGGGTATCGTGATGCTCAGTAACTGGGTTGTGGAGGTCAAACAGGCAGTCGCTCTATGTAAAACACTGGTATTCAGCTGCATCCGGTTAGACTGGAAGCCGACCCCAACATACATAGGGAAACGGCTAGGCAGATGATGACTTGTTACTTTTCTGCTCGAAAGTTATAAAATTAAAGAGTTTGGCCGATAAAGAGGTAAAGAGATTAGACTGGACAGTCAAGAAAATGAAGAGAAAATTGTTCGTCTTCCTCAATCTGCCTCGACAAGAGAAGAGGCAAGATGATGGTGAAGACCGAAGATGTAGTCGGTTCGAGTAGAGACGAGACTAGGGCGGGGACATGGAGAGGAGAAAAAATGTTGAGCTGATGGCTAAGTAACTAGGTAAGTGCACCTACATTGCACGTACTGTCATCTTGCAACCAAAGATTTAGTCAATCCAGACAGACCGTGCATCTGACTCGTAACTCCCATGACCAACATATTAGTAGCCTTCTACATGCTTATTGCATTAGAGTGTACATTGTTGACTGTTCATAGTGTAGTCATAATATTGGCTTATACAGACTCATTATCTACCTAGCTATATGCCTTGTCTTTTGATAAAATGACCCTCGCCTCCCATGCACAAGGTTGTGGCATCAAATCTAGGCGAGTACCAATGTAAATTTCACGGTTTATCCGGGCCTTCATTGACATTGGTGAACGTACTATCATCAATTTTAAGTTTACCATGCTCGGCCCAGCTCTATGGTGTAAAAAAAGCGCTAAAAAAAGAACCGGATCATTTTCTCACAATAAACTACCATACAAAAACGTATAAAATAACACCTTTAACTAAATAACAAGCCAATTTTACGCACTACCTATTTGATAAAGAATAAAAAAGTCTTTCAAAAGTGGAACCGCCGCGCGTTACCGGAAATAATTGATGGTAAACATTGGGATCGCTTCCCATAGACAGACGTGCCGAGTTGACAATACAGGCAATACAAAATAATTGTAAACGTTTTTACCATAGATAGTTAATGTGTTAAAAAGCAAATACAAACGGGTCATAAAAGGAATGGACTTGTCTGGTCTGTCTGAATCTAGAATTTCCCAGTTATTTACAAGTTTCCCAGTTGCAGCTGATAATTCAACAGGGTGAAAGAGTTTTTATTGTCTGTGCACATATCACTCTTCAGAACGTCACTACCGATCTGTTCGAACTTTCGGTACCTTGGGTCGCTTGACCAAGAAGGCCAAGGCGTATCGCAAGGGGCCCAAAGGTGCATGAAATGGCGATAGGTCACAGGGGATAACTTAAATTGCGACCTAAGTATGACCCTCAAACCCACATTTAGGGGACAATATACAAGACATCTTATTAAAGATTGGTCGTACTATTTGGATCCGAATGCTGGGCCGTGAAGTAGACGGATGTAAAAAGATTGCATGTGGCGCTGATAAAAGTATGGTTGAAATAAGAAATTAGTAGGTAGCCCTTTATATTCACCTTTCATTGTACTCATCATTATGAATAACATTTAGGAAGGAACAATTGGTTGATATGATTAGGACATACAGAACTTTGAGGCTCTACTGGAGTAAACACGCTATTAAGAAAAAATACAGAAAGTGTGGAGAAAAGTCTGTCACTGATAGGGGAGGAAGCAGTCTGCACGTGTAATAAATCACATGATATTAATGATCCATCATCACTTTGTGCGCGAGGGAAACCGATCGCACTTCGTCTTTTCGCTCTAGTAGAGAAAGAAAATCATGGTGATTGGTGTGGTTTTCCGTATCAAGCATTCAGATAATGCAGTACTACTAAAAGCAAATAAAGACATTACTTACTTTTTATTGTATAACTAATTGTTTAAGCGTTAAACGCGCGTACAGTTTTTAAACATATGACATTAAATATCTATTAGAAATGCATTACATGTCCACACGCAAATAACAACTCGCGATGCGCACATAAATCGCAGTAAACTGCAATTTAATATATTTTCACGAGGCCAATAATCTCGCAGACCGTAACAACGGCATCTAACTTCATTAATATTATTTACATACAGATTTCGTGTACATAAACCGATACGTGACGCATATATCGGGTGCATTAACCCGAATATTTGAAAGAAAACTACTTTTATTTTCGCGTGGGTAGAGTGGATTTTTATTTGTTTGGCTAGATGGTGGTTGAATATGCGGTGTGCTCTCTCGAGCGAGATAAAGCATAAAAATGTGGTTGGTAGTGTTTTCTCGAGTCGAATAGCTGTAGTGAAACGGGCCACGGTCCGCGGAGCAGGCACGAACGGTCACGTGGTGCACCGTTCAACCACTCGTGGTTCTGTGAAAAACTTACTTCACGCAATCCTCTTAGTTATGACAACTGGATTGAAGTCGAAACAAACGATTATTGCATAATTGGACACACGAATAAGTCTCGCGTTTGCATATGAACACGCGGCCCGAATTACCATACTTCTCTATTGGCAGATAATTGATGTGTAAGCTAATATTTGTAGGAGCGGTTCACAATTAATCAAACTTAATGATACAACATTAATTTTGCGATAAACAAGAAAAGAAAAATAAATATTTTAATGTATGCAAAACTTGCGTGTATATTAAAATTTGCTTTACCTGATAATAACTATCGAAACTTTCGACACTCACATGTTTATTAATTTTCACTCAATTATAATAAAAATGATGTTAAATTATTTTACGCAGAAAGACACATTTCTAGTGTTCGATGTAAGTCAAAATCGATTTCACATTGCCATCTTGGCGGTTATTTATCTCATTTAAATATTCTGAATCGTATTATGGTAAACGTTTGATTTGATAACCTCATTTATAAGGTAAACTTACAAATAAAATCTATTAAAAGTAGTCCTCTGACTAACTTACTTTACTATGTGTAGCTCCCATACCCGCATTTATAATGATAACGTAAGAATAACGTATCTCTACGACAAAGAAATTCCAATGGGCGCTTCGTAGGGGAATGTTTTAGGTCCAATTGTGTTATGTGTAGATGACCAAAATAAATATTTACTGATTTATAAATAAAATAAATAAATAATGTTGGACAATCCACACAGCATCATCTAGCCCCAAGCTAAGCAGAGCTTGTGTTATGGGTACTAGATGACTGATATACTTAATACAATACATTACATATATATTTTTTATTATACATAGGAAATACCCAGAACACCCGGAACAAATATTTGTAGATCGTACAAACATTTGTCCCAAGGCGGAAATCAAACCCGCAACCTCTTGCGTCGCAGGCGGACCTTCGCCCGCCGCGCCACATCGGTCGTCAAAAGTGATTTCCCAATAATCGGGTCGCACCAGCATTTATCACCTTCTGTAAACCGTTCTATCTTTACCTAGCTAATCTTTTGATATTTTTCTTGAAGATTCCACTCACGAACCGAGCCATGACCAAATTAGGTGCCAAATTTGCCATTTCTTCGGCGAATTGTAAATTAACTCACGAAACGGCTTTTTACCGATTTACAGAATCTCTTAAACGAGATAGAATTTGTTCTGCTTTCCGTTTCTAGCTTGAACTAAACTCCGAACACACTACCTAATGATTTATAAACGGTTTGAATACTCAGCAAATTCTTATTATAATTCAAATATTTTTATGATCAATTTCATTTTATAATTTTGGATATAAGATACCAAATCCGATACTTACTAGAAAAGATTTTTGTATTCAGTTGCGCATAACTTAACTTATGATAAATGATAATCTAAAAGTCCCTCACAGTCTGAAATTACTGACTGGCACTGGCTTTCAAAGTAGATATTATCTGGGTTGATCCCCATCCACAAAAGTTTCTCCTAAGCCGCAAACGAAAATATTTCGGCAGTAATGCCTAATGGTGTATCTGCATCACCCAAAGGTTGACTGGTAGAAGATGCCTATGGCAAAGTCCGCCTCTGTACATTTGTGTGCTTAAAGTATTAAATAAATAAATAATGACATTAGGCGCCTTAAGAGGGTTTATTCTGAAAGTTGGCAACGTCGCAAATAGATGTCAAATATTTCGCTGTTTTGATTAATTTGATAATATTTCTGTATGGAAATAAAAAATGTGGCTAACTAGCGAACTAGAATATTGATAATGAATTGCAATAATTAATATCGTAACACCGAATAGTTAGTTTTAGATGTAAAAAAAGTATTTGGTAACTTTCCAAATGCCTTTTTTTCACCTAAAACGGGTACAACATCAAATTCAATGTTATAATTGCAATTCATTATTAATATTCTAGTCAATTGGTTAGCCAAATTTCTTATTTCCATACAGTATTATTTAAAAATTAATCGAAACAGGTAAATATTTGACAGCTATTTACGACGTTGCCAACTTTTAGGATGCACCCTCTTAATGCTAATCACAGTTCTCCTTTTCCCATAGGTAGTAAACTTGCCTAGAACGGAAGTGACGTTCACAAATTACAGGCTTACATCCCTAGTCATGTTAGTAACTACGATTATAGTTACGTCGTCGACTGTCATACCTCTATTGTTCAGGTAGGTACCTTGTGATATCACACGCGGAAGACAGCTCCAGGCTGCAGTCTGCTAACTGTCACCGATTCAGATAATAAAGACGTCACATCTGATGGATCTGTGCGTAGATTGTGGAATGCCTTTGTGTTCTTCGGTGAAATATTTTCACTTTTACTTAATACCTTCAAACGGAGGAGCCGAATAAAATCAGCCGCACGGGTCTATCGAAGGTTAAGCTACGCTTGCCGAGGTCAGTCTGTGGATGGGTGACCGTTCATTATTATATTCATTTTCATATCGAACTCCGTGCCTCGGAAAGCACTTTAAGCCGTTGGTCCCGGCTGTCATTTGTAGATCTTTGACAATCGTTACGGATACTCAGAGGCCCGAAAGTCTGACAACCAGTCTTACCAAGGGGTATCGAGTTCCCCAGTGACTGGGTTGTGGAGGTCGGATAGGCAGTCGCTCCATGGTATTCAGCTGCATCCGGTTATACTGGAAGCCGACCCCAACATGGTTGGGAAAAGGCTAGGCAGATGATGACCTTGATACTGATATCTATACCGCCACATACGATCAAAAGTTATATTCCCTAGAGAGCGTTTATAGGGTCAAACCTCGCGCTAGACATATACAGGGTGGAAAGGACATTTACGCACAAACGGATAACATTTGTTCAGTACAGAGGTCAGCACATCAAGCTACCCCAAAGTGTCAAATTTCTTGGATAGATTTTCCCAAATTTATTACCAAAAAGTTTGGAGTAGCTTGATGTGCTGGCTGATTCTGGATCCTCCAACGTTGAAATTTTTTAACGGCTTTTACCTAGTGTTCACGTTTTTTTTCTGATGTATGAAATCACACATTTTCTGATGTGTGAATTTAAACAGTAAAAATACATGAGAAAATTATAATTTCTATCTCACCAAATGAGAATTTTATTTATAAACCCCTTTGGAATAAAAAAATAATTTTGCAAAACCGTCTGTCTATATTTGACGGAGTTTTGACCGAACATACATGAAAAAAAAATACAATCATCCGAATTGAGAACCTCCGCCTTTTTTGGAAGTCGGTTAAAAGTTAATAGTTTCCGTATCTCATTAAAAAAAAACTCATTGGGTTAGGTAGAAATCATGTTTTTTTAGTTTTTATTTTAAGAAAAAACATCAGAAAAATCGTAAAGATTACAATAAACCGACAATTTTTTTACGCTGTGGGTTCCAGGACCATGTACTTAACTCAAGTTATCAGTTTGTGATTCAATGTCCCTTCCAACCTGTATACTGAACTCCTACAACAATCGTCGGGCAGTAGCCCACCAGACACAAAACCCGTCTCCAAGCTCCAGGCAGGAGCCAGGATTCTCCCTTTTGTATGGCGGACGAAAAACTTTACAGCCTACTCCTAACACTCCTAAAAATCGAAAAAAGACAATCATTCCCACAGGTAGGTAAATGATAATAAATTGACTTAAGCAACGCCTTTATGCCGTCGCAGTAAAGACGGGTTTCATCAACCACACATCTGTAATATAATCCCTTAGTGATTTTAACCAAGTCTATATGGATTGTTAGTATTTTTTGCTTTTCTCGACAGTTTACTAATAATCATAGTCAATGTAAACCCCTTTCTTTACTTAAGAGGAATTTCAGCAGGCTTAAACTAGTCAATCACAAAATGTCTTTAATATTCTTATGCACATTTTCACTAGCAATAGGCGATACCTAAATGTAACGAATTAAAATGGCACTGTGCAGCATTGCAAAGATATTCAGTCTATTTAGATGTCGCTTAGTGTTATTGAAAACAGGTTCGAGATAAGCAACATTTTTTTTTTCTTCACAAGTATGACATAACCATAAGAATAATAATCACAATAAACTTTCAACTCTAACTTATTAAATCAATTAAATATTATAGACACTTTACGACAACTAAATTAATTCGTTCGATAAAACACACCTTACATAAGTCATAAATGGCCTGGCGACATTAGCACTTTCACTAACTCCATAAACGAGCATCATAGAACTCATAATAATGCGTTTGAATTCGGTTCCTTATTATCAAGTCCGTTTATGAAGCTTGTTATGGGTTATTGCTGTGGCGTAAGACATAGGGCGTTACGAAAGTACGTATTTCAACCATGGTGGCTATAATAAATCATTAATTCGCAATTACTTGCGAATTAATGATTTATTATATATATATATGTTGTAGGAATCAGAGGTTACCCTCTGATTCCTACAACATACATACCATCAGGCCTCTAATCCTCGAAGGGTAAGGCAGAGGTGTACCTATCAAAATATGTTCACCCACATTTCGCCGGTTATGTTTAAGGGCCATGAAATAGGGGGTAAACCTATTACCATCAATCGGGCTCAAATCCAGACTTCGGACTGCTACTCAGAAATTCCAGATGGAAAAACCTAGTAACACGTCGTCTGACCCGGGAATCGAACCCAGAACCTTATGCTCAGCGATAGCGCATTTTACAATTACAATAATTTACTTACAAACTATGTTCTGCCTTGTTGGTCTAGCACTTGTAAGCGCTAATGCTAATCATAAGATCCTGGTTATGATCCTTGTCTTGGTGAAGGGTGGGCGTTTTGGGGGACTGTCTTATGTAAACGTTTTTGACGTTCAAAAAGTGCTGATTCTCAGCCTAATTTGAATAAATGAATTTTGATTTTGATTTTGATTTTGTCGGGCAAAGTGTGTCGTTATGAAATCCCTCAAGGGTAGCCTGGAATTTAAATTTGTGCCCGGTTAATAAACAAAGGCTTGCCCCCTATGGCACGGGACTTACAGATAACTGACGAAATGTGAGTGTACTATAGTGACACCTCTGTCTAACCCTTCAGGGTGCACAGTCATGCATCACGTCTGTGTGTGTTCCAATCTTCTTTAACAAAAAAAAAACAAAAATAGTTTTCAACATTACCAAATTATAACACTGGTTCACAATATTGAGCAGTCTAGCCTTCTCGCTCTCATAAGCAGAGTACTGTTGGGGCTGTCCCGCACTCTACCTCATAGAAATAATATACACGAGCTTCTGCAAATATGTAGGTATATCCCTGACGCGATGCAGTATACCGACGGAGAACCTTTATTTCGATTTTTAGTTCTTAATGCCAATCGACGTAAAATGCTATTTCGGGTATCTTGGCAAAAAATCCTAACACGATATTTCACTATTTATCCCATAAAACACTAATACGGTACGGTATACTTCCAATGGCCAAATGAAAAACTATTATTATTATTATTATAAAAAATGAGTCTCCTGTAAAGTCTCAACTTTTTACATTGATGATAATTATTGGTAACTCGTCGTCGATACACTGAATGCGTTATTGTACTGGACGTGAAGGGCGCTGTTTAATTTACAATTTGGAAGAAAAACCGAAAGACCGGACAGGCAGAAAGTCAATTGGTGTATTCACAGACGCATCAAACATCTAAGATGGGTCTATCCTTTATAGCAGAACTTTTTATGTCATAATATTAATTAGCATAACAGTGCATAGCATAAACTTCATTTCGCAGAAAATCGTTCGGCATACACTCATTTATAATACATTAAAAACGCATAATTTTGTAAGTCAGAATCATCTTTAGGCATAAATTTCATATCCATAATAATTAAACAGTAGAACCATCATATTGCAGAAAGTTCACTGTCAGAATCGTCTTTTGGCATAATTTTGTAAGTCAGAATCATCTTTAGGCATAAATTTCATATCCATAATAATTAAAAAGTAGAACCATCATATAAGCTTGTTTGTTCCGTGCGGGGATCGAACCCACAACACGCGGCGCAGCAGCCGATGGCTCAACCACTGCGCCAACCGTGTCGTCAAATAATATTAAAATATATTTTGCTTGCATGCTTGCTTGCAAGCAAGCATGCAGCATGCAAGCAAGCATGCAGCATGCAAGCAAGCATGCAGCATGCAGGCAAGCATGCAACATGCAAGCAAGCAAGCAAGCAGCATGCAGCAGGCAGGGTTTCTGTGACGGCTCCGGCGCTGCGGCCCTCCGGCGGCCCCACGCGTGCTAATCGTCGCAGACGGCTTTCGCTCACCACCGCAGCTTCGGCTTGTTGGCCGGCAACGCCGGCCAGCCTCAGCCGCGGCGGCTCGCTCGCAGCCGCCTGCTCCTCAGCCCGCGGGCCGCCTCGCCCCTACGCGCCTACGCGATTTTAAATAACACTCTAGGGGTAGGACAAACAAGACTACGTGAAGTCGGTTTTGCAGCAATTCGGTTCTGTCACTTCACTAACTTTTGTAGTACAACATATTGACTTTTCAAGACAATATTTTAATTTTAATTTAAGGTTAAGAATATGATTACATTTTATAGAAATGACAATAATTATGCCTAATAAAATTATTCCAAATGAAATTCTGCCATCTTCTTAATATGCCAAGTGAAATTATTCCAAATAATCGTCGCTCTAAATAAACGTTATGTGAAACGAAATTATGCGAAATTAAGCTTTGCCAAAAGTAATAATGCCAAATAAAATTCTGCCATCTTAAAAGTATGCCTTTGTAAATTCGGACGTATAAACATTCGGCCAAACAATAATTATATTAAATGATTTTTATGCCATATATATATTCGTTTAAAGAAGATTATGCCAAGTGTGTTATGCCAAATAAATTTCGGAGCATCAAAATTCTGCCAGATAGAGGGAACCCATCTAAGATATATTGTTTATATACTTAATAGGAGTACGCTTTCCGTAGACGCATAGCACCTTCATAAACGTTTTTTTGAGTACTTATCTAATGTTATTTTGCTGCCGCTTCGTCGGTGTGAGTGATGGGTCCGTATTCTGTTACCCACCAACTGTGTTGTGGAGGTCAGATAGGCTTTCGTTCCATGTAAAATACTAGTATTGAGCTGCATTCTGGAAGCCGTTCCCAACGTAATTGGGAAGAGGCTAGGCAGATGATGGAAATAATCAGGCAATCCCATAAAAGGCACATGAGAAAAAACTACGCATGTTTATAACATGTCTACCGTCGCGACTTCGTGAGTCGTAACATTTGACTACCATAACGTAATACTTGGCAATTTGACCACTTCAAAGCCATTTCTCACACATAAGGAAACGCGCTCACACCATAATGTTACGTTGGACTCCCATTTCGAGCGGGTGACCATGTGACCATGTCACAATACAAATTATGATAGAAAACAGTACGTGCTCCCCAGCGGCAGAATGAAAAGCACGTACCTACACGCGACCAATGGAAAGTGATACCATATAAACACACAATTACAGTCGCCTTTCTACTAGTTTTCCACGCGTCCATTGAAATTTTAATGTATCATTCTGGACACGTCCTTATGTAACGTTTATTGTATGAGTAACTATTTGCTGGCTTTCAAGTTCGTTGAATTAAAGGATAATCATAATGTCTTCGAGATGAGGAGGTGAGGACGGGGGAGGCTTAATAATAGTAGCCGCACGCGTCGATTGAAGGGTTTAGCTACACTATCCGAGGTCGGTCCGAGCACCGAGAACAGCGTCCCGGCTGTCTTTCTTAAATATTTGATAGTCCTTTACGGGTTGTCAGAAACTCGAAAGACTGACAGCCAGTTTTACCGAAGGATATCGTGTTGCCTAGTAAATGGGTTTTGGTGGTCAAATAGGGAGATAGGCGTTCCATGTAAAAGAAGCACGTTTCGAGATGGCACACGTCCGATCATTGCATCGCAACTGTATCGTTGGTTTAGTGGTCGAAAACGCGACAACAATGGTCTTGTGTTCGATACCCGCGTCGAGGACTGTGTTATTAGGATTTTTCATCAGGAATTTCTCAGTAGCATCCCGGAGTCTGGATGTGTAGCCGGTTGTTGGCAATAGGGTCATCCCCTATTATATGGGATTTGAATACATACCTGGTGAAGTGTGGGTGTGCTGTAGGCACTCCTCTGCCCAATAGTTCAGGGAAATACAGGCGTAATGTTATGTCTCGCTTTAGTAGCGGTGCAGAATCGTGGTAGTGAGGGCGAAGGATTACGACCAACGACAGCAACTGAATCAGGATCTATTTGCAATTGTATCGCTACTAGATCGCTCCAAAAAGTGGCCGACTCCAGAACTCTTATGCACATATTACAAAAACAAAAAAAAATGAACTGTCCTAACTAAATTAACCTAACAGGAAATTAAATAAGGCGTCGAAAAATTGCTGTCGATTGGTAAAGTACCCAAAAGACTGACGGCAAGGCCACGTTGAATGGCAATGCTTAGCCTCTGGCCAAAGTAGAAGCCAGCTATAAGTAATTGACCGAAGAATTTCACATAATTTCGCCATAACAAAAACAGTGAATTGCAAGTATATTTCCCATGTTAACTATAATGTTAGGTTAACTTTCCCACAAGTTGTAATAGGAGATAATTCAACTGAATTGACAATGATACGACATTTTTTTTGTCCCAGTGTAATGTAACTAGACATATACCTCTGAGTAAGGAAATAGAAAGTATAAGTATGTTTCTAATACCTATGTAATCTTAAGTAGAAATTATTGAACAATGAAAATGTTTATTGTACCCAAAGCCATGTGCATTATCGCTGCAAAGGTGTAGTCATAATAGCGTTTTAAGTTCGGTTTCTTTTGTTACAAATAGCGGAACAATTTAATTATTTCTTGTGATTTGGTGTCACCGAGTAAACACCGTAAGTTTACAATATATTATGGAAGATTATAAAGTCTCGATGAATCGTCGTGCCGAGAAATTATGAACGGCCATATTGGACTGGTCAATCAGTGCACAGTTTTACAATCAATCCGAGTTTCTGCTATATTATCGACTCGTTGAATTGTAAACATGTCACAGATTGGTGTGTGGACCTATGGGGATCTGGTGAAAAGTAACTTTACGTTCCATTATATCCGATTTCACTAACTTTTAATACGTATTATTTTTTATTTTTAATGAATGGGTCTGTGCACATTTTTTCGAGAGTTTATAATCTCAGGATATTATCGTTGGATTTATGGGTTTGGTGCTTATCTTTTTATTTAATGGAAGGTCAATGTAATCCTAGTAAACACATCTATGCACAGGAGCCACAAGGAACAGGCATCTTTAAAACGCAGTGCATGCCGTCCTCATGGATTTATCTGTGCGTCAGTCGATTGCACTCACGTTGGCTGCGTCACTAATATTTTACTACGGTAGTACTGTCAAATAACACGTTGCAACAAGCGTATAGTCATTGTCAGAAATACCTTTACTGCACTGAAGTAGTCAAAAGTGACTGCGCAGTTTTCAATATCTAAACTTAAACAGCAGCGTGCCTTGCCGTACGCAACGGTAATCGTAACGTCAATTCGAAAATCAAATTTGAAAATACACGTTTCGAATATTTTAATATTAATAGTATTTTTAAGATTTTATTCATATCTACGAGTATGTATGATACTAATTTTGCTAGCTTTGTATGTTTAAAACGAAATGGTGAAGGATAGTTGTATTAAAAAAATTTAATCGTTCGAATTACGTTACGTTTTCGTCAAAAATTCGTGACGTAAACTGTACCATCACCTCCCTATATACTGCGGTAAAAAAAAGCTTCTAGTGTGACCGCATCTTTACAACAAAATAATAATGTCCAACTGCGGTCAAAATGACACACTTTCAAATAATAATAAGATAAGTTTATCCAAGTTCAATGTAAGAATGATGACTTTAAAGAAAGACGCGATGACTTGCAACCATCAGATTATAAGTATACAGAAGTAACTTGAGAATGATGGGATTAGAGGTCAGGAGCACAAATCATAGTAAAGATCATTATAAGCTTATGGCATCAGGCTATAATTTAGCTATTACTTTCACGTTTGGATATAAGATCGAAAATATGTTTTTACTCTTTTTTAGCCTCAATATTGAGTAAGTACTGTGTAGCCTTCCGACCTCTACGGATAATTAATAACTTGATGACATGACATCACTAATTCATATTATAAAGAGAGCATACAGTCGTAGTCGACGGCTTGTATCTATAAATAAGTAGGTAATTCAATATTGGATTGGACTATCTTATCCAGAGACCAATTAAGGCCACAAGCCAAAGAAAAGCTTATAAACTAAGCGACTACGCGGTAAGGGCGCTACCTGTGAGATACGGATCTCGGCTTCGGGCGCCATTGGTGGGAGGGCAGCAAGGGACACAGGCTGGATCGGATCTAGATCGTTGACGCTCCCGAAAAAAAACTGTACCTACTTTTTTTCGTTAGGTTGGCAGTTGTGCGCCAAATAGTGGGTGACTACTATCAGACGCCTGTCTTGTCGTCTCCACAGCACATGAAACTTCTCTCCTTTATTACAGATGTGCGGCTCTGGGTGTTCGCGGCCACGCTGCAGGCGCTACTCTTGTCTGCCAGCTGTGGCAACCATCGCCGCTCCATGGTCGCGCAAGGGGTAAGTTCTTATACTGTTTATGTAGAATTATATGCTATATATGTATGTTGAATGCCAGATGACGAATAAAATTAACCAAATCAAAACGACGTCGTGAAAAGCCACGATTTGGAATGTGTTACGAAATATTGCACTGTAACAGCAAAAAGCCTCAGAAAGTGGAAAGAATAGTGTGAAGCTTTTGTCCAGTAATGAGAGAGTGCTGGCTAATTGAATTCATAGAATTAAAAAAAAAGAAATAAATTTAAGCGAGTTCTTTTCATCAAAACTTTTCTCGTTTTTCAGGGTCTAGGCTCAAAAGGCGGCTGGAGACCAGTGGTTAGTTCTGGAGGCCTACTGTATGGATCCTTTGGCACAGCACCACTGCACGCGCCACACTACAAAATCCCTGTCCCAGTGATCGACCAATACCAGTACCAGTCGTCCACGCGTCCTCTCGCCACGAAAGACGGGAACAAACTGACGTCCATAGCCCAATCGTACAGGCCCACTACGCTAAGGACGGTCCCTGCGTCCGGCGGCCCTGCCATCAACCAGCCAATCAACACATACCACAATCCTTTTGCCTTCCAAAACAACGGTTTCTCAAACTACAAGTTTGTTCAGAACTTCCCGGTGGAAAGCGTCCTTGTGAGGAACCCCCACAATCCTTTCAACCAACGTCCAATGTATTCTAAATACCAGAATAAGATAAAGCAAAACAATCATGCTCAGAATGTTATGATGCAGCAGCTGACGAACATACAGCCCATACAATTTGGACAGTACCAGACATCAAAGCCTTTAGATATATTTGGGAAACCGATCGAAAGTTACGCGAGACCCACTGAAGCGAAGAAGCAGCAGCAACAGCAGCAGACTGGTGGTTCAGAGATCTATAAGCAGGAGTTGTATAAGCTGCAAGACAGCGACACGGCGCAGCAGTCTGTCAGTCAGCAGCAGGTGAAGACGGCGCAACAGCAAGGCTTGGTTGGCCTACCGAACATCGTCAATCCTTATCCACAGTATTCGTTCCAGGATGCTGTTTTCCCACCGAGTATATTAGGCAAGTTAAAAAAAAACAAAAAGAAGTTTATATCTGAAAGGGTTGATTTCTTAACATAGCGGTGCCGTCATATGAATATGACAACCATCACGACAATGACGGTGGGACTAAGGTCTCCAAAATTCTATCTATATATAAGTATACGTCATTTTGCGAGATTGTGACGGCATTACTTCCTTAGGAAACCAACGCTTCAGTAAGGGTCATTGATCTAAAATGAATAGCTCGGGTATTTTAAAAACTAATATGTGTTTGTTTCTAACAGGTTCATTTGGCACATTCGGAGTCCAATCAGTGAAAGGTAGAGACCCCGTGTACCAGTTTCCGACGACGAAAACAACGTATTTACCCCCTCAACAGACGAAGCAGACGATATTTAACTCGTTCAGCTACGCCCCCAATTACAAGACAACGCCAACGATATTCGATTCTACCACCCCGAGATTACCAACAACCTCCAACCAGCTGCACTTTGGAACTACGTATAGTGACTTTAAGATAACACCTACGCCCCAAACCAAGGTATACGTTCCTCCAAAGATCGATCCTAACGCGGGCGCCAAAAACACATTCAAGCCAAGTCCTCAAGATCCCTTCGCAAAGAACCATCAGAGTAATTTCAACAAAGTCTCCGTCACCACTTACAACCCGATCGTTTCAAGTCCAACGACAACGATAGCCAACAATTTCTACGACTACAACTTCCCCTCACACCAAAACCAGCAGGGACTTATTTACCACGAACCGCAGAACGTTAATTACAGTTACGAGAAAAAGAAGCAGAAGATACACGACAATGTGGCCGCAGGCGGAAACCAGCAACCTTCGAAACAGTATGTAAATACTCCCTTAAAAACTGACCAACAAGAAGCCCAAAATCATCCGTACCGGCAGACTTACGAAGTGACTGAAGCTTCGGAAACTGATGCTCATTCCCAATCGTCTACAGCTCCTTGGACGTTGACGTCTCAAGTGTACGACTACAATAACAACCAGAAAACTACAGAGGAATCGACAAAGCAGCAAGATTACTCGGACACGTATCGAAGACCAGACCCTACTCCCGTCCCAGACCTCCCCGAAGAGTTTGCCATCGTAACCGAGGCCGAGAATGGCCATGACAACTCTTTGAGCTACGACATGAAAGTCGAATCTCAAAGCAGGCGGCCTCTAGGTGACGACTTCGTTGAACCTATCGGCAAGCACAAGCTTAAAGACTACTACTACAAGGTGTCAACTCCTTCATACGATGACTACAGCACGTCAAGACGAACGAAGAAGCCGACTGAGGCGGCGAAGTATACTGTAACACAAGAGACTACAACACAGTTCAACAATGAAAAGGACAGTAGTGCAGACATTCAAGTTGAAGTACTTCCGACGCTGCCTCCAAACAAGCATTTCAAGCGTCCGAACAATCCCGAGCGCAAAAGGAATAAGGTCAGGAGGCGCCGCCCTGCACTAGCTAACATCAACCGTAACAAAGATGAAACTACTAGCACATCTAGTACATCAAGCACATCAAGCACCCGATCGTCTACATACATTGCGTCAACTGAGCCGACGCCGACCACAGACGCAGACGAAATCTACACAATAAGACCTAGAGTGAGGCCAACTAAGTCCCAGCCAAACCTGACCACGCCAACTGTCACCACTGATTATACAACCAGTGCCTTACCGACAGTCACTCCTACTATCCCCACTATAGTGAAGAAGAAGCTAGCTCACCGCCGACCAGTCACCACGCCTGCCGACAGAGCAGAAACTACTACAACATTCGTTAGAGACGATCTGAACAAGGAATCCCAGATAATGAAAATTACAAACCGCCCACATTTCCCGAAAATAAACGGCTACGACTTTCAAAACGATTTCTCACACAAGCAGGACGAGAAAGACACACCTACAAGTGATGTTTCTGTGAGTTTATTAGATAATTTGAAGACTACTGTAGAATCTGAACAAGATTTCTCGTTCCATAAAGATGTAAAGCCTATAGAAGCAAAACTAGAACCGGTAAAAACGTGGGAGACGACGACTGAGTTCTACAGAGAAGATGGTACTGAGTACACGACGACACCTCGATCAGACATCACAACCACAGGCCGACCTCAGCGCCCGAGACTGCGGAACAAGTACAACAGAAATAGATTCAACGTCAAAGACTACAGGAATAGACTAAGTTCCACTACAAGCACTACAGAAAAACCAGCTGAAAACACACCAAAAATCAGATTCCCACAAAGACGAGTGCCTTACAATGAAAACATTAACAATGAGAATGATAACACAACTGAACGCAAAAGATTCACTCCTAAGGATCCCAGACATAAGAATGGTGATTACAGCGACACAACAGAGAGAGAAACACATTCAACTAAGCCAAACAGACAGAGACAGACAACTGAAAGTGTAGAAGCAACTACAATCAGAGTATCGGCTCGCATTAGGAACGGACAACGCCGACCAAGGCCGACTACAGAAGAGCCAGAGACAACAAGCCCAACCACCGTCCACAGCAAGAGACCATTGAGAAAGAAGATAAAGGACTCAGATATAGGTGAATCTGTCCAAGACATATCAGTAACAGAGACAGCAGTTTACGATAGAAACGAAATTACATCAGAAAGAACACGATCAGAAAGCGCTATCATGAAAATTGCCGACAAAAAGCACCAAGATCACTTGGAACATTTATTCGAACATTCGAAAAGAGTATCTGATCTAACTTTGGCAGCAAGTAAGGACTATAGTAAGCCAGGAATGTTTAAGACCGTTTCTTCACAAAGCAGGCGAATACCGAATTATTTCACGATAGCGACCGACGATCCCATTTTACCAATAGAAGCGTTTTTTCCCCAGTTGAACCAAAAGAAGGAATCGTAACGTTCCTAAGTTAGTTAATTATTAAAACCAAATCCTGTTCACTGCCAAAGCTTTTCTGTAGGTCTATGCGGCAGCGATGAAAGGGGCCGAATAGGGAAGTGCTATTGTTGTTCCAGTGTGAAAAAGAGACGGTGCGATACGTTCTGTATAGCTTCATCTCTTTCTAACACTACCCCGAATGGCCTCAGAAGTATACTTCATAAGTTCATACAAAAATTGCACAATTTTGAGTAACATTTTTAAAACGATGTTTGTACGCAATGGTAGATTTTAAGTAATTGTATGACGTCACTGTATGTCTCTAAATGAGATATCGCTAGTGATGTCTTCTGACTATTTCCACGAGATATATTAATTTTTATTTTTAATTACAAAGACAGTCAATTTAAATTATATATAACTTTAGTATTGGAGCTGGGCTGTCTTATAGTGCGATATTCGACTTGTTGAGCCGTGTTCTGTAGCAAAAAAATAAAGGCACGTTTACACGAGCCCAGTGACTTGACCTAATGATTCAGTTTTTGGATCCCCAGACACTGGGTTTTTATTGACCCGATTCATTTAATAAGCCAGATTGCTGTCACTTTTCAAGACTCGCAAAACAAAAGTGAATACTCTACAAAAATTCACCAGCGACTGACCAATGTGTATAGACGAAGTCAGTCACACTGGACTGATTCGGATACACCGGGCGCCATCTGCTGGACTGAATTGCAAGCGCGTGGGCAGCGCTGGACTTGCTTAGAAACTAGTGTATACACAACCTCAATTAATTTCAAATCAGTTTTGGACTGACTGACTGTACTGTCCTTTTTCTGGGCTCGTCTAAACCTGCTCTAAATACTGAATGCCACTTAATACTTCATGTGTTGAAATATTTTTTCGACAGAAAGTCGCGATAGACTAAATAATAAGCTTTTTTTGCAAGTACTGACACTATATAAGACTATTTAAATATACACTCTGGACTGTTTTCTATCGGTGCTCATTTAGTTAATAATTGTTAAAATATTAAGTGATATGTTTGTTCGTTACATAATATTAACTATATAATGTTATGTATCCGTGTGTTTGTCTATTTATATAAAAAATGTATGGCATTTATTGTAAACTAAATTATTTAAATGCAAGAATTATTTATATATATTTGAATATGGAAGTAAATCACAGTAAAAGCGAGAAGTATGAATGTAATTATTAAAAATTAAAATATTTATACTCTTAGTGATTAATTGTGTAAATAAAAGAAATTTCTTAACAAACTCTGTGTATTATTGAAGATATTTAATGATTATTATAAATAGGAAATCGTATATCATCAAAGTTATATAACCTTAAGCAGCGTTGGCTTGTATCTTGGACATCCTCTGAATGCTTTTCACTGCGGCTTGGTGGATTGTCTTTTCCAATGAATCTGTAAAAAAAAACGACAACAAAATCGGTTCAATTTTGATTTAAATTAACAACCAAGGAATATAGTTAATTCCACTTTAAGTGTTAAATGATAAATGATATTTATTTCTGTGAATAGGTTTTTACAAACACTTTTACACGTCAACTCAGAGATCACAGTCTCTTTTAAAGTCCAGACATTATCTTAGTTAGATCATGTGAGGACCATCCAGATTAGTATTTGAGATGGTCTTTTGAGGTAAGAGCCACACAGATATGACTGGATGTGTTCAGTCAGTGCAAGCATTTGTCGGAGGCCAAGGAGCTCCACGGGTCGACGAACTATAGTAAGTATTATTATTTTTTGTAAGACGAGATTAGAGTCCGGTTGTCTACAGTTTCCCTACAGTGTATGGCCACATAATGCAAAGGGGAGATAGCACCCTTGAAAAATACCTATAAATTGTAAAAAATGGTTTTAGGCAATGCGCGGTGAAGTTATTCCAGTTTACTGCTCGCGAGTGTATAATTAAAGTCTCCACATTACTTACATATTTTATGCGCCCCTTTGACCGGGAACCGCAGCCGCAAACTGGTCGGATTCGAGCATATGAACACGTACGGACTGTCGCTTTCCCCGCCCGGATACCTGGAACATTATAGTAAATACTCGTATCAAGTCATATGAATTGTATTATCTGTCTGCCTAGTTAGCGGGCCTAGAGATATAAGAATCGTGTACTGTACCAGTCAATTTACTGGTTGCAAAGTACAGCGACGACAAGAAGATACCACGAGTTCAGTACCTACATGATTCTGGACCGCCCAGCGTTGAAATTTTTCGATTTTTTTTTAACTACTACTAGTTTTTTTCCGACTTTTTATTTATTTCAAACTATACTACCTCGATTTTTAATTAAATAAGTTACTATTTAATTAAAAACCTGATTTGGTTAGATATAAATTTAGGATCTCATTTTTTTTAAATTTAATAGTAGTTAATAAAAACATCAGAAAAAAAGGACATTTGCCGGTGAAAGCATGGTTTACCCATAGTTCTTTATAATTGACATTAAAAGAAACTGGATTTTATAAATGTCTCACTATGCCCTCACTCTTCAGTGGATTTGCTCAATTTTTTTCACAAGGCTACCATTTATCGTAATCACTATCATACTCATTACACGGCCATTATAAGATAACATCGCGCCTGTATTTCCCCGAAGAGTTGGGCAGAGCTATGCTATACCTACAGTACACCCACATTTCACCAGTTATGTTTTTAAGTCCCATGTTATAGGAGGTGAGCCTATTGCCATCAACTGGGCACACATGCAGACTCCGGGCTGCTACTGAGAAATTCCTAATGAAAAATCTCAATAACACATTGCTCGACCCGGGAATCGAACCCAGGACCTTATGCTTAGCAGCCGCGTTAACGACCACTAGACTAACGAGGCAGACGTAATGTCAGTACTATATGCTTACTTTTTCTGATACTCTTCTTGCGGCAGACAATCGTCCACGTTGACACAGCCGAGCAGACATCCGGTGGGATAGAACGACGGGAAGTGTACTTCTGTTTCTGAAACACAAACCAAATAAAACTTGTTATGAAATACCATTACAAATCAATCAGTAACTTATTTTAAATTCTTCTTTTCTTTTTGAAAAAAAAACTTTACCCCACACCAGGAATTTCTCCTGTATCGATAATCCGACAAATTACAGATCAAAATGATAAGCATGCTTTACCTACATTAGTGAATATTTGCTAAAATAACATTTGTGTACCTACATTCAACGGTGATAGGCATGTCGGTTTACAGGGGCGCCGGATTAGACAGAGAGCTACCTGGGGTCCACTGTATTATATACAATAAGGTGGTTATAATATAGGGAAGGCCTATGTCCAGCGGTAAACGTCTTCCTGCTCATCATCATGAAGACATAGCCTAAAGGAACCGTAAAATTCAGTGGAATTTTAGCGATTGTCTGCTGCGCTGCGTGTCGTGGGTTCTATTCCCACACGGAAACAATATTTCAATGGCCTACAGGCAGTTGTTCCGGGTCTGGCTATTTGTGTATGTGAGTTTAAATGTTTGTAAACGCAGCCACGATACAGGATAAATTCCTAGTGTGGGGCAAGGTGTACTTTTAAGAAAAGGAAATAAAAAAAAAGTTACCTGGATACAACACCCTGTATTGGTTCTCAATCGCCCTAACAAGTTCCTGTTCAGGCGGCTTCACCGTAGACGCGATCCACAGCCTACCGCGGTGACTCGAATACCACGTGCGACCTTCGTGCCTGAAAGCAATGGTTTTTGTCGATGGAAGAGTAGATAACATAAATAAATAAATAAATATTGCTGGACAATCCATACAGCATCATAGTTTCAAGCTAAGCAGAGCTTGTGTTATGGGTACTAGATGACTGATATACTTAATACAATACATTACATAGATAGATATTTTTTATTATACATAGCAAACACCCAGCACACCTGGAACAAATCTCTGTAGATCGTACAAACATTTGTCCCAAGGCGGGAATCGAACCCGCAACCTCCTGCGTCGCAGGCGGACCTTCGCCCGCTGCGCCACATCGGTCGTCATGATAGGTAGATAACATGATAGATTGTTGAAAGATACTACCGTCCTAAGCGTGGCGATGTTAAAACTGAACATAATAAAGTTTTCTATTATACTCTACTTATTGGTGATGTTCTTCAAGAAGGTCAGGTGCGTATTACTCGCAACTGGCGTGCGTGTATGACCAGATATATGAACGTAAATGAAGCGAAATGAGTATGTAAGGACCGTAGCGGGTGGCGTTCTGTGGTTTCTGCCTACAGCATTGGGGAAAAGGCGTGAGTTTATGTATGTATGTAGATAGCTAAATTATTGAGGAAGGTTATAGTCTATTTAATACAACGCTATGACCCTTAGGAGCAGGTGAAACTGCGGAGTACAGCTAGTAAATAATATGAAGAAGAAATACTGTTATTGTATTAATACTTTTCTTTTTGTTAACGGGGGGAAACCTTCAAAAGGCGCCTGGACTTTTGGGGAAAAACTACCTCACTAAAACCACCCCAGTGATCACCATCAGCACATAGAAGGGGCCCCGTTACCTCTTAAGAGACCACTCCGGGACCCCCTCTGTATTGTATTACTACTTACAGCTTAATGCCTTCAACGAGCATAGACGCCCAAGGCTGGTGCATGGAGAGGCAGCGTCCAGTGTCACTCATCTCTTGCAGCTCCGTGTCTTGGACCCGCGGGACGTGTATCCCAGGGTTGCTACTTGTTATCGGTGCAAAGGCTTGGGTTTCCACTGATGGATCGAACTGGAAGAATGAATAGTTATAAACGGTGGGAAAATCCAAGGGGCCTTTTGGTATTTTTAACCGACTTCAAAAAAGGATGAGCTTCTAAACTCAGTAAAATTTTATTTGTGCTTGTGTTTGATCCCTCATAACTCCGCCATTAATAAACCGATTTGAAAAAATCTTTTTCCACGTGAAAGGATATACTTTCCGATTGGTCACATAGAATATTTATCAAAATCGGTTCAGTGGTTTGGTTTTTAAATCAAAATAGCTGGAAAAAATATGTTCTTCAAGTAAACGAAATGTCATATTTATTTTGCTTTCGTGTGACTTTTATCTTAGATAAATTACAAAGCGACTAAAAAGCTATAATAAAAAACTTTTTACAAAAAAAATCAACCGACTCAAAAACACTAAAGGTTTAGTTTCTAAAGTAGGAGGATTTGTTTGTTTCATTTCATGCCGAGACGATTGAATTGAATTTGTTTGCCCAAAATTGTTAAATCTCCCATCTATATTGAACAACTAATGCATTTTGATTTTAATAACTGCAGCGACATACAATCGCGGAACAGAAAGGTTTGACGACCGATGTGGCGCAGCGGGCGAAGGTCCGCCTGCGACGCAGGAGGTTGCGGGTTCGATTCCCGCCTTGGGACAAATGTTTGTACGATCTACAAAGATTTGTTCCAGGTGTTCTGGGTGTTTGCTATGTATAATAAAAATATCTATCTATGTAATGTATTGTATTAAGTATATCAGTCATCTAGTACCCATAACACAAGCTCTGCTTAGCTTGGGGCTAGATGATGCTGTGTATAATCACCGGCAAATAAGATGGCAAAAGTCGTTAGATGCGCACAAGTCGTTTTTTAGGTCTCTTTGGTGGTCAAGCGGGACGCGGGGTATGAGGTAGCGTCGATCCGAGCGCGCGATTGGTGCATCAGTCGACCCTTGCCTCCCGCACCGCGCCTTCGTCCCGTTCGCTCCCGATTACATTTCAGTGCACGAAAATTGAACCCTTTGTTTTTGTTGTGTTAAACTTAAGTGTTGTTATTGTTTTTAAATTTAGGATAGAGTTCCTGAAAAGGCATAGCATACGAGGAAAGTATGCTCAAACCAGAGTTATACAAAATAATAAAATTGGAAAAAGAACAATTTAAAACATACAGCATTGACCAAACACTTGCAGAACACAACCATAGTGTTCTGCGATTGCGACTTTCAATATGATGCCAAGGGTAGTTTTATTAACGGATAGTGACGACGACTAGTTAATTTTTTTTTTTTATATAAACTTTTTTGAATTTTAAATGCACGTTATTTATAACTCCTAATAAACTTGAATTACTCTCCCTTCTTTAACTTTGTTCTATACAGACATGATTAAATATAAATGATGGCAATAACAATAGAATAATGACGATCAATAAAAGTTACCACTTTTTTGTGCCACTAAGTGTACGATGCGCGAACTTACCCCCACTACGCCAAAATCTTGCCATCTTATTTGCCGGTGACTATAGTATGTCCGGCATTATTTATTTATTTATTTTTTTTATTTTTAAAAAATAATCTCTCATCTTTCAGAATCGTTCATTTTATTTCAAGATCTCTTGGTGCTAAATCGTTTTATGCCACGAATGTACACTAAGTACTTGCAAAAGTGGAGCATTCACTCCTGGAGCCACGTCCCTGTCAGTGGGTACTCCTATAAACATGTCGTGCTGCAGCTGTCTAGCATTGTCTTTGCCGTCGCTGGTCATCTGCCTGATTTGGTCCTCGTCAGGCTCATAATCAATTGTGTTGTCCTCGACTATCTGGCGACCTGGAGGAAATATATAAATCGACGATAAAGTACCAATACCTCCTAAGTACCTTTCTTCCGATTTTTAGTTTTTAATGCCAATCGACGTAAAACGCTATTTCGCGTACACTGGCAAAAGCTCCTAACACGATATTTAACTATTTATCCCATAAAATATTAATACGGCACGGTATACTTATAGTTGCTAAGGGAAAAAATTAGACGCTTTTTGTCTCCTTTAAAGTTGCAATTCTTTAGATAGAAGATATTAGTAATTCATCATCGAAACAATTTATTGAACTCAGTTCTGAGTTAAGCTAACCATTTATTTATCATCATCTGCCTAGACTTTACCGATTTCATTCATCTTTTTGTTTTAATGCTTTGTTGAAGGTTCTTACGGAAAGAAAAATTGAAACAATTGAGCAGAAAACTGGAAAATTTCAGAACACTTAACGACTATTTAAACTGACAGTTGGCGCGTTTGATGAATGTGAATTTTATCCACGGGTAACACCGCGGGCGGAATACAGTTTTTAATAAAAATAATATTAATGCTTACCAGCGAAATCAAATGTCATCTTCTTATTGAGCCTGGAGCCATGTTTCTTATCGTGGAGAGATTGTTGGTACTTGTCCAGCTTGTCTTTCTCATTAGTGTTAAGCCACACGCTATTAGCGCTAAAGTAATCGCTGTCATCGTCTGTAACGCGGGTACGGCGCTCACTGGAAACATTTTATAATGGTTATTTTAGACGCTATGATGGTAATTATTAAACGTTTTAACGACCTGATTTCATATCAGTTGCTGTGCCCCGAACTTATAAATCGTCAGTACATTTATCATCTTGGCTGAAATCAGCAATTTTTGAGAACAATGTGTATTTAATTTAGAATGAAGTAATACGACTTTATTTGTCGGATAAATCAGACTTAGGCGGTCAAAGGGTTAAGTAGATCCATCCTCCCTTCTCTTAGGTCTACTGCGCTCTATAAGTTTCCATAAGTTTAGCTTGTCAGGATATTCTACATCCAGCTAAACCATACCTGGTACGATAATATTTTAGGAGCTGATTGCAGACACTGCAGTCTCCCACGCCTTAGGTCTGCTGAGCTCCATCGGTCTCCAGAAGTTTGGCTTGCCAACATATTCGACATCCAACTGAACCAAACCTGATACGATCATATTCCAGGAGCTGATTCATGAGCATACAGTGTTTCACGCCTTAGGTTAGCTTTAGTAGCTACATCAGCTTACATCAGTTTTGCTCGTCATGATCCTACATGCAGCTGAACTATACCTGGTACGAGCTGGTTCCTGTGCGACACAGCGAGCTCCCATCCCTTGGGTCGGCTGCAGAGCATCAGCCTCTATAAGTTTGGATTTCCCGCTTATAGTTCATCCAGCTAAACCATACCTGGTACGATCATATTCCAAGAGCCGGTTCCTGTGCGACACGGCGTCCTCCCACCCCTTGGGTCTGCTGCGCTCCATCAACGTCTCCATCAGTTTGGCTGCTCCCTTAGTCTTTGTGTTCAACTCTTTTTGCTCTTCTGGTGTGCACACCTTAAATATATTACAATGTTTTTATTTGACTACACTCATTGATCTAGTATAAGCAAGAGTCTTAAGTGTCAGCTACGTAACAGCAGAGTACTCACACTTCACCAGTTATGTTTAAGTTCCATGTAATAGGGGCCGAGCCTATTGCTGTGAACAGGGCACAAATACAAGCTGCAAGCTGTTACTGCGTAATTTCAAATGGACTCAACCCAAAATCGAACACACGACCTATATCTTAGCAGTTTCACTTGCAACCACTAGACCAACGAGGGTAGTCGAGAGGAAAATTAACATCCTGACTGTCCATATCATTGTGCCAATAATAATCCCAATAAGAATAATATAACTACCACTATTAACTTCTTTTGTATTTTTTTTTTTTATTAATTACCAACACCCTGTACGATAAATAAGTAACTTTACCTATATGTGTTACCATATGGCAATAACATTCGCTGTCAACTCTATAGCGACACTCCTACATAATCCTGTTCGATTGTAAATAGAACTAATGGCTGAATGCTGACTCCCAAAATACAGGCCTAGGCCTAGTTTGGGGGTTAGGATCTATTTTGTGGCAATACATTAATGTGCTATTTTATTATTACTGGCCTGTAACATGTATTTTTAGTCAAATAAATATTTTTTATTTTTTTATAACTGGTTACCAGATTGCCACAGAACAGGCATGGTCCCGAACCCTCCTGGCTGCACACCACGCGACCGCATTGAATGCAGTTGTTGATGAGGTCATGTTTAGACGCCTGGCAGTCACAGTGGTGTCGACCTGCGAAGTATTAACGTGATTAAGTAAACGCAACCTTAACATTGCAAGTATTTATTACTATCTTTTGTTTTTTTGTTGCCGAGGTGGAAAATCCTCATGGATGTGGCGGAGGGGTCTGTCAGACATCTACTGACTAAAACCATCCCGTTATTCTGTCTGACACCAACGCCGGGGGTCGCGGGAAAGTACGATCCTTCCGTAACCCCCGGCTAGTGCCGGCCAGCCTCCGGGGGCCTAATCAGGTAGAGGGGGGAGCGAGGTGTCTGACTCCCCCCGCGACATCTAAGAGGGGCGCGCGTGGCGCCGCCACCTTGGGTCCTGATGTATGGGGGGCGACAGACGACCCAAGTCCGTCACAAAAAAATTCCAAATTATTGTTCTCATTTGACACATTTACCAGTAAACAACTTATAATTCAACATAAGAAAAAAACAACGAAAAAAAAGGAGGAGGTTCTCAATTCAACATATATACAATATTTCATGAATGACCATGCATTACTTTTTTTTATATTTAAAGAAGTCAATGCTGTTCTTATTTTCTATTCGAACTTCACCTCCCCAACCCACCTTTTAACACCACAACCTGAGCGTTCTTCCCCTCCTGTGAGTACAGGTTAACATACTTGGTCTTCTTCTTAGACTTGGTATCAGCTTCGTTTGAAGCCGGTTGTTGCAACGGTTCTGCGCTGATGAAGTCTGGTTGCTGCTTGTTCTTTGATATCTTCTTTTTTTGCTGCTTAGGCACAGAGCTTCCTGGAATTTTTGAGTTTTACTTTTTTCAATTTAAACGTCTGAATAGGTTTAGTTTGGAAAGGGTTTATTGTGATAATGTAAAAGTAGTCTTTTTGGTTGTTTCTGAATGCTACCAATATATAAAATAAATAATGCTAGGCAATCCACACAGCATCATCTACCCCAAGCTAAGCAGAGCTTGTCTTGTGGGTACTAGATGACTGATGATACTTAATACAATACATTACATAGATAGATATTTTTTATTATACATATAAAATACCCAGAACACCCGAAACAAATCTTTGTAGATCATACAAACATTTGTCCCAAGGCGGGAATCAAATATATTCATAACTAGCTATGCCCGCAACATTGTCTGTATGAAATTTAACAAAACATGGGTTTTCATTGTTTGTGCAGAACCTTAATCCTTTTTCTTAAATAAAAGTAGCCTAAGTTACACCTTATCACATCAGCTAACTGCTAATTACAGTCCTGTCAAAATCAAATCAGTCCAGCCATTTCGGAGATTACTTGAACCAAACGGACAGACAAGAAAAAATTAAAAACAATGATTTGTTGGTATGCCTACCATATAAACTTTCATATGCATTTAGCAAAAAGTTGTTTTTTTGCCATTACAATCAGAGACTTCATTTTTATTTCTTTGTATTAATAAATGAATGTAAAACTGTCTGGTGAAACCACCAGACAGTTTACCTGACATTCAGCCTACTGTACAAACATACAGTAGGCTGAATGTCAGTGGTGGCAAAACCAGTATAAGGAGGCCATGCAATCTATTGAAACTTCATACTTCATAGTATGGAGTTTCAATACGTAGATTGCCCAGTAGGTCAGCTCAAGGTGTTACAACTGACTTAAATAGTGATAGTTTATAGGCTTGAAACTGACATAGACCTGTTATGATTGCTTTTCTATCTATTTAATATTTTTTGCTGCTGATTTACAGGTTTTCAACCTAGATTGGTAGTGGATGCTGTTCTAGAGAAAGTGGATTTTGTCTAAAATTTTCGTAAACAACTGGTATGCTAGAAATAAATTATTATGATGGATGTAATGGTTGTGATAATATTGTGCAATAATTATTTTACAGCTAATGAGCTTGCTGAAAACTATTTGAATACGAAATTTTACCATATTATTCAAGTGTAAAATAAATAAAAAATACCTCTGCCTGGGAACTTTTTCTTGCACAGTTCCAAAAAGAAACCTTTATGCTGAGAGTTATCAAAGTCCAGCAAAGTTTTCATGTACTCGTTCAAATCACTCTCACTCTCTATCGACAGTATATATCTGGAATTAATAAATAAAGAGCCTCAAATAATAACCGGTCTATATAATTTTATACCTTCCCATATGATATGAAATACATTGGGCATAAACGTAAACAAGGTTGTTTTATTTGTAATGTTCCTAGTTTTAACTCACTTTATTAAATCATCCGGTATCTCAAAATCTAAGATTTTGGACAGTCCTTCACTGACCCACTGCTCCATAGTGTATTCAATTAATTAAAAAAAAATAGAACTTGAAACTTTTAACTTTATTTACGTGGAAAGTTGAAATAGGTCACTCCTCTCACACCTGAATATGACAGCGTCAAAATTGACAGTTGTATTACTTTAGTGCAAATCTTTTTTTAAAGCGCAGTTTACACTACGCGATTCCATGGGTTAAATAGAAGTGCGTCATTTTTTTATTATTCATTACATATTTTATACTATAAAGTACAACACAACGCTATAAAGTATATGGCATAGCGTTGTGTGAACGTGCCCATACAAAATGTATTCTGAGTTATTCTACTATAATATTTGCTATTTCGTACTTTGAAGTACTTTATATGGAAGTCCGTTGTATTTTTGATGCAAAACATCTTAGGCACGCCTTTGTCGCCTTGGAAAACATTATGACGCTCTCAAATAAGTGTTTCAATCTGCAGCTAGATTTTTATTATGGCAGCACGTGTAACAGTATGGGAATGGGAACACTGGATACATCGCTGTCACTGTCACCAATAATTACTGTCAAAATTTTGTTTTCGACAGGCACTAATTCATTGATCAAATTCGATTTTTGAAAATATAAAGGTAATTTTTCACTGTATGAAGTTATAAACCGCACACTACTACTTGTTATAATTATCACAATAGTACTGCAGCGTAATCAAATCCAAAAATAAAAACAATAAGCTAATAATCGGATGTCATTTGTTTACGTAATTTTGTAACCTAGATGTGGTTTAATTAAACAAGGTATTTTCTGTGTTTTTCAGCCGTAACAATGTCTATTTCACCATTCTTTCGCTCCCCGTTTACTGATCTAACGGGAGGTATTCACTCCCATCAAATGCTTGGCCGGTGCCAGAAGGAGGAGGGTCGGTACATGGACTGCCTGGAGGCCTACGGTCTTGATCGCGGGAAGGTCAAGTGTGCACATTTGTTTGGTGATTTCCATGAGTGCCAGACGTCTATGAAGCAGTTTAAACGATTCATGGTATGTTTCATTTGTGCTTTTTTTCTAAATACTATTTTTAGGAATGAAAGCTGTAGAAGAAGAAAGAAACTGTGCATTCACACTGGCGAATCATGCATATATATGCCAATAGTTTTAAATCTTAATTTTCTGTCAAATTTCTTGAACATCAAACTTGTTTGACGATTCATATCTCTTGACAATTCTTTCACTAAATGTTTGATGATGAATGTGAGATTCTTTTAAGAGTATGCCTCTTAAAAGAATCTTAAAACTTCTACATGTTTCAATACAGACCAACTTATTATAGACAAGAGGAAAACACAAATTATAGAGGAGTTGCAAGACATTAACAAGTGAACATGTACCTTTGTTTTCTGCAATATTTTATTTAATATTCTATGTAGACTTGGGTGTTAGTAGGTTTTAAATCTAAAATGTATCAGTTTCAATTGTGATTTCCTAAATATGTTATAATTCTGACTATGGCAGTTTAAAATGCATATAGATCTATGGCGGAAAGCAGAAATGATTTAGACATTAAAAATATTAACAATTTTTTATACACCTAGGCCTATAAACTCTATAATTCCCTTAGAGTTTACCACATTTTATGTATTTGTACCTATTTAAAATAATTATGTAATCAATCAATACAAAACTGGACAAAACCAACAACCAGTTGAATCAAAACAACTGGAAGTCACTGGAAGGCTAACAGTATCAGTATCATAAGATACAACACCGTGCTCAAGGAAGGAGGCCAAATGACTCATGACAATGCACAAACTCCTGATTTTTGGGTAGACCAAAGCTTTGGCTGGTTCAAATAGAAAACAAAAATATGGCAGAATCATAACTTTTGGCCGAAAAAGAAGTTTCATGTTACTATTAAAAGTATTTTCTGATAACTTTTAACCTTGTTTCAGGCAATGCGCAGAGAACGTGACAGACAAATCTCCGAAGGAAAGCTGAAAGGAGACAACCAATATGTATCACCTAAAATTGACAGTTTTTAATGTTATGGAGAGCTACTTCTTCCAATAGATATATGTATAGGTACTTTCAATTCAAGAGCAGAAATATTGCAGTAATGGTGTAAATAAAATAATTTACTCAACAAAAAGTGATTTATTTTAAATATAATATATTTAAACTAGGTACTTTTGAAAAAACAATCTACAAAAACGCCCTTATACTCTTTTTAGCATACTAAAATGATTACACATTTGTGGCATCCACAGTGGGCAATGAAGTTAATATGAGCTTGGTATTAAGTGAAAAGGTCTGAGTCAGGGACCTCTTCATAAAATGTTCTGTTAGCAGCTGTTATAATTATTTTTTATCTAATTAGTCTTTATATTCAAAGCCTGTGATCGAAGACTTACGACGCAAATCGGGACCCTTTTTCGCTGTCTGATTGCCACTTTCAACTAAACTTCAAATCACTGGGGCAATTGTTGACACTACGAGCAGATGGCGATTTGTACATCAAATCCAGGTCTTGGTGGTCCATATACCTTATGAAGTAATTAAAAATAAAAACATCCATATTTGGTGACTGCCCTTAGCACCACTGTTGTGTAATTCGTGTGAACCAGCCCTTACTTATAAGTAAAAATGAGGATTTACATGAATTATAACCTTTTTTTCTGATATTATTCCTGGCTGCCATATTATTTATGGAAAAATATAATAAGGCCCGTCACAAATACCTACTGCCCAAATAAATTTGATTTTGAATACAATCATAAAAATATCTAGTTGTTATTATTAATAAAATTATCATTAATTCTCCGTTATTTGACGTGAATTTATTGACAAGAAAGTAATGCATAATATATCGCCATTCTTCCGCTCGCCGTGGACGGACATTACGGGGGGAATTCATTCATACCAGATGCTGGGCCGGTGCCAGAAACAGGAGATGGCAATGATGGACTGTTTGGAAGCCTACGGGCTAGGTCGCGGCCTCATTAAGTGCAACTATTTAGTCGACGACTTTCGAGAGTGCCACACCAGAACAAAGCAGTTCAAGAGATTTTACGTATGTTAATTGAATATCATTTATATTTCTGATTACTTTATTTACCTAGTTCAACATATTGCGAACAAATTAATATATCTTAACTGGACGAATACGTATCTACATAAATACCATCATACATTTTCCCATAGGGGTAGGTAGCATAGGCCATAGAGTATTACTAAAGAACGCCACCTGCTATGATGCTACGTTTCTTACCTACTACTTTTTTTTAGCCTATTTTCATAAAATTAATAAATAGTTTTCTGGAAGTTAAGATCCTGCCTAGCGCCTGATATATTTATCATCTTAAACCCTACTGCAATCCACGTCAAACCTAATATGCATTTTCGAAAAGGCGCTTTTCATGGCTTGCTTCCTCTGTTTTTTAAATTCTATGGGCTTCGAAACATTACATACATAACATCACGCCTGTATTCCCCCAATGGTGGAGCAGAGGTGCGTCTATACTAACGCCCACAGTCGCCAGTTATGTTTATGTCCCATGTACGAGGGTCCAGTGGTCGCAAACGCGACTGTGATGCATGAGATCCTAGGTTAGATTCCCAGGTCGAGCTATGTGTTATTGGGATTTTTCACTAAGAATTGCTCAATAGCAGCCCGGAGTCCAGATGTGTGGCTGGTTGATGGCAATTGGCCTATACCCTATAATTTGGTACTTCAAAACATAACTGGTGATATTTGGGTGTAGATACTGTTATTGTAGGTACACCTCTGCCCAAGCCTTCGGGGAATACAGTCGTGATGTTATGTTAGGTAGTAGGGTTCATAGTATTAATGGAATATATCAGTAGCGGCCAGAATTCTGGATTTGGTCAATTGGACCGGTTAGGTAAAGCTAGACCGACACTAAGTACTGACGAAATGTGGCTGTACTAAGCATCTTTGTCCTTCTGCCTACCATTTCAGTAATTTTAAGCGTGATGTTATGTTACGAGCTCATACGAAACAGAGCTTGAAAATATGCTAAGCTTTTCATTTGTTTCTCAGTTAATGCGCCGTGAGCGCGACCGTCAGATCGCGGCTAAGAAGCTTACCGGCAACGACATGTACTGCACTCCTATCGTTGATAGCTTCTGAACTTCTGATGACTAGTTATGGACACCCAAAATTTACTTGGGCTAGCTTTAAATGTAAAACAATAAGGTATTCCACGCAAGTACTTATTAAGTACCAAATTATGTTGAGAATTCATTTTTTTTAAAGCCTTGGTTTCGAAATGACCTATCGCGGTGTCCTTATACGTTCCTGAATATGATTAATTAGTCAAATAAATACATAATGTTGATGCAAAATGCTTTTTTCTCCAAAGACCTTGCTATGTTTGAGCGACCTTTACTGAAAGGCAACGAGATCAATAATACTTATAATGTGTCGAACGAACAGTACGCTCATTATTATTATTCGTAGATTAAAGCTTTATAGATCCATATCTATCCAAGTATCTTGGCAAGTTCAATACCTACTCAATACCTTCACAGTTTTTTGCTCCCAAGAGTCACGGTCGTTCAGCCACGTTTTTGTATGGAATTTTGGCGCCAAACTAAAATACAATTAATCATTATGTACTGGTCTTATGTAGCTTGATCGATAAAGAATTAAATACATATTTACTGACCAGAAGTTCTCCTACGCAAATGCGTTCTACATACATAGGAACGGCGTGACTTGTTTTTTGAGACGCTACGATGTGTTGTTTATGATTTATTCTTGAATTTCGTATTTATTTATGAGGGGCCTGTAATAGGTGAAAAATAGCACGGAAATGATTAGGTTTTGTGTAACATAATGTTTTGAAAGGATAGTTTGCATTCAGTGTTCTGAATACTTATTTACATAGACAACACGTAGTGCCATGGGATCGGACCATGACGCCCTATATCTTTGGCTGGAGTAGTAGGCTGAGTGTTTAAGTTTAAACTATTATTACCAAGCAGCCTACTGGCTTTCTATTTAGGCAGAACAGACTACCGATGTTTATTAATACAACACAGCACCTGGGACGAAATATCCCTCTGATGATGCAAGTTTGCATCTGCTTGCAACATCCATCTGATGACTTTATAGATAATAAAATACATTTCTAAAACAATATGCAAATTAAATCCAATTAATGATTGGATAAATTATTTCAATCTAACTAAATGGAATAGCAATAAGCAAAAAAATGTGTTTATCGCGTTTGGATCTCAGGTAGGTGGTGTCCAACCAAATGCCGATACTTGACATTTGTTCCTAAAAATGCTAATTTAAATTAATTGTAAAATAATTGAAGTTCATCGACCGTCTATTTTTGTGACGAAATATATTTGAAGGTTGTATCAGATCACGTCAAGGTAACGCCACCGTTCATGAGTCCTATATAGAAAAAAAAATGTATTTTTTTGCTTGCGGAACTGATTAGCAAAGGTCCACGACCTCGTTTAGATTTTTGAACCATGTGCCATCAGCGCCATCATTATTATTTTTGATCAGGGTAGGTATGTTACACTACCTACCTATTTCTGTAGGTAGGTAGATTGAAAGGCCGGACAACAACCCCTGCGTGGTTTTCGAACTCAAGAGAATACAGGATTTCTGTTAAAAGGTATAAATTTTATTAATAAGATAATGATCAAAGGTGTTTCGACGTCTTGTACCTATGGAATTTCTGCCAAGTCTGATTCATCGGTACAGCGGCCACCCTAGCGATCACTCTTGCACCACGTGCGTTTAATGAATATCAGTCTCATCTCAGTAGTTATTTTTAAAGTTCCTTAGAATATTTAATCAGTATGTAAAATAAAATCTGGTGTTTTTTAGTTATTCTTGAATTTCATTGACTAAGAATTGATTCCACACGGCAAGGACAGCATAGGGAATGATCAATGAATTGATACACGTACTATGGGGGACACTTGGCCCAAGTACCATATGCCCCTCCCAGAAATAAATACTGGATCCGCCCTTGTCAAGATGTAACTTTTCACCCGGTAACTGGGTAAAATACTGGTATTCAGCTGCATCGGGTTAGACTGGAAGGTGACCTTAATATACTGCCCCGGTAATTTATTTTTGCTTGCTAGCTAGGAAATCTTGGTAGGTAGTCTAGCATGGTAGTCATTTTCCTTAATTGATAAAAAATCAGATTCTATTAACGTAATTTCGAGGAACGGCAAATTAGGATCCGACAAATTAATACTTAGGTACCTACATGAGAGTTACATGAAAATTTGCAGGAGTTCGACATGTCCTGTATCTAGGCTCCATTCTTCGTGATTGAAAGAAAAACAAGGGAAGTGGACATTATGTACTTTTGTTTCTTCTCCGCTGTTTTTTTCTGATTAATGTCGTTGCTGGATCCAAGACAGCTGTGTCCTGAATCCCGTATCTGGTGGTCACGACCGTTGATTCTGTATTTCAGAGGTTGCAGTAATTGGGAATAGTGTTGCAAGCCCAGGCGAGGAATAAAACTGAAATAAAAACCACGTAAAACTTGTGGTTTTTATTTCAGTTTAATTTTAGTCTAATCTTCTTTTTTTAGGGTTCCGTTATATAAACAGGTACCTGATGACCACGCCCACAAAGTGGTAAAATAAAATAATAAAAAAGTTATTTTTTACTGTAGCTCCCTAATACTTAAACGGGGATTTCTTTTTACACGTCTGTCCCATAGTGTGGGGTGTTGTTGGATAGGTCGTTCAAAAAATTGTGGGTGTGAAGAAGCCATTTTTCATTTCAGGGATCTGTTTGTCATATTGATTTTATGTTCTGATTTAGTTGCGAGTCAAGGGTCCCTCTACCTCCCCCATGGTAGTTTCTGGATATGTGAAAATATCCAGTAGTAAATATAGCAAAGTTAAAAGGAAATCTATCAAATATAATTAACTAGGCTAAGAGTTAATGAGTAATAGTCAACTAACGAAGATATCTCCAGTATAAGATATATCCAGTATTATATTATATTATTATATATAAAAAAAAACAAATGTATTAGATTTACGTTACACGGTTATTATTAAACATCATCATTATAACACAAGCTCTGCTTAGCTTGGGGCTAGATGATGCTGTGTGGATTGTCCAGCAATATTTATTTATTATCATCCCCCTGCCCTTATCCCAATTTATTTGGGGTCGGCGCAGTATGTCTTTTTCCATACATCTCTTTTGCCGTCATCTCAGAAGTCACCTCCTTCTTAGCCATATCATCTTTCAGGTTACAGCTGGTTACCAAATGTAGGAAATAGGAATTTATTAATTAAACGGTTTTCCTAGGCATCACTCTAGACGAGAAATTATAATGGGAACCTCATGTTTAATTTTTATTTATATGATAGCACGGTTGGCGCAGTGGCTGAGCGATTGACTGCTGCGCCGCTTGTCGTGGGTTCGATTCCCGCACGGAACACGTATTTCCATAGCCTACAGGTAGTTGTTCCTGGACTGTACTGTTTGTGTATGTGAGTTTGAATGCTTGTAAACGCACCCACGATACAGGCGAAATTACTAATATGGGGCAATATTTAATATATATATATCTCTCTTGCGGTGCGACTGAGCTCATGCGGCTAGAAAGATAATCCGTTTTTAATATGCGGGTTAGCGTAGATGACCAAGTCATTATCGGCATCGAAGTGAAATCTTTCACTCGACAGTTCGCATCTTAATCTTAACCGTTGGCTACTGCCATTTTGCATACTTTAAGATTAAGGCTCGTAGGTACTGAGTATCACTCCAGACTCCAGAATTAGACACGTTAGAACTATTATTTATGCTGTGGCACCGGGGAAGATGGAACCAAGATCACTGTCTACCTGTGGCAAGGCGTAAACTCACTTGTAACCGGCATAATATATTTTATTATATTAATCGGGTTAGTTGACTTGAAGCGTTCACTGGAATATTATTGGTAGGTAATGTAGAACATCGATATTTTTACAAGACTACAAATAGAAACCGATTTGGACCAGGAGCCTAAATACTAAATTATGGTTTCTAGTCCAAATCGGTTCTCAATTCGTGGGGGATATTTCAGGAATATCTATAAGTGCAGAAGCCAGCAAGCTATCCCAAACTGTCCAATTTTCCCAATTGAACATCAACCTTATTGTTTTGTAATAACGACTAGAAACTATCAAAGATATTTGACAGATTGGAGTAGCTTGATGTGCTGACCTCTATACTTCCATCTATACAAATAAATGTGAAAGTAAGTCTGGCTGTCTGTTACCTTTTCACGTTTAGCTGAAATGGTGCATGGTATGGACATTCCATTTAGGCCCTAGATAGGACATAGGATTTTAATACGCGAAAACCGATATTCACGCGGACGAAGTCGCTGGCAAGAGGTAGTATTAATTATAAATCAAGGTTTCTTTGTTATGAACGTAAACGGCAAGGATTGGTTTTAGTCAGTAGGTAAAAGTCAGACACGCCCTCCCGTTCCACCCAGAACGGGAGAAGTCATTGGATGATTTCCCATCCATAAAAAGGTTTCTTTACTATGTTTTCCTTCACCGATGCTAGTGTTGACGATGATAATCTTAGAAATTACATAATTATGGATTTTATAAGTCACATTGGTATCTAGCCAACCTCGTGTATGAGACGCGAGGCCTTAGACACTCGGCCATGATTATATTTTGTAAGCGAAAATATGAAGTTATTAAAACAAAAGAATTTAGTAAAAAATAATAAAATATTATTCCTCGCTTAAAGCGACGCGGCGAATATAAATATTTAAATTATATTTATAATAAAATTGATACTGTGTCTGTTTGTAATGTTAAAATAACAGCTTTTTACTAAACGCATTATGAATATAATTATACGGTATTAATATAAAAAAGATTTTTTTTTTAATTTTTTTTAATTTAGTCTTTTCTTTGGGCTGATCTCCGAAACTGCTGGATCATTTTTAAGGGGCTTTCATTAGCAGATAGCTTATGTTGTGTAAGAAGCAGACTTACATGGATTAAGACTACTTGATGCCCTAAGCATTCCACGCCTGTGGCCTAAAAACATTAGTTGTGTAAAACGCGCGAATTTTCAAATTTGTCCTAGAAACTTTTTTTGGTTGAGAGTGCGAAGTGATGCCCTTAGCACGGATTTTTCGTGCGTCTTCTGCTTCTTCCCTCCCCCCTCCCCCTCCCCCCAGACATGATGCCCTAAGCATTTGCTTAATTTGATTATGGGTTAATCCGTCACTGGTAAGAAGTAATTAAGGCTACTTAGCATTATTTACTTATTGTAACATTACCTATATGCGGAACCCTCATTCTTTTTATAAATTTTAAGTATATTTTAGAAAAAGAATGAGGGTTCCGCTCAAATAATGAAAACCCATGTTTTTTCCGCGCGGACAAAGTCGTCGGGCACAGCTGGGTTAATATATAAATACAGTGTCTGTCAGACATATCCATCTCCCAGCATATTGTCACCATATCAGGGGCAAACACTCATATTTTATGCATGCCCGATCGATCCTGATTTTGGAATGATTTGCTTGCTACACTGTATAGCGTGTTTTCAATATTTCAGACACCCGAAGGTTTCCTGAAATTATTGTGGAAAATCTCGCAAAAGCCGAAAATATCGAAATTTTACGAGTATTTACGTAACACATAAAATCATGCCTGTGTTTCCCGGTCATAGGGGCGAGCGTATTGCCATCAACCAGGCACAGGCTCTGGTTGAAATACCCAATAACACTTTGCCCGACCCAGTAATCGAACCTAACATTTTATGATCATGCAACCACAAGATCAACAAAGCATTTTAACAACGTCTTTTCCGAAAAATATGATGTTGGTTTGTAAAGTCTACATTTCTACAACAGGAATGATGCTCTGAAAAAAAATAACAAATTATTTCTGTCCGTCAGTCACATAATAAAAAAAAATACCTAATCTACCTGACGGACAAAACAAAATTTTAATCATAATCTAAAAAAATAAATATTTTTTTATTTTGCCACTCGCAAGGTATTTTAAACAAAAAAATCAATGTCTATTACTTACACCCTATCCCTAGAGTGCTCTGGTATGGTGGCTGGCACCTAACCATCTTGGACACCGCACTCATACCGTCCCGAAGCTGACCATCGCTCGATAAATCAAGCAATCCAATCAGCACCCAGAGAACAACTGAGCTCTCTCTACGCGACTCATCTTTTAATTGGCAATCGTTTCAATCGAAGATTGTAATCGTGAGCTATACAAATAACCAGAGTACCGTAGACTGCAATCCGTTACTTACGGTGCATTTAACTTTTCTTTTCTCGAAATTCAATACGTTATAGAAATATATAATCAACTATAAACTATAAGTGACAGGCAATAAGTCGTCGACCTATACCAAAGTCAAATATTTCATTCGCCCGGCATCGGCACCGAGGTGTGCGGACATTATAATTTCAAAATCTAGTGTTTTTTGTGGGGCCCGGCGCCGATCGAATATTTACCAGCTATACAGAAATAACTACGACATTCACATCTTGAATCTAGTTCTTGTATCAGATATGGTCTATTAAATGTCCGCTAGAGGTCGTTGTGGAGTCACTGCGTTCCGTACAAATCGACCTTAAATGCTTCGTCAAGCAGTGTCATTAAGTTAAATGATGCAGATGGCAATTAAAATTGTTCTTTTTTAAACAAAAAAGAAAGGATTTTCTCGAGATTATTTAATGAGAAAAACAAGCTTGTTTGTGTAAAATTATTAATAATATCAACTACAATAATTTACATTATATTTTTTTTTTTTGTTCAGTTAGAGTTTTGTATTACCGTGAAAAACAATCCATATTGGTTCCCGTGTAATGCTGAATGCAAATTCATTCAGATATTCTCATGATGACCGTAGGGCTGGCATATGGCAGACTGGCAGTGAACTCTGCGCATGGCGGTCACCAGAGGTCATTGCGGTGTTCCTAGCTACTTACTCTCGAATACAGCATTACTGGAAAAGTTTTGTACGTAAATATATAAATAAATAATGCTGGACAATCCACACAGCATCATCTAGCCCCAAGCTAAGCAGAGCTTGTGTTATGGGTACTAGATGACTGATATACTTAATAATGCATTACAAAGATAGATATTTTTTATTATGCATAGCAAATACCCAGAACACCCGGAACAAATCTTTGTAGATCGTACAAACATTTGTCCCAAGGTTGGATTCGAACCCGCAACCTCCTGCGTCGCAGGCGGACCTTCGCCCGCTGCGCCACAGGTCGTCGTGTGTGTACCTAACACAGTTTCAGGACTGTGTTTCACCACACTTCATGGCAAAATATGTATTAGCGAACTAATTCTCAGAACTGGGAATACGGGTCTCTATCTACCCCTTCGGGGAATACAGATATAACATTTTAACCATTTTGACTTACCTATTATACCAGTAATCAAATCGACGTCTCCCTTGTCACTCACAGTACGCAGTGCAGTTTTATTGAAGAAACGTGTCGACGATCTTAGGTTTGAGCTTAGTCAGCTGCTATTCTCATTCCGTACAAATACCTAGCTAGCTAGACCATCACATTCCTACACCCATTTAAGATTACTCGTAATAGGACCTTTCGATATCTCATTTTAATTAGGTGCTAGTATTTTAGAAGCCGCAAAACTGAGGGTCTGGGCAAGCTACAGAGTGGTTGCCAAACAGGAAAAAGCGAGGCCGTGGAAGATTTTGGTGAAGGTGGCGAGAAGGATTAGACGTGGACCAGACAGCTTCATGAGGGAGTAGATTACATAAACAAATAGTCTTGAGGAGTAGAAAGATTGGAGGAGAGGCTTCTGCCTAGCAGTGGGACAGTTTAGGGTAGATAGGTATATAAAAAGTTGAAAACACTGTTTTAATTATTATTTTTTCTTAAAAGAACGGGGCCCCAGAATATAAATTTCTTCTGTATCGTGGGTGCCTGTAGGCCAAACAAATATTTGTTCCGTGCGGGAATCGAATCCACGACATGGAGTGTAGCAGTCGATCGCTCTGCCGTGCCGTGCAGTCAAAATTCACACGTACATACCTAGTTAAGGACGTAGGTAGGTACGTCTCAGAGGACCATACAGTTTTTTGCATCCGTGAACCCATGATATCCTAAAGAAATATAAATGAATGGTTATATAATAATACCTTTAAAAACAGTTTAAATGTCAATAAGATTTATTGACATTTATCAAAATAATTAATACTATAAGGTGGAATGCTAATCGAAGGTGACCGCGACGATCTTTCTGCCTCTATCCTAGATGACCACACAGGTGTGAAGGGGCCCGCAGTCCGCCTTTATGTTATATGTGCAACGACCTTAAACATATTACATATTATTCGCTTCAAATGGAAAGGAAAACCGAATTAATATAATAATTATACTGCATCTAGCTTTTTTTTTATTTGTATAGTTTGTAGTATGACACGAAGCTTGGTAGAGAACAGATAACAAACGATATCAGGCAATGGTATTAGGAAGATAATATCTTGATACTGGCCTCTGCGGGACTTCGGCCAGATAGGTAGGCACTCGTTCTAAAAAACATGTAACGCCATGATTAGTGAGCGGAGAGACACTGGAGAAAATTAGAAAAGCCGAGAAGTATATCAATATGTAGAAACTTTTTCGTTTCTATTAGATTAGTTTATTCAATTAGGTACATATGTACATGTCACAATGTTTTGAATTTGTCTATGTGTATCTTCGATTTATAGTTTTAAACACATCGTCAACATAAAATAAATCCTGGCCCTTATGTTTTTATCTAAATATATTAAAATTGAAGTGTCAGCTTGTAATGTCAAAATAACAGCATTTTACCAAATTCATGAAAATGTTTACGATAGTTCTACGAAAACTGGCTGACATGTACATATGTGAGTTTAAATGTTGGTAAACGCACGCACGACATAGGAGAAATTCCTATTGTGGGGCAACGTTTTAAGTAAAAAAGAAAAAAAAAACTTTTTTTCATGTTTGTCTATGTCTGTTTGTTTTGGCTAATCTCCAAAACGGCGAGACCGATTTTGACGAGACTTTCGCTGGTAGATAGTTGGTGTTATAAAGAGTAACTTATGCTATACTTTTATTTTGAAAAGAATAAGGGTTCCGTGCAAAAAAACTTAAACCCTAGAAATAGTGAAAAAACCGATTCAAATAAGAAGTATATTTTTACACGGACAAAGTCGGGGTTAACAGCTAGTATGGAAATAAAAATAAACCAAAGTATCTCGAAGGTTAAACGAAGCCGTAATCGAAAGTTAACTTAGTTAAACTATTGATGAAAAAAACAGAAAGTAGTTTTTGGTTGGTTGCGGTTTTGTATAATTAATTGTTTATAAACGAATGGTGTTATGTATTCTGCGTTGGTCAGTAGTTAAATGATGAAGTCGCTATCCTTTCTTTAAACACAGTTAACAGAAAATACTTTTTTTTTTATATGCAGCGGTTTTTTTGACTGCCAGCCTGACCTACTCTTTTTTTTGAGCCCTACAAATACAACGTGACCACTTGAAGATATCCTAAGCTGTCGAATTTCCCCAATTGAACATAAACCTTATTCTTTTGGAATTAAGTTGTTTACCATTAACTATCAAAGAAATTTGACAATGTGGGGTAGCTTGATGTGCTAGTCTCAGTACACACTATAGGCATCTATAGGATTACCATCATACCCAAAATAACTCAATCTACATATTCGTGCTGTATGTTTTTATTTTGATTCTGTGCCTTCGTAGCCCAAGTAGTCCAGCAGACCAGCACATTCTTGACCATAGTTTGGTACCTACCACAACCTGATACCATCATTTCACATGGTTCATGATTCTGGACTCCCAAAGTGGAAATATTTTGTCAGCTTGTTTTAATGTTTTTGTTTATTTTGTATTTTTTTAATAAATGACTAAATTATAAATGATATCTAACCCAAAAAGATTTTAAATGAAAAAATAAATACCTAATACATTTTTTCATTAAAAATCTCATTGGGTTAGATATCATTTATAATTTAGTCATACTTTTGTATTAACTTAGTCATAAAAACCATGGTTTTGTACTATAACAAAAAACACTTCTGATAAAATCGTAGAAATTAGGAAAAACTTTTAAAAGCTCTGGGGATCCGGAAGCATGTACTGAGCTCTCTGATGTCTTTACCTCCCTGTATGTATAGGTAGGTACAAAAGAATCGAGAGCCTCCTCCTTTTTGAAGAAGTCTGTTAAAAACAGACCGGAAACAGATAGATATCTATGAACTTGTAACAAAAACATGTTGACGCGTAGATTTCCGAATACTTTTATAGGCATTGACGCACAACTTTATAAGACACCCAAATACAATTTACCTACTTAGTTTAAAGCAAATATTTTAAACATGTAAGAAGGGGAAGAAGAAAGCCTTCTGTACCTTCTATCAATTTCTTCTGATGGGCTACGGAACCTATACATCAGGACCGCAGACTGTCTGAAACAGTTGGCCATCTTGATATCGTTGGTTTGATATTGTTGGTCAGATATTTTGTAGATAAGTCAATTAAATAATAAGATCACAGCCTCCGATTGCGCAATTACAATAGTTCAATAACTTCCGCGGGATTTAATATATTCAACATTCTGATCACGTAACAATTTCGACGGACACATTCATTAAATGTGACGCGTTTACTACGAATTGTACGATGAATCACTTAAATTATAAATCTTTTTTAATGTGGTGTAATTTTGGCATAGTATATAGTATGCACTGGCTTACCCGCCAGACGTTGTCCTGTTCTAATATTAATTCATAAGAAAACCCTAAATAAAAAAAACACGTTCAGTTTTTTTCCAAATTTTCCGGGCACTTTTCCATTTTTTCTTTCTTTTCTTTACCTACCTTATTCCCTTGTTCGGGTTAATTACCAACATAATAGTATATTTTTAGTCTGTGTTAAATAAATTTACAGTAATTCTATTATCTACTTATGAAATTAATGTAGGCACATGTAAAAAAGAAAAGAAAAATATAGGTACGCATCGCTGTCAACGGGAAAAGTGCTTAAAAGGCTGAGCAGCATTGCCACATCGAATGGCAATGCTGACTTTGAATTTGGCCCAAAACAGGTACAATATTTAGCCAAAATTACGAAAATAAAAAAAATAGCAACATCGCTCCAGCCGTTCTGAACTGCTGCGTTTATCTACTAACGCATAGCATTTGAATCGGTAAATAGATTAATGAACCATCGAATTGGCAAAGTGGATACATTTTGGACCAATGAACTGGCTGTAGAGAGTGACTTTTGGACCAAAGAACAAAAGATGACCTATTAAGCCAACAACCATATCTAGTTCTTAGGGCCAAAATTGTAATTCCAATATTGTCGCGAAATGCGGGTCAATAATTTTGGCAGTATTCCTCGATGCTGTGAAGACTACGATATGTAGTCACAGTGTGATTGTGGGGTTTACACAGGTATTGCAGGTGGCCATGTTCAACTGTCAAAGTATGCAAGGAGTTTATGTTCACAGAAACAAAAAAAAACAAGACAAATATGTTGCCTGCACAAGTCCATACAGGAAAGTATCAAGACGGGAAGTAAAAATAACAATAAGTTGAAATGGTCTTCAAAGATTATAAATGAATCACACACGTTGGGACCTGCGCGGTCGTACAGATTTTTTTTTATTTTGTCGAATCAGCGAACATCAACCGCTGACTTCGTGCGCAGTGCCATTATAATCTCGATCGTTATTCGTCTCCGCATTTTCTAGTACTGAACGTGGCTATAGATATTCCTGAAAGTGTGCACCATTTCGCACCTCATGGGGAGTTCCTTCTCCCTTCTCTAAATCAACCAAGGAACATGGAGTAGACCGAAGAATTTAATATGTGGAATTTAAGAATTTAATATTAATTTAGTATCAAGAACTATCACTCTAAGAGTACAGCTCAAACATGTGGGACATGAAACTTTAACCTAAGTAATTGGTGATATATGAGTGTACACCTCTGCCTTCTCCTTTCGGCGAATGCAGGCGTGATCTTATTTTCGCTTTTAAATTGTAAGAGAATAAGTAAAAAAATGCCCTGAGTCCTGACTGAGCCTAAAGCACTGAAGCTGGAAATAATAAAGTAGGGTACTTGTGTGACGTCAGCTTACAAGATAATACGACACCATCTTACATTTTATTTTATCTAAAGGGGCAAATACGGGAGGACTTAATTTTGTTAGTAAATTCAAAAATAAATAGGTAACATGTAACATTTTTATCAGGATTTTTTTTCTTTCTTTCTTTGTTGTCTTTTACTCTTAAAAGGGGAAAATTGCTGTCGAAAAACTACGCGATCGAAGTCGCAGGCACGACGATAAGATTTCATTCATTTAATTACAAAACAAGATTGGTCAGTTCGGATAATTAACCTTTTGACCCGAATAATCAATTTTTCCTTGAAAAGAACTAAAAGCATGAATGGATCGAATGACGTAGGAAGTTCCACTGTAATAAGAGCTTCGGGAGCACCCTGCGATACGGTTATTTGTAAAGCTCAGTGGCTTGGCACCCCAGTTACGATTTGAGGAGCGGCGCGAAGGCACAACTACCGCTGCGCCGCGCTACCGCACGCGACTGAACTCGTACTATCGCAACAAACTGTTCGTAATTTAAATATGTATTGAAATCCGTAACTTATTTTGGAAAAGTTTTAATTCTTGAATCGCCTGATTATTTTTTAAATTCAAGAAAAAGAGGTTGTAGGTTGGGTTTTAATTTAAATTTTGCGAAAAAAATGTACTATGATTTTAATGTGATAGTTACCTATCTAGTGGTATAGACCAAAATATTATTTTTTAATTTTGTTCATTTTCACGTGTTTATGAAAAAAATAATTAAATCAAAATGTGCTGTAAAAAGTTTGAGCACTACATAATATTTTGTTTAATAAAACAAATAACAATGATAATGTTTGTGAGTGGAAGTCCGACGGATAGTGTCGAAACTAAATTGTTTACGAACGAGCAGTTAAAAATTTTAGCTGAGGAAGTGTGTTCGGAGTTGGACTTTATAGCGGTAAGATTATTTCACAGCTTTTTCCTTTATTTTTAATGTAATTTCATAACTAACAGCCACCCGCAACTTCGTCTGCGTTTGTATTATAACCTGTAGGTTATTCTAACTACCTACTAGCTATAATAGCGTAGTTTTATGAAAATTAATAATGTAATTTTTGCATGAAAGCGTAAAAAACAACCGTACATGAAAATTTGTGAGAAGAAATTTTCACACTAATAATATTTGTTTCTTTTTTTATAATACATAAATATAAACTTTAAGCCTTAAGCCTCAAGCCGGTTATAAATTAATTAATCTAAATAAAAGTTTCTTGGGATTTGGGGCTTTTAACTTTTCTATTCCATGTATTTTTATTTTCCATATTCCAAGTTTTTCTTTTCACCTCATTATGTGTATATACTTTTAGTAAAAATACACCCGAAACTATGCCGTTTATAACTATACTAAACTGTTGAAAATTAGTTCGTTTTTTTTTTGATGAATAAAAAATATTTACTTGATCGGCTTAAAGTCCTTACGACTGATTGTAAGATAGAATTAAAAAAAGAATGTAATGAAATCCCCATTAGATATAAAGACACTTAAAAAACAATTAAGTAGATCCTATTTTTTCACTTCATTACGAAATGAAAAAAAATATACATGAAATTTGAATTTAATTTTATACTTATTTATGTATTAGCGACCCATCCCGGCTTTATGTGGGTGAAAACATTTTTCTATTGAAATTTTCACTAAACAAATTCAATTTTTCAAGTTTCTGCCTTCAGAAAACAAAGACTTTCATACAAAGTTCTCTATCCCATTTCCTCTCCTTTTCCAGTCGCCATGTCAAAAACTGTTTCGTTGCGGCTGCTTAAATGACAAAATAAACCTAAAAAATAACCTAAAAAATATTCCAAATTTCAGCTCTCTAGACTTGATAAGTTTTGGCTGGGCGTTGATACTTATTGAGGACAAACAATTTTATAATTATAGATTTGATGACAGATTGTAACCTATAAGCACAATAAAATACCTCATCTGCAGTATCTGCTGACACAAATAAGTGCATAACAAAAAACATTTTTATTTATAATTAGGATTGATAGTGTTCACACATAGGCTAAAGGTGATTGTTATCACCGATCGCTCCAGACTCGGATAGTGAGTACACTGGCCATATCCCCGCCGATAGCACGCAATCTGTAGGCCGAAATATTGACTGCAGTAGGTGCCCTCTCATTGTAATAACACTGATAATATACAGGGCCGACGACATGCCACGTCCAGGCTGGCACGGTCAGTGCACGAAAAAATATGAGAAATGGGAAACATAAATCAAAAAACAAATGAAAGTCTTCTATTCTATTAAATGAAAATTTAAATTTTCTAAAGGAAATTTGACGTGTACGACCCTACTGACACAGACCGCTACTGCGTCAAGGCGTATAACATCTTCTAGCCTTTTCCTAACTACGCTAGGCTTTCAGTCTATCCGGATGCAGCTGAATACCAGTATTTTACATGGAGCGACTGCCTATCTGACCTCAACAAGCCAGTTACTGGGCCTCGGTAAGACTGGCTGTCAACTGACCGCCATAACACGATCCTTGGTAAGAATGGTTGTCACACCAGGCGAGCCTAACATTAAAATAAATGTAGCTTATTAATCCACTGTTGACGTCTGTTGGTCTTTCATATATCACCAGTCCTTTGTACAATTTTGACTGCTGAGTGACTTTTTTTACGTAATACAATATGAAATTCTGGATTTTCAGATTTCATAGATGTGGTTGGTGGAAATCATGACATTGTGTATTTTATAAATATCCTGTCGAACCCTAGTGTTAATAAGTTACTAAAGTATTTAGCAAGATAAAACTACAGTTCGTATTGCCTGTATTTTCTCTTCATTAGGGTACCGTACCAAAATGATGAAAAAGGAACCCTAACTTCGTCTGTCTGTCTGTGTTTCAGACACGACTATTGTTATCCACTTTAAATGCATAATAGTTATGAACAATGCGCAAAAAATACTTTTCCTTTGTCTATAGTAATAGCAACTGTAACAGGGGTTTAAAAAGGGTAACTAGATCAAGTCGGGAATAAAAGGGCGTCATGTTTGAATTTTTATTTGTTTTAAATATGGCGCAAAGTTTTTGACTTATTATGTACCTAAGTATAAATACCATATCCCGCTCTACTCTAAATCTTTTGAATTTTCAAAGCGAAAATTACGGAAACCCCAGTAGTAGCCTACTGGGGTTTGCCTGATCAATGCCGCCTTGCCTATGTTTTCAATTATGCTGTGTCAGTTTATACCACCCTGTACATTACAATGTTTATCGTACAGCACTCTGTCGGCGTTGACACTGAAAGAACTGAACTTGAGTATTCTGTTTTATTATACGATATCTATTCAATTGACGATGACAGTGACGCAATTTTTTGCAAACCACAAATGGGTACACGATGATAGATGAAACAATCATACAGCTTATTATCTCAGTAAGGACGCCCTGTATGTACTGAGATTACAAGTTCAGGAGATAAAATCTGACGTAAGACATCAGAAGGCCAATTTATCTTTAATCAAATCAACATAAAGTCAAATAATTTACATGTGACGTCAAAAAACTTTTGACCGGCTTTTAACATCTTTTGGTATGTACTACTTAATCTTCAAGGCATTCTCAGTCTGGGGACGGAGGTAGTGTCATACCATTGGTTGTGGTATTGGTCCTATGTGAATTAATTTGTACCTGTTGTCCTGAATTATTTTATTTAACTCATTAAAACACATTACATCCATTCGTAACGTTGTTAAGCACAAGTTACAGTTCACATTTGATATTAATAAGAAACCTGGCCGGCTGCTACTGAGAAATTCCAGCTGGAAAAAACCCAATAACACTTTGTCCAACCAGGAAAATAAACCCAGGACCTCATGCTCAGTAGTACCTAGTGCTGGCGACCACTAGACCAACAAGGCCGTCATATTTTCCTGGGTTGCTATTGATCATAGTTGCCGATGAGTAGTGGTCATTACACAAGTTACAGTTCACATTCTATATCAATACGAAATCTGGCTGGCTGCTACTGAGAAATTTTAGCTGGATAAAGCCAATAACACTTTGTCCAACCCGGAAAACAGATCCAGGACCTCATGCGCAGTAGTACCTAGTGCTGGTAGCTTACATAGTCAAGAACAGCTAGTAATTATCTAGACCGATGCCATGAAGTTCATCATCTAAAAGGAATAATTCGCGTCATTCGTCGTTGCCAGCCGAAATGTGGAGGCGGTGAAAGCCGGAACGTTCAAGTGTCGTTTTTACCCCCGTATCAGAAATAGTGCAGACTGCATCACCTGCATTATTGCTCGTGCTAGTCGTTAAACTCTGATTAATAAACAGTTAATTGAATGCTATGTTGTCTAAAATGTCTTGATGATACTTGTCAGATATAATGATTGCTCGACGAGAATTCTGGATTAATCAACAGAGGGCTTAGAGCGCGTTTTATAACTTTGATCGCGCTAATGTCACAATACGGCGCTTATTTGGACCTTTGTAGGTCTGAATTGAAATGGAATAGGAATAAAAACTTGCAATTCATAAAATCGGGAATTCGAGAGTGATCCACACAATGTTGTTTCGGCATTTAAAAGTTATCCCACTACTTCTGAACTCTACCAGAGTCCTTAATCACGAGCTGGGCACGTGTCCCGAAAACAACGCTAAGCTTTTGAATGTGACTCATGCTCAAGAGTGATGATAGTGCAGATAAAAGGTCTATTGATATCATTTTTACACTATTGATGTACCTACCAATAACACAAATATCAATTTTATAGCAGTAATCTTCTTATCTAGTTTCGGGGTTGCTGGTGGATGCGAGACGAGAGATCAGTTCTACTTTAGTGGATTATATCACTATGTCTCTTCGCATTCGTTGCTTCGAATTTTCCTGTTGCCTTGCAGAAGTCCATCAGTTGTCCGATAGAGATGTCCGCTAGTGGCACTTCCTTTGCTTTGTCTGTTCTTAGGATTTCCTATCTTGGCAATGCATACATAGAGCATTCTGCCACCAGATGGAAACTGGTTTCTTCTGTTCCCCACATGCTGGACATACGGAGTCTTTGACCTTCATACCTAATTTTTAGGTGTCTTCAGTCCACAGAGTCTTGTTACAATCCCTATTGCTAGTCTTATGTTTCCCCTACTCATTTTGTGCAGTTTCTGGGTCTTCCTTCCTTATAGTAGCGCAAACTGAACTTATTTTTCCAAAAACTCATATTAGTTAACATGTCAACACTCGTAGATCATACCCACGATTTCGTCCAGGTGGACTTTCATGGGTTATTTTTTCTAATTCCTATGTTACTCCTTGTAACATGTGCTATCTGCCAGTGGAAGCCCAGCCAAAATCAGTCCAGCTATTTCGGATATTTATAGCCGGAACAGACGGACAGAAGGACAAAATTAAAAAAAAATAGATCTTGGTAAAACTACCGTACGTAAATAATTTCACATGCATTTAGTAAAAAGCCGTTATTTTGAAACAGACATATTTTATTTATATAGAAGATTCAAAATATATTTAAAAAGTAACTATGTACACATTTTAAATTCACACAAATTTGTTGTAAAATAATTTATTCGAGTTTTCCCGTACACCATAGCTATACCTAATTTAAATTCAGTACTTTTGTAAGTAACTAGCTCATAAGCGGCTATCACACTAACGACATGCGCGTAGGCAATGGTGTGACCTGATTCAATAAATACTTTTTAAACAATTGAAAATGCAACAAACGTTGAACTTTCTCTGCAAGTTTATGTCATGGAGGAGAAATACGCATTACGCACTAAGTATATCAATTACTATTGATTTGCATCCACTGGCCACATGGCTTGCAGTAAGAGAAGCGTACTGTACCAGAAATACGGTTTATTAAATGCCATATTTCGTGGGTTGCTTGCGAATCAACGTTGAATCAGCTGTTGACTCTCAAACAGGAAGCTGGTGTGAGCCTCTGCCCATTGATTCTGTAAAAATCATTAAGCAAAAATTTAGGCGAGGTGGACTGCCAATTTAGTATAGGATGACACCTCACTTCGTCTTCACTTCACCTAGTTTTTTTCGGGGAGATTTATACAGAATAACACTGTTCCCTATCGTTGAGGTGGATTATGGGCACGCAAGAATGCCCGTGGTCCACTGTGGACCACGACCAAAAATCGGTGTAAGCGATTTGAGGGCAGACTCTACAATCCTGTAGTCACATGTCACGTACGGTGTCCGTGCTGAAGGGAAGCATAGATACGGCTTACGGGCTGGCAGAATATTAACGCTGGCTGGATTAAACCGCTCAATTGATTTTAGAATCGTTTGAAATATAGAACGTGCCATTTGTTTAGTGTCAGATTTGTTTTAGACGCGCTGATGTTAAGACGTACATACCTAATGCATAATCACACTAATATTATATGTGGAAAAGTTTGTCGGTTTGTCTGTATCTATGTCAGTTAGTGGATTTGGATGAAATGTATTATGAAGGTAGCCCATAGATAACCCTGGATTAACAGACACGCTACTTTTTATCCCAAAAAATTAAGAATTCCCGTGAGCATTTCGAATCTTCTCAAGGTGAATGCTTTACGGTAGCGAGATAATGTGTGACCAACGCGCAACGTTCAAAGCAGTCTTAGGTGATGTAATGCGTTTGCCAATCAGCCGTTCCAACAAAGCCAAAACCATAGCTTGTAAAATTAGTCCTAGACGGCGGCTCACGGGCGGCTGCATACCTAGGACTGTTCTAGGTATGCACGTAGACAAATTCCAATGATCGTACAAGTAATAAAACCTTAGTCTACGTAGTACGTACGTAGTTAGTTTTCCCAGGTCGGATATTTTTTAGCTTAGTTTCTTCGTTTTTAACTGAAAACTTCATAGCCCGCGTTGAGCGATGTTTGGCACGCTAAACCTATGAGTTCGCGTCACCGACATGTAAATGTGACAAATAAAAAAAAACACTACTCCAAAGTTTTAAGGTTTCACCTCTGTTCTATTTTTATGGGAATAGGTATCATTTTGGTGTAATTAGTTATAATTAGAATGTGCTTTATTACCTCTAGGTTCGCTGCCTCGTGGTATTTCTGTTTGTTGACAAACTGTGCATCGCGGCAATGATTCAATCGCGCATATTGGAACGTGTCGTTTTACGTCCCAAACAACGGGACGCTTCCACTTCATGTCCTGATCTATGATAGTAAACCTTAAGCAGTGTAAAATAGGACGTATTTTGGTGATTATCGCGTCAGTGGTGGTTTCCGGAAGTTTTCTAGACAGTCCACTTACCAAAAAAATGCTAAGTACTGCGTGTTGATTTCTTCACAACATTATCATCATCACCTGTTTAGCGTTTTCCCAACTATGGTGGGGTCGGTTTCCAGTCTAACGGAATGCAGCTGCATACCAGTATTTTACATGGAGTGCCTATCTGACCTCCACAACCCAGATACTGGGCACACGTTACCCCTTGGTATGACTGGGTGTTAGAATTTTGGGCTTTCAAAGACGGTGACTGTCAAAGATCTACAAATGACAGCCAGGACCGTAATGTGCCTTCCGAGGCAAGGAGGAGTCCAATGATTTCAAAAGTATAAGTCCATGGAGGAGTCTCGATATGTAATGAACAGTTATCCATCCACAGACTGATCAAGCGTAGCTTAATCTTGGAATTCAGAACACTATGTTGATAAAAATAAATAAAAGATAGGTAGGTATTTACAATGCTGGATCACTAAATGCTTTTATCATTTAGTGATCCAGCATACGCAGACTAATAATAATTAGAATCTAGAGTGCCTGGAACTCTAGATTCTTATTTAGGTATTTACAATGCTGGATCACTAAATGCTTTTATCATTTAGTGATCCAGCATACGCAGACTAATAATAATTAGAATCTAGAGTGCCTGGAACTCTAGATTCTTATTATTAGTCTGCGTATTAGCGTTTATGCAAGTAGATTAAATTATATATTTTGTAAGCAAACCAAATGTTACCAGATTGATCCAAATTTCCCACGTCCTGATGAACTTTAAATATTTGGACCAATTCCTCAAAAATTCTTCCAAATATTATATATTACGTAAACTCACGCGTTTTTCCCATGGGGGTAGGCAGAAACTACAGAACGCCATCTGCTACGATCCTTAAATACTTCTATCGCTTTGTCTACGTTCATTAACCTGGTCATACACGCACGCCGCCGGTGACGAGTACTAGGCACCTGACCTTTTTGAAGAACAACACCAATAAGGTCAGTGTATGCGTGTGTGTGTGTGTGTGTAGTATTTGTCCTCCCAGCGTTTCCAATTATATCTGCCTTATAAATACCTTTTGTTAGTCGTATTTTTATAGGTACTCTATACCTTCGGGAACACATAACTTAACATAACTTGGTGTTAAATTCATGATCAAGATTCGAGATCGAACTTTTCAGTCTGAAAATGCAATGGCGTTCATGTTTTCAGCTCATTTTTATTTGAAAAAATAAAAACCTGAACTGTATCAATAGGGTAGGTTAAGTTAACAGGTAGCAAATGCCTATGGCATTAAGTCCGCCTCTGTGCATTTGTGTGCTTAAAGTATTAAATAAATAAATAATAATAAGACCAAAGGAATCAAGTATTCGGATTTAGATTCTTGCCATGATAACTGACTAACTCTTAACTTTCATTTGTTACAGACAACGGAGGAATGTGAGGAGAGCTACTGGGGTCAGTATCCTATACCTAATCACTATCTTCTAAGTAGAGAAAACCTTAAAGACAGAAAATTAATACACGTGTAATCGACTGCACCGATTAAAAACTGGCCAGGTGCGAATCAGACACGCGCACTAAAGGCTCCGTAACACAAAAAAGGTCACATAGTTTAAGATTTTTAGGATTGACAAGCCTAATGTTGTAGTTGAAAAACTGTTCTCTCATATAGGTCACGGTTAATGAAATCACTGCAAAAGTTTTTAATCGCCAAAAAATATGTTTTAATGATAAAACTACACATTAACGATTTTCATACTTTTTCCTTTACTTGTGCTGTGGGTACCTGCTTCTTGCCAAATTTCATGATTCCAGGTCAACGGGATGTTGTACAATGAGAATAGGTTTTGAATTATATGTTTTTGTTCAGTACCTACATGAACAAAACTAGAATTGCAATTTATTTTTACTAACGTGACAGATGTCTTGCGTCTCATGTAGTTGACTTTTTATACAACTAAGGAGGGGAACAGTTACACTTCCTACACAGAGGGGTCTAGTAAAATCAGCTTACAGGCGAAACAATGCGTAGTAATATTTATTCACATTGCTCGGTAATGTCAAATTACATTTCATGCAAACCTTACCCAAAATAAGTCATTTATAGACCCATAGTCTAGCCGGACAATTATATTATAACCAATTAATCCATAATGTGTTTTGAATTTAGAACCTCAACTTAAAAAGAGCACATTTAAAAATCGAGTTGCTTTTTTAATCTTCGGCAAAAGTTGTGAAAAGTAGCGTATCCTCCTTGGGCTACCTTGAATCCCTCACTGCATTAATGATTCTAGTCTTAAATCTTCGGGATTCAATATAGCATCCGTGCCATAAGACGTTGCTTTATTCCCTTGTTACAATACTGCTAAAAGCTGATATACATGCTTCACCTCCCCAGCTCCCGATATAAGTATGCCAAAAGAGCCATTAAACGTAAGGATACAATGGCAGACGAATGAGAGCATCAGGTTCCAGATAGACCCATCAGATAGCTGGCAGCTCGTCGCTTTGGTGCCACACGTGACCGAGGAAAACAAGAATACAACTATTGTTGATGTAAGTGCATAAAAACTACGTCATAATCCCAATTTCTTCGGGGTCGGCGCAGCATTTCTCTATCATCCATCATCGATACATCTCTGTCATCTGTCTCTTCTACCATTCATACATCTCTGGTAGCCCGGCAGCCGTCATCCCCGACTGTCTGTTGTGACACAGTCAATTCACTTTTGTTATACACTCTTCCTCTTTTCTTATAGCTTGAGGACTATAGCTTCATCATCATATAAGCTTTTTATTGATTCCTAATGTTGTATTTTAAATTTTATAGTACTTGTGAATAATACAACTGCAATATTAATAAAAATATATGCCAATAAAATTATAAAAAAAATTAACGGTTGGTAACACAATAGTAAATGAAATAAAAAATGGCTGATTGTTATATTTCCCTCACCGTTTTGACTACAGCTTGTCATGGACGAATGATGATGCTCTCAGCAAGGAATATTAATAAGGACATTCAATCTTATCATTAACATCATCCTCCTGCCCCTTTCCCAATTTTGTTTGGGGTCGACGCAGTATGTCGTCTTCCACACGTCTCTATTCACTGCCATCTCAATGGTCACCACCTTTCTAGCCGTTTCATCTTGCACCCAATCCATTCATCATTCCTTTGGTCTTCCTATACTCTTGTAACCCTCCACATTTATACTCAAAACTTTTCTCACAACGCAATCCTCATTCCTCTACAAAAATAATAATAACTTTGAATGCGAAGTCTTTTTATAATTGCTAATGTGGCACTAGCATTTTCTTCGTACAGCTCAACTTGCACAGTGCAGTCGCACCTGTTGCGTGATCAAATTAGTCGAGAACCTTTCCGTTATTCACGTTCGTTTACGAGAACAAGACATTCATTCATCCGGAGTTCCACGACACATAGCTAAACGTTCTTATTGTATGTATGAACTTGGTAAGGCGAACTGATGTCTGTTTGTTTGTATTCTTTATAAATAAACACACTACACGCTTCTAAAATACAATTACATTAAAAGATTTTCGTACCGTCTACATAACGTCTCCCAAAACTGAATTAATATCATCTTCATCTTTACTTTTGGAAGCTTCGCAAACGGCTTATGACGCCCCTATTTTCTGGCCTGTCATGCCAAATACCCAACGGAAAAGGATTTATTTTTCGTTATATTCCCATATGTACCTCTAGGCTGTTCTAATATTTCTGTAATCACATGAATCGTCAATGCGGGTATTGAGTGTTGATAACGAGCAACCGGCGAGAAAGTGAATTAATTTGCGGTTAACACAATCCCTCCCATTCATGGATTTTCCGTTATTTGCTCACCAAACGCTTCAGGAAGAGGGAAGATCTCGACATATATTATACACATATATATTAGTTAATTGCCTATATACTCCGACAGTTTCGTTTGACAACAGAATCGTCAAGTTGTATAAATGAATATGTAGTTATTCTAGGTTTTCTATTATAAACACAAATCATGCGCCCGCGCTTTGTCCGCTACAAAACAGTTTTAGGTTATATTTTTTATTTTTATTTATATAATAAAATTATGTCTATCACTCAGAACACTTAAATAAATCTGGATTCCCTACTCTAGTCAAACATAAATAATCGATAATCGAATATTTTTTTTAAATACGCAAATTTGTCTTGACTTATCCTACGCGGAAAATTCGAGTATCATACTGTTCGGGTATTCGAATAAATTTATACAGAAGGTCAATGTTTCAGATAAACTACGTTTTAATAGATCCCACGCATGAGCACGGAGAGATACCCACAACACCTCCGAGAAACTACACAATGTGGAGCGCGAAACTGGAAAAAGGCTCCCCAATTATGTGGCTAGGAGGTGACAAGGCCCCAGAATACAACAAATCTATAGTTCCAGAACATAGACCATACCAAATCAAGAAGTTTTTACACCCTTCTTCAAGTGGGTCTGAAGTTTTTGGTCAGTTTAGGTGGAACACCAGTGGTGGTAAGTTTATTTCAAATCAAATTAATTAGGAAATTGTCACGCTGGTTCTCCAGGAACTATAGAACATAACCTGATCATTACAGTGTTATATACTAGAGGAACTATAGGAGGAGCTCGTGGCCAGGAGGAGCTCGTGGCTAAATAAAAACAGCCGCACGGGTTGATCGAAGGTTAAACTACGCTTGCCGAGGTCAGTCTGTGGATGGCTGACCGTTCGTAACATATCGAGACTCCTCCGTGCCTCGGAAATGACGTTAAGCCATTGGTCCCGGCTGTCCTTTGTAGATCTTACACAGTCGTTACGGGTAGTCAGAAGCCCGAAAGTCTGACAACCAGTCTTACCATGGGGTATCGTGTTGCCCAGTAACTGGGTTGTGGAGGTCAGATAGGCAGTCGCTCCATGTAAAATACTGGTATTCAGCTGCATCCGATTAGACTGCAAGCTGACCCCAACATATTTGGGAAAAGGCTAAGCAGATGATGATGATGATGTACTAGAGGAACTATATCCCAGAGCTCCTAAGACAAGCAGGCAGAATTTTGGCTCAGGTCACTTATTGCCCACTCACAGTGCACACTTTGTTAGGCAAGGAAGGTCTTAAGTCCTTAGCACACTACACACGGCCAACTAATATTCTTCTGTTATTTTCCAATCAGTTCTAACCAGTATCTCATTATTTTTATTCAGAGGCCGACGTATACTTCGAGATTGAAAACTCTTGCGGGAAAATCAGAAAGAATTTCACCAATATACGGGTAAATATCGCAAAGTAACAATCTATGTATACTTAAGACTACTTACAGTCCGTACTACATTGTAGGAAGCTCCAATGCTGTAAATAGTATCTTTTATTAATACGAGGATACTAAAAAAGAAAGGATTATTCTTAGTTTTGAATCTTATTGTACTCTCATGTGGCCGTAATCACACCGGCAATCATACTCTCCAAACTGAAGCAAAACAACTCAGCTTGATGGAAGGGATAAGCAAAGGAAGTACCGGACAATCTCCTGCCCAAAGAGCTCTAATAGTATAATCTAATCAATAAGACTAAATCAATGTATAATTTCAGCCCAACGGTAAGCACGATGAGCCAAAAGTAGAGTTCGAACACCTTGCAGCGGAGGATGACTGCGTCATCAACGTGACGGGCATGCACGGAACCTCAATACTCAATTACCGCACGCTTTCCTGCAAAGAAATCAATTGTAAACCCAGTAAGTACAAATCCTTAAAATAGTCTTTCTGCAGTTCTGCCCTTATACCAAATGTATTTGGGATCGGCGCAGCACGTCTTTTTCTTCCATACTGTATATTTTAGCCTATCTCAGTAGAAAGGGACCCCTTCTAGCAATATTCATCACAAAAGAAACCGTATCTTTCCAGCAAAGCTTTGGTCTTCCTTAACTACATATATGTATTACTACATATGTGTACTTTACCAATTGTAACAAATAATTAGTACCTATGTCATTGTCCAATATTATGAATATTGAGAAAATGTGACTATGTAGGTACCTAAGTTATATGTGTGCCAGTCATTCAATAGGTGTTTAATTAAAAAAGTAAATTCCCTAAGTATCCCTGACGCAATTGTGGACTTATTTACGTAATATTAATTCATAACCACTTCCCTGTATGTTACATTTTAACATTTTGGAATTCCAACATTGATTATGGTAAAACTAACTCGGTATTTTTAATTTGTAAATACTAATAATGAATAACATTGTTCAATGTAATGCAACAAAACAGTCAAACAATATCTGTGTACTTTAATTAACGCTCTCCAATTTTCTACCGCATGTTACGTAATCAATTTTTATTTATTTTTAATTTTGCAGCGAAAATTTTCTTCAAGGTTTGTGTTGTACTAAAAGAGACAGATTTGATACCGAATCCAACGATAGAAATAACTAAGATAATTATACGTATATAATTAACAATACATATTTTCAATCATCAGAGGTGATGGATCCAGACATGCCAACCAACATTTCCATAGAAGCTATTAAAGACACCGTCGACACTTGGGAGGTGTACGTGAGATGGGCACGGCCGCATCGCATGCCCGACTCCTACACCGTGACTTTGGCTACGGACACTAACCAGACTGAGATTTTACATGGGGTGAGACCAAATAGAAACACATTAAAAAAAGACTGCGGTTTTCAGAACACTTAAGAATGAATAATTTGGTCGCTATATAGACACGCTAGTTTATTAATCTTGGTAGAATACAACAAAAAAGAATAGGATAAAAAAACTAAAAAACATGTTTTTATAGAAACCCAACAATGAGAAACAAATGTATATTAATGGACAATATGCACCCCACGCTTTTTTTAATTAATATATATGTGTTTCTTATTTACGCTTTTCTTAATCCAAGTTTATTAAATTTTATTTTCTATTTTTTAATGGAAGTATTTTAAGTATTTTAAATGGTCAATCATTAAGCATGATAATACGTTTATGCAGAATGCAACAGAAGTGGTGTTCAAAGATGTGACGGGCGAAGGTACGAGTGAATACTACGTGTTGATACATGCAAGATTAGGGAACAGAATTGCCAAGACCAGTAGACATGCTCAGTTCCCTGGTAAGTCCTTTCTTCGCTCTAGCGTAATTTCACAAAATTAATAAAGAAAAACCTATTCCAATCGTCATTCTCCTGTCCTTGTCCCAATTTATTTAGGGTCACTACAGCATGTCTTCTTCATCCATACATCTCTTTTTGCAGTCATCTAAATAGGCTATCTAGCCATATAATCTTTAAAACAATTCAGCCATCGTTTTTTTTGTCTTCCACTACTCTTGTAACCTTCCAAATTCAAATTCAACTCAACTCTTCTCACGACATGTTCCTCATTCCTTAATCTCACAATGTACCTATTCAAATCATATCATCATCCTCCTGCCCTTATCCCAATTTATTTGGGGTCGGCGCAGCATGTTTTCTTCTTCCATACATCTCTATTTAATGTACCTATTCAAATGTAAAACAAAAAATCAACAATCACATAAACCTATTTAAGACACAACAAGACACAAATACCTATGCTCATTTAAGAATAATAACATAAATTACATTTAATTGGTAAAAAGCACACTCTCCTTCGTCTTCTTACAGTATCGACACGGTAACTTCCAGATTGCTGAGAAGAAAACATAATTTGAAATAAAACAAAATTCACAACACACTCATCTGCATTTTCTTTTTCACCCTGCTCAAGACTGATAAATAAAAACATTGAACACATACCAATTACGTTGTTTGTTTTGACCGTGTCTAAAAGACGACATGGTAGTCACGAATTAGAGGAATAGCAATTAAAAAAACAGACACCCTACGAAACAAAACTGGAATTTTCACAGCATAGTGAATAAAGTAGCCTAAGCACTCCATCACCTCACTTATTATGAGTCTGCCTCAATGTAATTTAAACTGTCGTATCAGTCAGACTAGTGAGAGCCAGTACTCTGGAACTTCATCCGTGTATGCAGTATGCACCAGCATTATTAGAACATTACACCCATAATCAATACTACAAACAGTTCATTCATAAAGTTTTAAACTTTGTCCAACTTTACTTGATCACAAAAAAATGCTCTGTTATTCGCTTGGGGAATCGACATCATCATCGGTACCAATACATTTGGGTTCAGATCTGAAATTTTGCTGTCAGCTAATCTGTGTCTCCTATAGAATGAGAATAACGTGGTATAGTTTTGCACGTGGTCAGACATATGGGAAGGACACGGGCGCGGAGCGGGAGGCGCGGGTGGAGCCGGCGCCGCAGCCATCGCCGCGGGATGCGCGGGCGCCGCCTTTCTGGCGCTGCTATGCCGCTGTCGACGACAAAGACATCGTGTTCCCACACCACCTTACAAACCGGTAAGTACCCTAGATATCCAATTCCGTCGGAAGACCGTCTCCGTGACTTAGCTACTTTATCATTGTTCAACACAAATACACAACCAACCTCACTTTCTTTCTTGGATTGTATGATTTAAACATATCACATGGCAAGTTTGGTTGTACTTAGTCCAATAAAAACACTAAATTCTCTAATTCAAAAGACTTATTCATAGTTTAAAACTATGATTACTCCAACAGGAGGACAAACCTTTGAAAGACGGCGATACAGAAGTCCTAGAAATATGGAGCGAGACAGAAGACCGGTGGGAAGTAAGAGCAGACAAACTAGTATTACACGAAGTTATTGGAGAAGGAGCCTTCGGCGTCGTGCGCAGAGCCACGCTCGCGCCGCACTCCACGCAAGTCGCTGTTAAGATGCTGAAAGGTAAAGCTACTCGAATTGATGATGTATCTAGATAGATTATGATTGTATCATCAATAACTAGACGAATTGAATTAGCGCATCTAAATTCACTATATTGTTGCTACCGGTTTTTCAAAATAATAAATCTGCACGAGTTTCTATCAATAGCACATCTTTCAAAATAAAATCCCGGTTTGATAATATCCATTGGTCGAATCAAACTGTTAAATTTTTAACAAACTTACTTTATTACTCCGGCTCTTCTCCTGCAGACTTCCCATCGCTCGATGAAATCAGGTCATTCCGTTCGGAGATGGAACTGATGAAGAGCGTGGGGGTGCACCCGCACCTCGTAAGCCTAGTAGGATGCTGCAGCGGCAGGAGGCCGCTCATCGTCGCCGAGTACTGCAGCCGGGGAGACCTGCTCAGTTACTTGAGGTATGCAATAAATGAAGAATAAACTGTAGGGAGAAATAAAGAATAATAATGTCATGCGGATAAGACAACTCATAAAAATATGGTAATTCTTGATTTCCTTGAGCTAGAGGATGACTCCTTATTTACTTATTTGAACAATAAATAAATACTTAGCAACGGAACCAAACTTGAACCCTGTGGGATTCCCATAATTTTCACTAAACCTAAACTTATTATACTGTGATCAACATGTTTTCCAACCTCTACTTAAAAAGGAGTCTAAATACAAGGGGGACTAAAAGGAGTTTTCTATTTGAATATAGTTTTACTTTGGAAATAGTTTGAAAGTGAACGTTCTCAAAGGCTTTTGACGAATCAATCATATCTTCAAATACTACATTCGTTATCTTTATTCATTATGATATTTTCAGATGCACATGGGACGTAATGCTATCAAAACGCAACGCGAAATACTACAACAACAATATAGATATTTCAGACTACAGAAATGACCTGTTCAAATGCAAAGCACAAATGGAGAGCTCCAAACTAGTCGTAAACAAACTTTATGACCTTCAAGACATCTGTGATAAAGAACTTACAGCTTCAGACCTTTTGTCTTTCTGTCGTCAGATAGCAATGGGAATGGAGTTTTTAGCTGCAAATAGAGTAGTACATAGAGATTTAGCAGCTAGGAATATATTGGTGACGGCGGACAGGACGTTAAAAATAGCGGATTTCGGGCTTTCAAGAGACGTGTATGAAGAGAATCAGTATAAGCAGAAAGGTAATGGGAAGATGCCCGTCAAGTGGATGGCTTTGGAGTCGCTGACGAGGAGGATATATACGACGCAGAGTGATGTGTAAGCATTTTATTATAATCGTCCTTTACTATTATAGGTTAAATTCTAAATACAGTGCAGTACGAGACGGGCAAACATAAGTACACATTCTTGCGCTCGTTTATTCATAAGTTGGTATAGTTGTATGTAAAAAATTATGACTTTTTTCGAAAATGATTGTTATATAATGAATTATGATCATCGTCATTCAACAGTACTGGGCTGTTCAAGACAATTCTCGCAGCTCAGTTAGTGCTGTTATTCTAATTAGGTACCAAATCCTAAAGATTTGTAGAACTTTGTACCAAATAAATCCGTTGTGTGTAGCTGGTCGTTCGGCGTGGTGGTGTGGGAGGTGGCCACGGTGGGCGCCGCGCCCTACGCCGCCGTGCCGGGCGCGCGCCTGCCGCGCCTGCTGCGCGCCGGCTACCGCATGCCCAAGCCCAACAACTGCAGTCCCCAGCTGTGAGTATCGTGATCATTAATGCAGCCTTCTGCCTCAAGTGTCTTGATGCAACATATGATAATGATCAGAATAAGCAAGATAAAGTGCCAATAGGCAGGCCATAGACTTGGTCAAGCGACGATCTTCACACAGTGGCTGCATACCAGGTGAATGTTTTCACTCACTGCGTGTCGGGGGTTCGATCTCCGCACGAAACAAATACTTGTATGGCCTACAGGTAGTTGTTCCCGACCTGGCTGTGTGTTTGTGATTCCTAGTGTGAAGTAACGTTTAAAAAAAATGATGGTCCTGTAATTTTTTCCACAAAATCTAAAGAATTCATAAATTGCAGTATCAAAACCATTTTTGTAGTAGGTAGTATGTTGACCATTAAATAACGTTGTACTCTGTTTTTATGATGATTACTCTAGAGTCTAGATACACATAATGTGGCATAACATGGATCGAACGTTGGTTAATCAATTATATTGTTTATCTAGAACGAATTCATTAATAATTACTACTCTACTGTTATTTTAATTAACGTTATTATTTCCAATTTGTTTTGTAGACGATTGAAAAGTAATAATAAAAATCATTGATTTTCTCCAAAAGTATCTAAGGTAAAAAGAACTAACCAAATGTAACAAACAATTGGGCAATAAGGACATCGTTATGTTGTGGCGATTGGACCCTGTACTGGGTTTAACCCGAGTTACCAGTAGAAGCTTAGCAGATTCTATTGTATTATGTAGCTGCGGCCCTATGGTAGAGAGAGAGGTGCGGTCGCTATATGCAAGGGGGGTTTTTGCCAAATGCGAAAATCAATTGTGAGCGGAAAATATAATTTTAAGGGGCCTTTTAAGAGACGCGGATCTGGTCCGATTGAAAATGAAAATTGATAACATGAAGAAAACTAATAATACGATGAAGTATTGTAGTATTATTTAAACTAACATTAATTTATATCTACAGTTTCGTTCTACCTTGATTAAGGGCTAGGTTACAATCTGGCTGAAAAAGTAGTCCTTACTTTTTAAACCTGATTTTCCATTTATTTCTCTACAGTTACGACATAATGCTATCCTGTTGGCGGAACCACCCGCGCGACAGACCAACCTTCGCGGAGCTACACCAGCGGCTAGACGAACTATTAAACAGCGCATGTGCCAACCAGTACCTTTCTCTAGAGATAGATGCTGATGATGCACCGCCGAAGCACAACAGATACATCACAATGTTGATGAGGTGAGGATCTTACATACATAAACTCACGCCTTTTTCCCATGGGGGTAGGCAGAAACTACAGAACGCCACCTGCAGCGATCCTTACATTCACCTTTTGCTTCGTTTACGTTCATACACGCACGACGGTTGAGAGTGCTACTCACCCGACTGTGAAGAACATCACCAAAACGTCAGTGTATGTCCTAGGGCGTCCCCTTACAGCGATACCGCTTATATCTGCCTTATATATATATATATACATTCTGTTAGTCTTCTTTCATTCATCCTCTCAACGTGACCAAACCATGTAAGCAAACCCCTTTCCATTTTTTTATCACTACATCTTTCTTTAACCACAACGTTGTTTTATAACATCATTCTTCAATCTATCATTCATAGTTAGTGAGGATCTTGTTCCTTCTTAAGTGACAGGGTAGCCAGGTGCTAGCTAAATGGTCATTGGTGACGTAAATACTAAGGCTGCCTGACCACGGAAGCGGAGAAACGGAGATATATCCACCAATAATCCTTGTCCACTGAGCGAAGCGGAGATTTTATGCAATCCTATTAGTTAAAATTTCGCCGTTTCCCCGCTCCAGTGGAGAGGCAGCCTCACTTGGACGTCTAAATATGATGGAACTGTTAGATTTTCAACTCTCAGCGCTACAAGCATTCTCATAGTGAAAACGAACATTAAAGCATCTTTAATGAGGATAGGTGTTGCCATTTTAATTTTTCTACACTCGTTTTCTCGCCTTCTGCTTCTAGAATCATATTTAGATTCGTTTACATCTCTTTTGATTTCTTTTTTTTTGTCTTTAGTATACGTGTGTACCTATGTACTTATTCTTGTACTTATTTAACTTATACAGTGGAACTCTATAACTCAAATCTCGTTAAGTCGTAATCTGAATGTCTCTGCATCATCCTTAGGCAAACTGATACAAAATGTTAAAACTATTGGTTATTTGTACTATAGCATAAAGTTGTACGTTGTAATTGTTGTTGTTTGTTTTATGGTGAAATGTGGGCGTATCTACTATAAGTACACATCTGCCTAAATCTTCGGAGAATACAGGCGTTATGTTATAAAGTTGTAATAAATATATAATATTATAGTTGCTGACAGTAATTGTGTTACATTACCAGAAGTAAGCGCAGCTGGTCTCGTGGGGAGAGCTACGAGCGACCACTGAAGGCGCCGCACACCAACCACTACACGACAGCGCCAGACTCGCTCAGCGCACATCCCGTGTGACGTCATCAACGCTCTAAACTTGTCTCAAAAAGTTCACCTACTCATTCACCAATAAAAGACCTAACGATATAATGAATAAAGTAGGAACAATCAGAATGAAAAATATGCAAACAGACTGCTACGACCCGAACTAAGAGAATTAAACTTTATCCCAATGACGTAAGACGTGTTTCAGAATGAACACAGTAACCGACAACTGTCATTCTAATGAGAATTTTATCCACTTAAAATAAAGTTTAATTTCTTTTGTAAGTGTGGGCAGGTATCTTCGTCCTTTCATATGTGATGCTGATTGTGTAAAAATAACATTTTGGAAACGAATTTGTAAATAATGAACAGACTAAATGTTTTAAAGAAATGGTAATGTGATGCCTAGATCTGAGTTGAAACTATACATTACTTGCTGTGTTATGCTGTGATACGTATCTGATATAATAGATACTTTAGTAGGTAATATCTAATCTAAATCTATAGACAAGGTACAAGGTGTAACAGAATTAACGCAAGACCTCTTAAGAGTTCATTGTACTCATCACAATGAACCACTTTTACTATAGGATCAACACTGAAATCTCGAAAAAGACTTCCCATACATGTGCGCATACTCGGCAAAATGTTATGAACAGCTGATTTTTTTCGCTAGATCGGTGTTGGTTCCATTGTAATAGTTATTCATGGCGATGAGTACAATGACCCCTTAAGAGGTCTTGCGTTTATTATGTTACACTTTGTACAAAAATGAATCCCTGTTTCCCTTGATCACGCCATACCTTGAGAACGACTTTACCAATTTCATTCATCTCTTCTTTAAGTTTTCTAGAACTTTGTAGAAGGTTCTTACAGAAAGAAAATTTAAGACAATTTCGCAGAAATTGTAAATTACAGAAAATTTAACGATTTTATTTTCCTACATTCACGCGAACGTAGTTAGTAGAAGGTTTTTACCGGAAAAAAAATTAAGACAAATGCGGAGGAAATATAAAAATTTAAGTTTTTTTTTTGGAATGGCCATCTCGCATCCTTCAGGGATATCTACTGCTTAACCGAACTTTCCTGTGGGGACTTTATTAGAAATTAAGGCCTCCAGCCAGGATTTTTTTTGTAAACTTAACGGCTATTTTTACCTTCACCAGTTTGACAGTTCACCCATTAAAATATGAATTCTATCCTCGTGTAGACCGCAGGGCGAAGGTTATTAGAAATAAAATTAGTTAATCCCTAGGATTATTTCACGGGGTGATTTTTAAAGAATGGCAGTACTGGAGGAGTAAATGTACTACTCTCATAAAACAAAGAGATTTCGACCTATTTTTTATATACAAAACGAAATTACGAATTTATAGTCATAAGTTAGATAATAGTGTGAATAGAACAAGAGTTAGGTTTAATAAAATAGTATTATGGGGTGTTTTGTAAAAATGCTACTTCATGTTCCAAACTTATGTATTATAAGTATTTTTGTAAGATATTAAACTGTAGATAAATTAGGATGTCATTTTTTGTACTTCTAGCAGTTATAAGTATCATGTGAAAATAGAAAATATTTCATACCGAAATTGAATTATGGATTGTGACCACTAAAACTGTGTACAAGCAATATGTGTTTTATTTTAAGACCTATGTATCTGTTAGATTCTTTTTATTTATTGGTAAATTTGAAGCTAAGCCTGGATAAAATGTGAGGACATCACATCATGTCTATATACATATTTTTAAATAATTCATTAATTATTTAAACTACCTGGATGTCCGATCTTTGCTCGGATAAAATGACGTTTTCTAAAAATGAAACCTAGCTACATCGATTTATCGCCCCCGAAATCCCCTGCAAACTAAATTTCAAGATAATCGTTGGAGCCGTTTCCGAGATTCAGTTTATATATGTATCATACATATATACAAGAATTGCTCGTTTAAAGGTACAAGTTATAAGAGGAACGCCTTGAACATATAAGTGACGCCGGTCACTCAGAAGATGTGTGCAAATTGGTTCTCATGTTATGGGCATCTGAAGTGGAGGAATGAGAATAATATAACATGGAAGGTTTTGAGTATGAATTTGGAGGTTGACTGCTGCGCTGCGTATCACAGGTTCGATTCCCGCACGGAACAAATATTTGTATGGCCTACAGGCATATTTTCCGGGTCTGGCTGTTTGTGTATGTGAGATTAAATGTTTGTAAACGGAGAAAAAGCTAGTGTGGAGTAGCGTTTTTTTTTTAAATAGGATAATGAATGGCAGGGAGATGATGATGATGACATATGTAAATTGAAGAATTGCTACTTCTATTCTTTCTTTCTTTAGTAACTCCATTTATAAATAAAATGCTTTTATAGATTGATATATTAACTTCGTATATTTTACAGCAATATGACTTATCTCTAGATATAAAAATATGCATATAATCACACCTTGCTTTTCCGACATGGTGCCATCGATATATCCATTCGTGACGCGTGTGTTCTGTACTAAGCGAATTGCGTTTTAGTAGAAATTATTGCGTTAAAAACTAGACTACAATATGGAAGATATTTTTTTACGTGGCGATCGTTTAACTTTTGTGTCTGCTTCGCGGACAGTTATAAAGCTGATCATACTTAGTATACAAATATTATTATAAGAACCTACAGAACACACAAACATCGCGACCATTCACATTGCTTTTTTACCGTTACTAGTGATGTATCAACTACCGTAATTAATCGACAACTCCTACTACTGGCGCATAAGAAAAAAAAAGATAATGCTTTGTACAAAAAGCAAAACAAATGAATCATATTTAAAAAAAGAATATTATAACTACAAGCAAATACCGCCAATTCCAACACGGTAGTTAATACACACTAACGTTAAATATAAACTATAATACATATACTTTAGGACGTACTCAGTAATTAATGAGCGAACATAAGAGCATCATAATTTCCATAAAGCATAGACGCCTTAAAACTCTATGATATCACTAAACCGAACAATCAATTTTAATTTCCTTTACAAATTTATCACACATAATTTTAATTAAAATAAGTAGTTAAATTAATTGAAAGGAGCTTTATACTTTTTTAATGTTTCCATTTCATTATTAGTCATTTGAACGTTAAGATAAAATATTTCATTTATGAAAAAAAAATACATATTTTCTAAGTTTTTACAGTGATTCTAAAAAATTAAGACAATTTCTAAGATGTTCAACATGAGTTATCGCTACCTTAATTTGACAAAATATATATTTCCCCACGAGAGCCTCAAAGGCCTTGTATACCTAACGGTTATTTTAGTGCCAAAACTCAAATAATATAATGTATTTTCAATGATTTTCAGTCTCAATACAATAACTAAATATGGCAAGAAAGCCTTTATGTAATTAATACACACATAAAACGGGTACTAACGCAAACTATGTCATGTACACACAGACTATAGGTACATATCACTATGTAAATTCTATTTTCTTATAAAAGTGCGAATTCTAGCATTTTATTAACGTTAAAAATATTTTACACAAATTACCCGACGATTCTTGATGTGTTGTATCTCCTATTTCGATGTAGAACTCCGAACAAAAAGGTCATAGTGTAACACTTACGACCATAGACACTCAATTAATTTATTGCTAAGTTAGTATTACCATTTTATATGCTTTGCATTGTACATGAAAAACCGCGGGCAATTGAGTACACAAATCAATTTTACATATTAAATTTTGCAAACGAAGAAAAATTTTACAAAAAAATTGTAAAAAATCACAAATTTGAATTTATAAAAAAAGTGCGAATCTTAATATAAACACCTTATGTCGCTAACATATTAAGGAATGATGTAAACAATATGCCTTCCGTTAGAGATCAAACTATTTTTAGGAGAACCACAGAGATACATTCAACTTTGGCTGTTAATACTTCGAGCGTACCATTCACTGGTGATGAAACTGTGTAAATAATAATATTATAGTTTAAATATACTATGAGACACCCATACAAAACTTAGGAGCAGCTTAACAATATTTTTACATAAGTACAAATATGAATTTGCCTTGTTAGTACTTTAATAAATCTCTGTACACTCAAGTTGAGACAATCCTACGAAAGATTTCACGCAAAAATAGCACTTAAGCGTATTAGAATTATTGCTATAATACATTAAAATGAGGCAATATCTTAAACCGAAATAATATCAGTAATAGGCCGCGGAGTACACCAAGGCAAATTCGCTCACACGGCTAGTTTCTGAAAGGCTTGCAACACTGAACTTTGAAATATTGCAACACCAACAACTAATAATCTAACAACGTATTGTGATGCACTAATACTTACAAGAGATTTAAGGCAATCATTTCTTTAGAATACAGACAGACATTCGATGCATTTAATTGTTAAATATTAGGAGTTTAATAATTGGATGCTGAAATTTAATATTAATTTCAAGAGTGTGATACCAAAAATTTCGAGTAATTCTCAAGAGATTCTACATACGACTTACGTGAACTTCCAAGTGAGTCAGCTGTACTCTCCTTTCAGAAACGTAGCGTGTTTGTGTAGTTAGGCGGCTCGGCTGCACGCATGTGTCGTCTCTTTCCCACGTGTCGCGTCCGCCGCAGTTGTCGCAACTGTCGCGTGTGTCGCGAGAGCCACGTGCGCCGGTCAGTCAATGGGCGGCGGCTGCGCGGGGATGTTGGAAGGCGGAGCTGTCAGGTAACCCGCCGTATGAGGGGCCGCTGTGGGGACAAAGAGATTCAAAGCTATGTTATTTTTTTAAACTGGATGAATGTAAGAACTGGGCTAGCTTTGAAAATACTTAAGTAATACGTGTCTAGTCATTATTTTCTAGTTTCAGTTTTTTAGTTCAATTAAATAGTTGATACAAACCTCAAATAAAAAGTTTGTGTCATGAAATAAATAATACAACAAATGAGAAAAGATTATTTTTAGTGATGCAAGTCCACCCTAAATAAGACTCCTTTTAGTAAAACGATGTTCAGTTACACGTCTTGTTCAAGAACGAAATTCGATTATAGATAAAATCTGTCGGTTCTGAATCAAAAGTTTAGACTGATTTTTTCAGTACATTTTAGTCCCAGTTAGAACAATATTTACCTGTAAGCAAGTTATTCTGTGGCGCAGCCGTGATGAACAGGTCATGTCGTTGAGCGGCATAGTGTTCCCATATGGGCGAGCGCGCCAGTACTGCCTTCACTCGCTCGCCGTGTAGCGTGGAGCGAGACATCGCCTTTAGCGCTCGCACTAGCTGGGCGGCCGCTGCGCCGTCTAAACGGGTATCCAGGAGGGATAGAAGTTCGCCCACTAGGTCGCATTCTAATGCCTGTTGAGATTGTGATATCATAGCATAAATAAAAAACAAACTAATGTAAATAAATAAATAATGCTGGACAATCCACACAGCATCATCTAGCTCCAAGCTAAGCAGAGGTTGTTGATAGATATTTTTTATTATACATAGCAAATACCCAGACCAACCGGAATAAATCTTTGTAGATCGTACAAACATTTGTCCCAGGGCGGGAATCGAACCCGCAACCTCCTGCGTCGCAGGCGGACCTTCGCACGCCGCGGATGTGACAGACTTAAAAAAAAACGTTGGAATTTCTCCCGTATTGGGGGTGCGTTAACAAACATTCAAAGACAAAAACACAAACAGCCAAACCCAGAACAACTACCTGTAGGCCATACAAATATATGTTGCATGAGGGAATCTAACACACGACACACGACGCAGCAGCCAATCGCTCAGCCACTGCGCCTACCGCGTCGCTTTGTAAGAAACAGTCGTTTAAAACAGAAATTGCGATATGTTTCAAAAGCTAAGTTTAGATCGCAAGAGGTACTGCTGAGCATGAGGTCTTGGATGCGATTTCCGGGTCGAGCATAGTGATATTGGGTTTTTCTATATGGAATTGCCTGGCATCTGTTCTTACAGAGAAGGCATGAGCATTAATCACCACGCTTGCTCAAGGCGGGTTGGCCGTTTTGAAACTAAAGTTCAGGTTTCCTCACGAGGGTTTTCCTGCACCGATGTTAGTGAGGTCTAAGATAAACTTAGAAAGTACCTGTATATGAAATCAAAAACAAAATTTATTTATTCAAATTTGGCTGAGAATCTGCAGTTTTTGAACGTCAAAGTTTACACAAGACAGTCCCCAAAACTCTCATCCTCCAATTGAAAGCCATAGATACTTCCCCGGATTTGAACTCACAACCCCGTGCATGAGAGGCGTGGCCTTGACCACTAAGCCATCACGACTTCCAATCGCAAGAAGAGTACTATAAATAATTTAAAAAGAAGAAAGAAAATAAAATAATTCTAACCTGCAACACCAGCCGGTCTGTGTTGGCATTACTGGAGAATATAAGCGCAAGCGCCTCACACGCGCTGCCGATGACCTCCCGACATGACTGTACCGCAGACTTCAGACCCGACATCACCTCTGTCTGGGATAATGCTACGACGCAAGCCTGGAATTAACGGTTACATCTTGTGAGTCTTATATCTTGGGTATAAGGTTCGAATTAAATTAACCCACGCGTGTTTATGGGTCCGGTAAATAACCCTTTCCCTTTGGTTTGACACGTAACATCATGTACATAATTTAATGTTCACTCGGTGATATTAAGTAATTTATTTAAACAAAAAGAGGGTTTTAGTCTTGGCGAAAAAGAAACATAAATACATATAAAAAAACAACCTTCCAAAAGGTCGTTTCGTATGGTGAAGAATGGGCATGAAACTCTAATACTTACTCTTTTAAAACAGTTATTTAAAAATATATTTATAAATTAATACCTAGAAAAAAAAGTAATATACCAGAATAGGTGCTAACTATTTCAAATTAAAAATGCAGAAGATATATTATGCATATTAGAGTGAGCTCAAAACCCTTCACATAACAAAATACAAAATCTGACCTGCGTAGGCGCAAGTGCAGTTATGACAGGTACGGTTAGCGTGGGCGCCGGCGCCAGCAGGCGCGCCAGGCGCGGCAGCTCGCCCAGCTGCGCGCACAGCTCGCCCAGCGCCGGCCGCGCGCGCAGCGCCGCCGCCAGCGCTAGCGCACACGTCTCGCCGCGGCTGCCCTGTGCGCGTGGAAACACACTTTATACATCGAGTTTTCATCGATATTTTAATATTATTATAAACAAAGCTACTCTTTCTCATCATTGTTCGTGTATCACACGTGTGCCAAATGATATCGTGAAAGTAGTGGGACTATAACGTAACTTACATCATCTGTCTTGCCTATGCCCAACTAAGCGGGGGCTAGCTTCCCTAACTGGATGCAACTTAATAACGCCATCCAGATACTGGCTCACAAATTTTGTAACTTGTGAAGACCTTTTGAAGTTTTTGTCTCGATGTGGTACTATGTGACATGATGGCATACTTTATTCAACCAAATCCCACCCCCTTCACCTATGACGTAATTTATAGATGGCCATATAAGTCACATTAGCATGTCGGTGACACCCATGAGTTTTGGTCTTACGAAAAATTCGCTCAAAGCGGCTAAAGAAGTATCAGCTTCAAAAAATCAAAAATAGTTTATCCAACTTGGGCCAATAATCGGCACTTTTTAACGGTATAAATTACATTAGACAGCCATTCACGCTATACTAGATACAGAAATATTATAAACAAACCTCAGAAGCATCCTTATTAAGCGCTGCTATAGTTTCAGTCAGCAATTCCTGCAGGAATCGTTTAGGGCTCCGTAAGTTCCAGTGCGGGTTCTGCAGATAAAGCTTGAGGTAGACCCCGTCCACCACGACCTCCCCGGGCGGCGCCCAGGCCTGCTCGCCGGCCGACGCACGCTCCAGCGTCTCCCGGTCCTCGAACGTCGCGTTTGGTGTGACGAGCTGGTCCGATTGGTGCCTAGAGTGGAAATAAGATCCAATGTCAGTTGAAACTTTGATGAGCACGTGTTTTCTTTGATAATCTTCATCATCTGCCTAACCTTTTCCCAGCTATTTTAGTGTGGGCTTCTAGTCTAACCGAAACAGCTGAATAAACCACGTTTGTACATAGAGCGACTGCGTTTCTGACTTCCAGAAACCAGCTACTGTGCAACCATTTCGTAAGACTGGTTGTCGAACCATCGGGGTTCCACCTTTTTTATTTATATAACCTGCATGGTCACGTCTCCGATTTTGTTGTTTCAGAACACGGCGGTTTCCTCGCGTTTTTAAATATACACAGGGTGGATTCAGACGGGATAGTAAGGGAAGAACATTAACCGCTGTAACCACAGGAAAACGTTCTCAGGAGATCGTCCTTATGAGTTATCATTAAAAACGGCATCACAGATTTTGAGAAGAACGCTCAGTCAGCTAGAAAACCGTAAATTGTCACGTTTTATTTATGATGCCAATCGTTGCGGTTTGGTATAACAATTAAAATACTCCTCTAGATCATTAAGGTATGAGAAAAGATTACTACCCTGTCTGAAAAATGTACCCTGCACAGTTTTTTTTTTTATAAATAGAGTAATCATTATTGGTGATGCTGTTCAAAAAGGTCAGATGTGTAGTACCCGCTACCGGCGTGCGTGTTTGACCAGATGTATGAACGTAAACGAAGCAAAAGGAGTATGTAAGGGTCGTAGCAGGTGGCGTTCTGTAGTTACTGCCTACCGCTATGGGAAAAAGGCAAAAATAGGTAAATCTTCCCTTCTATTGAAGACTTTGCCGGTATACTGACTTATCTCTCAGCTGCGCGATGTGTGACGCCAGCCGGTGCCTGGTCTCGTCGGTCCACACGAGCTCAGGATGCTCGTGCTGCGCGTCGAACATGTGCACCGCGCTCGACGCGCCCGATTCGCGCATCGCTTCAGCGAACACGCCCGGGATGTACCGAGATATTGTTAAACGGACCTGGGGAAAGAGATAGATTACTTTAGTGATCAGAGCCAATGGTGCTTTCTCATTTTTCAACGGCGCCTGATCCACACTGCGTCTAATAGAAATTAATATTCGCGCAAATACGCGATCGTCGCGTTCATTTATGCTGTCAGACGGCGACTTCCAGTGCGATTGTCACGCGAATACATGTTCGCGGAGATAGCGTTTTACGTATGGAGGATCGATTATACTAGGCAGCACGAAATACAGAACCTGCATACGTAAATTGAGGTTTACATAAGAAAAACGGGAGAAAAATATATAAAACATCATGCCTGTATTTCCAGAAGGGTTAGGCAGAGGTGTAACTATAGTGAACCCTAAAAGTATATTAAAAATACAATTTATACTAGAAAAAGTTAGAATAAATTTAGAGAAAATTAAATATTTTCATGGAGACTTCATTAATACCTTAGGTCCATGTAGCTTGTCCGCCATCATCCTAGCGAGTAGCTCGACGGCAGCCTCCCTCGTCTCCGGCAACTTACTGTTGCAGAACAGATCTAACAGGTATATCACAGCACCTGGATAGAGACAAATACAATTTATTAATATAAAATTCATCACAACTAATTTTTTAGACATTTAGTACAAAACCGGATACGTGCGTGTCAGACTTCGCACCGAAAACCTAGACCTAAATTAAATGAATGTCCGTGTGTCCTTTCGTCCGTATGTTACACAGAGTACGGGACCCCAAGAATAATAAATATATAAAACTTTGGACAGTTTTCAATTATAATATGTCTTTATTCATGACATGAGTACTTCTGAGTCCAAACGACATGCCATCCATGCTTTACCATGGTGATTTTAAATATTTTTCGCAAAACATATACCCTAATTATTTCGGTTCTGGATATATGGGTAATAACCAGCAAACACAGATAATAATACAAGTATCGTTACCTTTGTTGAGCGCCTCTCTAACCAGCGCAGTATTAGCTAACAAGGCAGCCAGCGCCGCCAGTGCATCAGGTCGCGGTGGCCGGTCGGCCAGCAGCGCCAACAGGTGTCCCAGCACGCCGCTGGCAGCGATGTCCTCCACGCACTCGCGCGAGCCACCGGCCGCCAGCACGCTGCGCAGCGCGGCGTCCTGCAGCAAGGGGTGCGGCCGCCCAGACAGCATGCCGAAGATGAGGCCGAACTGACCTATGCATTGGATCTCAGCACCTGCAATGGAGATATAGGATTCGACTGTGAAGCACTTACGGCTCGTACGCTATGATAAGACGCTGAGGGGGAAATGGAGAACGAGGGCGGAGCTTAGCTTAGCTTTGTGCCAAACTGCAACATGGCAATTTGAGACATATTATACACCCATTTATGGGCTTCCGCTACCTAATTTCGAATGAGATTGAACTACATATATTGGTGCACAAATAAAAAATGGCTTATACGTGAAGGAGCAAGATATTCATCAAAGTCGTTATGGGCGTCATTCTAAGTTCACATACCTGGGTTCTTGATGATAACGTTGGCGAGAGCCGTGAGTGCGTACGTGACGTGCTGCACTTTCTCTGACGTCATGTCGCCTTGTGTCTGCGACTGGATGAACTGCAGCAAGTCCAGGATGAACTGCTGAGGGTTCTAGACGGGGAAATAAATTAAATATATAAAAATGGTTATTACGATGTTTACCATTTTACACAATGGTTGATCGTCCATCAATAAGGGGAAAGTTTAAAAAAAAACTGCAATAACCTAAAAGGAAATGAAAAATAGATATAAATGCAGTTACTGTGGTATTTTGTATTCTGACTGTATTGTATAAGGCACTTACCTCAATATTAAACTCGGGCTGCTCATTATAGATGTCGATGTAGACCCCCCCGACGGCCACGAGCCCGTGGTGCGCGGAGTACGTGCAGGGCTGTATGAGCGGGCCGTCGTCCTGCAGCAGGGCGCGCGCGTGCCGCAGCACGTCCTTGAGCTCGGCGCGCGTGCTGTTGTCCCACACCAGGTACGGCGTACGCCAGTTTGAGGTCAGGGTTTTTAGGAGCTAGGGGCAAAATAAAAGTTTTTTTTTTCAATAATTGCATACAATCCAAATTATGTAAAAATCGTAGCGAGTGGTGGTTTCTGCCATGTATGTATCCAGATATTATTACTTTTTTTTATCACGGTGGCGATGTACAGTTCGTTATTTAAAACAGGTCAATATGGATTGACTGCACTGCCTCGCTGACTCGCTCGGCCCCTATTACATGGGACTTCAACATTACATGGGACTTCAACTTTTAAGAAATACAGGCGTTACTGAGCTGTCACCATTAATGAGCAGAATTTAAACGTATTCCGATTTTTATGTGTGTAATTTTTATGAAATTCATAATACTATCACATTTTCTAAACTATTTAATCGAGACAGTAGCAGAAGTCAACAATTAAAGTCATATTGAAATCAAAGACTGCAATCTGCCATTTTGGTTTTATTTCATTTAAATAAATATTCAACCCGAGGAAATACTTTATGGTCCCGGATGTATTTACCTATAATTCATATAAATAAAATTGAAGTGTCTGTTTGTAATGTCAAAAGAATAAATAGCTTATTACTAAATGCATATAAAAGTTTATACGGCAGAGATACCAAAAAAACACTTATTCTAGAAAATAAATATAAAATACACATGAAACTTTATCAGATTCTATGTGCACAAAGGTATTTCAGCCTTACCTCGTGTTGTTCAGGCTCAGCCAATCTTCCACATAGATACGGCGTGAGTAGCGTATGCAACGAGTCCCTTATGTTGTCATCATCCGGCGACGGCTGCGTGTGCGGCCCGTACATAGCGGCTAACGCAATTATGCACTGCTTCGCAAGTTGGTTCGCTACCTCCTGTAACACATTTTTGTAAATAAAAAAACATTACTACATGACAGGGGTATTTTGGTATTTCGCACCTACGATACAGGCGACATTCCTAGTGTGGGGATTTTTCTGATACAACTACAATACAAACGTAACTGGCTTTTGAACTGTTTTGGCTATAATGTGACGTCACTACTGCTAGGTTTACATTTAGCGCCAAATAAAATAAACTCACTTGTTTTATGCTTATTAAGCAGTAATCGAACTTACAATAAAAACGTAGTCAGATTGAAAAGAGGTTTCAGAGAATACATGTTTCATTATATAATTTATAATCATTTTCAAAATCAATAAGTATAGCTCAAGAAATTATATTTGATTAAAATTATTTGATAAAAACAGCCGCACGGGTTGATCGAAGGTTAAGCTACACTTGCCGAGGTCAGTCTTTGAATGGGTGACCGTTCGTAAGATATCGAGACTCCTCCGTGCCTCGGAAAGCACGTTAAGCCGTTGGTCCCGGCTGTCATTTATAGATCTTTGACAGTCGTTACAGGTACTCAGAAACCCGAAAGTCTGATAATCAGTCTTACCAAGGGGTACCGTGTTGCCCAGGAATTGGGTTGTGGAGGTCAGGTAGGCAGTCGCTCCATGTAAAATACTGGTATTCAGATGCATCTGGTTAGGCTGGTAGCCGACCCTAACTTAGTTGGGAAAAGGCTAGGCAGATGATGATGATTTGATTTAAATCGTGATATGTTCACAAAATAGTCGTTACTTAACGAAAATATGATTACGAAAGTTAAATTGATGTTTTAAATTATTATAATTTATTGTTGGGAAATTAATTTTGAATTTTTGATCAACATAAGAAATTTTAAATTTCGAGTGCTATTGAAGGTATCACCCTAACTTCTGACAATTCTTATTTATGATCGTCTCTTTCTCACTTTACCTGTTTGTTAAGCTGTGCGTCGGTGTCGAGCCCCGACTCGGCCAGCGTGTAGTCGTACCGCAGCGCGGCCGGCAGCAGCGCCTGCAGCGCGCCCGCGCGGGCCAGCTGCGAGCGGCACGCCGGCTCCTCCGCCAGCGCGCCCACTGCGGCTGCGCCTGCGCACGCGGTCTCGCCTAGGTGCTGGCCGAATACAAATGCTCATATTACTATCCGTACTCATAGATAAGGTCGAATTCAAATCACGTGGTCATTGTACTCATCATTATGAAAAGCTATAGGACTAATGGGACAGACCCTGTAATCGCGAAATCTATCAGCTGTCCTATACGTTTTCTTAAGTTATGCATAATTGTATAGGATAGCTGATATTTTACTGTCAAAAAGAAAAATAGTGATGACTAAGATATTAGAAAAGTAGTGAGTAAAGATAGTTGGTTACCGGTCGCTTCAGCAGCGGCACCAGGTCGGCGCACAGCTGCGGCATGTCAGCGCACACGGCGCGGCACGCGGGGAAGGCGGCGGCCACGGCGAAGCAGCGCGCCGCGTGCGCACACACCTGCGCGCTGATGTCGGCCGCCTTGCTGGCCTCCGACAGCACGGGCACGCAGCGGGACATGGCCTCGTGCAGGACCTAAGGGGAATACCATCATGTTAACAATTTTAGTGAAGAGGTACGCCACTGCTACATGGCGGCGGACATCTCGCATATACCATACTTGTATTTCTTTGTACAGCTCATACCTGCAATCCTCCTTCTCTGCGCAACTCCTCGGCGTTCAAAGCAGAACATCTGACGGTCGCATGCGCAAGTTCGCACGCGGCCGGCAGTAATGGCGCGGCGTCTTTTTCCGCGAACAATTGGTCCGCTTCCGCTTCTAATCTTGCCGTGCGGAGCAGTTGAGGGTAGCCCGCGTACTTGTATGGGGCAAGGACTGGGAAAAAAAGGTTATTTGAAGACAGAGATGTCAGTAGAACTCTTTATTTGCTGATCAAAATTTGAATTAAATTGGATGAATGTTGTTCAGCATTGCCAATAATGTTGCCATCTGATGATACAGGCAAACGATGAAAATAACAACTTTAGTCAGTTTGTTTTTCTTTGAAACTTTTAAACTCTATTGTTGTACAGTTCCCAAGTCCATCTAAAGGTTGTCTGTAATAGATCACTTTTAGTAAAGTAATTATATATAAGGTTTTATGTTTTACAATAAAGAGTATTCTATTTTATTCTTGTAGTTAGATTCTAGTAAAACTTAAAATAAGATGAAAAAACTCACCTTCGGAGTATCTCTGGAAGAGTATAGTCTGTGTTCGCAGTATGAGTACAATGTTGTTGGTATTTGGTCCGTCACCCGTCCACACGTTACGGCTGCAAAGGAACTCGTACGCCTGGTTCACTGCCTCGAAACGATCCTGTACAATACATTAATGTATTACTTGTGATTTTTGTGGTTTTACCAAACCGTTTTGTGGCATTTTGGTAAGCTCATTTAGGATTGAGGAATTCTCCCAAAAGCAAACGACAGTTCCGTTTGAGGTGGAAAGCAGAATCACTTACCCTTCCTTCAGGGTTCTTATCAGGATGGAACTGTTGCGCAAGCCTGTAGTACGCCTTGCGCACGGCCGCCTCGTCGTGTTGTCCAGTGGTAAGCCCTAGGGCTGCGTAAGCCTCCCCTGCGGTCATTGAAGGTGGCTTCTTTTCTACTTCGCGGCGCCACGCGTCTAGAACGTCTTTGAGGAGGCTGACCTGGTGGAAAGAAAGGAAGGTTTTAGATTGCTTTCTGTACTGAAATACCGTTAAGTTAATGACTATAGACTTTAAGTTTAGGCTACTGTTGTTAATTTTATTTTGGTCCTGTTTTGGTCGCTGAACTTGTTCGAACCAAGTTAAAAGGGGGCGAAAGAGGCATGGCCAGAATGTAAATCACTTTCTTCTTGACTCTCAATTCGGTGGTGCCAAATGTTTTGTGTGTTTTCCGCTTGCAGGCCTGACGAACATTAGTTATTAAACATTAGCTTATGTACGTGTAGTGATGACCGATGTGGCGCGGCGGGCGAAGGTCCGCCTGCGATGCAGGAGGTTGCGGGTTCGATTCCCGCCCGGGGACAAATGTTTGTACGATCTACAAAGATTTGTTCTGGTTGTTCTGGGTATTTGCTATGTATAATAAAAAATATCTATCTATGTAATGTATTGTATTAAGCATTATTTTATTAGTTACCGGATCGGGTATGGGCCAGTCGGGGAAGCGCTGCGTGTCGCACAGGTGCCTCAGGTAGAACGTGTTGCAGAACAGCTCGTGTTGCAGCTGCGGGTAGCACACGGCCGGGATGGCGAGGTACGGGTAGCGCGCGGCGATGTGTGCGCGCAGGCGGGGAGTGAACTCGCCGATGTGAGCCGATACCTTCATTATTAGCATCCGTCTGTGCACAAAAGAATACTAATATAAATATAATTGTAGATTTTCACGATAAATAGCAAAACGTTTTTACGTAAACGGTTAAAACAGCCATAATTAATAACCATATACCTCATTTCGGAGTTCCAGATAGCTTCAGGCGTGTCCCACTCTCCAAGGAATATCTGCGCGAATTTCTCCGAGCCGTGATTTTCTAGGTAACACACCATTGCTTCAGGTAGTAACTGTCCTAATATCGATCGCTGCATTATGTCTGAATTTGACTAGAAATAAATATTTCAAGTTAGGAGATCTTAGAAAACATCGGATATAATAATGACAACATTCCTGCATATGATCGTGTACGATTTTTTCGCATATATGTTATCGGATTACCGGATTATTGGAAAAATTACTTTATTTCTGTGTATGGAGTAAGGCACAAAAGCGGCGATAATTTTTGGATTTTGACACATTCAAGTCGTTCATTTCTAGATCAATTGAGTTAAGTTTTCGGTATGATCAAGGGATTTTATAGACCATCTGTACCGTAGGAAAGCGTGACATCCAGTCTTACCGCGGACACTGACATGAGAAAAAAAAATACAAATGTGTAATGAACACATCAAAATACATATTTATTCCACAAACCTGGTCAGCCCTGAACGCCTGCTTCATATGTGTTAATCTAAGGAACCTCGCGATGGGTAACAAGTTCGACCCTGTATACAGTAACATGAAGTAAAACACGCCTGTTAAGTACAGCTTCGAGATCTCAGGGTTGTCCTGCATCACCTCGTACAGGAGGGTCGCTACCTGAAAAGAGACATTTTGTGTTGTTACTATGTATTTTGAGACTTATCAAAGGCATTTGACTGTCTTCATCATAACACATTCATTAAGAAACTGCACCGTCAAGGGATTAGAATGCTTTTTTAGACTTTTGGTTCGTTACCCAATAATAATGTTAATGTTTTTTTAACTAAAATCAAACGCCAAAGCGATACATTTGCTTGTCATATATTAGGGGTTCCGCAAGGCTAAATATTTAGCCCTATTTTGTTTAACTTTTATATTTCGAATGCTATACGGAATGATCGAGGCATAATATTCAATTTAATGAATTAATGTTTCTTTCTGTTAGTACAATTGGGCGCTATTATCCTACACATAAAAAATCTTATTTCTATAGTAAAATCTTACCTTCTCAACAAGTATGGGGTCGAAAGTTAATAAAAGTTGTACAACGTGTGCTAGACAGGCCGGTTCTGATAACATTCGCTTTACTTTTGGTAGCGGTCTTATCACTGCGTCCTCTTCGTCCCTGTAAAGAACATTTAATTTATAAACTACGTCTTTGTGGCGGCTTACACCGTCTGGGCGAGTTATGATTATTGCATAAATGATATGTTCATCAGGATTAACAGTACTGTTTAATTGATTTATGATGTGACTAAAGGGAACGATGGCCACCGTTCATATCATTTTTGAGTTATGATTCATGACTGAAGCAAGCAAGTGTTTAAGAAATGAGATATATGTCCATTTCCCTACCACCTATATGAAATTATTATCACAAGACAGGGTGACAACATCGATGCACATACTGAGGTCATGAGTTCAGTACAATATTCTAGAGCCCCCCACGTTGAAATATTTCGTCAGTTATTCCTAATTCTCATTCTGAATCATTTACTGAACTGATGGCATCGGTTTATGCGTCGGTTCCACCCCGTATGTAACTCAGGTATCATCATTTACCCTTTACAGTGCAGTGAAACCTTACCTGCTAGGATAATATCTTGAGCACGTAATAAGCAAGTCAAGTACAGTAGCAGCAAGCGCGCTCTCGTCGAACACTGGGGTCCCACGCGCCACTAACGTCCACTTGAGCTGGGCCACGCCGCCCACTGCCCGCCAACCTTCCATACTGTTCGCCCAGGCTTTTGTCTTGTTGTTGATCTCGCCAGATTTGTAGAGTTCTTTGAGCTGAAAGAAATACCTGATGGTTTATTCTGAACGAACATACAAACACTGTTATGACATTGTTTTGTAGGACTTTTCCTATAGCCCACATTAACCACAATCATATCTTGTCTCTCACTTGCAAAATACTTTCTTATATTATTGTAAAAGCTGTTATTGAAATAACTTAAAACTCCGTAAGACATCTGCTGCTCCGGAAAACTCTGCTGAATTATCCATCATCATTCTCCTGCCCTAATCCCAATTTATTTGAGGTCGGCGCAGCATGACTTTATCTTCCATACATCTCTATTTGCCGTCATCTCAAAAGTCACCTCCTTCCTAGCCATATCATCTTTCACATAATCCACCCATCCTAATAAAGTGTCTGTTTGTGTAATGTCAAAATAACAGAGACCTTTGAGATGACGGCAAATAGAGATGTATGGTAGAAGAAAATTTGCTGCGCATTTTTATTATGTGCGTCATATTTAGAAATCAAATAGTGAATGCTAACAAACCTGCAGTGCGCTGACGGGTCCCTTGCGCTGCACCTTGTCGGCCGCCTCCACGTTGTAGTACCACTCGCGGTCCCCGCCGGCCTGCTGCTGCGGACCCTCGATCACGTTGCTCTGCGTGGGTACGGTGGCTCGGGAGGTGTGCAGGTGAGCTAGGGTCATTAGCTCTACTAGGATCCTAGTGGAAATGACATTTCATTAAGGCTAACCGTATTCCACCAATTCACCGCGACAAGGGTTGATTTTTGAAGGTTTACATGAGTAGAGGGAGATCAAAGAAAAGATGGATGGATTGCGTGAAAGATGATATGGCTAGAAAAGAGGTTACTATTGAGACGACGGCAAGTAGAGATGTATGGAAGAAGAAAACATGCTGCGCCGACCCCAAATAAATTGGGATAAGGGCAGGAGGATGATGAAGGGTTGATTTTTGAAATATTAAGAGGAAATGCGAGCGCAGAGACTTTTGAAAATTAGGTATTTGAAGAAACTATCGCCGTCGCTCTGCGAGCGCTCGGTGGCCGGCCGCCCTATACATGTGTGTGTAAGTTGACAGTGTGTGCGTGTCTCAGACGCGCGCTCCCGCACGTGTTGTGTAACGGTGAAATCGCCCCAGCCCCCAGTCGTTCCTGGTATTTTCTGGTGTTCGCATCGTTCGAAGTGTTTGATCTCTTATGATTTTGACTTGTTCTCCCCGCTATTCTTTTGACTGGGCTTATGTTTACTGGACTTCCTGATCCTGTTAAACTGTATTTATTGGATTTCGGTGAGTACTTATCAAAATTGATTTAGTTATTAATCTAAAAGCAATGTAGGTATAACCTGTGGTGAAATGGAATACCTAACATCATTTTATGTGTTTAGGAAATTGGACAGTACCAATTTTTTCTTTAAAGCAAACCAAATCTAAGTCACCTACTTCCTATACTCTTTCTCACATAGATAGGTCTAGGTACAGACGCCATCTCATCAACTTACTCCCAATCTGTCAAATTTTCCCAATCAACATTGAACCTTATTCTTTAGAGATAAAGTTGAAAATCTTTTGAAGAAATTTGACTGATTGTAGTAACTTGATGTGCTGGCGTCTGTACTATACAAAGGCCGCGTGCGTAATTTGCGTGTGCTACACAAATCGACAAGGTTTGGAATGCTTCAGTTCTTTTTACTTTTTACTTGAGGTGTTGTCTATACTTTTTTTTAATTTTGAAGTCCGAGAAAAAGCGAAACCCTTATAAGATCACTCGTGTGTTTGTCTGTCCATCTGTCACAGCCAGTTTGCCAACTGCATTAGTATTTCTATCTCCTAAAACTGTATTTTTTTTCCAGATAGATGAAATCTCCCATTACAATGGGTAAAGGAGGCAGAAAAGGAAAAAAAAGCCGTTTGTTTGCGAGTACTAAACGAAAAAAACATCATTTTAGTGTCAAACGACAAGTTCATTATTTGGCACCTCAGTCGAACCTAGCGACATCGACTTCCAAGACTGTATCAAATGATTCATTTATAGAAGATCACGCAAGCTCATCAGTCTCGTCATCAACATTAGAATCACCAACGCTCGACGAATTGCATATAGAGCCAGAAAATGTTGTTGAAACTAATAAAGACGAAGGATTAGAAGGACGTAGAATCGTTGATATCAAATATTTATTTTCAGAGATCTCAAAAATAAAGCATGAACACACTAATTGTACATTTGCTGACTTAAAATTTGTGCGTGAACGACGAAGTGGTTTTCATAGCGAGTTTGTTTTTGAGTGCAAAATGTGCAAGAAAAAGGAAACTGTACACTCTGAAGACCCACAAATTAAAATGAGCATAAATACTGCTGTCGTCGAAGGAATAGTATGCACCGGAAACGGATATGCTCAATTAAATGAAATTTGTGGTGTTATGAATATGCCACATATGGATCGTTCGACTTACACAAATATAGAACAAGTTTTAGCACCAACAATTGAAGAATGCGCCTTAGAGGAAATGATCACAGCTGGCCAAGAAGAAAAAAGACTAGCTATTTTAAATGGGGACGTTAATGAAAATGGTTATCCCTTAATTACAGTGGTTGCAGATGGTTCCTGGGCAAAGAGATCATACAAAAGTGGATTTAGTTCTTCATCCGGTGCAGGTTGCATAGTTGGACTGCGCACTAAAAAAGTTTTATTTCTGGGGGTTAGAAACTCATACATGTGCTAGAAGTGCAAAATTAAATATGGATGTGCCTGAACACAGGTGCTTTAAAAACTGGCGTGACAGTGCTAATGCTATGGAAGCCGATATTATAGCAGAAGGGTTTGCGAGGAGCATGGAAATGCATGGAGTCAAATATAAAAAACTAATAGGTGATGGTGACTCTAGTATAATGAAGAAATTAACGCTAAAAAAGCCATATGGGCTTGATTTCATCATACAAAAAATCGAGTGCAAAAATCACTTGCTCCGCAATTTTTGCAACAAAGTAAAAGCCTTGGGAAAGAAAACAAACAACAACAAAGGCTTTGTACCAGTTGAATTAAGAAAAAAGGTTGAAGCAAACGTTTTACGCTTGAGAAAGGCTATAGTTGGAGCAGTAAATTATAGAAAGGAACAAGAAAATATTACGCAAACTGACAAAGTTAAAAATCTTAAAAACGATATAAAAAATGCCGCAAACCACGTCTTTGGTGATCATCGAAATTGTGCATCATACTTTTGCAAGCCAGAAAACAAAACTAATGATCAAAGCTCTGTGATTGCTCTTCAAGGTTGTGGATTGTGGACTGATATCCAACAATATTTATTATTTTTAACAGTAAATGCAGAGAGCCTTATTTTGAACTAATAATACTGTGGAGCAGTTTAACAACGTAATTGCCAAATTTATTGGCGGAAAAAGGGTTAACTTTACAGGAAGGGGGTCATATCAGACAAGATGTTATGGAGCAGTAACATCATGGAATAGCGAAGCGGCGATTCATTCACGCATCCAAAAAAAAATACAGGGCCACAGTCCTGGCAAATATACAAAAAAATATATAGAACGAAAACAGCGTTCGCAAAAAATAACAGAGATATGCCGAAAAAGAAAACTTACGTATCCCAAAGACGTGACGAGCAAAAGAAAAAAAACTACAGGACCTGATGAAAATTACGGTCGCTTAGAATTGGAAGAAGATATGCCTTTGGCATTGTATGAATTAAAAGAAAAACAATTTCTTGAAGGATTGCTCTCAACGAAGGATCTTGAAAAGAAAACAGTGGGCCAAAGCGATAATAGCTTATGGGCGATTGAAAGACGTAAGAGGCTCACGGCATCGAACTTTGGGCGAATATGTAAGATGCGACCAAAAACATCAGTTCGCAAAATATTAGAAATGTTATTATATAACGAATTTAAAGGAACAGCTGCTACTAATTATGGCAAGGAAAAGGAATCTGAGGCAATCGATCAATTTATCAAGGAAACGGGGTTTACAGATAATGGAGTGTGGACTGTTTGTCGATGAAAATAAACCCTTTCTAGGGGCAAGCCCGGATGGTCTCATAGGTAAAGACTCAATAGTAGAGGTAAAATGTCCTTATAAAATTGCAAGTTTATCACCTGAAGAAGGAATTGAACAAAAAAAAATTGACTTCTGCACGTTTAAAGACAAAACGTTACAATTAAAACAGAATCATAATTACTTTTACCAAGTACAAGGCCAACTACATATAACTCGTCGAGAGTTCTGTTATTTCATTGTATGGAGTCCCAAAGGCTTGCTTTTTCAAAAAATTAAGAGGGATGATGCATTCTGGGAAAAAATTGAACCTTCATTAGAAAAGTTCTACCACCAATGCCTTTTGCCAGAAATCATTGATGGTCGTATACCAAGAAATAGACCAGTGAGAGAAAGAACGTCGTCATAAGTTTAATTTCGTTGATGTGTGGACTGAATACCTATCCTGTATATAATTTACTGTTTTGTATACAATAAAACATTTGTAGACATGAAATTTATTTTATTTTCTATTAATTACCTACTAAAAAAAAAAACCGACTGCAAAGACTTTTCAGTTATAAATGTGTTTTTGCAGTCGGGTTTTTAGTTTTTTATTAAATATTTTTCTTTATTTCTAGCTTTTTAGTTTTCTTAATTTAAATATACATATATTTGGAATTGACTCATTACTAGCGTCTATTTGATACCGATATAGTTACAATTTATTTTTAAAGAAACCTTCCCTTCCTTTTTTGTATTTGCGGATGCAATAAATAAATATTAGCTATTTGCCTATGTCACTCCCACAATTAAGACGAATCTTATGACACCTCATATGTTAAAATCCATTAAGCCGTTTAGGCTGCAGAGAGTGCCAAATAAATAGACCATACTCTCTAAAAACATTACCCTCCTTCTGGGGCAGTTGGGTAAAAAGAATTTGTATTTGCCACCAAAGGAGCACATGCAAAAAAGGTAAAAGTGTTTATCGATAACTGTTTACAACACTAGTTTATCGATATGATTTTCAACTACTACGCATCACTTTTCCGTCTGTGTACGTGTATAGCAGACCGTCCCGCGTCCCCCGCCCTCAAATTCGTGCGATAAGGACAGCTGCAGAGCCGACTGAATAGCCTAGGTAAAAAGTCATAATTCGAGATTCGGCTCTCGCCTATTTCCTCCTCCAATATTGGACCAATTTAAAAGATATTTCATAAACGGAATAAGAAGGGTATATACTGTGTCCCTATTTTTTTCTTTTTTCATTATTTGTTGTCAAATTTGTACAATAGCCCTCTGTTGTCAGCGGTCTACACATGCAATTTTGAGCATTTTCCGAGGGTTCTAGTGCTTACAAATATAATGTATCATCAAAAAGGAAAACATGGGGACATACAAGTAGTCGATATTTATTTTACTGTAAAAAATCATTGCTTTAACGTCATAAACCAGAAAGAAAACAGGCGAGAGCGTTTGTATGGAGAAAAGACCGCCCGCATTTCCTCTTAACGATACCGAGTTTTAAATTAATCGGACCGCGTGGTATATTTCCATACAATATCTAACACCACCTTGACTCCCATTGGATGGGTAATTTAGAATATTGGCAAAACATCTTATTTACTTAGGTAAGTATTTGTGCCAACTTTTAGTTCTATATATATCTCCCTTTGCACTCTTTAGAGGTTTTATTTTCGTTAAATTCCTTCTTGGTGCTCATTTCAGTCAAGTTTTCCATGAAAAAAGTTCGGTTCTTATGTTCTTCTAGTAAAATTGGTCTAAAGTTTATGATTTAGTGACCTTTATTTTCAATTACTTACAGTCCAACATAAAAGAGTAGAAATTAAATATTTGGGAACTAAGTGTTTTCATTTTCTGGCAACTTCTAAAATGAGTAGTTGCGCTGTCAATTCTTCTCGATCGGTTTCGTTTTTCGTTAGATTTTTGGTTTTTGTGTGTAATTTCTGAGTGTGGAAAGGAAAACAGGGACTTATGATGAATAAAGTCATTCGTGGAGGTGCCCGTGAAATAATTTATAAAGTTTTCATGCGGAGTATGGCCGAATTTCAAGATGGAAAGCTGCTATCCAACTTAGAAAATGTTTACGAACGTACAGCAGATTTTACTGGTAAGTAACTATTGAAAGTTGCACTAACCGTTTATTACAAATGATTAATACATTCAGGAAGCAACATTTTCGAACTAAATATTATTTACATATTATTTGTGTATCATTTTTGAGGTTATGCTAAGGTAAACAAATACCGTTGTAGTTATAGCGCGACTTAACAACGTTGATAGTAAGGCAAAAACAATTAATGTAATTTATTGCGTATAACGAAATACATTTTTTGCTATAAGATATTTGTTGAAGGAAACCGAAAGAAACAATTATAAAACATTTTCACGTTATGAACATATTTTCCGCGGGACTTCTTTCGTCGAACTGACATTGGTTTTAAAGTTGTATCTATAATTTATGTTAATATCAAGCTTTGTCTGTTTTAGGTGTTTCTGTAAGCACAGTGCGCAGAATCGTGCAACACGGCATGGAAACGGGTGGGAAATTTTCGACACCAGCTAAACACAGAAAGGGTCGTCCCCCAAAGGTGTTGGACGACTTTGACATATGTGCAATTCGGCAGAAAATTCATTTTTTTATACTGTAAAGAAAGAGGTACCAACAATTGGTAAATTATTAGTTCAGTTAAGGGAAGATATTGGCTATGACGGAAGTCGGGGGCATTTGCGAAAACTTCTTAAAAAGATTGGATTCCTATATAAAAAATGTAAAACAAACAGACAAGCTTTGTTGGAAAAACCTATTATTGCACATAAAGAGAAAAATATTTAAGATTAATTATGGAAAACAGAAACTTGCCTCAAGAGCTTCAAAGGGATATAATATATTTGGATGAAAGCTACATCCACTCCAGCTACAAGCTTAAAAAATACTGGCAGTCGATTGAAACTGAAGGATTCACAACAGACATCTCAAAGGGAAAGCGATGGATTATAGTTCATGCCGGAAATGAAAAAGGCTTTGTGCCTAATGCTCTACTACTCTTTAGTGGTGTGAACAAACAAGAAGATTATCATTCCGAAATGAACAGTCATAATTTCACTAAACGGGTTACAGAAAAGCTTATACCCAACATCACAGAGCCCTCAATCATCGTGATGGACAATGCACCCTATCACTCTATAATAAACATCCGACATCAGCTAGTAAAGTTAATGAAATTAAAACATGGTTACAACAAAACAACGTGCCTTTCGACCCAGATTTAAGAAAACCCTCGCTTTTGGCACTGGTAAAAAGAAATAAGCCTGAACCAGAATACCAAATTGATGAAATTATAGCGGAACTCGGTCACACAGTGGTAAGGCTGCCACCATACCACTGTGATCTTAACCCTATCGAGTTAATTTGGGCACTGGCAAAGCGAAAGGTCGCTTCACAGAATGTGGGTGCAAAAAACATAAAGGAGCTAACCGAAGAGGCATTCAATTTAATAACAGCTCAGGATTGGAAGAATTGCTGTGAACATGTTAAAAAAATTGAGAAGGAATATTATGATCGTGGCAGAACATTGTACCATGACATAGATCGTTTAGTTATTCAAGTTGGTGCAGACAGCAGTGACGATCAGATTGGTTCCGATAGCAGTGACGAATCAATGGCAGAGCTTAAAATAGACGATGTTCCCATGGAAGGTGTAGAATATTTAGATTTTAATTTATTAGATTAGTATATTTGATTAAATTTTTGTTTATATTTGAGTGAAGTTGTTTTATTACTAATACATACCAAATCTATTATCTATCTACGCGGAACTTTTTCAAAGCAATTGATTAATAAACATACTTATTTAATATATTTACTCATTAAAAGCTAATAAATAAATAATACTAATCAAGTATCAAGATCAGCTGGGTCGTACTAACGGGGTTGCTACCTGAGCGATTGTGGCGCACTCATTTATTTTCTACTCTTTTGTGTCGCACTGTAAATATAGTTTTCTATGCCGTAGTTTGTTCAATGCCGTAACTTCAAAAAGCTTGACATGTCTTGGCTTGATAAAGGCAACTTCACTTTACATTCCTACATACGAGCTTGCGACCGAACGTAAACGTTTGCTCTTCCCGCCAATTTCAAGAGACTAACAGAAAATGACAATTAAGTGCTTTTAGTACAAAGCTTCGACCTGATTGAAAGGAGACATCTGTAAAAGTTCTCACACACGGATCAAAGCACACATAATCGAGAACATTAGTTTAAGAATGAACATTACTTACCTAATTCCATTCCATTCTAAAATATCGCTAACGTTTCTTCTGTGTAATATCAATTTTGATAAGAATTGTACTAGTCTGTCCCTCTCCATTCTGTCACAAGTCTGAAACAAAACACGGTCTTTAGCTCGACGGTCGACCCAAGACGGTTACTTGTAGTTGGAGACCGATTATCAGTGCGGACAAAACAACAAAATATTGGAGCTAACTCAAGGTCCGCCAACGTGCAATGGAGCGCAACATTCGAGGCGTCAAACTGTTAACGCAACACCACACTGCGCTCCAAAACACAAATTACTGACGTTGCTCAAAAAGCCACTAAATTAAAGTGGGACTGGACTGGCCACGTCTGCCGCATGTCCAATGCTGTGGGCCAAAATAACCACTTTCTGGAGCCCTGACATAGCCAGAAGGCGTCGCAGTAAACCTCGTAGAAGATGGCCGGAGGAGCCGGATAAAACCAACGACCAGTGGCCTACACTAGCCCTGGATCGAAACAACTGGAAGTCATGGGGAGAGGCTTTTGCCCAGCAGTGGGATGACGGAAGCTAACAGTATCAGTAAAATATATCTCAAAAAAAATAGAGTTCAAAATAGCGTGCAAGAGATGATCCCTAAATGTTCTCGAGACCATAAAGTCAGCGGTTGTCTGATAAATCAGTCGCCGACAAAAATTGGTTGACTTCTAAATTAACTCTTACGGTCTTACCCTGTCCAGCATTTGCACAATGTATTTCGTGTCTGCAAAGGGGCCGATGTCTTCAAAGTATCGTCCGTACACTATGCTCATAGCTTGCAGGCACATACACTTCATTTCAACCTTCGGCGTCGATAGGAACCGGTGGTAAAGGTCGTTGAAGAACTCGTAACTGCAAGAAAAGATTTGTTAAGATTCAAGAGAATACTGTTTAACTGCTAAAAGACGAACGTTACTTTCCGCGACATTAAACGTGTACAGTCATGGACTAACAGTGCTAATCTTTTCGAATCGATCCCTACTACTCACACAGTGCAAGAGATTATGTGTTTTACGAGTGCTAAACATTTTTAGTCCACGACTGTACCAACGGTTATTTAAAAAAATACTGCGACAACAGTTATAATAGGGTAGTGTCCTTGATAATTCCGATTGGTCCGAAAGTTGGATTACTCAAAAATATTGGACACGTTTTTACCTAGGACACATCCCTATTATAGTTAAGTACTGACCTCTCTACATGTACACATTGATAGTCATCAAGATTGACGGTAAGTTTTATGTTGAATTTGGCATAACCGGCGCATAAGTTGCAGTTTTTTTAAATCGTAGGTATGATCATAAAAATCTTTTTTCAAAACACATAGTAAAAAAAAACCTTTTTAATCTTGTTAGAAAAAGTATCAATGGTATTAAGAAACACGAAGCATTATAAAGGCTATTCTTCACTCACGATTTTCTGATGGGGCTATCGTCATTATCCCTCTGTTCTAATAGTATCCTCAGGTAGTAGTCTCCGATCTTGACCTCGTTCTGCAGACACTGGTAGTGGACCTCCAGCTCTGCATGGTTCCAGGATGTGAGGGTAGTGCCAGCCACTTCGCGGTCTGAGGTGAACGCGCGGAGCTCGTTTTCTAAGGCGTTACGGAGTTCTTCGCGTGTCTATAAGGAAATATAACATAATATCACGCTTATAGTATCCACAGGGTTAGGCAGAGGTGTACGGTCAACCGCATGTTGGTAGTAACATTCGAAATAGGAAATGAAAAAGCCGCCGTTAAACCGTTGGTCTTCACTGTCATTTTTAGTATAGTCGTTGTGGGTACTCACAGTCCCGAAAGTCTGATGTGTATCAGTCTAAACAAATTGCAACGTATTACTCAGTAGCTGGGTTGCGGAAATCAGATGGAATTGAAAACTAGTGGAAAATGGTAAGTCGCAAAGTATGCAACTGCATCCGGCTAGACTGAAAACCGACCCTAACAAAATTGGGAACAAAGCTAGGCAGACGATGATGGCTTACCGTATGATTCCATATGAGGTTCGGCAGCGCATGGTCCTTATGGAACTGGTAGTAGAACAGCGGCCAGTTGGCGCTGGACTTGACGCGCTCGCGGCGCCGGCGCAGCAGCACGGGCCGCTCGCGCGCCGCGTCGCGCCGCTCGCCCGGCGCGCGGCCCAGGCGCGCCGCCCAGTGCTGCAGCGCCAGCGCCGCGTAGTGCTGCGGAACAAACATTCTGAATCATTCCTGCTGTGCTTTTTGACGATTTTGCCGATATCGCGGAGTGCGGTATAACCAATTCAGTAATAATGCTAGTCGAGTCGAGGCGTGAAGCTATTCTGGCCTCGATGCCGACTCGACTCTTAATTGATTGAGTGACGCCCCCAAAAATTTTTAAATACCCCGGTTCTGTTTGACCTCCAAGAATTGCTAAGGGACTATCCCCATATTGACACAGGCGACACTCACCTCCAGATGTTTCTCAACATATTTGACCTGCCTCTCCAGCGCCTCCCAGTGCTGCGCGCGCTGCTTGACGCTTGCCTGCGCCAGCGACAGGTTGTCGCGCTCGGGCTCCAGCTCACTGGCTAGTGCGGCGGCAGGAGGAGCCTCCGTTGATTCCAGAAAGGCCAGGAGGCCTGATGGCTGTGAAAGGAAAACAGGGTTTAGAAAAAGTATATACTTAGAGTCTGAAATCGATCAGTTTCTAAAGCAGAGCACGAGGCATTCGGTGCGAATGATTTGCCTACACTATTCGCCGTGCGGCCTCGCGAGTTCATCATTTTCGGAACAGATACAAAGTATAATTCTGTTTATAAGCTCCCAACATGATCCTGCGCATTAGGGAATGTGCAGGCGCATGTTCTACGAAGCACAATGCCACTAGATGGCGGTGATGCAATTGTGGTGTCGTATGCAACGCTGATAGTGACAGCCAATGAGTTGACCGTTAAATAAATACTCACCATAACCCTACGCATCAGTGAATGTGCAGGCGCATGTTCGACGAGCCACAGCGCCACGAGATGTCTCGCTAGATGGCGGTGGTGCAACCGCGGTGGCGCATACAACGCCGATAGCAAATGTCTTGGTAGGGCTGCCTCGGCCAGGGCTAGTGTTTGCATGCGAGTGCCCACGCCTTCGCCCCCTTCTTCGACTAGGGCTCGCATGACCAGGCCTGCGCCTTTTACTATCGCCATTGATTGGTGCTGAAATGTTTAAGATGATATTATCCCGTGGGACTTGTGGGAGAGACTTTTATAATGTTATGTATGTGATCGCAAGTCTCTATTAAATTATTTATTTCTTGGACTAACTAGTCGAAGGACGAAGTCATATATTATAATTTAATGGAGACTGTTATGATTAGTATGTAGCTGTTCTGATCAGTCAGTCAATCAGAACAACTAACTGAACTAACATTTTGGGAACTGAGGGTAACAAATCATTTATGGAAAGTAAGCGAACAATTTTGGGATCCTAATAAAAAAAAAATATTCACTTTGAAATGGCTACCGTCTTATCTCCACTACAAAGAAAATAATAAAAGGAAAAGCTTTTTCGTTTATCAAAACATACAAAAGCCTTACCTCAAACAACTTAAACAATACTCGTCCTTTCTTAGAAACCATTTCCAGCAACTGGTCGAACTGCTTGCCGTCGGTGGTCTCACTGTAGGGCACGCACAGCGCAAACGTTAGGAAGTCCAACATGGCGGCCACTACTAGCGCACCGCTACCGCCGGTCTGCGGGGATAGTAAACATTTTGATGCAAGTTTGTCATTGCAGTCAAGGCTGGATTGTAGCCCAAGTCGAAGGCGAGGGTGTAATGGAGCCGAGAGTACAATAACGAACGCTTATGCGTTTCTTACAAAGTTTTTCAACACTTACGAAAAATATACGTGTGCCTGCCTTCTATTTTGAAGGACAGGTCCTGACTGAAAAATGGCATGACAGAACTCACCACATGATCGGCCCACATGGTCAGCAGGCCTTCTAGGAAGGTAGAGGAAGACAACATGCTGGCCTTGTTCAACTGCTCCTGCCTCAGATCGGGCTCGGCGTGCATCGGCTGGAGTAGTGCGCACACGGCGTCTAGGGCGGCGTGCGCACACGCAGACGAACCGCGACGTAAGGCCGCTACAGTTGCTGTGCCGATCCATTCGCGGAAACTAAAGAAGATCATAAAAATCGTATTATTATTGAATGATAAAAAAACCACTGGAAACAACCATTCAACTAATTGTAGTTTAATGGTTCTTTCGAGTAATTTTGGCACGTTTGGCGCAGTGGCTGAGCGATTAGCCTCTGCGCTGCGTTTCGTGGGTTCGTTTCGTGCGTGTATGACCCGATGTATGTACATAGACGAAGCGAAAGGAGTATATAAGGATCGTAGCAGATTGCGTTCTGTAGTTTCTGCCTATCCCCATGGGAAAAAGGCTTGAGTTTATGTATGTATTTAATATATATTTGTTTATGTATGTACCAGGATTTTAGAAGAGGTATTATCCCCACTTTGTTAGTTACTTCCCCGAATTTTAGGTAAATACTCTACTGATTATAACGCCATTTCACATGACTCATAATACGATTATAAGATAAGAAGTTAAGAAATAGGCATTTGTTGTAATAGATAGACAAATAAACAAAAACATTACACACACTCAGTGAGTCACAATAAAACTATAATCCTTACACACGATTGCGATAAGATTAAATGCAATCTTGACCATTTCTCTGACCGATATATGAGTCATATATGGCTCAAGGTGATTGTTCAAATATTGTGTCTGTTTCGTGGCAGTAAAAGCTGTGGCAAAAGCTTGTTACTCAAGATAAACACATGGTGTTCTGGGTGTTTGCTATGTATATTAAAAAATATCTATCTAGGTAATGTATTGTATAAAGTATATCAGTCATCTAGTACCCATAACACAAGCTCTGCTTAGCTTGGGGCTAGATGATACTGTGTGGATTGTCCAGCATTATTTATTTAATTAATCAAACTAGAAAAAAAAACTCACCCAGGTAAAGCAGTAAAAGCAGCAAATCCAACTTTACTCGCACAGAGTCGTCTCAACGCATGGAACTGTGCCTCCAGCTCGCGGGGCGTTAAGTTGCTGCCGGACGGCGCGGAGCTCACCAGCGCGTTCAACGCGCCCGTGATCAGCTTCTCCTTGTTCTCGGCAAACAATCGCTGCGGTGCAACATTTTAGTGCACTACGTCTTGTTTAGTGAGGGACACGATTTGAAAGGCGGGACTTTTATAATGAAGAAGTTTTGCTTTTGCTTGCGTGCATTATTTGTATTAAGAATAGATAGAAAAGTTGGTACTACGATTACATAGATCAATAACTTTTTATGGACGTTTTAAAATATCCCACTCTGTCAAAAAGTGTAAGTACTCATAACATACTCTAACTTAACAGATATAATATTTATGCAACAAAATGCACAACATTCCAAAAGTTAGTGCCACATCGCATAGAAACTATGGTATTTACACGAAATGGAGATGATTTTTAACCCACGAGCCTGAAAGTTATGGAAAGAAACCTAGGTAATAGATTTGGAAGTGTTTGACGATTCCCTCTACCTAGCTTTGTAAGAAGTAGCAATGTAAGGGTGTAAAAATAATAAATTGACAGGGGACTTACAAGATCCCACGTAAGAAACAGCCACAACAGGGGACGGGCCTACAAGGCACACAACGTACATTAATATGTCCCAGGAATTTTATAAAATACATAATAAAAAAACGAAGCGTGATATGTAGATGAGAGTAGCGTGATAATTATAAGTATATCACTATACAAATAAAATTATACAGGGCGGAAGGGACATCGACGCAAAAACTGATATCATGAGTTCAGTAGGTACATGATTCTGGATTCTGCAGCGTTGAAATTTCTTTCTAATGTTTTAAAAATTATAACTGCAATAAATAATGATATCTACCCAACCCAAAGAGGTTTTTAAATTGACATGTAAACACACAAACATGTATGTGTATTAACGATTTAATTAAATATCGAATTGAGTTAAATAGAAACTATGATTGTCTCCTGAGAAAAAAAAGGAAAAAAATAAAAAATATGACGAAAAGTGTGACGACAAATTTCAAAGCTGGGCGAATCCAGAACCATTTACTTACTCGTGGTATCACTTAGTGAGTCTTCCACACTGTACATAAATACAACAGTACAACAGATGCATATGTAAACTCGAGTTTAGAATTAATCTATTTTATTTCTTATCATGCACAAACATATTATTCACAAATGTCATTACGATCCTAATTTTTACAAGGGTGAAATGATGGCAGGACTCAAGTTGCACGTCAAAACTACCGTTGATACTCCTAGTCAATAACAATACGGAATGTTAGGAGAAATCAAAATAGTTAATATAAATAAATTGTAGTATACGTCAACGTTCGTAGCAGGCGCGGTCGTAAATGATGACACTCTACAAAATATTCATGGTCCTGCTCGCACATTTCATTACCGTAACTGCCACGAATCTTGGCGTTAAGTTTAGTATAAAGTATGCATGTATAGTGCAGTTATACAGCTAGTTTTAATACTGTTATATGGCTTACGTCTTGGCTGACGGAGTAGATGAGCCCGCTGTATCCGACGTTCGAGTTGAATCGCTCTATCACTTCGGCACGTGACATGCCTACTGGATTCTGGAATAATCTGACAAAAAATATCGACTTAAAAACCGATCTTTAACCTTTTTAGAGTTCTGACTTTAAAAGGAAAATGGAACCTGTACATGATCACTTCTTGTCTGTCTGTCACGGAGGTTTTGTCTCGAGATGTATGTAACGTAGTAATTTGATTTTTTTACTAAATAATAATTAGTCAGTTGCCAATGATGAAATAAATTGTAATTTAATTTAGGGAGAAGGTTAGATAGAATATAGAGATCATTTTTCAATAGCAACCTGAGCAATGACAGCCAGAACTAAGAGTCATCATCATCATTATCATCATCCTCCTCGCCTTATCCCAATTTATTTAGGGTAGGCGCAGCATGTATTCTTCTTTTTATATGCCGTCATCTTAGAAGTCACCTCCTTCCCAGCCTCATCATCTTTCACACAATACATCCATCGTTTCTTTGGTCTCCCTCTACTCTTGTAACCCTCCACAATCATACTCAAAACAAAATACCACCGCACTGGCAACAGTTCAACAATTCATACCTGAGGTGATTGGACTCCGTCTCCTCGTCCACAGGCTGGTGGAGAGGCCCCAGGCGGTACCCTCGCGATGTGGGCACAGACCGAACGTGCACGTCTCGCTGGCCCGCAGACCTGACGCCGTCCAGAAGAGATGCTAGTAATGCGTCCCTGTAGGAAAGCTTACGTGATTAATATTGAGAAATCCTTTAATGTGTGCATACTCGACCGTAAAAACAACTCATCAAGCTTTAGAGAGAGAGAGAGAGAGAGGGGAGATTGTCGCTCAGGTACGAGTGACAGGGACGACGGTTTTTTTTCTTAAATTCGATGTGTTATTTACGACCTCGTATAATTATCGGCAAGTAACTTGGCAAGAGTCGTTAGATGCGCACAAGTCGTTTTTTAGGTCTCTTTGGCAGTCAAGCGGGACGCGGGGTATGAGGTACGTCAATCCGACCGCGCGATTGGTGCAACAGTCGACAGTTGCCTCCCGAACTCCCGATTACACTTGCGTGCACGAAAATTGTACCCTTTGTTTTTGTTGTGTTTATGTTAAAGAGTTATTGTTTTTAAATTAAAAAATTAAGGCAAAAAAAGGTATGCCTTTTTACGGATTATTTTTGAGCATACTTTCCTCGTATGCATATTATTTATAACTCCCAATAAACTTTACGAATTCCACTCCCTTCTTCAACTTTCTTCTAATCAGATATTATTAAATATAAATGATGGCAATAACCATAAAATAATGACGATCAATAAAAGTCACCACTTTTTTGTTCCACTAAGTGCACGATGCGCGAACTTACCCCCACTACGCCAAAACCTTGCCAACTTACGTGCTGGTGACTATATCATACTTTAAGCCGCAAATCAGTGGTAATACTAAGGTGTTACCACTGCTGTGCGGCTATGCGGGATATGTAAATTTCGTACTCTGCTAGGCCCTACGAAATTTCAATAGAATACGAGGCCAGCTTATACTGGATTTATTCCCACTGACGAAGTAGACGGGAGTAGATGAAAGAGATTACTCTTTCATCAATTTCCAGGGCTCAAAATGGACTGGAGATATGGTGTCATGCTACCCGTCCAGTTTTTTGAGTTGAGATACATATTTGTTTTAATTATTTCTTAAGTGAAATAGCATAAGATTATATTGCAGTCATACCTTTCTCCAGCCAAATATGTGCGTGTTTGTCCGTTGAGGTATTCGATGGAGAACTTTTGGGGGTGTTCTGTGTCTCTCACTAAAGCGAAGACATCACTTAACGGACGTAGGCACACCACCTGGAAATAATATTAAGGTAAATAGGGTATTTGCCTTGATTTTTTTTAAAGATTCCCTGAACTTCAAAAAAAAAGAAAGCAAACAGTAAAAAGTAATTTTGGAATATCTTACAAAATGGCAAAGTTGTAAGTATTTTAAAATCGATGCTGAAGGGAGACAACACTGCTACCATCTGTCGTCATTAGGCAGAAATGCCTTAGTGACATCGCACCAATCAGTACAAAGGCCGTTCTAGGTGACAAGGATGGAAGAAAAACCTCAAAAGCCTTAACTTTTTCATTTTACCACCAATTTTTTTACTTTTTGGACTAATCCAATTTTCTAGAAATCTTTTTTTTTAATTACTTGTTCATGTATTTTTTTGATAGACGTCAAATAATCTACCATGAGCAGTTCAAGTCGGGCTAGTGGACGAAAGCATCACTATTGAACATGGCTTCCTGGTGTAGATTATCGGGCCTCGGGCGCGTTTTATAGAGTTTTTCCATCTGGAATTTGTAGTAGCAGCCGGGAGTCTGCTATTGTGCCCGGTTGTTGGCAATATGTACATCCCCTATTACAAAGAATGGGACCTAAACATAACTGGCGAAATGTGGGTGTACCATACACTCTGCCTAACTCTTCGGGGAATACGAGAGCTATGTTATATGTTATAGGTAGTTTGCTATTGGGACTGGCAGTGGTGGTTAGATATCTGCAATTACTGTGTAGAAGGGGCAGCCGCGGCTCTAGGGATAAGCACAAGGTGCGGTCGCTCCAGACGCCCGGAAGCAAGGAAATGTGGTATTTGTTCTTTTATAAAAAGGGCGGACCCGAATAAAAACAATTTTTTATTTTATTTAAAATCAATAGTTAGGTCATTTTTCTTTGTTTAACATGAACTGAAATACAAGTTACTATGTGAAATCGTCTACTAGAGGGCGCTGAAAGACAATTTCGCTCTACCTTGAGTAGGGGTGACCAAATACATATTCTGGATTGGTACTGAAAATTTCCTGCGAATCAAATCTAAGGAACTACACTCGGCAACCGCGATTGCGACCACTAGGCCATCGAGGCAGTGAAACCCGTAAGAAGTATGTAATAATAAATCGATCACATCTACATATCAAGCTATAGATCTAAAACTTACGGAGTACGTCTGTGGATCCCTCTCCAGTATACAAGTGGCGGAAAGACATAGAGTTCGGCGCATCGGCTCCATGTGACGCGCAGGATTCACTTTGTGTACTATAAATTCGCTTAGTGAGGTCTGGTGCTGATCGCCACTGTTGGATAAAAGAGAAAAAAGATATTCAAATTTATTGTACAGTAGATGCACTGTTGATTAATTTATATAAAATAAAAATTTACAAATGACAGCCGGGACCAACGGCTTAACTTGCTTTCCAACGCAGGGAAGAGTCTCGATATGTTACGAATGGTCACCCAAAACCACAGACTGACCTCGGCAAGCGTAGCTTAACCATCGATTAACTCGTGCTGCTGTTATTATTTAACCACAAGCTCCTCCAAGCTCATCATGAACACCACAGTATTAAACATAAAGATTAATCCATATCCATACTTATATTATAAATGGGAAAGTGTGTGTCTGTTTGTCCGTCTTTCACGCCTAAACCACTGAACGGATTTCTAGGGCATAGGCTACTTTTTTTATCAACAGACCACGCGGGAGACGCCGCGGGAGGGAGCTAGTAAAATATACAACTCAAAAACCAAATGGACTTGATATTTTTTCCACACAAATCAAAGTATCGATTCATTTATCCTGGAACATACACATGGAGCAGGATATATCATTGATTTGTGCTTGATGCGTTGATTCGAGTCAATTAATAAACAATGTCATGGTCGGCAACTGCAACGATTTCCGTTGCACTTTATCATGGAACCATCACGCCGATATATCTCCAACGTATAAGCAGATACATGATAACTTAAAAACGTATTTAATCAAGAACTTAGTAACTTGCATGAGTGCTTGTACGTAAACGTAAAGTCAATTCAATCGAGTTATAAAATTGAAAATACAACTATCCCGTAGTATTTAGGTTTAATTTATGAGTCAATCACAATTATTATTAGTATAGATATGAATAAAGTATTTATACTAATATTATAAAGAGGTAAAATTTGTTTGTATGTAGGGTGTAATCTCCGGAACTTATAATCCAATTCTAAAAATGTTTGCACTGTTCGAAAGCTACATTATTCGTTAGTGTATGACTATTATTATTTTCAAAACTACGCGATGGAGTGGGTGTTAAATTTCGAAGAGAAAACTACGAAATACACGCGGACGAAGTGTAATAATTAAAGTAAATTCATATTATATTTGAAAATTATTTTCAATTTTAAAATCATTTGACGTTACGTTCATGTCAAGCATGTGCGCTAGGCCCACAAGTCGTTAGTTGAGGTACTTCATCATCTGCCTAGCCTTTTCCCAACTATTTTCCTGCCTGGCTTCCAGTCTGACCAGATGCAGCTGAATACAAGTATTTTACATGGACCGACTGCCTATCTGACCTCCACAGCCCAGTAACTAGGCAACACGAGACCCATTGGTAAGACAAGTTGTCAGACTTCGGGCTTCTAACTACCCGTAACGACTGACAAAGATCTCTAAATGACAGCCGGGACCAAGGGCTTTACGTGCTTTCCGAGACACGGAGGAGTCTCGATATATTACGAACGGTCACCCATCCATAGAATGACCTCGTCAAGCGTAGTTTAACCTTCGATCAACCCGTGCTGCTGTTTCTATTTAGCCACGAGCTCCTCAGTAGTTGTGGTACTTGTAGCTTGATATTTCTGTATACAAAATGTTCTAATTTAAACACGATAGATAAATAGAATATGAACTAATCGCACAGAATTTGATACTTGTGACGAGTGTATCGCGTTAGGTAGATAAATGAGTTCACACCCAAGGCCGCCAGAGACCGCGGACAATCAAATGTTAGAATAATATTCGTGAATGAAATGCGCCAATTAGCGTCTAACTAATTTACAGGGCCAATGACATCATTCTTTATTTTTCTTTTTTTTATTGTATCGTGATAACCAGTAACTGGGTTGAGGAGGTCAGATATGCAGTAGCTCCATTAAAAATACAGCTGCATCCCGACTGACTTAGACTGGAAGCCGACCCCAACATAGTTGTTATTAGGCTACGCAGATGATAATTGTGCAATTGTACCTCTAGGTAAGACGGTTTGTCGCTTAAACTTTTGGGCTCCACACGAGTGGTAAAGTTACCGGTACGGATCTCGAGCGGTGAACTTCAGTTCGTAGTAGTTGATTTTAGTATAAAGTGCCTAGATGCGCGAACTTATCCCCATAACTGCATTCAGCGCTCAAGATCCGTGCCTGTGCTTAAAACGACTGTTAAAGGTCTACGAATGAAATCCAGTCTAGGTGAGTAATGAATGGTCACCCATCCACGAACCGATCTCAGCAAGCATAACTTAAACTTCGTTCGAACCGTGAGGAGTATATCATTACTATTATCTATATATACTAATATAATAAAGGTGAAGATTTCGTTTCTCGGAATGTGCTAATCTATAACTAAATAATAACTAGCAGTCGGAATAAAAAAAAAATCTTTGTGCATTTGGTAGCCCAATTCTTGAGGAAGGTTATAGGCTATTAACATCAAGGTACAACCCTTACGAACGGGTGAAACTGCGGGGCATAGCTAGTGTTCCATAAAACTTACCTATACTTTCCAAATCTCTGGTCATGATAATCATCCAACGTAATCATAGTAGAGAGGACCTTGATGCTTATGCTCAGGGTTAAGCTTGCCATTTCCAACATCTTACTGATGATAATCTGATGGTCCATGGCATTGGAGAACAGGTGGAGTCTGCTGTATCCTCCGACTGCAAGAACGAACCCTCCAGGTACGTCTCGAACAGGGAGGATACCTTGGACATCACAGTATGGATAACTGGCTAGTAGTGTGTGGGTAGATGGGTCCAGTTGTTCCAATGCACACGGGCCAACTTCTAGGACTACAGGGAGACGTGTTCCGCTCCAGTGGTGTTTGTAGGCTTGGTATCTCTGCAAAGAGGTACGAGGTTTTAACAAAGGTTTTGAAGTTAAAAGAGGTTTCAATTTACAGTAAGTGGAAACTGAAAAGTAATGTATGTGTACATTAAATTATTATTTTCTACACAAAGATAATGGACCACCCAAATGAAGAACTTAAAACGTTTATTTCCAAACCTTTTATTCTATAATATTAATTTTCTTCTACCAATCCGAATTAGTATACAAAAATAACAATTGAATGATAAAAACTGCAGAAGTGTATCAATGTTATATATCAGTTGTATCACAGTGATCCAGTTAATACCTATTTACTGACATTTACACAACATTTACAGTTACACAGTATTTATCTAGAAATCATGATCCATAATTATTTTAAGCGATTTTGGACCTTACTCCTGAGACAATATGACACGGACACCTAAATCCTACCACAAGTTAAATACCGGCTAAACTACTACTATTTTCAAAACTATAATTTTGCATTACCATCACCATAAAAAAATACTCACATAAACATCCTTAGGTTTATCAGCAAACCCAAGCCTGTACTTGAAAGCCTCGGTCAGAATCAAACACTTGTGCTCTGAAGAAAACTTCATAGAATCAACTTTTTTCTCTTTCTTCATCACAAGTGTAAAATCATGGTTGGCCACCGCATTTGAGTGTTTTGAAGACGCAATTGTGACTACGTCTGCGTATAACCATTTGTTTGTCACCTCCAAACGGTCCGGGTTGTACGTAGTGATCCCCTGGGTACCGATTGAGAACACTCGTTTGTATTTCCCCTTCCATGAATGTTTAGTGACGAGGAATGATGCCACATCCTGGTTGTCTTTTAGCGGCATCATCTTAACATTGCCTGCAGCCAAATTATAGACAGATAGATTAGCACAACAAAAATACTCCATTACTAGTAAAAAAGATTTTAAAAGTGGCCAATATTTTTAATAATTAACTGTGAATTACCAAAGTTTTGTTTATTTTTTTTTTGATATTACATAACTACATTAACATTTTAAATTAATGAATCTCTGTAGTCATTGTATGTGTGATGTAATTTGTTCCTTTCACTATCATTTGGTGAATCATTCTTATGACCGAATAACTAACAGTGTTACTGATAATCTCATAGTTATAAATGTGTAAAATTAGATCTAACTCAACATTACACCTTTTTACCATTATAGAAATAACAGATTGATATTATGGTGTCCATAAAAGCTCAAATATTTGGTTTATATAAAAACGAGTAAATTGCAATTATTTGAGGATCAAGAGGAAATAATATTTGTAACCATCCTCATTCCAGCAAGGAGAGGTGTCAAGTCCCCAAAAACATATTTGGACAATAATAATTATGATCAAGGTATTTAAATATCATAGCCTTCTGATTATCAAGTAAAGGTTTAGTAGAGACAAGGCATATTTTTAAATATGTTATAGAAAAAGCTACACAAAATAAAAAAAGCAGAAAAATATAAAAAAAACTCTTTTAAAAGAAAACTTTGTGTAGCACCTTGGTAACTCTACTTTTTATTTACAACTTCATTCTTGCACTATGAATTTCATGTTAGAAAAAGATTAAATATCAACACTTATCAGATTCTGTCTAAATGTGTTGTTAAAATTATCAGACAAGCTTGGGGGCAGAGGTATTATCTCTGACTGTATCAGGGACAGTTCTGTATCCAGACTGATTTCTACAATACAAGGCAACATTGATATATTCAAACCCATGTTTTAAAACACACCATTTAACAAACAAATTGTTTTCAATAAAAAAAATTGCCAGTGATTAGATCACCACAACCGGCAATACATTGTCCGAATTATGAACAAGTGGGTTACAATAACAAACCCGTTTAACAAATAATCTGGACTGCAACGACTGGTAGTGTCTCGGAGTGACGTCTAGAGGCACAAATAATAATATTTCTCAACAAAAACCTTCCCAGCGAAACCTGAACAGATTTTAATGAGAACAATCCACCCCTTTGTAAATAGTTCGGGAGACCATTGATATCGAATACGTGTAAACAAGAAACAGTGCGACACATTTTTATCCGGGAACCGGCGACAGGAGCATCGATTAAATACTCACAAACTGTATGTGGATAAACAAGCTTCTATACTCTCAGCTGGTATCCGATAAGAGCCACATATTATACAAATAAACGTAAAAATGTGAACAAGAGCTCGAGAAAGGACCGACCAATCGTTCGACAAATTGACAATCTCGGCAGTGTGGCCACATACGAAATGAAGAATAGGTTGACGTCAGATTTACTCAACAAAAAACAAAAGTCATTAAACGGTTTTCTTTGAATTAAATAATTGACATATTATAAACATATCGTTTCTAATGAATGTTATTATGTATACCTAATTATCTATTCTCCTAAATAATAAAAATCAGGGGCTTGAGTATAAACATCTCTATTTATTTTGATTATTCAGAGCGCAACAGTTATAAGGAACGCAACTTTTTTACTGTCAAACGAGGTCAAACGTCACTGCGACAACCAACCAATATACGTTCAAAAAGTAGAAAACTAAATAGGAATAAAAAAATATTTTCACTCAAATTCCAAAAATAGTAATTTGTAAAGCCATATTACGATTATAATGGAACTCTATATTCAATTAAAATATCATAAATAAATTCACACCATCAAACAAGTGACAGAACGTTATAAAAAAAAATTTGCTGCCCAAGTTGTCATCGAAGTAGGGTTTTGAACACACCCTCTCTCTTTTTAGTTTTTACCGCATGCAGTGCTACGTGCCGACTTTTCACAAAACATAGTAACCTTATTGCCTTTCTTACCGTTTTGTACAATAAACACTCGACCGCACCCAGTTCCACATCATGGTACTAGACTTGGACTTATTCCGCGCCGACAAAGACGGTGGCAACCCAGACAAAATCCGCGAAAACCAAAGAAAGAGGTTTAAAGATGTGGCCCTTGTCGACACGGTGGTGGAGCAGGATACCCTTTGGAGGAGGTTGCGCCACGACGCTGACAACTACAACAAGCTAAAGAATGTTTGCAGCAAAGAGATTGGTCTCAAGATGAAGAGCAAGGAGCCTGCTGGGCCAGAAGACCAGCCAGTACCACCAGAAGTAGCTGAGAAGCTGGTTGACCTGACCGGAGATGACTTGAAACCTCTTACTGTTAACCAGATCAAGAAAGTAAGAAAAGTTTGAGTAAAACACATGAAATAGCTTTCAACCCTCTTGCCATGTTCTCAATCCTGTGTATCCCAAATTTCAGGAGACAATGAAAAATAGTTACAGTTTAATTCAAAAATCTAGAACACAATGTCAAATTAATAACAATTTTGATTGCATTACTAATAAATAAACAAATTAATAAATTATTCAAGTAAATAACAGTTAGCAGAAAGTAGCAACTGCAGTAGTGTGCATTAGTAATTAAAGTTATAATGTAAGCTATGCATTTGTACTGCATTGGATGATGCAATATTTTTAAAGTACCTATGTGACACAATCAATATAATGTGTTCTACAGTGTTATAATGAGACACAGAGTTACACAGAGTGGTAATCTGTTTTTTTCTTTCTGTATGTAAAGATTGGTGAAACGAACAAAAACACAATACTGAAAAGTAATTTATGTAAAATTATTTTTGAAATATTGTGTTTTATTAATGACTAAATAGTGTGAATTAAATAAAGTCACTATGTATAATATAGAAGACGAAGAGTATTTTCTTTTCAGCAATTAAATATGTCTGTGTCAAAATCAAATCAAAATTCATTTATTCAAATTAGGCTGAGAATCAGCACTTTTTGAACGTCAAAATCCCTTCAACACTTCCTAGTGTTTTTGCTGGGAAGGAGAAGTGGTGGAACAAACTCCCCAGCAAGTTGAACATTAAATTACACTTCTTTTTCATTGCATAATAATCCTTATAATAAGTATCCCTAACAGCAGGGCAAAGCCACTTCTAATATACATTGTTGCCCAATCTGATAAAATTATGTATGTATTTATTTTCAGGTCCGAGTATTAATAGATGAAGCCATAACAAAGAATGACCAAGCTCTCTTAGTGGCAGAGAAAACCCGTTCAAATGCTCTCCGTGAAGTAGGCAACCACCTCCACGAGTCTGTTCCAGTGGACGATGACGAAGACCACAACAAAGTGGAGAGGACACACGGAGACTGTGCCTATAGGACTAAGTACTCTCATGTGGATCTGATTTGTATGATTGATGGTGAGTTATTTTCCCTCCATTTCAATCACTAAGCTTTTCTAAGCGTAAACCTCTCAAATCCTTGTAGTGCTTTCTTTGGATGGTTCTTCAAACCGATACAATTACTTTATTGTAATCATTGCTAGATTTTAAACTTAAAAAAATAGTGTAATCAGATTAGGGTACCACTGCGACAAGAGAAATGAAGTTTAATTCAAAAGACTTAATATTGGTACAATAATTAATTATAGAATAGACCATTTCTACGAGCATAAAACCAGCCTTAGAATAACAAGATATGTTATTAACAAATTAACTTGATTTGATAACAATAAGATGTTTTATAAGAGGAAAGTACAAAAAATAGAAATACACTGCCATTGTAACACCCTTTATAGCTCTTAAAATTGTTATTTGTGTGTTTTCATGGTTTACAATAAAGAGTATTCTACTCTATTCCCATTGCATCATTAATCAGCATATTATCATAATTATAATACAGCATACAAAGTACAAAACTAAGAATAATTCTTCATAAGCACACTTGTGCAAATATTATCTTTAAGATGTTCTGTTAACAATCATGTTTCATTAACTTTTATATTAATATACAAACTCTATATAGTAAATAGTATTATCATCAAGATTTCCTTACGTTTTTAATCTACATTTTTAAAACAAACTATAAAAAAATCTTTATAAATTCCAAACCTAAATAACAACATAACATGAGGCATGTATTTGCTGAGTTGAGCAGTTGTAATAAGTACAGAGATATATTTAAATAATATAGAATAGAATACTGTTTATGAACACTGTAACTTAAAAAAGGAAATAAACTCACGAATCACAAACAAAAAAAAAAATATTATCTAAAAAGAAAAAGGTAAATGTAAAAGGATATGAATTTATTCTACGCAAAATATAACTCGCTGTTTAGTTTGTATTTCAACAAACACAAAAGTCGAGAATTAAACAAAGTATTAAAATTAGTAAGAAATTTAATAAGTTACAAGACAAATATAACAATGTTGTACTTCATACTTAGGTATGGACGGCGACCGAGGCACTGCGGTGGCTGGTGGGCGCGGGTACTATCTGAAAGGAGCTGCAGTCTTCCTGGAGCAGGCCCTCATACAACTGTCCCTCAGGCTACTGTTGAAAAAAGGCTACACACCGCTTTACACTCCATTCTTCATGAGGAAAGACGTATGTGTTTCTCTTTTTTAGGGTTCTATACGCAAAGGGTGCCAATAGGACCCTATTACTAATTACCGTCCGTCTGTCTGTCTGTATTTTATGAACATGATAGTTAGATAGTTGAAAGTTTTCCAGAGTAAATATAATAATAATAATAAGGTAAAATTTATAATCAAAAGAAACATGTGTTTTTAAATCTTTATCAATGTTACGGAACCCATAGTGTACCAGTTACACTCACACGCGAAGGGTGGCCGGTTTTAATATACAAAGAAACCTATAACACTGACCCCAAAGATACAAGATAAGAACCCGTTCCTATTTTTTTTTTTTTTTTTCAAAAAACTAAAATGATTTGATGAATGAAATGATGACATTTGATTTGCAGGTCATGCAAGAAGTGGCACAATTGGCTCAGTTCGACGAGGAGCTGTACAAGGTGGTGGGCAAGGGGTCTGAGAACAAGGGCGACGCCGCCGTCGAGGAGAAATACCTCATAGCCACCTCTGAGCAGCCTATAGCGGCGTACCACAGGGACGAGTGGCTGCCTGAGGCTACATTACCTATTAAGTGAGGAAAATGGTTTTATGACGTAACTTAACGCCTGTATACCCCAAAGTCGTTGACAGAGGTGTGTGGAGTGTAATAGGAAGCGAGCCTTTGGCTACGTCACTCTATTCACGCAGTAACGGTTTGCGTGGCACATACTTAAATTACTTAATTTTGTGTGTAGTCAATAATATACCAATTGGGCCAATTATGGCATAGCACGAACGCCCAAAACGATAGTGTAAAGTCAATTCAATCGTTTTTATAATCGATAATTAGCAAGACAGACTTAGCAAGGGGTATCGTGTTGCCCAGTAACTGGGTTGTGGTGGTCAGATAGGCAGTAGCTCCATATAAAAGACTGGTATTCAGCTGTATATGGTTAGACTGGTAGCCGTTCCCAACATGGGTGGGAAAAGGCTAGGCAGATGATGACTTACTTTTTATCCATGTACAAGTTTCTCTTGGGTTGAAGTATAATAGTGACCAACAGCCAATTACAACTGTTTACAGGTATGCAGGCCTGTCCACGTGTTTCAGGCAAGAAGTAGGCTCCCATGGACGTGATACTCGGGGTATCTTCAGGGTGCATCAATTTGAAAAGGTAAGACAGACTTCCCATTGACTTTTTTTACTGTATTTTACCTTTACTGCCAGAGAGACATGATTTCCCTGTAAGTTTTTATTTATTTATGCCTTTTGTCGCTCGGTTTTTGCTTATTACAACGAAATGGGGCCTAGCCGTTTCTTCAATCATGACCAAAACCTCGTGTTTCCTTAGGTAGAGCAATTCGTCCTGACCTCCCCGCACGACAACGCCTCATGGCAGATGATGGAGGAGATGATCACCAACGCGGAAGACTTCTACAAGCTGCTGGGCATCCCGTACCGCGTCGTGAACATCGTGTCGGGGGCCCTCAACCACGCGGCCTCCAAGAAGCTCGACTTGGAGGCCTGGTTCCCCGGCTCGGGGGCCTTCCGGGAGCTGGTGTCCTGCAGCAACTGTTTGGAGTATCAGGCTAGGAGGCTGCTCGTCAGGTAAACGATTATACTTATTTAATTTTTTCTCTAATAAATTCATTATTTGTCGTCTACGATGGCCTCACTGTCTTAAATTTTCTACTAGCTATGCCGCGCGGTTCCACCCGTTCGGTCGTAACGTAATGGTTACTAACCATAACCTTCTTCAAGACTTGGTCTATATAATGCACAAAGATTTTTTCTTATCCACCTAGCAGTTCCAGAGATTAGCACGTTCAAAACAAACAATGTCTTCAGCTTTATTATATTAGTATAGACGACAATAAAAGCTCAATAGTCATTGCTCTAAATCCTGATTCATGAAACAGTTTTCGATATCCTATTCTTCTAGATATGGTCAAACCAAGAAGATGAACGCAGCGACTGAGTACGTGCACATGCTGAACGCGACCATGTGCGCCACCACCCGCGTCATCTGCGCCGTGCTTGAGGTCAACCAGACTGAAGAGGGCATCAAGGTAACTTAACAGATATTACTAGCTTAGATTAGCGTATTGAATAGGGCATCAAAATAATGTAGAAGAGCAGCATTCTAGAAATTTCAAAATCAAAATTCATTAATTCCAATTGGGCTGAGTACCAGCACTTTTTGAACATCAAAAATGACAAAAGACAGTCCTAAACAAGCCAACCCCAACATAGTTGGGCTAGGCATAGAAGGCTAGGCAGATGATGATGAGTGGGGGACTCATATAAAACGCTCAAAATTCACTACTTCCTAGTGTTTTTGCTGGGAAGAAGTGGCGCAACAACCAGCAACACATCTGTCTGATAAGTTTGTAGAACTTGAATCAATACAATATGAAAAGTAAATTATATATAAATCAACTTTATAAAGCTTTCAATATTTCAAAGGAAAAATGTATTTTATATATACTATACTAAGCACGTTATTTCAATAACCATCAGGTCCCAGAAGCCTTAAAACAATGGATGCCTGAACAGTACCAGGATTTAATCCCCTACACTAAACCAGCCCCCATCGACGTGGAAGCAGCCGCCGCCATCGCTAAGAAAGGCAAGAATAAAGAAGGAAAGAAATAACTATTCTAGCAAAAATAACTGTTCATTCCCGCACATGAAGCATTTTATTTATTTGTTACGCTAAGCTTAAAATATTACAAATGAAATAAATGGCCAGACTACTATTTACAATGTTTGTTTTTTTCTTTAAAAAAACCGGTATTCAAATAACTCCGAATCCATCTAATCCTTGTGTTTGTCTCTTCTAAAACCGCTGTCTCGTTTTGATTGGGACATAATACTATACATACGTACACGTACACTTATAGTACGTAGTAGCTATATAAAAAACCTAGGTAGACAGAGACAGAACAACGAATACAGTGCCTTAAAGTACCCTAAACAGTAGTGTCCGACCGAAACAGGATTTTGAGCCGAAACCGAAACTGAACCTTCGGTCTTCGTCTTGGTCCCAGTTTCGGCCAAAACCGAAAGTTGTTTGAATTTTTATAGAATGTTGAATTTATTGTATTTTTACTCATATATAGTCAGTTAACACGTGTAAAAAAATAAAAATGCAACGATTAAAGTATGTAACAAAAATAGTTCTTTATTTGTAAAATTAACAATTTAAATAAAAAAAAATCGACATATTTGTCAAACTTTTTCAAAAATCAACATTAATTACTTATGGTTACACTAGTCTTAATGTTTAGATAAATTGTGTTGTTATTTTCCAATGAGATCGTGTATTTAACTTAGTATTTAAAGAATTATCTGACTATGATAACTTCGGCCGGTCCTTTCTAAACAGTCACTGCACTACATTTCTGTGTAATAAACACGCATCCGTACGCACGTTATCAGTAATCCCATCATGGTCAAGCACCATGATGGAGTACTTGGACTTAATCCGCGCCGACAAAGACTGAGGTAACCCAAACAAAATCCGCGAAAACCATGAAAGAGATTCCAAGATGTGGCCATTGTCGACACCGTGGTGGAGCAGGAAAACCTTTTTGCAGCAGAGATTGGTGTAAAGATGAAGAGCAAGGACCCTGCTGGGCTGGGAGACCAGCCAGTACCACTAGAAGTAACTGATACGCTGGTTGACCTGACCGGAGATGACTTGAAATACTGCCGCGTCATAGCGTACAGTATAGTAAGTTCAGCGGCAACTTATTCTATGAGCACACATTATACGCGACCGAAGTTCGGTTCGATTGCCAACGAAGATCCGGGGGCGGGGAGCAGCGGGGAGCCGCCCGCACCGAGCATATCCGCACGTAGAGTTCATTTCGTTTCTGTCTGTGTTTGCGCTTCAGCGCTCGAGACACTGAAGACACACACAAAGTTACGGAACTGAATTTCTGCCGCGTAAGTTTAGCACTTATGGTGTCATATCAGCCGAATACGTCGGAACGTAACATCAGCCGCCGAACTTCGGTCGCGTAACTTCGGCATAGTGTGTTTAGACACTAAGAGGTCAGACCTGTAAGATGTTAGGGCGCGCTCGGTCCTGGATACTTGGTAGTTATGTGATAAAAGCGAATGAGTACCTACTTATGATAAAATATTAAATTGGACGTTAAAAAGTGCCTTTTTAATGGTCTAAAAAAAATATCTTTGACAATGGGTCCGGCCTCGCCTCTTGCTCATGAATTTGTAGTTTTTAAATAAGGGCAAGTACGAATGTGACTTTTGCCATTCATATTATGCATTTTCTAAGTTTATTGAACATCACTGTTATCGGTGAAGGAAAACATCATAAGGAAACCTGGACTTGCAATTTTTATACAAGTCTCAAATCGCCAACCCACCTTGAGCAAGCGTGGCGATTAATGCTAGTCCCCTGTGTGCGAGCGGAGATCCTTGCCTAGCATTTGGATATTAGTAGACTGGTATCAAGATCCCTGCCAGTAACTAGGTATATTATTACTATTGGCTGAAGTATTCGCATCCTGTAGCGTTTGTATTGTTATAAAGTTAGGTATAGTCACCGGCACGTAAGTTGGCAAGGTTTTGGCGTAGTGGGGGTAAGTTCGCGCATCGTGCAACTTAGTGGAACAAAAAAGTGGTGACTTTTATTGATCGTCATTATTTTATGGTTATTGCCATCATTTATATTTAATAATATCTGATTAGAAGAAAGTTGAAGAAGGGAGTGGAATTCGTAAAGTTTATTGGGAGTTATAAATAATATGCATACGAGGAAAGTATGCTCAAAAAGTATGCGCAAAAAGGCATACCTTTTTTCGCCTTCATTTTTTAATTTAAAACAACAACAATAATATCAACTCGTAACAAAAACTAAATTTAAAAACAATAATAATAACTCTATAACATAAACACAACAAAAACAAAGGTGCAAACTTTCGTGCACGCAAGTGTAATCGGGAGTTCGGGAGGCAACAGTCGACAGTTGCACCAATCGCGCGCTCGGATTGACGCTACCTCATACCCCGCGTCCCGCTTGACTACCAGAGACCTAAAAAACGACTTGTGCGCATCTAACGACTCTTGCCAAGTTACGTGCCGGGGACTATATGACCACGCCTCTTTTTTTGTATAAAAACTGAATTGTTTATGGGCTACTACGTCTCGCTTCGTTACTATCAGCTTTAGTCGATTCTAGTAAACTACAACAACAAACGCATTGTAAACAATTATATTTAGATAACATAAGCGTGTGATTGCGACGAACAGAATAATCTTATCACTGGGAATAACAATGACTAATGTAGATACCTACTTAACATGAGTAAATAGTCGAAATAAAGGACGTAAGAATGCACTACTGAATTAAACATCATCTTGGTATTTTCGCCTTTATTGTGACAAATATCAGCCGACGCCGATTATACGCAATGCTAACTTATACTATTTACATTCGTGAAGATACAAAACGATTAACAATAATCTTTAAGAATTTACCATTTGTGTATTGGCAAATAGAGCTACCATCTGGTTTAACAGCTTGTTTTCTGCTGTCAGAAGAGAAATAAAAGATATTTTTATCAATAAAATTGTGAGTACCTACTTCAATCCTGTGGACTCACAAAGCACGCAATGCCTGCGGAGATTTGTTACTCTGTGAGTGGACTGGATTAGTCAATGACACCGAGGAAATTGTTCATCATCATCCTTTGACAATACACTAATGGGTTCCGCCTAGGGTTACCATGCGTCCGGATTTTTACGGACATTAAGTCTTATAGGTGTTTAAAAAAAAAAGTTAAATGAATGCTGAGGAAAGAAAGATGGTAGCCCTAGTGCCGCCTGACGGGACTTTTGAATGACAACACAATACACGTCCTAAAAGCTTTTCATCTAGATCGCTCCATAACTAAACTGTGTAATGTATAACAAAATATTCGTCCTGCAAAAATCCCGCCAAATTTGAAGCTATACATAATCTGTACAAAAAAGGAACAAAGCAGTCCGCACAGCTTAAAAAAAAGCGATTAAATAAATTGCATTCTAATTCTACAACGTGACAGTGATTCTTACAACACTTTCAATAAGATACAAAAAAAACAGTGACTTATTTACTTTTTGAATATATTATAATGATAAACAAGAATAATATACGAAATAACGCTACAATAAACAATCCATAACTTCCAATTTTTTATAACTACTACAAGAGTTTTAAATGAGTAATATTCAGTTATTATTTTTACATTTAAGATCTTATTTACACAGTCAAAGTAGTACAAAACATACATTCTTGGATAAATCGTTATTAGAAACAAGAAACAATGGAAAAATAGATAATTATAGGAATTACGTGCAGATCTCGGTACAATTATCACGATATCCTATGTATTTTAACCAAATCGTTAATTACTTAACGCAAACATTAATTTTCGAAGCTGCTAAGCTGAATTTTTTATAACGTGTGTATAGTTATTTCCCTCTAAGTCCAACATTATAAGTAGAATTATTTCCTAACGACGATATAAATGTGACGCTTGATCGATATAATGACATCATGACTACGACTTAATTATCCTGACCATGACACGCTGCTATGCGACGGGGTACATACAACATACTACAAAAAAGTTGGATAAAATATTCATTATCGTTTACTATCCTATCAGAATGTACTTAAGAACCATCACAATGACATTAACTACGCATTCTGTACATCGACATAAGTAACATTTTACAAAGGCCAGCACATCTAGCATAGCAGCTATCCCAAACTGTCAAATTTTCCCAATTAAACAAACCTTATTCTTTTTTCATAAAGTTGAAAAACTATCAAAGATATTTGACAGATTGGGGTAGCTTGATGCGAGCTAGCGTGTTTACCTTTTTTTGATTGTTCAAAAATTGTGTTTACCGGGTCGTGATCATATTTAAAGTTAACATGAAACCTTTAATATATCGATAATAATAGGTTCCCGGACTTCCCGGAATTTAGTCCAATAGGAAAATAACGAAAACGCAATAATGACGGGAAGACGAATTGATTTTCGGCTTCGAGCGTCATTTTCCAACGTTGTAATGAAAGTAGCTCATAATGGGGTAAAAATATTAACAGCTAGACAGCAAGGATGCGTCTGACGTACAATTAAATATATTTATTTTTAGCCTGTGTTGTCCCACTGCAGGGCGAAGGCCTTGATATGGATCTGCCGCTATGTCGCCTATTGTTTTGGTACATTTAGCCCATTAATTATGGTTCGAATCGACTGTACATACAATTATTTAGTATGTATAACGTTTATCCTACTTACACGGAACAATAAAGTTATAGCTACAATATTCATTGCGTAATTTAAGTGCCATTAATCAAGGTTGACCTATTTTATTCCAATAATTATGTGTAATATACATCAACTAGTTGTCCACGTAAAATAAACCCTTGAAAGCAAATAGTCTTGAAGGGAAAGTTTTTTTGTTACAGTACTAACTGCGCCGTACTTTTTACGCCGCAAAACTGTGTAATACATTACAGTAAATATTAATTACATTATTATACATCCCTTGCCTCAACATGGCACGATTTACAACCAGATCACAACGCCCTAAAGTATTTTAGACGATGACTTTCGTATTATTGTCTAACACTTAAATAGTATAAATAGTGAGACCCTGCGTTTTGAGTACAATGCACACCAAATTAGCTGGCTTATGACCAGAGGTCGGAATTAGGTAGAGTTATAATTATGTACTAGCATCGAAATGTTGATATTAATATGGATCTTCCCGGGATTTAAAATACAATCCCGTGTGGCCAACAATATTACAAATAAATAATAATAAAAACCTCAGAGATAGATAAGACATTCGGACGTCCGATGTCGGATGGTTTAAATTGTGTAAAAATAAATATTTTTTTTATTTAATAAATCACGGGATTCTTCTGGACTTTATAATTAATCCCGGAATTTGAGGCATATCCACTTTATTCTTTCGCTGGATGAAATCAGTGTAAGTACATAAATAACTCTACCTAATACCGACCTCTGCTTATGACGTGAGCGTGTTAAATGACCCCAAGTGGTACGGAAAGGTGCATACAACACACGAATTTCGCCAGTTATGGTCCCAAGCAACAGGGGGACAGCATATTGCCATTAACATATCACCCAGACTCGCTTCTTATAAAGCCTAGCCAGTGTGGGATGCCCTGTGATGAGTTGCCAGTCGCAATATGCGGTTTAAGATCAAAATTAATGTGTAGGTTTTTGCCGCGTTGGTATGTATACCACTAAAATATCTCACAACAAAGGTTTATATCGATATGAACTCGTAAATTACATCAAAAATCGCAAATATTATCAGTCAAGGTAAACTTCAAATGTCCTTTTTTTTATGCCTCGAAAACATTGTATTTTATGCATCATTCAAAATAATAATGTAATAATTGTTATCTCTAAACTATTTCCTTTGATTTTAAAACATGTTTAGAGATTTCAGGATGTCCTCTTCCCTCCTCCTTCCTGAATTAATATTTAAACACCTTATAAACAATCTCAATTACTTCAGTGGTACCTAGCTACCGACATATATTATTATCTCAAGTTAAATACTGTATCCAAGTGAATTTTAACTAGACTCAAGAGGTGATTTTGAGAATGTTTTATAAAGCATTAGCGTTTTAGAACTCGGAAAAATAGTTTCATTTTAAATAGCGCCTGGGTTGGGCTGCTTTCATTAACAGATACTTTAAATATTTCACAGCTACTTACACATAAAATAACTAATATTTTGATTACATATAGTGATACAGTTAATTCCTAAACATTATCTACACACTACATTGATATTAATGAGGATAACAAGTGATAAGTTACGTCTACCGTTCTAGTTACGATTACAGGGTAAATGCATACATAGTGGGTAAATAGGTACAATTACTAATTGTACATAGCATAATATACACTTTCATTAAAAGGAATATGACATATCATGTGATTAATGGAACATGAGTCAATGATTTTGTTTTAAATAAATATTTGTAAATCCTGCTAGCTATGTTACTTTAAAGGTTCTGTTGACATATACAAATAATCTCTGTGCCATTAAAGACTAAGTAAGTAATATGAAAATAAAATAGATTTGAAAGACATAATTTGATATTATATTTACATTTTATTATTCATAGTTACAGTTACTCCATTTAGAAAAGATTTCACACATTATCATAGATGTAAAAGACTTCGAGTAAACAAATTGCTACCTACTTTGTAAATTGTCAAATTTTATATAGAATAACAGCAATATTATTGTTTCAGTAGTTGGTACACATGTCTTCCTTATGTAAGATGCTTTCTTGTTCTTAATGCAGGAGTTAAAAGTATATAATAATATAGCATGTCCTACAGAATAGGTTGAAAGTCAAGTCATTTATACTATAAGATTACAGACACCAAGAAGTTTTATCAAGGTAGGATCATAGTTCTGGATATATTGGCCTCAATTCCCCACTGTTACTCCATCACTTGTTGCACCATCATTTGAGTATGACTCATCACTGCTCACATACAAATCACAGAGTAGTTAACTTCTGGAAAGTACTTAAGGGTACAATGCCAGAAACGACACCACTATTAGCACGCCAATTGAGCCTTCTGCCGGCACTTATGCATGAGAGCACGTAGGGTGAACTGGCGACGAGCCAGGGTACGCACTTGCTTCAAGAATGTATCCAAATCAATCACTTCTTTACGTAGAGCCTCTCCCATGTAGTAAATAGCATCTTCAAGAGTAGCTTCCTCAGCAAAAGCATTTAACAGCTGTGAGTACAAGGGAGCAGTGGTCACAACAGCCTCATCTACATCAATACCCTCTTGCTCCTCTAAGCGTTCAATGGCAGTGTGTAATTCTTTCTCTTTCTCCTGCAAAATTGTTACATTCTTATCTAACTCAGCCCTCTCCCTTTGCAGCCTTGTAAGGATATCCTCCAGACGAGACTTTCCTTCACGAAGCTCCTGCTGTGTACGTCGCAGAGTCTCAAGTTCTGCTTGGGACTGTAGAGACTGCTCCTTGAGCCTCCTTCGTAGCTTATCTTCCACAGCAGATAAAAGAGATGCTTTAATATGTTCTTCTGTAATAGTTCCACCAGCTACATCTGTTGTGGCAGGCCCACCATAGCCTACTGCTGGAGGATAAGGAGTAGCTGATGCAGCAGGGGGATAAGGCATACCATTGGTGCTCACTGCACCAGGATATGGAGCCCCATAGCCAGGATATGGCAGATTTGATGTTGTTGGATAAGGAGTTTGAGTTGGATACCCTGGTTGTGGGGCACCTTGAGGGAATGGGTATCCTGCAGGTTGCGGCATGAAGGAACTCACTGGATAGGGCGCCCTGTTCTCATTGCGAGGCTTAGAATAAACCGGTGGCAGTTCTCCAAATGCAGACACCATGCATTGAATAAGCTTCTGTAGAGTAGAGCCGTTTTGAGTCCATTCATGTAGAAATGGTAGGTATACTTTGCCGTTGCTATCGACATATTTTGAAACTTTTATAGACATGTCTGACGTAGGTTTGACGAAACACAGCGGCGCATTTTGGGGGTGAGTGTCCATAAGCCAAATACATACAGGGATGTTATAGAACGCTCCTTTATAGTTTACGGGGATGGTACCTTCGAGGTTCAGCAGGTCTTTCCTAGCACCGTTGTTGAACACAAAGGCTTCCAGGCGATAGGTTAAACTTCTGTACACTTGAATCAAGTTAACTACTTCACGAGCCGTATAGTCACGGTGTTTGTACTTTGATAGATACTGCTTGAGCACTACATCGTCGTTAGCCATGATTAGTTAGTAATAAAATAAGTTATTAAACGAAATACAGCGATTAATGGAAGGAAATTGCAGAAAATCGCACAATCAGAACAGAAAATTACATCGTTCATAGACGAATAGACCATAGACAATCGAGCTTCACTGATGTCATCAAACAAAATAGTCATAATATATTAATTATTGATTTTAAAAAAATCGCCTAAATTACAAAATTATGAATGGTTGTATCACATTGTGTGTATTGTTGATTAAAATATTGGATTGGATTTGAAACTTCGAACAAGAGCAAACAAAAATGTAAAAAGCTAGACTCGAGAGCAATTTCCATTAGCTATGAAGTGGCGGGATTGGATAGAATAAGAAATAAAGATGCAAGAGGCTGTTGAAATGTGGCACTGATAATTTAACAGTTGCATGGAAATCTGCTGCCGTGGCTTACCATGGACATATGATGCGGACGAATGAGAATTATGTTGTGAAGAAAATTTCGAGTCTTTTTTTTTTCACTCCCAGTGTACTAGTGCTGTTGCACTAGAAGGCTGTTTACTGCTTAACCGGTCGATCCTGTGGTGACCTTTGACAAGAAGGCCCCCAGCCAGGGCTAACCACAAAGTTACATTTAAACGACTGCTCGCTAAGGACACCCCCTATGGGGCTCCAACCTCGGCTTAGGGCGTCGTTGAGGGGACAACAAAAACAGGCTGGGTCTCATTATTATTAAATCGGGGATTTTTTTATAATACTCAGCAACGCGGGTTGGCCTTGTAGAACCAAGGGATTGAATTTAAATTGAACTGGGATGTAGCAGGCCTCGTCGGCGAGGCCAGTAAGTGGGTCGGTTTTCGTTTCTGTATTTACTAAGAGTGCTAGTTTCCCTACTGCTCTCTTGGATGACTATGGATTTCGAGTCTTAATGTGGACAGCTATGTATAGTAGAGGAAGATCAAAGTAACGATGGATAGATAGTGTTTAAAACGTTTTCTAAAAATTAAATACAGATGAGTTTTGAGATGGTGGCTTCGAAGGGGGCTGGTTTTTTATGTATGATTTTTGGGATATCTGGATGTTTTTGAGTCAATGAAATAATAAATAAATAAATAATATTATTAGCATAGCAATAAGCATTATATAGCGGGTTATCGGTAATGGCAAAGCAATGTGATGTTGAAACTGGTCTTTTATGACACCCAGTGACATAGATCAAAAGGCTAGGACTCTGTTAAAAAAAAACGTAAAGTCAAAGACAAAAGACACGAAATGTCAAAATATCTCTGACAATTTCTTTTTCGGTGAGCTGTCAACGTTGCGAAACGTTCGATTGCAGTTTGCCTTTTTTAATCCAAGTTAATCGCCTTGGAATAACTTTAAATACATTCATTTGTATTTTAAAAATACAGCACAATGCCGCCTAAGTTCGATCCTAACGAAGTTAAAATCGGTAAGAGTTGATACCAGTGAAAAACATGACCGGTTTCCGAGTGATGGTGTTCTTCAATATTTGTGTGTATTTTTGCAGTAAACTTACGATGCGTCGGAGGAGAAGTTGGTGCCACTTCGTCTTTGGCCCCTAAAATCGGTCCCCTTGGTCTGGTGAGTATTATTTTATTTAATAACATGAGTTTCAAAATATTAACCTAGAAATTTCGCATGGCAGTCCGAACACCTATTCTTTAAAAGAAACAATCATTTGGTTGTATCCAAGAGACAACTCGATGTATGCTCGTGCTGTAAGACTTTTGTATCGTTTAGCTGACGTAAAACATTACTCTCAAAATTGCACAATCGTGATAAATTTATTACTTAATCTAGTTGTCTCGAGTATAAGTTGATCATCCTGGGGGGTGCCTCCCTACCAGGCGCGTCCTTCCGGGTGGCGGATGGAAGGAACCCGCGACTCAGGATAGTTTCCCTGTCGCGGCTACTCCGAATGGCCAATAAGGAGTCGCGGACCAGGCAATGTGACTGCCATGCTTTCTAGGTATTTCTAGCTACTTGTAGGATTGAGTAAGTTCTAATTCTAATTATTACTTTTTCATTCATATGTAAGTCATAGCTCTATCAATACAATAATCTTATCAATTGAATTCCAGTTTCCTTGGATCTAACCAGGACACTTAAAAAATTAGTCCAATTACTGGACGTAACTGTCTTAAAACATATATTAATTTGAAGAGCCCACATGGTTTATAAAAGTAAATACTTTGACAAATGTCATTATTTGTGTAGATCTATTGCAAATTGTGTTATTACAAGCATTCATTCTTTTCATAATGTCTTACTAACTTTTTTTCCGACTTCAGTCCCCTAAGAAGGTTGGTGACGACATTGCCAAGGCCACCAGCGACTGGAAAGGTCTCAAGATCACTGTGCAGCTGATAGTACAGAACAGACAGGCCCAGATTTCTGTGGTGCCATCTGCCGCTGCCCTTATCATCAGAGCCTTGAAGGAGCCTCCACGAGACCGCAAGAAGCAGAAGAACAGTATGTATCATGTCAAAAGAAACCACTGGATTAATTTTATCTTTGATATTTCTTAAAAGGTTTCTCTCTGCTTTAAGCTAACAGAACTTGTTAAGTATATTACATACTTTTCCACAACCTAAATTATTAACACCTTACAACACCAAGTGATTGACAAACAATACATTTTCTATTGTGTCTCGTTGTTTGGCAGTTAAGGTTATAATTATCACAGATTCTAAATCTAAAAAATTAATAAGTTAAATCTGAGTATCTACAATATTCTTAAAGACTTGAGAACATAGTTCTAATTACAATCTTCTCCTAATTTCAGTCAAGCACAACGGCAACATCACCCTAGAAGATGTTATTACAATTGCCAAGACCATGAAGGCTAGATCAATGGCCCGCTACCTCTCTGGCACAGTCAAGGAGATCCTTGGTACCGCACAATCTGTGGGATGCACAGTTGAGGGCAGGCCTCCTCATGACCTCATCAATGACATCAACTCTGGTGCACTTACCATTGATGAATAAACTTAAGTTCAACTAATCTGTGTTTCATTATTCTTGTTCTAATGGCAGAAAACCTAATTTTGCCTAATCTATAATAGAAGAAAGAATGCAAGTCTGGAATGAGAATTTAGGACTTTACAAGGCAAGTTACTGTACTTGGGTCACTCATTCTTTAGGTGATCATGGGGCCACGACAAAATCCTATTTCTGTAAGTGTTAGGCCAACGGAAAGATCGAATTGTATGTAGTTGACATAATAATAGAGATGACACATGGCTCCATTGTAATGTCAGCATTTATTTAGATCTTAATGTATCAATCAGTGCTACAGAAAAGCTTGTCTAGGCCTGCTATAGTAATAGGCCTATGAGTGCATATCAAATGAGCAGTTGACATCAGTATTTTTGTCCACAGGACCACCTAAGACAGTAGGGTATCCATCTCAGGGCGGAACTCTTTACGTTCAACTATGGGTATAAATATATATATTTTTTTAATAAAAACAGAATTTCTTATGTGTGGCAACCCGCGTGACGTGGGTGCGTTTACAAACATTGAAAGTCACAAGCGGCCAGACCCGAAGCAACTACTTATAGGCCAAACAAATATTTGTTCTGTGCGGGAATCGAACCCACGAGACTCGGCTCAGCCACTGCGCCAACCGTGCTGTTCATTATTATGTAATCAACATATATTAGGACAAATGTCGCATTGAAATGACAGCTCGAAATAAATCTTGATATTATTATTATTTAGTCTACTAAAATATATAAAATAGCTTGCTTTTAGGCGTGTCTAGTGTTATCATTTTTGAGATTAGAACACTAACATCTGGACGACTGATAAGATTTATTTAGATAATCAAGTCAGTAGTAACACATTATGTCTCCAGTCTCGCGAAAAGATCAAATGATGCGTACAAACGTGAAAGAACTAATCTTTTGAATTACTTCAATGGTCTGAATCAAATAAGTCGTTTCAAACAATAGTTACACACGCCCATAGTGACCGGCACGAATCAAGACCACTCGATGAATGAGTGGGGATCGGTTGGCGCATGGTGCACTTCAAGTGAACAATACAGTTTTTTTTTTCTTAACAGACGCCAGCACATCAACCATCCGATACTGACAAATTTTCCCAATTGAACATGAACCTTAAGGTATTGGAATAAAGATGAAAAACTATCAAATAAATTTGACGGATTGGGGTAGCTTGATGTGCTGGCCTCTGAGTAGGTAATACCCAGCAGTGATGAGAAGGCCTTTGACTCTGTCGAAACCTGGGCTGTTCTGGAATCCTTACAGCGATGCCAAGTAGACTATCGTTATATCGAGGTGTTGAGATGTCTGTACGAAGCCGCGACCATGAGTGTCCAAGTACAGGGCCAACAGTCTAAACCGATCCAATTGCGCAGAGGAGTGAGACAGGGGGATGTTATATCCCCGAAACTGTTCACAAGCGCGTTGGAAGATATGTTTAAGACGCTGGACTGGAAAGGAAAGGGCATAAACATAAACGGCGACTACATCTCACACCTACGATTCGCAGATGACATAGTCTTAATGGCGGAGTCGCTAGAGGAGCTGAACCAGATGCTGGACGGCCTAGCTTCAGCCTCGCGACGTATCGGTCTTGGCATGAATTTGGATAAAACCAAAGTCATGATCAATGGCCACATTGATCCAATACCGGTCGTCGTACATGGCCACCTTCTCGAAATCGTTTCCGAATATACACTTACCTCGGGCAGATTCTGCAGTTAGGTAAAAACAATTTCGAGAAGGAGGCCAAGAGGAGGATCCAGCTGGGCTGGGCAGCGTTTGGGAAACTGCGCCGAGTCTTCTCGAAATCCATACCGCAATGTTTCAAACGAAAGTTTTTAATCAGTGCGTCCTACCCGTCATGACCTACGGAGCCGAGACATGGACACTCACGGTTAGGTTGGTCCACCAATTCAAAGTCGCTCAGCGAGCTATGGAGAGATAGTCTAGTCGACAAGTTAAAAATGGTGTTAATTCGACATACTACTGCTAAAATTATGTGGTTTAGCTCATTCGATTCGGAATAATGTCTAGACCATTGTGCTAAAAAATTGAATTAGCACATAAAAAAATTCCAAAAGTTATTAACAATTAAATAAGGCTCGACCGAGATGGGTTTTTCGTTCTCGGCCGAGACCGAGACCGAGAATAAAATAATATCTCGGCCGAGACCGAGAGCCGAGAACGAGAATAGAAAAAGCGTGAATTTTTTTTTTTATACTGTTTGCTTTTTAATACACTACTAATTGTTTAACAAAATTAATTGTTTTAATAATCAAAGTTAAATAACATTATATTATAACATAAAAAAGCAATTTTTCGGCATTTTCGTCCTTCAAAGAATGTCGTCTCTCGTCATACAATTGTCCAGCTTTGCTAAAAAGTTGTTCACTTGCTACGCTAGTAGGCGGCGCAGATAAAAACTTATTTGCTGCGGGCTTAAGCACCTTATAAGGCGACGAAAACCAATACTCAAAAATATTAGCATTTCTTTGCAGTCTTGGCTCTCTAAGAAAGCTTTCTAGCGCTATTTCGATCACAGAGCTTGAACTGTATTCGTCATTGGTCATTGGCTCGTCTTCCAACTCTATCGAATCATGAGCTGCCCATAAGTTGGATTGACTTGTTGCAGCCATGTTTGACGAGTTAGTTGAAGATGCCCATGTCGTCTCAGGAGAATCTGATCCTACATTTTCATTGAGAGTGAGAGTCTCGATAATATGAAGTTTGGCTGAGTTAACTTCGCTTTCAGTTAGATATTTAGTTTTAAACCGTGGATCGATCAGTGTTGCAGTAACTAGTGGCAAACAACTTTTAACAAATGAAAACCGCTGATTAAGTGCATCCAGTAGCTTGCTCTTCATCGTCTCTGCGTGATTTCCAATTTCATTATCATCTTCCTGGTCATTAAAGGACTGAATGTTTTGTGTTGGCGCCAATTTTCCATTCAACATTGCCACCAACGGTATTACCACTGAAACACAGGACGAGTCGGAAGAGATATCCAACGTGGCTTGGTAAAAGCATTGCAAAACGTTCACTATATCTTTCATGAAATTGAATTGAATGAAAAATTTCATGAAAGAAAAAAACAATGTTACAATCTCGGTCATGACCGAGAATCTCGGCTATAATTAGCCGAGAACCGAGACAAGTTTCTCGGTTGGATTTGTAGCCGAGAATGCCGAGACCGAGACCGAGACCGAGATCTCGGTCGAGCCTTACAATTAAACACCTTCAAAAAATAGCGTTTCGTTTATTGCTTATTGTCCGTAAACTATAAATATTTTCGAAATTTGAAAAAAAGATCCTTAAAGAGGAGGAAATTTAGTAAAAAAAAGTTCCAACTCCCGGAACTGTAGCTCCATTATTTATAATTTTAATTTAACGCTGAAAATAGCCCGCCGCGCGCCATTGTTAGGTTGCGCGCACGGCCTCGAAAGCGAGTATAGTCACCGGCAAATAAGATGGCAAGATTTTGGCGTAGTGGGGGTAAGTTCGCGCATCGTACACTTAGTGGCACAAAAAAGTGGTAACTTTTATTGATCGTCATTATTCTATTGTTATTGCCATCATTTATATTTAATCATGTCTGTATAGAACAAAGTTAAAGAAGGGAGAGGAATTCAAGTTTATTAGGAGTTATAAATAACGTGCATTTAAAATTCAAAAAAGTTTATATAAAAAAAAAAAAAAAATAACTAGTCGTCGTCACTATCCGTTAATAAAACTACCCTTGGCATCATATTGAAAGTCGCAATCGCAGAACACTATGGTTGTGTTCTGCAAGTGTTTGGTGAATGCTGTATGTTTTAAATTGTACTTTTTCCAATTTTATTAATTTGTAAAACTCTGGTTTGAGCATACTTTCCTCGTATGCTATGCCTTTTCAGGAACTCTATCCTAAATTGAAAAACAATAACAACACTTAAGTTTAACACAACAATAACAAAGGGTTCAATTTTCGTGCACTGAAATGTAATCGGGAGCGAACGGGACGAAGGCGCGGTGCGGGAGGCAAGGGTCGACTGATGCACCAATCGCGCGCTCGGATCGACGCTACCTCATACCCCGCGTCCCGCTTGACCACCAAAGAGACCTAAAAAACGACTTGTGCGCATCTAACGACTTTTGCCATCTTATTTGCCGGTGATTATACGTCACTTAAAAAAAAAAAAACAAGATTTTAAAGTTAATTGAAAAATCTAAAAAAATTATTGCATAATCTAAACACTTTAAAAAATTTATTCCCGTTGGAATTTTTTATAAAAACATATTTTTCAATATTCTAGACGATTGTTAATTAAGAAAAATTTTTCCAATTTCCATCATCCTTCTAAACTAAAAAAAATGTTTAAATAATTACCTTAAAATTATTTCGCTTCGTGGACCTCTTCTTATAAATATATTAAACAAGATTGCGTCGTCTAAGTTTAGAAATTGTTAATATTTTGTTAATAATAATTTTTTTAATTAACAAAAAAAGAAAAAGCACTCTTTTTTTGTTAACTTAAAAAAATTATTATTCCATTAATAGTCCAGCAGTGGACTAGTATAGCCTGATGATGATGATGATAAGGTGATCTTTCGCCATTTAGGTTACTTATTATGGTGTCGGGGCCCGGGATGATCAATTTTTAGGATCAGCGATTGCTCGCCAATTGGCGATCTCAGAAAATTAAAACGGGCAAATGCGAGTACAGTCCCCGGCAAGTAACTTGGCAAGAGTCATTAGATGCGTACAAGTGGTTGTTTAGATCTCTTTGGTAGTCAAGCGGGGCGCGGGGTATGAGGTAGCGTCAATCCGAGCGCGCGATTGGTGCAACAGTCGACTGTTGCCTCCCGAACTCCCGATTACACTTGCGTGCACGAAAGTTTTACCCTTTGTTTTTGTTGTGTTTATGTTAAAGAGTTATTGTTATTGTTTTTAAATTTAGTTTTTGTTACGAGTTGATATTTTTGTTGTTGTTTTAAATTAAAAATTAAGGCGAAAAAAGGTATGCCTTTTTTCGCATACTTTTTGAGCATAGGTACTTTCCTCGTAGGCTTGTATGCATATTATTTATAACTCCCAATGAACTTTTCGAATTCCACTCCCTTATTTAACTTTCTTCTAATCATATATTATTAAATATAAATTATGGCAATAACCATAAAATAATGACGATCAATAAAAGTCACCACTTTTTTGTTCCACTAAGTGCACGATGCGCAAACTTACCCCCACTACGCCAAAACCTTGCCAACTTACGTGCCGGAGACTATACCTATGTTTAGAATATTTCACTTGCTTTGTAAGTATGGACAAGCATTGTTTATAAATTTTCTAAATATCAAGGTTCTATGCGCTGTGACAGACAGACGCAGTCGCACTAAAAGGGTTCCTTTTTATCAATTTCGTATTTAACCCTAAAAAATGTTCATTATTGAATGCCATTTAATATTATATATATATCTACATCCATCAGTTTGGCAGATAGATCTGTACGTCCCAGCCGGGCCTTGCCCAGGTAGCTTAGGTACTCACCTGGCGGAGACTGACCGCCGAGGTGTCGCGAAGAAAGCGTCGACTGTCTAGTCACGCAACAGTGACGCGGTGCGCCTACAGAAAAAAACACATGCAATTAATCACACAACTTGGTTTGGTTTCACTAAACCCAACACCCACGCCTAGTAGGCACCAAAATGAGGGGCCCGTTTTTATGGGTGACCGTCAGCCACCCCCCTAGACGGAGGCGTCGTAATTTCTCCGCATAGACTTATAAAATCATTAATTCAAATTCATTTATTCAAATAAGGCTGAGAATCAGCACTTTTAACGTCAAGACGTTTACAAAAGACAATCCCCCAAAACGCCAACCCTTCACCACTTCCTAGTGTTTTTGATGGGAAGAAGAAGTGGCGGAACAAATTCCCCAGAAAAACTACAAACTATCAATGATCTTTGTCATCAACGCGAGAAGACAAGACAAACTAAAACGTTATGTCTACCTTTCGGGGTCGGCTTTTGATTTTTAGGAGCTGCGACATGGTGCTGGTAATTAAATCACGACTTTAGATGACCATGGAAAAAAATATATTTATGTGGTATTTTTTAATTGAAACTTTCTTTAGTCGCGTTGAGCGATTTTAGTAGGGGTAAAACTCATGGGTTCACGTCACCGACAGGCGACATGCTAATGCAAATGTAACGTATTGCGCCAAACTCACAGTTTTTATAAAGTTTTAAGTTTCCACTTCTGTCGGCAGTCCCCATGACTGCCTATCTATACTAATATTATAAAGAGGTAAAATTTAATGGAAGTTTGTAAGTAGGGGTATTCTCCGGAATATTTTTGAATTGGATCATTAGGATCCAATTCAAAAATATTCCAAAATTTTCACTGATATAAAGATACATTATTCCTGAGTGCTATAGGCTATACATTATATTGATGTGATGCATATTAGCCGAACTATCACAATGTTAGTCTATCAAGTACAGTACAGCAAGTAAAATTTCTATAAAAAACAGAATTATTTGCCTTAATAGTTGTTTAAAATGGAAAACAGTGTATGGCAACCTGGTCCGTCTCAAATAGTTCTACAAAATAAATTTATTATTACGAAGACTAGAGATAAGATTTGCCATTTACAATATGTAAGTTGGTCGTCCGGTTTCGGAGAGAATTTAAAATTACCAAACCACATAATTACTTTCGTTCAAACCCCTTGCGTATAGAACGTGGGTTGCGAACGTGTTAGCTTAGCCTTACCTATAGTTGGCGTTATGCAAACACATAATTTTCTGAATCGCGGTGTTAAGAATTTTATCGAATTTATGACGCTCTCGTTATATAATTCCCCTTTTGTCAAGATAAGGAAAGTTCTGAATATTGTTGCGGTTGCATAATGTTAATTGTCTCGTAATTTCAAAATTGAGGAGCTCGTGCGGCTGTGCGTGGTTACAGCTACGCTTTACGAGTTCAGTCTGTGGATGGGTTACTGTTCGTTACATATCGAGACTCTTCCGGCTGTCATTTTTAGATCTTTGAAGTACCTACCTAGTAAGAAGCCCGAAGCCTGACAACCAGTCTTACAAAGGGGTTCGTGCTGCTCAGTGGCTGGGTTGTGGAAGTCAGATAAACAATCGCTCCATGTAAAATGCTGGTATTCAGTTCCATCCAGTTAGACTGGAAAAGGATTGGGAAAAAGCTAGGCAGATGAATCGTTCAATTTAATTTGTTGTTAAAACTTTGTTCTCCAATTGGACTTGGCGACTCGGTTGGCGCAGTGGTTGAGCCATCGGCTGCTGCGCCGCGTGGTGTGGGTTCGATCCCCACACGGAACAAATATTTGTGTGACCCACAGGTAGTTGTTCCGGGTCTAGACGTTTGTGTATGTGAGTTTAAATGTTTGTAAACGCACCCACGATACAGGAGAAATTCCTAGTGTGGGGCAATGTTTAAAAAAAAAAAACATTCTTCGTAAATTCGTAATTATGTCTGTTGTTTGTATTGTTATTAATAAATAATCTCAAGTATACTCAAGTTGCAATAAATACGAGTTGTTTAGAAGCAATTTATAATGTTCCTGTCATCAATCAAATGTTCTGTTGTGTCTTTCTGTATTCGTAAAAAGTTAAAATTGTTGGATGTCGTGTTATTAAATTCTTTCGGTTGCAATATAATAAAGAGGAAAGATTTTATTGTTTGTTTGTTATGAATAAATTCAATTTTATAAAATATTTATTCTTAAATGCATTTTTAAGATTTTTTTTTGTAATATTCCATTTTTTTATTTTAATTCTCACAAAACAACAGAACGAAAGTCACAAAACCCTATGACAATAAGTCTGGCAACATCGTTCCCTCCAAGCAGAAATGTCAAAATGGCGTCAACGCAGGACGCTTGGTATATTTCTTTACTTGGTTTAGCAGAACATTTCCGTACATCGAGTCCTCCTGACATAAGAAGTTGTGTCCAGTGCCTACAAGCTGTATTTAATTTCAAACCACCGCAAAGAGTCGAAGCCAGGACGCATTTACAACTTGGAAATATTCTTTTGACACACACCAAAAACATCGACTTGGCGAGAACGCATTTAGAGCAGAGTGTAAGTTTTTTTGTTGTTATTCATATACTTTGAGAGTGTAATGTGTTTTGAGGAAGCGGCTGTTGGGATTATTAGATTGAGTACCTGCGACACAAGTGTGTTTTTAGGAATATAAGATACACACTTTCTCAAAGTATGTAAACAAAGTTGAAGTGGGTCATATGGTGTTTAATACAGTGTTGTGGTTTCAGTGGTGCATGTCACAGACAATCAATGGTTTCGACGATGTTAAGTTCGAGGCAGCAAGCGTGCTCGCAGATCTGTTTGAGGCCCAGGGCCAGCCATCACATTCAAAACCCATTCTACGGAAGGCCATTGAGTTGTCACAACATAGTGTTTACTGGCACTGCAGACTTATATTCCAACTGGCAGTAAGTATACAATCTGTGTTATTCTGTGTCATTTACATAACCTTTTGCACTGAAATTAATGTTTATTAGATTATTGGCACTACTTATAAATTGCAAGATAAACAATCCTGATGTCTGTCAATCTAGGATTGTTTAAATTGAATTTGTTACACTAATGTAGATATTATTTCAATTAATATGGCTTTAGCTGTTCTAGAAACTGTACAAACTAAAAATATGCAGGAACAGGACAAAAATTATTTTCTTAAATAAATTGTGTCAGTTGGTTTTGACTTGAAACAGCTTTTACGTTTCAATGTTATTGTTTTGAGGCAATACAAAATAATCTAACAATGAAAATAACAATATTAATTTCATATAATTAAGAATTTCATATCTTTATTATCATTTTATAATCAGTTCAATCAGTTGTTTGTTGTTAACCTTGACTTTGGTCAGGTTCTCACAGGAGGTTCCTTTAATTAATAAGTGCTAGTGATATATACAGATATAAAGATATAGATACATATAGGTACATCCTTGCTGGGATGGTTGTTTGCTGTACAAGTTGCTAAACTAAAAAGTTCAGACAGTTGGTCCCAAGGAATACATTACATATGCATAAACTCATACCTTTTCCCCATGACTGGCAGAAACCTCAGAATGCCCCATATTTCCTTACATACTCCTGTTGTTTTGTTTACATTTATGCACCTATTCATCATCATGTCATACATCCACACTGTGTTGGGCTTTAATTAGTGTTGGAAGTTGACATCAAGAATCGAACTTCAATTAAACTTTTAATTCGGACGTTTTGTTTATAACTCTCAAGTTATAAAATGTATCAAGTACAGATAATGACTATTTTAGAGTATAATGTTAATTTTCAATTTTTTCATAATACGTACAGCAAACAACAACACACAGGTCATCACTAGCTTGGGTCCGAGAGTAGTTAACATTATTTAGCCTATGTTAGCAAAAGTATTAGCCTAAGTATTATAAATAAAATAATATAGCAGTCATGAAATTAATTAAATTGTTCCTAATTTTACCTTCATCAATTTGAAATTAACAATTTGCACTGAACCCTAATTCTTTTTCTAAAATATAAATAGTCTATGGTACTCTTTATAACGTCAGTGATCAGTCCCGTCAAAATAGATCCAACTGTTTTAAAAGCTGTATTTTCACATTACATACAGACACATCAATTTTATTTATTTGAATACATGAAATACTGTTGTTATTTCTACACCATCGTTTTTATCATGAACAGTGGTAATGTTAAGTATTTCTTCTATTATTTTGACACACCGGAATTAAGGGATTAGAATAATGCCTGTCATACCACTATTTAATTTTACTTCTATAGAGATTAAAAAGATAGTATTAGTTTACATTATCAACTGTCTCCAACAACAATTGCAAGTTCATTTGATTGAATGATTTCTTATAAAACGGATAAACTCATCTTCATTCTGATTATCTTCTGTTAGGTCCTTGTCATTTAGTGCAGTCATCATCTGCCTAGCCTTTACCCAACTATGATGAGGTCAGCTTCCAGTCTAACTAAATGCAGGTGAATACCAGGATATTAGACATGGGACTTCAAATCCCAGTTACTGGATACAGGATACCCTTTAATCTGTATTTTAGACTTTAGGGCTTCAACTACTGTCAAAGATCTGATCAAATGAAAGCCAGGACCAACAGTTTTTTTTTGGTCGAGGTATGGATGAGTCAGTTACAATACCTAGTTATAGGATTAGCTGGGCTGTATCAACACCTAGCCTCAAGATTCGGCCATTTTACGTATTTCTCTTTCTTCTTACTCCAACCAGTCCAGGCCATCCTAGAACATTAGGAACATCTTCAGACTGCAGGCTTCTGAAGAGATGCTGGTGGTTTTACAATCCGTGCCCGTTCCTCAGCCACGCTCCTGCATTCTGTGAGCATGCGCTGTGTTTACGTTTCTTATGCTTCCATGCCTCCTTTGCATAAGGTGTCTGTTACACCTATGGTAAATAGGTGCTTGTTATCCCTGTTTAATCTGATGAAGTTACGGGCAAGCAATTTTTGTCACCGGAACTGCATTCTTGGTTCGCCTGCATCTTTGCGCAACCTTGTTTTGTTCTGCACCTAGGGCAAGGGCAGTAATGGTTCTGGTCGGTTAAAGTAGTACCTACTTTATAAACAAATTAATTGTTCCCTTATTTCAGCAAATCCATGCAACGGAGAAAGAGTATGAAGTGGCGAGCAGCTTGCTAGGCGTCGGCGTAGACTACGCACAGATATCCAATGTGGCCTACACGCGTGTCCTTTTCATACTCAGTAGGGTTATGGTAAGTGTAGTAATTTATCAATCATCTCAAGTTTAGTTCCGATATTATAATCAGTGCCTGGTGGCCACAAAGTCAGTATCCTGTAAAACACTTCGACAGTGCGTCAACCTAAGCACACGAAGTTGGGTATAAATGGACCAATAAAGCCGTTAACTTCACTTTATCTTGCCTAAACCACTTAAGCATTGTCATTGAATAACTGTAGACCCATTTGTTTCAGCTGTTGTTAATAGACAAAAAGATAACGGAAGTGTTGCCTTTACTGCACCAGGCGGGTCATCTAGTGGATATCTGGACTGGTGGCAGTCACCAGAAAGAGTACCTCAAAGTCTTTTTTCTAGTGCTGCAGGTAATTGTATTTTTATATTATTTTTATGCAACATTATCATCTTATAAACCAAGAAATGGCCATGAAATATCTTTAGGACAAACTCTGCAACTGCATGGCCTATCCCAGTAATGAAATGAGCTCTACAAATAAAAAGCTCTTCACCAGCATTGCTCTAAAATCCAGTTACCTATTTGTATTATCGCCAGGTATGTCACTACTTAATGGCGGGACAGGTAAAGAGTGTGAAGCCTTGTCTAAAGCAGCTGCAGCAAAGCATACAGACCATCATGGCGCCCAACTGGCCCGATGATGACAGTGAGTATTAATTGCCTTTTAAGGCTAGCCAGTATTTGTTATATTGTAAAAGTATTCGCATGAGAATAATGAATGTAAAGAAAAAGATGAGAATAATGAATGCACAGACGATGTCTAAAATAAAATATGTAAATACACTTAAAGTAATATCCCCTACGCAAATTGGCTTTGGGTATAAAATATGTACAGAAGAGCCAGTTGCTGCTCTTAGCTAACTTGTATCTGAATATTTTAGTAATGGTGACAAATGCCTCACTGTTTTCTTGAACCTTAAAAAGGCATTCGATACTGTCTCCGTCTCAGTCCTTATCTACAAACATGAAAAAATTGGAATGACGGGAACTCCACTCTCCTCTGAAAGATTATCTTTCAAATAGAAAGCAGAGGGTTAGGCTAGGTCAACACAAGTAATGACGTTAGAGGTCTCATACGGCGTGCCTCAGGGTAGCGTGTTGGGTACCAACCTCTTCCTAAAATATATAAATGAGCTGTAAAATAAACATACAAATAATAAGGTATATTCTGAGAAAAAAAGGTATGGCTCGAACTGCTAAGCGGGCTATACAACAATTTTATTCATCTAAATCACTTAAAAAACAAATGATATTTGCTTCAATATAAGCAATCGTAAATAACCTAAAGAAGATTTCATTATAATCACGTATTGACGACCCCCATAATGTGTACTGTATGTGTGATAGAGACATATGTATGTGTAAATGTAGTGTGTTGTTCTTTTGTACGGGTTATTTCAGGGTTTTTGGGTTAGGTTAGGTGCGAAGTAATCGCAACCGGCGTGCGTATATGACCAGATATATGAACGTAAACGAAGCGAAAGAAGTATGTAAGGCTCGTAGCAGGTGGCGTTCTGTAGCTTCTGCCTACCCCATGGTAGAAAGCCGTGACTTTATGTATGTATGCATGTGTGGTTTATTTATTAGGAGATGCTCACGAACGCTCGATGCAATTGAATGCCTACTTATTCCTCAGCAGTATGTGGCACGGTCCAGGGCGAGCTGTTCGTGTGGCTGTCGCGACAGCAACTGTACGTGCTAGTGTACCTGGTCACGGTCATGCACTCGGCGCAGGCCGGGTACATGGAGAAGGCGCATAAGTACACCGATAAGGCGCTCGCGCAGATCGATAAACTTACATGTGAGTGTTTATTTTAAAACTAACTTGTACTGTTAAATTGGGGAAGGTAACACTGCACTTCGTGAGTACTCTCCCGTCTTATGTGTTTTATTCTAAAGATAAAATAACATTTAAATTGTAATATGGAACACTTCTGGGTCGAAACTGGATATTCGTGTACTTTTTTTTTTCAATTTATGGTTTCGTCAGCCTCGCGGTTTCTGAAAACGGATGTTTATTATTCAGCAAATTCGAGCGTAAAGGAGGAAAAATATGGGCCAGACGACAGGGAGGTGTCGCGCAGCCGCAAGGGCGCCATCCTGGCGTGGCGCCTGCGCATGGCGCTGGTGGAGCACTCCGCGCTGTGCCGGCTCGTGGCGGGCGGCAAGGCGCTGGCGCTGACCGAGATCGCGCGCGCCACGCAGCTGCTCACCATGGCGCCTGAACGTGAGTACGCACTACATTCTGGCGACATTAACAAGAGCGCCATGCCGGCGGTGCGCCTGCGCATGGCGCTGGTGGAGCACTCCGCGCTGTGCCGGCTCAATAATAATGAAATTGAATACTGATGCAATTTTAGTTTTAATCTAAATCAGCTGCGTGAGTCCTCTGAATATTTTTTGCTGCTTCATATGGTTACCGATATTGGTTGTTAACGCATATTTGTAAAAATCAGCCTACATCTTAGTTGCCTGGTGTTTGGGACAACAATTCCATTCGCTTTGTGGTTGGACCATTTCTGCACAAAAACCTATTAAAACCCTTTTCATTTCCTCTCTCCATAAATATCAACTTTACGCCATTGTGAATTAGGTTTTGTGTTGCTTTAAATTTACAAGTAGTGTTCATAAATTATTGATGTAGTGTGTAACGAGTAATAAACTTTATGAATTGGAGACAACCTTATTTTACCGAAATCACATAATGTTAAAACGCTAACGCGACGTTGACAGCGGCGACAGCAGCGCTGCACACGCCGCAGCTGCACTGCCTGCTGGGGCTCTACGCCATGTCCATGAACTGCATGGAGGCCGCCGAGCTGCAGTTCCACACGGCTATTAGTGTGAGTTTGTATATACTAACACGAATTGTATTTTGTTTATTATTTATTACTTTATTTTATATCTATATCATGTATTTTTCTGAAGAGCCCTTGGCTAAAGAAAAACAGCCGGACGGGTTGATCCAAGGTAAGCTACGCTTGCCGAGGTCAGTCTGTTGATGGGTGACCCTTCGTAACATCGAGACTCCTCCGTGCCTCGGAAAGCAAGTTATGCCGTTGGTCCCAGCTGTCATTTGTAGATAGTTGAAAGTCGTTACGGGTAGTCAGAACGAAAGCCCGAAAGTCTGACTACCAGTCTTACCGAAGGGTATCGTGTTGCCCAATAGCTGAGTTGTGGAGGTCAGATAGGCAGTGGCTCCATGTAAAATACTGGTATTCAGCTGCATCCGGTGAGACTGGAAGCCTTGCCTTGTTTTGCAACTTTAACCTTTTTTATTTAGGGTTTATTTCAACAATGTAAGTACCAACTTAATTTAAGACAAACTGTTAACATAATTTACCAAAGCTACGAAGTGTATGTGTACGTAATATTTATGATGTAAACAGTGTTTCTAGCAACATTTGAAGTTGCTATTTTAAGGGTTTGCAGATTCTTAATTTTTTACCTCTGCTTTCAGATGTCACAAGAAAGAGATTTATGGATGTTCGCGAAACTGAACCTGGCTATTGTATATTTACGAGGGCGAAGAGATAGCGAACTCTCAGCACTAATGGATCAAGTAAGTCACCACCATAGACATAGAGGAATGGACTGAGTATTGCCTATACAGCTGTCATATAAATACCGGCATGAAAGTGTGAGAGGGACAAAGCGAATGTGCGACCAGTAATTAGTTGACTGGTATTGGCCTTACGGTTGCTTTATCAATTTCTACAGAGTCGGACTAGTCTATAATCACTAGGATCCCGAATCATCATCCCTTCTGATAGAACATTCTCCAAGCCTTGATCAAGATTGATCTTATAATCTGATATAATCCATTCTGACTTTGACCCACACAATCATATATCAATGATGATAAGATAGCTTTACAAAAACCAATATTTAAATAAACGACTGCTTTCAAAATCGAAATCAATCAAAATCGACTGAAATACTAAGGTTTGTATACTGTTAGCATTTCAGTCTTTGTGCCATAGGTACATAGAATATTTTCGTTCGATTAGAGATTAAAGCGATTGGCACACTGCACCGCATCACGCACCGTAGCGCGGGAGTGCGGGGTCTTACGTTATTTGCAAGTATGTGTTTGTATAGAAAACATGCGTAGTACAACACACTGAAATCGCATTCACGCGCAGTATTCGTCGTTCGTCGCTGCGCACCCCGCTGCGTGATGCGGTTCAGCGTGCCAATCGCCTAAATAAGCCGTCAGTCCCATACCTGTTCGTTGCTACGGCTCAACGAAGCCAGAGAGATATAAACACTTTTATCATTATGACTAAGAATGTAGCAACTGCTCGTAATATTAATTTGATTTACTCATTACCCAGGTAAGGCCAGAAATGCTACCTCCATACGCGCACGGGCTGCGGGCCGCGTCCTACTACGTGCTGGGACTGCAGGCGTTCTTCCAGGCACGGTATAATGAGGCCAAGTAAGTATCCTTTTTGGAGACCACTATTTTAATTTAAAAAGCATAACACCATCATCACGCCTGTAATCCCTGAAGCGTTAGGCAGAGGCGTATCTATAGTACACCCATATTTTGCCAGTTTTATTTAAGACCCATGGAATAGGGGGAGAGCCTAACAACTGTCATCAACCCGACCACTAGATCAATAAGGCAGTCTATTAATCAATTACTATAAAGGGTCCTAAAAAAATTGCATGTAATAAAATTTGGACCTTGATATGATGACTGATTCGAGGAGTCTGTTGATTCAGGACTTGGTAATTTTATCAGATTCTAAATTTTAATATAAAATGACAGTGAAGCTTTAAGATTGGTGCTGCGTGTGAGACTACACTACCAATATGACGACCTATGTGGCGCAACGGGCGAAGGTCTGCTTGCGACGCAGGAGGTTGCGGGTTTGATTCCCGCCTTGGGACACATGTTTGTACGATCTACAAAGATTTGTTCCGGGTGTTCTGGGTATTTGCTATGTATAATAAAAAATATCTATGTATGTAATGTATTGTATTAAGTATATCAGTAGTACCCATAGCACAAGCTCTGCTTAGCTTGGGGCTAGATGAGGCTGTGTGGATTGTCAAGCATTATTTATTTATTAATGTGTAACATTCGACCGAATCCTAAGTTGCATAGTGGTGGAGTCACAATTTTATGTTCATTGCAGCTTGTAAGACATATTTTGTATGGGTTACTGTATGTAAGGGGTTTCTATCCTAAGTAAATCGCGATACTTTCACGCTTCCAAAGACAGTGGGAAAAGGTTGCAATTTTAAGAACATCATCATATCATTCGTGGGTACATATTACGAAAGTTGATCTTGAAAGATAAACTTCTTTAAGAATACCTTTTATTGCCGTTTCTCTCTGCAGGAGGTACCTCCGTGAGACATTAAAGATGGCGAACGCAGAAGACCTGAACCGACTGACGTCATGCTCCCTCGTGCTGCTGGGACACATATTCCTGTCCCTCAACAACTCGCGGGAGAGCATGAACATGGTCACGCCCGCCATGCAGCTGGCCAGCAAGATACCCGACGTGCATGTGCAGTTGTGGGCATCTGCTATACTGAAAGGTAAGCCCAAAAACACGTAAATTGAAAAAAAATACAGCCTTTAAAAATGACTATGATTAATAACCGTGACTCTAATGTTCCTCTGTAATAGACTTGTACCGGCTAAACAACAACAAGGCCGACGAGGCCGAGGCGTACCAGATGCACTGCAACTTCTCACAGGCGCTGCTGAAGGACCACTTCCAGGCCTCGCAGATGCCGCAGCACGCGCTGGTGAACTGGACCAGCGGCCCGCCGCCTCCCGTGGCGATGCTGCCGCTACCGCCATCGCCGCATACCTAGTCCCGACTGCAGGCTCGGAGTAGCCGGGCCAGCATGATTACAACACACCTCCAGTTACACATCAATCTGTTCGTGGCCGAATAAACTATACCAGACACTGCTGTGCCACGCCAGTGACTTACCTGACAATCCATAGTGATAGTGGGCGTTGTGAAGTGAACGCGATCTGGTAATAACGTGAACGTGCGTGTTAGTGACACTGATCCCGACGACGCCACGCCGAAGGGATGCGACTAAATTAGTGATAAAGATAAAGCTTGATTTATATGGTCAATTAACATCATCCTCATTGTACATCCTCACACTTGGGTTCATCAGTCATGCTGTGGTTAGGGTTGTAGAATATGGCAATTAATATTGCTCAATTGTATCCCCTCATTTCCTAAAGTTATGGAGAATGATACTATGACGCCAATTTCACCTTTATTTCTATACAGTTACGAATCATAATAGCGTGACAGTGAATTGATTTCTTATGTGTTCCACATGAAATCATCTTTGAGAGAATGTTGAGTTAGTAAGTCGTGACAATAATATCATATCAGACTAGTGCGTGTCTGAGTGTATCGTGAGTGCGCCAAGTGGTGTTGGAACACAAGGTACAGCGACACTTGTTGTTATATCGGTTCTCATATTATGTCTGATCTCATTCATTTATCATCATCACATGTGAAGTGACGCTCGGGGGGAAGTTACCGTAATCAGTATCAAATTAAACTAATAAATGACATTTACATCGGACAGTTCGCGTCATGTAAGTTTGCCGCTCTGAAGTAGGCGCGTAAGACTGCGCAGTTTATTTGCGCCTTCTTCTGACATTGACATTTACTAAAGATATGACAATATATTATATCAAACGACTGCCATGTCGTGCGCATCGGATGCCTGGTATCAGAGCGACAAATGTACGTGACGTGAATTGTAATGGTTTCTTTTATAATGGGCATTAGATAAATAAATTTTGTGGGAATTAACACCTTAAACGCCAGGTGACCGACAAGCAATACATTTTCTATTGTGTCTCGTATTTTGGCAGTTAAGGTGTTAATATTGGTGGTTTGTTTGTGCATTCCGCTTGCAAAGTGACTGCATATCTAAAACAAAATGTTTGAATACAGATCATTCTTAAATTGATCAACTGTTGTAGCTGTGTTCACCGTAAGTTATAAATTGCACACCATATGGTATGGTTGCACTTTGCAGCTGCAATGCTATCAGACTGAAACAGAAAACAGCTGCAGGCTTGCAGTCTGTCCGTATACACTCCATATGACATTGTTTGTTTTGTTACTTTCTTATACAAGGTGTAATTGGAATAATTGAAAACCTCTTCTGGTGTTACTGTAGAAAAAAAAACAGCTGTTGCATACATTTTGTTGATTTATGTAAATAAAAATGTGCTGAACAGCTTTTTTTTTTGTTCTTACTTACGATGAGTACAGTGACTCCCTTATGTGGTTTCGGTTATTTCAATTACAACTTGCTTGGCAGTGAGTGGCAGGGCTTAGTCAATGTCACTGACGATACAATTGATTGTGACAGTTATATTTGACAGTGTTCCCCCACTGTTGGTGAGAGGGCTCATAAGAGTATATGGCACCTCGGTACAACAAGCGGCACTGTATGATGGTGTGTGGCAGCATACAGATTATAATAATTAAAACATTGAATCACTGGCAAGTATATTAGGGGCCGTCCATTAATTACGTGAGGCGTTTTTGGTGATTTTACCCTCCCCATTATCAGCCCCTTGAACGCATCACGTAATTAATGGAAGACCCTTTATGGTACTTGAAATCAAACTTGTCGACCGAGTTGCGGCGGGTTCACCCATTGATTTTACAATTCCTCAAGACATTCAGTAAATATGAATGTCATTGGAAGAAACAAGTTTCAGCGGTACGCCATTATTGCGCCCCGTAAAGAAATGTAATATTGCATTTGTTTCCAAACAAACGGAAATTCATTCCAACGCGTACGTCACAAGCCTTCATCCAGCGCTGCCGTTGTAAATATGACACATTTAGCTTTAAAAAGAAACGTCACAAAGATATGTGTGACATAGAAAACGCTCTATGAAGCGGGACCTTTCTAAAACTCCATGTGCCATATTACTGTTGGGTACCATAACTTGCTTAACCCTGTAAACATAGACAACACGCCAAAGGAGAGAGAGCATAATAAATTCTTATTTTGCACAATACACAGTTGAATAGTGGACAAAGTTTATAAAATAAAAGTGTTTATGCAGATAATACGGACTGATATATAAATTAATTGTACATAAATTTGTCAAAATATGAACTTGAGAAAGAACAAAACGTCTCATATTTATTAATAATAACTTTTATTTTGATTAGTTATTTTCTTAGTAACTTGTTAGGAGTGAGCGGATGTTGTTGATATGCTGGTTAATTAATTTTATAGTAGCATTTGAGTGTTGCAGTCGGTTTTAATAGATTGTTTTACACCTTTCCATGTTCATCATTATTTTTGTAATATAGTAGAGACAACTGCTTTCTTTATCCTAAAACAATGCTATTGAAATCGTATGCAACCGACCACTTAATTCACACAATCTTTCGTAAAAACAAAATTGAAAGAGTTCTGTACACATTTTTATTTTAGTAATTCCCTTTCGGACAGTGGATGTGGCCTTAGACAAAGGGTACACTTGCTGTTGTATATGTAAATAAAAGTTGAATTATTGTAAATAATAAAATTATAAAATATATGTTTTTTGCTATATAATGTTGGTTATTTAAACAGTTCAAGAAGAACATTAACCCTCTTATGATTGGCATGGTGAGTTGATTAGTTACCGCAACGAATCTTTCTGTTTTGATAAGGAACAGGAGCACTCTGACGAAAAACTTGTATCCCAGGTTGGGATCATTCGTGTTCATGACATGCAGCATGAGAAGACTAAGCCAGTAAGCGTGAATGTTGGGTGATTATGGGTCGTTCGTGCAAGCGTACTCGCTGCAAATGGAGACCTGTCCTCCAGCGGGTTGCTTGTAGTGGGACGGGTCGGGCGCGAGATTGTTCTTGCGGTAGAAGGTGTGGCGCAGGATAAAGCAGCGGCCGTGGTTCACGTCACGCGCACGCTGCTTCGCCTGCTTCTGCTGCCAGCCGTAGTCCCAACTCGTGGCTACACGGTAAAGGAATCTGTAAGCGTGCGTGGTCAGTTCACTATGTAAATATCTGTGCTGACGTAAGAATTCGTGGCTTATGATGATTTTGACGAACCTATACCTACTTATGTAAACAGCAAAAAAAATAGATTCAGAATGCTAGGTATGGAAAATAGTTTACTCTTTTCGCCGTTAGGTTTACGCCAAACCTCCAGCCTTAAGGTAGACTTACTATCGAAGCGGCAATGGCATACCTAACGAACCGATACCGACGCGGCAACATAGCCATATTATGTACTATAGAAATTATGCGGGGCGTCATTCGAGCGCAGCAACAGGACGCAGCGACAGTGGCGCCACGGTACTCATCATCTGCGCATTCTTTTCCCAATGATATTGGCTCCAGCTTCCAGTCTTACCGGATGCAGCTGAATACCAGATTTTTATATGGAGCGACTGCCTATCTGACCTCTACAACCCAGTTACTGGGCAACCTGGTACTCCTTGGTAAGACCTTTCACCCTCCTTTGTACTGTTAAACTAAATCAAAATTACTAACTTGTCCTCAGGCGATTTTTTATATCTCTCCTTCAAGTATCTGTCGCTGGCGCCTTTCTCCTTAGCCTTGTGGAGTATGTTGAGGACTTTCTTTTCGATAGGATACATCATAGCGTCTATTTCGGTCGGTATCAACTTGGACATTGGCACTTCTACCGGCTTTTCTACAGGTTCATTCATTCTCTAAAACCAAAAGGGTACGTAGGATTAGAAGAACAAATATTTATGCCCTTTTCACTTACACTAGACAGAACCTAAATAAAAGCATCTTTCTGTTTTTTGTGCTGCGTAACTGTAAAAACCGACCAAGTGCGAGTCGGACTCGCGTTCAACAAGGGTTTCCTTACCATTCCATTATCTTACCATATGTAAAATAGCAAATAAATCATATCTGTTGTATGGGGGCCCCATATTTATTTTATTGTTATTTAGTATTTGTTGTTATAGTGGCAACAGAAATATCTGAAAATTTCAACTACCATGGTTCATGAGATACAGCCTGGCCGGACTTTTCTCTCTGTCAGTTGTTTTTTTTCAGCAACAGAACGTAAAGCTATCGACTTGCATTTTCTATGAACAATAAGCGATACTTGTCCTCTTACATTAACTAGGTATATAATTTTTATAGGAACAGTAGAACTAGGTCAAGTGGGGTAGGTACCATAAAAAAGGGTTTAATTTTTTTGCACAATTGATCCTACCAGCAGTGCTATCCTGTAGAAATCACCCCGTGAAAAGAAGGTGAAGTGAGTTGTCATCCAATACTGATGGGACCATAAAAATACCGGCGGGCACGGACCATCGGTGGGCGGTTCTGACTTGCTCTTTGCTGGTGTTGATTGATGACGATACCGCTTCGATGCCGGTAGTGTTTACCTACTAAGCAAATTTCTCCTTGGCCAATAACTAGTTACTGATTCTCTCTACGAAAGAGCTTGGCCAATAACTAGTTACTGATTCTCTCTACGAAAGAGCTTAACCATACCTGCATGAGTTCCTCAGCGAGCGCGATGGAAACATCGATTTCCCTCACTTGTTTCTCTTTAGCCGCCTGCAATACTGGCAGCAAGTTGGTTTGGTACCACAGCCTATTGCGGCGTGCAGACCGCTTCTCCGCATCCGCGTAAAAGGCGTACGCCATTCTTAAGCAGGTAGCTAGACGATGATATTTAACTTAGAATTTGGTTCATTGATTTGGTGTGCTTTAGACGTATGCTGTACTGCGCCGACCCTAAATAAATGGTGATTAGGCAAGGATATATAGAAGATTTGAAGATTTTGTTTTAAAGGCCAAATTCGTGGCTTGAGGTGTGTTGAGTTGAGGTTGAGGTGATGTATGTAACTGTCAGTCTGAAGATGACATTTGTTTTGCTAATTGTTTCGTTTATTGGCATGGTTAGAATTCATTAGAAAGTAGGTAGCATTACTAACTTTCAATTTCAATAATGTAGGTATCTCGTTCCTCGAGCTTAAGGTTGAATTAGTCGCGGGCTCGAACTAACAGGTGGGCATGGCCAAAAAGCACGCTGTCTCATCGCGCATCGTGTCAAACAGAGATGTGAGCAGTTAGACGCTAGTCTACATGCAAACGCCTAGTTCACGCACACAAACACCGTTTCAAACTTCAACGTAACACCAGCGAGTATTATGAAAAGTTCTTTGGAAGATCGAGTTTTATGAAAAAACGACAGCATTAATCAATTACAAATTAACTTTATTAAACTCTTGGATAATTGAGTTTTGTCGGTGTCGATCTTGTGTTTGACATTTTACACTAATTTAATTCGTTATTTATGCCCAAAGTTGCGTTAGAACAGGGATGTGTCCTAGGTAAAAATATATTAAGTTTATTTATTTAGTCCGTCAGTAAGATTACCAAAAAATATTGGACACGTATTTTTTGCTTACTCAAATCAATAAAAAATGACAATGATATAGCACATCAAAGTTCGAGAGGTGCTTGTGACGTCACTGTTTCGTTGAAAGTGTAGCACGGCGTGACGTCACGCGCAATTTCAACGCACTATATCGTCATTTTTGGTTTACGTGACAAAAGAAAAAATACGTGTCCAGTATGTTTGAGTAATCCAACTTTCGGACCAATCAGAATTTTTAAGGATACTAACCTATTAGCAAGAAACATGAATCTTTATTGGATTCTATCTTTTTATTTTGTTATTCTGTTTCCGCAAAGACAATATGTATTATTAATGAGACAAAACATGTTTAACTTTGGATGTACAATGTCAAACAGTGGAGTACAGTAGTACAACCCCAAAATTTGTATGGGAAAAAATATTTAACTAAAAACTGCTGCTTACAGATTGCAAACTCGGCCATTGATTGGTTACAAACAAAGATCGATCCCTAAACTTGGATTGAGATTGGCAGTAGGTTAGTCAAGTTCAGAAAGTGCCTACTTAATGCACCAGTCCTAATGGACTTAAATAAATAATAGTAAATAAATAATAAAAATGAACCTTATTCCTTTGCAATAAAGTTGGAAACATATCAAAGAAATTTGACATATTGGGGTAGCTTGATGTGATGGCTTCTGTAGGTACCTTACTTATATTTTGTTTTGGAATACGAGCATCGGGGGGAGATTCAATTGGTAATTATGGCATTCTCAACTTCGATAGGTTACTCATACCTAATTCCAGCTTTCTAGACTGTTACTACCTCATTGGTCTATCCGTCTATTGAACACAAGTGCTAATGCCAAGTTTTAGGTGTTGGATTCCGGGTCGGACAAAGATTTATAGGGTTTTTCCAGCTCAAACTCAAATTACAGGCCGGATTCTGGATTTGTGGTCGGTTGATGGCAATAGGCTTGCCCACTAATGGCCCTATTTCATGGGATTTATCTGGCAAATGTTGGTGAACTATGGATAAGTACACCTCTGCTTAACTCTTCGTTATGTTTTTTTATGTGTAGTCGACGAAAGAAATGATACACAAATAAAATAGTTCACACCTATATTAATTAATGCAATAAAATAACACATAATTTGACTTTCACAAAATAAAATTACAAGGAATGTTTATTTACAATATTATACAATAACATAATACTTAGTTTTGGCTGTGAGATCGACCTGCCTTCCTGCCCATGACGGGGCTGCCTCCCATCTGTCGCAGTAGGCCGCGGAGGCCCTTAGCTTCGCGCACCCCGCTCTCCAGCTGTTCGGAAGGCACCGCGCTGAAGTCGTCAACTAGGGGTAAGGGTCCGCTGAGCCGCTCAGAGTACTGCGAGAGACGCGACTGGTGACCTATTGGAGAAGTCTTCTCTACTAATTGTGGTTGGTTCTGGAAAAAAAACATTGAGGTTTTCAGGTGTACATAGCTTTTTTTTAAACCTTGCCCCACATTATGAATTTCTCCTGTATCGTGGGTGCGTTTACAAACATTTAAACTCACATACACAAATAGCCAGACTCGGAACAACAACCTGTAGGCCATACAAATATTTGTTCCGTGCGGAAACGAACCCACGACACGCGGCCCAGCCAACTAACCAGCCAAGCGGAGGCCAGTTGTCTTTCCAAAATGAATATTACCTTGCCAGAACTTTTTCCCAAAATACGCGCTACGTCGTGGAGTTGCGGAAATTTTATTTAATTTATTAATTATGTCATTTATAAGAGTATTTATTGCATCTGAGCAACCGACGCCTTTCTGATACCCAAATTGTCTTAAATTAATAATTTTATTTACATTTAAATGTACCATCAGTCTCGTTTTAATGATTTTCTCAAATACTTTTGATATGGTTGGCAAAAGGGATATAGGTCGGTAATTTTTCGGATTAGACTTAATACCTTTTTTAAATATAGGAACTACTTTAGCCAATTTTAACTGGTCTGGAAAGACACACTCTTCGAAGCATTTATTAAAAAAATTAGAAAGTGGGACATAACGATACAATACCTTGCCAGAAAGAGCAGCCAATTTGTCCTGAAGCCTCTTCACCATCGCAGCGTCACTTTCATAGCTGGTGAGTGTCGGCTGCGGCATACATTGGAACACGGTGGCTAGCAGGTTGTGAAGCGATACGAGCACGCTGTCCTGCCACACTCGCGTAAAGTAGAGGCTGAATGAAGGGTTCTCTTCAGGCTTTGTGATGAAAGGCAGCACTGGAATTAGAATACAATAACTGATTTTGATTGATGTGTAAGATCTTTCGTCTCGCTTTCCTGCTATCTGTGGGTGAGATTTCGTGAAAATGGACGTAAGTGTGTAACAGAAAGCTTGGATAGCGCGCGCTAATTGATTTAACCAATCAGCGCGCGCGGTTACGTAAAATAATACCTGAGTAATTTTATCAGGATATAATTTTAATGTTGCTTTTATTACCAAGGTGAGATGTCAGATGTTACACATCATATGCAACTGCAGTTTTCAGACTAGCTCGTTTTTTTTTAAATGATGACTGCCGCGTTGTTCCAGCATGAGGTCCTGGGTTCTATTCCCAGGTTCGACAAATTGTTATTGGGTTTTCCGCCTGGAATTTCTCAATAGCAGCTTGGAATCTGGATCTGTGCCCGGTTGGTGGCAATAGGTTTGCCCCTATTACATGGAACTTAAAACATAAACAGGTGAAATGTGGGTATACTATACTATAGGTGTACCTCTATCTAACCTTTCAGGCAAAAATTATGGGTATGGTGTTATGTTATGAAATGATAACTGTGGCTAGCATATGGTTGATGCCATTGAAATTAGTTTCTGAATGATGTTTCTAAGACATGATTGAGTCACTCATCAGAGATTTTGTAATATTAAAAGTGCTAATTCGAATAATTCAATTTTAGTTTTTCATTTTGGTATAATGTTTGGCTACTCTCCTCCTTTTGTGTTTTGCTCACTACTGAGCATTTTGATGTAAAAACCTAAATATGACAATATATACCTATATATGTAAATATACATATAAGGGCAGGAAGATGATGATGATGACTTAAACACATGATGACAAACAACTTTCCAAAAGAAACATTATTTTTATACTCATTCACTTTTATCACCATAACACGTTTCTTTGGAAAAGTTTTTTGCTATCATGAGTACAATCACATGTTTAAGTATGGGTCACTAATTACACTAGTCCTTCTCTACCCATTACATTGTTCCACCTGCTGAAAATTTCCACCCATTTTTCCCATTTTCATGAGTTCCTTTGGCTAACCTGTTAGTCTCATAACAGACATAGGTTGGTTGAAGCAGAGAAAACCTGCTTAGTTGGAAATTAATAGACAATTCCAGCCTGGTGTGTAAGTGTGGTGTGGCTCCACAAAGTATGAGACACTGGTATTGTGTCCTGTATGAGTCTGTGTGCCCAGATACCTGCACACTGCAGGATTAGATGCTGCTGATGGTGCCAAACACAGCAAATTACTGGGCTGCACTAAGAAGAATGAATGATCAACCTATGTTTATAAAAGTAATAAGATCAAACTTACTGAACCAGTCTCTCCACTCGGGGTGTCCTTGTAGCTCAGGTAACATTTTCGATAGAAAGTCAGAGATCCGATCATTTCGCACCCCACCTGTACTTTGAGCTGCTGTCACTAAATATAACTTGTAGAGGCTGAATTCGAGCTTCCGCACAGCTGGAAAAAACAAATATATTTTCTTTTTGCGTACAATTTTGATCAAATAGAAAGTGGTGAATTCAATAATATTTATGCTTACCCTGTTGAACGTTGTTTTCCAATTTTGAGAATAAAAGTGTGTCGAGGTGTGACCAATACTCTTTTAATCCATTGAGGTCTGAGACATTTATATAATGTACAATTTGTTCAACTATTTTGTCCACTCTAAAACCTTTGTCTTTATCTGCCTTCAAATCGTTGTCAAAAGCTTTCACCGTTGATGTAAATCCTCGGTGCAGTAGATATTCTCGAACTAATTCATCTACAAATTGAATATGGGCCATTATCAGCTAGGAACTTTATTTATTTACTAGATTCATAAAACAATAACGATGAAACTGCCCACAGGGTTTTTGTTGACATTTGATTGACATGACATTGACTTATTAATATTGTGATAACAGCAACATTTTTTTAAAACAACATATTTTATTATTTAAAAGAACCATTTTGGAAGGCGTATATTAAATCCATATAAGGTATCATTATAAAACGCAATGGCATGCCGAATAAAATATTTAGTTTTATCAAAACAAGGTTTCTGAACGCTAATTATGCTTTTGCCAACTTTATAAAACTTGTAAACTGCGTTCAACTGGACTGGGAGTTTTTGTTTAAAAACAAAATGAGTAAATAAAGTTTTGGTACCTCAATTAAATAAAATATTAACGTAGAAGTATCAAATGTCGATTCAACATCGAGCTTGTTGTAGTTTTAAGGAAAAGCTTTGTTTTGTACAATTTTTCGAATCTTCAACTCTGTCAAATTGTTCAACTGAACGCATATACAAGTGGCCAACCTATCAAAACAAAATCGAAATGTCAATCGCTTTCAATCAGCTGTCGATTTTTTATTGAAGAATTTATGTGTAAATTATTTGTATTGTATATAAACCAAAATGTGCATTGTTAAATGAAAGGGCGTTGCTAGTGTTGTAGTGTGATAAAATTCGGCACGGTGGTGTTAGTGTTCGGCGGGGGCGTGTGCGGCGGGCCATGGCGGTGGTTGCGGTGTGAAGGTGGCGGGCGCGGCTCTCGGGCGCAGGCATGCGGCGGCATGGCGGGCGAGGCTGCGGGCACGTCGCGCGGCCTCCGCGTCTACAAGATCGTGGTGCTGGGCGACGGCGGCGTCGGCAAGTCCGCCGTCACGCTGCAGTTCGTCAGTCACAGCTTCTTAGACTACCATGACCCTACTATAGGTACTTGACAGAATTAACACATTCCAACTATTGTTTACATTCGAAATTAACTAGCACTTGTACATTTGACGAGAACAATACTCATATTGGATGGTCAATGTGGTACCATATGGACTGAATTGATTAGTGACACTTGCTGTTTGTTTAATGTAAAGTAGCTGTATGCTGTATGTCATATTATCTGTTTTATAAATATTATAGGTATAAATATGTAAACTAGTGTGGAAATGTTTATTCAAGGAATGTTTCTAAACCAAACCATTCCTATAAGAAAATTGTTGGTACTGTTTAGTGAAGTTTACCCATTGATTTCAGGTATATATCAAATAATGATTATATTTTCAGAGGACTCATACCAACAGCAAGCGGTCATAGATGGGGAGCCAGCATTGTTGGATATACTGGACACAGCAGGACAGGTTAGTTGAAAACAATCCACTTAATATTTATTATTTTAATCTCCATAAATACCAGCCTGTTACTGACCTACTGCAGGGCTAACACCGCTTCTCATACTGAGAAGGCAGAAGCATTAATTACCAAGCTTGCCTTAGGCAGGTTGGCAATTTCAGATTTATATTAATTATAAGTCTAAATTTCTTTAAAAGTTTTTCCCCCACTGGTGATCTAACAAATACTATAAAATTTACATAGGAAATTAAATAAGCCATACTGGTGCCCAGAATTGAATTTAGAACCAGCATGACATGTGAAGCAACAGTTTTATCTCAACAGGTCCACTGGATCCACAGGTTGCATCATCATCATTCTCCTGCTCTTATCCCTAATCATTTGGGGCTGGTGCAGCAAGTGGTCTACTTCCATACTTCTCTATTTGCCATCATCTTAATAGTCACTTCCTTTCTAGCCGTATCATATTTCACAAAATCCATTCAGTGTCATGTTGGTCTGTCTCTTCCTCCCGAAATGATCCTCAGTCCTCCAGATCATCTGCATCATATGCCCATAGCCCACGGGATAAATGTATTACCAACACAGGAGATAGTTTTCTGGTGTTTCTCATTTGCAAATGATGGGTAATTGCTTCTCTGATGTCCTCACTAATATAATGTTTCCATTATTCAATCAAAGTGCACTGCAGCATAATGTTTATATCATCATCATCTGTCCCTCTGGATACATCTACAAATGATAGCTGGGCCCAATGGCTTATATTACAGTTTGCAGCACATTATACATTAGTGCCAAAAAAGTTATAAAAAATAAATAAATAATACTGGATAATCCACACAGCATCATCTAGCCCCAAGCTAAGCAGAGCTTGTGTTATGGGTACTAGATGACTGATATACTTAATACAATACATTACATAGATAGATATTTTTTATTATACATAGCAAATACCCAGAACACCCGGAACAAATCTGTAGATTGTACAAACATTTGTCCCAGGGCGGGAATCAAACCCATATTTATACCTATATAAAGCATATGATAATGTTTGTATGTGCCAGAATAATTTTTTAAGGTGCATGCAAGTTATATTTCCATAGAAATATGGAGGTGAAGTGATTAATTCTATTTAATTTTGTATGCCGACAGTTATGTTCATTTCTCCCATCATAATCTATGCTTATTCTAAAACAGCATAGCTCAAAAATCATTGTTAAGAATAGTGAAATTGAAAGCCAATATTTTATCACCAATGTTCACGCAACTTACGGCGGTTGTTATATGCAGTTAGGAAAATGAAAACTGTCAAGTAATCATCAAATAGGTATAGTTTATTTGTTTGAAAACCGGAATAACATTTTTTGGGTAAATCTATTGAGCATTTTTTTTTAAAGAACCGTTTTTCTAAAAGCTGTTCAATTTTTATTTACATACTTGTTTTCGCTAACGATCAACGTGTGGCTCACCTCCGCCGTGTGTGTGCTTGCACTAGCTTTTAACTGCTCATCAATGTTTTGCGCGATAAATTTTTGGGCGATTTCTTTATCAAAGCGCATTTGATGAAATAGCAAGCATTTTAGCCATGCCCACTGGCTTGTTGGCGCTGGCGGCGTGCGTACTCTTAACACATTTAAAAATATATATATACGTTGTCCCACACTAGGAATTTGTCCTGTGTCGTGGGTGCGTTTGCAAACATACACGAACAGCCAAATCCGGAACAACTACCTGTAGGCCATACAAATATTTGTTCCGTGCGGGAATCAACCCACGACACGCGGCGCAGAAGTCAATCGCTCAGCCACTGCGCCAACCGTGCCTTCAAAACACGGACATTCAGTCCAACGTTATTGGGGTCGGCTTCCAGTGTAGCGGGATATATTTATAGATACAGTACGCCGCTCGTCAGTGGTAACACTTTGGCATTGAGCTGGCCAAGAGCACCAAGTTTGAATAGAATACAAATCCAGCTAAGGCTGATATTGTCAAAACAGACCTACAGCATACAACATGACTATGGTTTAATTAAAATTTCGCAGTCTTCATTGGTCTCGACCCTTTTTGTTTTTGTGCCATAAATGTTTCTCTCTTTCCTTACCAGGTGGAGTTCACAGCGATGAGAGAACAGTACATGCGGTGCGGGGAGGGCTTCGTGCTCTGCTACTCGGTGACGGACCGGCGCTCCTTCCGCGCCGCCGCCGAGTACAGGCGTCTGCTGGCGCAGGCGAGGCCCTCCGAGAGGCTGCCACTTGTGCTGGTCGGGAATAAGCTGGATCTCGCACCACGGTTTAGACAGGTATTGTACTGTTCACAGCATAGATTGTTAATAAGAAGTCGTCACCTGGCCTCATCCCTATTTATTCGGGGTCGGCACAGCATGTCTTCTTCCATCTTAATTTGCTGTCATCTCAATAGTTACCTCCTTTCTAGCCATATCATCTTTCACACAATCCATCCATTGTTTCGTTGATCTTCCTCTAATCTTGTAACCCTCTAATATACAAGAAGTATAGTATTATAATACACTCAACCTATAGAATAGAATGTAATAGAATAGTTTCTTATATGCACTGAGTTGCCGACAGAACGACGCCACTAAAATGATCTATATTTATTTCTGAACAGGTCACGACAGAGGAAGGAAAGGCACTCGCGACGCAGCTCGGCTGTCCGTTCTTCGAGACGTCGGCCGCACTCCGGCACTTCGTGGACGATGCCTTCCATGCGCTCGTCAGGGAAATACGACGGTTGGAGAGACAGAGACAGGTACATAATTGTGCTCTTTCATACTTTAAGCTGCGTAGGTGGCGTGAGAGATGTGATTATGTGATGGAGTGTAGTTTTACTTCTACCCACCCTCCAGCACACCCAGGAAATGTGGGGAGGAAGATCTTACATTATAATATTATAAGCTCTTGTCTGCCACAGCCAAGCTTAGTCTATTTTATTACTCTCAATTCTAGGCATCACTTTTGGGGACTGGTATATCGACGAGCGGTGGTCGTAGACGGTGGCGGCGTCTCCGCAGCATCTTCGCTCTAGTCTTCCGACGGAGAAGAAGGCACCACACCTCGCCTTAGCCAGCCAGGGTTGGACACAGTCAGTAAGAACTTTATATTGTCACCACTGAGAAAATATACTTGAAATATATTCGGAAAGCTGGTATTCTGGCTATATAACACGATGGAAAGAAAACATACCAAGAAACATAACTTTTGTTATGTATTCTTTGGTGTAAACAAAATAATGACGAAAATATATTGGTATAAATATAATAGGAAATAACGTACTTTTATTAAGGATTACGTACGTACAGACGCTAGCACATCAACCTACCCCAAAGTGTCAAATTTTGCCAATTGAAAGTTAACCTTATACTTCTGTGATAAAGTTGAAAACCTATCAAAGAAATTTGACATATTGGGGTAGCTTGATGTGCTGTCCTCTGACATTCAAGTTATTTTATTAATTGGCAACACTATATCTTCGAAAAAGGATTTATGCTCTATGACTAACTAAACTTTTAAATGTACTACTTAAATTTTACAACTTTTGATATATAGTTCAATATCTACCAAAAGTATTGTTTGAACGAGATTTTTGTGCATTTATTAAACCAATTGATTTGTAACTGTCCCTTCTACCTCAAACGGATGCTATTATTTATGGTTTAAAAAAAACCAATACTTTGCTTTTTGTTATTGAGTTTCGAGAGTATGTATTTTTTTCACTGTTTGCACAGTGCAAGTGATTGATGCGAGTAAATTGCAGGTTACAATAAAATTAAAAACATTTATTTACAAAGCATCGAAACGTGTACCTTGTTAAAAATCAATGCACATCTAATTTTGCACTAAAAACATAAAAACAGCATACAATTTGTTCCAAATAATTGCTCAAGAGCTCTATCATGTTTAATTATTTGATAAAATACAAAATTGTATAAAATTGCGATACAATAAATTAAAAAAAATCAGGCCTAAAACAATGTAAGTAAAGTGAGATGCTCAAGCGTCTATACGTTTTGAATGTATTCGACTTTAATTCAACTACTCATAAAATGCAAAGAATTTGAATAACTATGAATGTTTGTAACACCTTAACTGCCAAACAACGAGACACAATAAAACATGTATTGTTTGTCGGTCATTTGGCGTTCAACGTGTTAAAATGATTTAAATTATAACTAAGACTGGCACTGTCGTGCGGCTTGGAAGGATTCTAAAAGTGCCAGATTTCGTGAATTGATAACTATTTTGGAAAATCTTAGAGCTTAATAACGTGCTGATGTACTGTCAGCTTCTTCTATTTTTACTGCTCTATTAATCTAGATTTCCTTTAATAAGGTGTTGCTAAATAATAGCCACAGATGATTTAGTTGCCATGTGACAATACTTCATTTAATGCATTTATAAATCCTTGCCATAACAAAGCTACTTCAAGAAGATTCCTTGGTCCTCTACCTCTTAAACAATTCCTAATTAGATAATTGGATAAACTAGTAATTTCTTTAAGACCAGACCCCCTTATAATTGTAGGTTTATGTAAGAAGGAATTTAGGCCTAAATGATAATATGTTTCTATCAATGTCAACTTTATTTGTGACATATGGTATTGCCTTAAAGTGACAGTTGATGGCAATTGGTAATGTCAGTGTCACACGCCTTTGAAGACTTTCAAGTCTATTTTACTCTATGACTTTTCCTATTAAATAAGTTTTTCGTTGAAATCTCCTTTACCGAAGGATGATTTGTACTAATAACGTACATTCAGTGTACTTAATATTTCTTTTCAGTCATTATATTTTCCCCTGCCGGTCGATCCTGTTATAATCTCCCCATGAATACTTGAGTGTGAAGTGACCTATCAATACCTAGCATTAGTATGGGATGACAGTTCACCTCGCCTTCACATTACCTACTTTTTTACGGAGATATTTTTACAGAATAGCACAGCTGGTACCAATTCTCGAACCTTTCCTTCTTTATGCCTTCACAAACCAAGTTACTTCTTGTATACAAGAGTAAGAACATAATATATATTTGTATAACTTTTGGACTCCAGTACCTAGTAGATTAGACCATATGTCTTCCGAATAACGGAAACCGAATAAGCAATAAGTAAATTTAGAATTTTACATTTTAATTTACATTACTATTTTTTTGAGCCATAGACAAGTAAAGTTTTTTATTTACAAGGCAAGTTTGAATGTTTAGATAATATTGTAGATATGTAGGAAGGAAATAGGTATAGTCTGAGAGCCGCCTGGACAATTTTGACTTCGAGTACATCATATATTTATAGTGTGAGAATACATATAGAAATTTCAAAAACATAACTGTTCCAAAGCGAAAAAGAGATATCGAGTATGTTCTGTAATGTTTCGTCTCTTTCGCAATAGAATCAAAACGAATTCTTTATACCATCAGTATGTATCATACTTTTTTTATTTCTCTGAAACTATCAATAGTTTCTAAAGTATCTTTATTTAGTTATCACTTAAAAAGTCGCTATGTTTCGTTCAGATGAAAAATGGCGTCTTATTTAATTATTAAACGATGATACCCCGTTTTGCGGTACTTGAACAGTTCACGGTAAAGTCAGCGAATTATAAATTGAAAAAACGCTTAATAATACTTGCCTGTATAATGTATAAATAAATATTGCAGTAAAATATATTAAGGTGGTTCCACCCTCGTACAACATAGTGTATCACCACACCCACCAATAGGGATGAGGTATACTAGATTACAGCATAAACACGTAATCTATGTAATGTCTATGACTAGTGTAGCCTAAAATTTTAGATTAGACGATACGAAAACTTTCTTAGAACTCTTTTTGATAAGACTAGCGTATAAATCATTTTACAGGCGAGTAACACTGCAATAAGGAGCTCTATTTTTGTAGTTGGCTTTCAGACTAACCCATACGACACCAATTTAATACGAATCATAGGGGACCTTGTAGGCGTAAAGAAATTCCAAACGTATTATACAAATGCCATATTCGTGTATCCCAACCAAAGCGCAGTTTTTTATTGACAAATCAGTCTTGGTATTTTCATTGAACCTTGGAGTACAATTAAGTAATATAAGTGAGATATATCGAGCTCTTTTTTTATCTGTGTAACAGATACAGCAATAAAAATATAAAGTAAATATGAAAAAAAATATATATTTATGTAAAACTTTAGTGTGTAATTGGTGTATGTATTATTGAAGTACCCTTAGTGTTGAGGAAAGAAGTGTGAATTCGTATATTGTTAGGTTGATACGCACAAATTTTAGTGTAGTCGTAATGTGTTCGGTCGTGTGTTTGTATGTGTGCTAGATTCGCGGCGGAACATTTGACATACAGGAGTAGGATAATAATAATAATTAATATTAAAGAGAGATTCCTAAATACGAGCAATATTAAACGCCTAATGTGGTAACTAATTGTGATGTGGATATTAGCGTCGACATTTAATTCATAATTAATGGTAGTACTTGTGTAACCGAAGAGGTACGTTTTACCCCCACTTTAAGATATTTCATGGTAGATTTTGATGTATTTCTCGTGTTTTTTATTAATATAGTATGTATCGTCAAATGCTTCGTCCGGGAAAGTTAAGTGCTGTGTACTGGGGCGACACTGCGTTGTACTCACAGCGGCATAAGACGGTGTCAAACTAGGGAATATATCGTTTAGTGGCGCGTTCCATATGAGGTGTCGAAACGAGTGAGACGGTGTAGGTGAAAAGCCGATCGTGTTTGAAAGAACACACATAAGCTGCTGTCTTACCATTTAATAAGAAATACGACTTATTCTACATAATTATGTCAACTTTATTGCAAATTTTGAAGAGACTCAAATTCGGTATTTACTGAAATATAACTGCTAACTCACACGCAGTCATCACTCGTTTCAACAACCAAAGCGCTCGAGCTTTGCCGTTTGGCATACAAAGCCTATCCTCAAAAGGGATTATATAACGTATCTAATTTAGTCCATAACGCTGTTAAAATAAAGTACAATTTAATTTGTATCATCACTGATTGTGTTGAGTTCTTGTATTCTTAACGTATCAATAGGATCTAACTCTAGTCATTATTGTTTTGTATAGCTGTTAATAGATGTTCATCTTAACTTAATAATGGCTGGTTTGCTGGTAACGTATTTGCGGTTTTTTGGCCATATTGAAAAAAAAACGAACTTATTGTTATTATTCCACGCCATTTAGTGCTAAGTTATTTTAGAAATTAGGGTTAATATTGTTGAAAATTAACACTTATAAATTTAAATGCCATGGTTACCAAATGTTTTTTGTATTTAGTTTCCACTGAACTATTCGATAATGCCATAATTTTTAAACCAAAATATTTGTGAATAGCTGAGTGACGTTGAGTGAAAACGTTGAGTGAAAGAGCAAAATTCACTGAAACGCTCTTTGGCTTTACTTTACTAAGTAAAGTAATTGTTTCATACGAATATGAACATTATATCTATGCGTATAGTGTTGATATGACGTGAGCAAGAATGTAAATCATATATAAAATGCTCAGAATTATGTGAAGCATACTTAACTTGTCCAGGTAAAGTTAAAATGCGGTCTATCTTGCCCAAGGAACGCTAAAACCTGTTTAGCAAGCTAGATCTAGACTCTACATTTGAACCCAAATTTAGTTTAACATAGATTTAACTTCATAGTATTTGATTTTTTTACAATTATTCACGTGAAAACGGAATTACAAAAAGAAGATTCTATTTCAAAACTAACTAACGCATTTTATGTTATTATGTCTTATTAATACTATGTTATTATGATACTTTTACACACTGATAGCCCTGTGTGATAGATAATACAACCCATGCAGACTTGTTTAATAAATATTCGTCCTGTGTTTTATCATTTGACGTTAATTAAAGTATATAATGAAATAGTTGCCTGCATATGTTCTGGTATGATTTAAGATCGTTAGCACCCAGCTAATTCTAGCCGGCTTTACTTAAGCGTCGGCCATATTGTACCAGTAAACCAGCACAATATTATTAAATAATATTGTAGTATAAGAGTTATTTGGAACAAACCCTCGTTGTTCACTAGTAGTTTTGCCACGAGTACTAATAATGTTATTGTCTAATACGGGATACGATTTTTATATTTTTATGTCCGTCTTCACTAACACTGTTAGTAAAAACAGGCGTTACTGCTCATTGCGTGTTGTTTATGCCGGTGACCACGGATTAGTAGAACGAGAGTAGTGAATGTTACCATGTTTGAAAAAATCGTATTCCGTATGTTGGTATCAGTTGACAGTATAACTGGCCTAATTTTTTATGTCTGTCGTATGTATTTATAGTTATATAAAGCTGTTTATTTATTTCTTACGCGGAATATTAGCTCTTTTTTAGATATTTGCTGCTTAATGTTGGCAACATTTGTTAAACGTTACAAATATTTTGTTGACTGCAGTGACAGCGTGCTCTATTTTATATGAGCTAGTGCTGCCATTTTGTTTTTAAACTAAGCGTGATGTCAGTTGGTCTAGAGCGATGATCTACATACCTTAGGTCCTCGGCCCAAGGTGTTCAAGTACGTCACAGTGAGCTCGTTTACAGCCTGCCAGCATTACGCTTAGTGTGATTAACATATACTCTTTTGTTAATATATTTGGTGTAACGTTTCGTCACGGTAAAGTAAAGAGCGCACGTATTAGCGTTAACTAACTAGCTGTTCAAAACCCGTAGTCAGTACCTATATATTTGAAATTGACGCTTAAAAACGTATTTAAAATTTTAATATTTAATTAATATATTCCATAGATTAGATGGTTATTAAGAGAGTATATTATTACCCTACAGTAGGTGATTGGAACAATAATAAATAAAAATATTTCGTGTTTTTATGTACAAAAAGTTTTATATGTTGAGGAAATTGTTGTACCTAATCTTTTTGTTTGGTCGATATATTTATGAATACATATTTAGATATTTAACTATTTTGTTATGTGTAATAATTTGTAACACCAAATAGTACCTTTCAGATTTGTATTTATATTTAATGCAAGAATTGTAAGCAGTGTGTAGAGATTTTGTTGAATAAATGTCATGTTTCGAATGATGTGTTTTCCATTAATACACTCGCGCGCAACTAAATCGACTCCACCACTAATCGCGCATAAAATCTAAAGTACTCCACTAATTTATAAACATATTTTCACAAACTTAATGCTTTGTATAAGAATTTTAAAGTTGAAATGTCAGGCTTTACAAAATAACATTTTCTGAAATGAGTACTTTTTGGATAAAATCGTTTTGCATGAACGATGATGAAGTACAGTCGATTTGGTTGCTCGCGAATGTAAATCCCCCTTCCAAGATCCCAAGCAAGAATTGAAACCATGACGTCATGTCCAGCAGTAGCGGCTGCGACCAAGGAGGCAGGTAAACAAATATTTACCTTATACCCTTTGATATGATTCCCCAATGACCTAGTATACTTTAAATTGTCATTCCCCATTTCAGTTCTTATTGCAATGATAATAATAATATTTGAGTAGTGGTCCCAAGCGCTACTGCTGACCGTAAGGTCCTGGGTTCGATTCCCAGTTGGGGCGAAGCATTATTGAATTTTTCCAATAGGAATTTTGTCAGTAGCATCCCGGAGTCTAGATTTGTACCCCGTTGATGGCAATAGGTTCGCTCCATATTACATGGGACTTTAACATAAGCCTAATAATGACGAATTAATATAGGATTACCTTACCTAAACTTAGTCATTTAAAACTTCATAATTAGTAAGATATATTTTTTAAAACGTTGTCCCACACTATTATGACTTAAATATATTCATAATTATACATAAATACATAAAATGCCGTGTGTGTGTGAGTGGCGCCAAAAGGCTCAGCCATGAGGGTAGGTAGAAACCACAGAACGTCACCCGCTACAATTCTTACATACTCGTTTCGCTTCGCTCACGTTCATACATCTAGTCATACACGCTCGCCGGTTGCGAGTACAACGCACCTAACCTTTTTGAAGAACATCACCAATAAGGTCAGTGTATGCCTTTCCAGGGCGTTTCCTTATATTATTTTATTTTTTACTTATACATATTAAAATTTATAATAATTATTTTATTTATTCATTATCATCATCTGCCTAGACTTTTTCCAAATACATTAGGGTCGGCTTCCTATCTAACCGGCTGCAGCTGAATACCAGTATTTTACATGAAGCGACTGCCTATCTGCCCTCCACAACCCAGTTACTGGGCAACACGTTACCCCTTGGTAAGACTGGTTATCAGTCTTACGGGCTTCTGATTACCCGGAACGACTGCCAAAGATCTACGATTATCAGTAACGACTGTCAAAGATCTACAAATAACAGCCGCGACCATCGGAAAACGTACCTCCCGAGGCACGGAGGAGTCTCGGTATGTTACGAACGGTCACCCTTGCACAGACTGACCTCGGCAAGCGTACCCTAAACTTCGATCAACTCGTGCGGCTGTTTTATTGAGCCACGTGCTGGTCTTATTTATTAACTTGTGTACTAATTACTTACAAACTTGTAAACTCGTAACATAATTTTAAATAATATAATTATTTTTTTCTAAAAGTTTATAAACCAGAACGTCGGGAAAATCAAAATGGTTAACCTTTTGGACGCCATCATATTAGGTTGGGGAAAAAGTCTTTTCGCATTATAGTATGTATGAACTTGTAATAAAATCTCTTTGGCTATACTATTTGAATCTGGCTGGTTTTGGCATCATTGAAAGTTTAAATTTTTAAAAATCATATTAGGAAAATGTGTGTATTTCATTTGTTTTTCGTACCGTCAAGATGAGTGAATCTAATGAAGATTACATTACTACATTTTAAAATTTTACTACAAAAAAGGTAAAAATGCAACGCAAGCCGCGAAAAAAGAGGGGAGTTTCTTACAGAATAAACTGGCTAGATAGGTACAATACAGTTTATGAGGAAATACATTTTTTACGTAAGTAAATTTCACATAACTAGGAAAAAACAATACAAATACTTTACCTAACAAACACAACCCAAAAAGTATTAACTCCGATGTTATAAACCCATAAGGCGCATACTAGTTATGTGTTATTTAGGTCGTAAAGTAATGACACAATCTGTGTAAATAAGTAACTTCTACACGTCGAATGGTCAGTAAGAACAGTTAACGAGTTAACGGCATTCAGTTGACGGTGCCATAAACAAGTTTATGACGGGGCCGAGGCTGCCAGCACTCGGAGACATTGTGATGTGGCTCAGATTTTCTGTTTAGCCAGGGTTAGTAAGTAGATGGTTTTTTATTTTTATTTTTGGAATGGGCATCTCGCAGTTTATCCTTCAGGGATATTTACTGCTCAACCGAACTTTCCTGTGGGGGGCTTAATTAAAATTAAGGCCTCCAGCCAGGCATAAAAACTTATAAGCTAAGCGACTATCGCTAAGGGCACCCCCTGCGGGGTACGAACCTCGGCTTAGGACGTCGCTGAAGAGGACAGCAAGGGACAGGCTGGATCTGATTGTTCCATTATTTAGGGACATTTTAAACATTAATCGGCTCAGCTTCGCGGGCTGGCTCTAGCAAAGGGTCGGGAGGGGGGGCATCGACGGGGTCGTCGCGACGGGCCTCGGCGGCGAGGACGGAATGTCCGTTTTTGTTTGCGAATAAGTAGATGGTAGTAGAGGGGTAGCTTTTATTTTTATTTTGTATAGCACTTCGCCCGTATTCGTCTGCGTGTATTTCGTACTTTCTCCTTCCAACTTTAACATGCTCTCCTCCCCCTTTAAAGGTTTTTAGAATAATATTAGCCTATAGCACTCAAGAAAAATGTACCTTTCTAACAGTGAAAATATTTTGAGAATTCGATTAGTAGTTCCGGAGATTACCTCCCTCATACAAACATACACACAAATTTTACCTTTTTATAATATTAGGATAGATGTTTCAACTCGTTACGTATTGTATATATGCAAATAGTATACCAAGGATTACCTACATATCTTTTCTCCTTCTTTATCAAGTCCATACAAAGTTTGTCTGAAAGAGATTGCTTTCAGCGATAAGGCCTTCCGTTGTAAGTTATTATATGTAGCTTCTTAAGTTATTATTTTTAAGTTTTTATGGTGTAAAATAAACAATATTTAATTCTATTTTAATAGAGGAAGGTTGGAATCAGAAATATTGGTAAGGCTGCATCTGCATTTTCTTAGTTACAGACCGGAGTCTGGATTCCTGTCTAGTTGGTGGCAATACGCTCACCTCCTATTACATGGGACTCGAAATTTGGGTATGTAAATTTGGTAGATACCTTAGGTATACCCCTGTCTATCCCTATAAAGAATATAAGCGTGATCTTATGTGCTTAATAGTGTTATGTTCTTGGTACGAGATACAAGTGAAACACAACACAGCTAGTGACACACTGAAATATTCACTCTTAACACACATCGCGTGGGCGCAGCCACGCACACATAGATAACATTTGCGTACACAAAAATAGTCACTATGTTTTAGCAAACAAGCAGCGTGAATTCGTTTTTGTTCTCATCTTTGTCACGACACAAAAGCAAAGGAATGATTGGCACTTGACTTCTGAAACTCAATGACTGAACAAGGAAGGCTGGAACTCACGTTCCATTTGAGCTTCTGTCAGGTTTAAATGTCTATAACAGTGGAAAATCACTACTCTCTTCTTGCAGATAAATCAATATTCGCGTTCGTGGATGTGTGATCGTAGAGGCAGAAACAAATTACTGAACACGCCCAGCAGTCGGGACGCTCAAAGACTACCCAAGGCCATGTCTGCGGCTTAAGACTGCCAGTTTGCACTGTTTAGTGTATTAATAGTATCCAGATAAAAGCAAGACTAATTCGGTAATTAATGTCCCCTCTAAACGGTGGTAATTTGCTTTTTTTCCTAAAACTGCATTCTATCCTTACTAATACTATAAAGGTAAAGAGTTTGTTTCTTTACGTGCGCTAATGGCTGGAACTACCCCTAGGTATAAAAAATTTTTAAAGCCTAAGTCTTGATGAAGGTTATATGCCACGACTCTTAAGAACGGGTGAAACCGGGGAGCACAGCTAGTAAATAATAACTTTGTTGTAATATTTAACGACACGAAGGAATATCAGCCCTAGTAAATCCCGCGCAATGACAAAATTTATGATCACTCGAACAGCTCATAAAGTGAAGGGATATTGACATTTACGCTTCACAAACCTTCATAATTTCTTTGTGAAGGGGATCCTTAATGGTTGGAAATCTTCAACGAAACTAAGGTACCTGCTCTCTGTAAGTAGTTCCGGACAAATAATAGGCCTCTGTCTTCCCCCTGTGAGGATCGTAAAAAGAAGAGTTTATATCAAGGGTCTAAACAGCAGCGTAGGTGTACTCCTGTTTACTACTAATTGTTATTGGTTTTTTTTCTAAAATTGGTTTACCGGCGCGGTGTAGTGACCATTTACCATCTCTATTTTCCCAATTATATAACGGACCCAAAGCATCCTTTTCAATTAAATTACAGTTTTGAATTGTTTTGGAGTTGGTAAGTCAGAAAGAAAAAGCTAGTTGCCTATTCCAAAGCTGTAGGTTCCTATGGAGAAGAATCAGCAGTGAAAATATTTTATTTATTTATTTTTTATTTATCCACTTATTTCAGGCATCAAGGCCCATATAAATATATACAATACTATATTAACAATATAAAACTTAAAAATACTATAAATATATATTACATTACAACTAAAACTAGTGCACACGCAGTGTCGGCGTCGTGTTTCGCTGACTATCATCATGTAGGCGGCCACGAAACCGGTGATACATAACACCTTTCGGCCAGAACTCTTCCTTGAGGAACTTCTCGAGATTGTGTGTCGGAACTCGCACCACGAACGACTTGAAGTTCGTGTTATGACGCGGCTCCAACCCCTCGACCCTCAAAGTAAAATATTGTGTTACGATAATATTGGATAGTATACCGATGGTGATTTCAGTCTTTTTTTTAGTTTTCTAATACTCGGACTTTGCTCATGGTTCTTGCGAGTAGAAAAATTAAGACATTTGCGAAATTTAAAAAAAAAATGAAACTTAACGATTATAACTCCAGGCGGTTGACAGTTCGCGTGTTTCTTGAATGTGAACTTAAACCGCAAGTAACACCGCGGGGCGCAGCTAGTATAATGTTACATATTAGTATAATATTATCGTTACAATGACAGTCAGTTCCAGTATTTTTGGTATTTATCACAGTATGAAAAGGAATTTCGAAGGTCTAACTTAGCACGTAGGTATTTACCCGTAGAGGGTGAAAAGGTCTGAAAATGGAACGTAATTAAAAAGATATTTCAAATTCCATTATCAACCCTACTGATTCAATTAATCGATCGGGTCCCATTTTCAAGAGCCTGTAGGTATTAATACTCGTTTGTTTACCTCTTTGCTTGATTGCGCTTTTCAAATGTTTCACGTTGATGTTACTGCGAAGTGGTGACGAGCGGTTTGTATAAATTATTGTATAGCCGGCTCGTACGCAACACGCAAACAATTAAAAATCGGTTATTTTTAAAACGAAATCTATCTCTTTGTTATAAAATAAACCTGTCATTTACTAACGTATTCCGCTTTTCCCTAGATTTAATATTTGAACCCTCTATATATAACTCCTACTATATAATATTATAAAAGTCCGTATGTATGGATGTTGTGAATTCGATTGTTTGTTAATCAATTACGCTACTATGGCTGAACGTGTTTCAATTTAATTTGAAACATGATAAAACCGTCGCTCGGTTTAGGACATATAATACTTTTATTCCGTTAGTAGGTTCTCGTGGCATACTTAATTTTTGACAAACACGCGGTCAAAGCCACTGGAAATAAGGTTATTATCGTCGCCTTAGAGGGAAAACCTCGTATGTGCGAAAGAGGAGTCCTTTTCAGGAGGAGGAGAAATCTGCGACAAGTAAATTTTTATTACCATAGCTTATTCACACTCGCGAGTTTTAAGGAGTTTCTCATTAACCATCATAGATAGCATTACAATTTAATTTATTTATGGTAGTTATTTTCCTTTTTGTTTTTACTTTATTAATTTAGTTTTCATTTTAATTTTATTTTAAGTCATAATAACTGCTACTAACTTAGTTTTGAGATAATTAATTTGTTACTAACGAAATATGGACTTAAGGAGTCTGAAATAAACATGTTTATTATTAGGTACATGTTACTAAACCTTTTTTATTGTGTGAAACTAGGGCGTGCGTCCCGAGGTTTTCTTACCAAGTTTGTAATAAAACAAAAATGAACAAAATTGCATTCCCGACCTTTTCATTTTAAGGCGACGTTATGTAACTGTCACTACGTTCACTATTATGGTTCTATTAAGTTTCTTAAATTCGTGTCCCGAGATTACTGTACCTAAGAGATTATGTCCAGCATCTCATAACGTTATATTGTCTCCTGCATAAACTCCAGGCTCTAAAGCCCGAATTATGTAAACATTTATGCAGATTTGGCTAGCTATTGTTACGTCACACCAGTTAGTAACGGAAGCCGGCAAAAAAATTCCTTCTTAGTAAGACAGATAAGTGAATTACGTACTTACATTAAGGTTGGAGGGGATATTGTCAATCTATATATAAAAACGAATCCCGACGACTTCGACCAAGAACGACTTTACCGATTGCATTTTTTTTTTTAGTTTTCTATTACTTTATAGGTTAAAATGGAAAGAAAAACAGTTAAAGACAGCAGTTGCGCAGAAAACTGGAGGTTTTCAGAAAAGTTAACGGCTATTTTTACTTCGAGCGTTTGATGAATGTGAATTTTAACTGCTTGTAACACCATGGGGCAACATTAACGCGCAGTCATTGAGTTGCGGATTTCGGCCCGTCAAACAACACCATCGGGCGCAGCTAGTCATAAATTCTATTTTACATGACATAGGCAAGACCAATGTTAAGAAAGAAAAATCTTTTATTGGCAACAGGTTGAGACACGCATGGTAAGTATACCTATTTCAGAATAACAACAAAATATGGAGTAAATGGCATGTCGCTCGGCCGCGCCAAAATATCCATTTCAGCGACAGTGGTTTTGAAATGAACCATAATACAATTTATATTGTATGGTTAACTATATGATACATAATCATCATCTGCCTAGCCTTTTCCCCAACTACGTTGGGGTCGGCTTCCAGCAGTCTAATAAGCACCTGAACACCAGTATTTTATATGGAGCGACTGCCTATATGACTTCCACAACCCAGTCACTGGGCAACACGATACCCCTTGGTAAGACTGGTTGTCAAACTTTCCGGCTTCTGAACACCCGTAACGTCTGTCAGAGATCTACAAATGACAGCCGGGACCAACGGGGTTAACGTGCATTCTGACACGGAGGAGTCTCGATTTGTTACGATCGGTTACCCATCTTCAGACTGACCTCGGCAATCGTAGTTTAACCTTCGATCAACCAGTGCGGCTGTATATTGATACATTAAATATTATTATTTTCTCGATAGAAAATCATCACGAAGTTACCTCTACTTTCAAATAATTTTTGATTTATATTTAACATGGTTATGATTTTTGACACAATTGATTAATTCCGATGTGTAACAGTCTCCACTCAATCGGTGCCGGCGCCGCCTAAAAAAAGATGGCGAGATTACCTGGACGCATACTATAAGGGCTGGCATGGGGTGGCGCGGAAAAGACTACTTGGAAGGACTCGGGGGATGCCCTGCCCAGCAGTGGGCCGCGGCATAGGCTAATAAAATCATTTTAAAATAAAATATTACTTGTATAAATACACGAAATTTATTGTTTTTTTTATGAATCTTTCTATTTTTTTTATTTATAACTATAAAACTCTAACGTTTTCAGTACCCAGGTATTCCGATCTTATTCTGAGGATATTGTCATCTTCTGCCACTTGTTGCGAGAACTACAAACCAGGGGCGTAGCTACCGTCGCCGTACCTGCTGTGCCCCCGACCTGCGTAAGCAAAAATTAAAAAAAACTTCCCAAATTAGGAAAATAAAGCAAAAAAATAATAACAATTTGAATTGCTTGTAATTTTTTTGGAAAAAGTGACAGATAGATAATAATGATGAATAAATATTGCTTTTAATTTTATGAAACCTTTTTTTTCTGTTGAAAGAAATCTTTACCCTTCATAAGAGCGCCCAAACAATTTTTAATACTGGGGCCTCGCCAAGGCACGTTACGCCACTGCTACACACATATTTTTCTCTCACGAATCAGAGTTGTAGGTACTCGTACAAGGGTGAGCGATCTGAGAGAATTTTCTGTCTTAATACACACTCTATCAACCTTTCTTTGTTTGGTCGTGGCCGGGTATAATGTTACCATCTTGTGAATGAGTTCGACCGGAGCAGTACGAGTAGGTATACAAAGTACCGCTTTGTACAAGCGAGGTATCTACTGGTTGTTGAAATATTACAGCATATGCTGAGATAGGAGCCTTTTTAGCCTCGCACAGGTCCTTTTATTTTATATCTAATTTTTTTTGTTTCTCTATTATTTAGTTTCTTTTTACTTTTGTGTTTTTTCTGTGCGTGTCCAAAATAAATGTTTTTCTTTCTTTCTTTTCTTTCCTACTCTATTCGTTACCTGCCTGCTCTCTCGTTTTTTTTATGTCAAAAGTAGAATTACCGAGTTCCATTTTTGTTAAACTGGAACTCAGTGATACTTGTGATTGGTGTGAGGGAGAGGAGGTAAATAAAATTTAACGCATTCATTGAAAAAGAATAAAGAAAAAAACCTTTTTAATCCAGTAATTTTCGCGGTTCCGATTTACGAGGTGTATGTTGTTCGATCCCAAGCAGGCACCTTACTTTGTGTAATTTATTTCATCATATTCATGAGTTACTTTCGGTGTTTCTTCTCTCAGTACAGATAGGAAAACATTGACCTAGTTTAAAAAAAAACTGCTGACGTACATACATACCCACGCCTTTTTTCCATTAGGGTGGGCAGAAACTACAGAACGCCACCTGCTGCGATCCTTACATGCTCCTTTTGTTTTGTTTACGTTCATACATTTGGTCATACACGCACGCCGATACGCTGTGCGCAGTGCTCACAAGCGTAGCGCTGAGGTATTTATTCCTTGTTTAAATATCGCAGCATATGCTGAGATAGGATATTTTGTTTGTTTAGTTTATAGTTTTTTTTTGTATTTTTATTGTTTGTGTCCCAAATAAATGTATTTTTTTCTTTCTTTTCTTTTACCTGACCTTTTTGAAGAACATCATCAATGAGGTAAAATTATTGTTGATTTATGTTGTAAAAACCCATTTACAGAAATAAATATAATTTATAATTCACCAGTGCTTTCAAAACGGTAAAGGAAAACATAGTGAGGCAACCGGCATGCCGTTAAACCAAAATTTCGAAGATATGTGACATCACCAAGCCGCACTGGGCCTATAATCGGCCTGCGTGGTGGGTTAAGGCCCATACGTACCACAGACAAGAGACCCACGTCTCAGCAGTGGCTATGTTATAGACTGATAATGCTTTTTTCTTTCTAAAACATCGTTTAGATGCATCGGCATTCTGAAAGTATGCCAGTAAGCTCCGTTTTAACGACCACACAACTCCCAAAGCAATAGGGTAGTGGCCTTAAAAATTCTGTTTGGTCCGAAAGTTGGATTACTCAAAAATACTGTACACGTATTTTTTCTTGTGTTACGTAAACCATAAATGACGACGATATAGTGCGTTGAAATTGCGCGTGACGTCACGCCGTGCTACACTTTTAACGTAACAGTGACGTCACAAGCCCCTTCTCCTTAACTTTGATGTGCTATATCATTGTCACTTTTTATTGATTTGAGTAAGCAAAAAATACGTGTCCAATATTTTTTAGTAATTTTACTGATGGACTAAATATACTTATTATATTTTTACCTAGGACACATCCCTATTTCAATGATTTTTGGCCCAAATATATTTTCTTTTCACCATAAAGTAGGTACTTAAGATACTGCTTTTCGTCCAAGAATATAAAAACAGACCAAGAAGCTTCACATACATGTACTCGTATAAAATAAAGATGCATTACCATATTCAGTAAAACTTTCTCCGTTCACTCTCGCAGCCATAAGCTTGAATATTGAGTAGGGACAGGAAAATTACAAAGATGAAAGAGGTTCTTTGAACATTTCCATCCAATCTCAGGCTGCTGTTTTTAACTGTAGCATTGACTTTTTGAGTTTGATCCTTATATTCAGTGGTGTAAAGTTTCTCCGTTAGGATAACTTAAAGTTCTTTAATCTTAAGAAAGTTTCAAATACAGCTTCGTCATATTTTTCGTTACAAAGAAGGCAATTAGAAACTAAATACGACTTGACGACCTATGTGGCGCAGCGGGCGAAGGTCTGCCTGCGACGCAGGAGGTTGCGGGCCCGATTCCCGCCTTGGGACAAATGTTTGTACGATTTACAAAGATTTGTTCCGGGTGTTCTGGGTATTTGCTATGTGTAATAAAAATATCTATCTATGTAAGGTATTGTATTAAGTATATCAGTCATCTAGTACCCATAACAGAAGCTCTGTTTACCTTGGGGCTAGATGATGCTGTGTGGATTGTCCACCATTATTTATTTATTTAAAAACGAAAACAAATTATTTCTACTCCAAAATTTCAACTAACTAACATATCTATAATAATAACAGAGCGACTTAAGTGTTTTATGTTTATATAGTTTATGTACACGCATATCACCAGGTAAGACGATAGGAAAAAAAACAACTGAGTCCAATAAAACCTCTAAAAGTTGCAAAATAACTATACGAGTAGTATCCGAAGTAACCAACCGAAGTAGCCAATTTCAAAACTGTTGTTATTTTGTAAAATAACAACAGTTTTGAAATTGACTACTTAAAAAAATACTGACTGCAAAAAAAACACTATAAGGTGTACCTTATGGTGTTTTTTTTGCAGTCAGTATTTTTTACTGTATTTTTTACTGCAAAAAAAACACTATAAGGTGTACCTTATGGTGTTTTTTTTGCAGTCAGTGTATTGTTTCTGCAAAAAAAGGTTTTTAAATACACCATAACTTTAAATAAGTAGGTACATAGCTATTGCTACCTTAGAAATATGAATCCTGACTTTTAATTTCTTTTAATCTTAGCTCATAACTTTCAGTTACCGGAATCCGTGCCTATATCAATTACATAGCCCTGGTTTGTTTGGCGCGGGATAATAGAACCTGTTGCGTCCGCTGCCTCCCTTTACTACTTGATTTCGGGTTGATCCAGCATTCCTGGCGGCGGAGTCAGTCGCCTGCCGAACGTGTTTCGGGGAGCACGCGCTCCCGATTGAGTGGCACCGCGAAACCTACCTTTCGAAATTATCGAAAATTTTCTTTGTTTGGTTGGTGAAGTAAAAGACGAATTTTAGTTTTAGATGGGAGACTTTTTAGTGAAAGTGTAGTTATTACTTTGGGTGGTTTAATTATAGCTGGAGTTTTTAGTTCAGAATATTAAAAAAGGATCATTTTAGGTTTTAATTAGACCAGTGTTATAGAGTGTTTTATTAAAATAAAATAAAAACTGACTACTTGGATACTGGGACTAGTAGGATACTATAGTAAAGTTTAGCAATATATTTAGCCCTTAACCCATTAAGCAGAAATCCTAAACAACAAAAACGTGAGAGCGAATTCCAACACTCAATCTTAAACACTTAAAAATGCATATCCTGCAACTATCCTGTATGTTCCTGTTCGCGCCGGTTCTGTCCGGTTCCATCACGACACGAGTGGTACACAAAGTTGGGGTCCTCATGGCCTCTCGTCTGGACTCCCCTTTTGACCTGGAGCGCTGCGGCCCGGCTGTGGACCTAGCCTTAGATAAGGTCAACGAGAAGTTCCTCGCGCATCACGGCATTGAGTTACAGAAGGTGCAAGGCAGGTTTGTAATGACTCTTTTTCATCAAATTTTGCAATAAGTGTTCTATACTTAACAGTAGGCTTTAATTTCTCTCTGTTGCAGGGCTAGTACCTGTTTTTATTGTCTAAGTTTACCCATGAGTCTGCCTGCCTAGCTTTTTCGCAAGCTTTTGTTGAGGTTGGCTTCCAGTCTAACCGGATGCAGCTGAATACCAGTAATTTTACATGGAGCGACTGCCTGTCTGACCTCCACAACCCAGTTAGGTTTACCAATGAGTAATGAGTGGTATGTTTACGGTGGATCTAAGACAGTCAGTCGCAAGTGCTACTTTCCCAGGTCGGGGAAAGTGTTTATAGTCTTTTTTATTAGGAATTTTCAATGGCAGCCTGGAGTGTACGAGCGATGGAATGCCGGCAGTCAGACTATGAGATTGGGGTAAGAGTGAGTACACCGGTGTTGAGCACTTTAATATGCGCTGCCTTGTTGATCAGTCTAGAAGACTACATTTATATGGCTAACCAATTTACTGAGCAATACCCTTTGGTAAGACTGGTTGTCAGGCTTTTGGGCTTCTAACTAATGGCTTAGCGTGCTTGCACGGTCACCCATCCACAGACAGACCTCAGGAAGCGTAGCTTAAACATTGATCGACCCGTGCGGCTGTTACTATTTAGCCAGCTGGAGGTCGTGGCTAAAAATGTCGCACTGTCAATACTCGAGTACTGACAGTACGACATATGTATTTGCCAAAAAATTACACAAGTGTCACATTTTTGCGGATTTATGAAAGAAACTTGACAACTTGAATCAAATTGTCGCCTGTCATCTGTTGGTTTAGTAATTCTCGCCCGGTGTTCATGTTAAAAAAGTTGTAAGGGAGAGAAATTAGAAATATATTTTTTGTTTACAAAGCCTAAAACCTAGGAAGGTTTTAATACCTTCCCAGGTACGACGACAAGATTAGTGAAATCAAAATCAAAATTTATTTATTCAAATTAGGCTGAGTATCAGCACTTTTTGAACGTCAATGTGAGGTTCTTCACAGAGTAGTTGCGTGTTATGTACCATAGCCCATCTCTTAAGCATTAAATTAACATTAATTAATTCAGACATTGTCCATATGTGCTTACACAAAATTAAAATTAAACCAAATAAATGTTACAAATAATAGACATTAAAATTACATACACAATTATACATATAAGTAAATTAAATACACAATGTCATAAATACAATTAAAATAATACAAAAAGAAAGAAAACTTCTCACTCCATAATGACGCAAAGTAGTCAAAGACTCAATTTATTGTTACCATCAGTTATGTGGAACACGAAAAAGTTTTCAACAAATGTGTTTTTAATTTTTCCACACAAAGGTGTTGTTCTTTTGTTTTAGCGAAAAAGGATTCACTTCACTTTGTTTTGTGCTGCCATAAAATAGAGTCTCATTTGTTGTTTGGGGAAATTAATACTTTAAGTTTTAATAACTTTGTACATTTATCATGTTTCCTGACAAAGAGAAGATCCGCTCGAGCCGTGTTTAAATTATGTTAAGAAAATATACACAGAGCGTTCTATTATTGTGTCTCAATGAACAATGTAGCTACTACCCGACTACCAATCTGTGTGATTGATTATATCTTTATACACTCACAACGTCTGTTCATCGTAGTTTACTGTAGCATTTGTTACGTTTGAGCATCTCATATCTTCGTAGCATTTTGTAGCTTCATTGTATCTTGTAGCTTCGTAGTATCTCGTAGCTTCCCGTATATTTTAAGTATCTCGTAGCTTCGTAGCATCTCATAACTTTGTTATTTGCCGTAGCTTTGTAGCTTTCCGTGTCTTTGAAGTATCTCGCATCTTCGTAGAATCTCGAGGCTTCGTAGAATCTCGAAGCTCCGTAGCATTTCATACCAATCAATTTGGAATTATAGGTTTGACTCGAACCTTGATTGTCCTTTATGTAAATTTTCTCGTTTTATTACTCAAGCCATGTTTCTAGTAACTAAGAAACTAGATTCAGAGAAACCTATGAAAACAAGACAGAATAAAGGTCAGTATCAAAATAAAAACACTATCACACTTAACTATAAACTATGAACTGTAAATAAAACTGGTCTGAACGTTCAGAACTTTCTGACATTAGTGTTTAAAGTTTACATGCTCGTAAACTACGTCTTCAGGGAGAGCCATCTACTTGGAATTCCTCTCGTGCTTCTCCTTTATAGTATCTATTACCTTCAGATGTTTCAATAAACCTTTGACGATGGAGTATGGAATATATTTTCGCAGAGAGAATTGATATTGGACGGATCGCTTTTTGATTATGAAACGAAGCGGAAGGCTTATCACGAGTTATTTTATGTATGTCGTGATTGAGTATTTTCGTTTATTTTTTGTAGACGTAGTTTTGGCTAATTCAACTGACGAGGCAATGGATTTTTTTGTAAATTTTTTGTATTAAATTATATTTATTTCTGTAAATGGGTTCCATGGGTTTCGTGTTGCCCAGTAACTGGGTTGTAGAGGTCAGATAGGCAGTCGCTTACTGGTATTCAGCTGGCTACAGCGGTTAGACTCGAAATCGACCCCAACATAGTTGGGAACAGGCTAGGCGGATGATAAAGTAGGTTTTCAAAAATCATTTTGCAAGACATAAATATATATAAATGAAGAAAAACTAGATAAGAACGATGTTTCCTAGCTGAATCTGAAAAGATACACGGAAACAAACTCAAACGTCTCAGTCTCTTTTAAGGTCCAAATATTATTGTAGGCAGATAGATCATGTGGAACATGTAGATTAGTGTACGAGATGGTCTTTTGAGGAACCCGTCCAGTGAGTGCTAACATGTTAAGCAATCATTTGGCTCAGCTCAAGACTTAAGGTAACTTCTTGGGTTGAAGAACTATATTCTGTGTTTTAATGGTGTACAATAAAGAATATTTTATTCTATTCTATTTTAAACAGCACAATGCTGCTGGCAAGCAGCAGTTAAGTATTCTCATTAATTATTCTTCAAGATCACATCTGGAATGCCTCTAATATTGCATTGTTTTACGGAGGGTAGTGATCACTTACCGTCAAATAAACAGCCTGTTTGTTAAACAACAAAACCAAATAATTAATATCGACGAAAAGTGCTATTTGCATTGAGTCTATAAAATAATAGAAATTGCCATAAGCAAAAATGGATATTCTACCGCAACCCGCGTGTATGACCAGATGAATGAATGTAAACGAACAAAGGAGTATGTAAGGATCGTAGCACTTGGCGTTCTGCAGTTTCTTCTTACCCCCATCGGGGAAACGGCGTGAGTTTATGAAACATTGATATTGTAGTAAGTAATATTTATGTACTATCCAAAATTTAATATGATACTCGTAAAAGGCGACGTACAAAACAAGTGGGTGTCAATATGAGTGATGGATTCGTGTGGAGCGATGTAGCAACGTGGATACCGAAATATTTACTGAAAATTCATGCTAGACTTAGTTTTAATAACATAAACAAAATGTCATGATGGCCCAGTGGTTTAGGCCTCGCCTCTTGTGCACGAGGTTGTGGGCTCAAACCTGGGCAAGTACCAATGTGAGTTTTTCAATTCAAGTTTATCTTGTACATCACTGACATCGGTGAAGGAAAACATCGTGAGGAAACTTGGACTTATATAATTAATATAAGTCTGAAATCGCCAACCCGTCCTGAGCAAGCGTGGTGATTAATGCTCGTGCCTTCTCTGTATGAGAAGAGGCCTTTGCCCTGCAGTGGGACAGTAATAGGCTGGTACTGGTACTAGTACTGGTAAACGTAACATTACATAACATCACGACTGTATGCCCCGGAGGGTTCGGCAGAGGTGTACTTGCTGTACACCCACATTTCGGCAGTGATGTTTTTTTATATATAGGGGAGGCTTTTGCCAAGTGCCAGGCACGCGCCCGAGCTCCGGGCCGCTACTGAGAAATTCCTAATAAAGAATCCCAATAACACAATAAACACTAACATAAAGACCACTAAAATAAATGATAACGCTTAACATTAGAAAACAAAACATCAATCCTGTTTTCCCCGGGGGGTTAGGCGAAGATGCGGCTATAGTACACCCACATATCGTCAGTTATGCTTAAGTCCCACCTAACAAAGGGCTATGAAATGCCATCAACTGGGCACCAATCCGGACTCCATTGCTAATGAGAAATTTCGTATGCAAAAATTAAATAACACTTTACCCAACCCGGGAATTCAAACCAGGACCTCACGCTTCTAGACTAATGAGGCAGTCCCTCCTAATACAAGTACTAAAAGAATAATTAGTATACGGATTTAAAAGTAGTAAGTAATATTACAGATCGGTTCTTCACGAAAAGATTACCAATTTGAAGTTCTATAAGTACTTTTAATTAGAACTCCTTTACATACAAGCTTCACTGAAGTAATTAAAAAAATAATTGAGAGGAAATTGATTCTACTGCCATACCAAAGTTAATTAAATACGGTGAAGAAGTATCTGAAAAAGGGTAAGGGTTTAAAAAGACATTTTCATCGCATATAATTAAAATATTCCATAAAGTGGAACCAGCTTGTTTAAATATATCTTTGTCTATCTTCAAAGGTATTTCTTAACTTAAATAACTAAGTAAGTAAGTAAGTCTGGTTTAAAATTTTCTTTAATTTCTCGAGATCATACCGTACATAAACGCTTAAACTCGCTGGTACGAGTTAAATAAAGGGATTAATGTTCGTATCCTCGCTTAATTAACGAAATATTTGAACTCTTGCGATTTTTCTTTAGGAATTTCTCAGTATCAGCACGGAGTCTGGATTTGTGCCCTTTTTATTGCAATAGTCTCACCCCCTATTACATGGGACTTAGAAACATAACTGGTGAAGTGTGGGTGTACTGTAGGGACACCTCTGCACAATCTCTCAGGGAATACGGGCGTGATGTTATGTGTTTTGAGCTCTTTAGGTTATTTAACTTACATCTGTACCTCACATGATATAATTTTTAAAGCTGAAAGGCTTGAATCCGTTGCCCATTGTCTAAAAGACCATGGAAACACAATTTATATTTAAGAAGCTTATTTGTATGTTGTGGTCTTTCTGCCTTCCACGTCAAACGTTTTGCTTTTAACGCTCAAACCTTTTCAAAAATACCACAGATCGTGTAAGCGTGAAAATTATTAAGGAAAACAGAGAGGTTCATTGTACAGCTTTACAACGTAAACCTGGTGGAGGTTTATCCATCTTCCACTTGGAAAAGTATTGCATTATTACCAGAAGCATATAAAGTATGACCAGATGTAGGAACGTAAACGAAGCAAGAGGAGTATGTAAGAATCGTAGCAGGTGGCGTTCTGTATTTTCTGCCTACCTCCATGGGAAGAAGGTGTGAGTTTATGGATGTATGTATGTAGAAGCACATTATAATCCCCCAGTCAGAAATGATCTTAGTTAGCTTTATTTTGACGGCCCACCTGATTTAAAGCACGCATTTACTCGGTGAAAACACACATAACGAACAAACATTTAAATAAACTCAAACTTTAATAAATAATAGTAGTAAAGTAAGTGGTAAAATAATAATAGTATATTTGGAAAAGCTGTAAAACGTACGTCAAGATTATTGCACGCAATTTGTAAAAACTACAAATAAATGTCTTGTCTTGTCTTTATCTTGTAATTCAATCTCACAATTGTTTCACAGTTACCCGTCCTGCTCCGGGGCTGTCGCTCCAGGCTTGGCAGCGGACATGCACTTCAAAGACGACGTGATCGCCTTCATCGGCCCTGCCTGCGCCTTCGCGCTGGAACCGGTCGCCAGACTCGCGGCTTACTGGAACACGCCCATTATTACTGGGATGGGGGATCAGGTATGATCTAACATACTCGTAACATAACATCATCACGCCTTTATTAAAATCAAAATTCATTTATTCAAATTAAGCTGAGAATTAGCACTTTTTAAACGTCAAAACGTTTACATAAGACAGTCCCCCAAAACGCCCACCCTTCACCACTTCCTAGTGGTTTTGCTGGGAAGAAGAAGTGGCGGAACAAACTCCCCAGCAACAGCAAACCGGGCTATTTCCCGGGCTAGGCAGAGGCGTACCTCAAAGTACACCTACGTTCCGCCAGTCATGGTAAAGTTCCATGTAATGGGGGCGAGTCTATTTCCACTGTCACAAATCAAAACTCCGGGCTGCTACTGAAAAAAAACCAGATGGAAAAACCCAGTAATCAAACCCAGGATCTCATGCTCAGCAGTAGTGCTTGCAAACATTAGACTAACTATGCAATCCAACATGAGGTATAAGGTCTAACATGTACATGCGTGTATTTTACTTACAATAGTTTACTAAACTCATCCCTGAGGTGATACTTTGCCGTATAGTTTTGCAAGAAATAAATGTAAAATATCCTACAAAACAGCTGCAAAGCCTCCATAAAAATTGGAAGTTATGTACGAACATAGCCGCCTATCCACTGAAATGTGATGTTTTTCGTTGTTTTTTCAGAAACCTACAGAATAATATTATATATTTATTTAAGTTAAAGCAATAAACATACTTTTTTTTTCATACACATAGGTGTAGATTCAAATCCGGGCAAGTAACACTGTCGCTTTTTCAAAACATACGTACTCTCCAAGTTTATCTTGGACATCACTGACATCGGTGAACGAAAACATCGTGAGGAAACCTGAACTTATAATTAATATAAGTCTGAAATCACCAATCTGCCCTGAGCAAGCGTGGAAAATAGTTGAAGTACTGTGGACTCGCGTTTTATTTTGCACACGACCCGCTCTTACGTAAAATCGTATGATCTTGTGCTGCGTAGATGTCGTGCCTTCTCTGTTTTCTAGAAGAAATCCTTCAGTAAGACAGTATAGGTATTATTAAAGTCTGAGTATATTAGAAAAATAACTTGATTAAACCCATCTCATATGACATGATAAATAATAGATTAATCATTCACTGGTGTCTACTTGAACTCATGCTAGTATCATGTGACTTGCACAAACATATTTTTGGAACGTGTCGTGCTTCAGAACGACAGCTCGGGACTATACATAAACTAACTAATCTATCTTGGCCACTCTACAGCTTGGCTAGTCTTTGGTACTTGAGCCCCCTTTCGTTCGTCATTAACTTCAGTAAAAGATGAAAGTAAATGGGCATAAAATGGAAAGCAATGTTCATAAAGAGAAAGAAAATATTCTGAAAGTTATGATCTGAGAGTGAGAGCTAGGGTTGCCAATTTATTTGAGAAGAAATAATGTATATTTTATTACAAAGCAGGTAACTAGAGATAAGTACATCTACAAGTTCTTTATTTACCTTTAGAGCATTATTTAATCTTATTTTTTAAACAGTTTTTTTGCGTGGGACATGACAACTTGTCATTGCTTTTGATATTCATATGATTGTATAGCAGTAGACATTTCTATATTAAATTACGCTTGGCAACCCTGATTAAATAATGTTAAGATTTGTACCTAGTGTTTTGTTTTTGTTTATTTATTTTTTTAGGTTTATCATATAATGTTTTTATATTGTAGATAAGTAAATTTAATTTTGAGACCGAGCTATCGCATTAGGAACATTCCTGTAATGATAGTTGTAAGGGAGATTTTAATAAATAAATAAATTAATTAAACCGTTAGCCTGTTTGTACTTATGACTTTGGATACAGATTTTTTTCTCCACATCCATGGACCAGCCATCGAGTGTTATTTAGCCACAAGCAAATGACCAACTTGTATATCCACTAAAATGAATGGTGTAGGTACTTATGAAGCTTATTAATTACTCGAGTACAACGAGTTAGTCTAGTGACTGTAAAATATGAGCGATTCAGTTAAAGCATGGTAAGGGTCACCAGAGCCATACGATCTCTATAAGATAACGAGATTGAGAATTAGTTATGTGTTTTACGTATTTTCCTATGTCTGTAGGTATTGAAAAACTGTGTGTTTTAATTCTCACGGTTCGCTTTCGCATTGAAATGGAAATTCCTGTGAAAAACATTTTGATTAATGTTTTAAGTTTATTGGATAATGTTGTAAATAGATATTATTCTTCGCCACTTATGATATCTGATGAATAAGCACACTACCAGTTACCGGCAGGTAAAAACTGGCCCTTTTAACCCCTTAAGAGAGATAAATAGCTATCTCATATTTGTCATTATGGAAATACAGGTTGCGCTATTAAATTATTATGACTAAAAAAGAGTCCTATTATATAATTATGATATAAAAACAAGCTATTATCTAGATGAATGTGCTCTAATTGTTACTCTCGTAGCAAAATGCTACGCACGTAGTACGTAGAGCGTAGCACGTAGCGCGTAGCACGTAGCTCGCGCAGGCGTAGTTAGTACACTTGGCTTATTAGTCGTATTATGTGTTAACTATTTAGACTCGTGGCTAAATAATATCAGCCGTGCGGGTGGGTCGAAGGTTGCGTAAAGCCTGGTGACACTGACAGCTCATTTCATCGTTCACTTCACCCAAGTATTCACTAACAGATTTTTTATGATACTTTAACAGCCATTTATTCACGGAAATATATAAAAACGTGCAAAGGTTCTAAGCTATCATACAGTGCCGCCATTTATAGTAGCAATAAAAAGCCCAAAACATCCCTCTGCACACCTCTTACTATTCATAAAGAGATGTATTGTGAAATAAAAATAAACCTCGCATTGTCTGGCCTCCACGTGGGGACACATAATATACACTCGTATTTTAGGGAACCATTTTGTGTGAGTTTTCCTTGAACGTGAAAAGCGCTAGTGAGCCGTAGATATTATGTCGACTTAGGTACCGTGACCCTTAGTGTAGTCAACAATGAAAGTACTTTGGGAAATGGCCGATTTGCGACGTTGTGACGCGTATTTCCTGTTTATACTATATTTTATTCTATGAGGAGATCGTGTCTAAATAAAACCAGCCGCACGGGTCGATAGGAGGTTAAGCCGAAAGCATGTTAAGCAGTTGGTCCCGGCTGTCATTTGTTGATGTTTGACAGTCGTTACGGGTAGTCAGAAGTCCGAAAGTCTGACAACCAGTGTTACGAAGGGGTTATCGTGTTGCAACAGGTTATGGTAGTCAGATAGGCAGTCGCTCTATGTAAAATACTCAGTTGCATCCGGTTAGACTGGAAGCCGACCCCAATATAGTTAGGGAAAGGCTAGGCAGATGATGATGAGTATATTTTTATAAGTTATGGGTGATAATTGAAAGACTCTATACTTATTACTGTACTTTAATATATTCACTATTACACTATTAAGGATATATGTCTGACTTGTAGCACGGAGAGAGCAAGACTACTAAGGTATCACGACTTCACAATCAAAGTAGCATTTGGCCGGAAACGGATGTTGATTTACAATTATTATCAAATTCAACCTGACGTTACAAAATAAATAGTTTGACTAATTTAATTATTAAGATATAATTTTTGCATTTTAAAACATAGTAAAACAACAATTTTATATTAGTTTTCCCCTTGGATTTGCTCCTTTTAGTAGGAAATTGGGATGAAAAGTATCCTATGTTCAAAACCAGGTCAAAACGGGTCCACCTGTGTGCTCATCGAAAATCGTTCAGCCGCAAAGAGCGCGCATTAAGACAGAAATAAAACTTCCCCGAACACCCTTGTACATCCCCATCTTGTGAGATAAAAATATGTTTGTAGTTCCCTCAGCATACCTACGAGACGAAAGATGTTTTCTTCTGGGAATAAGAACGCAGTAAGTTCTGAAAGCATTTTATCGTAATAAATGCATACATATAAGTGATTACTTAATACCCGTTTTATACAAATAATTATCTCATTTTTATCCAAAATTCAAAAAGTGGTCATAAATTTATGAATTTTAAGTAACTTTTATTTTAATTGTAAGTAACTTCGTTGTGTTTTTTTATTGAGGTGATTTAATTATTTTCTTTATTTGCCCTTCGAAAGAATCATGTGTTATTTAAGTTTTATGTTTTCGTCTTGCTTGTTATGCTGAATTAAATTAACTGTTGTCAATTTTGATTTATACTCATTAAGGCGTGAAAGGGAAAGAGTCAGACAGACAGAGAGACACTTTTCAATTTGTAATATTTAAACATGAACATGGACCCGACAACTTTTGTAGGCCCAAGTTGATACGAGCGAACTGTTATCTCTTTTATTCCAGATTTTTTCAGAGTGTCGTTATACGAGTACATTCCTGTTTGCCCGACACGAATGCTTGACGTACACGTGATGTAAATTGTAACGATTTTGAGATTGAAAATATTCGTTTCGTAGTCATTAAAAATTAAGATTTTGTTCAAACCCGTGGTTGGTGGCGCTTGTGATACATGTCGCTCAGACCTCAAAAAATATGATCAGGGCCGGAGAATGAATAATATAATGGGTAATATAATGGGTAATATTAATTCCAGTCCAAATTCAGGTAAAAACAGGTCAGAAACTAGATTTCTGACATTTTCTCTGAACTGGGCCCATGGCGCAGCCGTAAGGCACATAAAATTTTCTTTTTGTTATTACTCCTGTTATCATACATTTTTGTATGTTTTCTATGTACGAGTACTATTGTGCCGTTGTTTGCCTGAGACTGTGCCGCATATTTTTTTGGTAATTATGTTTGCTTCATAAATTGAAAGGAAAATGCTACAATATCTGTATGTTTGATTAAAAAACATCATTTTATGTCCACTTAAAGCATTCGTGCAGGGCGTCTGTTCAATATATCCCTGAAAACTGTGTGTAAACACAATGTAAACTTATTACGTCCAAGGGAGAGTTAAGTAAGTTAAGTTTAGTACAAGAGGTAACATCATGTTAGTGGGGACCAACTTGTTAAATTGCTTACTCACACAAGTGTTTGTTTTATCTTAAATCTTGTGCTAATTTAGGGGCAAAACTTTTCATGTTCTGCTATTATTGTATCAATACGTGAAGAGAAAACTTAGGATCCCTTTTTAAGAATATTGAGTGTAAAATTTGGCAAAGTTGAAGTTTATTATATGGAGGAGTACATACTGGTAAAACGGTCAAATTTCGACAGACGTGTTGCTGAGGAGTCTGTTCCGCCACTTCTTCTTCCCAGCGAAAACACTGGGAAGTGGTAAAGGGTGGGCGTTTTGGGGGACTGTCTTTTGTAAACGTTTTGACGTTCATAAAGTGCTGATTCTCAGCCTAATTTGAATAAATTAATTTTGATTTTGATTATGATTTTCTATTTTTAACAAGATGTTGACATTTGGATTGTAGCTGAGATGAGATTACGACTAGGTTTTGAACGTCTTTAATTACGGTAATAAGGCTTCTGAGGGTCCACTATGGCTCTGTATAAACCATAAACGTACTCGTACATTAAAAAAACTCGTACATTAGAAAAACATTTTTACATAAATGGGATAAGGGCAGGAGGATGATGGTCTAGAAAATTAGTCTGGAGTTATTTCTAAGAAAAATTGTAAACAAATTCCTTACCAAAGGAGACTAAAGATTCAATTTAAATTTAAAAAAAAGTGTTTTAAATCGACTGCAAATAACGAAGTTAACATCAGGGATCGAAAAATTGTTTTCTGCTCACATTTTCTGCTATCGCAAGTCGCATCAAATTGCGTTCGCTCCGATGAACATCAGCTGCAGGCTCCACTAATGCAGCTTTTAGAAAAGTTGATCTCGACATATCTGTCTGACCCTTCACTCTTTACTTAGCCTCTCAAAGGTCTAAGGCAGGGATGGCGAGTAATTTTGTTACTAATAGCGTAGTGGTTGAGTTTTTGGCTGCTACGCTGCGTGTTGCGGGTTCGATCACCCACACAAATATTTGTATGGCCTACAGGTAGTTGTTACGGTTTTGGCTGTTTGTGTTTGTGAGTTTAAATGTTAGTAAATGCACCCACGATACATTAGGTACTCCTAGAGTGGGGAAACGTTTTTGAAAAGATAGAAACTAAAATAAAAATGGGCCAAGGATACACTTAACATATTAACTGACACGCCATAAACATAATAGAAAAAGTATTTCTACACAAGTTGACTTGTAGTCTGGCACTTGATGCGTAAAAAATACATAACATTATCTCGCCAGTATCCTCCAATGGGTAAGGCAGAGGTAATAAATAAATAATAAATAAATATTGCTGGACAATCCACACAGCATCATCTAGCCCCAAGGTAAGCAGAGCTTGTGTTATGGGTACTAGATGACTGATATACTTAATACAATACATTACATATATAGATATTTTTATTATACATAGGAAATACCCAGAACACCCGGAACAAATATTTGTAGATCGTACAAACATTTGTCCCAAGGCGGGAATCGAACCCGCAACCTCTTGCGTCGCAGGCGGACCTTCGCCCGCCGCGCCACATCGGTCGTCTAATAAACTTATAGTACACCCACATTTCGACAGTTATGGTTTTATTCTCATGTAATAGGGGGCGAGTCAATAGCTACAAAGCGGACACAAATCAATGGAAGAACCCACAGTGAAAAACCCAACAACACTTTGCCCGAATCGAACCCAGGACCACATGCTCAGCAGAAGAGCTTGCGACCACTAAACCAACAGAAATTACTCACAGTATAATTCATTAATTCCACAGTTTTTTTCAGATATACAATATACCACCACATCTCTGCTTTTCAGCACGATTTCTGTCGTGTGCCCATCGTGGTGAACGACAGATTGGCCACCCCTGGGCCTAATGGGTTTACAAACACATTTTAAAGTTCAAAGCTCATCAACCCGCGTTGTCAATTTAAACCTTTAGTTGATAGCTATTTTGATTGAAACCTAAGACTATCGGTATGAAAGCAATTTAGTCTGTCCATAATGTTTTAGATGTTAGAGATCAACGGGGCAGGAGATTAGAAAGATATTTAACTGATTTGGGTTTTGTAAACAAAACTAATTTATTGATTTTGAGTGATTAATTCGAGCTAAAAACGAATATATTTGTACGAATTGCTAATGTTTTCGACCCTTACAGTAATCCTAACTTCTGTAATGTTGTCATAATTTACTGATGTATGGACCAATTCAATTTGTCTGGACTCGTAATAAGCTCCTTTTTCTTTATTGTAAGCATACGTTGTTATCTACTGCAAGGTAAAAACCACCCCTTTTCTAATTACCTGTGTCTCTATAGCGATCTCTATTAAAAAAAAAGCTCGACTTCTACGATTCGGTGAGCTTTTGAGGTACTTTATTACATATTTCATTACAAAGCCTTTTATATCACCAAAGTATGTTATCTTAACCCTTCTTTGCATGGTGATGGAAATTTCAATCATAACATTTCATATTATTTATTTATATTTGGATTTTTTAAATTATTTTTCCTTTAATCTAGAGCATGAATTACATCACCCTGATTTATTTCACAAAAATAGAAAAAATCATGCAAAGAAGGGTTAACTAATAATATAAAGCTGAAGAGTTACTTTGTTTTTTTGTTTGCACGTGAAATCTCTAGATCGGATTTGATAAATTATTTATGAATTTGATAGAGTTCTTGAAGGAAGGTTATAGACTTGTTATAAACTTGAAGGAAGGTTATAACTTTGCACTATGACCTCTGGAAGCGGGTGAAACCGCGGGGCATTTCTAGAGGATGACGAAACTATCTACATTTTTGGATAGAGTAGCCTCCCAAAATTCCATTCCATTCTCAGTGTCTAACTAACCCCAGAACCAAATGATCTGAAACCGTACATTTCAAACTAATTTATACCGTCCTCATACATGATTAAGGTCTAATGTCCCTATTCATTTCGAATTCGAGAATTTAAAACTAATTTAGTATAATTCACGGTCGCTTGCCGCCGGCCATGATTAAACGTAAGGCCTCAGATAACGTTTCGAGTCTCATTATTGTGATTAAATTCTTCTAATGATTTGTCTCTGAGGAAAAGCTTAAGGTTAAGGGCGCGGCCATCTTGTTGAGTGATTGGAGTAGTTAAAAGGCTCGATTAAGTAGTAATGGAGGGGACAATTACAAATACCTTGGGGCTTAAGACAGAGATCTAATCCTTTGACCTTGCAACCCGTTTTATTTTATCTTTGTTTTTGTTCTAAGAATGTTTTAATTTCTTGTTTTTTCTTCCTTTTGTTTTAGCCGAGGTTTGGATGAATGGTGGTGCTAGCGTGTGGTTAAGCTTCCTAAAGTGTCAACATAATTATGTGTTTTTGGAATATTAACCTACCGTCCCGTAACCGTCAAAAAGTTAAATTTGTGTAACAAGTTTAATGTTTTTTACTTTTGTGAAATAGACTTAATTTACACTAAAGTAAAGTTTATATTTGTTTAAATGGAAATTAGATCAATTAAGTACAAATGTAGATTTGAATATGGAATATATTATTTTTATTTCTTTTTATTTATTGTTTTAGGATATCCAATATTTTTGACGTTCAAAAAGTGCTGATTCTCAGCCTAATTTAAATAAATGAATTTCGATTTTGATTAAACTCAAAGAAACTTTGCTGACTCTTTAAACATTGCACACGTTCTACATAAAACAGTAACCCGTCACGAATACGTTTGGCCTTTTTAGGACTCCTAAAAGTACAAAGCCCTTTTTAAACTGTGTGGACGTAATTGGTAGACGTTGCACGTTTTTTATGTGACGTAAAAGTTTCGTCCTGTTTTCAAAGTACGTATGTTTTACGTGCGCGTTTAGGTTTCAAACCAAATTACGGTTCATTGACCTAGTGAATGAACGGTCGAAACCTTTGTAATTTGATTTTATTGAATGTTAGTAAAGTACAATAAATTAAAGTTTTACCTCGGAGTTCGTAGCGAAAATTAAGTATGACTTTTATTTCTAAGTTACGATCGACATTAATATTTACAAGCGTCTAATATTTTAGTATTGCAACTTTCTATTTTAAAATTGAGGCTATAAAGAATACAAGATGACGTAGACGCCGTTATTCATAAACCAACAGCTGAATACTTGAGGGGAAAAATGTCTAACATTAATAGTTGACAAATATTCAGATGGATCTCCAGCCTCAGTTATAACGATGCTTTTAATGAGTTTACAGGGTGGAAGTAATATCGACGCACAAGCTGATACCATGTGTTAAGTACATTTTGGAACAATTCTGGACACCCCGGAGGTGTTGCTGAAATTTTTTCCTATATTTCACGTTTATTATATATATAAAATAGTAAAAAGTAATGAGAAAATCATCATTTCTATTTGATTTTAAATTCGCTCTTAGTTTTTCTGTATGAGAAAAGGAGTTTCCAGGTGGGGGATAGTAACAGGCTGGGTATTTGTATTATAAAACAATATAAATTTTGCTACAGCGTCTATTGCTATTTATACAAACTTTTGGATGTTATTATACCAACCCAACGTTCACTCAGTTTAAATTACATTTTATATGTAATACATCACACAAGATAGATTGTCACCCTTTATCGTAGTGTTGCCAACACGGCCCTTTTTCTGACACTATATAGAATTGAAAAGTTATCCGTTATTTTTGTGGTTGGGTAACATTTTCATTACACCATATCTTACTTGGGAAACGTTACGTCAATTCGAACGCTTTTAAAATTGATAAAACTCTTATCGGATGTAATATAAATTAATTCTAATTTAGATTTTATTAATTTCTGAGGGTGATATATAGTTTTTTGCCTCATACACGACCTTGTTCACGATTTTAGCGATCTACTTTTTATGTGTTTATATTTCTATATTTTTTTTTGTATACATATATTTTTCAGAATAGAAGAAAGATAGAATAAGAAATGAGTATGTAAGAGGAAGTTTGAAAGTGGCGCTGATGACCGAGAAGTTGTGTGGAAGTTGGTTGTCTTGGTATGAGCATGCGATGCGAAGGAATGAGTGACATGTAGTGAGGAAAGTTTTCAGTACAAATTTGCATAGTTATAAGAGTAGTGGCAGACCAAAGACACGATGAATCGATTATGTGAAAGATGATATGATTAGAAAGGAGGTGACTGCTGAGATGGCAAGAAATAGAGATATGATTGTTTTATTTCATTTCAACACCTTTAATAATATAATCATTAATTATTTATTTGTAAAATAATAGATTTAATAGTTATGCAATGTTACTTCTACAATGACATAGTATAATACATTCAAGTAAATACAGTAATTGTGAGTTTTAAATACAGTAATAGATCAGATACAGATCTTGCATGCTGCGCCGAGCCCAATTACATTGGGATAAGGGCAGAAGAGTATGATTGCTTCTTTGGATGAGTTTATTTGCAAAAAACTCCAAGTAATAAGTTTCTATTTTAAAACACAAGATCGAATAGTGATACCCTTTATCGAAAGTGTTTTACTGACGTGTCCTTATGGTCAAGGGTACAAACAAATCAATGTGAGAGCTCGAACTTGGCATTGAGGGGGAGTGTGATTGGATTGAAATGTAATGAGCCAGCGAACGATATGGTTTACTTCATTCGGTGTTCTGTTTCAGAAGGGTTTGTTGTTTATCTCTGAGGTGAAGAGATTGATTTTACGGTAGATTGAGTTGATGTTCAGCCGATGTAGTCATTTGTTTTGCGGTTGATGGTTTTTTTATGGCCTTTTACATAGATGGATATACTGAGCCTTTTCGTTTTCAATTGTACACTTTTTAAAACACATAGGTACATCTACATAGATAAACTCTTGCCTTTTTTCCTATCGTGGTAGGCAGAAACTACAGAATATCACCGGCTTCGATACTTACTTACCTACTTTAACATATCATACCTTAGGGGCTGCGCAAACATAGACACTTTTTGTTACCAACGCGGCATACCATCACAGGAAACCGTAGTTGCTGTGGCCGGTGGCGGCGATCGGACATGATCACCGGTCGCTTCTTCTGGTCACTGGTACAGTTTGTTGCTTGTTTTTTGTCAGTTTCCCGATGGACGTCGATGATGAAACATTATATTTGATGGTTATGTTGATTATAATGTCGTAGATAATTTGTAAGGAAATTTGTTAATGTTACTTGTGTCTTCAACTGACGACTTTCAGTTTGCAGTTCGCTTTACATACACATACTAAATAATATATCTTTATATATGATTTTAATGTAGTTCTTGTAACTCGTTTTTTTTTAAGTTTTCTATGTTTAGTATAGTGTCGTTGTATGCCTGAGCCTGTGCTGAATAAATGTTTTTTATTTATTTTCTTTCTTTCTTTACCGACACCGAACACTTTATGATTGTCAACGAGTTTGTGTAAAGTGGAAGCAACTTGACATGACTGCTCTACACAGTGTGTATGAAGCTAAACAAACCCGTTGTTAAGACCCGGCGGCAATGATGAACAATAATCAGGGTCTCACAGATGGGATTGGGCTGTTGTCGTTTGTCATAATTAGATACCTACACTGACTGACACTTGATAAACTGCTTTTGTTTAAAGGTTAGTTTAGACTCCGCTATAATATTTCGCATATAGCAAATATTACAACTATTATTAAATAGCATAACAATATCGTTCATCAAGCCAAGTAGACTATCGTTATATCGAGGTGTTGAGATGTCTGTACGAAGCCGCGACCATGAGTGTCCAAGTACAGGGCCAGCAGTCTAAACCCATCCAATTGCGCAGGGGAGTGAGACAGGGGGATGTTATATCCCCGAAACTGTTCACAAGCGCGTTGGAAGATTTTTTTAAGACGCTGGACTGGAAAGGAAAGGGCATTAACATAAACGGCGACTACATCTCACACCTACGATTCGCAGATGACATAGTCTTAATGGCGGAGTCGCTAGAGGAGCTGAACCAGATGTTGGACGGCCTAGCTTCAGCCTCGCGACGTATCGGTCTTGGCATGAATTTGGATAAAACCAAAGTCATGATCAATGGCCACATTGATCCAATTCCGGTCGTCGTACATGGCCACCTTCTCGAAATCGTTTCCGAATACATTTACCTCGGGCAGATTCGGCAGTTAGGTAAAAACAATTTCGAGAAGGAGGCCAAGAGGAGGATCCAGCTGGGCTGGGCAGCGTTTGGGAAACTGCGCCGAGTCTTCTCGTCATCCATACCGCAATGCTTAAAAACGAAAGTTTTTAATCAGTGCGTCCTACCCGTCATGACCTACGGAGCCGAGACATGGACACTCACGGTAAGGTTGGTCCACCAATTCAAAGTCGCTCAGCGAGCTATGGAGAGAGCTATGCTCGGAGTTTCTCTGAAGGATAGGATTCGAAACGAATACATCCGACAGAGAACCAAAGTCACCGACATAGCTCAAAGAATTAGCAAGTTGAAGTGGCAGTGGGCTGGCCATATCTCGCGAAGAACCGACAACCGCTGGGGTAAACGTGTTCTTGAGTGGAGACCGCGACTTGGCAAACGTAGTGTAGGACGCCCTCTGACCAGGTGGGATGACGATCTGCGAAAGACTGCAGGCAGATGTTGGATGCGGCAAGCTGAAGACAGGTCGCTATGGCGCTCATTAGGAGAGGGCTATGTCCAGCAGTGGACTAGTATAGCCTGATGATGATCGTTCATCATATATTTAATATGGTCACGTTTACACAACGCTTTGCTATAAAGTGTTTAATAATAATGAAATTAAGCAATATGCTATACTATAAAGTGAAATAGTGAAGCATAATCTGAACTGCGTTTTAAAAAAAAGTTTCTTTTTAAAAAGATTCTGTTTTAAGTAATGTAGAAACATATAGGACATTTCTCAAGTAATGCAGTCACTTAAGCTTAAAAAATCAACCTTGGAATGAAACGGAATGGACTGAATTTTGGTAAGAACCTTTACTTTGGCATTCTAACGGGCGCTTAGCCAAAGCGCAAGATAAATCGCAAATTCTAGTCCATAGTTGGATTTTTAACTTAATAATATCTAAAGTATCAACAATTAATATGTGAAGTAATAAAATAAAATAAATAATCACAGAGCATCGAAAAATTCATCCGCATCGTTGTCAACGGGAAAAGTGCCCAGAAGGCTGGCAGCATTGCCACGTTGAATGGCAATGCTGATTCTTTGGCCAAAAAAAAGGCCAGCCCTCTGGTCACGTGAAGACTAAATGGGCACACGGACCTCATGGCCCTAGTGTTTCAACCCCAAATAATTAGTTAATTAAATATTTAATACATTATATTTGACTAACATTTCGCTCGCGACTTTGTCCGCGTGCTTTTTCCTTCGATCGAACTTTGACATCCCCTGGGGTCCTTTCAAGGGTAATTTTTAATTAAAGTATTACATATGTTACTTGCCAATAATGTAGCTTTATATAGGTGAAAGAATTTTAAATATTGGTAAATTACTTTTTGAGTTTATCCATTACAAACAAATATACAACAATAGGGGTAGTCTCATGTGGGACTTAAAATAAAATGTGTTACTATTGGTACATGTCTGCCTAACCCTTAAGGAAATACAGAAGTTATGTGATATTATGTGTTAAATGTTATGTTTTATTTTATTAGGTACATTTACATGAGAGATCTCATTCTACATTCGGTTGCTAAATTTAACCTGACATGACGTAACTTTTTAATTAAGGAAGCTGGTTTTATAATTAATTAAAATTAAGACGGAACCCCAAAGCTGTATCAACAGTAACGTAACGCAATAAAACTTGAAATTAAAAACATTAAATGGATTATGACGCTCCGCTAAGCTCTGACTAAATTGAAAATAAATTAAACGAATGGAATTGCTGATAACATCTAGTCGGACAACACGGCTGTTTGTACAACAAGTTTACATTTTGTTGCCCGAGGCTATTCATGTCAGTTAAAGCTGCTTGTTAGTATGTGTACTATCCTTTAATGTGTTCGAATTGAAATTCAAATAATTTATTTGCAAATATGGTTGCATCATATACAAAGGTATACATACAATTTGGTATCAACATTATATTATAACCTTGCAAATTACAAAAATAGAAAAGTAAAAATTGAAACAGAAAATGAAGGATAACAAAATGGCAGTATATAACATCACGCCACCATCATCGCGATGGGTTAGGCAGAGGTACTTAGTAAAACTACGGAAAAAACAAAATTTGAAAAAAAATACTTGATTGTGTATTGTAAAAATGTTTCGAAGAGCTAGCATTAATAGTTTAACTTTTTTTATTATAGATATAAGAGTCCTATCACAAATTCGTTTTTATTTGAAAGTACAAAATATGCATTTTCCTGTACTTATCAAAATTATGAAACACGTATAGAACCAAACGTGTTCAAAATTAATTAACGTTTATTAAGACTACGTTATTATTACTCATGTCGGCATCACAATACCGCGTATCTCAGTGTTTAGAGAAATGAGGTGGTAAAGCTGACATGTGTTTTGTAAGCCTGTGTCGCAATATACACGTGAATTAGTAACCTGAGCCGACTTGGTATGTGACTCCATATTCCAGTGCTTGATTGAGGTTTCGTTGATTTTAATCTATTACCAAAATGAAAGGAAGTGTACCTTTGGCATTGAGAGTGGAAACGTGGCAGTAAGAGTGTTGAAATGAAATATCATTGTAATGTAATATTAAGGTGTTTCCTCACCGGGGGCTTGCACCTTCACATTACCAGCGCTTGGTAAGAGGTGTAATTACAAAAATCTTCGTGTTATTTTTATTACGATACGACCTTGGTTTGCTTTTCGGGTTGGGCAGTGTTATTGAGTTTTTCAATCTGAATTTTTTCTGCAGCAGCCCGGAGTATGGATTTATGCCCGGTTGACGGCAAAAGGCTCGCCCTTTATTAACTGGGACTTAGCATAACTGGCGAAATGTGGGTTATACTTACCTCTGCCTAACTTTTCGGGGATTACAGGCGTAACATGTTGTGTATTTTTATTTGCTTTCTTGTTTCTAGAAATATATGTAACACAACTCTCCGTCTCTCAATCTATAATAGGTATATAAATATCCCTTATACTTTAATTCTACAAAACCTTAAAAACAGTGTTAGTCCTATTTATAAAAAAAACATTTTTTTAATACATGTGTAGCGTAATTTATTTATGAAGAAAATCCTCAAAAGCATTTTCACAATATAAAGTTAAGAAGAGCAATGGAATAAAATGGGTTTCAGAAATTATTTACATCGTGTTGGTGCGCGTCCAACTGAAGGACGCTTGGGCGCGCGTCTTTTGTTTTTCTTGGGCTTCTAGAAGCTTCTACGCGACCAGCGGGCTTACTCTTGATTTTAATTCCAATCGATCGACTTTGGTATTTAGACGTTTTGTACTCTTGAGATTGACGCTAGCGCCAAATTCGAGAGATCGTGCTTGGCGTGCGCTTATCGCTACTCTGGAGTTTATTTTGACAGCTGTGTATTTCGCCAAATAATTGCAAAATAACTGAAAAATTAACATTGGCATCGTATTGGCTTGACATCGGAATTAAAATTAGTTTGAAGATTAAGGCTGATTGGTGCACGTGGGTTATGGCGGGAGCGCCTAAGATACGTTCCAAAACATGGTTGCGTTATACTTTTAATTAATTCTAAGGTGGAATATGCCAAGGAGGAAGCGGTACGTTTTGGAACATGTTAAATAAAAACATGCCTCTCTTTCGAAATGTGGGTTACCTAAATCCTTGGTGCCACTATACGTACCTACGCTACCTCGTGTACCCTTTGATAAAATTTATGAAAGCGAAAGTATATAATTCTGGTCATGATATATGAATGCTTTACTAATGATGTCCGAAACCAAATGCAAGCAATAGTGATGGACTCACACTTAGTGACTATGATTACATAAAGCAAATTGCAAGCTTGTGGTCATATGAAAAATTACAAACAATATATTCGCTGGCCTATTTTTAACCCAAGGATCGGCATTGCTATACTGCCAGCCTTTTGGGCAATTTTCTCGTTGACACCGATTGGGGCGTATTTTTTGATGCGTCATAATACTTTCATTTTCGTTTTTACATACAATATACTCGTTATTTTAGTTCCTGTATTAAATTACGTCCAAATGTGTGTGACGCTTAAGTCCTTCGTCAGCTTGATAGTGGAACTTAAATGTAGATTTTTGCTCATATATGTATATATCACCAAGCAATATAATGATCAATGAACAGCATTACTTGGATAATTATATACTTTTCAAGGCATAAGCCTTCGTCGGCATATACGTACGTAATAATAGACAACTATCCCAAACTGTCAAATTTTCCTAATTGAATATGAATTTGAATGTCATTGATAACTTTACAAAGGAATAAGGATTCTTTTGTAAAATTATCAATGAAATTTTACAGATGTGCTGGCCTCTGTACATGATATATGGTATAAAAAAGTTGATCTATTTTATGCAGAGTTATGTGTGCAATAACCTAAAACAGAGAGTCGAACTAGCAAACCAAGAGGCTCGTACGTCTCGGTACGATAGAAATATTTTAAAGCACTGTGCTAGACATCTTTTTATTTTACCCAAGTTAAACGCATAATTATAACTCCTATTATATAATTAAAGCTCCATAGTTATACTAGATTAATTCCAGATTTTTCGCTTCAACTTCGGAGGTAATAAGGAAGGTATTTTTATGTATTTTTTACATCAGTAGTTCAAGAATGTGCGGCAAAAATGAAAATAAAATCATATTTTGTAATGGTTAGTAAAATAATAATATAGTATAATGACGACCGATGTGGCGCGGCGGGCGAAGGTCCGCCTGCGACGCAAGAGGTTGCGGGTTCGATTCCCGCCTTGGGACAAATGTTTGTACGATCTACAAATATTTGTTCCAGGTGTTCTGGGTATTTGCTATATATAATAAAAATATCTATCTATGTAATGTATTGTATTAAGTATATCAGTCATCTAGTACCCATAACACAAGCTCTGCTTAGCTTGGGGCTAGATGATGCTGTGTGGATTGTCCAGCAATATTTATTTATTTATATTATTATTATTTATAATATTCTTTATTTTTCGGACAGCAAAGATCCAGAGTGTTAACAAATAATATACGTATTACTAATGTTAGTAGTTAAAATAAAAAAGCCCTTCATATAACACACCAAATTAAGTAATCTCTCTTTAAACCTGCATACCAAAGTATATTTAAAAAAAATTGCAGTCGCCTAGTCAAGGGCATTTCTTGAAGAAAATGAAGTCAGTTGATAAGGGTTTCGTGCCATTGACATTTATAGCCGTAATTTCGCAAATAGTCCCTGCAATCAAGCAATATCTGTGCAGAGCAATATCACGGGCAATTAAATAATTTTACTTTCTGCTCATCGGAGCGAGACAGCTTTATTTATGATGCGTTAAAAGTTCCAAAAGTTTTTGAAGCAGATACAAATTAAAGCTTGTTTTAATTAATGTATCTATACGTATGCGCATTGTGAATATAAGGTACGCATTTTAATTAGAAATAAAACGTTTATAGAATTTTTAGTTGGTATTCATATGAAAGTTAGAGGTTATATATTTACTTTAATCTTCGAAGTTATAGTTTTTTATAAATTGTCTCGTGGTTCTAGTTAATGGTTGCAACCACTACTGTTGAGTATGAGTTTCTGGGTTCAATTGCCAGGTCGGAATCTGGAAATTCTCACTAGGCGCCCGGAGTCTGAATTTATGCACGGTCAACGGTAGTAGATTGGCCCCTTACTACTTGGATCTTAGACATAACTGGTGGAATATGGGTGTTACTCAGCAGAGGGTTGCGGAAGGATCGTACGTTCGGCGGCTATATGTAGGAGTCGTGAGATCGATGGCCCTGTATGAGGCCCCGATCAGGGCGGCTGACCTGACGGCCTGTAACCTCTCTGTTCTGCGGAAGCCACAGAGAGCGATGTCCGTCAGAGTCATCAGGGGATATCGCACGATCTCCTACGAGGTGGCTCTGGCACTGGCCAGATCCCGCCCTGGGACCTGAAGGCGATAGTACTCGCGTCACTGTATCGGTGGCGCGAGGATATCGACCGATGCAGTGACACATGGAGCTGCGTCGGTCTCAGATCCGCGAGGTCCTGGTGGCGGAATAGCGGGAAAGGATTTCACGCACTACGATCGAACCGAGCGAACGAATCGAGGCGGTCCGGCTCGGGGGGAGGCATGTGTCCCTGTTGTTTCGGGTGACGCAGGTGCTCTCGGGGCATGGTTGCTTCGGCAAGTACTTGTTTCGCATAAACAGGGAGCCGGACGCCCGGTGTCACCACTGCATCGACTGCCGGGAGGACATGGATTTTCCACCTCGGAACAAAATAAAAACAGTTCCTATGCAATGTTGAGTTATACCAGCTGCCCGATGAAGTTAAAAAATCAGCGCCATCTCTCGTTAGATTTACAAAGTATATGTATCACGTTTCGCTACTGTTCGCATCTTCCTCGTTGTTTGACTAATATATCTTCCTTATTACCGTGTACCTTGCTCGGTCATGACCCTGATTAAAAACCTGAGCTAAGCAGCAGACATTTTGTTTTCTCAACTTTTTTGTAAAGATAAGATTGGTTTTGTTTGTAACAGGGATCGAAAGAGATTTATTTATCTTTGAAAATTCGGTTGAGGAAAAATGTTCATGTTTGTAAATGGCTTTGTTGAGTGTCATTTGTTTTTATCGTAAAATGGTGGCTTGAAATATTATAGAAGAAAAAATGATTAAGTTAAAATCTCATAAAACGTATATTATCCTGAGGCATAGTAATACACTTTCAAATATGTGAATTGAGTGCTCTGAATAATTAACAAAATACTATTATTAATAATGCCCAACGATGATTTATTCGCGCGTAGCGGTACTGTGCTACAAAAGCGTAGCCGCGTAGCGTCGTAGCAAATTCGTAGCGTGTTTCACGAAAAACATTTACAAAATATTTGTTAGACGTTGGATGCTCATTAAACTTCATGAATATTTAAACCTAAAACTTATTAAAGTCTCAGCAACAATAATTAATTCATCATAAGACAGTTCTCGAGATTTACGTAGAAATGTTATTATACGAATGTTCTGTATTCATTGCAGCAATCGCAAGTGCTCAAAGGTTGCGCACTCACAAGGTTGAACAAAGTAATCAATATTTATTTATTTTATTTGTATGGCCTACAGATTGTTCCGGGTCTGTCATGGTATGTGAGTTGACTGTTTGTAAACGCACCCACGACACAGGAGAAATTGTTAGTGTGGGGCAAATATTTTATAAAACTCTTTACGGATAATATGTGTATGTTTACATTTCGAATAAACAATAACTTACTTTTTATTGAGTACATTTGATATAAGAGGACAAAGTTGACCATTGCGTCCATGGAAAAAAAAAACAAAATAAGATAGCCGCAGCATAATAAACGAACGGTCTTTTAATATTAATTAAAATTAATATTACTTGAAATATAAGGAATGTAATGCTTATTTATCATGTTTTATTTTATCCTGCAGTTTATATATTCACAAATTCTTTTGGCATGATTTGAGGAGGGAGGCATGACGCTCTTTGATAAGTTTAAAAAAGGGCTCCTTTCTCTCTCTGTAGAGCGCTTACCCGCTCAAGTGCGGGAATGAAAAACTAACAATCACGTGCATTAAATACAGTGCATTGTGTACCTAAAAGCATGGAAATAAAAGCCACTAAACGAGCAGGTGTGTTTAAACACATTTTTATTTGTTCTTTTATTACAACACATGAATCCAATAACAAATGAATTAAGAGATTCCTAAAAAACCGTTAATAAAGAGTTCCAATATACCTATCCTTTTCATTATGTATGGACTTTGTTCCCGGCTCCGTGAACCATTAGGACAACCCGAGATCGAGTTAAATGGCCTTCCAGGGAGAAATTGATCATAATTTTATTACAATCGATAGCCTTAAAGGTTGGAAAGGGCTGAAAAAGAGTATGCTATATAATTCTTTTTAAACCTTTTTGGAATGCCCGCTTTACGATGCCCAATAATTATGAATAGAAAAAAAGAAGAACGGTCAGGTGCGTAGTACTGGCAATCAGTGTGTGAGTATGACCAGACAGTTGTATGAACGTAAACGAAGTAAAATGAATATGTAAGGATCATAGCTGGTGTTGTTTCTGCCTATCCCTATGAGGAAAGATATGAATTTCTTATTTAGTAATGCTTTAAACCAAAACAATTAGATTAGCCTGCATCTGCATGTGGTCATGTAACGGATTAAAAAAGTAAAAACTTAACAGATAACATTTCTACAAGTGGATGACTGACGTTTTCTAGAAATAAAACCCCGAAACCCCCTGTAAAATAAATTTCATGAAAATCGTTGGAGCCGTTTCCGAGATTCAGATTATATATGTATAAACATATGTACAATAATGGCTAATGATATAAGATTAAGTTTTTTTAACTAAAGGTTGGCTATTTCAGGGGCATATCATTTTGTACGACCCAATTTAATCGTGTTATAGAACGAGAGATGTATTATTATATGGTGATGTATATATTATCTAAGTAGGTAACCTAACTAAGTTTTAAACGACTTTGTTTTGTTCTAGCCACCATCCGAGGGTGAGTTGGCTGCCCCGGCAAGCGTGGTGAGTCGCATGCACAGACTCAGAAACTTGCGAAAGGGGACAAGGGTGAGTATTATTTATTAATTTAACATTTATTTAACATTATTGAAATTAACATTATTATTTAACACCTTAAGCGCCAGGTGACCGAAAAACAATACATTTTCTATTGCGTCTCGTTTTCTGGCAGCTAAGGTGTTAAGATTTATTTATTAATTTCTCAAAAACACTTACAATAAAATTATATATAATTGATGGACAATTTAATATAGTCAGTAAAAATAGATGCGAGCTTTTGCAGCCAAACCAGGTAAGATACCTGTATCTTGGCATGCAACGCCGAACACTTCAGATTCGTAATGTAACCTATTCGTATGTAAGATTGAGCCGTTATGCTATCTGTATTAGGATTCTAGTTTAGTACAAGTTATACAACATGGACGTGAAACCAGTAATAGGTAGTAGACACGCTATTACAATATGTATGTACATTAATAAGAGCCAAATTACCAGCAGTGATACCTAAACCCGCAGTCAAACAAGAATCTAAGCTCACAAGTTAAGTATAAAAGTGAATTTGACATGAGTTCATTCAAAGCAAACGTTTACTCATGATAAATTACCTATAGAGTAATTTTATTTATTTTAAGGATCACCAACGAGAAATACATTACAATTAAATATTACAAAATTATAACTTAAACAATGCACACTCAATTACAGGTAACCACAGCTTACACATCGTCGAGTATACATGCTCTGAATATTTGAATAAATAAAAAATACTTAGAAATAAACAGGTCAACTGTTTATTTCTAAGTATTTTTTATTTGCCAATAGTAATTGTCAATTAAATAATTAGCGTTAACCAAGTGTTAATTTTCTTCAATTGTTCTTCATCATCGCCATCATCTGTTTAGTGTATTCCCAACTATATTAGAATCGGCTTCCAGTCTAACCGAATGCACCTGAATACCAGTATTTTATATGGCCTGATTGCCTTTCAGTCGTCGACTACCCAGTCATTGGGTAATACGATGCCCGTTGGTAAAACTGGTTGTTAGACTGTCGAGCTTCTGACTACCCGTGACGACTGTCAAAGGTCTACTAATGATAACATGCGCTTACCGAGTTATGGAAGGGTCTCAATAGATGGTCTCCACGGGCCGACTTCGGCCCGCTTGCTTTTTTTTAAAGACTTTTTTACCAAAGTTATGCGAATTAAACTAGCGGTAATTATAAGGTTCATTTTAATAATTTCAACGCAATCTACCTCTGACCAGGTGGAATGATGATCTGCGAAAGACTGCAGGCAGATGCTGGTGCGGCAAGCTGAAGACAGGGCGCTATGGCGCTCATTAGGAGAGGGCTACGTCCAGCAGTGGACTAGTCTAGCCTGATGATGACCTTTTTGTTGTTTTACTTATTCTTATTTTTGTTTTGCCCCTAGCCCCAAACGTTATTTAACGACAAAGGCAAGTACCCAACTCTGACGCGGATGTCATATTGTCAGTGTCGGTTGCCGCGCGTCTTCACCAGTGTGTTCGAGCGCTTCGGCTGGGCACACGTCGCCTTACTGCTGGACAAATCTGACCTCTTCTCTCTTACCGTCGGTAAGTCACACGCCTATCTATAACTACAACTTGAACTCTTCATTTATGGCTTCTGTGGAAGATACACCATCATTTGCCAATATCACATATACTATCAGAGAATATTTTTATAAGAAAATACAGAGAGAAAATAAATAAAGTCAATCTATCTTCTAACTATCTATGTCAAACGTCAGTCAACGACAAAGGCAAGTACCCAACTCTGACACCGATGTCGTACTACCAGTGTCATTTACCATGTTCACCAATGTGTTCGAGAACTTCGGTGGAGTCACGCCCTTACTGCTGGATATGTCTGACCTCTTCCCTTTTAAGATGAACTTAGAAAGTACATATGAATTGAAAAAGTGTTATTCGTACTTGCCCAGGTTGGAACCCAAAACCTCGTGCACAAGAGGCGAGGCTTAAACCATCAATTTTATACATATGAATACAAAAAAAGCAAAATGTCTGTTAACTAACTCAACCTCGCAAAGAACTAAATTATGGTGTCGAAAAATTTCCGCACATCACTGTCAACTGGTAATGACCTTAGAATACTGGTGGCATTGCCATTGTATGATAATAATAATAAATAAATATTGCTGGACAATCCACACAGCATCATCTAGCCCCAAGCTAAGCAGAGCTTGTGTTATGGGTACTAGATGTCTGATATACTTAATACAATACATTACATAGATATTTTTATTATACATAGCAAATACCCAGAACACCTGGAACAAATGTTTGTAGATCGTACAAACATTTGTCCCAAGGCGGGAATCGAACCCGCAACCTCTTGCGTCGCAGGCGGACCTACGCTCGCCGCGCCACATCGGTCGTCAGTTATGATAATAATTAGCCTCAGGACTAACTGTTGTCTGATATATTTTGTTTTATTTTGGGAAAAGTATTTGTTAGCATTTTTTCCTGTTTACATTCTTGATCCACGCACAAAAGTTCGTCACCCCCAAATGCCTTTAAATTATGCAGGATCCAGCGCTATATGGATTCCCACATTGCGAAATTGGAATCCTTACATACGACCGCCAGGTATTTTTATTTGGTAGGCGTTTTTTCATACGAAAGTTTAATCACGTATGGTTATAATTTAGCCCGCGATTTCGCTCACGTGAACTTTTCGGATTCTCATACCTAGTGACGACAGGGTTGGCGCAGTGGATGAGCGATTGGCTGCTACGCCGCGTATTTCGGTTCGATTTCCGCTGAGGATAAATATATGGCCAACAGGTAGTTGTTCCGGGTTTGGCTGTTCGTGTATGTGAGTTTAAATGTTTATAAACTCACCAGGAGAAATTCCTAGTGTGGGGCAATGCTCTTTAAAAGCAGAACAGTACAGAACATGTAATACTTAGTTGATCTTAAAAAAATGGAACTTAGTACGCTTCCAAACTCTCTTAGACATAAAGTAAGAATATAGCATACATTCTATAGTAGTGGTTTGGCTGTGCGTAATTGTGTAATTGTTTGTCACTCACCCATTGAACTGATTTATTTGTAGACAAGTTCAAATACTCAAGATATACATAATATGATTCAAAGCCGCCCCTTTGATTAAATATACATGTTATTATATCTTACGTAGTTATAACTACATTGTTTGCTATTAGAATTAGATTTTCCTTCACTAGTAATGGACGAGAAGATTCCATGCTAAATTAATATTAGCTTTACTCTCCGAAATGAAGCCTCGAATGTTACACAAGATTCTGTTAGGAGGAGAATCATTTGTGTAATGAAACGAGCAAATCAATAATTGATTGGTACTCGACGGTTCTAGAAGTTGTTGGATGCTTTTGTTTTTATAACATAAATCTTATAACCGATATTTACGAAGGTTGAATTAGACGCTCAAGTTACACGCGCCTTGCGACAGCCGCTGCGGAGAAAAAAAATGAAAGAAATGGTTGCGAGCTTCCATTTTCGATTTATGTAGTCATAAATATTATTTACTAACCTTATTTAAGCACAAAACTAACATTACTAAGAAATAAATAAATAAGCAAACAACACAGAATACAAAACTAAGGAATAAAATAAAGCTAATAAATAAATATCTTATTTATATTATTTATATTGAAGCCGCTATCTCTGGAACTATCAACAAAGACAGATTTGAAATATTCGTTTGTGCGTGAAACCACGGGGATCGGCTAGTACCTAATATATGATGCTTTGCCTAGCTAGATAAAATTTAATAATAATCTTAACTAATACATGTCATGACGGAGATCTTTAAATAGAATAAGAATGGGATATTATACATGTTAAATATGGGTGTGTAATGTATGATATAATAACAAATGCTCTAATTTCACTTGAAATAACGTTCATATAATATAATTTTCATATCATATAAAATTATATAACCTAATTTCATATGACCTAATGTTTCATATGATATAATTTTCATTTAATATAAAACATTTAGTATAACGTTCATTTTATATAATTTTCAATATGTATAATATTCTTTTTATATAACATTCATTTGACCTAATGTTATTTTGACCTAATTTTCATGTTTAATGGTTCTAACCTAACTCAAATGGCACCTAACCAAATCTTAAAATATTCAATGCATGGTCGAGGGTGTTGTGTTGTGTGTCATGTTTAAAAAAAAATAACCACGAAGAGGATGGCGGGATCTATTCGCTCGCTTCGCTCGCTCACACGACCCCGCCATCCCCTTCTAACCTAACCTGTCCGAGTCGGGGTGCCCTAAAGTCCAGATTGCATCCAATTTCTACTGTTTACAATAGTTGACGGTGGTAGGTGTATAGGGCGTAAAGCGAAGAAAAAAAAAACAGTACAATATTTTTTTAATCATAACATACACATAAATACAACATCAAACACACACATAAATATTACATCTTATTTCAGTTTTAGCACCATACTAGCAGGCGTTTAAAATCGTATCAGATTTTCTAAATTATATTAAAAGTTATTAGAGATTATGAATATTATAGTAAATGAATAATATACTACATGAATATTATGTCAAATGTGCATTATAGGGAATGTTAATTATATCATAAGAAATTAGATAAAATGAAATTATATCAACAATTCATTATCTCAACTGATCGTTATATTAAACAAAAGTATATAAACTGAAATCAGGTCAAGTGAACGTTAGATTTTTTGTTATTATATCAACCGTTACACACCCGTTAAATATGCAGGTAACGGACGGACGACCATCAAACACGCTAGTCAATGACACACTGCTTTAATGACGTTCAACTACCGGGTCGCAGCCGCGGGACGCCACACATATACATACATAATATAGACGACCGATGTGGCGCTGCGGGCGAAGGTCCGCCTGCGACGCAAGAGGTTGCGGGTTCGATTCCTGCCTTGGGACAAATGTTTGTACGATCTACAAATATTTGTTCCGGGTGTTCTGGGTATTTGCTATACATAATAAAAATATCCATCTATGTAATGTGTATTGTATTAAGTATATCAGTCATCTAGTACCCATAATACAAGCTCTGCTAAGCTTGGGGCTAGATGATGCTGTGTGGATTGTCCAGCAAAATATTTTATTTTATTTATTTATTTGTATTTTATATTTAAAAAAAAATATATCATTAAAAGGGACATCTATTCTTTATTCTTAAAAATTGTGTATTTTAATACATTCCTTTTTAGGGATGACCCCGAACCGCTTTTAGCACTTACCAAGTTCTTATTCCGAGGGAGAAGTAATCTTTCGTCGTATCCCATCGGGGTGTGCAATGAGTAGAAGGGATGAAAGTTTATATTTACGCATTCTTAAGAATAAGTCTTGAACTAACAGGCTCATGGGCGATAGTTTTTTAATCCCATTATCTTCTACTTCTATCTTAAACAAAGGCTTTATTGGAGGGTTAAACAGGGAAACTAATAATATATGCGGTAGTAATACGGGTTGTTATAGCTGGCAATCATTACAATATATTGCCATCAAACGGCCGGGTGTAATGCGCTCGTTTTATTGCTTACGCCACTAAATGTTCCTTTTTTATTGCCTAAATCGGCGTTTATAAGCTTAGCAATGTATTATGTATGTGAGGGTATTCTGTGCAATGTTTCGACACGAGTCTCTAGCTATAGAAGCAGAATAGTTGGACGTAAACGTAACGTAAATTCGAATACTATATTGGAATTGAAAATATGACTTTCCTGTAGCATTTTGGTTCAAATATATATATATCACCTACTTAGATAAAGTCGTATTAAAAAAAATGTTTAATGTACGGTATTACGTATTACAACTACATTATACAAAAACAAAGTAAAATAAAAAGGGACGAATACTAACTGGCTTCAAAGAACTCCTCCGCATTGCCCCATCCCTTGTCATCTTTAAACGTCCCCAGAAGACTGGCAGCATTGGATGGCAATGCAAATTTTTTGGGCCACCCCTCTGGTCGTAAGGTGTCGACCACTCGGCGGGAAATGTCCTTGAAAAGGAGGCACGCACTCGCGCCCTACAACCCAAGCGTTACCAATAAATATTATGTGCGAAACGAGTATTTCCAATTTTAAAATCGATTGAATGTACGTCACGTTCGTGCTAGGCACACAGGAGTCTGCTATAAATTCAGAGTTAACGAAATCGAATGGCAAAGTCAAATTCAAAGCATTTATTTCAAATAAACCAATTACAGGTACTTTTGAATTGTCAAAGAATATGAAAAATGAAGCTAGTCGCCCAAAGCGTAGGTATCTATGGAGAAGAACGGGCAAGAAACTCCATGGCCACTCCTTTTAAGTCATGATTTTGTTACAGATATTTGGTTACATCATTTATGTTCAAATTATCAATGTGAGAACGATGTAAAAGACGTGGACACTAAAAGCTTCCGTATTAAAAACCAAAACCAACTGACAATTTAGAAATTAAAACAGGCCGTGGCAGCTAAGAGATGGCCAGTCCCTACTGGCGGCCCCCGTTCACGAAAATGACGTTTGGATCAGCACCATTTAGCTCAACCATGGCACAGGTTTAAGTCAGGGAGATAAAAGTTATCGAGTGGGTTTGAGAGTGAGATTAATAAACGATGCAGAGCACGTGCTTTAGCAAATCATTATATCTGTCATAGTCGTACTCGTACCTCTGTCAAACTACAAGAGAAAGACAGAGGCAGGATCATATCTTTCAAAAAGCACATGCCATAAGTCCCCTAGATGACAAAACTGATTGCGATCTTTAGTTACATTGTCTTAGGGCTGATTTTCAATAGTCGGAAAACTTTTAACTGAAGAATGGACTGAAACTGGATTTTTTTTGTTAAAAATATTTTCTATACAAAAGCTGTCAAACTGTTTTTTTATTCTTCAGATAAAAGTTACAACCTGGATGACCGAGCTTTGCTCGGATAAAACGACGTTTTCTAAAAATGAAACCTAGCTAGATAGATTCATAGCCCCCGAAACCCCCTGCATACTAAATTTCATAAAAGTCGCTGGAGCCGTTTCCGAGATTCAGATTATATATGTATATACAACATATAACGTAATTAACACAGACCCTCAGACACAATTAGTATATTATGTGATAATCATAATAGATACACTGAATTTTTAGTTTAACATGTTTAAGCATTAATTATTTATTTATTTAGTTATATTAATATTATACTAATTTTTCTTTATTTTGTATTGAATGATGGAATTTGTATTGATACAAATAATACTACAGTTTTAGAAGTCTTATAGCTTTGAGTCTTGATCTATTTCAGTTTGTTTTGACGGTACAGGGGTAGTGTGACTGTAATTTACGTAGTTTTAATTATTTTTGGTATAAAAAATTACCTATATTAAAATTTATAGAAATCGATTCAGTAAACGATTGGGATCAAAATACTTTCAGGATGTGCGTTAATTATGTTACATATTGTATATAAATATATATACAAGAATTGTTCGTTTAGAGGTATTCGGTACGATGATTAAAACATCCCCACTTAATAAATTAAAGTGATGTTTTATGAGTTAATGTTTTACTTTTGATTGATTTTGTCCCAGCACAGACTCGTCTGGTGAAGAATAGCGAGGAGAGCCGTAATCATAGGATATGGCTAATCAGAGAGAGATTATGTTCGATTAACCATGTTTTAAACGGACAGGTAAGAGTCTGGAGTGGGGTCTTCGGAAGAAGGGTGTCCTGAAAGCGGTGAGGGAACTGGACGGCAACGAGCGGGAGTCCTGCGAGGCGCTGCTCAAAGATGTTAGCATGTATGCGAGAGGTAGGCCAGTAATTGTTACTTATTTAATTTCATCTAGTAAGTTGAATTTTTGTGAATCGTTACGGGTAGTCAGAAGCCCGAAAGTCTGACAACCAGTAACAAGGGGTATAGTGTTGCCCAGTAACTGTTTTGTGGAGGTCAGATAGGCAGTCGCTCCATGTAACATACTAACATTCAGCTGCATCCGGTTAGACTGGAAGCCAACCCCAACATAGTTGGGAAAAGGCTAGGCAAATGATGGGTTGAATTTTTGTGAGTAAATGACATACAGAATCAAGGCCAATTAAAGGATATTAGTCCTTTTGAGCTTCGTTAAAGCTGAGCAAATGATGAACGATATCTTTGTTGTGTCCGCTTAAAATAATGTAGATATCAATCTACCGAAAAATTCGCTTTTGAGCACTGAATGATGCTGTGAGCCATTTTGGGGTATCAATTTATCTTAAATTAAGTTAATCACAAAAAAAAACAGATCATCCATGAATTGAATTGAATATGTTTATATTTATCTTTACTAATTCAAAATTGATCAGTCTAACGTTAGAAAGCTGTTGATTTTACTTGAAAAAAAAGCATTTAACGTTAAATAGACTTGTTAATACTCGTAAAGGTTATTTCTATAAAGTATGTCTGCGAAGCTAAATCTCAACCTTATTTAATCATAAGGAACTCTAATTATATATTTGATTAGCCTGATATTCAGTAAATAATTACACGATTCGCTAGAAGTTCATTAAAATATAATGTCAAAATAACTGTCAAAATTGTTTCTCTATTTAGAACCTTCCAAAATAGATAGGTACGGTAAAGAAGATCGGCTCCATACAACGAGTAAAATCACACACACACATGGTACTCGCGATTCGCATTTGGTTTGATGGGGCTAATACCGTCTGTAGGCTAAGATCGTCAATTTTACGTTCATTGCGTTTTTTTTACGTTCATTGTTTAGGATTTCCATACAATGAGAGGTCAGCTTATACTGGAAATGTATAGCTTGATATGTAGCCGTGTGTACTAGACTAATGCTGTCAGGTATACTAGGCAATAAACTGCAAAAAAGGGAAGAAAAGAAATTCACGTTGGTTTAAGATCTCTGGACGTACTCGTCTACGTGTGCGTAAAGCCGACCTTCTGTATCTAATCTGTGTTCGCAACATGGAAGCAGAAAATAATGAGAGCATAGAATCGACGCGTCCGACATTATTTTATTGGAAAGTGCAAACTGGAAACCACTGGGCTGCACAGTTCGCGGGTAATTGGAAAAGTGTCTGTTATCACCCTTTTTATTTTCTACTGTTCATTCTTTTTCTATTTCCAGCCTTTCCATATGGACGGTTCATAAAACTTGTTGGTCTTTTTATTTCACAATATCGAGTCTTTACTGGTTGGCTGGTGTTTATTTTTAAATTGAACGATTTTTTTTTTTGTGATGCAGTGGTGATTCTTAGCGTGCGCGGTTCGTTGGTGCGAGAGTTCCTGTTGGCTGCGCACGCGCTGGGCATGACGCGCGGCGACTGGGCCTTCCTCGACGTGGAAATATTCCAGGTACGGTCAAAACTGGGAGATGCTGTCAGGGATCTTGATTGCTTGCGAATTGACGGTCAAGTTAAATTGTTCATACATCAAAATCAGTAATGTCATTATTTGTCAAACATAACTATTACTCGAAAATTTGACGTATACGTCATTTCCGCTAAGAGATATCACATCTATGTTTGTGTATATAATAATAATAATATACTTTATTAATTCAGACCGTGGTGTCCATTTTGTTATTAACAATTAGTGTTATAAATGCTTAAAAACTGTCAACACAAACAAAATAAAAACATTATCCTTTTTTAATAATCTGTTCGTAACAGATTATTAAAAAAGGATATTAGTATGTGTATTGCTGTTTATTTTTAAGGAAGAGTTTCTCGTAATTCTACCGTAGGAAAAACACAAGAATAGGACTGGCCTTCAATTGAGTCGTACCAACTGTGAACAAGATTGACAGGTAAACTTTCACAATTTGCGTAAAGGTCAAACTTATTCTTATTCCGATCGTGTAGTGAAACCCGTTTTCTCTAACACTAGCTGGTACCTATTGAATGCCTAAATAAAAGCGCACTGTTGAGTTTTTCAACACATTTTTCGCAGCCAACTGCAATCACATTTAGGTGTCTCCTAGTGTCAGTATTGTGGGTCTTCAGTATCGTCAATAATGACTGACTCATGTCACTACTGTCATTATTATTAGGCCGCAGCTTAGAGCATATTCGTTGGTCTAGTAACTGCCTCGTTGGTCTAGTGCTGTCAAGCAGTACAGCTGAGCATGAGGACCTGGGTTCGATTCCCGGGTGGGGCAAAATTATATTGAGTTTTTTTCATTTCAAATTTCTCTCTCTGAAAATCTAAACTCCGGGATCTGTGTATCTCGATTTGCGCCGGCTGGTGACAATAGGCTCGTCCCCTATGACATGGGACTTAAACATAACTGGTGTAATGTGGGGTATACTATATTTGAACCTCTGCCTAACATTGTGGAGAATACAAGAGTAATGTTATGTTACATGAAATGTTTATTTTCCCATTCCTGAAACTTAGTGGGACATCAAATACTGCAAGTTTGTTGATCCAAATGGAGGAACGCTTCTGCAACTAGGAAATAGTAGTTTAATTAAAACAGTTGGAATCTATAAACAAATAAAAAAAAATGGACGTGTCTATTGAAATGTCCAAATCACAGCTTTTCACTAAATGAAATTTTCATCATTTTTGTCTACCCGTCTGTATGTTTGTTTGGACTTCTGAAACGGCCGGACCGATTTTGACAGGATCTCTACTGGTAGGTAACTAATGTTATAAGGAGTAACTTAATCTACTTTTATTTGCGAAAAAGAATTAGGGTACCGCTCATAACAAAAGTCAGTAAAGTCACGGGTATAAAATAGCATAATAACATCTCACGAACAACATAAAACGCTGTCAATAAAATTAAAAAGTTTATTTTTCTTTTTTCTCGTCGCAAGTTCATCAAGAAAAATAGTTTGAAGGTTACAGTTTTTATTAAAACAATGTTACCATGAGCGGAGCCTAGAAAGAGAATATAATAGGTCTTTACCTATGAAATTGCCGTTTTGTATGAAAAAATTTAAATGAAAGAATTTGTTGCCTCCCGTCCAGCTGATTTCTTTAAGAAGGGCATCAATAAACTGCCACTGCGTTGGCAAAGATGCATTGATTTCATGGGTGATTACTTCGATTAATACAAATAAAAAATACATGAAAAAAATTCATTTAAATTTTTTCATACAAAACGGCAATTTCATAGGTAAAGACCTATTATTAACGCCATTTTCATCCAGGTATTTCACGAAACTGCCGTGCCGTGCCGCTGTGTTAGAGAAAATATTTTTCATTCTTGTGCATCGACACGCCCGATCTTTAGCTAATGATTTTCGATATTAATACTGCTTAGGTTTCTGACAGTTTGACACCAACGCCCTCTAGCCTAGACGTGCTAACATTATTGAACTAAATTGAATGGGTTCAGTATATAATAGCTAATGTTAATCCGTTTTTGCGTTAAATTATTTCTCTAAGTAAGTTGATGTTTATGAGTGTATGAACTATGAATATTACAGTTTTTAAACATAACATCACGCCTGTAATGCCACAAGGGTTAGGCAGAGCGACCTATGGTACGTTTTAGTTCCAGGTCATAGGGGGCGAGCCTATTACCATTCATAATAAAAAACCTAGACAACTAAGACATTTCTACTGCCAAAGCTCAAAAACACTGCCCGATCCAGGAATCTAACCTAGGACCGGTGGTGCTTGCGACTAGTAGACTAACAAGACAGTCATGAGAGTAATAGAAGGTCTACTGTTCGCAAGCGCTACAACTTAACCTCAGATCCTGGGTTCGATTCCCGGGTTGAGCAAAGTGTTATTGCGTTTATCTATCTGGACTTTCTTAGTGACAGCTCGAAGTTAGGATATGGACCCGATTGATGGTTGGCCACCCCCATTTACATGAAACTGAATCATAACTAGCGAAATGTGTGTATACTATAAGTACACCACTGCCTTACCCTTCGGGGAATACAGCCGTGATGTTGTTTTACTCTTATGATAAATCAATCCAAACAAGAATCAAGCTTGAACTACCTAGTTCACCAAACACGATCCATTAATTTAAGCGCGAGTCCCTTCAATCCTGGCCCGTTATCAGGCATGCTACACACTGCTACTGACCTTTTAATCTGAGGTAAACCTTCAGCTTCCCACTGATTAGATCTATTTATACTAATTTAATAAACCTGAAGAGTTTATTTGTTCTTTTTTGTGTGTATGCGCTAATCTCTGGAACTTCCAGTCGAATTAGAAAAGATCTTTTTGTGAGCGTCTCCGGGAAGGTTATATGTTATTTCATATAACACTACGACCTTTAGGAGAACATGAAGCCGTTGAGCACAGCTAGTGTTGTTTATACGTAATTATAGAGTTTTCATTCGTTTGAGAGCGGGTTTGGTTTATTTTTAAGGTTTTGTATGCATTTTTTGAGTAGTTTTTGAGTGCAAGGCTTTCATCAATGTATGTACTTACTTACTTAGGAAGTATAGTATTTTATCTAATAACCTAACCCATACAAGTCAACATACTTTTCCGTTACGTAAAGCTGCATAATGCTTAAAAGGTCAACATTATATGACCTGAATGATTCATTCAATCATCATCATTTCAAATACAATTCATCTTCACCACGTGAGGTCACTCTAACGTCATAACATGTGTTTTCACTCTATTTTTGAGTTCATTTCCCTAATGCGGTTCAACCGTGGGAGATGGGCTTAACTAGATTGATAAGGGGATTTTGTATTTATTGTTCTTCGGCCTTTTTGTGCTGATTTTGATGTATGGAAGATAAATACGGATTGTGCCGACTCCGAATAAATTGGAACATAACACAAGGAGGAAAATTGTGTATTTGTTTGTGCGTAGGAAACGGTAAACATAGGTACATAAATGATATGGATGATGTAGGGAAGGCAAAGTTTATTATTCTGTTAGCCTTTTTGTGCTAAAATAGTTTTTATAACTTTTAACATTAACTAGCAGCATCCAGCTGATACTCGGTTTGAAACTATCTATCGTTTTATCTGGTAAATGAAGTAAAAAGCGAAAAGTGATATTTAAATATTTTAATAATATTTTCAAATATGACAAATATGAATTTACCGATTTGTAATTATGAAAATTAAATGAAAAAAAAAAGAAAATCAGAATTCGAGTTGGCGGCACTTTCGCTTTTTTAAATATGGTCTTTTCAGATTTATTTTTAAAAGCCCTTGTTTTCCACTGTTTTACTACTTACCTAGGGTGGGTACTGGGGCGAAACGGGCTGGGCAGCAGACGACGAACGGGATACCGCCGCCCGCGCAGCCTACGAGGCTCTTCTCCGCGTGTCCCTGAAGCTGCCCACTGGCGACCGGTTCGACGAGTTTGCTGATGCCGTCAGGGCGAGGGCCAAGCAGCACTACAACTACTCCTTTTCTGATGGTGAAGAGGTAAGTTGGCAGCGGATAGTGAACCGTGATTTCACTGTTATTTTTTGCAACGTATACTGTTTTTTTTACAGAAAAAAGCATATAAATGCTGACTAAATCATGTTTACTTGACCTTCAAGTAAAACAAGTCTAAACATGAGAATTCAATACAATCTAAGAACGAAAGAAAAAAAAAACATCTATTTAGCATAGACTCATGCACACAATGACAATACTGAAAATCGAAAACAAAGAAAGAAATGTCAAATATCCTCATTTATTTTAAACTTCGAAACTGCCTATTTAGAATCGCTATAAAAATTTACGAAAAGAAAAAAAAACGAAAAAAGTTCCGCCATGTACCGGAGAACCCGCCACTACACCAAATAAAACCCATGGCTTTTTAGAAATGTCGGGGAAAAGGAAGTGTACCAAATGAATTTGTAATTTACGATTTCCAGCATCAGAAACCTTTTCTGCCTCTTAAAAAACTCTCTTTATTTTACACAGCGGAATTGGCCAAGGTCAGCAGTGATATTCACCAAAAGTAAAAATGTGTGCGAAGTGAATATCCACCAGGATTATCCACCTCGGAAAAAAAGGGGCTGAGCAATTGACTGCGGCGCGCGTGTCGTGGGTTCGACTCCCGCATGGAACAGCCTACAGGTAGTTGTTCCGGGTCTGGCTGTTTGTGTATGTGAGTTTGAATGTTTGTAAACTCACCCACGATACAGGAGAAATTCCTAGTGTCGGGCAGCGTTTTTTAAATAATCATAAACAAAACATTAAAGAAAAATTCGAAGGGTTCAATGTTAGAACGGGTCCTGTGTCAAGGGCAGAGAACATTCTTGATTGTATTTTAGAAAGTAAGGTTCGTTCCTTAATAAATATCATAAAATCAGCAAAGCCCTATCTTTTATATTAATTACTAACATCCGCACGCGGCTTCGCCCGCGTGGCTTGCTGATAAAAAGTAACATATTATGTCCTTTCCCGGGATGCTATCTATCTCTCTGCCAAATTTTATGGAAATCCGTTCAGTGGTTTAGGCGTGAAAAGGTAACAAACAAACTTACTTTCGCATTTATAATATTAGTTAGGATATATCCTTGTCTACACTATCAAGGGCAACTAATCTTCGTGAGTAAGAAAATCTATACCTATCTATCTAAAACCTTAGACGTAGCTACCGGTAATCAGCCTGTATACTGTATAGAGCTTACCTAACTAGATTAAATGTACACACTGTACTGCGCAGATTTCAATCTCGAGGTCTTGGTCATTTAGTTACGGCGTAGTGGTTGAGCGTGCAGCCTTGGATTAAATTGCAAGTACTGGAAGTTTCAGTATATATTTTAAAGATCTTTGATACTGGGTGCTGGGTCCGTTCAACACAAGTTAAACTTAATTTAGGTGAATTCTATACAATTTCCTCTTATAAAGCAAGGAAGGGACGGATGTTTTTCAGAGCTAACCATTTTAGTTTTACTATACTAACATACGTAACAATTACGACGGCACGGTTGGCGCAGCATTTAGGTTAGCTTGTCAACTTGTTGACAAGCTAACCTAAATTTAGACTACTTTCATCTCTTTCTCTCTTACGAAACAAGAAAGGAATGTACATTTATGAGAGCTGTCAATTTCAGTTGAACTGAAACTTCCAAACAAACATAGTTGACATTTAGAAGCTTTCGATCAAAAACAAGGTCAAGTTCAAGCCATACTGCCTGGAATTGATCAGGGGCAACAAATACTAATTATAATGCAACTAATTTGACATCTTGAACTTAGTACCGACTCCAACACATCCAGCTACCAACTGAATATGAACCTTATTCTTTCGTGATAAAGTTGAAAAACTATCAAGAAATTTGACATTAGGGTAGATTGATGTGCTAGCCTCTGTATATAATGGTCGTCGTCTTTTTCTCTTTTAAGTTAAGATATTGAACAGGGGAATCATTGTCATTATCCCACACATTCGACTTTATTTAAAAACAGCGCTACACTGCATTTTTTCAGGTCAACGCTGCCTATAAACCGTAACATCACATAAATACTTTTTGGCAGGTAAACTTCTTCATTGGCGCCTTTTTCGACGGCGTGTACTTATTGGGCATGGCGCTTAACGAGACCCTGACGGAAGGTGGCGACATCAGAGATGGCCGGAACATCACCAGGCGAATGTGGGGACGAGACTTTCATGGTAAGACTAAGGTTCCTAGTGGTACAACCAGATACCAAGAGTTCAGTACATGAGTCTGGACCCCCCAGCGTTCGAATTTTCGTCAGCTTTAGACAATGTCTGTGTTTTATTCTGATATTTGTACTTTTAAAACATATTTTCTATCTAACTAACCCGATGCGATTTTTAACGAAACAAGCGAATTATTTACTTTTCAATTTAAAATATCACTTGTTTACATGGATAAGAGTCATCCTTTCCATCTGAACCAGTGAGATTTTACAGTTTTTCATGATTTTTTACAGTATAAGTAAAAACTTTGACAGAATCCTAGAAATTAGGAAAACCCGACGGAAAATATCAATGCTGGAGAGTCTATGATTATGTACTGACCTCGCAAGTTCTGCGTCAATATCCCTTCCACCCTTTCCACTGGGAAAAAGATTTTTAAATTTTTCTCTTCAATGTAAACAACACACAGTTACAGGCGTACGTGACGATTTTTATTTTCCATTTAGTAAAACGTCAGATGTCTCACTATACTAGCCCATTAAATGGGAGATAAAAAAGGTGAGATATCTTTGTTAGTGGCCATTGGCTCAATTCCTTTACAGGCCCAATATTGTCGATCTTCAACATCGTAAATGGCTCATTGGCCTTAAAATCTGGACGGAACCTGTTTGATGGACACGCGAATTATTAAATTCTTTATAATTTTTTGTCAAAGGTCTAGGGGTCCCAAGTGCTACAGCTAAATATGAGGTCTTGGGTTCAATTCCCGAGTTGGGCAAAGTGTTATTGTGATTTTCTGGGATCTGTAACAGCCAGCTGGGAGTGTGGATCTATGCCCGGTGATGGCAATGGGGTCGGCCTCTTTTACATATGGCACTATAGGTACAGCTCTGCCGCAACTTTTGGAGAACATAGGCGTGATGTTAAAAGATTCTTGATGCTCTAAAAATACAGAGAAAATAAAATTAATTTGGCTGTTCAACACGGTTTAACGAGAAGAACTGGTAGAATGAATGTATTCAAAATTTCAAAGACGTAATTAGGGGTAGGTATTTCGTTGTCAAACAAAAGGTGGACGACTCCTACGAGTCCTACGTATACATTTCAAACAATGTTCATCAACGATAAAAGCTCTTTCAGCAGTCAAAAACACGGGGAGAACAATAAAGAGCCAATTAAGAGAATAACTCAACGGTACAAACGGACCCACTGTTTGTACAGTAAATATTTTTACAAACTTGATACGCGGCAATTACTGAGTAATTCATTCAGCCAAATAAAGCAACGATGCTTTATTTCGTGCATACGATCCCATTTTCACTTCACATAACATCACGCCTGTATTCCTTGAAGGGGTAGTCAGAGGTGTACCTATGGTATACCCGTTTTGCTAGTCTTGATTAAGACCACATGTAATGGGTGTCGAGCGTTTGCCAGCAACCGGGCACTGATCCAGACTCTGGGCTGCTACTGCAAAATCCCATATGGAAAAGCCCAATAGCACTTGGCCCGTCCCGGGAATCGGACCCAAGACTTCATATTTAGACTACCATGTGCTTGCGACCACTGGAACAACGTGGCAGTTATCAACTAGACTGCTCCGACGGTAGAGAATCCTTAGAATTCAGAATAAATTGAGAAAAAAGATATAAAGAAAAGAAAGAAAAGAAAGAAAAGAAAGAAAAGAAAGAAAAGAAAGAAAAGAAAGAAAAGAAAGAAAAGAAAGAAAAGAAAGAAAAGAAAGAAAAGAAAGAAAAGAAAGAAAAGAAAGAAAAGAAAGAAAAGAAAGAAAAGAAAGAAAAGAAAGAAAAGAAAGAAAAGAAAGAAAAGAAAGAAAAGAAAGAAAAGAAAGAAAAGAAAGAAAAGAAAGAAAAGAAAGAAAAGAAAGAAAAGAAAGAAAAGAAAGAAAAGAAAGAAAAGAAAGAAAAGAAAGAAAAGAAAGAAAAGAAAGAAAAGAAAGAAAAGAAAGAAAAGAAAGAAAAGAAAGAAAAGAAAGAAAAGAAAGAAAAGAAAGAAAAGAAAGAAAAGAAAGAAAAGAAAGAAAAGAAAGAAAAGAAAGAAAAGAAAGAAAAGAAAGAAAAGAAAGAAAAGAAAGAAAAGAAAGAAAAAAAGAAAAGAAAGGAAAGAAGAAGTAGTCTTATAATTTATTTATTTATTAACATTTTGAAAACTTCACAGGTCAACAAACAAGTTACATTTTGTAATATACACGTACAGTTGTAATGTTACTTTGCTAACTTACAGTGAAGTAGAAGAGTAGCTTAGCCTAGTTACGTAAAACATATATTTTAAAAGATGAATAATTGAGTTATATTTTAGAAAGATAACTTTACAAGTAGATTACTAATGCCAAAACGGACTCACATTAGGATAATGTAGCATAAGTTTCAGGCCAAGACTTCCTGAGCCAATACAAAAGTTTGTAGGAAACCTTTTAACATCAGTCAATACTTAGGAATCTGCTGATGTACCAATAAAGCTTTTGGTGTGTTTGCCATTAATGATCAAGTTTTTCCTTTGAAGCCTGTATGTACACACGGCTACAACTGTAGCCGTGTATACAGTGAGAGGTCAGCTTATACTGGTTATGTATAACTTGATATTTAGCCGTGTGTACAAGTTTCTTGAAACAGTAAGCTATCGTCAACATTAGCCCTCATTGACGCAGGTCTAGCTATATTATGTCATATTGGATGGGGTGCTACTAATAATGCCATGCCTACTAGCGTTATACCTTTCCATTGTAGGTAAATACTTACTAAAATGTTTTTATGAATCACCAGCACTTCGTCTGTGCCTTCGTCTGCGTGGATTTCGTATTTTTCCCTTCAAACTATCACATCTTCTCCACTTAAAAGCGTAGTTTTTAAAATGAAACACAGCCAATGTTACTCGCTGCTTAAATAGCTTTCTATAGGTGAATAATTATTAAAATCATTTTAGTAGATTTTGACTAAATCAATTGCAAACAAACATACAAATAATCGAATATTTCCTCTTTATTTAAAATATTAGTTAAGGTAACTTGTTGTGTAAGTATAGTGCTGTTCCACAAACAATGTGATACTTGATAGGTGTCTTGCCTGCTCTCATGGCGCCAACTTCGTAGCCATTTTCTGGGCTGACCATACATTTATACATTTCTCTCGACAAGCAAAGAAAGAAAAATATTGATCTGATAGCCTCAAAATAAATATTTTGGATATTGTAACGAACACTGATGAAGTGTTATGATCACAGGTATAACGGGCCACGTCCGCATAGATGCCGTCGGTGACAGGGATGCTGACTACGCCATCTTAGACCTGGATCCAGTAACAGGAAAGTTTGAGGTGAGACTCTTTCAAAGCATACATTTTATAAATGGTTTTTAAAGGCTTTTAGTGCATTGAGCTTATCACAGAATACGGAAATTGAATTTTATGTTTTGTTGTTTTTAATATACAGGGTTATTTGTAAAATAGTACCAACCTTTCAGGCAGTGAACGCGTTCATGATTATAAACCACTTAACTATGGGTTGCGATAGTAGGAGGTGCTATTATACCTCATCTCTTTGTATTAAAATTAAATAGAACGGCCCAAGTCAATCACACTATTCAAACATTTTAATTTTCTAAAATATCATAAGCAAAATTAGCTGTTTCATACATTTTCATGATGGCCCAGTGGTATAGGCCTCGCCTCTTGTGCACGAGGTTGTGGGTTCAAACCTGGGCAAGTACCAATGTGAGTTTTTCAAATCATATGTACTTTCTAAGTTTATCTTGGACATCACTGACATCGGTGAAGGAAAACATCGTGAGGAAACCTGGACTTATATAATTAATATAAGTCTGAAATCGCCAACCCGTCGTGAGCAAGCGTGGTGATTAATGCTCATGCCTTCTCTGTATGAGAAGAAGCCTTTGCCCTGCAGTGAACCAGTCATATGCTGGTACTTACTATACATTTTCATGTAGTAAATATTGCATTTTGTGTAAAACAGCTGATTTTTGTGTGATGTTATAATAATAATAAATGATTTCAAAAAGAGTGGTACAGTTTATTGCAAAGTAGGATGACAACTAAGGAATAGTATAGATATGAGATTTATAGGTAACGATATAATTTTACGATCTGATGTCCTAGCTAGGTTACTTAGCACGCAAGCATTTCTACTCGTTTTGGGTATTTAGAACTGTAAATGGGTTTCAGTTCAGACTAATACAATATACCCTTAAATGTCACAGAAAATGTTGAAATCTGAAAAATTGAAAGGGCTGACTGTCCGTAATATATTCTTTACGGACAGTCAGTCTGAACTGAAACCCATTTACAGTTCTAAATACCCAAAACGAGTAGAAATGCTTGCGTGGGCACACAGTTTGAACCAAAGTAACTATGCGCAAACTAATTCGAGGACGTGACGCTTAATTCCTAATTCCGAAAGTTACTGTCCAAGCAACTATCAAGAGTCTAACGCGTCCGAACCCAAAACTTAATGTTAATGGCTTTTAAGACATTCTTTGACGTTGATAGAATAGGATTTCTTTGGTAGAAGTGACGTCAACCGAATTAAAAGCAGTATTTTTAGGTTACCTCCCGGGAATTGAGGTCCAGCCTTTGATTAAACGACTTGCAGTTAAATTAGAAACAGTTAGGGCTCATGGAATAGTCTTGAATTTAAATAAATTGTTCAGCCTTTTATAGCCTCGATGTTTTAACTATATTTGATACAGATAATTAAAGTAAATATTTTAAAATACTGTCACGCTCTCCGCAAATGACAACATACTGTGATCATAATTTTGTCTATCATGCTTATTATTTGCTTGCGACTTTGTCCGCGTAGAATTAAACAAAACATGGGTTTTCATAGTTTCTCACGGGACCCTACTTATTATTCTAAACTAAAAGTAGCCTAAGTTACTCCTCATAACATCAGTTATCTGCTATCAATCAGTGAGGGTCCCGTCAGAATGGGTTCAGTGGTTTCGAAGTTTAGCCAAAACAAACAGACAGACTTATGCATTTAGTAAAAAGCTGTTATTTTGACAAAAAAATACATCAATTTTATTCATATTTATAGAAAGTAAATAATATAATAAACCTACCTCGAAGTTCTTCGAACCTCGGTCAATAAATCATATCCCTCGCGAGGTCTACGATATGTTTATTAAGATATTTACTACATACCTTAACAAAATATCTCGATCCTTCTAAATCAAAATCGTCTTTTGAAACTACGTGCTGAACTAATTACTTTGTAAGTCGTGAGCGTCTCTGAAACTTCTAACCGTTTATTTATATTTTGCATTGAAGCCATTTCTAAATAATAATAAAAAATAATAATAATAAATAATAAAAATAATGATTGCCAAGGAGTGATGAAGCTAGTTTATACGTTACATTTGTCGGTTATTTTTACAAGCTTTTATTTAACTTGCTATGTTAATTAGTACTAGTTTTTGCCCGCGGCTTTGTTCGCGTTAGGAAGTGGGGGTTAGAAAGAGACAAAAAGTAGCCTATGTCACTCTCCATCCCTTCAACTATCTCCACTTAAAAAATCACGTCAATTTGTTGCTCCGTTTTTTCGTGAAAGAAGGACAAACAGACACACACACTTTTCCATTTATAATCCATACTTGTAACTGAATTTTAAACCAGTTATTCCCAACCAATTGAGCTGAAAATTTACATACGTTTGGGTTGGAGGACAATGCATGTTAAAGCTTGTTTAAAAAAACAAACAAATGTCTATCAAAGTACTGACAACGGCAGCGTCTGTTACCTATTTTCAGTATACGCTGACACACGACGCCATTGGTACTATTAGTACGAAAAGGTCTGTTTTATACTGCATAGGTAGGTCGTCTTGCTGTTGACTGTACCGAACTGTTATATTAATTATTATTTTTTAAGGTTAAGTACAATGAAGTCTGGTATTTCAAATGTGTTTGTGGAAATGTGTTTAAAAATATTTAATCTCAATATTTCCACAACATTTGATAAAGAAAGTTTTTATTTATTTATTATTTAATAAACAAATAGAAAACTTTATTGACAAAAAACACATTTTACAAATATTTTAAACTAAACATTTATTCTTTAAATTAATCAGTGTTCTAATATTTATCAGTGAACTGTGAGTCTTGTGTGATATACCTAATACTGTATGCGTTTGACAAAGACCATGAAACATGACGATTGATTCGCAATAAATGATATGGAGCCTACTCGTACATGAGCGTTAGTAACCAGAGATTTGGCTGTTTTGATGAAATAATTAGCATTCAAGTCAAAGTCGCAGTGATACATATATGTTTGTACATAACATAGCCGTTTCCATTAGAGGTTACTAAGAAATGAAATAACATTTATTTCTGTAAATAGACCCTTTCTGGCTCAATAACACGTTATGAACATATCGTTAAAACATGTTTGGTGAATATTGTAAAACAAGATAGCGACCGAATTTCCTTGCCACAAAAACGTTATATTAAGGTATTAAGTGTGTCTATGGGTCCAGAGCACAGTCTGGAAAAGTCTTTAGGAGGAACAACCATTGCAGCTATGACAGACAGCATGCAAGACATAGTAATTCCTCTTTTGTACAAAATTAAATTGCTAATAAGATAAAAAAAGACTACTAACAAAGTATTGTTGAAAGTATTGACCACTGAATTACAAATTAAAAGGAAGAATCACTCAACGAGAAACATAACATCACGCATGTACTCTCCGAAAGGTTGGGTAGAGGTATACGTACATACGGCACTCCCTCATTTCACGAACTATGTTTTTTTAAAGTCCCATGTAATAGGGGGTGAGCCTATGTCATCAACAGGGCACGCTCCGGGTTGCTACTGATCAAATCCTAGTGAAAAATCTCATAAACCATTCAAACGGTTAACACTACTAAAATAAATGACCCATCAACGAGAAAAACATGATTATAAGACTCTTTGACGACCTATGTGGCTCAGAGGGCGAAGGTCCACCTGCGACGCAGGAGGTTGCGGGTTCCCGCCTTGGGACAAATGTTTGTACGATTTACAAAGGTTTGTTCCGTGTGCTCTGGGTATTTGATATGTATAATAAAAAATATATATCTATGTAATGCATTGTTATAAGTATATTAGTCATTGAGTACCCATAGCACAAGCTCTGCTTAGCTTGGGGTTAGATTATGCTGTGTGGATTGTCCAGCATTATTTATTTATTCTTTATGTCCAGGTGGTGGCCTTCTTCCATGGACTGAACAGCAGTTACAAGCCTGTGGCCGGGAAAGCCATCCACTGGCCGGGGGGACGACGGGGCCCCCCGCCCGACACCCCTCGATGCGGATTCTTGTGGAACGACCCTATGTGCCAGGGTGGTGAGTGCTTAATTTGAAGCAAGCTTCATGTTTGTACAAACATGATTTTTTTAACTCCTCCGCTGTTCTTTCATGATTAATTTCGTTGCGGGATCCAGGACAGTTAAATTGTTTCTCCGGGACTCGTCTGACTTCGTTGTCTCGGCGCTTTTCTGGTGGTCGCCACTGTTGATTCTGGTTTTCAGGAGATGCAGTGGTTTGGGAATAGTGTGGCGGGCTTGTCCCAATAAGAGTCTACATTTTGTACATAGATATATATTTACCGCTACAAAATCACGATGAATAAAATAATTTTAACGTAACGCAAGTATGACGTCACGAGTATATTCCCCGAAGGGAAAGCTAGAGGCATAGCTATAGTACACCTACACTTCACCATTTATGTGCGAGAATTGTTTGATAAGCATATTTTCCAGAAAACAAAAACAAATTTTCTTCGTACAATAAATTACTTGTGTTAATAAAAAATCTCTCTAGGATTTGTGCGAGGGCAGAACCGTGATAAAAGTATTTTGTTAGTTAGTTACTTGAGACTTGACGCTAAGCTGTAAGTAAGACTGTTTAGTGGTCGTTAATGATGAATTAAGCAGTTCTAATAAGAAATTTTCTGAAGAATCACTTAAACGCAAATTACAAAGACCTTGGGGCTTACTAAGTCCGATGTCCACGTCTTGATGACTTCCGTTCCAAATAACTGTGGAGTTAGTTGATTGCCTGGCAATCCAATTACGCACAGTAATTTACAAACACAGTATATTACAGGTGTAAAAACAACCTGATTATACATAGTACAGTCTGCTGCCTCTTAATACAACTCGCGGCATAACTACCATTGCTCGTAGCGACTACGCCGTAGCAGCTTACCGCCGTAACTTTAGATGAGCGGTCCGTTGAAGTAATCGAATAAATTAAAACTTTATGTAGTTCAGGAAAAATGTTTTTATTTTGTAGTCCTGCTTTTCAGTGGGATAGTATAGTGACCTTGATTCTCGAAACTGTCATAAATACGCTATTTTTAAGCTACGGTCCACTATCCCTGATTCAAGTTAATAATACATAGTGTATCCAATAATTACCGAACTAATTATTTTTCATGAACTTCATCAGACAAACATTTTTGATTAAGCCGCTGTGTTTTTCATAATTTTTAATTAAACTGAAACAGGTTTACACTGAAAGTTTCAAATTGGATGATTTAAGTTTATAATAGTCTGCTATAAAATGTTGTCAGCTACCAGTTTATCTGTCCAGTTTTATACAAAATAACATTTTTGTGACGCTCGGAAATCAGAATGTTTTCAGTCTTCTGGGATTGATAAAGTTATTATTTGTAAGTTTTTTATGGTTTACAATAAAGAGTATTCTATTCCATAAAAGACTGAATTATTGGTTGTAGAATTAAAACATTGCGTGATTGTTTCTAGATGGAAAGAGCCAATTTGCAATTCTTTATAATTTGACCAAATAAAAATACTAACTAGCCAAGAGCGATTTGGATTCGCTGACTGAGGATTACGAACTTTGGCAGGAAAATGACTGATCCGTTTTCAAAGTCATATTTTAATTTTTGCGACCCAAATACGTTTATGGTTAAAAGGTTTTTACAGATTATTTAAAACTGTGTAAGTTAGAGATATTTCCCTATGTTTACATACTTTTATGGCAATTTTTATTTATAAATCAAAAACTATGGCAAGTAAAATAAAATAGGTTTTATTTGTGACATTTCGATTTTTTTTAATAAGATCTTGAGTTGAATATATCTTCCTACTTATGGTATTTTTAGAAATCTTAAAATATGTTGTTTGTAGAACAAAAAATGTTCCTAAACTCAAGTCCATTTCGCTAATTTTGAGGAAAATGGCAACGGAAGATCGTTTTTACAACACAAAAAACTATTATTTTGAACAACTATTTTGTTCAAAATAATAGATTTTTGTGTTGTAAAAACGATCTTCCGTTGCCATTTTCCTCAAAATTAGTAATTATTATTAATACCATTTGAAGATAAAGAATCAATCTTTATTTGGTAGTTATTAGTTTTATTTAATTTGGTTTAGTTTTGTCACAAAATCGACCGAAAAATGGCATAGTTTTGTCCAATTTGCAAACGCGCCCTTAATATATGCAAATAAATCCCTTTTGAATGGTACGATACAGGAAAAATTCCTAGTGTGTAGCAAAGTTTAAAAAAACCGGCCAAGTGCGAGTCGGACTCGCGCACCAAGGGTATCTATAAAAAAAAAATATGTTACTCTGTTTGTTAGTATTTGTTGTTATAGCGGCAACAGCAATACATCATCTGTAAAAGTTTCAACTGTCTAACTAACACGGTTCATGAGATACAGCTTGGTGGCAGACGAACAGCGGAGTCTTAGTTATCAATAGGTTCCCGTTACACCCTCTGGGTATGGAAGGTTAAGAAATATCTAGGAAAGTACTACCACCGCTCCTTTTGCAAAACCATGACCTCCTTTTGAAAATGATATAGTCGACGTTTTTAACTTAAAATCCCTTCTGCCTTGCCTCTCTCTCTCTCATATTTAATCTACAATGAGACCACATAGTCACAACCGTCTCTGCTATGTACAACGTTTGTTCCACGCTGCTCGGACAGAGGCGCAGACGGTCATAATCTATTGTTTCATCGGACTGGCAGTGTTCCTTACATTTGCCGTTACTGCTGCTTGCGTCGCCTACAAGTAAGTGATAGTTTTATCAGTAGTGACATGTTGCTTTTGTGTATACAACCTTATTTTTTGTTGGCAGCTGAAATCTTCCGGGGTCAATGTGCTCATTATTATGATCAATTTGACCGACCTTGAAATCGTGTAAATAATATCGCTGCGCCATAAATTTTGTCGATCTACGATACAGGGATTATACAGACGCCAGCACACCAAGCTACCCCAAACAGTCAAAGTTTCCCAATTGAGCATGAACCTTATTTCCTTTGCGATGAAGTTGAAATTATCAAACAAATTTGACACATTGGGGTTTTTTTAGAATTCAGTCCCTTTGTAAAAGTTAATACTGATGAATACAGCAGCAATGATATAAATTCTCTTAAGGGACCGTTCCCTTAAGAGAATTTATATCAACTAAAATAAATGATCATCAATAAGTGAAAAAGCTTCCATTTATTAAAATTAAAACGAGGCGATTCAATCTTGACCTTTTGATTACCTTGAGCTACTGAAATGTACATAAAAAAATCACTTCATCAACAGACTTGTTTACTTACAAATAGAACACTAGAAAGCCTTCAGAAGCCTTTATTATACTAGGTCGGAATTCTCAAAAGCTTTCTACTTCAAAAGAATATCTCAAGGATTAGTGAAAGCGAAACAATTTGAGACAATGGAATTCTTAGCAGATTATTAAATTAAAATAGTTACAACATTATTTTGATCTCTATTTTCTGTTTTATTTATATTCCTTTGAATTATTATTAATATTGCCTGAGAATTATTTTAGAACGACGTAAAACGTTTGACAGTACGGTTGGCGCATTGGCTGAGCGATTGACTGCTGCGCCGCGTGTCGTGGGTTCGATTCCCGCACGGAACAAATATTTGAATGGCCTACAGGTAGTTGTTCTGGGTCTGCCTGTTTGTGTATGTGAATGATAAAAATAAAATAAAAAAACATCATACATTCTTTTGACTGGATCCAATATAATAGATTCACATCGTAATTAATGACAGATAGAAAAACATTTATTTATCAATTGGTTGAAACACGCAAAGTAAAAAAAATATTTAAAAAAAAATGGCATGTACCATGGCTGCGTCAAAAATGTCAATTTCGGCGGTAATAATATTAATACTTATACTTAAATTTTTTATACTTTAAAATTACTAATTTCAAATTACTAATATTTATACTTTTAAATAAAAAATATGTAGAATTAAACAAGTTCTGATAATAAAGTAAAGAGGGTGATGATGAGGACACCCATTGTAGTACCGTGTATAGCTCTTAAAGTCATTATTAGTAAGTATTCTACTATTCTATTCTATTCCAAGTTGATACGACGAATCCATGTTGACGGCACGGCTGGCGCAGTGGCTGAGCGATTGACTGCTGCGCCGCATGTCGTGGGTTCGATTCTCGCATGGAATTTGGTCACCCACGACACAGGAGAAATTCCCTGTGTGGGGCAACGTTTTAAAAATAAAAAATTATGTATACATATATATATATTAACGTTTAACTTCGACATGCTTATTATTCCGAAATTAGTTTAACAAAACGAGTGTACCTTTAACAATTTTATCGCCGAGCGTCAGGCTTCTCAACTCTGATCATTTTCGTTCATAATTGTTATAATTTCATGCCTTGAATTGCGCACTTTTGTAGCTTAAGGTTTAAATCCTAATTGACATCTTCTACTTTAGTCGCGCGTTATTAATCCTGGCTTATACCAGGGTTTGTCCTGGGCCTCGTCAAAATAGATAAAAACAACAATCAAGGTTAGCCAGACGAAAGTAATTCTTAATTCAATCGTTTTGGGTCCAGATCACATTGTTCTAGTAATCAGTCCATATATTGATTAAAGCTGTGTTTTTATTTCTGTATTTATTTTTCCATTGTACTTTCATGAGCCTCGTACCCTTATACCAATTTATATATGGCCAACGTGGCATTTTTTCCATACAGTTAGCCATTTTATTTTTCAGATATAAATCGTTTTCTTGGTTTTATTATTATACAGGGTAGAAGAGACTTTGACACACAACCCGATATCATGAGACATCCACAGACTCAGAACATGGTTCTAGACCGAGCCGTTGAAATTTTTCCGAAGCTTTTTTATAGTAAAACTGTAAAAAATCATGATTTCTACCTAACCCAATGAGATTTTGAGTTATAGACGTAAAGTATTAAAGTTTTAATAACAACCTAATGAGGTTTTTAAATGTTCATTGCTGCCTTCGTGTGCTCATGACTATTCTACTGTTTTAAGTAAAAAACACATCCAAATAATATATAATGAGGAAAAATCCGACGAACAAAATCCACGCTGTGGGGTCCAGAATCATATCGTAATGAGTATTGAGCTCATGGTATCACTTTGTCCGTCGATATCCCATTCCACCCTGTGGACCCTCATTCCTTCCAATCACATTCTTCAGTCTTGCAGTTCTGTCTTAATTCATGTATTTTCGCAGGCAGGCTCGTATAGACGCTGAACTAAACAATACTTCTTGGAGAGTAAGACCTGAGGAAGTGTTAGTGGAGGTCGGCACAGGAATCGGCGCCAGTCCTGCGCTGCACAGTATCAATGAGGTGCTCAAGGTATGTGTAAATAGGCCAATAAGAATGTTAACAGATTAGACTGTCTCTCTGAAGGGTAAAAGCGTATTTATATAAAGAAAAGGAACAAGCATAGATTACTGTTATCAGATTTTCGATCGACGATTCCTATGTTTAATTTATTAAAAATCCTATCGTTTCTTTAAATATGTCTTCGCTCCTAAAGTGGAAAAGCTTCTAATTCGGTCCCCCATCATAAGAAACACTAGAAGAGGAAATGGGGGAGAGGTGGGGGGGGGGCAGTTCCTACTGGTGCTATCAGAATTTTCTCAAGCGAAAGTGAGCCGGAACAAAGCCTATTATTTACAATGAATAGTTTTCTGGTGAGTGGTTCAGTTAGTGATTCGTAATACAGTTTTAATAGCCCTATTCCCTATGTCCTTGGCAAAATTGAGACCGTTTTACTAGCCTAACGAATCAGCTACAAAAATAGTTTGTAGTAAATAACATACATCACGCCTGTATTTTTAAAAGGGTCAGGCAGATGCGTACCTATTGTACATACAATAGGTACGCCTCTGCCTGACCCTTCCGTGAATACAGGCGTCATGTTAAGTTTATTTATACTTGTACGCTTAGAACGAGTACCTTAGTAGGTTAACCTAATTTCACACCTCTTACCAACAAATTATCAAAAGACGCGTCTCTTCGGAGTGCTCTTAAGTGAATATTGTAATTATATTATCAACTTATACAGGTATAAAATGATTTATTACTACCTCATTACAGTTCCTACGTTTGTTTTGGTTTTGGAGCCGATCAAAATGTAGGCACTCAATTGGCAATAACAATATGTAAATAACTTAATAATAACTAATACATTTCTTGCCCGTTTTTCTCCATAGGTACCTACGCTTTGGAATGGGCGACTAGCTTCATGTTTCCGATTCTTTGACAATTCAAAAGTACCTGTAATTGGTTTATTTGAAATAAATACTTTGACTTTAAGTAATTGTTTCTTTTTTCAATTAATCTGCTAAGCTCTATTGTCAAAATAGTATATTTGTTAGCAGTTTCTAACCAGCCAGGTACTTAGGCTGTGTACAGGCAGACAAACTAGAGCTTTATAAAACAAAGATGGCGTACACGCACTCATTTTACATAGTTATACGAATTATCATAAAATTCACATACATATTCTTAGTTGTACACAAAAACTGAAATACATACATCAATTCAAAGACAAATTGTGTACAAAGTCTAGTTAATTGCACATTATGTTCTCCAAACAATAAAAACAGGTATAAACGTAATATATAATAACAATATAATTCTACATATATGTAGGTGTACATTTTGAAAACTTCTAGTATATCAGATACAGTTCTATCAAAACCTTTTTGGTACTCATGTAAAGTTTTCTGTTAATACTATAGCTGTCTCTGGGCTGGAGTACCCGGGGCAGCACCGGGGCAGCCTCCACCCTGGGCACCCCCTCGCTGACCCTGTCATCATTCACCGTCGGCCTCTACAAAGGAAACAGGGTGGCTGTCAAGAAGATACACAGGAAGAAGCTGGATCTTAACAAGAAACTGCTGTGGGAGATCAAACAGGTTAGTACGCAGATTTATTGTAATTAACATGAACATGATGTATTTAAACTTGAAAACACACAACATAACAAAAGCCAGACAACCAACAAACGAATACAGTTTAGTCAAAATATAAAATTGTTGTTATCTCTTGTGTGTAATTGATGTTTCTTTTGTTGTTATTGACTGTCTCATAAAAATTGTTTGAAATTTACACAAAAAGTGCACTTTGTTGTTCTTTAGCAACATCAAAAACAAACAAAAGAAACAAAGATTTTGAAACATTTTTAATGAAAAATGTAAATAATAGCTCTTCTCATGGGACTTAAACATAACAGGCAAAATGTAGGTGTACTATCGATACATCTCTGCCTATCCCTTTGGGGAATGTAGGCGTGATGTTATGTTATGTGTAATTAATCATTGTTACGATGTAAATAAACAGACGTTAATAATCCTTGCTGAATAATGTTACATACATCAGGATAATTATTATGTCACTCATGTTATGTAGTAGGCACAGACATTCAATGAATTATTTGGTACCTAATTATACTCCTTTTATTATAACACTAGTTTCTGCCCGCGACTTTGTCCGTGTGAAGTTTACTATGACATAAGACGTAGTAGAAAGTGGATTTCTGTTAGAGAAATATATTTTTAAAATGGGGTGAGTAGTTTCGGAGATTACCTGCAACATACAAACTATACCCCTTTATAATATTGGTGTAGATTTAAAAAAATATCGTTATAACACCATCTTTATTCCCATGACATAATATCACGCCCGTATTCGCGTAAGGATTAGGCAGAGGTGAGTAGTAGTTATGTTTGGCTCCCACGTAACAGGGGCGAGCCTATTTCCGTCAATTGGGCACGAATCTAGACTTACGGCTGTTACTGAGAAATTCCACATGGAAAAACCCCATAACACTTTACATGATCCAGGAATCGAACCCAGGACGTCGTGCTCAGCAATAGCCCGTATCACCTTTTTTTCCCATATCAGTGTACAAGTTTCGTTGTTTCAGGATTTATACGAATCATTTTATTATATTTACTGCCCTGTTGCTCTCGTGGTTGCAAGTGATCCTGCTGGGCGGGGGTTCTTGGGTTCGATTCCCAGATCGGAATAAGTGTTACTGGATTTTTCTGTTCTGAGATCCTCAGTAGTGGCTCGGAGTCTAGAAGTTGGTGCTTAACATGCTTACCAAGGCACACCCCCGGGTCTTGGTAAGCATTTTAAACCGTTTAGTCTTGCACCTGATCACTGCCTAGTCTTGTTGGATGCAGTCCCATTGGACTTTGAGAGGGAAAGTGTGGGAAGAAGAAGTACACCTGCATAAGCCAATTAATGGGTCTGCAGAAGACTGGCCTTCACGTGAGCAGAAGACTGGCCTTTTTTTCTGACTAAAAAGTCACCAGACTTTTGGGCACTTTTACAGTTGACAGCGATGCGGATGAGATTTTTGATGCTCTATGATTTTTATTATTATTTTTTCTTTGTTGATTGAATTAACACGTTGGACGCCAAATGACCGACAAACTATACATTTTCTATTGAGTCTCGTTGTTTGGCAGTTAAGATCTTAATAAAACATAAATGTATGAAACTACAACAAGAACAACATAACAAAATGCAGTCATTTCAACACAATAACCATATATCTTTTGCCGTTTTTTTAGTACACAAAGCCCGCGTCGCCTTTCTAACATCAATTAATTAAATTACTGCCAATTACATTAATGGATCTTTTATTCGCACATGGATGATTGATCTATGATTGAACGGCTGTGTGTTATATTGTTAATTAGTATAGTGAGTTAATTGCAAACCCTGAAGCCCGCACCTAGTCACCCGCTCTCGTATAAAAACTGCAGCAGTCAACGAGTATTTCGATATTTTGTGGAGGGGAGTGTTGTAGCGACATCCATCTCGCCACATATGACGTATCCTTCATCGCGATATTAAAGTTATCCGAGCGATTGAAAATGTATACATATATACAAGAACCCGACAACAACCATCGGACAGTAGACCACCAGACATAACATCCGCCTGGTCAGAAGATCCTCCCTTTTCTATGGTGGATGAGGAAATTTACACTCTGTTCTTCATATCCCCAAAAATCGCTTTCTATTACATGGGACTTTAACGACATTTAAGTGCTATATAGGAACACCTATGCGTGTGATTTACAACACCTTAAAAAGACCTGTGACCAGTTTACATTTGAACGAATTATTTGTATTATTTGGCCTTTGCACAGCAGTTTTTTTTAAATATTTGATTACCTCGTACAAGAAACACTTATCTAGACACTATGCAGCCTTTTTAGCGCAACAAGAGAAAATAGTGTTTTCGATGTGCGCTGGCACCCAATGTAAGATTTAACTTGTATTTAGGGTGCCAGCGTCTTCGCCTATGAGTTGAATATTAACAGTGGGACAATATAACCCTAACGGAAAAAAAATGTATTTTCAAACTCTGCGGATTTTGATTTTGAATTTGGCGTGATTGCAACGTGTTTATACTCGTGATTGTACACACAAGATCGCGCCCTAAATCAAAGGAACATTAAATTCAAGCCACTGTCTCTTATAAGTAGTTTGAGAGTGTCATTTCTATGATATCTAAACAAATGTCATGTCACTGAAGTGTCAAACAGATCGAAGTCATTGTAATTCGGTGTGACGGGATTCGATGGCTGCCGGAATCAATGTTTCCGATAATATATTGAAACTTTCGTGTCTAGGGTATTGGGTTTCTTGATAAGAGGAATTAGGATGTCAAACTTGCGATGTTCGGTATTTGTGATACGATTTGAGTAATCTGGGTAAATCTTCGTATCGGATATCTTGGTTTGAGATTTTTGATCTCAGTGAACTTAACGGAAATTATACATGACTTTTTGAAATCATCCCACGATATCCTAATCCCGTGATGATAATTGCTAAGTAAGTTGATAATCAACTTTAACCTTTAATTCAAGTCGCTAATTTAGACTACTTTTATCTCTTTCTCCCTTCTTAAACTCAACTTTAGTGGAAGTAAAACATCCTTTAAAAATAGTTGTCATTTAAAAGTTGGACCAGAGACATGATCAAGTTCAAGGCATAAGTAAACTAATTTGAAGTCTCTAAATAAGTATATAACTATCACCGTCTTTTTCTCAAGCTATCTGTCATAAAGAGATTCGTTTGTGAACAAGGGAATCGGCACCAAGTCTGTTTTTTGGTGTAATAAAATCACTATAAAACGCTAAAACAAATTTTCCCTTGCTGCACATTTTCAAAATGTTCTTATATTTTTTTTTCTACCCACCCAGGCCCGCAACGTATCCCACGAGAACACAGCGCGTTTCATCGGCGCCTGCGTGGACTGTCCGCTAGTGTTTGTCCTCACGGAGTACTGTCCTAAGGGCTCGTTAAAGGACGTCCTCGCTAACGACGAGCTGCAGCTCGACTGGAACTTCAGGACGTCTCTCGTACATGATATTGTGCAGGTTAGTAAGTACTAGGTATAATAACAGTATTTTTTAATATGAAGTACATGGTGAAGCTCGCGGTACTCTGCTGGAAGCTATTATTTTCTTTTTTTTTATAAAAACTTTCTCCCACAATAGGAATTTCTCCTGTATCGTGGGTGCGTTATCAAACATTCGAACTCACATACACAAACAGCCAGACCCAGAACAACTACTTGTTCACTATACAAATATTTCTTTGTGTCGGGATTAGAGCTTACGACACGCGGCGCAGAAGTCAATCGCTCAGCCACTGCGCCAACCGTGCCGTCAAAATCCGGGACATTCAGTCCAACGTTATTGGAGCCAGTTTCCAGTGTAGCGGGATATATTTATAGATACAGTACGCTGCTCGTCAGTGGTAACACTTTGACATTGAGCTGGCCAAGAGTACCAAGTTTGCACAGAATGCAAGGCCAGCTAAGGGTGATATTGCAAGCAAAAGCAAACCAAGCAAGCAAGCTTAGAGCTGGCTGGTGTGAGAGGTTTGGGTCTAGTAATGTACCTCATACGGCTGAGATGATGATGAACGTCATTTCGTTAAACTAGAAATAAAAAAAAAACTTAGACTGCAAATTGCAATTGCGAGCATTATAAAGTGCAAACGTAATTGCAACTAGTTAATAGTTTAGTTTTTCCGATTTTACCTTGAGATTTGTCGTGAGAAGTATCCGTCTTCACCTCACAGAAATATATGCCCGTGCAAGTTATATTAATAATAAAATATATAATTTAATAAAAAGAGAGGGTCAAAAACTTTGCTATCACAAAAAAAAGCAATAAAAAGCACCCCTAAAAAGTTACAACTGGCTCGTATATTTTACTAGCCTACTCGTTACTCCAAACTTTGCTTCCCAGCGCTATTGGATTACCGCGGGTCGTAATTTTGGTAATATTTTGGGCTCGGTTCAGATTTGTGTTTGTATAAAAGTAAAGTGATTTTTGCTGAAGAATAATTCGTATTTTGTTGGTAAAATTGAAAATGTTACTCACGAACACTCAGTCAAAAAAGTTTCACTCCATATAGAGCTGACTCACATTGCCATTTATTTATAACTAACTGTGCCCTAACTTTGACCCCAGGGAATTTAACAAAGTTTCATGGGTTTAATATTTTTGCACGGAAATCTGAATTACTTCATTGAACTTCTTAGTTTTCGGCCTTAGTTACTTCTTAGAATATCAGCAATGATCTGCCCATGAAAGCACTGTCAAAATCGGTCCAGCCATTTCGGAGATTTCCTCAAACAAGAAATCACACAAACAAAAATAGAAAAAAAACGTATTTTTGGCAAATCTACTGTATGTACTTTCATGTGCGTTTAGTAAAAAAAAGCTAAGACACTTCAATTAGGGTACTATACCTAAAAAGGAAAAAAAACGGATCCCTTATAGGATTACTTTTTTGTCCGTCTGTTAAGACTCTTTATCTCGGGAACTCGTGGAGGTAGAAATTAAAACGATATTCTCTTATATTTGTACAGATTAGTAACAGTTTCAATTACCTATTGTATTTAAAACGGCAAAATAGTAAAAAGACACATTATCTTTAATTTAAATACCAGTTTCTCTTTGAATTTTCCAATTGAAAACCTGACTCAGCATGGATTTTTTGATCGATGTCGCAAATTACAGTCCACGAAATCTATATATATATATATATAAATAAATCCCTGTTTCCCTTGGTCACGTTATAACTTGAGATCGACTTAACCGATGTATTTTTTTTAAGTATTCTATTACTTTATAGAAGGTTCTAAAATAATAGCCTATAACTGTCCCACTGCAGAGCAAAGGCCTCTTCTCATACAGAGAAGGCGCGAGCATTAATCACCACGCTTGCTCAAGACGGGTTGGCGATTTCAGCCTTATATTAATTTATAAGTCCAGGTTTCCTTACGTTGTTTCCTTCACCGATGTCAGTGATGTCCAAAATAAATTAAGAAAGTACATATGAATTGAAAAAGTCACATTGGTACTTTCCCAGGTTTAAACCCACAACCTCGTGCACAAGAGGCGAGGAGCAGAAATCGCAGAAAATCGGAAAATTTCAGAAAACTTAAGGACTATTTTAACTTCGTCCGTTTTATGAATGTGGACTTTAACCACGTGTGATTCCGCGGGGAGCAGCTAGTCAAAGATAAAAAGCACAAAATGGATATCTACATCAGACCCGCTGTGCCCTTCAAAAAATATCTCATCTTTATTTTTCGTCTATTTTCATTTCACACATTTTATTCAGTTCATAAAACACGTAGTCGTCTGAACAATTTGTTTTGCTCTCTCTTTGAAACAAGACTGTTTTATTATTTAAAATTCAGGTGACAAGACAGGTTGTTACAGACACAAAACATTGTAAAGCTTCAGTATTTAAGTTCACTCGCGAGTTTACAATACAACCCAAGGTTATTTGTTTTATTGTATTAACATCGCAAATTCTAAAACTGGATGGACTAAAATATTCTCAGCATAAAACTTATTACTGAATAACAAATTGAATTTAGCTTAAGAGACTTCTTTGAGAATATTTCAAAGGTACTATTTACCGATTTATTCGTTTGCGAGAAGAATCGAGAATGTTCTCGATCATACTCTGGGTAACAACGCCTTTGGCGTAGTCATTAAATTAAATTCTACGCTGAACTCATGTTCTTATGGATTAGTATTAGTTAATAAGGGCATGAGCAAATAACGGCACGGGCAGATCGAAGGTTAAGCTAAGCTTGCCGAAGTCAGTCTGTGGATGGGTGACCGTTCGTAACATATCGAGACTCCTCCGTGCCTCGGAAAGCACGTTAAGCCGTTGGTCCCGGCTGTCATTTAGAGATCTTTGACATTCATTACGAGTAGTCAGAAGCCCGAAAGTCTTACCAAGGGGTATCGTGTTGCCCAGTAACTGGGTTGTGGAGGTCAGGTGCATCTGGTTGGACTGGAAGCCGACCCCAACATAGTTGGGAAAAAGCTGGGCAGAGGATGAATGATGACGGGCCTGAGAACACGCACTTAACTAAAAAAAACATCTAGTATTGAAAATTACGTAAAAACATAACACTCGTGTATTCTCGGAAGGGTTACTCAGAGGTACCGTCCCTAAAGTACATCCACATTTCACCAGTTATGTCTGATTCCTATGTAATAGCCGGGCACAAATTCAGACTCCAGGCTGCTTCTGAGACTGACAGGGTTGAGAGACTGCCAGTGGCGAGATGTTCGAAAAAGTTACCGTGACCCTGGAACGCAAAGGGCACGGACGGAACACGGACAAGTTTTACTTAGTAAAAGTCTGACATCCTGTTCCACCCATAACGGGAGAAGTCATTGGATGATTTCCCATCCTTAAAAAAAACACAGGCTGCTGAGAAATTCCTGATGAAAAAAGTCCGTAAAACAACAGCGTTTAATAAAAAAAAGCAACTCATGGTTACCGCACTTTCATGTCAGACGCTGTATTAATTATAAAAAAAAAATGATCAAACAAACAGGTATTGTTTCAGAGAAACGTTTCACCATTGATTAGCTTTGTGTATTGTATTTATCAAGGTTAAGAAACCTTTTTACAAGGGCAGCCGTTCAAAATTCGCCTTTGCCATTATTACACAATACAATTAGATTAGGATAACCCTGAAAATCATTGAATTACATGCTTGGCGAAGCCGTCAGTCAGGTTAAATAGACGGCTACGATGTGTTTTTGTTTTCCTTGTATTCTTAATAAAGCGCATTTCACACTACGTTAGAATGCTATATAGTATAGCATATTGCGTTATTTACTATTATTCAACTAGCTGCGCCCCACGGTGTTATCCTCGGCGTGCGAGCTGTCAAACGCCCGAAATTAAAGTAGTCGTTAAGTTTTCTTAAATTGTCTCATGTCCCGCGCAACTTTATATTTTTTTTTCTTTCATACAAACCTTCTCCTTATAATAACAAGCACAACACAAAAGGAATAAGCGAAATCGGTCCAGCCGTTCACGCGTGATGCCGTGACCAAGGGAAAGAAGGATACAGGTTTTTATAAAGATACGTTATAGTATCGCGTTGCGTGAACGTGTCCATACAAAATGTCTGCTCAGCGATATTGTTGTGCTATACAATATTTGCTATAATACTTTAAATTGACATGGATGGATTGTGTGAAAGATGATGTGGCTAGGAAAGAGGTGACCCTTGAGATGTATGGAAGAAGAAAACATGCTGCGCCGACCCCAAATATTATATAAATTGGGATTAATATGTGATAATAAATTAATATGTGGTAATATGATTGGGATAAAAATAATATTAATTGGGATAAGGGCAGGAGGATGATGATGATACTTTAAATTGACAGAGTGGACTGAGTACATACTCCGCGTTTAAAACAAGGTATAAAACATGTATTGATCATGGGTTAGTTAGAAGTAGTTGCCAAAAAAAGTCTGACGTGGCCACACACACACTTGTCTTATTAATAAAAAAGGTCCTTAAAAAAAAGTTGTATATTCTCACTGCCCAGTTGGTCCTGTGTGTGGTTCCATCTGGAATTTCTCAGTACCAGCCTGGAGTCATATCCTGACTCCAGGCTGGTACTGAGAAATTCCCGCCCGTTTGATAGTAATAATTCTCCCACCCCGTATTTCATAGGACTTAAACGTACGAATGTGGGTGTTGAGGTACTGTAGACCGGGTTTACAGTTGTTAAATAAAAGAGCTACGCTGATTTAATAGTGTTAATTAACTTTATCCAATCATTTTACAGTCAAGAACCTGTTTTAGGCAAGCGATATATCTCATCTTTAAAACTATTCTAATCTTTCTTGAGTGGTTGAAACCATAGAAAGTTTATGTTCTGCCAGCCTGTATACAATACGACGGCATGGTTGGCGCAGTGGCTAAGCGATTGAATGCTGCGCTGCGTGTCGTGGGTTCGATTCCCGCACGGAACAATTATTTGTATGGCCTACAGATAGTTGTTCTGGGTCTGGCTGTTTGTGTATGTGAGTTTGAATGTTTGTGAACGCACCTACGATACAGGAGAAATTCCTAGCGTGGGACAAAGTTAAAAAAAAGGTCTGTTATTGCATAAAACCTCTATAGTACTAAAGCTATACCTATCTCCGATACCCTTTGGGGAATAAAAGCGTGGTGTTGTGTTATTCTCACTAACATTTTGCTGTACAGGGCATGTGTTACCTCCACGGCGGGCTGGGGGCGCACGGCAAGCTCCGCTCCTCAAACTGCCTCATCGATGGACGCTTCGTGCTCAAGATCTCGGACTATGGACTCAACACGTTGTGCACGCCGACGGACCTTATAAAAGATGACACCTATTACTATAGTAATTCATGTTTATTTAGTTTCCTTGATCTTGTTGAGGTGTTGATTGCATTTTTCACCCATCACAGGTGTGAAGTTCCTTCAGATTATTTAATTTCAGCAAAATGACGAGCTCACTAGACGATTCTGGATCTCCTGATGTTGATGGTTCTTTTCTGATTTTTACAGGTTTTTCTTTATTATTGTTAACTGTTAAAGATTATAAAAATATATACCAATTTTATTTTTCCTTCCAAAAAAAAAACGATTGAATAAGTTATACTCAATAGAGATTACTAGCTCACAATTAATTAAATTTTTGGTGATAGTGATTTTTTCCTTGACGCTTAAATATATATCTTTGTTTTAGAGTTACTATGGACAGCCCCGGAGCTGGTGGCTGCCAGCATATACCCTGGCGCGGCGGCCTCGCTCAAAGGAGATGTGTACAGCTTCGGCATCATCCTCGAAGAGATCGTGCTGAGAGCCGGGCCCTTCCACAACTATACACCTACTATGTCTAATAAAGGTCAGTGACTTGCTAAACCTTATATAATAATAATACCAGCCTATTCACAGGAATAGGCCCTGCAGTGGGACAGCCCACTGCAGGGCAAAGGCCTCTTCTCATACAGAGAAGGCACGAGCATTATTCACCACGCTGGCTCAAGACGGGTTGGCGATTTCAGACTTATATTAATTATAAGTCCAGTTTTCCCTTCTTGTCAGTGATGTCCAAGATAAACTTAGAAAGTACATATGAATTGAAAAAGTCACATTGGTACCCATAACTTGGTAACCTTGGTATTTGGTAACCTTATTTACATATAAGATATCGAGACTCCTCCGTGCCATTTGTAGATCTTTGACGGTCGTTACGGGTCGTCATAAGCCCGAAAGTCTGACAAACAATCTTATCAAGGGGTATCGTGTTGTACAGTAACTGGGTTGTGGAGGTCAGATAGGCAATCGCTCCATGTGAACTACTGGTGTTGAGCTGCATCTGGTTAGACTGGAAGCCAACCTGAATGTGGTTGGGAAAAGTCTAGGCAGATGATGATGTTGACTTACTAAACTTTAACTCACACAGGGGGGCGTGCAGTTCTTATTTAGTATTTATATATCTACATTGTAAGCAAAATTATACAATTATTAATTTATGAAGAAATAAAATAAAATAAATAATCATAGGGCATCAAAAAATTCATCCGCATCGTTGTCAACGGGAAAAGTGCCCAGAAGGCTGGCAGCATTGCCACGTAAGCAAATAAATAAATCTATCTATCTATTAGCTTGTTATACCAATCCAGAAGAACAAGCCAGTTTTTGGAGGCCTTACAAACGCCATTTTGCGTGTTTCTAGTGAAATAAACATACGCCTTTTTTTCCTGGGGGTAAGAAGAAATTATAGAACACCTCCATCTACGATTCATACTATTCTTGCATCGTTTTTGTTTATACATCCTGTTCCATCCTGAACACCAGCAACAAGGTCAGAATACGTCTTTCTTGGAACTCTCCTCCAGGCATTTCTGCTCACATCCACCTTATTAATACTTTTTCATGAGAAATTGCATTGAAAAAGCAAACTTCAAGAGAATTTTGAGGTAGAGGAAGACTTTTAGATTTTGCCCAAGTGGAGAAGTGTTAAGGTGAAAAATGTGCCTCATTTGCAAATATTGTGAAGTAAAATAAGTTTGCGAAATTCACAAAAGAGTCAAATCATTAAATGCTAAAACGATGGTACTGCTCGTGAAAATATTTTCAGGAAATCTTATAATATTCTCGAAAACATTTTCATACTTACGCCACTTCATTCGGTAATGAGGTCATATTCCCTGCGCACCCGCTATTTCCCAGCCAGCTGCAATATCCGGTTTTAAATAAAATGAAACATAAAAGTTACAACTTTCTGGCTGTAAACTTTTTAATGGATTGAAACGGGTAAACGTTCTTTTGTAGGCCAGGGTAGTGGAAGAACTGTAATTTATATTATTTATGGTTTTATATAGGAAGCTGCAAGTTTTCTTACCATTTCCAGCAATAATTTATATGCAGTGTTACAACTCTGAGTTAGTTAATTAAAATTTTATTTACAAGTAAATTTTATTTATGTCAAATTTTCATTCAGTTATCGGGCATCAAGTAAGTTTTAATTCAATTCAATTTCAATTAACTAACTATTAAGCTACTGTAACAATTCTATACCGTAGTAACTGTAACCCTGCTACGCCCTAGGTACTGTAGCACTACTACGCCGTAGTAACATACGCGGTGCTACGCCCTAGATGCTGTAGCAATGCTACGCCGTAGTAACTTTATAGCTGCTACGCCATAGGTACTGTAGCATTGCTACACCGTAGATGCAGTAGCAATGTATCATTGTTACGCTGTAACAACTGCAGGGCTGCTACGCCATTGCTACTGTATTTATACTACATACTAAATAGTAACATGGCTACGAAATACTAGAATGATGAATGACAATTTTTTTAATGATATCAGAAGATATGATTAGAATCAGAACTCAAACTTAGATTTAATGAAAACAAGCTGTGATTGGTTTCGATTATCAAGAACATGCTAACAGCCTACAGAGTACTTTACTATAGCCATAAGGAAAATATGAAATAAAGACCAAATACTGGATAAAATTTCAAGGTCAATTAATTAAAAGTTGGGAGATTGTGGAAAGACTTTAAACAAACAATTTAACGACATTACTCCTTAATTAATTTTCCAATCCTATAGGATTAAATTTGCGTTCACGCTTATAAAATATACTAAATATTTGGGCAGGACTTTTTTCAATATCAGTCGACTATTGAGTACAATATCACTAAGAAGCACATCTATATGAAGTGTTGTTCTGCTTGGAATCCTTTGTTTCTAGGCAACTACATCAGCCATTAAACTTATATTCTTGCGAATGAGCTACTTCATTGACATTGCTTGTAGCTAAGATAAAATATTGTTTGTACAGAAATCGTAGGCCACGTATGTGCTCGAGAGTCCCCACCATTTCGTCCAGTGGTAGGGGTGGGTGAAGTGGGGGCAGCTGCAGGGAGCGGGGGAGGGGCTGCCGTGGAGCTGCTGGACCTGGCGGAGAGGTGCTGGGCAGAGGCGGCTGATGACAGGCCCAGCTTTGATGCGGTCAACGCTAATTATATCAAGTGAGTGATGATAATTAATATCTACAATGGGTATATGGTATGTAGCGACATCTATTTAGGAGCTCGTGGCTAAATAAAAACAGCTGCATGGGTTGAGCCAATGTTAAGGTACGCTTGCCGCCTTACTTACAGGTTAATGATATAATTATTTCCTCGGCATGTCCTATTCCAAGATGTACAGTGAAGGTAATAATAGGTCGATCAATCTACAAACACATTCAGTTCCCGCATCACGGTTACCTTTTAGAACTGTAACATAAACTCCCAATAAAAATAAATCTAATATTTTATGTCCATTGAAACCAAAATCAATATTGCATAAGTATAACTTTTGACGGGTATTGCAATCATTGCCATTGGCATTATTTTACAGTATTTCCATTAGTATCGTTTGTTGGCCTGTCTTTCTTTTTACTAAAGATATTATCATGTGCGACGCTTACCCGTGTTAATCATACGAAGTACCTGGGTGTAGTGATTGATGACGGACTGAGATGGTACAACCAAATAGATAACACTGCTTCGAGAGTCAGAAGACTTATCTATATTTTTAAATCTCTGAGACATTGCGCAGACATTAATATCCTAAAAATGGTTTATCTAGCACTCTGTCAGTCCGTTATCACCTACTGCCTCCCGGTATGGGGAGGGGCCGCTAAAACCAAGTTTATTGTAGTGGAGCGAGCACAGAGAGCTGTTCTGAAGGTTATGCTTGGAAGACCATACAGATTCCCTACTACTAAATTATATGCAGACTGCAAATTACTTACTGTGAGGCAGCTCTTTGTCCTTCGAGCCACTCTCAGAATGCATAAATATACTCCCCCATCAGGTCCTACTAAGCGCAAAGCAAAAAATGTATGCCCGACAGTAAGCCACAAAACTGCATTCGCTAGGCGCCAGTTCTACGTTCGAAGTACATTGATTTATAGGAATATACATAAAGCCATTCAATTAGCTGGGCTAAACAACCACGAAGTTAAGATTAAAGTACAAAGTTGGCTGCAGGATCAAGACTACGCTCGAACAAAGGAACTATTGCACCACCAGCAGTAGGCCTGTAACCTGTTTTTACTGGTGTTTGCAATTTTTCTCTTCATTTTGGAACATAATTATCAGCAGTACATATACACTGCATAATCTTAAACATTTCAACACACCCTCACGCAAACGCTAAATACTACTAAACACACTCTTACTTACACACCCTCACATACATCCCTCATTCTAATATACACATCCTTACTCTAACATACACACACATATACACTTTTAAGAAGTCGTTTTCAATATCCTTAGTACCTTCATAGTTAAATTTGATAATTATACATAGTTACTTTTACTTTTTTTTTTTTTTATATACTTACTTTGTGACTGCTTTTGTAATGTTGGAACACAACATAAAAGGTTTCTAGTATCACAGTGACAGCAGAACACTGACTCCTAAGTCACAGGATCACCTAGTTTAGGAGTCAGGGTTTAAATTATAAGTATGACCTTTAACCAAGTTATGTATCCTAGTTTTAAGCAATGTCTAAGGTTTTTTGTAACAATAGAGATTTTTATTATTTATTATTATTATCTTCAACGGTTTTTGTTCAAAGTAAATTTATAACGCATTAAAATACTGCATGTCATGTCACCACCGTTCTCATTAAAAAAATCTTCCGGAACCTTTTTTCATTCGTAATCTTGGCAAAGTATAATTATTTGTCGTAAAGGTAAAAAAATAATAAGGGCAAATAAGATAGCACCTTTTACTGTTTTATTTTTAAGAATAGGAAATCATCCAATGTCTTCTCCTGTTCTGGGTGGAACAAGAGATGCGTGTCAGACTTTTACTGACTAAAACCCATCCATGTTCCATCCTTGCCCTTTGCGTTCCGGGGTCAACTCTTTCGAAAATCCCGCAACAAATTATATAGAACCTAAGGAGTTCAACATTTTGTTAGTTTGACTGTACATGACGACCTATGTGGCGCGGCGGGCGATTGTCCGCCTGCGACGCAGGAGGTTGCGGGTTCGATTCCCGCCCTGGGACGAATGTTGCGGGTGTTCTGGGTATTGTATGTATAATAAAAAATACCCATCTATGTAATGTCAGTCATCTAGTACTCGTAGCACAAGCTCTGCATAGCTTGGGGCTAGATGATGCTGTGTGGATTGTCCAGCATTATATATTTATTTATAGTTCATAACTTCATGAAAGAAAAAGATTCCTAATTATGATATTCACGTTTAGGGGTTACTGCGACAACTTGATGGATGATCTCCTCCGTCGCATGGAGCAGTACGCGAATAACCTGGAGTCGCTTGTTGAGGAGAAAACTGAACAACTGTCGCTGGAGAAACGGAGATCTGAGGAACTGCTCTACCAAGTTCTTCCAAGGTACCTTTTATCTTATATATAAAATTCTCGTGTCTTGTGACACGAGAATTTAGTGTTAGTTCCCATACTCCTCCGAAACGGCTTAACCGATTTTTATGAAATTTTGTGTGCATATCGGGTAGGTCTCAGAATCGGCCTACATCTATTTTACATACCCCTAGATGAAGGTGGTCCACCCCAAACATTTTATATGGCAAAACAACCTTTGCTGGGTCAGCTAGTAATCTATAAAACAATACATTTCATCGTCATTTACCAGTTAGGTTTTAGGCGTATGTCGTCGCCTTGTTTTTATTTTATTATATTTTTGAAAAGAAAAAAACCTCGGGATTTACGCCTTAGTTTCACACAAAACGTTGACGAATTTGTGGAAATAGTTCAAGTTTATGTTTAGTTACCTGAGCCTCATATTAGCGCTTGAAGGAGTTTTGTGACGGTCGTAAGCTAGTATTACCAGTATAAATATTGTACTGAGGTATTACTTCGGTACGCGTAAACGTACTTTTACCGAGTGAGCATTACTGACTCGCATAATAATACAAACTTGACAGAAAACTGTCACGAAATTGAATGTATAATATATATTTGTAATATAAAAGCATTTCCGAGATAGGATATGCTTATTGCATCAGGGATAAAAAATAAGATGAATTGTATTAAATTAAAACAACAACAATTAAATTGACTTTGATTGTGCATTTTCAGATTTAATTTTCTAGTTTTCTAGCTCTTCTAAGTTTTATTCCGAGTAATCGCTTTAGCAAGTGCCTCTTATGTTTTAAAAGTTATCATTAAAATGAATATGAATAATGACGAGTATGATGTTGTTTTTCTTCCTTTCTTTTCAAGGAACAATTTTATATTTAACAGCTCTGAATGTATCATATCCTTCGAATAACCGAAATTCAGAAATGCCGTAAACCGAGAAGTTGGCAGATTAAGCTCAGAGTTGATTAGTTTTTCTCGATGAACGTATACATATATGTATCTGTGTATTTATTCTTGTATGTTACCTAAATATATCTACAATTTATTTTTTTATCTTATTGCACCTACCATGTTCCGTCTCTGTATCACCCTAAGGTAGACTAGTAGAAAACGCCTAAGGCACTAAGTCCGCCTTTGTACGGTTTTTATAAATAAACCAATAAATAAATATTGCCTACGTACTGCAAACTTGCAGCAAGAAAGATCATTACGTAATCTGCACACTAACGTTCTCCGTTGTTACTTAGGCCCGTAGCACAACAGCTGATGGCTGGTGAAGTGGTCCAACCAGAAAGCTTTGAATGTGTCACAGTATACTTCAGCGACATAGTTGGGTTCACTGAACTATGTGCTGCCTCTACTCCGATTCAGGTGGTGGATCTACTGAACGACCTGTACAGCACTTTCGACAGGATCATTGGGTTCTATGATGTCTATAAGGTTAGTGTTTCTTTGGGTATATGGTTTAAGAGGATTCTCGCCTTGGCTTAAAAATATCTTATTATACTTCATCGCTTGTCTTCGAAATGAATTTAAGCCAAATTTATTTATAATATTTGCCTTAAATTGTACGTAAAGTCAACTTTGTAGTATTATCTATAACGAATATTACGGTCAATAAAGATAGCTCAATACCTTTTTCTTGTTTCGATGATACCTTCAAAGGCCCCAGTTTGGGGATAACACCGTGGAGTGTGAAATTCTTATCTCACTATAACCACCCCATTGGCACACATCAGCACAAGGCGGGTACCGTATCATCTTAAAGGATGACCACCCCGGAAGATACTGGGGACATTGTAAGCATGTCATACATGGAAGCCTCTCGGTGGGCACCCGCGACCTTAAAATCCCACCTGCTTTAATCTACTTCAATAAATGCTTGCGGTGTACTCCGAGCAAGAATTGTTGAAATGTTTAAAAGATTATTGAAGGTCTCATAAAAGTATTAGGAACAGACCCAAGGCCAGCTACAGACTTCTTTTATAATCCACTTTGAAAATCACTTTCTCTGTATCGCAAAAGGTGGAAACAATAGGCGACGCGTACATGGTGGTGTCTGGTCTCCCTGAAAGGAACGGCGACCTACACGCGCGCGAGATCTGTCTCATGGCACTGGCTATAGTGGAAGCAGTCAGAGGCTTCGTCGTGAGACACCGGCCTACACATCGATTAGAGGTGAATATATTATTTTAATAATACGTTGCGCAAAATTGAACTTTATGCGTAAGTGTTAAAGTTATTAGTACATATTGCTTAAAGAAAAAAAAGCCCAACACTAGGAACTTTCCTGCAACGGGGGTGCGTTTATAAGCACTTCAACTCAAATACACAAACGGCAAAAAAAAGAAGCACATAAAAAATTGAAGACAAAAAAACAAGTAAATGCAACGTTTACATTTTCGGAAGCTAAAATGCAAACTAAGGATAAGTACCGGTAAAGACACCCCTCTTTACCAGTACGTATCCTAATAGAAATGCAGGGCTGATTGGAAACAAAACTTTGAAGTGGAATATCACGTTAACTAATTAATATTTGTAACTACCAAGGTGTTGAAATAATACATTTCAATACATTAAAATAATTTTGTAGAATTGGACTCCTAAAACATGTTTTTGAATATATAGTAAAAATATCTTCATCACTGTCGAAAACGAAAACTAAACAAATCAAATCCGGATGATAAGAATCCTATGCTGGCAATTCCGTTCAATCCGTTTCGTACAGTGCGTTACGTTCGGTGCAAACAAATGAACGCGCACTTTAAAAATCCCCATACATTTTTTTTCTTTTGGCTCCTGCGTTACTATCTATTCACAATATTTTACGGCATTTACCTTTGCTCGATACTTGATTAGGTTCGTATTGGAGTACACTCCGGCCCGGTCTGCGCCGGCGTGGTGGGAGTCAAGATGCCACACTACTGCCTGTTCGGAGACACCGTCAACACTGCCAGTCGGATGGAATCTACAGGACAACGTAAGTTTCATCATTTTGTAAATTTGAACTCGAGGAAACTTTTGGCAATTTTTACTTACTGGATAGTAGGTATATGTCACCCTGCCACTATTTGTCTGTACAATACCCATGCGTTGACTGGTACGACATACCTCGAGCATTTAGTCCGCCTCTGTTCTTGAAGTCTTAGATAGCATAGCATCACACCTATGTTCCCCGAAGGGTTGGGCAGAGGTATTTTGTATTAGAGGTGCACCTATTGTAATTTCACCAGTTATTTCTAAGTCCCACGTAACAGGGGCTGGGGCTATTGCCATCAACTGGGCAACAATCCAGACTCGAGGCTGCTAATGAGAAAAATTATATTAAAAAAACTTGAGAGGTGTCAAGGGAAACCCGGATGGAACGAAGTTCCTTTCGATTAATTAGTGAAGGAATTGTAATAAAATTTTATTTGTTTTAAGTTATAATAATATTTTTTTTATTATTAACAAATATAATGTTATATAAACTTAATCGTAGGCTCAATTTTCGTAATTATTGGCTTGTGGTAACTGAAGTAGGAAACATATGTTTGGGATTCTATTTTATTTAAATGTCTTGAAAAAACTGCATCAATCATCAATATTATATTTTTTTGTTGATTCTGCTGGTTAATTCTTAAATCAAATTCTTCCTCTAGAAACTGTAGCAATGGTTTTGATTTTTCATTACTGAAGTTGATGTCAAAATCACAGAATCATTAATCATTAATCGAATCATTAAGCACAGCTTACAATAGCTTACAAAAAGTGTTGTGACAACTTTTCGTAAGAATTTTTTCCGTCTAGCCCCCTTTCACAACGCGCGATAAGGAACTTCGTTCCAAAAACTCAAAAATACTTTGCGCGACCTGGGAATTGAACCCAAGAACTCACGCTCAGCAGTCGCGTTTGGGGCGACTAGATCAACGAGGCAGTCGAAAAAGCATTAAATACATAAATTTGATAAGTAAAAGAGTTTGCCCTTGCTCAACCATTTAATTTCACGACTGTCACCTACAATACGTCGGCCTGGCTTCTGTGGACATAATTTGTTACTTTATTTACGCAAGATAACAAAATAAGATGAAGCTACGATTTACGTGGCGTGATAAGGCAGATTTATGTAACAAGAAGTACTTTTACGGCCAGATTTGTTACATGACGGACTTTGTGTTAAACTTAAGTACTGTTATTAAGCTCAGCCAAGGGATTTTGTGTTTTATTTCTCTTAATTATACAGGATGAAAAGGACATAAAATTAAAATAGTCACACTGGACCTTGATTTTCCTTTAAGAATACTAGAAGACAAAATGCACGACTGAAGTATTTTTATTCTTTCTTTTTCTTTGTTTTTTAAACGTTACCCGGAATTTCCCCTGTATTGTGGGTGCGTTTACAAAAGTTTAAATTCACATACACGAACAGCCAGGCCCGGAACAACTACCTGTAGGCCATACACGTATTTTTTCCGTACTATATTACACCTGTACCTATATTACACCCACATTTCACCCCTTATGTTTAAGTCCCATTATTACTTAAGTGTGTGACTTTTAATACATTGGCCATTTTTCAGGAGGTGAAAGTACTCATAAATATAGACAAGTTTTAGGTACAATATAATCAACTCATTTTGTTGAGTTGTGCGAACATGAATGTACTGAACAGCTGCTTTTTTCTTCATATTTCAGAGTTGATTCCACAGTAAACATTGTTTATATTCATGAGTACTTTTAACCCCTTTATCATTGACAAAGAGCTAAATATCACCTTGTAGTTTCACATCTATTGTGAGGGATGCCCATTTTCCCACTGATATAACATTCGTATTTACCTTGGCTAGTATCCAAGTAACAACGCATCTATGAATTTGTATAGCGCCCAAAGTTTTATCCACATACCATCACGCTTGTATTCCACGAAGGGTTCGGCAGAGGTCCACGTATAACACCCACATTTCGGCAGTTATGTTTTTAGTCCCACGTAATAGGGAGCAAGCCTATTGCCATCAACCGGGGAATAAATCCAGACTCCGGGATGCTAATGGAAAAAATCCTAATGGATAAACTCGGAAATATATTAACTAACATGGAAATCTAACCCTCACTCTCAGCAGTCGTACTAGAGCCCACTAGACCAACGAGGCAGTTAAAACCACGTGGTGTTCATTAGGGTTATTTAATTGGTTAAGAAACACTTACCTCAGTTTCCTAAAGCCTATTCAATATAATCTGTTGTCACGTTACTGATTAGGTATGTACACATGGCTACATTTCAAGCTATACATTTCCAGTATAAGCTGACCTCTCATTGTGTACGATTTCCATACAGTGAGAGGCCACTACCAGTCGGCCAGTACGACCCGGCCCATTTTTGAAACAAATGTAAAGTGAACTGTCGATCCCCGGCTTTAGAATGGGATGACAGGTCACTTCGCCTTTACTTCACCTATATTTTCAGGAGGAGATTTGATCAGAACTGCACTGCATTTGTTATTGTAGTCGATAACATCCAACGTGACATTTGACTGTGGAATAATCGTAGCTACCATAACCTAGCTAAACATCTAGGAATCTAGAAGAAACATTTTTAGCTAGACCTTTAGTCCGTACTTGTTTAAAACGAACAATTAATTGCTTTGAAAACTTCCAGCGCTGCGGATCCACTTAAGCGAGAACACTCGAGCGTTACTCGACCAATGGGGCACCTTCGTCGTGGACCGTCGAGGTGAAGTGGAACTGAAAGGCCGCGGGAGGATGCTTACTCATTGGCTGCTGCACTGCTCGGAGCCCGAAGCCAGGCCACCCACACAAGGACTACAACCACCGCCTCAGTACCCCATACTCTTCCCTGCGTTACCACAACCAGCACTGTCTTTACAAGTTCCTTATCTAGTCGTGGAGCCTCCGACATTAGCTGCTTGAAGAGTTAGATTCTTTTTTGTCTGGAATTGAACCTGGGAGAACAATTTGGATGAGTATAAGCTGAGCTGGACCTATCCGCCTGGATTTGCATTTTCCCGTGACTTATCTTTTTCTATTGCTCAAAAAGATTCTTCACAAGAGCAAGACAGACGTGAATGAATGAATGAATTCTTTATTTGCCAGAATATAGGTACATTGTACATGGTAAATTATTATATGGTTTCACTATATAATGACCGTGGCCACGATGCCTTTAAGCAAGAGCATCTGCAATCGTTTTCGGGAAGCATGATAGGTCTACTTCAGCCCTATATCGACAGCTAGGTGATCCTGCCTATCTCCAAACTAGAACAGTCGTGTATTTTATGTATTTGTGACTGATCAGACTCATGATCGTCATCTGTTGTCCTTATCACAAGAAGTTGGGCTTCCTACGTTAAGTAATACTTGGTATTTTATTCGTCAGTAAAGTACATGTGTGTATTAAGTTTAGTTATCATTTCTGTAAGTAATTTTAATGTTCTTAAAATAGTACCTTTACATTAATTTTCATGTCTGAAGTTACACGTGCTATTGTTGGGTACCTATGGAAATATAACCCAAAAAGATACTAAAATAATAATATAATAATTGATTTTAAAAAAAATGTGAGCCTAGATAAAGTGTCATTCTATCAGCGATAAAATAGTCAATAAGCCCAAAATGTATGGGGTTGACATATGCTACTGAATAGCACGTGGTTTGTCGAACGATAAACCATTAGTTGACAGACACCTCTTTTCACCATCATTCTCGCATTTAGGAGTGTCTGTCTTATAAATAAAGAACGATTGTTACATATTTATCTTCAAAATGTTTTAGTGATTAGTGCAAGACAATCCAAAAATGGTTATCGAAATAAATAAGTCGTTATCGCTGATAGAATATCACTTTCTCTAGACCCTTTGGTCTCAACCGTGTCCTTAATAACCATTAAGCAAGTTTGCTGTCAAACACAGGCCTAAAAAAACAATAAATATGATAAATGCCTCCAATTTATATTAAACAGACCTCCATAAAACATAAAATATGGGGGATAAACTAAAAATAACAGCTACCTACGTAACACAAATGCTAATTTAATGAACATTTTATACTCGTACACTAGTTAATGACCTGACAGTGATAACATTTACATTTTACTAGCTTGTACATCACAATGAAGGTTTAACGAGATGATTTGCATTAGGTCCACACGAGCGAGGACCATTTGTTACGAACAGATGCATTTGAATTGCATTTCAGCGTCTCCGGGGACAAAACTTGGAACTTTATTATGATGCGACATGTTTGTGTCTACACGTCGCTAGTTTTAGTACGGGAGAATAATAACTCGCATTGAACTTTGGAATCACAACGATATTATTTACTGGCATTGAGAGTAGTTCTTTCAATGTCAGTCAATAACAAAACTAATTTAACTATACGTGTTAAGTTTTTATTCCGATGATAAGATACAATAAGTTTTTATATTTCTAAAAATGGCATGAAGGTATTAATTACTGTCTGTTTTAAATACAATTTCCACATATTCAAGATATCAAACGCATGCAAGATTAATAATTATATGTGTTAAAACAACATTAGTAATTGAAAATAATTGTTATTAATAGATTATTAATTATGAAGTTGAAGTAGAAGAAATCTTTAATGGCATAAAATTCCATTGTCCATTCAGCTTCTTTTAAATGAATTAGCATAATTTAATATAATACTTAAAATATTTTAGTTATCTATAGATACAAAAAATTAATCCCTGTTTACCCTGATTTGCCATAACTTGAGAAAGACTTTACCAATTACATTAATCTTTTTTAAGGATTTCTAATACTCTGTAGAAGGTTCTTACGGATAGAAAAATTAAGACACTGGAGCAGAAAATTGGAAAATTTCAGAAAACTTAACGACTCTTTTAGGTTTGACGACACGGTTGGCGCGGTGGTTGAGCCATCGGCTGCTGCGCCGCGTGTTGTGGGTTCGATCCCCACACGGAACAAATATTTGTATGGCCTACAGGTAGTTGTTCCGGGTCTGGCTGTTTGTGTATGTGAGTTTAAATGTTTGTAAACGCACCCACGATACAGGAGAAATTCCTAGTGTGGGGCAACGTTTTTAAAAAAAAAAAAAAAAAAAAAAAAAAAAAAAAAAAAAAAAAAAAAAAAAAAAAAAAAAATTAACTTAGCGCGTTTTGCAGTTCACGTATTTGATGAATGTGAATTTTAACACCGTAGGGCGCAGCTAGTTTCCTATAAATAAACCTTAGCGTCGAAATAAAAACTTTACACTTATAGATAGAACTACTGTTTCCTTTGCCAAGTACAACTATGGGGTGTAAAACTGGTTGCGTAGTTTGCTCAAGGACTACAAAATGTATCCCTTTCGAATTCGGCATTTTCCGACATTTTCTTCAATACGATTCATTGTTGGTATTGCTCTATGAAATACGACCTAGCACAGCCTGTTAGGGAATATATTACCGTGTTAAAGTCAGGAAAATACACATGCTTTACCCAAAAACTCTGAGCAAAACAAACACGTGTCCTAGATATATAATTTATGTGAAAATATAAGAAAATGTTCATAAAATATTTAATACTATGCTCCAATTGTTTTTTCTACAGGATTTTCCGCTTTCTTTTAAACGAGCTGTATTTTACTGTAATTTACTTCGTGCCTTCTCTCGGGAGGGTAAAACCTTTTCCATGGAACATTACACACCATACAACGTGATATATCAGTATAACCTGACAGATGAAGGTGTTGGATATTTGTGGGCACGAGATCAAGACAAAATACGTTACTGTAATATCATAATTTGCTACTATTGCTGCAGAAACAAAACAAAGAATTCAAATCGTTCGTCATATACAATAACAACTTATTTGTCTATGACACCTTGTGGAGTTTTTATACTTGTATAAGTAAATTATGTTTAAATTGTGTGCATTCTTACTGGGTAGATAAACTGTGAAGTTAAAGGAGCTGTTTTGAATAACTCCTAAAAAATAAGGAATCGTGTTAATTGTTATTAATATCAATTACGTTACATTTTTATGAAATAAAGTAGTTTCTTATGTTCATGTTTTAATAGATAGTCTTTTCACACAATGTAAACTATACCTTCCTTTTCAACTAAACTTTTCTCTAGCTTGTAAATTCAATAGTTTCTGTAAGTAGCTGAAAGTTTTTTTTTTTTTTTTATTACAGTTAGGCGGAGAATCAGCACTTTTTGAACGTCAAATCGTTTACAAAAGACAGTCGCCCAAAACGCCCACCCTTCACTTCTTCCATACGATGTTGATGATATTTTTTGACGGTCTATTCAGTCGGTTTTTTTTTATAATTTGTATAATAGATACTTTAACTCGATTTCAAAGGGTAAGGCTAAGTATAGTCTTAATAACTTAGCAAATAAGACCCATTAAATGTTAGAAGCTTTTCGTCTAAGGTTGCCCTCAAAGTATTTTCATTCATAGAACTAGTTAGTATAGTTAAGGATAGTTTTCATAACTGTACCCGCTCTTTCACATATAAACCGAGCATCACTAGTGTCAAATTGTATAGTTTTTGTATTAAGTACTTACACTGTATTTGTGTTATAAGTACTACACATAATATTTAGAATAGAAATATAGAATCTATGTACATCGTTGTCCCTAAATGTCTATTTTTATATGAATGTTGAAGACTAAAATATAGATCAGATGCTTTTGTTTATTTTACGTCAATTAACTGTGAAAAATAACAATTATTTTCTATGTTTGGTGATAAAATAAAAGTCGAAAATTGTATTGGAGTTTTATTTTAAGAAGTCAAGAAGTCGGTAAGTGTTGGTTATAAATAAAGAGAAAACGGCCTTGTTTGTGCTGAAAATCTTGTGTCTGGGGCAGACAGCCTAGACAAATAATTGACCTAAAGAGACCCAAGCCTTAGAATAACACATAAACTACAAGCAGTGATCTTATTAATACTCATAATGAAATTGCGTGTGAATAATTCTACGGCAGCTAAACAACAACAAACATTACATTTTAAAATCCATGACAATCTCCCTTTCTCGCTGCAACGTACCTAACATACTCTTCTTCACAATAGTATAGTTAGAAGACTCCTTCCTTAAAATCTCTAACAAAAATATGAACAAAGAAATCAAGCATCCAAATCCGAGGCAGAGAAAACAACTGAGCGTCTGATGCTGAGTCAACGGCGACGGATCCGAAGTTATCATGGAGACGTATGTCGTCTTTATCGCGGCTTCTTTCTCCAACAAACCGCTTTCGATCATCCTTGGCAACCATATTACAAGTGGCCTTACAAACGGAGAATATATCCTCATCCATACAACCAATGGTTCAGTCAGAATAGAGTCAGGTAAAACGTGACCACATTCACTCTCCTTCTTCCCTTGTGCCGCACAATACGCAAAAGCATACTCCAAAGAAGTAGCCAACACAAACTTCCTCTTGCCATTAATTACATCATGGAATACGTCATCAAATTTGACTTCCGGGATTATTTCAAATCCATCCCTGATTATATCATCGAATTCGAAATGAGTATAAAGACCACCACGACCACCAAACTTGTAACCATTGTCTAAAGTTTCTTTCAAGTTCGCGAAATTTCCAGTTAGAGTATCTGTCTTTAGAGCCCCAATGAGAACGCTTTGGTATGCATTTCTGACGACAAAAGTGAACCACAACCACAACCCCACAATATAGAAGTCACGGAATCGTCTCGGAGCTACTCTTATCGTCTGACCTAGCATAGCCCCCCATACTCTGAAACCAGCTCCTTGTACTTTGTCGAAGTTTCTGAAATAGCGGTTGCAAAACCGCTTGGTACGTTTAAACTTCAACACAAAAGGTAAGGATATAACTAAAAATGTTACCACTAGAAGAATTAGCCACAAATACCCGTTAAGAGGTGAAAGAAGCCGCCACCACATCGGCCCTGGAGCTACTGGAGGAGCCAGCCACGCTATACGAATTCTAAAATACGGTATAGAGTAGTCTAGGAGACCTAATCTATCTACTCCTAATGGAATTGTGCATGTGGAAATATTAGCGAACCCTGAAATGACGTCATTCAAAGAATCAGACCAATTCTTAGCTCGATCTGAATCGATGCTTATGTAATCTCTAGTTGAGATTATGGGTGTAAAATTCATGATATCGCGAAGGAGCCTTACTATAACCCTCTTAATGACTTGAAGAGGAATGATGGCACCCTGTCTGTTCTTGTTCGTAGATATGTACAGAGGGCACTCGTGCATGTTGCTCATCTTATCCGGATACATATCATTGAAAGGCATGTTTGGTTTCCAATAGGTGATCAGTACGGGCTCCGTATTTTGACAGTTCAAATGGTTTTTGTAAGGATAGTAGGTGTACAAAGCTATATTGCTTTTCGTTTCTTTAGTGATTATCACTACGTCGGTGACGTAGTAACTCCACAAGATGCTAATGATGCGATGAAGCTTTTTGTGATTTGAGTTTATAATAATCAGGAATTTTGCTCCACCGTTAAATAGATTTCTTCCTCTAAGTTCTGGTTTCAGCGTGCTCAGTAGTCTCATAAAAGACTGGTGAGTATCCACAATGATGACCACTTGTTTTGCTGGGACATCACCTCTACTTCCAATAATCACAGTTCCTTTGTACACTTTTAAGAAATCGGTTACTAGTTTATTATCAACATCTTGATAGAGGATAACAGCTGTTCTTCGATAGTTAAAATTATAATTCGCCACTTCTATAGCACAACTTATGACATCCTCTTGTTCTTCTAAGCATGTACCAACTTCGAAGTTAACTACGGCCAAGTAAAACAAGATTATCAGAAAAACACTGACCATTTTGATAAAGGGACCTTTTCCAACGGGGATTGGATGAATAGTGTAATAATATCTTTCTTTGGTATAAAGTTAGCGTACTGCGACTGATTTTGATTGACGATCAGAGGTAATAAATCACCTTTTGTTTTAAATTCTGCGTTGGCGTTTGGTGCAGACATCTTTCGTTCAGGTTTTGATCGATGCATGTTACTAATGCAGTTATTGGGTAAAAAATAAAAGGATTCCAAAATCGTGATAAATTGTCTTTGGAATGGAGTTCGAGTATTTGGCAAGTCGCATGGTAGATCTATACGTACGAATATGATAAGGTTGAAGAGTTTGTTTGTTTTTTTTATGAGCACGCGCTAATGTCTAGAAGTATCAGTTAGATTAAAAAAATCTATTTGTGTTTAATAGTTTGATTCTTGAAGAAGGTTACAAGTATGCTATTTAACATCGCTGTCCTTAGGAATGGATGCAAACACGGGGAAAATCTAGTTTGAACTAATATTATAAAGAGGATAGATTTGTTTCTTGGTACGTTTGGCTATGTGCAAGTAGCATGGCTATATTTTATTTAGAAAACTACACTTTAAGGGTGTGGAGGGGATGTTAAAATTCACAGGTAAAAAGTACGAAATCCACGGGGATTAAGTCGCGGGCGAAGTGCAAGTAAAGAATAAAATAGAATACTGTTACTGTACTGAACTTTGTTAATATGGATTGTAAAGGGAATTATATAGTTTTGACCTCACCTCATAAAATCATAACATGGCATTTATTAATTCAATAGTGTTGCTGAAAAGAAAACAAGAAAACAATTAAAATTAAAATTTAATTTTTGATGATGTGGCGCGGCAGGCGAATGTCCGCCTGCGACGCAAGAGGTTGCGGGTTCGATTCCCGCCTTGGGACAAATGTTTGTACGATCTACAAATATTTGTTCCGGGTGTTCTGGGTATTTCCTATGTATAATAAAAATATCTATCTATGTAATGTATTAAGCATTATTTATTTATATTTATTATTTAATTAAAATATCAACATTTTTTTTCATTGAGTCATGACAAACATGAGTACCGCTTTGGGTATAAACTTTATCTTGACGAAACTTAAATCTAAATAAATAATAAATAAATAAATAAATAATGCTGGACAATCCACACAGCATCATCTAGCCCCAAGCTAAGCAGAGCTTGTGTTATGGGTAGGTACTAGATAACTCTATTTAGTTGATACTACTGATACGATCACATAGCTAGATAGAGATAAGATATAGGAGTACCAGATATTGTATTTGTATGGAATTCATGATAAAGTAGGGTTCCGTTAACTTCGTGACCGTTATACTTTGTGCACCACTGCGCACGTGCGCCCCTCCGTGCTGTTGCCATGACAACGCACATAACAACTTAATTCCAAACAAAACAGCATCGCCAAATATTGTGTTTCTTCCAATTAACCAGATCGTTATAGCTGCTAATATCAAGTGGTATACACATGACGTCAGTATAATGACGTCATAATAAAGTTCGGTCAATGATTCGTGTCAATTAATTTTAACGGACCCATTTATTTTGAGAGAGTGTTATCATTATAGTAATTAAGGCCAAATATTGTTTATTCCGAATAATATTTTTAGAAAAGCAGTTATTTTGAAGTTATTGTTAAATGTAGGATTATTCATATCTCTTAAATCTGCTATGAAAATGAAAGAGTTACGTCATCACCTTTGGTATTGGTTGCCATTACTAATAAATGTGATGTTTGTGGTCGCAAAAGAGCTTGAAATGCCGGGCAGCTGCCAGCAGGGACACTACTACGAACCTAGTGTGCTCAGCTGCATGACCTGTCCTGCTAATGCTTCCATGGTCACGTCTCCTGATGGTGAGTAAAGGTCTATTTTATTTAAATCTCAAATGCGGATCTACAGAGTGGAAGCGACATCGGCGCACAAACTTAGTTGCATATTTGTTTTTGCGGGCTTTTTCCTCTTTTTTTTTCTGATGTGTTTTATACTTTAAATAGTAAAAAGTCATGACAAAATAATCATTTATATTTAACGCAATGAGGTTTTTAATTCAAAAGATAAGATTTATTATTTTAAAATAAAGATAAATAAAAATAAGTTACTACTTTAAGCCTCTTGCAAAAAATCTCATTGCATTAGGCAGAAATCTTGATTTTTTACAGATTATTTTTTTAAATATCAGAAAAAAACATAGATATTCAGAAAAACCAACGGAAAATTTCAACACTGGGGGGTCTAGAATCACATGACAACATAACTTATATGATCATATGATAACTGATGTTTATCTTCGACGACGATTTGATGTTCGACCTTTCTAATACCGTTTCCCAGGTTTCGGTTGTTCCTGCGCAGAACACAGTGTTCCAGTTGGTATAGACCGCTGCAGACCATGCAATGTGACTGAAGTCGTGTCTTCCGACGGTACGGCGTGCGTGCCGCGACGCTGTCAGAACGTTTCGGGTAGGATCGCCTGCAGGAAATGCCCTGGGGACTATATTACAGGTTAGGATTATCTTCAGAAACCTTTCAAATACTAATTGTTATACTCGCTTAGCGGCTTTGTTCCTGTAAAGAAAGCAATGGACTTGTTTGAATAAAACGTATTGAGAAACTTGACGACCGATGTGGCGCGGCGGGCGAAGGTCCGCCTGCGACGCAAGAGGTTGCGGGTTCGATTCCCGCCTTGGGACAAATGTTTGTACGATCTACTTACAAATATTTGTTCCGGGTGTTCTGGGTATTTGCTATATATAATAAAAATATCTATCTATGTAATGTATTATATTAAGTATATCAGTCATCTAGTGCCCATAACACAAGCTCTGCTTAGCTTGGGGCTAGATGATGCTGTGTGGATTGTCCAGCAATATTTATATTTATTTATTTATTTATACTTAGGTGAGATTCATTACAATATATATTTTTATAGTATTTTTTTTTATATTACTTTTTATGTGTATAAATATTTGGTTTTAGGTAATAGTTCTATATTTATTTATGAATAAAGTAGATGCTACTTTTATCCAAAAACTGATTTGGCTGATTGTTTTGTAGTGTTCGTAATTCAGTACGAGGTTTATAAAAGAGAAAAGTTTTGGAAAATGAAAAAAATGTTCGCAACCGTAGATTCGAACTCAGAAGCCAGGGCTGGACACTAGTGAAAGAAAAAGGGCTATGATCATGCCGCTTTACGAGTATTATTTTATTTTTATTTAATTTTATTTAGAACAAAAAAAAATCGCACATTTAGGCTTACGTCTGAATGGGTCACATGGGTATAAGCAATAGGATGTAACGTTTCTCATCCGCCATTGAAAAGGGAGGATCCTCCGACCTGACGTGTGTTCTGTATGGTGGGGTCCGACGGTTGTTGTCGGGTTCTTGTATATACATACGAGTATGTTCAATCGCTCGGATAACTTTAATATCGCGATGTAGGATACGTCATATTTAGTTCGTATGTGGTGATATAGATGTCGTCACACATAAAAATAGATGGTTTTTGATACTTCAGTGGTAATATTTTTAACAAATACATAAGTCTTCGGTTCCCTATCACCTATATCCAGTTATAATATTGTTTTTCCTACTAGTAACCCGTAACGTCGACGGCTCACCGCTCAAAGAGGTACAGTGCGTCAAATGCTCGCGGGGCTACAGAGCACAGAACAACGTATGCGCACGATGCGAGGCCTGCATATGCGCAAAGAACCAGATCATTGTCAGGGGCATCTGTATACCGAAGACCTATGTGAACTCGAGACCGAAGTATGAGGAAAATAGCCTGCATCCTCTGGCTCTGTTGGATGTGGTGAAACATGAGTACTTGTGTATGGTAAGTGGATTTTGGAGGTCATTTTAAATGTGCGTATAGCTTGTGTTAGTATCGGCACTTATAATATCACGCCTGTATTCCCTAAAAGGTTGGGCAGAGGTGAACCTAAAGGTCACCCACATTGCACAAGTTATGTGGTTAGCCTATTGCCATCAACAGGACACATATCAAGACTCCGAGGTGTTACAGAGAAATGCCTAATGAAATATCCCAATATCACATTGCTCAATCTGGAAATCGAACCCAGGACCTTTTACCTACAGAGTACTCGTGCAATTTGAATGGGTTGTCACGTCTGTACGTTCAACACGCCGTGACTGTTCACGTCGTGTATAGACAAGTGTCTGTGTAGAGATGTATTTTTTAGGGTACCGTACCAAAATGGTTAAAAAGGAACCCTTGTGGACTTTGTCTGTCTGTTTGTCTCTGAGAAACTAATGCTAGCGACTACTGGACTAATTTATTTTACAATTTTTGTCCACTTACATTGCTATGAAAATATTGTTATTTTCTTTTCAATACGGGCTGGAATGGGAGGTTGAAATTTTCAAATGGGGTAACTAGGTCAAGTGGGATATAAACCCGAAAAGTCTGACGACTAGTCTTACCAAGGGGTATCGTGTTGCCCAGTAACTGGGTTGTGGAGGTCAGATAGGCAGTCGCTCCATGTCAAACACTGATATTCAACTCTATCCGGTTAGACTGGAAGCCGATCCCAACATAGTTGGGATAAGGCTAAGCAGATGATGATTTTATTAATTAATCACTAAGCAAAGAGCAAGTTCATCACATACATACGTATAGTTTATGCGGGCGTAAGAGAAGAAATATACTGAAATAAAATCAGTATATTATTAAAGATTGATGAAGATAGCGTGGAAGGTTCAGGAAGGTTTTATAATACGAGATTCCGGAGATTGGAAAACGTGTAAAGGTTTTGAAGGATGCTATCTGTAATCTATACTGATTACAGATAGCATTCATCTTTAATATAATCGTCGGAAAATCTATACGAATAAATAAAATTGAAGTGTCTGTTTGTAATGTGAATGATATACTACCAATAAAGCTATTTTTAGTATGTATGTCTGTCGGTTTGTTTTAGCTAATCTTCGAAACCACTGGACCGATTTTGACGGGATTATCACTGGCAGACATCTGATGTTACAAGGAGTAAGTTAGGCTACATAATAACAAACACCTAACCCACTTTGGGAATCGAACCCAGGATCTCTTACTAATAACTAGCGCTTACAACCACTAGACCAACAATTTATATTTTATTAATAAACTTCGAGAGTGCTTTCAATTTCCGCAACCATATTTATAAATAAATCCTGCACGATATCAAGTAGAGTGGATGTGACCCTGTGACACCCTAATTTATTAATGAACACCTACATACAATGTTTTAGACCCCATAGTCCATCACAAAGTTTATATGTCGTTCCTGCATTCATAATCAAAGTATACGTACGAACGTAGACAAAGCGATAGGAGTATTTAAATATCGTAGTAGATGGCGTTCTGTAGTTTTCATTTATTTATTTAATACTTTAAGCACACAAATGTACAGAGGCGGACTTAATGCCATAGGCATTATCTACCAGTCAACCTTTGGGTGATGCAGAGACAAACAGTGGTAGGTGCAATTTATAAAAGAAAAGGGAAAATATATGTTTAGATTATAAACTTTAAATATAATACCTACATAGAATAGAGTTTCCATAGAGTCAGTCACAGTTAGTCGGTTATGTTCAGTCTACATAGAGTTTTTGCCTATCCCCATGAGAAAAGGGCATGAGTTCATGTATGTATGTATGTATGTGTGCATCCGTAATGTCGGTACAGCAATAGCGCAGCTGATGCGCGTAGTCACCACTACGCTACGAGAACGCTACGAGTACGTAACAAAAAACTTGATCTTGACCTACGAGTATACTTCCTATTTTACATTTTATATAACATCACTGTTGTTCACATATTGGGCTGACAGAGGTGTAAATTCGTATGTAGTAGGGTGTCCCCTATTGTATTGGTATTTGGTACTATTTGGTGTTAATCTATTGCATAAAATTAAGCTCATGTTACTAGAATAATAGACTAGCTGCTATTATACAGGTGTTATGCCTAGCGTGTGTTATATTATGTGTAAACCTTTATTTCCCAATGAAGAGTTTTATTTATTATATATTCACTAAATAAATACAATAAATTAACTTTTGACTACCTCGCTGATCTATGGTCCCAACCGCGACTGCTGATTGTGAAGTCCTGGGATCAATTCCTAGGCAAAATTCTATTGAGTTTTTCTGGATTCGGCACGGTTGATGGCAACAGACGCCGCTATTAAGTGGGGCTAAAATATGCCATGGCGAAATGTGCCCACCTTGACGCGGAATACAGGCGTGATGTTATGTAAATACAATGATAACTTTTTTCCAGACCTCGACAAATTACTTCAAAAACCATAATAATATATGTAAAAATATTGAAACCAGTTTTTTTATTTAACAGCAAAATGACCTTCGCGCTTGCCGCACCCTGGCCAATGAATGCGTCAGGAACTTCTACTCAACAGACCCAGCGGGACCCTGCAGGCTTTGGATACAATCTAAACTGGCCACACCTAAAGGTTATTTAATGCTTATACATGACTGACGATGATGACTGCCAGACAACGAGACACAATAGAAAATGTATTGTTTGTCGGTCACCTGGCGTTGAAGGTGTTAAGTAATATGTCCTTAAGATGTAGGCGCTGCTAGAGAGGCCAGCACATCAAGCTACCCCAATGTGTCAGATTTCTTTGATAGATTTTCAACTTTATTACGAAAAGATAAGGTTCATATTCAATTGGGAAAATCTGACAGTTTGGAGTAGCTTGATGTGCTCGTGGCGTCTGTACATGTGAAACAATATTTTGCATAAGTATAAATACCACCGTTAAATTATTACTTTGTTATGCTGAAATGAATCTGTATGTTCATTATTAGTGACACTAGATTAGAATAGAATTAAATTAACAATGATAAAACTATTAATACATGAAAAGAAAAAAGAAAATAAAGAATCACAGGGCATCAAAAAATTCATACCAACTTAAAACTCAACTCTAAAAACACATCATAAATTCCACTAAGCGGGTTAAATTATAGATTCTCTTGACCCGGACAACAGAGGATGCTAATTAGTAAGTCCTTTTTGCTACAAAATGTAAGAAAACCCGAGGAGCTTGAGTTTAATTTATTATGCCATAATTATACGACCACTCTCGGACCGAAGGAATTATGGTAACCAGGTTTATTTTGCTGCGTAACTTTGAAATTAACAACGTAACACACATACTATATTTACAGTGACAGGGAAATTCGACCTATACCTTGAAAGGGGTATAGTGGGCTGTGTCGGTAGTATATATATATATATATATATATATCTTATATATATAAATAACGTGTCACGTTGTTTGTCCGCTATGGACTCCTAAACTACTGAACCGATTGAAATAAAATTTTGCACGCAGTGTGTGTTTTGGTCCAATTTAAAAGATAGGACAGTTTTTATATCGATTATTGACCTCAATATTTTTTTATTGCAAATTAACGTTTTCCTATAATAAGTTCCATACATCTCTAACAGATAGCAGTGTAACTTAACTTTTAAGGCGGTACGAAGTTCGTCGAGACAGCTAGTATACATATATACATTTATACTTTACTTATTTATTGAGGGTTAATAAACAGCTATTACAACATAGTATGTATATGAAACATTGGATTAACAGATTTAAAAGTAAAGTTGCTGCCGACTACATTATCTGCAGGTTATTCATAATAATGATAATAATAATTCATTATTCTCTCTTCATAATAATGGTTTACTTAAAAATTTACAATGTCATGGTTTAATGTTATATTTCACCATGAAAAAAGCATATTTCAAAATAATAAACAGAGGGTGCCGCTGGAGAACAATAAAATAAAAGAGCTAGCTCTAAAAACAAAAAGAATAAAAATAGAAATTTATCTCATGAAATTAAATCATTAATATTAGATTAAAAAGCTCTAATTTAAAAAAAATACGATTAAAATAGACATTTGATAACATTTGATTTAAATTTCGATCTTGAGCATGCAAATATGTTAATATCTATAAACTTAGTATTATAGGGCTCCAACATTCTATGAATCAACGTAGCACAGAGTTTCTTCGACGCGCATTTCAAAGGTTTAGGTGAGGATTTTTCACGGTTTTGGTTTGTTGCATAGAAGGATATATATACTACTCGAATAGTTTATTACTGAATTGAAATTATCAATTTTTATGCGTTGCTATTTGTTGGTAATAAATAAATAATATTGCTTAAAGAAAATCTATTCAAAATTTAGTTTTTACTCACCCTTGTTATTTTATAATCGTGAAAATCTATTCAAAGTTCCACCCCTGTGTTTCTATTGACACCGTTTTACCAGGTCCTCCTTTGTTCGTGAGTAAAAGTCATGTTATTTTAAAAAAATACTGGTTTCAGGATTTTCGATGTTTATTAAAACATTGATTGTTATCAGATGCTTGGATCGAAATGTAGTAAAACTAAGTCAGCTAACCTGATGTGGCTTTTTTTAGGTTTACCGCATCTTACAGTTGAATCAACTTTGGAGGACAAAAATCCGGGAGAGACTTATTTGGCGCTTAAAAAGGTACGATTTTCTTATTGTACATTCTGAGAACAACATAATAATCTTTTGAGGTTGCCTTACAAAGGACCAGAGATGATAAGGCGCGAGTCCTCGTTAGCATAACGTATTGTTAGGTTAATATACTTCTGGACACATCTATTGGCCCTCCTTGTATTTTCAGTTTCATTTGGTCCTACCTAAAATTTTATATTAGGTCGAGCAAAAAGTTTTTATGCAGTTTTGAACCTGGCACATTCACAATTTTATTCAATAGTCTTTTTTTGAATTTCGAACACAGAGTTTAAAGAAACAAATGACAATTTGGAGCCTGTTTGTTGATATCAAACAATCGAATACCTACTAAGAAAACTTGGTTTTATTGGTTTACTTGGATTATGAAAAAGTGATTGATATCTTTGGTTTTGCAACAAACATTACTTATTCTTAACATTAAGGTGAGGTTCTATCAATAATCTATGGATACTTCACCTGAAGTCGCCGCCCAAGCTGTGGCACTTATTCAGGCCGGACACAGCCAAAGAAACATGAGTGCTCAACTTAATTTAAGTCGATCTGCGGTCCGAAATGTTTATCGGAGGTACTTAGAGACTGGCGGATTTGTTCGTCGCCAAGGAAGGCCACGATCTCGGGTCACAACTGAAAGGCAGGATCGATTCATCGTGACGACCAGCTTGAGAAATCGTCACCTTACCTCCATTGAGATACAAAACCAACTTCGCGACTTCCACGGATTATCTGTGAGCGCTCGAACTGTTCGGAGAAGGTTAAAAGAACGCGATATGGTACCACACAAGCCAGCTAATGGGCCCAAACCAACGCGAGCCCACCGAACAGCGCGCCTTCATTTCGCACGCAGTCATTTAAATTGGACACAGCAAGATTGGAGCCGTGTACTCTTTTCTGATGAGTCTAAAATTGTGTTACATGGCAATTATGGAAGTAAAAAGGTCTACCGACGTAAGGGAGAGCGTTTCGCACAATGCTGCTTTGAAGAGAGGGTTGCTTATGGCGGTGGCTCATTGACTGTCTGGGGCGGTATATCCGCGAGCGGCAAAACTCAACCTGAGGTTGTTACAGGACCACGGCTGCCAACATTAAATGCTGAAAGGTACATTCGTGAGTGCTTAGAACCTCACGTGATACCATACGCGGACTATGTGGGCCCAAATTTCCTTTTTATGCATGATAATGCAAGAGCCCATGCGGCCGGCATCGTCAGGGAATATCTTCGGGATGTGAACATCACAGTTATGGACTGGCCAGCCAGAAGCCCAGATATGAACCCCATTGAGCACATGTGGGACGAGCTAAAAAGACGTGTTAGGGCTCGTCAGCCAGTTGCCCAGACGATGCAGGAGTTGAAAACTGCCATAGAAGAGGAATGGGAGATGATCCCTCAAAATTTCATAGAGCGGTTGATAAACTCTATGCCTAATCGTATGAGAGCTGTGGTAGATGCCCATGGAGGCAACACGCGTTATTAAATTAAACCTTTATTTGATAAAACATGTTTTTTATTCAAAAATCAATTGCCTTTAACAAGGCGCATATCCGACTTGTTAGGCGTAGCTCCATGTCGTATGGTATTCTGAATTCAAATTTAAAACAATACGATCGAAAAAGATGGTAAAATGTATCAGGTTTAAAACTGCATCAACAGTTTTTGTTCAATCTAGCAATCATATTTCGGTAGGGGCCATCGAAACCTAAACTCTAAGGTGGGCCAATAGATGTGTCCAGAAGTGTTGGCTGTGCCGTGTATTTTGTTCTGGTAATAAACTAAATATTGGTAGATAAAATCATTTGAGTTATATTTATTAGTAGGGGTAGAAAACATTGGCGTGAAAACTGACGCGTGCGTCGATATCGGCCGGAGAAAGCATTGTACAGGGAAGAGTGGAAGGCTATGGGAGAGACCTTTACCCATCCAGCAAGACTATACGGGTTAAAAAGAAACATTTTATATGAAACTTTGTGTACACAGACCAGCACATCAAGTTACCCTAATCCGTCAAATTTATTTGATACATACATACATAAACTTACGCCTTATTCCCATGGGAGTAAGCAGAAACTAGAGAACCTCACCTGCTACGAGCCTTACATACCTACTCCTTTTGCTTCGTTTACGTTCAATATCTGGTCATACACGCACGCCGGTTGCGATTACTTCGCATCTGACCTTGTTGAAGAACATCACTAATGAGGTTTGATAGGTTTTCAACTTTATTACAATATTTCATGAGCCATGTTTAATAAGGAAAATTTGACAGTTTGGAACAGTTTGATGTGCTTTTCTGCACAATCTGAAGAAAAATTTCAAAGAAGATGCTAAAAAAATATTGTTTATAAAATTGCAACATTACTTTTATTAATTTTCAGCAGGACTTTTTAATAGTTGCAGCAGCCGTGTTCCCATCTGATGGTGGATTTAAGTTTAACAAAGATATAGATCAACAGGACCATCAGTGCCGTCTACCCGTTCAAATAAGGATAGGCCGGGATTTCTCGTAAGTCTACTCATTGCTTTAGTTAGTAGAAAAACAATTGAAATATAACACTAACTCCCTTATTAATGAACTCGAACTAAAGGTACAACCAGATGGCTAATTCCAGTATTTTTAAGAACGTTTGCATTCTAATTTCAGTCTCAATCTGTCAAAAATATGTCAAAATTACCTACATTTTTATGATGTTTTTGACATTTACGTCGCTGAGACGAAAGAGATTTTGAATGTTGACGATGACTTCAAATTGAGATGTATGGAAGAAGAAGACATGCTTCACGGACCCCAAATAAATTGGGATAAGGGCAGAAGGATGATGATGACTTTTTTAATTAAGGGAATTGGCCTCCAGTATAACGATTTAGATTTACCATACTTTTTTCGAAATGTTTGAGTGGAAAAACTTAACCGCTATTTTTTTACTGTCTTGTTTTAAGTTAAGATGTAAAGCAACACTTGCCAATGTCGGTCTGTAGATGGGTAATCACTCAATACATAGCGAGAGCTTCTGACTACCTGTAACGACTGACAACGATCTACGAAAGACAGCTGGTAACAGGATACTAAATGCTTACTAAACAGATCAAAGTTTGAATTCCTAGTATCAAGACCATTACGAAAGATTATTATTTTGCCCGCTTAAGACATTTATGTTGTGCGCGATGAATAAGGAGAGTTTCTCACAATATCGAAAGTTTAGATCAAAGAAAATAGGGTTTTCTTATTCTCTAATTCTTCGTTCAAAAGAAATTGGGGTCACAAGGAAAACATGAATAAGTTTGTTTGTTAAGACGAAAAAGTACTATAAATATACAAAGAATTTCCAGAAATATAGAGAAGAATATAAAAAGTTCATTGATTTGATCTGTTCAACATAACAAATGTTTTAGGTAAAGAGAAACGGTACAGCCTATTCAAGCCAAGGAGTTTTATAAAAGATAAGAGCAGCGCTTAAATAATAGGGCGCCCCCAAAACCCTCTCTTAACAAGATTCAACTTTGTATTTTAAAAATCCTATCTTCTAAGATTAAATTTTATAACACAGCGTATTACCTTGGTAACTTATTCAACAACCCAGCTCTAGGTGAAGTATACCTAACTTCAAGCATAATCCTTTATCTCTCAAGCAAAACAGGGTTAAGGCGATCCTTGAAAATGTACTTAAAAGCCATTAACAAAATTGTTTACCGAATAATGACGCATTCTGTAAAAATATACTAAAAATTATTGGTGACAATTGACCGACCTTATTGGTGATAATAACGATCGTAGTAATGACCACATACGAGTATGTGAACGTAAACTAAGCAAAAGGCGTATGTAAGGATCATATCAGATGGCGTTCTGTGGTTTCTGCCAACCCCCATGGAAATAAGACATGAGTTTATGTATGTATGTATAATGGAGTATTTGCGTATTTTTCCATACGCATCGCTTCACTGGTAATAAATCAACACGTATACACATTCATTGCAGAAAGCCTGCGAAACTTTTCGAATACGTCTATAAACCCGCGTGCCTACAGATTTTTACCTTAACTTGCAAAAATAAACATCGACATACGTCATAATAATGACTGCTCGTACAGGGAAGAAAAGTTCTCAGATATTTTATACGTAATTCTTTTGTAACGATAGTTTTATCAAAATATACTTCTTTATCCAGGTATCACTTCACCCGCGACTTTGGTCGCGTTCGTTTCAGACTTTAACATACTCTCCAGCCCCTTTTACAGCGTACTTTTGAAAATAAAATATAGTCTATATTGCTTAGGGATAATATAGCAATTTTTGTGGTGAAAGTTGTGTAAGTGTTATGTTTATTCGTTACAAACACAAAAATACAAATAATTCCTCTTTATAATATTTATGTGAATAAGTTAACAATAAAAACGTATGTATACCATCCGCAATTTACGAGTATTATGCCGACTGTTTATTAGAGCAAAAAGCTCAAAATGAAATAAAGGGTGTCCGTGTTTTGTTGAGACGGCGTTAAAACAGTCCGGAAATCGAATCGGCACAGTGATTGACATTTCAATCAGGTCTGAAATAAAAGCTTATCCGGTCTATGTGTGGTATGTTTAGCAGCATCGTACGAATATTATACAGGGTGTTAGGCAGAACGAGGGACATACTTTAAGGGGAGCTAGTAGTCATCAAAACGTACCAATTTTACTATGGGATCGACACAGAAATCGCGAAAAAAAAAGCTGTTTCTCACATTTTGTTAAGTTATAATAATAATAATCATCCTAGCACGGTACGCAGTGAGGTTAGTTCCCCCCTCTGTAGACCCGTAATATGCGCGCATGACGTTCTCGTTCATAGACTGAGTCCATCTCATGCGCTGCACACAACCACCGGTAGCGGGGACCTGGCTCGGGGCCGGTTGGCCCCTGGATCCCAAGCTCTTCGGTGGCCGGCCTCTCCCCTGCCGACGTACAGGTGTTGGCGACGTCGGTGGGGAAAAATACTCGTCGCTCGAGCTCGACGCGGCTGCAACCGTCGGTGTCACTGGTGATCCAAGGTCCGGCGGCGGCGTGGCGGAGCTGAGCGGCGAGTCCGGGGATGGTGGGCGTGCGCGTCGCTTTGCTGCTCTTGTTAGCATTTTATTTCATCATCGTCAGTTTTGTAAATTTGTATTGTATTTTGTGTGACATCTGTCACCTGTCGGACTGCTTACATATTTATAGGTTTTCGTATATACAGGTATCATTTTTTGTGTTTTCTACTATTTACATTAATTTATTTGGTTTTGTTTGGTTGTGAATGCAATTTGTGGTACTCACACTGGTATAAACAGATAAAATTCAGAAATTAATTGGAGGAAAAATTTACGGACGACATGACATGTCTCTGTTTCAGGTATTGGAACCAACCGTTAACGTCTCGGCCCAACGACTGTCGGATCAGGTGCGGGTTATTCAACGTAACCACAGGTTGGACGATACCGCACTTGATAGGCTGCGTTCAGAGGTGCTGAACAACCACATCGTCTTGAATTCGACACAGACCGCGGTACAAGCGCCAATTATTAACGCAACACCGTCGCCGTCCAACCATGTCAGTGAAGAAGCAGATGATAGGGTTGTCACAGTAAGTAGCCAGTGCAATGAAAAACTGAGGAGCGCATTGGAGGATGCGCTTCGTGAGTATAGGTCCACACCGACCGAACTTAGACCCCGGTTACCAAGGCTGCCTATGCACAAAAAAAATAGAGCGCTGGTGTGTAACTTGGATTCGCTGCTTAAGGATTTATTCGAGAGCAGCGGAGACCTCGTCGATACACATTCAATCTTGTATTGCGCGGCTGTTGCGGCATGTCGTTTAGCTAACGTCAAGTTTCCAAATAATGACGTAGCTATTCGACCAAAACCAGCTGTACCAGCCTGGCAAAGCAGGATTGAGTGCCGTATCGATGGGGCCAGGGTGCTCATCGGCAAACTATACTGCTTCAGGGAGGGCAATACAAGACCTCGAGTGATGCGCTTTGTGAGGCGGGCTTTTGCGGGGACTGGAATCAGTCCTCGCGAATACATGTCCCGCATTGTAGAGCGCATCGACTTCCTGAAGCAGAAAGTTTATGCATGGGCGAACCGTATTCGGCGGTATAAACGGCGGGTTGACCGGTACTCACAGAATCGCATGTTCCAGAGCGATGAGAGGTGGGTATACAGAGCTTGGGAGCGACCTGAACAGGATGTGGCGGACGTGCACCGCCCGGATGATACAACCACGAATACATTCTGGCGTAACATCTGGTCGGTGCCCGTCTGTCACACTGAAGCTCACTGGATTCGTGACGTCGAACGCGTGTGTGAAACCATAACAGAAATGGAAAAAAATATTATAACACCATTAGACGTGGCCACAGCAGTTCGTCCGTTTCCGAACTGGAAAGCACCGGGACCGGACGGACTGCATAATTTCTGGCTAAAATGGCTTGGTAGTTCACACACGCGCTTGGCATCACAATTCCAGTCATGTTTAGAGTCTGGTTCGCTACCCCAGTTTCTCACAACTGGTATTACTCACCTGCTCTATAAATCAGGTAGTACCACGGAACCCAAGAATTATAGACCGATCACATGTTTGTCGACGGTTTATAAACTTCTTACATCCATTTTGAGAGCTAAAATTGCCGAACATATAGTTGGTAATTCTATCATGTCTGCCTCTCAAAATGGATGTAGGAACGGGTCCCGTGGTACTAAGGAGCTACTCCTCATAGACATGGCCATTAGCCAACAGGTTCGTCGATCCCACAAGGATTTGTCGACATGTTGGATAGATTACAAGAAGGCGTACGACTCTGTGCCGCATGCATGGCTTATGAGGGTGTTGGAGTTGTACAAAATAGATGCAACTCTACGCACCTTTCTTGAGTCATGTATGGGGCAATGGAGGACGGTCCTTCGATATCCAGGATGTCGGCAAATTCAAGGGAATGATGAACCTATATGGATTAAACGGGGAATATTCCAGGGCGATAGTTTGAGTCCCCTTTGGTTTTGCTTAGCCCTGAATCCGCTAAGCACATTGCTGGAGGATTCAGGTCTAGGCTATAGGTTGAGAAGAGGTGGTCAGGTCATATCCCACCTCCTTTACATGGATGACCTAAAACTCTTTGCCTCCAACAATTTACAACTGATGGAACTACTGAAAATAACTGAAAGTTTCAGTAGTACCATCAGGATGGAATTTGGTGTGGACAAATGTGCGGTCATGCATGTAAAGCGAGGGGAGATTGTGGAATCCGAGGGTATTCAACTTCCGGATTCCATACAGCTTAGATCCCTCTCCTCATCCGATAACTATAAGTATTTGGGTATGTCGGAAGCATTAGGCATTAATGTTACTGACATGAAGCAATCGCTGAAGGAGCGCTTCTTTGGCCGCCTGAAAAAGGTTTTAAATAGCCTTTTATCGGGCGGAAATAAGGTGCGCGCCTTCAACGGTTGGGTCATGCCGGTTTTAATGTACTCTTTCGGCATACTCAAATGGACTCAGACCGAACTCGACGCCCTGGATAGAAGGGTCCGTACACTGCTGACCGCAAACCGGATGCATCACCCACGATCATCGGTAATGAGGTTGTACATCCCGCGGAAATGTGGAGGTCGAGGCTTCTTAAATGCTAAGACACTCTACAACCGCGAGGTGTGCAACCTCAGGGATTATTTTTTTAAAACCGAAGTGGGTATGCATCGGGATGTGGTCGCAGTTGACAAGGGACTCACCCCGCTGTCCATGGCTAAAGAGAACTGGCGCAAACCTGTAGTGCTTACTACCGATGACCGCAAGCAGGTATGGCAAAGCAAGGAGCTTCACGGGCGCTTCTATCGGGCTCTTCATGGGCCCGATGTGGATTTCATAGCGTCCGTATCCTGGCTACGATTCGGTGACCTCTTTGGGGAAACTGAAGGTTTTGTCTGTGCGATTATGGACGAAGTTATTCTGACGAACAACTACCGGAAACATATTATGAAGGACGGGACGGTTGACATGTGTCGGGCATGCCACCGTCCGGGTGAGTCCATCAGACATATTATTTCTGGTTGTTCTCGTCTGGCTAACGGCGAATACTTGCACAGACATAACCAAGTGGCCAGGATTATCCATCAGCAACTTGCTTTGAGGTACAAGCTTGTGGAATCTGAGGTACCGTACTACAAGTATGTGCCCGACCCAGTTCTCGAAGATGACCATGTCACATTGTACTGGGATCGGTCTATCATTACTGACAGGACTATTGTTGCCAATAAGCCTGACATAGTAGTGATAGACCGATTAACGCGCCACGCAATGATAGTGGATGTCACCATCCCACATGACGAGAACCTCGTGAAAGCCGAGAAAGAAAAACAGATTAAATATCTTGACTTAGCACACGAGGTTGTCGACATGTGGAATGTGGACTCGGCTGTCATTGTGAGTAGTTCGTATATCGTAGTTACGGCCAATGGCCTACTGGCTAAAAGCCTTGACGACCATCTGTCGAGGCTTTCGTTACACGGTTGGATCAAAGGCCTGATACAGAAGGCAGTACTCCTCGATACGGCTCGCATTGTGAGGAGGTTCCTGTCTCTGCAACCCTAACCGCCGGTAGCTTGGACCCTGCTCCTGCCATCGGTGGACTACTATTTTTTATATTTTTAAATGTTTTTGTATTTTTTATATTTAAATATTTAAAAATGTAATTTATATGTTTATACCAAGAATAAAGAGAATAATAATTTCTTTTATTTGGAACAACACAGGAACCATTATACCAACATAAATGTATGAAGGAAATGATTATTTTTTCGCGATTTTAGGGATTGTTTCATTGTCAAAGTTGTTTATTTTCATGAGTACTACACGCCTTTAAAGTATGTGCCTCGTTCTACCTAACACCCTGTATAATAATGAACATTGTCATATAATATTCAACTGTTATCTCCAATCCTATCTTAACTAATTGTTATGTAGGTACGTAGGGACACAAGTGAAAATACTGACAGCTATAAGCACACTGTTTTATTTGAAGGTTAGATCACGGCAGGGACGCAGCCCATGCACACATACACAATGTTGACACACACATAATTATATAACACTAATATCTTCTTTATATATAAAATTCTACTGTGCGTGTGTATGTCACTGAACTCCTCCAAAACGGCTGGACCGATTTGAATGATTTTTGGGTATGCGTTTGGGTGGCGCCCTGGATGGTTTAGATTTACAATTGGGCCCGGTAGGTGGCGCTGTACGGGCAGGACGACGTCTGTTGGGTCCGCTAGTAATAATATTTTAAATCCGAAAGTGATTTTGTTTTATTACTATTTCATACTTAAACCACTGAACCAATCATCCTGAACATTTTGCATAGACATTGTCAGGTGTACAGAAACGGACATATGGTAGCTTTCATCCCAAAAAAAATACTGTTACCAAGGAAAACAACAATAATATTCTTATAGTAATAGATGCGCCACGTCTCTTTCGAATAATGATTGAATTATATTGTTACATGCAGATTGCAATCTGAATTGACTGTCAAATTATAAACTAACAGCAAGTATTATTATTAAAAGCAAGTATATAGTATAATAAAAGTAGCCAAAGTTAAAGCCAGTAGGCCAATTTCCGTAATTAAAAACGTTCAAAATCTAGTCGTAATCTCATCTCAGGGACAATCAATGTCGAAAACTTGTCAAATGAGTACATAAATTAGACGTATTACTGACAGATTGAGACTGAGATCAGAATGCGAACGATCTTAAAAATCCCTTTTTTTTAATGTTATGTTGGCCCACTGGGTTTGGCCGCGCCTCTTGTTCACGAGGTTATGGGTTCAAACCTGGGCAAGTAGCAATGTGACTTTTTCAGTTAATATGTACTTTCTAAGTTTATATTGGACTTCACTGACATCGGTGAAGGAAAACATCGTTAGGAAACCTGGACTTATAATTAATATAGGTCTGAAATCGCCAACCGTGGTGATGAATGCTCGTGCCTTCTCTGTATGAGAAGAGGCCTTTTGCCCTGCAGTGGGACAGTAATTGGGTGGTATTTTTTTATATTAAAAAATGTTGCCCCACACTAGGAATTTCTCCTGTATCGTGGTGACATGAATTACCCTCTGCATACACTTCACAAGTATCATACATTTTTCGGGTTTTAGATTTGGTGTAACTTTACTCCGCGTTTATTACTCCGGGGATATTATTTACGGCACTTATAAGCTACTAGCGACCCGCCCCGGTATAGCACGGGGACAAAAAATATTTATTAGATTTTTATACAAAATTATCATCCAAATTTCCGACTCCTCTAGATTTTCCGTAGTAAATTCTTTCATACAAAGTATCTCCTGATAATTACGAAAAGTCGGTCTTGATCTTTCATACATGGGGAAATTCTTTTTTATATGTATTAGAATATCGTAAATCTAGTGTCTATACGAGATAGGAATAAAAAGCAACTGTGGAAATAATATTTGTTTACAAGCTCAAAGCTCAATATTTATGACGCGTCCATGGACAGAAAGTGGTCTTGTGGGGGAATAAACAAGACTTAATGCCATAGTTATCTACATTAGACCTTCATTCGAGGTATTGCAGCCGAAATTTATGAACATCCAAAAGGCCTTAATGAAATATGTACAACCTTCGGATCTATCGTGGCTCCAGAATTAGGTTGTGCTAACTTATATATAGGGTGGAAGATATTTCGACGCACAATATAATACCATGAGCCTATAACATGATTCTGGAGCCCTCAGTGTTAGAATTTTTAGTCGGATTTTCCTGATTTTTTTAGGATTTTATTTTTAATTAAAACTGTAATAAATCATGTTTTTTAATGAGAGACGTAAAGCATTAACTTTTTAGTTAAAATTCTTATTGGTTTAGATCGATTTTTTCCACACTTGTAACTGTTTTAAGATAAAAAACGCATCCAAAAACCAATGTTAATCAGAGGAAAAGCCGACAAAAAACATTAAAAGCTGGGGGTTCCAGAGTCAAGTACTGAACGCATCAGGTTGTGCATCGATGTTCCTTCCATCCCATACATAGATACATTATATATCACTTTATGTATGAAACAGGAGTACATATTTTATTGTTATTATACTAACTAGCCCGAATCGTCCCTCTGCTGGGCAAAGGCCACCCTCCTCTTTCCGATCCTCGAGGATCCCGGTCATCCCGCTTTCTCCTTCGTAGTCTGCGCGGCCCTGTGTCGCTGTTTCAGGTCAGAAATTCTGTGTTTTACGCCCCACACCTCGTTCCCAGTACAAATAACAATAACTTTGGTTACATACGTTTGTCTGGTTTGTGTACAAAGTATTTTTTTCTTCCTAAAAATTCTATGATACTCGTGTGTCTGTTTTTCAGAGGATTTTCAGATTCAGGTACTATAAACTTTTTGATACGTTTATTCTACGATATTGTGAATTCAAATACTTGTATATATCATCATCCATTGTTTGATATAAGAATTCTAAAAGGATCGAAGTGAACTAAATTAACACCATTAATGGAAAGCAACCATTAATTGGTTGCAAGCTTTACTGATGAGCAAGCGTCCTGGGTTGCCAGCAGCTAGTATTTCTAATAGGATTTCCGCCCGGCTGATGGCAATAGGTTCGGCCCCTATTACATGGGACTTTAACATAACTGGCGTATTATTGGTTTATTATTAATATATCACTGCCTATCCATTCGGGGAATATAGGCGTGATGGTTTTATGAAACTGTCAGCTGGTTTCCAACGAAGAGACAAACAAAACACAAACATCATTGTTCTTTGAAGCCTGGCGCCCACTTGCGGCATGGCACAAGGGATTTTTGTAACACGTACAGATGATTTTGAATATTATTTAATACTGTTACCATTCACATTTCATTGATGCTTTGGCATCCTCCGGCACGTTCTGGCATGGCGTGGCATCCTGAAATGTGACCGCTAAGCATGATGAAATCATCATAGTCTGTCTAGCCTTTTTCCCAACTATGTTGGGGTCGCTTTCCAGTCTAACCGGATGCAGCTGAATACCAGTATTTTACATGGAGCGACTGCCCATCTGACCTCCACAACCCAGTTGCTGGGCAACACGATACCCCTTGGTAAGACTGGTTGTCAGACTTACTGGCTTCTGACTACCCGTAACGACTGCCAAAGATCTACAAATGACAGCCGGGACCAACGGCTTAACGTGCTTTCCGAGGCACGGAAGAGCCTCAATATGTCACAAACGGTCACCCATCCACAGACTGAACTTGGCAAGCGTAGCTTAGCCTTCGATCAAGCCGTGCGGCTGTTTTTATTTAGCCACGAGCTCCTCTTTAGATAAGATCTCAAATCATTTACGCTCACTACTATAATATCCGTTGCCTTGCCGTCCACCGGTAGGTACGCCACCAGTAGGCAACGGCCCTAATGGTATATAGTGTTTCACTTTTATTTATTTCATTTAATATATGTATACTTACCCCTATTTATATTTTTAATGTATTTCTTGTTACTCGTTCTTTTTATGTTTTCTATGTTTAGTATTGTGTCGTTGTGTGCATGAGCCTGTGCTGAATAAATGTTTTTTCTTTCTTTCTTTCATGTCTTCACATTGCAGCCAAGATTGCATTATGAATGTATCGAAGCTTACCGAAGATTTGAACGAGACAATCGCCCCCTATTTGTATGCAGAAGGGAAACTGGTGCAGATACCGGTATACCCGAGGAAACCTAATGGGTATACTGTACAGGTATACATATCGTATAGACTGAAATATTGCTTTATACTTTATACTGTATCTCTTAAACACAGTCTACCCCGTAGCCTATCTAGGAGAGCAGTACTCCACCCAATAACTAGATTAAGAAATATGTATGTGTCTGCCTTTGCTACTTTCAATGTATTCAACTTAATCTGGTCCAATTTAATAATAAATCTTTATTATTATTATACTTTCAACTACCTTATTTTATATCAGTTTCCATCTCCCCAGCGCCCAGCTTTTATTATAAATCATCACATTACCAACTTGCCTGAAAATAATTGTTACTGGGTGGCATGTTAAGTAGAACCAAGAAATCAAATTGTTTATGTCGTATAAATAGGACTTAGGCTGAACGGACACGAACATTCTTGTCGAATTAATCCAACTTGGGTCGTTAATGGGTTAAAATAGTGAGCCGGCTAGACTATGTTAAATGATATTTATTTTGATAACACTTCTGCAATTCCATTATTTCTTTTCATGACAATGTAAACTAATTAAAGTTAGTGTTTCCTCGCTGACTACTCTGAGAAGAAGCTCCAAAACAAACTCAGAGGTCTCTTTTAACGTCCAGACATAATTTTGGTCCTAATGAGGACCATGCAGATTAGTACTTATCTAGTCAGAGCTCGCAATAGTCTTCAACTTAGAACTTATCAACTATATTACTTATAACTATGATAAGTGTTGAAAGGTGCTTTAATTAAATAAAGAAGCAACCTCTTCTGTTATGTTTTTAGTTGCGTATTTTTTTTTTTTTTTTCTTGCGAAGATTACTTATTATACCTACTTATTGAAATTACAGAGGGGTACTTGGTTATCCGGCAAGTTCAAACGTTACTTCATAGTGGATAACTTTCTGTCGACTACTGCAAATATCACCAACACTGTCTTCCTACGAAAAATCGTCATACGACTGCAGTAAGTAAACATATTTTCCCTTTACAAGATATAATGGAATTTAGTAAATAAACCTCTTTAGTGGTAATTTTATTATGAACAACTTTTAAGACGGGACCAACCTTAAACAAATCAGCTTACTGAACATGAATCACTATCACATTCGCTTCATTTTAGGAGCCTATTTACATCAGTGCAAGATTATTAAGATAAAGATTAATTTATTTTGCAAATATGGGTTAAATACAAAAAAATATTAAAAGTTCAGCCATATTTTACCTTGCAAGAATGCAAAAATACACTAACTTAAAGAAAAATAGTTTAAAAAAATATATGCACCACTAAAAAACTTCGTCTTTTTTTAATAATTAAAGCGGCAGCTCTTTCGAACTTTTCAGTATTTTGTTGACAATTACTGGAGCTATGCCGTAGACACATTTGGTATTCGTTATGTAAGACTGATTGTAAAAATAATTACTATGTATTTATAACCCCCCCAGTAAATATTTCCAGATTTGGTTTGTTCTTTTTTTGAACCAGGATAGAGCGAGATAAAAGCAGTCCCAGCTCGCTTCGAGTGCACATATCAGTTGAAGCGAGTTACGCCACGAAGTACCCTCTCTCTGAGTCAGTTGCCATGACTTTGAAAGTGGTGCATGATATGCCTGAAGCTGGTGTTCATCGTGGTCTGGAGGTAAGTGATGATGTGGCCCAGAACGGTAATGCTGCCAGTCTTTTGGGCACGTTTCCAGATGACAGCGATGCGGAGGAATACTTTGACGCCTGAGTGTCTTGGTCGGCTTTTTTTTATTTTATTTGGTTTTTGTAAATATGTATTTAGTTAGTTTTATGGCATAAATGTAAATACTTAAAATTTCAAAAATAAATACCAAAGAGAACATTTTCTATGAAATTTCCTAACTTACTAAACCCAACAGCAAATTATAATAAGGTGTCGAAAAAAATCCGCATCGCTGCCAACTGGTAAAAATACCAAAGTTACGAAAATATTTCGTTGCTCTTAAAAGCCAGATTATTTATTGCATCGTCTCGGCAACAACCCAAAGCAGGAAATGAAAATTTGGGCAATAACCCTACAGACGTGGGCTGCAAAGTTGTTTTCATAAATAAAGATTACGCTCTGGCGTAAAACTGTCTTAGATTTTTTTATTTTAGAGAAAACTGTTTTTTTTTTCATTAATAAAAATATGAGAATTCCACTTTATTTGTTGCTTTATGTTATAGATTTATACGTAATTAAAATCTGTATTCAATGATTTTACTTACGTTATTAAAAAAAAGTACCTATTTGTACACAAAAAATATATTTGTATCGAAATAGATTGAATCAATTTTGTACTGTGTTAAAGGTAAAGGGTATGCAGCGTGCACATGTTTCTCACTTCTAGATTGTACCTGCTAAATTCAATATCCAAAGGTTTAATTACTGAACATTTAATTACATCAAGGTACACACCTTGATTTAGTTGTCAATACTGTCGAAAACCTTTTTACCTTGTAATCGTAGTTCACTTTTTACACTTATGACAACCATACGAATATAAACGTCATTGTCATGCGGCTACTGTTCAAGATTCGTACAAGCGAATATGAGCAAGCGTTCCTTTCCAAAATGAACGTTGATGCTATACGAATAATTTCGACATTCGTATGCGAAGCTTACTTTACCTAGTAAAGTAAAGAAGTAAAGTCAAAGTTCGATTTATGAATCTTGCTCTGAAATCAGAATATTGTAAATAGATTCACAAAAAAGTATTTATTCCAGATATGGAGCGGAGTGCTAGGCTGCCTTCTGATCTTGTACGTGATGGTGCAGTGGCGAGGAGTAGTCCACAGGGGTGGGCTTTATGCCTGTGTAGTGCCGCTGCTGAGTGGGGCTATTGCTGACACATTGTATTTCGTGAGTAGAGACAACTAGTATGCAGGTTTATAGCAATTAAGATTATTCATCCAATGAGTTGGCAACGTCGCGAAAAGCTGTAAAATTTTCATTGTTTTTAATAAATTACCAATATTACTAAATGGAATTGAGTCCGCCTTTGTACCTTTAAGGGTGCATAAGGTTGAAATAAATAAATGTATAGTGAAGTCTCACTCTATAGTGCACTACAATATTGACAATGAATTTTCAAATGCTTTTTCGACAGCTTAAACGAAATATACAGTGTTGCAGTACTAATTATTGCAATCCATAACTACATATGATGCATATCTACCAACGCCTGTATTCAGAGGCAGTCATGCAGGTGTATACCTATATTTCAACAGTTTAATTGAAGACCAATGATGATAGAATACGAGAATGTTACCAATAGCCTGGCCCGAAACCAGGCTAAAACCTGGAAAAATTAAATAAAATAAATTAATGCTGGACAATCCACACAGCATCACCGAGCCCCAAGCTAAGCAGAGCTTGTGTTATGGGTACTAGATGACTGATATACTTAATACAACACATTACATAGATAGATATTTTTTATTATACATAGTAAATACCCAGAACACCCGGAACAAATATTTGTAGATCGTACAAACATTAGTCCCAAGGCGGGAATCGAACCCGCAACCTGCTGCGTCAGATGAGTAACAATTACCTCCCTTGTCAGTATGGATATTTAGAGATTCATTTTTTTAATTCCTTCTTCAACACTGTCCTAGGCCGCGTGGTTCTCAACCCTCCATGCTTTAGCAGCGGAGGCTGGAACACTAGGGCTAACTCTTCCGTTATCGCGTGGGGAGGAGCGCATCATCAAGGTTTTCATTTATACCGCTGTCTCACTGAAGGTTGGTGTAAACTAGTTTAAATTTGAATTTAATTATAGTAGGCTTCTAATGTAGGGACACTAGGACACTAAGAACGTTTTGAACGATTGTATGTCCTTAGGAACTATTGTATTCAATATATCTGTAGCGACATCTATCTTGCCACATAAGAACTAAATCTGACGTCTCCTACGTCGCGATAGTGCTGAAGTAATAGTTATCAACGCGAGTGAGTATAGTCCGACAACTACCGTCGGGCAGTAGCCCACCAGACACATCACCCGTCTGGTCGGAGGATCCTCCCTTTTCTATGATGGATGAGGAACTTTACACCCTGTTCCTCATACCCCCAAATATCTATTTTGTGGACTAGATACCTATGTTGTTTTTTTTAAACGTCGCCCCACAAAAGGAAATTTCTCCTGTATCGTGGGTACGTTTACAAACTTTTAAACTCACATACACAAACAGAACACGCGGCGTAGCAGCCGATGGCTCAACCACTGCGCCAACCGTGTCGTCAAATGTTAAACCTGGATTCATTTTCTCGGGCCTGTAAATATTTTACAGGTCGCAGGATAATTGAAGAAACCGTTGTATTGTTTCCCAAAAAACCGGATTATTGGAAACTAAGAAAGATTTTCGTATCATACAGGGTAGTCAGGATTTTTGCAAGAAACTAGAATGCTCATTGGCTTATCTTAAAGTCAATTTATAACTTCTTGAATGTAGTCGCTCAGGCAAAAACCTTAGGAATTTTTCGAAATAACATTTATTCCAATTATCCTATGACGCATACAAGAAGCTTGTTTCTATCATTTATTCCTGCTTATGTTTTTTTTTCAGGCTGTAAAAGTAGCGTGGATCAATTTCAATCAATGTCGGTGCGATATATTCTTTTTGGACTGGTCGGAATATAATGCACCATTTAAAGGTATGTATGTAAACAAGCTAAAACTTATCCTTGCTTCTTTTGTCCCGCTCCAAAACTTATGGGCCAGTCGTGGTTATAATGGGTCCTTCAATTTCCAATTAATTTTCAGAATGCCAATTTTTCCCAATCGAATATTAACCTAATGCTGTTGCAATAAAGTAGAAAAAGTAACAAATAATTTTGAGAGATTGGGATAGTTTGATGTGTTGTACTGGCGTCTGTACATAAAAACCATTTATCGTATTAGGTATCAGTTATTGCAATAAGCATACAATACATAAACAATTATGATAATGTTTATTTTATACAGCAGAGGAAGTCATAGCAAATATATGCTATGGCTGAAACCAATTACCTATACCAGCCTAAGTGCTTATCTAAGATGTTATTTCGTGGAAAGACCACGATATATGTTAGTCTACATGTTGTAATATAATAATTTTACCAGCCTGTTACTGTCCCACTGCAGGGCAAAGGCCTCTTCTCATACAGAGAAGGCGAGCATTAATCACCACGCTTGCTCAAGACGGGTTGGCGATTTCAGACTTACATTAATTATAAGTCCAGGATACCTCACGATGTTTTCCTTCACCGACGTCAGTCATGTCCAAGAAAACTTAGAAAGTACATATGAATTGAAAAAGTCACATTGGTACTTGCCCAGGTTTGAACCCATAACCTCGTGCACAAGAGGCGAGGCCTAAATCACTGGGCCATCACGACTAGTCTACGTGTTCCTATCATAAAATGAAAGTACAATCTTATATACAAAACAGGGATAGCAACGACAGATAAGTGCAATAGCTGGAGAGCTACCGCCTTAGCCAGAGAGTGGAGTGGGATGCAGACCATGAGGAGAGTCTCTCCAGGGTTCACTGTCACTCTGACACTGCTAGTTTTGCATGTAAGTATTCACTGTCCATAATGAGCCAAGTGTTGCTTGGAACCTAAGCCCCGTCTTACAGAAACTCACTGAAGAAACAAACATCATTTGAATCTAATTTCAACTAGTCAAATGACTTCAAACAAGATCGAACTAATAAAAAATTTTAGTATAAGGCTCAAGGTCTTGAGTGAGCGTTTTTAATAAGGGCCTTATCTCTTAGATCCTTAAATTAATTAGGTTAGGCTTGTAGGTTAATTTAATTGTGTGCTGAGTCAACTATTTCTTTGAGGGTCAAAATGAAAAATAGATTCTCTGGAGACTTTGTCATAATTTTTGTATTAATATCTAATAATTAATATCATATTGGAAGTAAACATATTTAGAGTAGGCTAGATAAACTATTTTCACAGGTCGTGTCTTTTAAATAAAATCCAATACAACATCCTTCTGTTTATATCCCAATTTATTTGCGGTCGCATGCAGATCGCACGCTGGCGCAGCATGTCTTCTTCTTCCATACATCTCTATTTGATTATATTACATTCAAACGCGCGAACTGTCAGGCAGGCATTAATTAAAATAGCTATCTTTTAACATTATTCAATTTTTTTTAAATTAAACAAAAAATAAATTAAAATAGCCATTAGCTTTTGAAAGTTTTCAATATTCTGCGAAATTGTCGTAAGTTTTGTTTCCGAAAAAACCTACAAACTATCTTCTTTTTCAAGTTTTCTAAACTTGGAAAATAATATAAATGAAATCGGCGATGTCGTTCTCAAGTAATGGCGTGACCAAGGGTAACAGGGATTCATTTTTATATAAATAGATTTTGGTATGGAGATAGATTGAGACCCTGGGAAGGAAATAGATTTCGTTCTTCGTCTACATCCGCTATATAACAGACATTTATTTAATACTTTAAGCACACAACTGTACAGAGGCGGACTTGTCAGACAATGCCATAGGCATTTTCTACCAGTCAACCTTTGGGTTATGCAGAGACAAACAGTGGCAGGTGCAATTTCTTAAAAGAAAAGACAAAAAAGAGAAAAAAAAAAGATTTCTTAAAAGACATTCACGCGGACGAAGTCGTGGGCAAAAGTCAGTATAGTATAATTCAATAAAAGGAGGTTGTAACCCGCGCTTTCTGGGAGTCTCATCAATTCCATTCCTGTCACCTCATGTCAGCTTTTGTGATTAGATGGCGGATTCCCAATAACATTATAATAGTTAGTTAATAGATAGTTGACGCAGGGTCTGGCAGAAGCATTCAGAAATATGTTGATCGGGATCTATTGTAACGTCAACCGCACATTAGAGTAACATTTGGGCTACGAAAGTGATCTTTACTGCTAAGACATAAAGGCGCTGTCAATGTCAAATTCTAACCACTTACCTACAGCTCACTATACCTACTAGCATATTTTATTGTATCCAAATTGACATTGGTGCTTGCCTGGATTTGAACCCACAACTTCATGCATGAGAGAAGACAAGGCCATAACCACTGGGCTATTACGACATGTCGGTACTTTCGATAGCAGAAGGATCTTTAGAAAAATACACAATAAATAACTTTTTTAATTTTGCTACTAGGTCATGTCTTCCTGGCAATCGTACCTCCCGGCAAGCCAGGGCTACACATGGGCGTTAGCTACCATCGCCTGGTGGTCTTCATACATCACGGTGCTATCATCGCGATGGGTAGCTGACAGACTGCTAGGGTCACCTACCTCAGCGCTGTCGAGGATATGCACCGGTGTGGGGCTGTCTCTTTTGGTGTTCGAGGAAGATTACTATGCTCATTATGTGCATGGGCGGTAAGAAGTCATCAAAAGACACAGTGCAGTTATGCACTGTGTCTTTTTTTGTATAAGAATAACATTATTTTCTCATTCATTCGAAGTATGTTTTGCAAGTACAAAATGAAGTAATATTTTTTTTTGGAAATCCGTTACACATCTTACTTAATTTAAAAGTCACCATCATCTGCCAAGCCTTTTCCCAACTTTGTTGGGGTCGGCTTCCAGTCTTACCGGATGCAGATTAATACCAGAGCTTTAAATGGAGCGACTACCTATCTGACCTCCACAACCTGACAGGTTGTCAGACTGCCAGGTTTCTGACCACCCGTAACGACTGTCAAGATCTAGACAAATGATAAAGATATATGACAGCCGGGATGACAATGGCTTAACAAGCTTTCCGAGGCACAAAGATATATTATAAATAAATAAATAAATATTGCTGGACAATCCACACAGCATCATCTAGCCCCAAGCTAAGCAGAGCTTGTGTTATGGGTACTAGATGACTGATATACTTAATACAATACATTACACAGATAGATATTTTTATTATACATAGTAAATACCCAGAACACCTGGAACAAATATTTGTAGATCGTACAAACATTTGTCCCAAGGCGGGAATCGAACCCGCAACCTCTTGCGTCGCAGGCGGACCTTCGCCCACCGCGCCACATCGGTCGTCGAAATATTCATTTACAAGTAACTTTTAAAAAGAAACACATGAGTATGCGGAGCTCACGACGTTACATCCACATCTTACACAAAACAGTTATTTCGGAACTTTTATCACACAAGCGTAACGGTAGAAAATAAAAAATAAAACATCTCGTGTCCTTCTAAACCTCTTTGTTCAATTTTTAATTTAATTTTGTTTAGAAACGATGACAACAAAGATTTGAGATCAATGTCGGGACCTCTAGCAACATGTCGGGTGGTATGCGCTCCGCAACTCAGGTATGTTAAATATTCGCTGTTCTAATTAATTATGATCTTTTTCATAGCCTGACTACCTCTTTGGTCCAGTAGTCACAGCAACCGCTACTGCTGAGCGTGACCTCCCGTGAGCCCTCTATTACATGGGACTTCAATATAACTGGCGAAATTTGGGTGTACTATCCTTACACCTTTGCATAACCCTCTGCGGAATACAGGCGTGATGTTATGTACTTTATTTTTAAGATTTATACTTTGATTAATTCGATTTAAATTTTTATTTGATCTCATTTTATTTTAAAATTTTAAGAAGAAGAAGACATGCTGCGCCGACCCCAAATGAAATTGGGATAAGGAAAAGAGGATGATGATGATTTTATTTTAAAATTTTAATTATGTTTTAAATAATTGTTTGCAATTAATTAGTTTTTTTTTTAATGTGCAGTTTCTACTGCACATTTAAAAAAAAAAAACTCCCGTTCCCAAGATACAGGCGCTGCCTAGTTTGAGAATCACTGTATAGACCTAATGAATTGTAAATATAGTTACAGATCGATATTAATTTAAGGTTATAATAATAAGGCGGCAATTGCAACAAAGGTTCAATAAAGATTATTATTAGGTCTTTACCTATGAAATTGCCGTTCTGCAGTACTGGCCATTTCAAATCAAAATATTTTTTGTTTGGCTAAGAATTCTAATTTCAAATTAATTTTATTTTAAAAACATGGATTTTTTTTCCAAAAGTAGTCATTTGTTTATTGATTAGTGTTACATTTTCATCGCATTTAAATCTTTTTCGTCATCATGGATACGTTAAAAATTCGAGTAATTATGGAATATGAGTACCGTCGTGGCAGCAACGCGGCACAAGCGGCACGCAACATCAACGACGTTTACGGAGCTAACACTACAAACCAACGCACTACCTGTTATTGGTTTGCTCGCTTCCGTTCTGGAAATTTCGACCTGAAAAATGAACCTCGCGGTCGTCCGAAGACTTTGGTCGACAATGACGAATTAAAGGCGATTGTGGAAGCTGATGATACACAATCTACGGCTGAATTAGCAGCAGCTTTCGACGTTAGCGTCAAAACAATATTGGTCCATTTGCGTCAAATTGGCAAGGTAAAAAAGCTTGACAAATGGGTGCCCCACGAACTCAATGATCGCCAGCGCGAAGTACGCGTCGAGACGTGCCTTGCACTGCTCAACAGACACACAAATGAAGGAATTTTGAACCGCATTGTTACCTGCGATGAAAAATGGATTCTGTTTGATAACCGCAAGCGCTCAGCAAGTTGGTTGGATCCTGGTTCAGCACCTAAACAATGCCCTAAACGAAAACTTACCCCAAGAAAAGTGATGGTCACTGTTTGGTGGTCTAGCGCCGGTGTGATTCAACACAGCTTCTTACCAAACGGGGTGAGCATTACTGCAGATGTGTACTGTGAAGAATTGAACACAATGATGGAGAAGCTGGCACATCTCCAACCAGCATTGGTCAATCGCTCGTCTCCGCTGCTCCTGCACGACAACGCGCGACCTCATACTGCACAGCAGACGGTCTCCAAGTTGCAAGAACTGGGGTTGGAAGCTCTCCGTCATCCGCCCTACTCACCAGACCTTGCGCCTACAGACTACTACTTTTTCCAGAATTTGGATAACTTCTTGGCGGGAAAAAAATTCAATACCCGAGAGGCAGTACAAAATGCCTTTGAAGAATTTGTTGCCTCCCGTCCAGCTGATTTCTTTAAGAAGGGCATCAATAAACTGCCACTGCGTTGGCAAAGATGCATTGATTGCATGGGTGATTACTTCGATTAATACAAATAAAAAATACATGAAAAAAATTCATTTAAATTTTTTCATACAAAACGGCAATTTCATAGGTAAAGACCTATTATTTAAGCTTATTATAATTGTTCATCGTCATTTTGATATGTTTCCATGTTTTTTCAGGGTTGTGTATAAACAGCTCTCCCTGTCCATACAAGGTAGATACATATATGTTATTAGCATTTATTTTTAGGTATTTATACTAAACAATATAAATAAGTTGTTTGCTTTCAATTACTCTGGTTGGACGGAGTAACTACTTGTACTTAATTGAAAAAAATACAAGCGTTTTTAATGTTAGTAGCACTTATTTAAGTATGTTGAATTAACGATTAATAATATTCTTTTAGGTTTAGGAGAAACAGAAACCAGACAATCTCTCTTGTCGCGATTTCTGGCTGCTTTCTTTGAAAGGGTAAGGTTTCTCATTTTTATCGTATCTTAGCTAATCTTGACCCGCATAAGATGGACCGTCAATCTTGTGGTTGTCGAGAGTGTAGTGGAGTCAATGATTAGGGAAGATTCTTTCGGTCGACATGATGATGAGGCAATGCTCAGTCACAATGTAATTCAATATTTTTGGGGTTCCTTGCCTCAAAAGGAAAAAAATGGAACCCTTGTAGGATTACTTCGTTGTCCGTCCGTTTGTCTTGCAAGACCCTTTTGCTCGGGTACCTATGCGTGGAGGGTTCGCGTTGAAATTAAAATCAAATACGGAGGTCTGTGGTCCCTTAGAACCCAAAAAAAAATCAAACTTCTAAGTCAACGCAACAAGGATACGGTCATTTATGCGAAAAATTTGCAAGTAAAAAGATAAGTTGTCGAAAAAAATAGAGGCTCCATTTCCATAATGGACGAACTATCTACATTCACGAGTTTGTCAGAGTGAAGCTTGTCCAAATTTTTTCTCTTTATTTATATTGTCATCCCATGACCCCAACCAACCTGTACTAGGCCCATGGTGGTGGATTATGTCCCACTCCCCATTTCATGAAGAAAAGACCTGATTCCCAGTCGATGGAACATTACTAAGTAGCCTAGATTATGTAAAAACATTCTTACAGGCTCTTGATGGTCTTAGCTGGGTTGCCAGCGAGCGCACTGTGCTCGAACGTCTGTTGAACGTGGAACTAAATACCAGGGAGGCTGGCAACACTAGCACGCTGTTGTACGACCCTGAAGATAACACTCCTTCGTGCTTCTCTGTCACTTGGTAAGTAGAGCTTCGATTTGTAAGTATAAAGTGTAAGACAGGGGGACTCTCTTCCCGATAGTCTCCCTCGCACACGCATTGTGAACTACAATTTCGCCTGCATCGTAGTTCCCCGCTGACAAATGAAACTGACCATGGGGCCTTGACAAAATCACTTATCTGCAAGCCTTAACGCCAGCGGAAAGATCAAATTGTATGGGCTTGACCTTGTCTTTAGTAATGTCACGTGACTCCTTTTCACATGTAATGTTATTGCCATACATTTTGACGATAGTCTCTAGCGTTTTACGCTCCCCCCCCCCCCCCCCGACATGACTGCCTCAAAGATTTTGGTAAGTAATTTTATAAATTCTATGTTCCGTTAAAGTTGCCCATCGTTCTACCAAACACCCTGTATTTCTAGGCCTCCATTTGACTACTACATATTATTACAATTCCAATTGATTTGAATCTCTTTCTAAGGTGGGGAGAAGAGTGGACCTTATCAACATTTGACGCAATGCTCTTCAGTTGCGCATTGATTGCAACAGATGACCCGCTGGTGGCTGCGCTTACCACTCTTATAACGTGGCAGGTGAGAGAATAAACATACATTGATACATGCATAAACTCACGCCTTATTCCCTTAGGGTAGGATCTTTACATACTTCTTTAGCTTCGCTCACTTTCATACACGAACTCCGGTTGCGAGTACTACGCACCTGACCATTTTGAAGAACATCACCAATAAGGTCAGTGTATGTAGGTACTTCAAGGGCGTTCACTCCCGACATCTGCCTTAAAAATGACTTTTGTTAGTAGTCTTTCATAAATCCTCTCGTCGTAACCAAACCTTGTCAGCATACCCTTTTCAATTTTTGTCACTAAATCTTCTTTTAAACCACAACGTTGTCTTAAAACATCATTACTCAAGCTATTCACCTGGTCAGGTGCGTAGTACTGAGTATTTTGAAGAACATCACCAGAAAGGTCAGTGTATGTCCTTCTAGGGCATTCTCTCCCGACATCTGCCTAAAAAATACCTTTTATGAGTCGTCTTTCATTCATCCCCTCATCGTGACCAAACCATCTGAGCATACTCTTTTCAATTTTTGTTACTAACACTTCTTTTAAACCACAACGTTGTCTTATAACATAATTCCTCAATCTATCATTCAGCGTTACACCACACATAGTTCGTAAGGAACTAGTAAATAATATGTTAAATAGTATTTAACTACTTATTATTTCGTTTAGTGTTTTCAAATTTCTAATAGACTACCCTATTCGTTAATAATTCTGAGTGGTCCGTAATTTGGATTACTAAAAATTACTGGACGTGTATTTTTTCTTTTGTCACGTAAACCAAAATGACGACGATAGAGTGCGTTGAAATTGCGCGTGACGTCACGCCGTGCTACACAGACTTAATATATTTTTACCTAGGACACATCCCTATTGCCATTATCTGTTGAATTGTCTCAACCATGACCGATGTCTCAATCAGTCTATGATTAACCACGCTACTGTTGGTTATCGCTCTGACTCGAGCACTTTCATACTGCATCTTCGAAATTCTTGCATACCGGCTGATACTTTAAAAGACAATAGTGTAATTAAATATATTAGTAACAACAAAAAAAAACAATCTGGGAACTGGACTCAAATAACCTTATCATTTTTCAATTTCTAGATAGTGATGCAAGTCAGAAGATGGTTTGGAGATAGAAACCAAAGAGAAAAAACAGAAATCGCAATATAATAGAATAATACAAGATACATTAAACGATATTCAAATGTGGCATAAATCTGTTTATCATTATGTTCTTATTAATGCAATATTATGCAATTTTATAGTGGTACCTAGAAAAGTAAAAAAAAATAGTAGAAGATGTGTAAGCGAAAGTGAAGATTCAAGCGACGAATGTAATCCAACAAGTTACTCACATGAAATAAAAGTTACTACGGAAGATGCTCCAAAAGTGACGACCATACCTCCTATAGTCTTGCCTCGTGGACCCTACTACGATTTCCTTACCAACATTTGTAATGCAACTATGTCACCAACATTTGCAAGTAAATACATTGGTAAATACTTTTCAGTACTCAGCAATGCACTCGAAGGTTTCGGTGTAGACTATTTACAGAAAAAATGGATAAAAAAACTACGAAACAGATTGATGAAACTCTCCAAATACAATAGAAAAACACTAAAAAGGAGAGTACATGAGTTTTTGATGTTGATATCTGATGGAAAGCCTAAAAAGAATGAATACTTCAAGGCAATGAATGCTATATATACATACGTTGATGACATGAAGATGGATGATTATGTTTACTTGCTCAAAAAATACGGAGAAGGTCTTTTGAGACATATTGGAAGAAACACCAGACGAATATTCGAGCTTATAATATTCGGTAGATATCATAAACAGACTGAAGAAGTTAGATTGGATATTGAATTAAAATTTACATCAGCCATTGTTGAATATTTGGAGGAAAGATTAAATGGAACTGCCCTTAATTTCACATTGAGCCAACCGTGAAATTGGCTTATGTATTTTATGATTTTCATGACAAGTCACAGTGAATACAGAGTATTGTTGGTAAAATGTGCTCGTTTTATACAATTATTATATTCGTAATATGTTCTTTATGTTTAGGAAATTGTTTAAGCATAGTTGATGAATCAAACTTGACAGAAAGTCCAATTGTCGGAGGTGACACAATCTTCGAAAATTTTATTAAGAGTTACCTCGATATATTATCGACAGCGTTTACAGGTAAAGAGCTTATAAGATATTGTAGAATGATGAAGACAGAACTGAAAAAAATGGAATTTACGTACACAGATCGGTTAGCGAGACATTTTGAACACTTATCGAAAATGCACCGTGACGATATCGTTGCTCAAATGGCGAAATATAGAAGAGAGTACGATGACAAGCTGCCACACAGACAGGTATTCTTCGAATCATTAAGAAACGCATTTACTTTACAACATAATTTGATTTTCGATGATTATATACACGCTTTGGTGACTTTCGGAAATGGTAATATGTTATTCGTGTCCATAAAAGAACAAACCAGAAAATTTTTGGACATGATTGTGGATTGTGTTCGCAAATTGAGCTCTAAAGAACAAAGGGCTGTGGTGAGGTCAATGAAATTGGCTATTAAAGAATATAAGAGTATGTATTAGATGGATAGGTTACCTACGTACGTTGCCGACGTTAAAAACCAAATTACGACAGTGTATCACACCATTGATCTGTTGAGCTTAATAAAATCTTTAGTGAACAAAGTTGACGTTTTATTTAATTTATTTTGAAAAAGAAACCTTATTACCAAAATTCGGAGATAAAGAATGGTATTTTACGGACATTTCCCTTGTAGGTAACTAAGTTAATGAAAAATGTGCGATGTAGATAAACACAATAGTATGGTTTATAACGTAGGTAGGCTACCAATGAAACTTATTTTATATGTTGTCATTGTAAATCTAGTCTTGAATAAATTATACTAAGAAGGTGGGTGGTGAATGGACATGTAATCAGGAAGAATGAGGATCGTGTCCTACACATAAATACTTAGAACTTAGTAAGGTTATTACAAAAGTAGAGGAACACCAAATAAACTATGGCTGGATTGTGCGAAAAATTATATGGCTTGGACGCAGGTGACTACAGAGATAACTCGAATAGATATGTTTGGTACCAGCCAACAAATTGGGATAAGAGAAGGAGGATCATGATGAATGACTCAACCACGTCTTTGCCTAGTTATCGCACTTTTAAACGTCAACCCCCATTTACATTTGAATTTCAATGAAAATTACAATATTTTGAAATCCAGTAAGTGGTCATTATAAATAAATAATCTTTTTTTTATCATGTCATTATGCTTATAACTATTACTAGCGATTGGCTAACGATTTCCTACTTTTGCCTTCGAACTTTTCCCATCCCCTCCACTCCCTAGTTAGCGTAGTTTTGAAAATAAAATATAGCATTTCATCATTTTCAGCATTCGCAAATAATGAAGCTTCGTGGTAGGTAAAATATTTTTATATATCGGTTATGTAACTTTGAGTTTGTCTATTACAAACAAATATACAAATCTTTCATCTTTATAATAATATCTTTATTAGTTTAGATAAAGGGTCAAAGGTAGTACTAATAAGTAGCTTATTCCAAAGAAATGTGAACGCCAATGTAATATTCCTTGCTTATTAGAAAGCCCATTTAGGTACAGAGCAACTCGATTATACTTAAATATTAATTTTATTAGCTCTTCTTTTTCTTTAAAAAAAATGTGTTTCAATAAAATAAAACGAAAAAAAATGAATAAAAGCAATCTATTTTTCTTTTTTTTTCTAACCTAGTATTTATTTAAATGTAGCTGAAGTGGTCGCTTCATATAATATATTCTAATTTTTTATTATTTTTGTGGCTTAGTTCCATCTTATTAAATTTTGAGACGCAATTTCGATTATCATGATAATGCAACATCAAAACGTACCTATCAAAAAAGGTGAAATCTGTTATTGTCAGATTAACGCTGATCATGCCATGCCAAACAAAATTCCCGAGTGATCTTTCTGTCACTGTCACGTCATTTGCTTGGAGCTTGGAGTTGCCAAGAAGTTAAAAAAAATTAAGATTGCATTACGAAACATGGAAAAATGTTTGGTAATGCAATCTCTTAATAGATTTTTTCCACATTTTCAGTTTCCGATTTTTTTAAACAGGTGGCTGTACGTTTATATTTTAATTATATTAGGAACATACTCTATGCATTTATTAGACGTCTTCTTCTTCAAGGCAATAGCATTAGTAGTTCCTGAATTAAGCAGCTGTGACCAACAAACAAATTGACAGGACATACAGGCAGACAAACGAAATCGTAATAATATATATGAGTTTTATTTCATTATATGGGTATGTAACCTTTAAAGTGGGCCTAAATTTCATCTTGAGTTTATTTTCATAGTATTTAACCCTAAAAACCATACAGTGATTTAATTATAAAAGTTAAGTGGAAGTACCCACTGTGGCGGACTTCAAAATAGTAAAACTAAATACCTACCAATATTTTGCCATTGTATTAACTTGTACCTATATCAGAACCACCAACAGAGCTGTTGCACCCACTCATTAGGAGTGTCGTATCGTGATGATGAACGTTTTTCGTTCGGATCAGTGTAGGTAATACCTCCAGAAAATACGTTTCCTGTTACAAACATTAATAAGTATATATTTTTTTAAATCTTGCTGTCAGCAGGGTTTAAAAAACCTATCACGAAGGACCTTCGTGTGCTCAAATTGCTCGATCACTGTCCTCAGGTTAGGTACGAAGGCTTGGATGCGGTGTCGTAGCCGTACCTAGTCCAAAATTAAAGATTTGTTGTATCATGAAATTTAGAACCAGGGTTTTTACTCTCGGTTTACACCAGGGGTAGGATGCAATACTGTGATTTTAACGGTCTATTATTTTATTTCGCACAATGGTTACAACTATTTACAATTATTAACTTTCTTTGCTACAGATGGCGACACTAGTAATAAAAATATTTTTTGATGCAGACTATTATTGTTTTTAATGCATATGAACTAAACGATTTTTTTTTAAATAAAAAAAACATTTATATTATTGTTTAGAATTATTATTTCAGATCACAAGTAAAAGTATACGTAACAATATTGATAAAACGACGGCTAGGTTAGTGCTAACAAGTGTAGCAACACAGTCAGACAAACATGGCGACTGCTGATTACAATATGCGGTTGCGTTTGTTTTGTTTATAGGCTTTGTTCATTTTTGTCAATTTCTTTCTTAAGATTTGATAAAGTCTTACTATGATTTTGTTAATAACAAGAAAAAATCAAAAGTAATAAAAGTATATCAACTTAGAAACAAGTTAATTTGTAATAGCAAAGATAAAGTCGGGTATAGCTATCTGCAAAGGGATAACGAGACCAAGTTTATAAATGCTGTTATTTTATGGCGCTACTTAACCGATAATTTGACATTAGCGGACATCGAAAAAGTCTGATAGGGGCTCTCTGTACCCGTACTAATAGGTACCGACCTTTATGGTCTACACTAAGATATTAATAATAGGTGCTTGAGACACAACACGACCACACCCCACGCCAACGTTCTTGTTGCAAAAGTGCCGAATAAAAATTCAACTAAGATTTGTAAATGTTTTTTTGGTCACATCATTCTGTCCAATGATCGTGCGGCGAAATTACTTTATAATTATATAATATTCGTTTGTTTGACGATATCTTTCGAGGTAAAATTTTAACGCCAGCCAAAACCTGGCGATTAAGGGACTAAATACATTCAACTCAATTCGGCTTTTGTCCATAAAGGTGGCAGGAGTTTGCTATGGGCGTATGTAGTCCATAAGTCGCCGCGTATTGTACAGACGCCAGCACATCAAGTTACCCCAAAATGTCAGTGTTTTCCAATTGAACATGAACCTTATTTCTTTTGAAATTAAGTTGAAACACTATCAAAGAAATTTGACGCTTTGCGGTATCTTGATGTGCTGGCCCCTGTAATTAGCATAAAAGAGAAGGCCCACGACAGCCTACGTGATAACTAAAATATGAAATAAATGGAAACCATACAAATAATTCACGGATCAAAATGAACAAAAAAATATATATTGACAGTTATTGCAGTAATCTAAAGACTTATTTTATTTAGATGGTGAATCTTCACTGTATTTTTATTATTGTTTTAAAGAGTTGTTGTTTTAAATAGATTCAGAAATCCATTCAGTCCAAAAGTGTGAATCTATCCTGAATCTATTTACTTGTAATGAGTATGTTTCACTAAACATATTTGTTTCAAAATAAAATTAATAAAAGAACAATTAAAAACCGTAAATGTCCGTTAGTAAAATAAAACGAACTAACTTTCCATAAGCAATAAAATTATACTGGCAACACTACGATCATTGACGAACAAATGAAATACGGCAACGTCACGCAAGTATTGAAGTGGTTGGTACAGTGATTGTTCATTCGGCGTTCTGAAAAAGTAGTAAATTAACAAATTGTAATTTTAATTTCTCAACTAAAATGGCAGATAGTAAAGGGTGAGTATTTATTAATGGATAATACTTGTACACGGCATAATTGTATGTATAGTTTCGCAACTAATCGACCCGCTACACAGCAAACGAATCTTCAAAATTTGGCTTGTCATCATGTCGTGAGTTACAAACCGACTCAATGAAATCGAATTTTGTAAATTCATTACGGAATACGAATTTCTTTTCTCAGACAGGACTGAATTAGATTAATATTCGAAACGATGATGTCGCTTTGTGTTAATTAGTCTTATTAGATGTAAACGCTTTGGTTATTTTTTAGGGTGATTGACATTTTTTCTATTGTTCGACAGTAATCCTGATGATTTATCGACCGCGATCCTGCGCCGCAAGGACAGGCCCAACCGTCTCATCGTGGAAGAAGCGGTCAGCGATGACAACTCCGTTGTGGCTCTTTCACAGGTCAGCTCTTTGTCTTTGCTCGGCGTCGATGTCGGCTTGATTTTCCATTGATTTTATGGTGACCATTAAAATGCTTGGTCACAATCATGCATCTTTAATGTCATGTAACTGTCACTCTTTGCTGGTTCCTATGGGCTAGTATCTCTGGTCATGATTATGATAGTCACCTGTCATACTTCCACAGCAGGAAGCGATTTGCTCATCAAGTACTTCCATGTTTAAAAAAAAAAATTAGATAGAACTCACCTTAGCAGGTAATTTTTAATTGCCAAAACTTTTGTTTAGGCATTTGATATTAAACTAATAGTTCAATGACCTTGTTTGTCTATTAGGCTGATAATTTGTGCATAGACTTAAGTAGTAACATGACAAACAAAAATTTTACTGAATAATAATCTGATCACCAGTAAAATTATTTTCATACAGTTAAAAAATAGTTGCCGCTGAAATCACTGTCATGAATTGTAAATGTACCAATTTATGACTCCTTATTTTGTCCTTGTTTAGAAAAAAAAATTGTAAAACAACTTTTAACAAATCAAACACTACTTGTAAAAGAATAACATCAAATAGTAGTGTACTGCTATTCAACTAGGTAATACCGTCAGTCTTTTGGGTACTAAACCAGTTGACAGCGATGAGTATGAATTTTTCGACACTTAATGTATGGTTAGGTTTATTATGTGAGGATAGTTATTTTTTTTACATTTAATTTATTAAATGTGTGTACAGTTAGGATTTAATTGAAATAAACAAACAAAACTATAGTAGTGCTGTGTCACAATATGTACTTATTAAAGATGTTAGTTAGAAATAAATGTTGGCTGCCATGGGATACCTGGGATACCCGGCAGCTGTGAAACACTGACATTTATGGTTATTGAAATAATTTTGATAATAGAAAAGCAATAAATAAATATTAAATAAATTATCATACAGAATGTATAGTAGCGCACACACTCGCACAAGGGAGTCAGTAATGGCGTAGAGAGGACATGACGGCACGAAGCACGCCTTTAGTTGTTTCAAATTTAAAAATAGTCTGTTATTAGTCCCTCCCTCAAGTACTGCTTGTTATAATAATCATCTTGAAACATTTTAATTTTATTTATAACTTCTCAATTTTATAATGATACTTTAAGCAAATGATATCATTTTTCTTTTTTTAAATATGAACTGTTAACAAAAGCTTCAGCCGTAAGATGCCTGCCGCTGGCAGCGTACCCTTAGCATCACCATAACAACTAAATGTATACATCAGTTCAATAAAAATATGAAATAGACCTATTTGGCAACTGTTAACATTCTGCATAAATTAACATAATTTGTGGTTTCCCAGTTGCTTTGTTGTTTAGGTTTGCATGTTACATTGCTCACAACATACACATCACACCTTTGCCTTAAACTTCAGGGAATAGGAAATTAATTTAATTTTTTTATTATATAAAATTAACCCAAATTAGACTTAAAAAAATGTAAAAAGCCCCAAATTTTTTTTCCTCATTAATTAGTATAATAGACAATTAAAACAGTCAAAAATTAATACATAGTCAAAACTAACAGAACCACAGAATCTGTTAGTTTTTTTTTGAGTATTGCCACCAACTTCTGAAATTAAAATTATTTTTCACTTTGTAGTCTCTTTTATAGGTTATTTTTTGAAGTCTGTTGTTTTTCTTTTTTAAAGCATTATTTGCCAATTTGTAACTGTAATAAACATACAAACTTGTTCTTCTTCAATGGAGATGTAGTGGATTAAAACGTTTTATTGAAGGTAACTCACGGCACTTTGACGACACGGTTGGCGCAGTGTTTGAGCCATCGGCTGCTGCGCCGCGTGTTGTGGGTTCGATCCCCGCACGGAACAAATATTTGTATGACCTACAGGTAGTTGTTCCGGGTCTGGCTGTTTGTGTATCTGGGTTTAAATGTTTGTAAACGCACCCACGATACAGGAGAAATTCCTAGTGTGGGGCAATGTTTTTTTTTTTTAATAATTAAAAAACTCATAAACTAGTTAAAGCAAAATTAATAAAATTATGAAGGACTATTTTATATGCAAGTTTGACGCAATGACACAAAACACAAATGGTCAAATTTGCCCAGAAATCATAGCAAAATGAGAACTGATGATGCAAGCTCCTAAATGCAAGCTTATCCTTTTAAATAGGTAAAAAACGAAATAATTATGAATTAGAAATAAGTTGTCCAAAAATATAAATCCACAGGTAAGAAATTATCAGTGATAAAAAAAATGCTGATTCATAGATGAATTGCACAATTTTGTTACATATGGCTAAATCTTGTATTTACATCTAGCTGTGCTCCAAAGTTTCACCAACTCCTAAGGGTTGTAAAATGATGTTACATAGTGTCCTCCAGAATTAGGCTATCAACTACAAAAACATAATGCCAAATCAGATTGGTCTTTGTCAGAGACTTACACAGATTAGTGGGTTCAAGAAAAAAAAAAACAAATTATATAAATTATATTGGAAAGGTACAATCAAAATATGACTAGATACTAGGTAAGCACCTAGTTTTACTTCTCTTGATACTACACCAGCAAAAGCAAAATATAATAATTAAGAAAAAACAATAATTCAGTCAATTGCTATACAGCCGATCACACACACACACCTTTTGTGTAGAATGTTTCCTAACCATTGGTGCCATTTTATCATTTATACAAAAATAATCCTGTTTGTGATCATTTCAAACTTCTGTCATCTGTTACTTAATTAACACTCCTACTTATTCACAGGCTAAGATGGAGCAGCTGCAACTGTTCCGCGGAGACACTGTCCTGCTGAAGGGCAAGCGCCGCAAGGAGACCGTATGCATCGTGCTCTCCGATGACAACTGCCCTGATGAGAAGATCCGCATGAACCGTGTGGTTCGCAACAACCTTCGCGTGCGTCTCTCTGATGTGGTGTCCATCGCGCCCTGCCCGTCCGTTAAGTACGGCAAACGTGTGCATATACTGCCCATTGACGACTCCGTTGAAGGATTGACTGGGTAAGATTGGTCTTCTCCTGTCCCACTTAAGTGTGAAGAAGAGCTCATGATGTGGTGATTTCTTTTGATAAGTCAGCTATGTTTGCTATGGGACTGAATATGTATTGATGATGATTGTGATTGGATGAAATAATGTGATTGTTCTGAATGTATATATAATACATATAATAGCTGTGCGAAAATCTTACAGTGGAAATAATATTTTTTTTCTATTTGGTACATAATGAAAAGAAAGGTTAAGTTCTATAAACTTTATGACTAATTAAATCATATAAAATGATTTTATTTTAGGCAATACTATATATATATATATATATAATCATCATGTTGAACTGTTAATTTACTTTTGAACATTACCTTTGTCCTCAGAAACCTGTTTGAGGTATACCTGAAGCCCTACTTCATGGAGGCCTACCGGCCAATCCATCGCGATGACACCTTCATGGTCCGCGGAGGCATGCGCGCCGTGGAGTTCAAGGTTGTGGAGACTGATCCTTCGCCCTACTGCATTGTGGCGCCTGATACCGTTATACATTGTGAGGGTGACCCGATCAAGCGTGAGGTGAGTTATGTCCATGTTAAAACCTTCATCATATCAGGCCATAAAAATTGTCAGTTTCAGTTTTCACAATGGTTGGTCTTGTGCTGCCTTATTCAATTACAACTTGAAGACTTTCGACTGTTTCTTCAGCACTAAAGCAGTTTCTGCTGAATGGTCTGTCGCGCCAAGATTGCAAAGGTGGTGGTTTAGGGGGCAGCCACTAATTGTCCCTATCATTATTCTGAGGTTGTTCCTGGATAAGTTGAGAAGTCGGTTTTAAAACTAGTCTATCTTTTTCCAATTAGTCCAGATAAAGCAGGTCAGCAGGTAAAAACTGACTAATTATTTTCGTATTCATTTCGCGCGTTTTATAGGTTATAGGGTATTAAGGAAGTTTGAGATCAAACTTAATTTTAAGCTGTTATTTAACACCTTAACTGCGAAACAACGACACAATTGAAAATGTATTTTTTTTTCGGTTTTTGGCGTTCAACGTGTTAAATTCCGTCTTTTTCTTACTATATAAAAAGGGATTATTTCATATATAGCCAGGCTATAGTGAGCGTGTCTTGTTTCAATTAAAATAAAATCATAATTTTTATTAAGGTTTCATATAATAAGCATCTCAGTTTATTTCAAGAAATGCTAATGCTGTCTTAATTTGAAATAGTTATAATGTTTGTTAATAGCAAGTGAAATAATTGAAAAAAAAATGTTATTTTTATTCTGAATAGAGCCAACATGGAGGGTTGAAGTTTTAAAGTGGGATAACTAGGTTAAGTGGAGTATTTGTACATTACCATTCGCACCCCTTTTACTCCGAAATTCGCAAGGCCAGATTTCTGAAATAGATCTGACTGGTATAACTGTATTACTGCTGAAATCAAACACCGCCACTAACTAACACAGTTTTACAATAAAAACGTTCGATAGTTATACACTCGCAAAAAAAAAAAACAGAAGTTTTTTTTTTTAATCAATTTTTCCATTATAGAAATAATGGAAAAATTGATTTTTCCCCAAGGCACGGAACCCTCGGTCACACTGTCAGTTTTTTTACCTCATTAAACTTGTTCATGTTTTATTCCTATCAGGCAGATTGTTATCACCGTTTTAGTTCTTATCTTTTTATTTTTTGTTATGTGAGGAGAATACTTTGTACCTCTTTTAAAATACATTGCGCACAAGAAAATGTTACACCCCTCGGTGTAACATTTGGCATATCTTTAGGGAGTGCAGTAACCTAATACCGTCCGTCGTCCGTCGTCGACTGATGATTTTCTACCGTGTTAATCTTTAACACGCTACAGAAATGTCGTGTGTCCTGTAGAGATACAACTCGAAACCCACATTCCTTATATCTGCGTACGATTCGGGGCATCTTTAGTAACATACAAAAACCAATTCACATTATTTCATTAAAATTTTCTTGACAACCATGTCCACACAGTATTGGCACTATTCAACGAATGTGCAAAAAGTTTTCTCACGAACACGCAATGTGTTTCTCCTTATCAGCAAGCGCCTAACACAGTTTTTATAATCTCTATGTAGTTTGATACTGTGGATGTACTCGCTATATTATCTTAAAGTAACAACAGAACCGCCGATAGAAGTTTTACAATTATTCAAAGTTAGCGAAATGCGTTCGTTGATACAAATTATAGTTCCGCCACTAAACATAAAGATATCGCCTAATAAGATGTTTCTTTAATTCTTAAAAAATGAGAATCATTGTCCTTTGATACCCGCTGCTAGTATACATGTAGTGGCGTCATTCGTTATAGTTTTAATTACGCAAATAGTTGCGACACGTCTGCATAGCGCCAATATGTTCGTAAAATAAGAACGAAAGAAACATGCATAGTCGATAACAGTGACTATAATTAACACTAGCAAAGTTAGAAAATGTTAGTGAAAACAAGTACTTATCTAATAGTCTTATTTTTTTTTTTTTTTACTAAAAATGGCGGTTTAACAGGTTTGGTATAGATAGTATGATAGTTTCAAACCGCAATGTTTATTTTGCAGAATAGCTATCTGACTTCATAAATCAGCCCTAAGTTAACTTATCTGGTTAACTATTTCATGCAAATTCTGTTTTGTGTAACTGGTAGATAGTGGCTATTATGAAAGAAGATCTTAACCAGCTAAGTCTAGATTGATGTAAAAATATTCTTGGTCAGATTTCAAGTCCTTAGCAATAGTTCAAACGATGATAAAGTTTCGCCAACTCACCACCTTTCCCCCATCATCAGGAGGAAGAAGAAGCTCTGAACGCCGTCGGCTATGACGATATCGGCGGCTGCCGCAAGCAGCTGGCTCAGATCAAGGAGATGGTGGAGCTGCCCCTGCGCCACCCGTCGCTGTTCAAGGCCATCGGCGTGAAGCCCCCGCGCGGGATCCTCATGTACGGGCCCCCCGGTACCGGCAAGACCCTCATCGCTCGTGCAGTGGCTAATGAGACTGGTAAGTGCGTTAATGTAGTACAGTGTTGTAGTGTGTGTAAATAATTAGCTAAATATGTTGTTTATTCAAACACACAAGGCGAAAAGGATTATGATGCATAACCTGATACCATCAGATTATTTAATGAAAGAACTGAATAATTTACTTTTTATTTAAAAATATCATTGGGTTAGAAAGTAATGATTTATATGAACATCAGAAAAAAATATAAATTGGAGAAAAAGTCAACGAAAAATTAAAATGCTGGTCCAGAATTATGTACTGAACTCATGGTATGGTAGGTTGTGCGTCGATGTCGCTTCCGAATAGTGTTTTAGTAAAATACGTTCGGATGTGTACTGTATGTTATATGGTATGACTAAATAGGGTGATTACTGAAATAACGGCTAGTCGAGATGTATGGAATACATACGACTTGATGCTCTAACCCCAAAACATTGGGACAAGATCAGAAAAATGATGACAAAGAACCAAGTTTAATTTACAACCTAAGTTTTTGCAAGCCGATTATTTTATAATTAAACATCGCAACAAGTGTTCTTTTTCCTGGCATTTCCTGGCATCATCAGGCTTTCGGAATCCGGTGGTTATTTTAGCTAAATTGTAAGTATTATAACTAGTTGGTCTTTCCCAACAGGCGCTTTCTTCTTCTTGATCAACGGACCTGAGATCATGTCCAAGCTGGCTGGTGAATCCGAGTCCAACTTGCGCAAGGCCTTTGAGGAGGCTGATAAGAACTCTCCCGCTATCATCTTCATTGATGAGCTGGATGCCATCGCGCCCAAGAGAGAGAAGACTCACGGAGAGGTGGAGCGTAGGATTGTCTCCCAGCTGCTGACTCTTATGGACGGTGAGTGCTTAAAATTTTGCTAGGCGTTCATATGACGCGAAAACAGCTTGAGGAAACCTGGACTCTCTAATAGAAAATAATGACGATGTTTTTGAATGCGGTAATCTATGAAACTTCAAGTCTGTTAAAAAAAATTGCAATTGATAGCCCAATAGGGACTTATAAAACATATATAATAGGACTGGTAAAAATATAATAAGTATATTTAGTCCGTCACTTTGATTAAAAAAAATAAAATATTACGTATTTTTGGCTAATTTAAATCAATAAAAAGTGATAGATGTAGCACGACAAAGTTCAGGAGAAGGGGCTTGTGACGTCACTTATACGTTAAACCACGACATTTAGGAGCGTGGGTGAAACTGCGAGGCACAGCTTGTTATAAATATAACTCTGCAATGAAATGCCAACCCGCCTTGAATGGTGATTAATGTTCGTGCATTCTATGAGAAGAGGCTTTTGCTCAGACTTCGCTACCAACTAAATATAACTATGGTATTTCGGTATAATTCAAGTCTAGTGATAAACATCTTTTATGTTATATGTAAACAGTCTCGCGAGTTTCGAGTAATCTATATCAGGGATGCTTAATAATTGTATTCCAAGATAAAGTTACTAAGAAAATGTATAGTGAACCTATTGGTATTTCTTGCCTATGAAAGGAACAATGCTATTATGGCTGATAGATTCATGTGTTATATTATGTATACTGAGTCATGTAAACTTTGTGCTTTTCGAGTTTTATGAATATGTGGGCGTATTATGCCATTAGATAACGCAAGCATAGTGAAACTTCTGCAAAGTTGTTTGACTTAATAATAAATATAACATATACAAAACTCTATTGTTTGCGTATCATTATGGTTATAATAATATTACCGCGTATTCGTACTTAACAATTATGCAACAACTTATGTCCGCCCTAATTAGTTTAGGCGCGCTGTCAGACTTTCCGGGACTTCCCGATCGATAAGTATAAAATATTCACGATTTGTCCTCGGTAACTCAGCAATGGTCAATAAGGCAATTGACCATGAGCCCATTAGCTACTATATCGATCGTATTGACATCGAAGCTATAAATAATGTGCACAGTCGATAAAAGAGACGTATATGCAAGATAAATTCGCTAATAGGTACCTTAAATAAGCAAACGAAAACTTTAACTCTTGGTGGTCCAGAATCTTGTACTGAACTCGTGAAATCGGGTTGTCAGTCGATGTCTCTTCAAGTATAAAGTAGATAGGTATCGTATAAATCAAATACTGAACGTTGTACTCGTTCTAACACAGTAAAACCATTACTACGGTTTAGTGGGGCTTAGTTTAAAACTTACTTTACCACTGTGTAAATAAATAAATAAAAAATAACAAACGGTAAATAAAAATAATAATACCAGCCTGTAACTGTCCCACTGCAGGGCATAGGCCTCTTCTCATACAGAGAAGGCAAGAGCATTAATCATCACGCTTGCTTAAGTCGAAGGAAAGCATCTTGAAGAAACCTGCACCTATTATAATTATACAAAAACAATGCTTAAGAAATAAAGAGCTGCAGTAGTAGTCATAACTTCACCATCGTCTTTTCCAAAAGGCATGAAGAAATCATCCCACGTGATCGTAATGGCGGCCACGAACCGTCCGAACTCCATCGACCCGGCTCTGCGTCGGTTCGGGCGTTTCGACCGGGAGATTGATATCGGCATTCCCGACGCGACCGGCCGGCTGGAGATCTTGCGCATCCACACTAAGAACATGAAGTTGGGTGATGATGTTGATCTCGAACAGGTGAGTGTGTGAAATAATAACAATAAGTGTTATTATTTTGTAAAAACTTGGTACTGTTTTTGTCATGAAAGGCAAAAAAGAGTAGAAGTGTATTTTTGTCTCTTCTTCTTCTCTCAATTCTTACAGATTCTGTAATAGTTTTACTTTAACCCTAAAGCCAGCTTTAGCTGCCGTAAAACCTTAAGTATTAAAACTAAATTGAACTGTAAACAAATACAAATAATGTGTAAAATAGTTTGGTGCATGTGGGGTATACAAACAAACCCACAATTCTTGACCAGGTTTGTCACGGTCTTGTTCTAATTTTTTCTTGCAGACTTCCATCCATACTATTATTGTTCCCAGCCATACTAAAAATTTAATACATTTTGGTTAATCTGCAATATCAGCAGCAATAACTACTCAGGGTGAGGAAGAACTTGCTAACATTAGTTTAGTCAAGACACAAAAATCTATTGAACTAGCAAGACTATCGTCCTAGTTTACGCAATATCTTCACAGTACTCATGAAATAAAACTTTAACCATTATCTTATTTGATAGATCGCGGCGGAATCTCACGGTCACGTAGGCGCTGACTTGGCTTCGCTGTGCTCGGAGGCTGCTCTTCAGCAAATTCGTGAGAAGATGGATCTCATCGATCTTGAGGATGACCAGATTGATGCCGAGGTTCTCAACTCGCTCGCCGTGTCTATGGACAACTTCCGGGTAAGATACATTTGTACAATTGCGTTAGTATAAAAAATAACCATACTTGGGAATGTAGTAAGATGTTAAATGTTAGAAGTATTTGTAATTTTCATGAAATTATCTAGGTCAACATGTTTTAGTTTGCATACCAGATAAGTTAACGCGAAGTGAGTACTTATATCATAATTAACGTGTCGTGAAATGCAACGTCTATTCGCTAACTGTGCGATAAATCACAATTACTTATGAACTATTTACCGTAAATATTGCAATCTTCTATATCCGATAGAGGCAGTGTCTTTGATGGCTTGTCCTGCTTTCACGAAGGAAAGGATCCAAGTGATGATTTGCTTGCAGATAGTTTAAATGCTAGAGACCGTTCTATATCGAAAAAGTGCACGGTTACTGTAGGACCGTAGTACAACACCACTGGAGCGTCGCTTAGTACTTACAACATAAATGATCTCCCTCAGTACGCAATGACAAAATCGTCGCCGTCTGCTCTGCGCGAGACCGTGGTGGAGGTGCCCAACGTCACATGGGGCGACATCGGAGGTCTGCAGAACGTCAAGCGCGAGCTGCAGGAGCTGGTGCAGTACCCGGTGGAGCACCCCGACAAGTTCCTCAAGTTCGGCATGCAGCCCTCCAGGGGCGTGCTCTTCTACGGACCGCCTGGTTGCGGTATGTAGCAAAGGATATTTGGTTTAAGAAAAAATATTTGGTCTCGTTTCTGCAGTGGGATTAAAATGTAGAAAATTTTGTGAATGGCTTTGAAGACAGTCTTGGGTACATGTATTAATGACCAAATTATTAGGGGATGTTTATTTAATGTACCAACATTACATAAAAAGGTCAGCACTATAATAAAAGTAAAAGATGTCAGACTAGTGACTCAACTTGATTCATTTTGACTATTTGTCTATTCAGTTATTAGGGCCAATTTCTGATAGCATGTCATTGTTTGCTAGAATTTTACTACTTCAATAAATATTTAAAGACTGCTATTTAACCAAACATGTTCCCTCCTGTAGGTAAAACTCTGTTGGCCAAGGCTATCGCAAACGAGTGCCAGGCCAACTTCATCTCGGTGAAGGGCCCTGAGTTGCTCACCATGTGGTTCGGAGAGTCCGAGGCCAACGTGCGAGACATCTTCGACAAGGTATGTAATCCTCATCACCAACAGTTATATAGTACTCGGCCGATAGTGTAGCATCGACTCAAAGAAACAGACAGCCAGCACAAAGTTGAAACGCAAGTCATAAACTGAATGAGCTGCCAATTTTTTGGAATGTCTTTAATTCAGACTAGGAACCAGTTAGTACTCGCAACCCGCGTGTGAGTATGACCAGATGTATAAACAAAAACGAAACAAATGATTTTATAGACATGTAATTATCGTAGCACACCCATAGGAAAAAGGCATTAGGTTTGCATGTATATAGGAACTAGTTGTACAATTTATTTACGTTTGATTTTTCTCCACAGGCTCGGTCAGCTTCACCGTGCGTGCTGTTCTTCGACGAGCTGGACTCGATCGCGAAGTCCCGTGGTGGCTCGGTGTCAGACGCGGGCGGCGCGGCCGACAGGGTCATCAACCAGATCCTCACTGAGATGGACGGCATGGGCGCCAAGAAGAACGTCTTCATTATTGGTGAGTTTGAGGATTAATAATTATTGCGGAAACTGCGTACCGACCGGCGGAGATCATAATCCAGATAACAATAAAAAAATAATAACGAAGAGTGAAGTGCCTCTTGTTGCAGTATGTATAGGCCAAAATGAAGTAAACTTCGTTATTTATTTATTTATTTATCCATTTATTTCAGGCATCAAGGCCCATATAAACATTACAATACTATATTTCGCATGCCTAATGGTAAAATGTGGCTGAACTTTGCTAATTATTTTTTACACCATGTACTGTACCCATATTTGCGAAATAAATAATCTTATCTTATATTAACAATATAAAACTTAAAAATACTATAAATATATATTACTAAATACTAAAACTAGTGCACACGAAGTGTCGGCGTCGTGTTTCGCTGACTAGCGTCATGTAGGCGGCCACGAAACTGGCGATACACAACACCTTTCCGCCAGAACTCTTCCTTGAGGAACTTCTCGAGATGGTGTGTCGGAACTCGCACCACGAACGACTTGAAGTTCGTGTTATGACGCGGCTCCAACCTCTCGACCCTCAAAGTCCAGTTGGTCTTTTACTCCACGATCTCCTCTACCTTCGTAGAGTGGTGCAATCTGGACACGTAGAGCAGCGTTGTCGGTACTGCTGGTTGTAGCAGCACGTTGGGTCCTGCCAGCGCAGTACCGCACTGGTTCCGACAAGGAGGTTTCTTCTTCTTCCTCTTCTCAACCTTGATGAAACCATCCTTGTCGCTCATGTCCTTCTCTGGACCCTGCCTATTCCGAGCCTGTTTTGAGTTTGACAGGCTCCGTTTAACCCCCTTCCCTTTGTCCGCTAGTTTACCCTGCGAGTTTTGTGACTCAAGAGGTTTTTTAGCGGCGGCTACAATTGCTGCGTAGGCTCGTTTGGATATATCGTTTTTATATGAGTGGTCATATATCATAACGAAGTTTACTTCACCGCTTTTATAGAAACTATTGCGTACTGAGATAAAGGATCTTACAAAACCAATTTAAGTATTAATGGCGTCGGATTTATAGAACTAAACATAGTGAAAAATGTGAATTAACATCTTGTTTCCCCATCAGGGGCGACGAATCGTCCCGACATTATCGACCCGGCCATCCTGCGGCCCGGTCGTCTGGACCAGCTGATCTACATCCCGCTGCCGGACGAGAAGTCGCGCGAGGCCATCCTGCGCGCCAACCTGCGCAAGTCGCCCATCGCTAAGGATGTTGATCTCTCATACATCGCTAAGGTAATGTGCCCCGTGTTTGTCCTCCTGTCTTTTAGGGAACAGTTGCCGTGACTGAATAATTTCCTGTAAAAACGACCTGTAACCCCAACAGCATTGACTTCTAAACCCTGCAGGCCCTTCCAAATCAAATACCCATGAAGTCGTGTATAACCTTTGTTTTCATGTTGTGTTTGCAGGTGACACAGGGCTTCAGCGGTGCCGATCTGACAGAGATCTGCCAGCGCGCGTGCAAGCTCGCCATCCGCCAAGCCATCGAGGCCGAGCTCACGCGCGAGCGCACTCGCCAGCAGCAGCCGGCCGCCGCCGTCATGGATGTCAGTGACGTTACACTAATACCCCCTACTAAGCTCCCTAAAATTGCTATGATCTTGCCATAGGTCTCGAGTGGATTGCGAATCTGTAAACGTTATGAACCACGCACTCAGGCTTAGTGGAGTGGCGATATTCGGAGGGTAGCCTAGGGCTTCTCTCCTACCCTTTTACTTTAGTATAATGTTGACAATTATAAAATGACCACCTATGAATACATATGGAAAGCAATAAAGATATTGCCCAAATAGATTTTGCCACTTTGCGGTAAGTGGTCACCAAGATCACCGGTGGGGTGGCACTTAGTGGGTTGCGCTCTTCTTTGTCGATTAACAACTTCGTCTACACTTTTACAAGTTCTGTAGTCTCCCGCAGAATTGTTTATAAAGGTTATTGTCGCCCACAGATGGACGAGGAGGACCCTGTGCCCGAGATCAGCCGCGCGCACTTCGAGGAGGCGATGAAGTTCGCGCGCCGCTCCGTGTCGGACAACGACATCCGCAAGTACGAGATGTTCGCGCAGACGCTGCAGCAGAGCCGCGGGTTCGGCACCAACTTCCGCTTCCCGGCGGCAGGCGGCGCTGGCGGCGGCACGGGCACGTCTGGCGGCGACCAGCCCACGTTCCAGGAGGAGGGCGGCGACGACGACCTGTACAGCTAAGCGTGCGGTCTGTAGGACTGACCTTACTACTTAAGATTTATCGGTTCAGTAATACGGATGGGTGTTTCGGACTCGGGAAGCGACCGAATAGTTCCAGCAGGCAGCCCCTCTCGCATTCGAGAGACTACAATATACTATAGATCGGTGTGTGTCTACATGCGCGTCGCGCTCGATTAAATTTCTACCAATCTGTGTCTAATAATATGTAAATGTATTTATTTTATAATTGAATCATTCGATAGCATTTTGTTTCTGTTCCGATTTGCTTATACTATTTAGTTGTAATTGAATAAATAATGTTTGTGTATGTACCGCTCGCCCCAGCGGCGAGTATGTAAGATCATATGATTAGAGTAATTGTTAACTTTACTGTATTTGCCGGATCCTGTGCGTAGGCGGTGTCGGTGCGGGATGCCTTGGCACCCACTCCGACTTAACACACTATTACAGTGATTTTTTTTAATAAAAGATTTTTATAGACTAGACTTATGTTTTTATTTATTTAAATTACCCTGCACACCTATTAATATAATAAAAACAACTAATCTGTCGGTAAAGGACTGCATAGCTAGTATTAAAGCGATTAGAGACATGAAAGAGAATATCTTTCATGTCTAATCGCTTTGGGTGACGCCTCTTCACCTTTCTGTTTAAAGCGGCTGGATTAATGTCATGGAAGTACAAATGATGCTTATCGCCTTGAATAATCGTGTGACACGGGCGTCGCTAATGCGTGAGGTGGGGATGCGATTTAGGACCGTCGTTCATGGCGACTTTTTGTAGCAATGCTGTCGCGCAGATTCTGTATCGCTACTGTCGCGATGCTGTCGCACTTCAGCCGCGATTCAGAAATGTGAAAGCGCCGCCTGTGAACACGATTGCTAGATGGACTCAGTCGAGATAACATTAATTACGTTGTGGTTGGTGCTGCTTTCACCTACACGTAACCAGCCGAAGCGTGTGCGCCGTAAGCAGCGAAAAATATATATTGGATGCACCCATTTACTACAGAAAGATTACGTAGTGAGCATTATAACACAACGTTTAAAATACTTAAAGGATATGAATGAAGTTCCATACCGGGCTGCCTCGCTGCAGCTGCGAGAAGGGCTATGCCTTATTTGTGATTTGTAATTTCTGGAGTATTTCTTAATATGAGGAACATTTATTTATCAGTCGGCAAAGCCGAATCTCTACTAACCTCTACCTTGGACTAGGTAGAAATGAAAAACATTTGTTGAGGGTTGACACCTAAAAAGGACGTATAATCATACAGAAACCATATTGATAGTATAATGACCGCGTTTTGAATAAGTCCAGTGATCTTTTTTGTCAAAATAACCACCATCACTATAGTGTGTGTTGCATTGTGAACTAACTTTATTACAAGCGGCAGCCTTTTATACCCACCATCACTAGACGGCAGTTGCAAACCGTACAAATGTTCGAGAATCACATCACCGTTGCTTCGCACTCCGCTCGGTCGAACGCAGACTGGAGCAGGATGCGTTCCAGTATCCGCTTAACAGCACAAGACACGCTAATGCGGACTGTATCAACGTGATTTGATCGTCGGTTTGCCTTGCCATTTATCTTGGCAGTACTGGCAGCTTTCTGAGCACTTCCCGTTGACAGGGACGCGGATGAATTTTTCAATGCGCTGTGATTTTTTTTTTCATGTTGTTTTGCAGACACTCACGCTTTGCACTCATGACTTAGAAAAAAGTCTGGATAGTGCATTCGACGGCGCAAAATGTCTGTTGAAGTTCATTCAGAAGCCAATTACTTGTAGATAAGGGTTACCGCTACTCCCATGCCATGTAGCGATGCTGTGATTTTGTGATGATTTATAATGACATTCCAAATGATTTAAAATTGTTGCAGGGTAATCTATTTAAAAAAAAATTGACCGTTTGGCTACAAGAGAGTTGTTTCTATAGCATTAAGGAATTTATGGAATTTAAAAATTAATGTTAGGTATGTACTATTGAATGAAAATGAATAATTGAGTTTAGAATAATTGTAATAATATTAATTGCATGATAATAATTACATAAATAGACATAAGTAAATAATTTGCACGCTTGCTTGCAGGCAGAATACAAAGACTTTTAGGACGTAAGATCTATCCTTGAATTTGTATGTATTTTCTAGCAAATAAACATTTTTGATTTGATTTGTGCTCATGGATTTTCTAAAAACCAATAACAAACTTTTTTTTTAAATACGTTGCCCCACACTAGGAATTTCAGCGTTTACACTCATTCAAACTCACATACACAAACAGCCAGACCCGGAACAACTACCTGTAGGCCATACAAATATTTGTTCCGTGCGGGAATCGAACCCACGACACGCGGCGCAGCAGTCGATCGCTCGCCAACCGTGCCGTCAAAACTCGCACGCGGTACCGTCGCAGATGTCCACCATACGCAACGGACTGCCTCAGAACAAAGCGGCGCCATAATTCAGTTTCAGAAGTATGTAAGTTGAAAAAAATAAAATTATCATAAATAAAGTTTATTTAAGTAAGTAAATGTCATATCAACACAAATTACGATGATAATTTATTTAAAAAATATAAAGTTTTATGAATTTAAAAAATAGTACTTATTATCAAAGTAAATATTGCTATTCAATTATAAGTAAATACTTTTTCCTAAACAAAAAGACACTACAAAGTTCAAAATAACTTAGTTTCGGAAGTGTCTGCTTTGGTTTGGTTGTATCGTTTTTAAAGTTCTATTCCAAAATGTTAAAAAAGGTCTATCATCTGCTTATTTTCGGAACTACTTACATAGTAATGATTTCGACTTGAAATTTTGAATGGACACACTATTCACACTATGGAAATAATACAAATTGGTGACTATAATGATATGCCCAGTAATGCTAAAAAGAACATTATTATAAATGCGTGGGGCATTTATAACAATGTTTTTTTTTTATTGAAACAAAATGTAAACAGAACTTCACAGAAAAAACTTTATAAGGTTTAGGCCCTCAGACCATTCGAGTGTTGAAATTAAATGTCGAATATTTGAAAACATTACCAGAATATTGGTTCCGTCTAGCCTGGTTTCACAGTCGGCCCGGCTCTACCTATAATCTTTAATATTTCTTCAAGTTCAGGTACTGGGCCACTCGGAGCTCTAAACAATTCTCTATCTTGTAAAGATGAACTGAAATCCGAATCCGATGTGCGCGAATCGGAATAATCGAAAAGATTCAAAATGTTCGCCGTTGATGATGGATGGTAAAACTTTGATAACTCTGGTGACTCGGTTTGCATCAAATCAATCATAAACTTTTCAGCTGAGAAACACATACATAGGGAATCATATAGCTCATCAACATATTGAGTTGATACGTCTCTAGTCTTGGCTTCGCGTCTCGTTTCTTTTTTCGGAGCGCTTCCTCTAGCTTCCCGAACCATCTTCTTCAGAGTATCATGCGAACATGTTTCGTAGTTGGGCAAAGTATTAGCCGTGTCAAAGACAGAGAGGGGTCTCATATAAGCTGGCAAGTGTTCCATCAAATATTTTTTAGCAGTCTTACTACATGTGCACCGCTTAGGCTCAATGGACTTTAAATAAGACTGGCCTGGATGTTGTTCGCAGATCGTGTTAGTTTTCTTAAACGCATTATCAGCGGACTTTTTCAGTGCAACAGTTCGTCGTGTCCCTGTAATTTCAAATATGTCGCTCTTTGTTCTTATAGCTTGAGCCGATTGACTGGCGCAAGAGCATGGTTCTTTGCAGATACAGCCTTCGAAAGACTTATCTTTCGGGTTTGGTATTTCTTGTTGCAATATTTGAAATAAAGAACTTTCTAACTTAAGTTCTAACAAATTTTGTAATTCTGTATACTTTACAGGTACATCTTGTTCATACACGTGGTTGTCTGTGAAATCCGTATCATCCCCACGTTCACCATTTATATAACACTCCACTTTGTTGGTGAACTGTGCGAAATTATCACAAGCTGAGTACATTAACCGCTTGTTTACAACTATCACTGGCATCTGGGATGCACTAGACGTGCAACGTTTAGGACAAAGATCTTTTTCAAGATTAAGTTCATTTAATTTCTGACTTTTATCACAGAAAAGATAGAAAGGATGTGGGTGAGGCCTAGGACCTTCATAAATTTTCTTTTCCTTGAAGACACTTTCAGCGCTTGGATTTGTTAGAACTTCATCCAGCTGTAGAAGCATAAGCTTTTCCAAATTAATAAAGAACTCTGCATGTGCTGGTAACAAATTAATGCAATAGGACACATACATTTGGAAATGCTTAACGACGCCAGATATTTTTTTCTGCCACACTGTGTCAAACTTTAGTTGCAATTTTTCTCTTCGTTCTTGAACAATAATTTCATGGTCTTTGTTCGCTATTTCGTTTGATAAATACTTACTTCTTTTCTTATGCATTTCATCAGAAAGCTCCATATCTTTTTTACATTCTTCCTGCTCTTTCAACGCAACATAAACTTGACAAGCCAGACGTTGGCACTCCCAAAATTGTCGACATTTCTCAATATTTACATGTTTTTCTACTTGGAGATCATGTATTTTGTCTACCATTTCGGAGCGTCCCGTTGCTAACGTCTCAACAAATTCACCTCTCAGCCTTAAGTTTTCCATCATCAGTTTATTGTTAAATGTATCATATAGTGCAGTTGCTTGCTCTTTCACTAAGGTTTTATATTTCTCATTCATTTTTTGAAGTGTCTCATTTTGTATTCTGATAATTTCACTAGAGGCTGCATCAATCAATAAAGACTCAATAGTATTTATAGATGTAACGTATAAAGTTGAAAATTCATGAAATTGTTTTCGTATTTCATCGGAGTTCTTATTTGCCGCTTTCATAGCTAACTCGTTAAAATTCTGTTCGGATTTTTCTTCCAAAAATCGTTTCCATTTGTCATCGTTTTCAGAAATACTTTTGTTCAGTTCTAATATCATGTTTTTGCGACGATATTCCTGCGCTTTTGTACAAATAGCATCGATTCCAAGATAATTTAATTTGGACAGAATGTCTTCGCTTATAGGCTTTAACACCGTTCTGCCTTCTAAAAGGTCTTCAGGTGGGGCATACCAGTTGCCCCCACCACCTTTCATTTGAGGTTCTAGGCCTGCCATCAACTTCAGCTTCGGAGTCATGGACTTGAAATATAGGGCTGCAAGTGGCTCAGACATCTTTTTCTTAATAAGGCTCTGAGTGGGAACCTCTTGTGTTTCTAAGAAGTGTTTCCTTAAACGATAGTTTTCACTCACGTTGTTAGCACTCATAGTGGCAGGTATATTGGTTATGTATATGTTATATAACAAAAGTATATTTTCCAAAATATTCTGAAAAAAAATATAAGTATAAAATTGTTATCATGACGCCAATAAATTGTCAATACATTTTATCTACTGATCTATCAAAGGACTGAATGTCATCACACCGTTTTTGCAAAATAAATAGATATAAATTGAACCAAGGAGTCCATTAAATATAAAGGTGCTATTTAAATAGCAACCGAAGAACGGGCTGCGCGGCTTTCCGCTAAAGGTCTATGCTCGTAGGGTTTAATAATATTTAAAAAGAGGGGCTATATGTTGCTGTAAAAACCTAATGTAATTCAAATTTGTTAATTCCATTTTATGACATGTAAAAGTGTTAAAAATCTAGTAGAAATAAATATAATTTAATTTCATTACTTTTAAAATATAGTACCCACCTATTTCAGCACCGCCAGAACCTCCTTAGTGGCTCTATTACAGTACTTAATTAATCTCACCCAACGTTCGCGACGAAGGGCGCTTTCACCGCGCTAACTAATGTGGAAACGGCGAAGAGAACTTTCCCAGAAAATTATTCCGAAGAATTTCAATGCTGTTGCCTAGTAAATAGAGTTCACACAGCGCGACGATGTTGAAGGTGCGAAGTTGCATCTTATAAACAATCAGGGCCTCTGGCATCAAGCAAGACAGGGGTATAAAGTATAGAATTTTCATGCGTTTCACTGTACTTCACAATTTATCGTAATTTCATATAAGCTCACGCCCCCTTATTAATAAATAAATTAACACATTTACAACAACCAGTACAACCTTCAGATTTACCACCCATTTTTTTTCTTGGAATAAGTTTGGTGTAACTTTAGTCCAACTTTATTTATAAGGGTTGGTTGTTTTATGTGTTAGCAAAAATCTGTCAAAAATGTTAAGTATTGATTTCTTTTTTCATTCAACAATTCTTAATAGCAGTCAGAACTAGTCAGAAATCTGTTTATGATAAGTTCTTCGTAATAATATGAGACTAATAATAAATATCAAGGTCAGTGAGAACTATACCTACACTTACTACAATAAACAAAAACGTTTAATACAAAGCATAGTAAAAAAAAACAATCGCAAGTTAATAATATTTTTATTAAATATTCAGTTTAGCAGCGTCTCCGATCGACGGCTTTAAATAATGTGCTCTATGAACTGCAAATGAACTGTGCGTACTTGTCATGTATGAGGGTCAAACCTTCACCAATCAGCTCGAACTGGGTCAATTGAACGTGAAAAGCATGTGCATAGTAAATCTAGTTCTTCTTTCGACCATTGGGTGCCCATGTCCTTAGTTTTGGCTGATATTGTAACAATTGGGGACGGAGGACTCACTTGTTTCGCTTGTTTAACCATTTTCTTTAAAATCGCGACTGAACACGTTTCATAGTTTGGTAACTCCAGAGCATCAAACTTAGACGTATTTCTCATATACACCGGCAAATGTGCAAATAAATGTTTCTTAGAGCTCTTGGCACATTCACAAGTTTTGGGCTCAGTGTATGTTATGTATTTTTCTAACTTAGGTTCTCTTACGTGCTCCAATTGGAGCTCGTGCTTTAAGTTGCTTGGCAACTGTGCCGGGACCAAGGGAACACCTTGCTTTGCGATTGTATCACTTGTTCCAATCGTTTTTCTGGTATCCTCAACAGATGCACCGAAACAATGAGGTCTGTCGCGACCACTGAGTGGCACTTCCTTAATATTGGACATCCCTGGTTGCAAAATTTGTAATAAAGAACTTTCTAACTTAATTTCTAAGAACTGTTGCGAGGTCGTATACTTTACCGGTACAGAATGCCCAGAAACAAATTCATCTTTGAAATCAACGAAGTCTCTACGATTACTATGGATGTACTCCTTAGTCTTGTTAGAGAACTGTTCGAAATTGTCACAGGCGGCATATAGACATCGCTTGTTAATAACCATCACTGGTATTCCCGAAGCACTAGAAGTACCACTATGTCTTGGACATAAATCTTGTTTCACGTCGGATTTGTAACCTCTGTCGCAGAACAGATGGAAAGGTTTAGCTCGTGGAACAGGAGTAGGGATTTGTTCTTTTCTTACTGCATTAATAATTTTAGCAGTGGGGTCTTCAAGGTATTCATTAACCTCGAACAGCATTCTTTTATCTATATATATGAAGAACTCAATATGGTCTTAATACCTCCATTAAGACACAAATATCTGAATATGCTTTACAACATTTTTCTTAGAAAAAATTGCTCTTCTTTCTTTTCCTTTATCTCTGTTCTGCGAAAGAGCTGGTTTCTGTCAAATTCGTTACGTATTTATTGTGATCCTATCTCGTCTTTTCCATTTTTTTACTATTCATATTTCTATATCAGGAAAACTTTGATATTCGAGAAATATTCTTAATATTTCTGCAGCTAAGTACATGTTTTTTATTATTTACATTAAGATGTCTGTTCGTCATTTCAGTGCGACGAGTTTCTAAATGTTCTATCAACTTAGCTTTGAATATTGCCTTGTCTTGTATAAGGTTTGCTGTGACCCCATGATTTATCAAAATTGCTTGAGCTTTGCGAACTTTGCAAAAGGCGACATGGCGTTTCTTCACTTAGGACGTGTTTCCCATATATAACAAAGTGCTCTGTGGTGTTTCTTTTTTACGTCACTTTTACATGATTTCATCAAACCATGTCATGTTATTTAAGAACGTTCTGTACAAAGCAGATAATAAATTAAAAACCACTTTATGCATTAAATAATATTTTTGGTTGTTGCTGGGCATTTTAAGCCAGAGTAATATTATACATACTACATAGTTTACGAGGTATTTGATTTTCCGACAAACAACAAGGACCCACAAGCCATCATCATCATCCTGTCCTTATCCCAATTTATTTGAAGGCGGTACCTACAATATATATTATGTTTCTCTTCCATCTATCTCTTCTTTTCGCCCCTTCAATAGTCACCTCCTTTCTAGCTATATAATATTTTATTCAATCTATCTAGCGTTTCGTTGATCTAACTTCATACTCATAACTTTCCTCACGACATATTCATCATTATTCCCTATGACATGCTTACCATGACAACCGGTTTCCACACAAATGCTTGGTCACCAGCGCCACGTTTAGACTTCCTCTTACAATCTAATATCTCTTTTTACACCACTCATCCCTCTAAGCATTCTCATATCAGACAATCCCACAAACCATAGTACTTAATAATTCCATGCACAAGCCGGCTTTTTGGGTCTCAGTGTGCTCCAGTTACTAAGACTCGAGTGGTGGTCTATCCATAAACTCACACCTTTTTCCCTTGGGGTAGGCAAAAACTACAGAACGCTACCAGCTACGATCCTTACATAATCCATTTGCGTCGATCACGTTCATACATTTGGTACTATGAACCTGACCTTGTCCTAACAGGCCATTCTAAATATTAACATACATCTTACATTTCTAGACAACAAACAGCGAGACGTCTACTGTTAAAACCACAAAATAAAAAAGTCCTTTATACTTAAATGTATATTAAATTGACATTAAAATAAGGTAAACCTACTAACAAACTTCAAAACTTTCTTTCTAAACCTATCGAAATATACTAAAAGGATATAATTATTTTGTCTGACTATTCGAATGTACAATGTTCTCTAGTAAATAATTCTTTTATGTCAGGGCTTTCCTTAAGAAGATTCCTCAAAGATTGTGCTCTGGAGGTTGCAAAAGAACTCATTCGTTTAGTCAGCTGCGAGGATAATATACCATTACCCGCATCCGTCAAGCTACTATTGTCATCCGGCATTGTTGGATCAAAAGGAAAATTGATTTCTTCAGGATTAGATAAACAAGTACACAAGGTTTCAAATTCCAAATCATAACATTGAGTGCTCATGTCATTGGTTCTAGATGGGACTGCCACGGGTACAGGAGGCGGGAGGATTTCTTTCCTTGCTTCTCTAACCAAGGTCTTAAGCTCGTTGGTTGAGCATATTTTATAGCCCGGTATTTCAGGTGGCCCATACTTCATGTGTCTCATATATACAGGCATATTTTCTGCTAAATGCTTCTTGGCCATTTGAGCACAATTACACTTTTTGGGTTGGATGTGTTTACAGAAACTCTCCCATTTGGGTTCTCTTTCGAGATCCAATTTCATGCTTCTGCTCATCGATTTCAATTTATGACGAGATGACGCGTTTGACGAGACTAGTTTTGTATTCTCACCGCAATATGATGAAGGACGCAGAGGGCATGAACACCAAGTCAACCCACAGGAGTTACACTTAATAGGAACTATTTTCTTGTCTGTTTCTATGTACGCCATTTCTTGTTGCACTATTTGTAGTAAAGAACTTTCTAGTTTGACATCTAAAAGTTGTTGGGATGATCCGTATTTTACTGGCACGAAATGCTCATAGACAAGGTCATCTTTCAAATCAGCGTCGTCCCCACGATTACCATGGATGAACTCCTTAATCTTGTTAGTGAACTGTTCGAAATTGTCACAGGCGGCATATAGACATCGCTTGTTAATAATCATCACTGGTATTCCCGAAGCACTAGAAGTACCACTATGCCTCGGACATAAATCTTGTTTGGGTTCATGTTTGTATCCTCTGTCGCAGAACAGATAGAAAGGCTTAGGTCGTGGAATAGGGGTATGGAATTGTTCTTTTTCTGGTTCAATAATACTGGCAGCAGACGGGTCAGCCAAGGCTTCGTCCACTTGTAAAAGCATCAATTTTTCCATGTTTATAAAGAATTCTGCATGTTCCGGAAGTATATTCAGACAATACGAGACAAACTTTTGAAACGTTTTCACGACATGACAAACTTTCTTTCGCCAAATGTTGCAGAACTCTCGTTGCTTCTTTTCTTTGTCGTCTGCTAGATGGATCTCTAACTCGTTTACCAGTATTGTTTCCGTCAACATCTTAAATCTTTGCTTGTACACATGTTTTAACTCTTCTGTTTCTTCTAAGCACTTATCTTGCTCTTTTAAAGCTACATAAACTCCACAAGCTAGATTTTGACAATGGAGACATTGCCTTAGTTTTTCTATAGCTATATGTTTATCAACTTTGAGATCATGTATTCTGTCGGCCATGGTCGTGCGACTGATTTCTAACTTTTTCATGAAGTCAATTTTTAGTCTAGTTTTTTCTTCGCTAAGCTTTATCTCGTATTCGTCGTAGTTCAAAGACGCTTGATATTTTAAGGCGGCTGCGTATTTAGTTTGCATGTCCTGGATTGCATATTGTCTAGCATTTTTAATTTCTGCTATGGCTGATTCATGAAATAAAATTTCAATTTTACCTATGGACTGCCTGTATAAATAAGCAAATTCATCAAATGCATGCGTTATGCGTTTCGTATTCTTTTTTGTCGCTGCTGCGACAAGGTCGTCCCATACCTCTTGAGAAGTGGCTGTGACAGCATTTTTCCACTTAATATCAGAATCTACCAGTCTTTGCTTTATCTCTAAATCCATTGCTTTGCGATGCCTCTGAAACACAGCTATTCCAATGTTAGCGACACCTTGATGGTTTAATTTGGACATTATCTCTTTTCGGACTGGTTTCAATACTGCTCGGCCATTTAGTAAATCCTCTGGCGGTACGTACCAATCACTTCCTCCACCTCGGAGCGAAGGCTCTAGGCCCGCAAGTACTTTGAGTCTCGGCCTCATAGACTTGAAATAGACTGCAGCAAGGGGAGGAGTCATTTTCTTCGTCATCACACTTAGTGTCGGTACTTGTTCTCGTTGGAAGTAATATTCTCGTAAATAGTAATCTTCACTCAAATTAGTCATTTCGAAAATGTGTTAAATATAATAAATATTCCCAGAAAAATATGATATTATATAAAACTACTAAAACAATAGCAAAATTGCAACTGATTTATGTGCTCATAAGTTGCTTAGCAACTCTCTATGACAGAATCTTTAAAGTTAGACACTTAACCCTCAAATGCCGATGATAATAATGAGGATTGATTATGCAGAGAACGGACAAGAACGATTCACGGTCGTTTGTGCATTGCTCGTCCAGAATGACGCAAAGTAAACAGATGCAACAGGACCAAAGCAGGACGTAGGGGAGTTGCGCTCGTCCCGTTGCCTGTGTGCATTCTGGAATTAAACTCGATCGCGCTCAATAAAGCTCTGTCAACGCAGTTCTGGCTTTCCGGGCTTCAGGTGTATGGGTTAAGTCTCCGTGTAACTCAGAAATATGTGAAAAAAAATAATAGGAAAAACCCGTCCAAAATCACGTACTGAACTTATCATCATCAGGATGTGAGTCGATGTCTCTTCCATCCTGTTTAATTAAAAAAATGCCATAGGTACTTGTCGAGTGGTTTTGGTGATCACAGTGCCTCCTAGTATCTAAGATTTTATATTATGTTAGCTGTTCCCCGCGGTTTGACCCTTCCCCAAGAATTGGGCTTTTAAGTGTAATTTTTTTTTTTTTAAATTTCGACTTTCCAGGAATTAGCACGTTCAAGTAAAAAAACCGATCAAGTGCGAGTCTGACTAACGCACCGAGCGAGGGTTCCATACAACCTCGTGTATTCGTGTGTACTAGATGGTTCGTCGTTACGATATTTTATTTTCTTCCCTAAAATGTTTAATTACAACAACATTGTTATATTTAAAGCAATGGAGTTGGCCGAGTTCCGTCTTCGGCGTTATCTTGACTTCTCATTATGTGAAATTGCAGACGAACGTCGGCTTACTTCATATAAAAATTAGAAATTAATTCTATTACTTAAGTATTCAATTTAAGGGGCTCATGGATATTTAAATATAATAATAGCTGCACGGATCGATCACAGGTTAAGCCACGCTTTCCGAGGTCGATCTGTTCGGATTTGATAGATGGACCATCCATAACATACAGAGACCCCTCCGTACATCGGAAAGCAGGTCGTTGGGTCTGTCTGCGATTCGAAAATTTGACTTACCAAGGGTGTCATAGATTGGTGTGGTTTCCGGGGATGCTAATAGCGGTTAAGTCCATACTTAACTTCGTTTACGTCGTCCATTTTTTGCTCTACGGATTTTGCTTTTGACCCCATGGTCAAAAGCAAAATCCCAGACTTCAACACATCACAACGCCCGTCGCAGAGGAAGAAATAGTTGGACGTCCCGAGACGGCCAACTTTTTCCTCTGGAAACACTGTGGCGGTGAAGGGTGGGCGTTTTGGGGGACTGTCTTTTGTAAACGTTTTGACGTTCAAAAAGTACTGACTCTCCGCCTAATTTGAATCAATGAATTTTGATTTTGATTGACTGAACTGCATATTATTTAGTAAAAGTTCTTATCGGGTTGTAATTTTTTTTTAATGTTTTTATAATGTAATCATTTTTCTCTCTCTTTACAATGGTATAGGTAATTAGGTACCAAAAAAAACATGGAAATGTATGCAAGACAGAGCACGAATTATTCATACGAACGTAATACCTACCAAAATCAATATTGCAATTCGACCATACTTCCTCCAATTTATTTTGCTCAAGATTTTTCAATCGTCCATGAATTTTTGAGTTGTAAAGATTAAACAGCTTTTTTAAACCCGGATTATTTTTCAGTTAAAAGTAATCTTACAATAATATAGGCTTTTGAAATAATAATTACTGAAATACCTGCAAACAGAAATCAATAACGGTACCTAGTTAAAACTTATTATATTTTATGCAACTTATTTAGTTATTACGCTGAATTTATATGTAGGAAGTCCGAGTGTCGAAGGACAGTAATATTAAGCTGTCCAATTAAATGTATTCTCATGTAAATGAAATGTAAATTTCTTTATGAGAATAAAATGTCTTTAACTTACATTATTTCTTTGTCAAGTATCAAAACGTTTGATTCACATCAAGCTAGCGTGGGTCCCGACGCAAATTCTATGGAAGGGCCCTTGAACTGCTATGGGTTATTAAGTATAAAGTGATAAAAATATAATCAATACGTTTATTTCCCACACATACCTACATTACTACATGCCCTGTTGGGCACTCTGTACCGTACTAAAAGCCAAAGATGATGATGCCTTGGCAATTTAGAATAATGAAATTATAAATTTTAAAACTGTCGATCAGTGGCGCAGGTAGACTTAAACGGATCCTGTATCAAAATAAGTTTGGTGCCCTTTTCACCTTACTTTGGCGAAACTCAAAAGAGGGTGCGAAGCGTATTTTTACAAAACAAATTAGTTGGCACGCTTCAGCTTAAGCTATCTGAGTCAGGATTTTTGATACAGATGTCATTGTTATTTTACTAAGAGAATGCAAGAGCGAGCGAAGGTAGTAAATTGGAACACTCGGACAAGCAAACTACCCTGAAGACCGAGCGAATCTAGTTAAACAATCTAAGCAGATCATATTGAACGTAGATACGTTCAATATGATCTGCTTAGATTCGATCCACCAGATGGTGGATCGATCTACTGGAATATTTGAAATCTCCAATGAAGATAGAGCGAAGCGAGCGCGAACATTGGGGCATCTAGACTGGGACGAGTGCAGTCTTCATTGAAGAGAAAATTGGAGCATTCTGGACCAGAATGACTAGGATAGATTAAGTTGTTGTTGTGATTTAACAAAAAGAATGTTAGAGCGAGCGAATCGTGCTAAAAGATTGGAGCATTCTGGACTGGAATAGGTTTAGTTTTCATAGTGATTTTCCAAAGAGAATGTAGAAAATTAGATTAGCTCAACACGGCTAAGTTAAGTTGCCATTTTAACAAATTAAGTTCATTTGTTAACATGACTTTTATCTATATAAATTTGAGGTTATGGACATATTAAGATCTTTTGCTTCCACATGACGAGGCCCCTGTAGGCCGAATCATCGTACGGCTGTTACCAAAATTGTTTCGCCTCTGTCTATACGCACAAACTGATACCAGGAGTTATCAGTAAAGTTATTAAAAATCTCATCTTGTTACATAGACATTATGATTTTCTCGGACTTTATAGTTTTATTAAAAAACACAGTATTATGTACCTACTGAATTTATGGTCAGTTTCCCTTCCATCTTGTATAAGGTAATTGCAGGAACGCACTACTCGCTTGCACGCCATGGAATTGTCATTATTCCTGTTTCCTACTTATTCATCTTCGAAACTAGTCCGAAAACTTGACACTCTGCCTTTTGATCTATTGTAATGGAAATGTCATCCAAAATTTACTACACTCAGGGTGGGTTTGGATACACCCACGCCCCCTATTGCGGAGAGCCCGTAGCAATTGCTACTATTGCTAGGTGGTTAATCCGGCACCGTTCCAACGATCCTCATTTTTTCAGGCTCATTTTTTGTGTGCCAGACATTATATGTCGTCATTATTTTGACGACACGGTTGGCGCAGTGGTTGAGCCATCGGCTGCTGCGCCGCGTGTTGTGGGTTCGATCCCCGCATGGAACAAATATTTGTATGACCTATAGGTAGTTGTTCCGGGTCTGGCTGTTTGTGTATGTGAGTTTAAATGTTTGTATACGCACCCACGATACAGGAGAAATGCCTAGTGTGGGGCAACGTTTAAAAAAAATATATAACCTTAAATATTGGAAATCTAGGATAATGAGCATAATCAAGAGAATTCTTATTTAATAAAGTAACAATAATTTTTCAAAGAACCAAATTTTGCCTGTCTATAAGACGTGCTGCGCTATCTGGCGATCGTGGTCCATTTATGATATAAGATGAATCCATAGTGGCAGCCCGCAAAATTCAAATTTTCACAGCTTCTGTACGCCTTAAGAAATTCCAATCATAATAAGTTAGACAAACTTTGGTTTCTATTAAATCTATATAATAATTAAGTTAAAATTAGGACAAAATCTTATTTAGAAAACCATTACTCAAAACCTTAAAACCAAACCTAAAAACTTATAACAAAATATATTTAACTATTACAGCAAAACAAAATCTATTAGGCTCAAAAGTTGCATATCATAACTTAAAAAAATAATGAAAAGTAATATAGTCAAAACAGTATACATCTTTACCTATTCGAAATCACAATTGTCCCTCTTAAATATATACTCAAGTTCCGATACATTTTCGACGAGATTTCTCAAAGACCGTACTCTGGATGTAGCGAACGAAATTACTGGTTCTTTCATGAACGAAGGCGACATTGCAACAATATCTTTTTTTGGATCAGCAGTATATTTAATATTGTCAATTAATTTTTTTAATTCATCATCAGAGTAACAAGTGCAAAGCGTCTCAAATTCTAGATCATAACATTGAGTGCTCATGTCGTTGGTTCTAGATGGGACTGCCACGGGTACAGGAGGCGGGGGGATTTCTTTCCTTGCTTCTCTAACCAAGGTCTTAAGCTCTTTGGTCGAGCATATTTTATAGCCCGGTATTTCAGGTGGCCCATACCTCATGCGTCTCATATATACGGGTACATGTTCTGCTAAATGCTTCTTAGAAGTTTTAGCACAACTACACGTCTTGGGTTGGACGTGCTTATAAAAACTATCCCATTTGGGTTCTCTTTCGTGATCCAATTCCATGCTTCTGCTGATCGAATTCAATTTAAGGCTCGATGCCCTGGAAGGCGTTGCTGACGATAATGCATGGATAATTTTCGTATCGCCGTCTACCGATGTGGAGGGCTGACGCGAAGAGCATGGAAGGCACCAAGGCAACCCGCAGTACTCACACTTAATAGGAACTGTTTGCATGTATGCCATTTCTTGTTGCAATACTTTTAGTAAAGAACTTTCTAACTTTAATTCTACGAGTTGTTGGGACGATGCATATTTTACCGGCACCAAATGCTCATAGACAAGGTCATCTCTGAAATCAGCGGCGTCTCCACGATTACCATGAATGAACTCCTTAATCTTGTTAGTGAACTGTTCGAAATTGTCACAGGCGGCATATAGACATCGCTTGTTAATAACCATCACTGGTATTCCCGAAGCACTAGAAGTACCACTATGTCTTGGACATAAATCTTCTTTCAATTCGGCTTTGTAACCTCTGTCGCAGAACATATAGAAAGGCTTAGGTCGTGGAACAGGCTCATGGAATTGTTCTTGTTCTACTTCAATGATACTGGCAGCAGAAGGGTCTTCCAGGAATTGGTCCACTTGTAAGAACATCAATTTCTCCATGTTTATAAAGAACTCTGCGTGCTCCGGAAGCATTTTAAGACAATACGACACAAACTTTTGGAACATTTTCACGACGTGACAAACTTTCTTCCGCCATATATTGCAGAGCTCTCTTCGCTTCTTTTCTTTTTCATCCGCTAGATGGATCTCAAAGTCTTTTGTCTGTATTGTTTTTGTTATAATTTTAACTTTTTGCTGATGCTTGTGTTTCAACTCTTCTATTTCTTTTAAGCAATTATCTCGCTCTTGTAGAGCTACATAAACTACACAAGCTAGATTTTGACAATGGAGACATTGCCTTAATTTTTCTATAGCCATATATTTATCAACTTTGAGATCATGTATTCTGTCGGCCATGGTCGTGCGACTGATTTCTAACTTTTCCATGAAGTCAATTTTTAGTCTATTTAGTTCTTCCATAAGCTTTTTCTCGTATTTGTCGTGGATCAAAGCCGCTTGGTGTTTTAAAGAGGTGGCGTATTTATGTTGCATTTCTTGTATTGAATTTTCTCTAGTACTTTTTATTTCAGTTATAGCCGATTCGTGGAATAAAATTTCAATTTTACCTATGGACTGCCTGTATAAATAGCTGAAATCATCAAAATATCCCACTATGCGTTTCGTATTCTTTTTGGTCGCGGCTGCGACAAGGTCATCCCATAGGTGATGAGTAGTGGCTGTGACAGTATGTTTCCAGTTATTATCTGAATCTATAAGTGCTTGCTCTATTTCTAGATCCATTGATTTTCGATGCTTGTCGAATAAATTTCTTCCAAGAGTATCGATGCCTAAGTGGTTCAATTTGGAAATCGCTTCTTTTTTAATAGGTTTCAACACCGATCGGCCTTCGAGTAAGGCCTCTGGCGGCACGTACCAATTGTTTCCTCCACCCTTAAGCTTAGGTTCAAGACCCGCAAGTACTTTAAGTTTGGGAGACATTGAATTGAAGTAGATGGCAGCAAGAGCCGGTGACATTTTATCTATCATCATCCTTTGAGTCGGTACCTGTTCACGTTGCAAGAAGCATTTTCTTAAATGATAGTTCTCGCTTAAATTAAACATTGTATTTGTTTAATGTGTTATAGCTTGTAACTAAATTCAGTAAGACGTACTAAAAAACGAAAAAGTTACTTAGCATCTTGACATTACTTAAATATGTCATCATGATTTTTAATGATGTCATCAGAGAAAATATACATAAAATGTTCATCCTATTCTACCTCATTATGATTGAGACCATGGAGATAAGGTTTCTACCATATCTTAGCGTACCAGTCGGTCTACTCTGTAAAAGTCAATAATAGTTTTACAGCATTGAAAATCAGACTATTCATTTATCATATGTATGGTTTAAATGTTCTTTTTCATTGAGGTTTATTTTTATTTTATCAAGAAGACTTTCTAGATGCGGCGTGGGCAAAAAATTGTTTTATTTTATTTTTATATGGATAATAATATAAAGGGTTTGACCTGCAATAAAACAAAGAAATACAAATCAAAAATATAGTTATTTATTTATACAAAATTATAAATACTTTATTTCGCTTAATTATTAAAATCAGTTCTTTTTACAAACTACGTAACTTCACCAACAGCCATCTGTTGTAACAACGTCATGACATGACAGAACCTCTCTCTGATCTCCGTGGCGGAGCGGTGCGGCAGCAGCTCTCGGATGCGACCGAGCACAAGCTCTGAGCCGGGCTCACCTTTCAGAACTTGTAACATAGTTTTGTCTTCCTCCCTCGTCCAACTACCTATCCTCTCTTTCTTCTCTACTGTTTTAGGTTCTATACTCATACTGACAACCGTTTCAATTTTCGGCTGCTTTGCTTTCGAACCTTCATCTTTCTTCTGTAACGTGTGAGTTTTACTGTCTTTCCTCTCCCTTTTCTGCAAGATGTCTGTTTTGATCTCTGGCTCCTTCTTGCATGTCTTACTTTTATTATTAGTTTGCGACTTTTTGGCTATTTTAGGACTCATTAGATTAACCGCGTCTTTGTGTTTAGTGTTATCGTTGACATCTTTGACGCTTTTCGTGGGGGATTTAAGTTGTTTTTTAGTCTTTTTCCCGCCTATTTTGGGGTTGTTCTTAGCGTTTCGTTTGGGGGAGGCTCGTTCGTCTTCGGAGTCGGGCGGGGAGAGGAGGGTGTGTGCGGGCGCCAGGCGGCGCGCGTGCACCCGGTAGGGCTCCTTGCTGTAGGGGTACGTCACGCCGGCGCCGCGCAGCAGGCGGCCGTGCTGCACGAACACGCGCCCGTGCAGGTACTGCGGAAACAACGCCACGTTACTCCAAACGTTCCTTTGATGGCCCTCACCTTAATATGCTGGATGATAACATGCTTGGAAAATATTTCTACGTTTTCATTTCAGTGTTAGATTGTTATTGGCCGTATACAGGGGAGAATTGTAGACTAAAGTATTTTGCGCCGACCCCAAGTAACATGAGATATGGGCGGGCAGAAGAATTAGTATAGGTACTTCTTAACTTCTAAGCTTGTGGTTGAATTATTCTTGGTTCTGTGCAGCAAAAGAAATAAAAACATGAATAGCAATGGTATAAATTGATTTTATCACTATTCTGTTCGGTACCTGCCATAAAACTACGAAACTGTGTGCTTATATTTGCTAAAAAATACAAAATATAATTTTGGCTTAATTGTCATAAGTAATTTTAGCTTTGCAAATGTCAACACGCCAAACTTTCTGACACTTAGATAAAATACAAACTCACCACTGTGTCTAGACCCTCTTTGACTTCAAGTTTCCTCTTGTTATCGCTCTCCTCCTCAAACTCCCACACGTCGAACCCCTTGTCGCTGGTCAGGAAGCTTTCGTCTATGATGTCGGTGCCCGTCTCGTACGCACTGCCCAAATCATTCGACAGTTATTATAGATAATCCAGTTGTAAATAGGACAAGTCCCGATTATTATGCAGGGGCTAATAAGGCAAAAAAGTGCAACGAAATCGGATGTCACTTGAAGTGTCAAGCGATTTTGAACCATGTGCAATGCAACTATTGCACATAAACTAACCTGCAAACTGTTATGTGTACAGGTCCAAAATGTACAAATTTTGTGTAATGCATGCATTATGACCAGAAAAGCCAACACATTTTGTCCCCATGCGCGCATTTCGCTTAAATACGTGACAGTGAGCAATTCGCGATACTTAGGGGTTTAAGTTGCATTCAGTTAGGACAAAAATCTCCTTCTGGATCAATCTTTAATTAACTTACTAATAGAGTCGTATCTCCATTAAATAACGCTAGAAAAAAATAGGACGAAATGTCTAGCGAGTAATTCCGCTCCACAGAAGCAAGCTACAGAATTAAGGGCACGTATATCCGCCACGTTTTGTCTCTACCCAAAAATAATTATCCCATACCTGTCAGGCGGCCTCTCATCAGGGAACAGCGACTTGAACATGGTAGCGAGACGCGGGTTAGAACGGAGGTGCGGCAGGACGCGCGTGCGCATCTCACCGCTACTCCCGCTGTTGATACCGTTTGTTATCGCGCGTAGCACCTTGCGTAGGACTGTGGGCTTGCGGGATAGTGTGTTCTGCGAATAAAATGGCGTATTTTAATATTACATAGCATAGCTTGAAGGTGAAGATGAATGGTAGGACGCCCTCAGACCAAGGTCAAGTTTCCTTACCGTCAAGGAAATGTTAGTTTTTAATTCATTTTCAATTTGAATACATAATGGAAGTGAGTGAATGTCGCTAATTGAAACTTCATTAAAATACTTTGGTTCCTATTTAGCCCAATGATATATTTACTCAGAAATGAATTATTGTCTACGGTCATTACTAACTTGTGGTCTACATATGAGACCTGTCAAAGGAACACCAAACACAATTAAGCTGTGGCCGGCTTGGTCATTGACTTAGTGATTGTAATTAAGGCTAAAGTAACACTGAATTAAGTGTTGAAACAGTTCTGGATACCTTACAATAACTTTTTAACACTTATAGGTTCTCTGTTACTGGGAGCATTTGTCTATTATGTAACATTTCAGATTCAATTTAGAGCATTACATTACAAGGCAGTATTGTAATGTAGTGTAACCTCTTTGACAAACATTTGCTTGTAATGTAACAATTAAAATTAAAATATGTGCATTTGCCTGTAGCTACATTAGTTATTTAGCTCATTGATGTTACACATTGTATCAAAATGTTACAGTTGTATCATTACAGGTTGCACACTGTAATGGTCGGTTCTCTCCACTCAGTGAAGTATTGCTCAAATCTGTAACCTTACATTACAGGCAAATGCTCCTGATGAGAAAACAAAATATTCCTCGTGTCATTTGATATTAATTCATAACTTCATGTCATTTGAAATAAGATTAATTTATGAAAACAGTGAAATATTTTACAGCTATTAGTAATGTTGCCAACCTTTTAAATGCACAGCCTAAACATGTCCACTTTATCATAGACAATTTTCCAAAAAAGAAGTAGGACTGAATACTGCAGCCAAACTACAAACATACTAACTAAATAATATTACTGCTGCGATTACAATACATCATCTGTAGATCAATTTTAAAACTAAATACCTAGGAATAATGTACATAAATGAAAGTTGTTAAGGTTTAACATTTACCAAGAGGATAATAAAATACTGCATGACTACACAAGTGAAACCCACCACAGGAAACAAAAAATAAATCTCAATACAGTAAATAAAAGAGAATTACAATGTACCATTCGCATTTCATAATATTACTTTACTTTACTTACTTGCAACAGCTCTATGAAACCAGTCATTTGCACTAACATGAAATGGTCCATGAACCGTCCAATTTCTGCTGCTTGTCCCGGCTTCAAGAACAAGAGAAATTCCTCCACTATGTCCTTGTGTTCTTCACCAAATACCTTCTCTATTTTCTTGTATAAATCAACAGGAGTTTCTTTTGTAGGATCAAACGACTTCAATATACTTTGGAACTGGACAAACTTGTTTGTGGGCACCAATGTGTTGGAAGAAAATCTTGACTGTACTTTTGCATAGTATGATCTAACTAGAGCTGCAAGAGAAGAATATTTCCTATAAATTCCGGATTATCTTTACAACATTTAAGGCAAACATATATTTATACATTGCACACTTATTGAAAAAAGCCTTGCCATATATCAAAAATTATAAACATTTCCATGTCAGACAATATGGTATTGAATTGGATAATAAAAATGCATTTATTTTAATGTCCATGAAGCATGTGTCATTAATAATCAAAAGAACTATGATGAGTTGGAAATGTCAACGAGAATCTTGATAATAAAAAGAAAGCAGATAGAGCCCAAATTAATAGTAATTATTCAAGATGAGGTCTCTTTAACATGATTCTCTGTTGTCATACAAAATTAACTTATCTTTATTTACTTTTGTGACCTAATTATTGTCACAAAACATCACAAAAAATATCTCTAGATTACATAAGAGGAAATGCTGCTAAATGGACTGTCATCTACTGCAGTTTTTACCTGTCTCTAAAACATTGTCATCTATTTTAGGCGGATCAACTTTCTTCTTAGCATTTGGTTTGGTCTTGGTTTCCTTCTGTGCTACTTTCGTGACCTCCCGCGCAACCTTCTGTGGTGACGGCTGAAACAACAATATTATAAGGTCATGTAAATAGATCATATAACATATAAACATGGCGACACATTTTGATGTATTTTAGCGTGTATATATAATACATCATTGTTATTAATGATAATCCTGAGGACCGATCATCAAATATTGCATGCAAACTTTCTAAAACGATTCAAAATATTTATTTTGTAATGCAACTTGTGATATTGTAAACGTAATACGTTCTTTGGCTCACCTCTGGATTGATAACAGGTTTTGGGAAAGAACTTGGATGGAAAAAGCTTGTGCTTGGTTCGATTTTGTTCCCGAAAGCATCCTGACTCTCCCTCGAGAACAGGATGGGCATAGAAGGCAGCATCTGGAAGATGTACCATCTACTCGCGCAACGAAATCTCAACGCCACAATCCACGGCTACGCAGATCCTTTACATGGTAATAACACACGAACTAAACATTATAAGAACACGATTTGAACTTCACTATAAACAAAAAGAATTAAGAGTTATCTGATGTACCACACATTATTGTTTTGAATTTATCCAAACAACACAAGCCATCGAAAGAATGGAAACATTTTTGACAGATCGAGGACGCGAAATCGGGCGGGCAGAGCGCGCGCACGTTTCATTTTATGAAATTTTAAGTAACTTTAAAAATATATTTAAGTCTATTTTTGTGCAAAAATCAACAAAATTAAATCTATTACAGTCATCGGGCTGTATTCAAATATTTTTCTAACAGAAATAAAGTTATGGTTACCTAAAGAAAGCTATTTAAATTCATTAAAGAAAGATGGAAGCAGAAGCAGGTGAATGGTATGTTTCTGAAGTTTCGCTTCTCGGCCTTACTTTGCAGTTTGCAATACTTTGCACCACCTTTGCACAGTAAAATTATTGTCTTCCTTCCAGTACTCAGTAGTTAGTTGAATATTGATTTCGAGAAAGTTTTTAGTCAATTCACTTATTCCTACTTTTTTAAGTTTTTACATTAAAAATCTCCTTAGATTTTTAATGTAGAAACTTAGGTACCTACCTACTTAGGTATCAGATTTAATTACCTACCTATATATTCCTTTAATTTGAGTTGGCTTTTTTGACGAACTTTAAGCTGGTGGATATTTTAAAGTTTCCTAAAACTTTAGCCTATAGCAAGCTTTAAATTACTCGCTTGAAGTTTGTTTTTAGAAGTTAGTTTTTTATTATATTTACAATAAAATGTTCTAAACGGTAGAACTAACCTATGTAAAAGCCGCTGCTTAAGGTACCAAAGTGTAAATATAATATATTGAATGAAGTAAGATGATGAAGAAATTTGACCTTCCTTTTATAGGTCAGGGACGTACAAAACCTAAGTATAACGTAAGGTCAATTTCAGCAAAAAGTTAATGTATAAACCTCATCCTATATTATTATTTTTGACGTCGGTTAAAAGCAATTTGACTTTTAAATGCAACTGCCCAAATTGAGCGTTTCAGAACTTGTTTCGTGAACTTAACATAGGCAAGACAGGTTCAAAAAGAATACAGACAGAACAAACAAGCTCACATACGAAAGTGATTTAAAGATGTCCCACTGGAAAAATATGATCAGTGAAGTTTTTGCAAAACTGGTGGCTGTTTCAAATTTTCCAATCGCTTTTGACAAATATAAAAAAATGGTGTATTGTCAGATGGTGCTGCAACCAAGACATGCAGTAAGTATTAAGGAAGGTACCTACGTAAGTAAAGCACAGTGTACCGTTAAACATTTCAGCGGTTCGAGTCTTCGATCATGTATGTAGGTCCTACCTACCTATAAATTATGTTTAGTCCCGACCGATTTTCGTAAACTTGGTCGTCCCACGTAACTACTATTGTTACCAATGGAAATACTAAAAAAAATATAAGTTTTTTTTTTTACAGAAAACCTGTAAGTAGGTATAATCTACATAATATTAAATCTAATATCTAATGGCTATTGACTCTCATCCTTAGGCGGGTGTTCAGTTATAACTAACACCTACACAATTACCTTACCTTATTATCAATAAAGATTATTAAAAAAAACTTTAACTTGCACATCAAGCTACCCCAGACTGTCAGATTTTTCCAATTGAACATGAACCTTATTCTTTTGTAATAACGCTGAAAACCTATAAAATAAATTTGACCCATTGGGCTAGCTTGATGTGCTGGCCTCTGTACTTAAATCAGGATTCGCAAATAGTAAAGCTAGTAAGTGAAGTTTTTTACCGCATTGATACAACATACAACTTTATGAAACTTATATTCATAACTAGCTGACCCACATCACATACATCACATCATCAGGCTATATTAGTCCACTGCTGGACATGGCCCTCTCCTAATGAGTGCCATAGCACCATGTCTTCAGGTTGCGGCGTCCAGCATCTGTTTGCAGTCTTTCGCAGATCGTCATCCCACCTGTACAGAGGGCTAGCTGACCCAGCAAACGTTATTTTGCCATATAAAATGTTTGGGGTGGACCACGCTTATCATTTGGGGTATGAAAAATAGATGTTGGCCGATTCTCAGATCTACCTGATTTGCACACAAAATTTCATACAAATTGGTCCAGCTGTTTCGGAGGAGTTTAATAACAAACACCGTGACACGAGAACATTGTAAAACGAGAATTTTATATGTAAGACTAGCTGACCCAGCAAACGTTGTTTTGCCATATAAAATTTAGGGGTGGACCACCCTTAACATTTAGGGGGATGAAAAATAGATGTTGTCCGATTCGCAGACCTAACTAATATGCACACAAAATTTCATGAAAATCGGTCGGGCCATTTAGGAGGAGTTTAATCACAAACACCGTGACACGACAATTTTATATATAAGACTAGCTGACCCAGCAAACGTCGTGTTGCCATATAGGGGTTGATAGTAGAGGGGTGAAAATTTAGGGTTTCATGTATTGTTGTATGATGTATCATAAAAAAATAAAAACAAAAAATTTTGCCTGAAAAAAAAAAATATGGGTGGACCACCCTTAACATTTAGGGGGATGAAAAATAGATGTTGTTCGATTCTCCCCCCTGGCTAATATCCTCGCTAAGGATCACGAAAATCGGTCGAGCCGTTTCGGAGGAGTTCGATCACGCACCCCGTGACACAAGAATTTTATATATTAGAAAGAATAATACCTATTACCTACAGGCATCTAACATTCCAATCCCTTTGTGAATTATCAATAACAATTTTATATTTATGTTACTAAAAATATTTATTTATTTATTTTTAATAAGTCCTTCATGGTACCATTAACATGAGGTTGTAAAGTCTCATTTTACTAATAATCGCTAGAAACTTCGTTTAATAAACTGACTTCATGCCGATAGCAGGTAACTCAACTGAGACACAAACTATCGATAATACGAAGTCAGCTGATTAGTTAGTCTAACTGCCTCATAGTCTGGTGGTCGCAAGGGCTACTGCTGAGCGTGAGGTCCTGGGTTCGATTCCAGGGTCGAGCAAAGTATTAGTGTGCTTTTCCATTTGGAATTTCTCCGTTGCAACCCGGAGTCTGAATTTGTTTCCGATTGATGGCAATAGGAATAATATGGTGAAGTACGTGGCCTTTCAGGACATACAGGCTTCAAATCAAATCAAATTAAATCAAATCAAATTATTTATTTGCATAATACAGGTAGAAAAAAGATGTTGCAAATAGGTATAAACTGCGCATCATTACCTAATTAGGTGTGCAAATATTTATGTTCGATAGCCGGGAATTTAGTTTTTCAAATCAAATTTCATAGTTCTGATATTATAATCTTACAAATTTATCATATTCCAGAATAAAGCTAATAATAAAACATTCAGAATAATTACTACAAATGTCAAAGGATTTAAATATTAAATGTCAGAAGAATTATAATTCATGTGAATAAATAAATAATTTGATTTGATTTGATTTGATTTGATTGATGGTAATAGGAATGGCGCGAAATTACGACATGGCGAAGTTCGGGGGTCTACAATAGGTACAGATCTGCCCTACAGATTCCTTCGGGGAATACAGGCTTGATGATAGGTAATAAACGAAACGGCTTACCTCATTACATATCTACTACCACGAAATTATTACAGTAAGTAATTGTTGCATCAATGTTATCACCGTTGTTTTAACGTTTCGACAACCTTTCGTAAACTCGTAGTATTTCAGACCTTCAAAACAGAATCGGTGTGTCAGCAGACTTTCATTTTCCAAGTAAAAACGTCATTGTTACTGATACTATAGCCAATCGTTGTTGTGGTATCCGTTGTCAGGTAACGCCATCGATTTTATTATTTTCTTTGTGAGCGCGGTAGCATCCACAGCTCGGAAAATCAGACTTAGTGGAAAGTGGAAATTGTTTTTTCAAACAAAGTTATGGTTTTCAGAAGTTGATAGTGATTGCATCGAAAGGTCCTTCTGTTATAAACAATGGCTGCGATTTTGCCCACTGGATTGAGAAATGGGGTAAGATTTGCTTAGCTAATTATTTTTGTATTTCTTTGTGTATTGTCTTTGTGTTTAATATTAAGTAAATACTACTTTGAATTGGAACAAAGATCAGTTTACTTAAACAACCTGCTAATTGCCAACTATTATTCAGTTATCATCGAAAACCATTTGCAGCAATAATTGACAGTGTTTCCGAAAAGTACTCAGTAGTAAATAGAAACGTAGTAATCAGATAGATCGTTTTATAAATTACTGGCGAGCGGCTTGCATCAGCTTCGCTCCGCTCGGGTATTATAAGCAGAGATCGGAATAGGTAGAGTATATTTATTGCAAGGAAGTAAGTAAACATACTTATGGTAATGGATACCACCACCTTTGTAATCTTAAAATTATCATTGTGATGTTATTCCCGTAACCACTGCCAATTGTATTGTTAGACGGGCCAATTTCCGCAACTCCACGACGTAGCGCGTATTTTGCGTAAAGGGTGGGACAATACCTTATTCGATCCACCCCAGTTCCCCGAGAAAGGCCAGCAGCGCCCTGACGTTACTGGCGATCTCTCGGAGAGTAACCGGGTTACCGAAGTAATTAGCCCTGTATGCAGTAACCTCTGGACAGTGGAGAAGCACGTGGTCCGCCGTCTCGTCCACCTCCATGCATGCTCTGCACAGCGGGCTATCTGTAACTCCTATAGTAAATAGGTGCTTGTTAAATGACCCATGACCTGTGACAGCGGCTGTGACTGTGCGCAGCTGCTGCTTAGTCAAACAACTGCCAAAGATCTATGAAAGATAACCGGGCACTTGCTTCCCGAAATTCTAAAAGAGTGGATGGCCACCCATCCACGGAGTGATCCGGGAAGCGTATCTCAAGCTGCGATCGACTCGTGCGGCTGTTATTATTTAGCCACGGTAGCCACCACAATTACTGCTAATTTAGTACTTATAAATTTATGTTTTAATTAGACATGTAGGTATGTGGCAAGTGTTTATGAAGCGGTTAGGGCTCTATAGCCTTGCATCGAGGATTCACAATAACAAGCAGCTTCCGTTAGCGGTTGGTCAGGTAGCAGTGTTCGTCCATTGACCTAGGGTACTTTGTTACATTGTATTTCGTTTAGAGACATTTTTTCCCATACCTTTGGAGTTAGGCCAATGCAGGACTGCCTTTTTGGTAAGTGAATTCATTGAACTTAGAATACCTAGGTAGATATCCTTTTCTTTTGTTTTGGAACAATTTTTGTAGAGCCCACCGCCATTGGTAAAAACCACAGAAATCTTAATAATAAGGCAAGATTGCTGTGGTAAAAACTAAACTCTTATGATTTCGGCCTGTCCGTCTGTGTGGATGTCCGTCTGACCGTTTTTCCGTCCGGATGTTACCCGTGTCGGATGGTGTATCGAAAAGATAATTAGGGGTGACGCTCCCCATAGGTATATATTTGAGGGATGAAAGTGTGTAGTGTGATTTCAAAATTAAAAAAAATATTAAGTTAGTGAGATAATTATGTGCTTTAAAAGTTTCAACAGCAGAAATGTCTTTGTTTTCCATAGCTTCTTCGAGAAATGCTACTTATTTGTGGAGTCGATAAAATCAATACTGAACATTCGTAAATATTCATCCCGACTACAAAACCCATCACTGTGCGTGGTCTATCATGTATTTAGCCGAGTTTTCAGCTTGTACCCGATACGGACAAAACAAACAAAGCAAGATTTACGATTTGACTGACTGTGAATCTGATAGAATCTCAGTTTAAGTCCTCCGATTGAGCTTAAAGTACTTCAAAGTCAAAGTCATAGTATCTTTATATTTACTTCGTAGTCATAACGAAATCTAGATATCTATCTTAGTATCTAGATATCATGCCAGTCGGTAACTGCTACTGAGTCTTGATTGACAATATTTTATAGGCCAAAGCATTTAAATAGTTAAACACCCACTTCACCAAGAATTCGAAATTCAGGAAACTTGTTAAGAGTAGTATTTAGAATCGATTTCACAGAATCGCTGAATTACTAATGATGATGGCCGATATCCTCTGGCAAATATATTACAGAGTTTCGTTTCTAAGGAGACTTAACAACACGCTATTGATCAAATGTACCTACTACTCTTATGGCCTTGTCTGAAGGAAATACCAAATAATCTACGGTTTCTTACATTCGTTGCATTCTATCAGTAGCCATCCGCACGCGATCTCAGCAGCACTTCAAAATTGATCGTTTTGTGTTAAGTTTTTTTTTAATAAATAAAATGGAGGAGGGTACCAAGGAGAATGGTGGCAGTGATCGAAGTGATCACTCGAATGGTGAAGAGATTGTGACCAAGGAGCAGGATGCCTCGACTGACATCGTGTGCGATGAAGTAAATATTGAACAGATAATATTAAACCTATTGTTCTTTTGTCTCGACGGCACGGTTGGCGCAGTGGCTGAGCGATCGACTGCTACGCCGCGTGTCGTGGGTTCGATTCCCGCACGATATAAATATTTGTATGGCATACAGATAGTTGTTCCGGGTCTGGCTGTTCGTGTATGTGACTTTAAATGTTTGTAAACGCACCCACGACACAGGAGAAATTACGTGTGTAGTAAGTGTGGGGTAAATTAAAAAAAAAAAAACTGACTGCCGGAAAATGTGTGGATGTATGGATTGTGTGAAAGACCATATGGCTAGAAAGGAGGTGACGGTAAATAGAGATCTGTGGAAGAATAAGACATGCTGCGCTGACCCCAAAAAAATTGGGGTAGGGGCAGGAGGATGATGATGGTCTTTTGACTACCTAGCTCTTCGGTCTAGTGGTTGCAAGCGCTACTGCTCAGCATTAAGTCCTGTATGCGATTCCCAGGTCGGACAAAATTGGTTTTTCCATCTACAACTTCTCAGTGTCGCCACCTACTTCATGGGACTTTAACATAAGTTGCGAAATGTGGGTGTACTACACCTCTGCCTAACCCATATGGGGAAACAGGCGTGATGTTATTTTATTTTCAATAGTAAAAAGTCTTAAATGTACCTAAGTAGTTAATTGAAGTATTCAAAGTTAGCTTTTAAATAAAAAAAATGCAGTATAAACACCGGTCAGATGGTCAACAATACAATGGACATTATAATACATCTTGTTAAACAAATAGTAAAAGTAAATTATTAATTCATTTACCCGGAGGTCATACCTCTCTGTTTTTGTTGATTTACTTAAGCTCTAGGTACATTGTTTTAATTACGGTTGGTTTTATTGACCCGTATATTATATATAAGTACATTAATTATTTTACCCGTTTCACTAACACACTGGAGGACACCTGAATGTAATGGTTCAATGTTTTTGTAGTATAAAATTAGATTAATTTCTTAGACCCTGTTCACAGGGTGCTGGCCAGCCGTCCAGTGGCGTACTACCGTAGGACTAGGTGGTGAAGCGCCCAGGGACCCCAAGCTCAAAGGGCCCCTCGATGTCAATGAATGACCGAAAAAGTTATATAATATCTTGATAATATTTCGACGACCTATGTGGCGCAGCGGGCGAAGGTCCGCCTGCGACGCAGGAGGTTGCGGGTTCGATTACCGCTTTGGGACAAATGTTTGTACGATCTACAAAGGTTTGTTCCGGGTGTTCTGGGTATTTGCTATGTATAGTAAAAAAAAAGTATCTTCTAAGTAAACCCAAAACACAAGGTCTGCTTAGCTTGGGGCTAGATGATGCTGTGTGGATTGTCCAGCATTATTTATTTATTTATTTATTATTAATTTATAAATTAAGACTTTAAGGCCCCTGGACCAACTAACATCGAAAAGCTTGAACTGGAATCACAAAAAAATCTCCCACCTCCAGAACATACCGTAACAGACTGTAACACGGGTTAAAAGATATGATTCTCTAACCGACTGCAGGTGACTGCGGCAGGCAAAATATTATTTATTAATTTATTACATTTATTTGCGTAAATAACGTGTAAATATGTATATCCAGATGATGTTAGGTCTCTATTTTGGAGCTAATTGCGTAAATATTTGCGGTATCCCAAGTGCAAAGCGGGGTTTTTTTAGTTGAAGTGGTTTTAATAGTCGTTAAGTCGTAGTTTAACTTTAATTGTCAAAAGAAACAGAAACATTACAATTTAGTTACGACATTATTATGCACCTACAGCTGGAAGAAGAAGACATAAATTGGCTTTACGGGCAGCGAGATGAACATGATCATTTGTTAAAGTATTTAATTCCATATTCCAATATACTCTCCCCAGATCAAAGGCCTGGACGCTAACCGGTATGCGACGAAGAAGACGGTGGCGCAGGGTATGCTCGACATCGCCCTGCTGACGTCAAACGCATCGCAGCTGAAGTATGTCCTGCAAGTCGGGCCCAAGCACGAGTTCTATACGCTGCTGGTGGTGCTCATCTCCATATCCATTGTCCTTCAGGTGAGAATCGATAACATTGGTCTTGATATTGAGTTTAACAGTTATTTCAAAAAGGTACTTCACAAAACTTGCGATCTGTGTTGGTCGTGCTTTTGAGCTTGGGCAGCATCACGAAGCGCTTAAGGCTGGGACCCCAGAACGCTTCCTTCTAGCATACCAGACATTGATAGACACAGTTTGATCTGGAACTTGAGCAACAGGATTTACATTCGATTTAATAAAAAGCAGTTCCAACAAAATCCCTGTTCCTTTAACTCCTCAAGCAACATCCAGGCTCTTAGGTGGCGATGGGTTTCGTGCTCCTGACCCTGAACCTGTGGCGGGACTGCTGGTTCCACCGGCCGCGCCATCGGACCTCCGCTCTGAACATCAATTACGGAACCACCGGTACAGCCTTCGTCGTCACCGTGCTGAACGTCCTCGTGTCTGCCTTCGACTCCTCGCTAGCTAGATATCAAGAACTAGATTAAGATTAACCTATTAAGCTATGTTTATAATGCGATTTTCACACTTACAGTGAACACCGAAGCGTCATATAATTATGTACCTATTGCTTCTTAAGCTGTTTTGAACTCGAACTTTGGGCACCAAATACCTTCAATATTGACGGAAACGTCGTCAACTTTTTCAGAGCAGTCCTGGGCCCTGGGTAGAGTTTAAATCGTTACTTTATACGACATTAATGTTTGGTGAGCTAGTTAGCTTCCACAACCAACTTAACTATGCGGGTTAGAGTTGGGGACATAGTTAATATTATTGGTCCATAACCGATAATCCTCGGAAATAACCCTTCATCAAGCCCTTGGTCCCGGCTGTCATTTGTGGATCCTTGATCGTCGTTACGGTTACCCAGAATCTCATAAATCTAACAAACAGTCTTACCAAGGTCAGATAGGCAGTCACTCCATGTAAAATACTGGTATTCAACTACACCGAAAAGACTGGAAGCCGACCTCAACATAGTTTGGAGAAGCCTAGACAAATGATGGACCGATAAGGTTATGTCCACGTTCCTAACGGAGTTTTAACAGATGTCCCAGACCATCGATAATAATAAATAATGTCCATTAACCTTAAAGGAAAATTGGAACGAGGTTTTTTAACGGAAGGAGCTCCGAATTACCTTCAGTTCAGTCAGTTTTTCAACGGAAACCTCATGTTTAGCAAATAGACGTATGGTAGATTGAATAATAACTTTGTCGGTTTTTATTTTACAAAAGACGCTAATTAATTATATTTTGTACAGGGCCACAAGGCCTTATTTTATTAGTCAGGTTCAAGAATCAAGCTAAGTTTTGTTTTTTGACTGTTTTATTACGGCCTTCTTACCTATAAAGTCTTTAGGCCCAAGTTTAAACCATCGAGCCATTTTTAAATTTCGCCGACAACGTTGAATCTCAATGCGAAAACCGGATTTAAAACGCGAGTCTATGTTGTTTATTTTAGTCGGTATAATTGGGTTCTAAATACAAAAACTGGCACGAAGGTTTCAAAAAGGTTTGACGTTGATCCGAGCTCAAGCTCGGATCAACGTCAAACCTTTTTTATAATAAGCAGGTATATGATTCGGTGATTAAGCCTGATATTTTAATAAGCAGTAATTCTTCGAAACAATAAAATAAATTAGAATTTTTGTTTTAGCTTCTCGTTGGATTACTATTCGTGGTAATCGGTGGCTTGGACCTGAACGATCATGAGGATCAACCGTCAGCAATGATACTCAATGACGTCATTGTAATATTCATATTCGTCATATCAGTCATCAATATCGTCAATTCGGCTTTCGGCATAGAGTACTCGAATAACCCCTTAGTATTAGAGCGGCTAAATTATATTAATAATGAATATTTAAGAAAGGGTAACTTGACTGCAATTTAGTAGCAAAGGTAGACATACACTACCTACCACAGAATAAAACACCATGGATGTGAGAGATTGGATGGTATGCAAGGGTAGTTAGCAAAAACGATAGCCACTTTAGAATTATTATTAAATAAATAAACAAGTCATGTATCAAGGACAAAAGGTATTACCAAGTAGGAATTGTAGCCATTTGCACACGTACCTACGTATTTTGCAAACATATTTGCAGTATCAATCGTTAATTGTTAAATATCCAATCAAAAATATAGTTCCATAACTAACCTGCTATTATTTTGTCAATTGCTAACAACAACCTTTGCTTACGCAGACAAGTGCGGGAGTCCTGTCCCTAATCATTTCCTCTATGGACGGTGAAGCCAACCACAGACATAAGAAGATCGCTGATTGGCTGTACCACACGTCAGTTGGTATGATGACCGGGGTATTATTCTGTGACGTAATCAAAATGACCTTTGGCCTTGACCCCGCGCTTTCCCTGCAAGACTATCTTGGGAATAAGAGTTCGAGTTTGTATGACACGTTCTTTAGGGTTGGTAATAATACTCATTAGTCTGTCAAGTGCCATACGAACTTTAAATTAGATTTTAGGCTAGGTATAAGCTTTGAGAGGTTGATGTACCTATCACTATCGTTAGAAAATTGTCACTGTGTACCAAGTTAATATAAAATGGTAAAGATTATTTTCTTGGCTTTTGGTGTATTCATATTTACCCAAACTTCTTTCTTGTCTTTGTATTTTGTATAATTAGTCTACCAAAATGATCCAAGGCAAAAAAAAACAAGGGTTTTGTAGGTATATTATTACCAAGCTTTAAAAAAATAATTTTTAAAATAATGCTGGACAATCCACACAGCATCATCTAGCCCCAAGCTAAGCAGAGCTTGTGTTATGGGTACTAGATGACTGATATACTTAATACGATACATTACATAGATATATATTTTTATTATATATAGCAAATACCCAGAACACCCGGAACAAATATTTGTAGATCGTACAAACATTTGTCCCAAGGCGGGAATCGAACCCGCAACCTCCTGCGTCGCAGGCGGACCTTCGCCCGCTGCGCCACATAGGTCGTCATATAATAATATAAGACGAAGGAGTGCTTATTTTCGTCCGCGGTTAAAGATATTATTATAGGTAGGTAACTAATTTGATTTTTAGATAGGTACTTACTTCACAAAATAAGAAATAGAACGATGTTAAAAAAGGTCACCTAAGTCAAAGATGTAAAGACAGATCAAATAATTTATTTTAGAATATTTTTCCGTCTTCTAGTAGGTACTTATGCACGTAAAGACCTATGTAATTTATATTTTCATATTGTGGATTGTTTTTTGCTTAACATTTTTTTCAGCCTTTTTACAAGGTATTTTTATGTTTCTGCATGTGTGGATGCTTCTTATTGTTTCACAAACTAGAGTATAGTACAGTAGGCCGCACGTCCTGTTGTCGCCAGCTGTAGCTGCTTATTTCAAGCGGTATGTACCTACAGAGGCCAGCACATCAAGCTACCCCAATATGTCAAATTTCTTTGATGGGTTTTCAACTTTATCACAAATATTTAAGGTTCTTATTCAACTGGGTGAATTTTATATTTAGGGGTAGCTTGATGTGCTTTCGTCTGTACTAGAGTAGCTGTGCAAGAGCACTGCTATTTTCATATGTTAACCCTGTGAAATCAATGTTTTTTTGCCTGACAGTGTTTTTTTTATATGTTTTATGTTTAGGAATGTGTTTTGTCTGCTTTTATATTTATGTTTGTTTCTCGTTTTTCATCCATAGGTGATATCAGCAGTAGTGGCAGTAGTTCTCAGCTTTATTTTCAACATAAACCATCAGCCAGACCTTCGGAAGGCCGAAGTATTGAACAACATCAGTTTGATCTTCAAAGTCTTCAGCATTACAGTTAACATCATCATCAGCATATTTTATTCAATGCAAATAGATATAGATGCACGCTTACTCACGCAATAAATTCGTTTTTCTTTTGCACTCTAATAGAAGTTTTAGCTGTGAGTTTTAATACCTCAACAACTCTTTTTTTTTTATACAATTCTAATGTTATAATTTTATAATTACCTCACGAAGTAAATATCTATTTCTTCATTTGTGCTATTGTACCTACTTTTTTACTTCAACATTATATAATGCTCGAATATATTTAGGTGTTCTGATAATAATATATAATATGTGTACCTAGTTATAGTGAAAATTATATTAAAAACTAAGCAATTTTAAAGTAAGAAACCTTAGCTTCTGAAAATGTTCATTCTAGTTTTTAAGTTCTGTGGTGTTGCTTCAGCAATATAATAAAATTGAAGCACTGAGTAGGTAGGTAGGTAAGTATAAAAAATAGCTCATCTTTAGGTAGTAAGGTAGGTATAATATTGTGTAAATATTTTGTCTATTTGTAATAAAAAATACCAAAAAGTACTTTCGTTTTTTTCTCCTTTTCCGTGGTTCGAGTTCCGTGGCAAAATGGTAACACAAGCAATTTTTTCCACCGATTTCCGAAATTATAATTATTTTCCACTTTGTAGATTGGCACACTGCACCGCATCACGCAGCGTAGCGCGGGAGTACGTGTTCTTACGTTGTTTGCAATTATCTGTGTTTGTATAGAAAACACGCGTAGTGCAACACGCAGAAAACGCATTCACGCACAGTGTTCGTCATTCGCCGCCACGCACCCCGCTGCGTGATGCGGTGCAATATGCCAATAGCCTTAGTGTTTATTTTTTTAAGTCGGTTTAATTAAATGTTGTCGAAAATGAAAGCACCCCGCTTTCATTTTCAAATTTAAATTTGACCTATTTTGCAGTACCTACACCCTCTCCAATAAAAAAAGAATCATCGAAATAGGACAAAACTGTAAAAAGTCATCCGTTCATAGATAAAATAAAAATAATATATATTGTGGCAAATTGAGAACCTCCTCCAATTTATTTTCGTTGGTTAAAAAAGGATCTTCGTCTGTCTGTCTGTCACTGCTTCACTGCAGCTATTTCGGGAATTACTAATCTCATCGATTTGATATACTTATTAACGGCTCTTGTTCACTCTCATACCAAGCCAAAAAGCAAAAAATTAAAATATTTATTATTAACCCTAAAGAAAATAGGAACTCTTAAACTTGAATTTGATGCCTTATACCAGGGATGCACAGACCACGGCCCGCGGGCCGCATGCGGCCCGCCGCCGCCGGTCGAATACTGGTTGCCCGCCGACAGCAAAAATAATACTCTCATACATTCGAAAAATATTGAATTCTATTCCAGAATAAAACCAAAAAAAATATGTTCGAAAAGTAATTGAATATTATCAATTCTTTATTGTCTTTAATTACCTATACTTCTGGCGGCCCGCCATCAGTTCATAATTTGCCCGAGTGGCCCCTAGTCTGTGCATCCCTGCCTTATACCAATATTATTTATTATAAATGCATGTGGCGGACTCTTGTCATTACCACATTTTATACAAATACATGATTTTGATTTGAGTCGTTACGGGTAGTCAGAATCCGGAGGTTAGATAGACAGTCTTCAGACGCATTAAATAAGGTAGTCACAACTTTTTTATATCTTAATTATAATTGCTTCATTGGTACAGAGTGTCCAGTGTACAATGCCATAATTATACTGAACGCACTGTTACAGCTGACAAAAGTCAGCTGTCGTCTGTCACTTTAATGTGAAGTCTGACAACATTCAACAAGTCAAAAGTTACGATACGTCAAAGTCAATCAAATCTATGTATGTTCATGGAATTACTTATTTATATGTCAAATATTGCTGTAATTGCTGATATATTTTCATAGCGGTCAAATAATTTAGTAAAATACATAACACATGCTACGTAGCCAAGTGGCTTCAGCACATAGCGTAAATACTAACCCAGAAAACATTGTCCTTCATTTATTGTCTCTTGGTTTCCCGAACGTCAAAAAGTGAGAGTCGGTCGAGGTTACCGCGCCGCGCAAGTTATAGCTAGCTAGCTTTACTTTAACCAGTATCCAGTCACTCATTCAGTTGAGTGTGCGCTTCGACAGTGGTTAGACGTGATAATAATGGCAAGCGGAAAGATCGTTGTGTACGGTGGGCGAGGCGCTCTGGGCGCTGCGTGCGTCAATCACTTCAAGTCAGCTAACTGGTGGGTCGCTAACATCGACCTGAACCCCAATGACAAAGCTGATTTCAACATCACAGTGCCCAAAGACGCTTCGTGGGTCCAGCAAGAGGAACACGTTGTTAAAGAACTAGCCAGCGCCCTGCAAGGTCAGAAAGTGAATGCTGTTATTTGTGTGGCCGGCGGCTGGGCCGGCGGAAACGCCGCTAAGGAACTCAGCAAACAGGCGGATCTTATGTGGCGCCAGTCTGTGTGGAGCTCCTCCATTGCAGCTACTGTTGCTGCAAAGTACCTCACTTCAGGAGGACTGTTGGCTTTGACTGGTGCCAATGCTGCCTTGGAAGGCACACCTGGCATGATTGGTTATGGTATGGCCAAAGCTGCAGTTCACCAACTCACAAAGTCCCTTGGTGCCAAAGATTCAGGTCTGCCAGAGAACTCATTGGCAGTTGCCATTCTTCCCGTGACACTGGATACTGAGATGAATCGGAAATGGATGCCTAAAGCTGACTTTGGCACTTGGACATCGCTGACCTTTGTGGCCGAGTTATTTGACAAGTGGATCAAGGGTGATGACCGCCCTGTGAGTGGCAGCCTGGTTGCTCTTGTCACCAAAGACAGTGTCACTGATCTGATTGTAAACTAAACTTGCCAACTTAGAAATAAGTGAATGTTCTCTCAAATATGTAACTTAGTTGATAAGTGTACCGTAAAATTATTGCAGTAATGTGAAAATTCTTTTGTTTTAAAAGTACTTAATGTGCATTTTTCTAATTTGATTTGTTATGCTGAATTTTATAGATTGTGCATGGTTTGTGTTTATTTTTAAACATGATTTTAAAAGCATTTAAACATATTTTTTCTTTATCTTCTTTAACTTATAAAAGTGAGTAATTTAAGACAATACTAATGGTAATCTCAAAGTGTATGTATGTAGTAATGTCATGTATAACATGTGAAATGTATCAGAGTGTAATCTATGTGATATTTAAAAATATATGTACTATTATTAAATGTGGAAGCAATGAACTTGTTTTTTAATTTATATCTGATGCAATGGTTCATTACTGATTGTGGAGGTCACTTGGAACTAGTTATCTACAGACAATTATACTTTATTGATAATTAATGAATATTGAAAGAATTCAACCACAACAAGTACAAATCTTGAATAGAATTACCTACCTACTGTTTTATGATGGGAACGAGTTATCTCTCTAAAGGTATTCATATTATTTTTTGTCTAGTCTTGTACAATGGTTTTATAAAACTTAAAATTAGTTGGCTAGCTTTAAACTATTATATAATCATAATAGTTTTTTGTGGTATTATAAATGAATAGGGTTATAAAAAAATTAGAAACCAACATTTTCTAGCAGCTGAGAAGCAGTGTTGACTAACCAAAAAACCTTATTAAGGTAAATCCCACACTACCCAGAATTCAATTTGAATGAATCACTTAACTCATAGTGGTATTTCCATGCAGCGAGGGTTTCCTGTTACTAGGTTGTAAACTATTATCGACAACAGGTTTTTGGGGTTCTTTACCTAAATGGAAAAAAGGGAACCCCTATGACGCGACATCGCCTGTCCATCTGCCTGACACAGCTTTTAGCACTACTAATGATATTGACTTACCCAGTTAAATATTCCATATACTTGTCCAGAATAAATATTTATATTTTCATTGCATTAAAATGTTTTGTAGGGTATTATAAATAAAATGTTGGTTCACCAACTAGAGGTGTGCGGTGTCGTGAAGTCTCAAGTTCGTCGGAAGCGGCGCGGCGGCATAATTAGATTCGTTGAAGGTATATTACCTCCATGTAGCACTAGCTAGATGGAAAACCGAGTACATAAAGTTGTTATATTGTTCTGTACGATACTTCAGATTCTACAGTGTTATTAGATAAACCTTTATATAGTTACCGGCACGGAACTTGGTGTAAACTAGGAACGTAGTTTCGTTCCTGGTTTATATTTATGAGTTTTTTCTGATAGATAATAATTTTGGGCTAGATTTGGGGCTAGGGGTTAAACTAGCAGATACAAGGCTAGATCGAGCTCTGGAGGGGCTAAATTGGCATCACTGGCGATGATCCGCATCGATAGATTAGACATAAAACTATGGTCCAGTAACCGCAGTGGGCGCGGGTGGAAATGGCTCCGTGAGTTCTGAGCTGATGACATGTGAGTACGTAGTTTCACCACTTACTACGCTATGTTCGTAAACTCTCTGGTATGTCCAGCTCCTACTTAATTTCCGTGAGCAACATATCTTTGACGAACATAATTATGTAATAAAAACAGCTCAATACATTTAGGCCGGGACTCCACCAAAGCGGAGACGAGATGAGAGCAGAGATGTGTTTTTAAGAACCAAAAGAATAACATGATTTATTCTAAACGGAGACATTCTATTAGTGGTCTCCTCTCCGCTTTGGTGGAGTCCGGGCCTAAGGCCTAGCGTCCGCCCTCGTAATCAAACTTTCAAAGTTTTTTTGCAATTTGGAGCACAGTAATTAGTTTTTTAATTCAATATGTTATTGAAAAACCATATGCGACCGAAAATAGCCAACCTTTCTGGAAATATAATCTTTCAAATCTCAAAATTCAATAAATTCTTACAATTGTCTCTAATTTATAAATATACAATGATTTGAGTAACAGTAATTCCTTCTGCAAATCTCCACAACAGCTGAAAAGCCGCAACAGCTTCCTGAAGTCCGCCCTTCATTCAAGAAAGGCTAAAGCTGTGGCTAAATACTCCTTCCCTACCAATACCATTCGTTCCTACTGCTGAAAATCCAACCTGGGCTGGAGTTGCCTTTGTTAGTTTCAAAGTCTGTAAATTCACTACAGACAGTCACAGGTTGGTCGAATCAAGAAAGTCTGCTCAGGTGGAGGTTTATTTAAATGGTTTCAGCCTGGAAGAAAATGTGACGCTGTTCCGTAAAAGATGGAACACCTGATGTGTCTTGCGTAGGCATACCTAGATGCCTATCCGTTAGATACAGGAATTGAAGGACGAGAGTTAGGCTACCGATGTCGCAGTGAAACTCTTCGAAAAGGGATTTTATTCGTAACAGCTTGTGTGCTACTATAGTTGAGAAATAATGTTATTTGGAGAAGTTCAGCAATAACTAGACTTTACTTGACTTTTTAGGAAGTATATTTGTTTTCTCTTCAGAGTAGTTGCATTGTTTTATGGAAAATGGTACCTAATTAAAAAGACAACCCTATTTTACGGCGGCGGTAGCGTGGCGGCGACGATAAAGCTTTAAAAGGGGCATAGGTACAGTGCCGTAATTAGCCATTTATGCGCCCCCCACCGGGAGCTTCTATAACTGCACCCTTGAAATATTATTGTGTGTCCCGTACTGTGCCCCGTGCCTGGCACCACCCTAGTTACGGCACTGCATAGGTGCTATTCCTGAGTAAAGAAAGAAAAAATAAAAATGAGGTAGGTAACAAACCTACCTAAATTGTTAACTTGTTTACATAGGTAAGTTACCTAGGTACGAATATTATGTAAAATGTTATTGTTGCGTAAAAGTAAATCAGGTTTAAAGAGTATTACAGATCCAGTTTTGGTTTTAAATAGGTATTGCGAAATCGTTAACCCACTTTCACATACCGGCTAAATGGAAAGTAACATAGGTCGATCTTATGTTATTATTAAAAATTCATTGCGCAGTATTACCTACGAGAGCCCACGATCAAAATGAAATCATGTCATTGTATCACGACCAAAACCGTATAAAATCGTAAGACCAGATGAACTCTTCTCCACTTCGAAAATCTGAACTCGAATCGGATCACAACACGTCAGAAACGTACCAATTTTGCGGGGGGCAATGCTGCTATGTCAAAAAATATAGGCACAGTTTCATTACAATATCTCTGATATTGAAAATGTTTCTACAGCAACCTTATAACTGACGGAATAAAGGTCACTTTGATCTAAATCGGAGGTAAAATAACTGTGAATGGACTGCAGATATAATAGGACGTTGATGATGACGTTAGGTTTATCTTTTTTTTAATCTTAGCTCAAGTCGCTCGAAGTGTTATGAAACCAGGACTTTTAAGCTACAATAATCGAGAGTTCTGTATTCAACCCCAGAATCAAGTATTACATTAGGAAATAATAACAAAGATATTTTTTTTTCAGTTATTCTTGCTTTTGATTTTGCAACAATTACTTCAGATATTTTAGAGTATATTTTAGTCTTCAACCTCTATTGCTTGATTCAAATTAGCATCCGGAATTTTATTACTCAGACTTTTAACTCTTGTGTGGCAGGACTATAAAAAAATTCAAAGTGAAGACCAGTGAAGGAAATATAAGAAGGATAAACAGTGTAGCAGATTGGCGCAGTTGGCGCACGGTTGGCGCAGTGGCTGAGCGAATGACAGCTGCGACGCGTGGCGTGGGATCAATTCCCGACCGGAAAAAACATTTTAATGGCCTATGGGTAGTTGTTCCGGGTCTGCCTGTTTGTGTATGTGAGTTTGAATGTTTGTAAACGCTCCCACCATACAGGAGAAATTCCAAGAGTGGGGCAAAATTTTTACGAAAAGAAAAAAAAAAAAAAGAGTGGGGCAACGTTTTAGAATAAAAAAGGAAAATATCTGCATAATGCAACTCGTATTCACTACGGTTTGGTATCAGTACAACTATTACAGTTCTAATGAGAACCTTGTCCTTCATTTGATTGTTATTTAAATAGAGTTAGTTACTTTAAAAATGCTTTTGTTTGTGTAAGTAACAGTGTGATAACACTGAGATAACCGACGCAAGATATGTTTGTGACGTAACATAATTATATATATTATTAAGTAGAACACACTGGCGGCACGGAAAATGGTACTGTAACGGAACTTTGGTTTATATTAATACTGGAAGAGGAAACTGTCCCTATTCTAAGCATACCTATAGCGCACACGAAGGAGTGTGCGAATTGGCGCAAGAAGTTACACTTTATGAGGAGAAGGTGTACAGAAAGCGGTCGAAAATCTGACCACAGGACGATCATAAGCTGAATTAAACACAGGTGAGCTAGTAAGAAAGCAAACAAGCCAGTCCGTAGTTAGCAAGCTCAGCATACAATTTGCATAAGAATCTTAACAGTGTTGATAATTTAAAAGTAGGAAAGCTACTTTACCACGCGGGGTTCCCGCAACCTTCCTACTGACTAGATAAAAGCATGGCATGAGCTACCTACTTGAATCCTGGTCAAATAAATAAACTTTGGCTTTATGTTTGTGTTTCTTTAAGCAAGATTGTACTTTTTTGAAGAATTATTAGCTGTTTTCTTTAACACATCTCGAGTCCCTCTCGAGACCTTTGGAAGGCGTACTAGGGGCCAAAGCTACACGCAGAGGCCTATTAGACGCTTAACATAAAATGAGGCACCGACAGACGATTGTCCTTGTATGCACTATGCAGGTTTACCCATGGACATCCCCCGGTTAGGTCAGTACAAAGGACATGAAACAAAATAAATTGGCCTAAGGGTTTGGGTAGTTTAGTGGACATGGCTACCTAGAACTATGGAAGGACTATGGTCCCTAGGTAATCGTTTTTTTTTTATTATACATGGATAAAATGGCAGGGTAAGTCACGCCTCGCAATACACTCAACAATGGGCCCCCGAAACCGGTCGCTAGCATATGTGTAGTGTAGAGATGTAGTTGACAAAAGAAAAAATATATGTTCATTATTTATGAGTAATCCAACTATCGGACCAAAAAGATTTTTTAAAGACACTACCCTAATATATTTGTCTTAAAAACAACTCGTAGTTCTAGACTGGGTCTATATTTTAGCTCGACGTGTAACAATTTGCCGCTAAGTGCCTGATATTTAATAACTATTACAAGTATGTTTAAAGTTAACAAATATAACCACTCGAATGTAAATATTCTGATAAACTGTGGCAGTCAACTGTTTTTGTGTTTGTGCTGCGCTCGTCTCATTCGGAACTGTCAATAATTCTATTCTCGTTCCTGCATATTAAATTAAAATAAGGTAAGTAAGTACGTACCTAGCTACTTTTTTTAATAAAAAAATACTATGCCCCCACATTAGGAATTTAGGTTTATGAACATTTGAACTCACATACACAAACAGCCAGACCCGAAACAACTACCTGTAGACCATAGAAATATTTGTTCCGTGCGCAATCGAACCCGCGACTCCCAGCGCCGCAGCCAATCGCTCAGCCACTACGCCAACCGTGTCATCGACTTCATTCTTCTAGATGTTTCGACACATGTCTGATATCCATTTCATGTAGGTACCACAATATACCCACTTTGAATATATTACCGCTTTTCGTGTCTGTCAGTGTGACTTGCACAACACAACACATTTTGATCAGATTTGTACCGTCATATAAAACAATTATCATGGATTGTTTATGTAACATACATAATTATTTTACGTAAGATATAGCACAGAAAACTCGACGTTTTGATAAACATTATAGTCATTTTACCGATGCGAAACAGAGGCGGGTCGCTAGTGTGTAAATTAGAGAAAACTCACAACACACGTTTTCACTCAACTACTTGTATAGTTTTCTTTAAACCCTTTTCCCCCACCAGTCCCTTCGACTGGTCACAATTTTATATCACGATCTTTACTGAGATTCATTAATTTCCTTACTTTTCTCAAAACTACTCAGCATGACAAGGTCAATTCCTAATAGAAAACCAATTATTTTCTAATCATTGTAGTTTTTTTCCAGCCAGCCATTTTGCCGGTTGAGTGAGAAATCTTAGGTAGGTATATATCTCTTCCGTATTCTCTTGATACGTTAAGTACATAAAACGGTAAGTTTCCCTAGTGATAGTTCAGTATCTTAGTGTATCGTGTAACTATTCCGCGGTGGGCTGAAATCTGATCGTATCATATAAGTGCATACAGGGTGTTGAAAGAATGAGTTTAAGTAAGTTTTTATTTTTTCTATACTATGAATAAGTGCTACTAAAGTGACATTGCGACACACCAAGATGAAGATGGAAGAAAAATTAGGCTGAGAACCAGCACTTTTTGAACGTCAAAACGTTTACAGAAGACAGTCCCCCAAAACGCCCACCCTTCACCACTTCCTAGTGTTTTTGCTGGGAAGAAGAAGTGGCGGAACAAACTACCCAGCAACACGTCTGTTTGTTAGGTTTGAAGAACTAGAATCTATACGAAATATGTCAACAAAATAAAATTATATACATCATCTTTATAAATCATTAAATTAAATAATTGGCCACATTTTAGCTAGCACACACCAATATGCCAAAAAATAAATAAAAAGCTAATATATACCTAAATCGACAATTAACTCAAGCAAAGCTTGGTAAACTGGTCCCGAAAAGGGCGTGCCCGCCTACATGTGCAATGCTGGATTATATCCATAGGGCTGTGACTAAAATTACTAATCATAAACTACTCATAAACTGGGATCATCGAAGTTAAGACAATAAACAGTTAATTGTTATAAAAATGTCAATAACGAACTTGTGTAGGTACTAAGGGAAAGACTGGCTTGACAATGACAGCGGACAAAAGGAAGAGGGAGGCCTTTTCCCAGCAGTGAGTGTCACATTTTCCCAATAGAACATAAACCTTTTAAAATAAATAATAGGTCTTTACCTATGAAATTGCCGTTTTGTATGAAAAAATTTAAAAGAATTTTTTTCATGTATTTTTTATTTGTATTAATCGAAGTAATCACCCATGCAATCAATGCATCTTTGCCAACGCAGTGGCAGTTTATTGATGCCCTTCTTAAAGAAATCAGCTGGACGGGAGGCAACAAATTCTTCAAAGGCATTTTGTACTGCCTCTCGGGTATTGAATTTTTTTCCCGCCAAGAAGTTATCCAAATTCTGGAAAAAGTAGTAGTCTGTAGGCGCAAGGTCTGGTGAGTAGGGCGGATGACGGAGAGCTTCCAACCCCAGTTCTTGCAACTTGGAGACCGTCTGCTGTGCAGTATGAGGTCGCGCGTTGTCGTGCACGAGCAGCGGAGACGAGCGATTGACCAATGCTGGTTGGAAATGTGCCAGCTTCTCCATCATTGTGTTCAATTCTTCACAGTACACATCTGCAGTAATGCTCACCCCGTTTGGTAAGAAGCTGTGTTGAATCACACCGGCGCTAGACCACCAAACAGTGACCATCACTTTTCTTGGGGTAAGTTTTCGTTTAGGGCATTGTTTAGGTGCTGAACCAGGATCCAACCAACTTGCTGAGCGCTTGCGGTTATCAAACAGAATCCATTTTTCATCGCAGGTAACAATGCGGTTCAAAATTCCTTCATTTGTGTGTCTGTTGAGCAGTGCAAGGCACGTCTCGACGCGTACTTCGCGCTGGCGATCATTGAGTTCGTGGGGCACCCATTTGTCAAGCTTTTTTACCTTGCCAATTTGACGCAAATGGACCAATATTGTTTTGACGCTAACGTCGAAAGCTGCTGCTAATTCAGCCGTAGATTGTGTATCATCAGCTTCCACAATCGCCTTTAATTCGTCATTGTCGACCAAAGTCTTCGGACGACCGCGAGGTTCATTTTTCAGGTCGAAATTGCCAGAACGGAAGCGAGCAAACCAATAACAGGTAGTGCGTTGGTTTGTAGTGTTAGCTCCGTAAACGTCGTTGATGTTGCGTGCCGCTTGTGCCGCGTTGCTGCCACGACGGTACTCATATTCCATAATTACTCGAATTTTTAACGTATCCATGATGACGAAAAAGATTTAAATGCGATGAAAATGTAACACTAATCAATAAACAAATGACTACTTTGGGAAAAAAAAATCCATGTTTTTAAAATAAAATTAATTTGAAATTAGAATTCTTAGCCAAACAAAAAATATTTTGATTTGAAATGGCCAGTACTGCAGAACGGCAATTTCATAGGTAAAGACCTAATATAATAAATTAAATAAATAATGCTGGACAATCCACACAGCATCATCTAGCCCCATGCTAAGCAGAGCTTGTGTTATGGGTACTAGATGACTGATATACTTAATACAATACATAAAATAGATAGATATTTTTTATTATACATAGCAAATACCCAGAACACCCGAAACAAATATTTGTAGATCGTACAAACATTTGTCCCAAGGCGGGAATCGAACCCGCAACCTCCTGCGTCGCAGGCGGACCTTCACCCGCTGCGCCACATAGGTCGTCAAAACCTTATTTCTATTATTACCAGTTGAGTATGAACCTTAAACATTTGTGATAAAGTTGCAAAACTATCAAAGAAAATTGACACATTGGGGTAGCTTGATGTACTGGCCTCTGTACTTAACGCACGAATACCAACATAAAGTTAATAATAATAATATATTAATTTCAAATAACCAGATAACAGAGATCCATATTAAACCTTTAAGTTGTCATTTAAAGGTTTTTGACCTTGTCAGGTTACGATAGTATTAGTTTATGAAATTTCGTAATTTGTATTAATGTTTTTGTGACTTTGTTGATAGAGTGCCACAACGTGATAAATACTTACAGTAAGTATAATACACGAGCACTTCGCCCGTGATTTCATCCGCGTGGTAATCGTTCTTTTTCATTCGAACTTTATACACTTAACTTAACTTTTTAGATATATTTGCGAAAGCACCATTTAAAGGGTTAAAACGTGCTTTAATAAATAAATATAGCCTATAAATACTCGATGATAATGTAGCTTACTATAAGTGATTTCTTTTATCGGTTTAGAAGTTTTTCAGTTTATACATTACAAACTAACATGCCAACCAACAAATATTTAAATAATAGTATTATAAATAACATAATATAATTATGTTCTTTTATATAATATATAGTACCGTAAAACGAGGTTAGATTGATTAATTTTGAAATGAATTCCCATGTATCTTTTAAAGTTTTTAAATAAAAAGTCGGAAAAAATAAAACGGTTGAGGACTCTTTAAATGATAACTAAATAACGATATTTTAATAAAACAATATTAATAGTTCCATGGAAAAATAAATTAAAATTATTAATTAAATCGATATTGAAAATGGGGCTGCTTTGATAACACATAATTATTTAATTCAGTTCAAAACCCCTGCATACTAAATTTCATGAAATTCATTGGAGCCGTTTCCGAGATTCAGATTATTTACGTACATATGTCTGTACATATACAAAAGAATTGCTCGTTTAAAGGTATTAGACAGTAAGGGTCATGTATACAGGAAATGTAGCTCTTCTAATAATGTGAAATCAAACCCTGTATCAACTTTTACTTTCTACTAGCCACAAACACAGCTCGACAATGCTCCCCCCTGGATTACCCACCACATTTAACCATGTCTTTTATTAAGTCTACCTTTAAACCATTGTTAGCTTCTAAGGTGTACACATCTCTTCAGAAGTATTTTCACCCTCGTCTTTGTGGAGCATTACGAAGTTGGTAGTAGAAGTAGTTCGTGTTCTAACAGATTACTTTCAGCACAATTTGTTGTTAAAACATAAACTGTCTACTTTCTCAAATATCTAAAACATAACTTCTCGCCTATGCTCCCCAATGGGTAGAGGTCAATAGAAGGTAGAGGTGTAGCTCTACCACCCACATCCCTACACCCACCCACACACAGACACACACCCACACCCACCCACATTCGTGTCCGTTGGTGCCTAGAAACTCTCATTGTTAAACGTTGTGTACACCCTCAGACTACTTGGTATGAAGGTGTTCGCAGGGTTACAACTAGTGGACCAAGTTCAATGTATTTCAATTGGATAGACCAATTTCTAACAGTGTACACAACATGTGTATAACCTGTGGATGAAAAGTAACAATTAGTACCATTATCGTCAGCTTATAGTTGTCGACAAGTGGTGGTCGGACATATGGCTCTGCAATCGTCCGCCATTTGGCTGTTTCCTTAGCTACTCTAACCCTGTGAAGATCACTACCCCTAGCCTTCAGTTGAGCTTCACGTAATAGCAGTGTTTATTCGTTGAAAATAGTTTAATTGTACCTTCTTACATGTTATAAATAGGAATGCCTGAAGTAAAGCTACAGGAGGTGCGGCGGTTCATGGAGGATAGCCTGATGGCTGAGGGGGCTCCGCAGTCCGAGGCGAAGGCCCATGCTGACCTGCTGATGCATGCAGACACCGTGGGACATTACAGCCATGGACTGAACCGACTTGGTGAGTGTGGAAGATTTAAAGGGTGCACGAAACACTTCGATAACACATATGACTTTGTAGAAACTTTGACTTTTTGAATTCTTCCTTCTTCTTCTTCTTCTTGTTCTTGACTTTGTGCTAAATGTACTTACATACATATTTGAAATAAATTATCTAAGTTAAGGCGAAAACTTTCTACGTTATATTTGTTATTTACTGCTGCAATTATTATCGCCCCGTTATTGGTGTTTATCTGCGCATACAATTCAGCCCGTCGATTCTGTAAAAAAAATCCGTTGAAAACTTAAGTGAAATGAGCTGTCCGTGTCTTACTTAACACTGCACCACTCTGCTCACTTCACCCAAGTTTTTACGTAGAGATATCTTTACAGAAGTTGTTGACAAAAACTGAAGTGTAATGGAAAATGTCAAATGGTACGGGCACTGTACAACTATTCCTATGATTCACAGAGTTCTACATAAACGACATCAAGTCTGGAGCTTGCGTGCCGGCGGCTAAGCCAGAGATCCTGAAGGATGAATTCGCCACCGCCTGGGTGGATGGACACAACGCCCTCGGCGCAACTGTTGGCAACTTCTGCATGAAACTAGCTATCCAGAAAGCAAAAAAGTTTGGCGTGGGATGGGTGGTGGCTAAACGTGAGTTTGCATCTTTATAACTTGAAGCTCTTGCCTGCGCGGGGGTTTGATTCAAATTGGAGGTGTAAATTGGAGTATGTATTAGTAAAATGCATTACCATAAGTAGGTGCAACAGCGGTTGTATGCGTATAAAGTCAGTGCTAAGAGTTTTGTGCTTTCACTTGTCACGTTGTTCCTAAAAACTTGAAATAATGTTTAAAATTTGTAAGAATAGAAATTTGAGTGCAAAATGTTTGTAGGTAAGTAAGCCAAAGAACCAGTTATTTTTATGGTTGTACAAAATTAGAATCTTTTGTAATATTCTCTTACTTTTACTCAATAAAGTTTAAAAAATCGCAAAATAATCAAAATCAATCCGGAGTCTGTATTTCGATGGTTTATGTGGCCACTTTAACCATCGATTCGAGACCCTTTTACAAAAGACCAAAACATAAAAAAGTGATAAATGTTAGTCTATAAGGTCTTTGTTACCTTCAATAAAAGAGAATTTGTGCCAGAACGTCGCCAGGTGACGCACTTGCGATTCGTTCCGACCAGATGCGATATGACACAATACATAATATAACTGTCCCTAAAGTCAGGAATATGAGTTGTACCTATTTCAGCTCGAAGTGACACATCTCTATCATCATCAACATCTAACGCTTAGGAAAAACAGGCTTAACGTCATTTTATGCTGATTTTTTCTTTCCAGAGAGCAATCACTTTGGCATGGCGGGTTACTGGGCGCTGCTGGCAGAGCGTGAGGGGCTCATCGGGCTTGCCTTCACCAACACGTCGCCAATCATGGTCCCCACAAGGTCCAAACAAGTGAGTCGAGTGGTCTTCTTCAATAGCAGCAAGAACTACTTAATTCCGAATCTCCTCATACCGAATCTGATTATAATATCAGCGGTGTAAAAAATAATACTCAAAGAAATAAAAAGTAAACAGTCATGGGGATCGCAGACAGAAGCGAATGCTTAAAACTTTGGAATTACTGTCAGTCTAGTGCCACACGTTACATTAGCATGTCGGTGACACGAACCCATAAGTTTTGTCATTGCCAAAAATCTCTCAATACTGCTAAAGAAGTTAACACCTCAAATTTTTTTTTACAAAAATCCACCATTCTGTCTTTTTTGCCGTCCAGCAGAAATTGCTATGGCGATTTGAACGGTGACTATAATGGGACTACCAGCTGTTCTTGAATATTTAAATGATGATTTATCTATTTTCGTAATCTTTATCTCTTTTGTTTTAGAGGGCCTTGGGTACGAACCCAATCGGAATGGCTGCTCCAGCCAGTGGTGGTGATAAGCTGGTAGTCGACATGGCTAGTACCAGTGTCGCTATGGGAAAGGTACGTGAAACATCATCATCATCCTCCTGCCCTTATCCTAATTTATTTGGTATGGGCGCAGCATATCTGCTTCTTTTCTACATTTCTATTTGCCGTCATCTAAGAAGTCACCTCCTTCCTTGCCATATCATCTTTCACATAAACCATCCATCGTTTCTTTGGTCTCCCTCTACTCTTGTAACCCTCCACACTCATACTCAGGACTTTCCTCACAACATGATCCTCATTCCTTCGCATCACATGTCCACGTCCAGGGAAGGTCGTGAAACGTCCGTTTTGAATATGGAGACCTTTGACGGCCTTATTAGGGTGCTTAGTTTGATCCCAAGATCAGCAAGACAGTCGTACGATGTCCTAAGTAATAATCACATTTATTTTCAGATTGAAGTAAAGATCCACAGGGAAGAGCCATTGCCCGAAGGTTGGGCCCTAGGATCTGACGGGCAACCCACCACTGATGCCAAGGAAGTATGTTATCAACGCCTGTACAGCTCTAACAATCATAGCGCTCAGACTAATTGACGAAGACACGACCCCCCAATTTCACGTGAGATTGGGGGCCGTCATGCAATCACTAAAAACCCCTCACATAATTAATGGACACCCCCTTATAGGACACGCGAGTAGTATGCGATAATAACCAATAACGAATCTTTTATCACCAGGCATTCATGGCAGGCAATCTGATGCCATTAGGAGGAGAAGAAAAAACAAGTGGCTACAAAGGATATGCTCTCGCCGCTATGGTGGAGATGTTCTGCAGTGGATTATCAGGTAAGAATCACCATCATCATCATCATTTCAGTCAAAAGACGTTCACCACTGGACATGGGCACAGTGTTATTGGGTTTTCCATCTGAAATCTTTCAGTAGCTAGCCTGGAGTGGAATTGGGGATTGTGCCCAGTTCGTGGTAAAAGGCTCGCCCCTTATTACGTTGTACCTAAAGATAACTGGCGACATGTACGAGTAGGTGTACTATAGGTACATGTCTGCCTAATGCTTTAGGGAATACAAGCGTGATATTAAGTTATGTAAAACAACGTTCTTTTTGTACATTACAGGATCCAATATGACGCACAACATCCGGGGTTGGGAGCTGTCTAGTATTCAGGGTCCACCAAACCTTGGGCAGTGTTTCGCAGCTATTAACCCTAATTTCTTCGCCCCGGGCTTCGAAGATAGATCAGCTGATTGTCTTAAAACGTGGAGGAATTTAGAACCTGTACGTATGAAACTGGTTGTTTGTGTGTGACTTAAAATGTTTGTTAATGATAATGCAAATGCACCACAATTTTAAAAGAAAGCAAACTATTACCAAGATATTGGTTATTACAACATTTTGATTTAAGTAAAAGAGCTTGCATATTTACATTTACTAGCGCAAGATGCCTACAGGTGTTCTAGAGATTAACTAAATACTCATAAAACAAGTCAATATTATACAGAAAGGGAAGAGTCATGCGATATTGAACCCTATGCGGCCACGACTGTATTTCTGAAGAAGTGTATTTCTGACCTGCCTTGTAAACGATTTGGTATTTAGGGTTGGGCAAAGAATTTTCAGGCATATAAAGCTTCAAATCAAGTCCTACGTTCCTATTTTGCAGGTCGACCCGTCAGTACCAGTGCTGGCTCCTGGAGACAAGGAGCACAAAGTGGGCGAGGTGACCATGGCCAAAGGAACCGTCAACTACCCCCAGAGACAAATTGAAGCCATGAACGATTTGGCCAAGAGAATCGGTGTTAAGCCTATACAAACTGCTTAGACTAGACTAGACACTAGCCTTCTTATTATTAAACAAAACAAAGTTACAATGTGAATTATGATGAAATGAAATGATACTTACTTCTGTAAATAGGTTTCAAAAAAACACTTTTACACGTCGTAAAATGGAATAAATAAATGATATTGAGACTAGGTCGGTGTTTCTCTACCTGACTACCTCTGAGAAGAAACACGGAAACAAACTCAGAGTTTGCAGTCTCTTTTTAAGCCCAGACATCATCTTAGTCAGATCATGTGAGGACTATGCAGATTAGTGTCTGAGATGGTCCTAATTAAATGTGAAGGTTGTACGTTACTCATCATCCTCCTGCCGTTATCCCAATTTATTTGGGGACGGCGCAGCATGTTTTCTTCGTCTATAAATCTCTATTTGCCGTCATCTCATGGGTCACCTGTTTTCTCGCCATATCCTTTTTCACACAATCCATCCATCTTTTCTTTGGTCTTCCTCTACTCATGTAACCCTGCACCTTTCCTGGTTGTACGTTACTCACAATCTGTTAGCGTGAGCTCAGTATGTGATTCTGGATCGGCTACGAAATTTTCGTAGACTTATCTTAACATTTTTTTTTTTTACATTTAAATTGAAAAAAAATATGATGTCGCAATCAACCCAATGAGATTTTGAATTAAAGAATTAGTTGAAGAAGCAGTAAGAATTTTGTTTTAAGAAAAAAAGGTCATTTTTATTTTAAATCTCCGGGGGTCCAAAATCGTGCTCTAAACATCAGGTTGTGCGTCGATGGATTCCACCCTGTATATTTATTATGAGTTAAGTCGTAGGCTGTTTGAAAATTTTAATAACCAAAACAAAACTGATAGGTCCAAATAAATATTTGACTATTGTAAATTAAAGAAACCCACATTTCAACTTATTTAGATACATTATTTGTTTCCTTAATATTGTAATGACATGAATTTAATAGTATAAGAAAACTATCTGTAAAATAATTGTGCGCCTGTGAAAAGTTACTTCGCAATTTGTAAGAAATTAAAAGTCTAACAGTATGTAGTTCGTCTTTCTTTGGTCGCAGAATAATTGTTTTTGTACAGACACATCAAGCTATCCCAAGCTGTCAATTTTTCCGAATTTAACAAGAACCTTATTCTTTTGTTATACAGTTGAAAAACTATCAAAGAAATGGCCTCTGTATCAGGTATATGAGGAAAAAGACGTGGCACTGTGCATTAATTGCTTCCTAAAAAAAAAATGATTTGTTAACTATTTTTATTTTAGTTTTTTATTTAGACAATCTATCACGATAAAAGAAACTCTATAATGACTCATAAAATGAAAATATTGAGGCGTAAAATCTGCGCTCAATCGAGAGGTAAGAAATAGTTCTCACGTGACAGTATAGATGTCGCCACACAATGAAATATTCTGCACGATAGCATGATCAATTGTGTATAAATCCTACAAAAAAAAAATATACAAAATACTTGACATATCTTTTACCCGAGCTCCGGGGCGCTATGCTATTCTCTTTAGTTTTAACATCGTCATGCTTAGGACTGTAGAAATCTTTCAACAATCTCTCATGTTGTCTATTCTTCCGTCGACAAAACCCGTTTCTATGGTGGTCATGCTACGCGTGATGGGTATAGAGGTATGATGTCGTCATAGTAAAGGACATTACCGCGCGTGTATGAACGATTCAACGTCGAGTTCTGTGTTCTTGGTGTAGGATTTGGAGGGAAACAAAATGATTATAAATAGAAAGCATTTATTACGCCACGTTTATCTTACGCTTACGTTTGACTTACATCATAAAAGCTTATTGCATAATCACAATATGTAATTAGCTTAATTACTTATTCTATTGACCTAAGTATAAATAATTTAACACTTAATATTAATGACAAAATTACAGTAGGTTTAAGGGCGAATATGTATCTACAAATTTGTATACCAGTATTCCGCGGACGGGCAGACAGGACAGGTTTTTGTACAAATTAATCTACGAGTTTTACGCAAATAAATATTTTATTATTTTATTATACGGTATATCGCAAAATCATGTCGCATTGTCGCGTCACGCCGGTCTGCCAAAGCCTTTATTTATCCTGCGATGTTTTTCTGAATTTTTGACAGTTAAGTATTCCATCCAAAAACTGTCAGACATTAATTTTATTCCACAGATAAAAAATATCTGTATTTGGTAAATACTGCCCTCACTTAGATATTACCTACCTAGATACGTTATACTTATAAGCTATATTTCTTATTTATTATAATCTCACAGTAAAACAGCTGTTATAAGTACATAGGTGTAGTATTTTTGTATTCCAAAGATCTTCGGTGGTATTCCCACTAAGAAGTACGACCACTGTTTTGTAAATATCTATTAAGAATTTAGTGAATTAATAATCAGGATGGTTATAAAATTACCAAGTCACTGTATTTTTACATACAAATGTAAGTACTTTTGCCGCGAGTCAGTGGTAACTCTTTGTCTTAGAGCTGATCTAGCGTAGTTCGAAGTTTCAATATAATACAAGGCCAGCTTATAATGGTTTTGTTACCAAAAACATGCGGCGTGTACTGTACATCAATATACAATTTTACTAAAGGCTGGCACACACCACATGCAGTTGCAGCACAAATGCGGTACTGGCAATCTTACAGCATAAGGTGCTACACAAGTCCCTTTCACTGGGCGATACTGTTTCACATTACAAGTATTAAGCAGATAATGGTACCGATTCCCTAGTACAACAAATTAATTTAATTTTTAATGAACTTTACATGTTGAGCCAAAGTTTGCATGAAAACATAGTTGACATTTCAAACTTTTCGAAAGCAAATGGCGGTAAAGTTCAAGACCCAACTAATTTGACATCTGTCACTTAGTTCTTATCTGTCACCGTCGATCTCTGCCCATTTCTGGAGCTTTATGACAGATAACAAATCTCTAATTTTAGTTGCGTTTCTAAACAAGTGAATCGGCGTCAATATCTGTTAAATAATTATCATTTAAATTAATTTAAAGCGCAGTTCAGACTACACTATACTATATAGCGTAGTCTGAACTGACCTTTAAAAGCTGTACATATTCCGTTCAGCCTTTTGAATATTCACGTCGTAAATTCCACTTTTAAATATCGAATTTTGTTTCCAAATTGTCTTAAAATCACTGGCAACCAAAGCCACGTAAATATTGAACATAATGTAGTTTTCCACTGTTGTTTTATCGGCCGACAACAGCCCTCACTGTGTTCCTCAGTAGATCAGTGACGAGTTCTGTGGTCCTGATGATCTTGTAGCCGATCTGGTCTATGAGTGTGATGGCTGTGGAGTAAGGAGGCGGGAGGTCCGACACGGGACGCAGTGGAAAACGCGTCGGCTGCGTGTTGGAGGCTGCGCCCGCCCACGTCATCATTGTTGGTCTGGAAATAAGAAAACACAAAATTTTAGGTTTATGGGACTTGGGTTACCAGGTTTTGAAACCGAAAAGACGGACAAACCAGTCAGTTTAGTCGGACATTTGGGTAAAGCGCCGGACACCCTTAACTTTTTAGTCTAAATATGTCACGACAATTTTTTAATCTAGTGATTCAAGGTGAAGCTGGCCGGGCGGAGCTAATATTGGTCTTATTTAAAAAAACTTCACAAATGCCGGACTGTCCGGATACCCTTTAATTTAGTTGCACACGCGTCCAAAAATCCGTACAGTTTTATCCGGGCGCCTGGCAGCCCTATGTAGGACAGTTACATATTCCAATGATATTGTAGGGATCAATAATAATTTGCCAACCAATCTCCACGGATTTTTATCATAGCAGGGAAAGGCTAGGCAGATGATGAGGTTCTCTGAATACCCAACAAGTTTGCCTGTATCTCTAGATTTTCACTCAAAGTTTAGTCAACAGCATCGTTACGTTAAGTTGCGTAGGAAACCTAGGAGCCTAGGTATTTTCCCTATATGGGGCAAGCCATTAAACCACCGCAATCCAGGTTATATACCAATATGTACTGGAATTGAAACCAGGTATTAGAATAAAAACAACCTTTTTTAAGCTTCATAATTGGTACTTCTATACAGTGTATTATGCATTTGCGCATGCATAGGCACGTGAATCATCTTAATTAAACGATAAAAAATCTGCAATCCTTGTGTATCATACATCACAATATAAAGGTGACTTCATTTTGTATGCTATTGCATTATGCACTTATAAAAAAATAGTTGAATAATGTAACATGGCAGTATAATAAGTTGTCTTATCTGCATTTTATTGCAATTAGTTGCAATCATTTGACGCATACATAATTCGTAATGGTTTTAATTTATTATTTACTGCAACCACAGTCTGCAAAACAAAAGGCTATCTATATCTATACTAATATTATAAAGAGTTATAGAGAGATAAAATTTGTTTGTAAGTTTGTATGTAGGGGGTAATCTCCAGAACGAATGATTCAATTCTAAAATTTGTTTCACTGTTCGAAAGCTACATTATCCCTGAGTGCTATAGGCTACTATTATTTTAAAAAGTAAGCTTTATCGGGGGTGGAGGGGATTTTAAACTTCGAAGGGAAAAATACGATATCAACGCGGACGAAATCGCGGGAAAATGCTAGTACTTTATAATACACTAAATACTAAAACATGGTGTTACGCGAATGGATAGAATAAGAAATGAACTTATGTAAGAGGAAGTCTGAAAGTGGCGCCTGTGACCGAGAAGTTATGTGGATATCGGTTGTCATAGTATGGGTATGTGATGCAAAGGAATGAGGACCATGTTGTGAGGAAAGTTTTGAGTATGAATGTGCAGGGTTACATGAGTAGAGGAAGACCAATGAAAAGATGGATGGATTGTGTGAAAGATGATATGGCAAGAAAAGAGGTGACCTTTGAGATGACGGCAAATAGAGATGTATGGAAGAAGAAAACATGCTGCGCCGACCCCAAATAAATTGGGATAAGGGCAGGAGCATGATGATGATGATGACTAAAACATGGAATTTATAAAAAAATGGGAGATCTTATCGCAGGGCGATCTCTCCTAGACAACCTTTGGATTTACTGAAAAATATATATCAAACCGAAATCAGCAACCCGCGAACAACAAACGTTATTTATAATGCTCGTGCCTTCTCTATATGAGAAGATGTCTTTGTTCTGTAGTGGGACAGTAACAGACTGGTATTTAAAACTCCAACTATTATCTACTATTTAGCGATATCGGAGTTGGATCGTAGCTGACAGTACTCATCGAAAGACCGCGACTTTTAGGTGAGTATATTTTCTCTCTGAGTAAAGAATACTCAGAGAGAAAATTCTCTGTAAAATATTTACTGATGGTACTTCTAGCGTTTGATGGTCTATAATAGTCCCTATAATTAATGATATTGGCAAAATTTTGGTGTCTCTTCCAAAAAAGTCATTAATAAAAAGTTGAACTTGACTTTTGGGGTAGTATCAGAACAACTAAAATACAAAAGAGCCGTTAATTTTTCATCATCTTGCTCTGTAAGTTACGTTACACATTCCTATTTATTACCAGCCTAAAATAACTGTGTTAATGCCTAAATAATCATCATAATTTCGGCTCTACGGCAACCGTTACATATCTCGCAAATGACATCATAACACATATCATTACTCACGGCATTATCTGGACAGGCTCTATAATAAATAATAACTCGTTCACAATGTCTTGGTGCCGCCTACCAAAAATCATTTAGCAGAAGTAGTTCAGTGACAAAAGCTAGTAGTACACTGAACGCAGCATGGTGGCAAAAAGCGTCTAGCGATGGCATCGGGTTGCTGTAAAAAGCCCTCCTTTAAAATAAATTGAATTTAAAATCACATGAAATTCAAACAAATATTATTGTAGGATTACGTTATGTTATTAAAATCGCTAGTTACTCAGTTCCGACTGACTTTACAATATTTTCTAATTATTGTTACATTGTATCTATTTCATTAACAGTTCTCAAGAAAAAAATAAGGGACCCCTGCTCCATACTTTGTGCACAGAATAAATCCTAATAGTACTAATGTATTTATGGTCATTGACTATGGCTATTAACACCATAACTGCCAGATAATTTGTCGGTTACCTGGTTTAAGGTGCTAATATAAAACTTTTGAAAAACTTCCCAAAAAAATGGTGATAAGTTACAATATATGTCATAACATCTAAAGACTACGTAGATACTACAATATATAGATCTACGTAGTATTATGTACAGATTTACGTAGTCTTTTGTTTGCCTGCTGTGTAGATACGGCATGCCGCAGGCTGCTTCACACAGACACCGAATGCTACAATGCTGTAGCATTCGGTGTCTGTGTGAAGCAGCCTTAGAAGTTCAACTATTGTATGTTTAAAAAAACTTGTTAGTTGTATGTACCAACATTAGGTATATACCTGTGTAGGTTTTGAATGGTGGTACTTTAAGGTAGCCACAAAAAAAAAACTGAGTTAATTTTGTAGACACACAAAGAGGCCGCTTACAAAGGAGAGTTTTAAAAAATAAACAAATACACATTTTGAGCAATTCAAACAAAAGTTATGAATAGCCATAGACAATGACCATAAATTATGGAGCTGTTTTGCCTTATTACAATTATAATATATCATAATTACGAAATATTCTATTACGTTAAATCATGAAAATCAGTCTGGACTGAGTTAGTATATGGGGTGTTTTTGCGATGGCACGTCCACCCCCTCACTTCAGGACCCATACACATAGTTCCAGGATTTAGCCCTTGATGTGCAATCTCAAAAATCACTCAGTAGATATAAACCGATTTAGCTGTTATTTTTTATAATGACTTTTGTTGTACAACTATCAAAAATTTGTTAATATGTTATTTTCTACAAAACAAAAAAAATGCCGATTCGCCTCATTGACTCAATGATGGTTTGAATAATAGCGAAATAGTTAGGTATGTGTTTCGTAACCGTTGGCATATTGATAGTAGGTAGTTTAGGTAATTTATGATTTCACCCGCATCGTGTGCAGATGCAAAATTTACATTTACATAAGACCTAGACCTAAATAAAATATCTAAGTATAACCAAACTATAATAATTTGATTTGTATAAAAAATTAACTTCCAACCTGAAGCACACCACATCAATAGAATATTGAATTCTACATCAGCACATCAAGCTATCTCAAACTATCAAATTTTCCCAATCGAACATGAATGTTATGCTTTTGTGATAAAGTTGAAACACTATGAAAAAAATTGACAGTTTGCTGTAGCTTGATATGCTGGCCTCTGTACAAGAAACTCAAGTATTCCGACACAACATGATTAGAATCTAATTCTGACAAAACTGAGAAGATTTCAACACTTTTAAAATGACCAATTTGGAGGGGTAGTGGACCTACTACCCCTCCAAATTGGTCATTTTAAAAGTTCTTTTTAAAAGTCTTTCCTTTGCTCTTCTTATCTATGTACTTATTAGCTATGATAGACAATCTGCACTTATACGGACCACGAAGTTCCTCATGGTAATTGTAACGTAGTCGGTAATAGACCCGCGAATCAGCGATGATTTTTCGACAACTCAATCTGCCTAGCCTTTTCCCAATTATGTCGGGGTCGGTTTCCAGTCTAACCGGATAAAACTGAATACCAGTATTTTACATGGGGCGACTGCCTATCTGACCTCCACAACACTGGGCACAACCAACTGGGCAACACGATACCCCTTGGTAAGACTAGTTGGACGACCTGTAACGACTGTCAAAGATCTCTACAACTCTTTATTGCAAAAAAATAGATCGCTTAGACAAATAGGGACCAAATAGACTTACTATATTTTAACCTAGGACACATAGGTTAAAATATAGTAGGTAAGTCTATTTGGTCCGTCAGTTGGATTACCAGAAAATATTGGAAACGTACTTTTGGTTACTCAAATCAATAAAATGTGACAAAGACATAGCACATCAAAGTTCAAGAGACGGGGCTTGTGACATCACTTTTACGTGAAAAGTGTAGGATGGCGTGACGTCACGCGTAATTTCAACGCACTATATCGTCGTCCTTCTTGGTTTACGTGACAAAAGAAAAAATACGTGTCCAGTATTTTTGAGTAATCCAACTTTCGGACCAATCAGAATTTTTAAGGACACTACCCTATATTAGCCTTACACCCATCGATATGATGTTACCAAGTGTTTTTAATTAGTACCTAATGGCAAAACTAAATATAAAGACGTGTTCTTTGCAACTAAGTAAGCGGTTTTGCGTTTAGTTGTAAGCTATAATTAATTATTTTATTACGGAATTTAGTGAGCTTTTTTACATAGGTAGTTCACCTTGATTTTTCAGAAACAACAAAGCAATTAAAAGGTGTGTGTAAAGTAGATACAACGGATCAAAATGATAGTGTTTTTCAATATCTTGAAAGTTATCGCTCATTTTTGTAACCCAATTCATAAATTGTGTCTGTGTATTTTTTTAATATCGACATAAAAAAAATGTTAGGCGGTACTCCATGACAACGTAACAACTAAGTATAAGCTATGAGTATGTATCACGAACTTAAAGTAACTGTCACTGAACACATATCAAGGACCTACCTTACACATACTTATATTATTAAAAAAAAATATTTTTTAAACTATGAACGTAAGTCCGTTTACGTTCCTAAAAATTTCAAAAACAATGTTTCATGTATAAGGGATATCTTATTTCATACATAATTATATAAACTCACGTCTTCTTCACATGGGGGTAGGCAGGAACAACAGAACGCCACCTGCTTCTATCCTTACAAACTCGTTTTGCTTCGTTTAAGTCTGAGCTTTTTGAAGAACATCACCAATAAGGTTATTTATCACGTAATTGGATGAGCCTTACCACCATAACGATGCCCCACAATAGGATCTATAATTTCTCCTGTGTCGTGGGTGCGTTTACAAACATTCAAACTCACATGCGCAAATAGCCAGATCCGGAATAACTACCTGTAGGTCATACAAATATTTGTTCCGTGCGGGAATCGAACCCAAGACAGGCGGCGCAGCAGTCAATCGCTCAGTCACAGCGCCAACCGTGCCGAATAAGCAGGTACCTACCTATCTATCCTCTTTCAACTACAAGGTCAAACTTGGACACATAATATTATCTCTGCAAAACAAATCATTGACGAGTTGCTCCAATGAACTTGTTTAAGAATACAAGGTCGTTACAATACGTAACATAGGCAGATACTACTTTCAATAATATGATCTATAAATAGCTTGCTTGTTTTTTCACACTTATTTGGCTTGTGAATGCCAAGTTCACTATCTTGTTTTGGTCCTAGGTTTATTTAAAGACGTGTACACATTTACCTAAAGAAAAAATGGCAGGACGCCCGGCAGATAAATAAAAATATTAAATAAATAAATAATGCTGGACAATACACAGCATCATCTAGCCCCAAGTTAAGCAGAGCTTGTGTTATGGGTGCTAGATGACTGATATACTTAATAGAATACATTACATACATAGATATTTTTTTTTAATATACATAGAAAATACCCAGAACACCCGGAACAAATCTTTGTAGATCGTACAAACATTTGTCCCAAGGCGGGAATCGTACCCGCAACCTCCTGCGTCGCAAGCGGACCTTCGCCCGCCGCGCCACATAGGTAAATGTGAAAATAAAAAATGGTTGATGTGAAACATAGAAATGTATGGTTATTGTAAGTATTTATAATATTAAAGAAAACCAATAAAAATACCATCACTTCCACAGCCCAGTGACAGGGCAACACGATACCCCTTGATAAGACTTTGGGCTTCTGACTACCCGTAACGACTGTCAAAGATCTAGAAATCCGACGGGACCAACGGCTTTATGTGCTTTTTGTGACACGGAGAAGTCTCGTTATGTTACGAACGGTCGCCCATCGACAGACTGAACTCTACTATCGAAAAACTAAAATTTAAATTGATATTGTTGATGTCAGTAGATCGGTTGGTCGGCGGAGAATCATCATGCCGTTTGCTGTCACGGGATAAGTACGAATCGGTTTTAGTCTCCAGGCGCGCCTATAGATGTTTCAAATCAGAAGGTTATCCTTTACCTGGGTGGAGCAGGCCTCGTGTTGACTGTCCTCATGGTGGTCGTAGGCCTGGTGGTGGCCTGCGTCATAGGCCTCGGCGTCATGGCCGCTGATGATGGACTGCCTTGTATCAGCTCGCCGTCGTCTCCAAATCTGGAACGGAGAGAAATAGTGTTTATTATAGAGAAAAGTGTGGTGGAGAAGTCACCTATCTGGTGCTTCGTTGAACTGGTAGACGCAACCACGCCTGAGTTTGAGTTACCGGTGTCGTGAAACCGGATAAAGATTTTAACTGTTTTTCTGTTCCAAGGTTTAACGATGATGAGGATAGAAAATGGGTTCGAATCCACAGGTGTTTCGTCCACAAACGTGACAAAGTTCAATGCACTATAAGAGTCAAACTCCGTCTGTTTCTCTCTCTGTCACAGATGCTTATTATTTATTCAAATTATTCCAAATTTCATTACAATAAAAGCAAGGCATTTTTATTTCCATTGCATTAGGAGACAAAATGGAGGATTCAATATTTAAAGCGCTTCATTTTCACATTATAAAACCAATATTTATTTCAAAGCATAATTTTTGGATTATGTTATAAAAAAAACATAAAATACTTACGACGTTCGCAAAGCTAAAAATCTGGTTTATGGAGGTTAGTATGCAGATTCTAGAAAATAAAACGAAATCTCTAGCTAGCACAGATACACATTTTAGCGCTAAAAAATCTTTAAAAAAATAGTTTTCAAGTGGCAACAGACTATAAATTTAATTTGAAAATGGAAGAAATATTCTTCCTAAAAAGAAGGACCGTTACGCTCCTTGCCAGTTATTTTTTTAATACATCTTATCTGGTAACTGGTGCATGATGTCAAGTGCTCATTAAATACGAAACCAGAAGTAGGTACGCACGTACTAAAAGAAAGTTAATGATGTCACGACAAATAACATAAGCACACAGTGTAATTGAGAAGGCCACTTAAGTGTATCTCCTTGAAATGCGATACTTTCTTCAACACAACTACTTTAAGCAAAATAACGGACACAAAAGTACCTACGACAACTGTAAATATGACCTCCTTATTAACTCCGTGCGGGACTTAAAACAATTGTTAAATTACACATAATTTATGGAAATAGTAAGTAAGTGGAAAATAATAATTCCGGATGGAAACAGATAACGGAGTCACAGGATTTTTTTCATGCATGCAATTATAAATAAATAAATATGTCATGATGGCTCAATGGTTTAAGCCTCGCCTCTTGTCAACGAGGTTGTGGGTGTGTGTGTAACCAATGTGAGTTTTTCAATACATATGTACTTTCTAAGTTTATCTTGGACATCACTAACATCGGTGAAGGAAAACATCGTGAGGAAACCTGGACTTATATAATTAATATAAGTCTGAAATCGCCAACCCGTCTTGAGCAAGCGTGGTGATTAATGCTCGTGCCTTCTCTGTATGAGAAGAGGCCTTTGCCCTGCAGTGGGACAGTAATAGGCTGGTACTTTTTTTTTGGCAAAGACCTCTTCTTATACAGAGATAGGACAAGCACTTATCACCACGCTTGCTAAAGGCGGATTGGGGATTTGATGAAAAATATTATTATATAAGCTGGAAGTGACTTTGAAGGACAACCTGATCCCAAAAGTACAGTAGGTACATGATTCTAGAACCCTCTAGCGTTGATATTTTTCGTCGGCTTTATCCTAATTATATTTTCTGATGTTATTTTACTTGTACAAATAGAGATTTTTCAGATTCAGTGACCGATTACCCGATGATGATTTCCTTTACCGATGTCAGTATTAACTTAAGAAGTACCTGCATTTGAATTGATAGAGTCACCCCGTGCATGAGAGGTGTCCACCTTTACCCCTTGGCCACTACGACATGCATTTTATCTACTGCATATCTAAAGGGAATATCAATGTTTATCGGTAAGAATCCTATCTATAGAAGAATCACTTGAGTTCTACAGCTATGCAAGCTCAGTTTCTCTTAACCATATACCTCAACATATATCCCATATATCTTAACCATATATCAACGGGTCATTGGTCTATCAATATGAATCACTTTTGCTTAGGGACTATTGCTGAATTCCGGAGTAAAAAAACTAGGTGTTCAAAACATTTCCCTGTTCCTGATCTAAGTAAGATCGACATAAGGGGGCGTCCATTAATTACATGAGGCGTTTTTGAGAATTTTTCGACCCGCCCTCCGGGGGGAGGGCGGGTCGAAAAACTTTTATTTGGACTGTAAATGTGTTGTATTATTGGGGAAAAAAACACCTCTTCTTGACAGCACTTTTTCGTCTTGTAGACGTGTATTTTGACGTAAGCATATTCCCCCTAAGTGAGATTTGGAAAGATTTAGCTTGATCCCATCCCAGCCTAGAACACCTCACGTAATTAATGGACGCCCCCTAATGTATGGGTCAGCCGATTTTTATCACGATTTTGGGGTAGACTCATATTATCAGTTGTTGGGAATAATTAACAAAACACTTTATAGACTTCTGAAGTAGGTACCTACCTGTTTTGTAGGAAATCATTGGCCATATTAAGATTGAGACATACTCGTAGATGGATTTCTTCAGGGGCCGTCCAGAGTCACGACCGAAAACAGCAACAATCCATGTATTGTTACGAAAGGCTAAATGATTGAACGGTTAGCGATTTAGGAGCCACTAGGGTTAACATTTCGAAAATTAAAATCTTAATAAAAAGCCGCACATTTGCAAAGGAGTCCAAACGTTTAACTTACATTTCTTTCAAAGTTCCATTTAACCGTTTTGTTTTCTAAAATATATTTTTTTAAGTCGAAAGTCATGTAACAAAGTTGTAAAAAGACCGGACGACGGGCCAAAAAACCGGACATGTTCGGTCAAATCCGGACCTTAGTAGCCAAAAGTATGACGCTTAGGTAGATTGTTCTAAAATGGCAAATAACCTTACAACCTTACGAAGACCGCGTGGACTCCTTTCTCAATGTTTTACGCATATTAGTTCAAATGCCGTTACGAATTAGGAGTCTAGCCAGTAATGTCATGACCAGTTGCTGAAAGACTGGAGAATTAAAATATCAAGGTGTATTCTTAGATTTATTGATGTTGTTAGAACTCAATTTACACATTATACAAATCAAATGAGCATTCAAACAGAATGCTCATTTGATTTTAAGGATAAATGAACAAAATGGTAATCATTGACAAAATTGGGATTTTAGAAAGAGAAGCGACGCCGTTTTGAACCAAATCTTTATTCAATAAGTTATGATATTATCATCTATCGTTTACTTTCTCAGTACCTACCTTATCCTGTATCGCTAGGTAGACTCATTGAAGCAGTAATGCACGGTAAAACATACAAAATCTCTCCAAAGATGGTAAGATTTACAGAAACGTCATAGGAATATAAACCTTATTTGTATGCTGACCATTTTCATATGAATATAAACAGAGTTAATCAAATATGATCATTAACAGTACACAAATACCGTTCATATTCCTCTGTGACGCTTGCTTTACTTAGCAAATTAATGTCAAAGACGTGTCCATGAAACTTGTCCTAAAATCTAACGAGATAATCTCGCCTATCTAGCCTGGTTGGTCTAGTGGTCCCTAGCGCGAATGCTGAGGGTGAGATCCTGGGTTCGATTCCCAGATCATTGAGTTTTATTAATAGAAACTTGGTCATAAATAGCCCGGAGCCTGGAATTTTGCCCAGTTGATGGCATTAGGCTCGCTCCCTATTACATGGGTCTTAAAACATAAGTGACGAAATGTGAATGTTACTACAGGTTCACCTCTGCCCAACCCCTTGGGGAATACAGGCGTAATGTTATATTAAAATCTTAATCCGTATACATGGGAAACTAGTAGTTGCTATGTGTATTGTTATCAAATTGCTGTAGAAGATCTATCTTACAAATATTCTGCAATGTAAGGATTACGCGGAACGTAATTAAGAGGCTCATTCAATGCGATAATAACTGGACTATAATATATCGCTCTTTCGCGTTTTCTTCAATTCGATCTTCTATTGTTGGCATCGATTAAGTGGATGACAGGCCATTAATTATCGCCTCGAGTTATATTTAATGGCGAGTTCCGATGTTGGTATTTTTTTACCTTCAGTCTTTTCGTTTAAGGCGGTACCCTCACCAAATAACCTTGAGCATTCGTTCCCTCTTCGCCGCACCCCGCCTCTATAATAATAGGTCTTTACCTATGAAATTGCCGTTTTGTATGAAAAAATTTAAATGAATTTTTTTCATGTATTTTTTATTTATATTAATCGAAGTAATCACACATGCAATCAATGCATCTTTGCCAACGCAGTGGCAGTTTATTGATGCCCTTCTTAAAGAAATCAGCTGGACAGGAGGCAACAAATTCTTCAAAGGCATTTTGTACTGCCTCTCGGGTATTGAATTTTTTTCCCGCCAAGAAGTTATCCAAATTCTGGAAAAAGTAGTAGTCTGTAGGCGCAAGGTCTGGTGAGTAGGGCGGATGACGGAGAGCTTCCAACCCCAGTTCTTGCAACTTGGAGACCGTCTGCTGTGCAGTATGAGGTCGCGCGTTGTCGTGCAGGAGCAGCGGAGACGAGCGATTGACCAATGCTGGTTGGAGATGTGCCAGCTTCTCCATCATTGTGTTCAATTCTTCACAGTACACATCTGCAGTAATGCTCACCCCGTTTGGTAAGAAGCTGTGTTGAATCACACCGGCGCTAGACCACCAAACAGTGACCATCACTTTTCTTGGGGTAAGTTTTCGTTTAGGGCATTGTTTAGGTGCTGAACCAGGATCCAACCAACTTGCTGAGCGCTTGCGGTTATCAAACAGAATCCATTTTTCATCGCAGGTAACAATGCGGTTCAAAATTCCTTCATTTGTGTGTCTGTTGAGCAGTGCAAGGCACGTCTCGACGCGTACTTCGCGCTGGCGATCATTGAGTTCGTGGGGCACCCATTTGTCAAGCTTATATAGCAATATTGTTTTGACGCTAACGTCGAAAGCTGCTGCTAATTCAGCCGTAGATTGTGTATCATCAGCTTCCACAATCGCCTTTAATTCGTCATTGTCGACCAAAGTCTTCGGACGACCGCGAGGTTCATTTTTCAGGTCGAAATTTCCAGAACGGAAGCGAGCAAACCAATAACAGGTAGTGCGTTGGTTTGTAGTGTTAGCTCCGTAAACGTCGTTGATGTTGCGTGCCGCTTGTGCCGCGTTGCTGCCACGACGGTACTCATATTCCATAATTACTCCAATTTTTAACGTATCCATGATGACGAAAAAGATTTAAATGCGATGAAAATGTAACACTAATCAATAAACAAATGACTACTTTTGGAAAAAAAAATCCATGTTTTTAAAATAAAATTAATTTGAAATTAGAATTCTTAGCCAAACAAAAAATATTTTGATTTGAAATGGCCAGTACTGCAGAACGGCAATTTCATAGGTAAAGACCTAATATTTCGTCAAGCAGTACTGGCGCCATCTAGCGAGCATCTTTGTATTGTATTTGTATTGTTATACGGGCCGATTTCCGCAACTCCACGACGTAGCGCGTATTTTGCGTAAAGGGTGGGACAGTACCTTATTCGATCCACCCCAGTTCCCCGAGAAAGGCCAGCAGCGCCCTGACGTTACTGGCGATCTCTCGGAGAGTAACCGGGTTACCGAAGTATTTAGCCCTGTATGCAGTAACCTCTGGACAGTGGAGAAGCACGTGGTCCGCCGTCTCGTCCACCTCCATGCAAGCTCTGCACAGTGGGCTATCTGTAACTCCTATAGTAAATAGGTGCTTGTTTAATGACCCATGACCTGTGACAGCGGCTGTGACTGTGCGCAGCTGCTGCTTAGTCAGTTGTAGGGCCTGTTTTGTAAAGCGGCCGTCAATTGCAGGGAGTACCTCCCTGGACAGCCTGCAGTCTGTATGGTCTGACCAAATTTTGTTGTGTTGAACCCTAGTGCGTTTCCTTACCAGAGTGCGTATATACCCAAAGGGGAGTGGTACAATGGGTTCCGGTCCCATTACTGCCATGCTAGATCCCCTTCTTGCGAGTTCGTCTGCAGCATCATTGCCACGAGAACCGCTGTGTCCTTTGATCCATTGAATGGTTATGTTGTTTAGAATACCCACCTGATTTAAGCGGTGATGACATTCGTATATAAGCCCAGAGTTGGTTGTGTAGCATTTTAGTGCTTGCAGGACCGACATGCTGTCCGATAGAATACGGACAGTGTGGACCTGAACCTGTCTGGCTGCGATAGCTGAGGCTGCTAGGGATATACCCATACACTCTGCTTGGAACACCGTATTGTGGGCCCCTAGAGGTGTGGCTATATGTATATTGAGGTCCTCCGAAAAGATGCCAGCGCCAGAGCCGGTGCCTGTCTTGGATCCGTCTGTGAAAATACGCAACTCTGCTGGACGTTGTCCCTCGTACCGGTGATCCTCATGGAGTTGGATTTTGTATCTTTTATCGAAGATAAATTGCTTGGGAATCCGGTCATTTATGGCTTTAGTCAAGGGGAACTCCTTGTAGAGTCCCTCAAGTAACGCGGAGTGTTGTGTTTCTCTTTTACTCCAGAGATTTAGTGTTTTTAGGCGTACCGCCGCCATCGTCGCTTCCTGTTGTATAAACAGGTGGAGGGGCGGGATTTCCAGCATTGCTTCAAGAGCTGCGGTAGGAGTAGTCCTCATACAGCCCGTGATTGCCATGCAAGCTAGCCTCTGCATGCGTTGAAGTTTGCTTGAGGCTGTAGTTAGTTTGGTGCGGGGCCACCAGACCACGGCACTGTATGCGATCATTGGTCGGATAACAGTGTTGTATAGCCAAAGTATGATTTTGGGTGATAGGCCCCACTTCTTGCCTATCATTTTCCTGCACTGCCAAAAGGTGATACAGGCCCTGTTTAGTTTGTTGTCTAGATGATTGCTCCAGTTTAGCTTACTATCAAGGATGACCCCAAGATACTTGACCTCGTTCGCTAGTTGGAGTTCTGTGTTGAATAGTTTTGGTAGGCTAAAGTGGCCTAGTGTTCTTTTCTTGGTGAACATGACTACTTCGGTTTTAGTGGGGTTCACCGAAAGGTCAAATTCCCTACACCATCGTTCAACGATGCGTAGTGCCTGTTGAGTGAGGTTGCAGATCGTCCCTGTCACCTTCCCTGACACAAGGATTGCGAGGTCGTCCGCATAACCTATCGTGTAGTAGTGGTTGTCATTTAGAATTTTGATGAGGTCATTTATTACCAGGTTCCAGAGGAGGGGAGATAAAACGCCTCCTTGGGGGCAACCCCTGGCTATCAAGGCCATGTTCTGGTCCTCTTCCAGACGAACCACTCGTTTGCTTAACATGTTAGTAATCCAATCTGTTAATACCTGATCCACGCCATGTTTGGAGAGGGCGGTACTAATACTGGAGAAGTTTGTTTTATCGAAGGCGCCTTCGATGTCTATAAATGTGCCTAGGCAGGTAGCCTTTTGGTGAATAGCTTCTTCAATCCGGCTAATCACCAGGTGAAGAGCTGACTCCGTCGACTTACCTGAGCAGTATGCATGTTGGTTACCATGTAGTGGTATGTTTTTAAGAGCGCCGTCTCTTAGCTCCCTATCGCATAGTCTCTCCAAGGTTTTTTGGAGAAACGATGTCAGGCTGATAGGTCGGTAGGATTTAGCGTTTGTGTAGTCACTCTTGCCTGGCTTAGGAATGAATATAACCTTCACCTCCCTCCAACCTTTCGGGATGTGTCTGTAGGCCAGGCATGCCCGAGCATCTTACAAATACAAGTAAAAATCGCTGACCTAAGAATTCATAGACATGGCATTCAATAAAAAAAAATGTGTGCGTGTACTAGCGTACACTCGTAAGAAGTGAAACTTCAAAAAAAAAAGGCTATCTTATCTTTATATCCCTGAATAATATAACGTAACGTCTGTAATCCCCGAACGGATATGTACATGTGTATATGTAGAGTACTCCCACATGTCTCTAGTTATGTTTAAGTCCGAAGTGATAGGGGCGAGTCTATTGTCATCAACGGGTCATAAATCCAGAATACGGGCTGGTACTAAGAAATTTCAAATGAAAAACCCAATAACACTTTGCCCGTTCCGAGAATCTAACCCAGCACCTTGTCCTCAGCAGTAGCGCTGCTGACCACTAGATCAATGAGGCAGCGCCACCCTCCCTGCTATGCTCCATGAATAAATATGAATGTGCGTAATGAATATGAATATATATTAATTTAGCGGTCCTCTTCTTAGCGTGTAGATGACAATTTAAATGGAGTCAGCCCAAAATTTCGGCGACTCGTCGCCGAAATTTTGGGCTGACTCCAAGTTTCAGTAGCGTCCATCAGCTCCTGTGGAGTGGAGTGGAGAAGCAACAGGACAAGCAGGGCACGATAAAAAGTGTCCCATCGTATGTGGGGCAACGCCACAAGAAAATTTCGTGAATCTTATTTTTTTTTTCTCTGTGTTTTTATCATTTGTGTTTGTATGAATAAAGTTTGATCTGAATTAAAATGATTAATAATTATACATTTATTCATTGAAGATGCAGTAGTTGCGAACAACTGCTTCATCTTTCTTTCAACGAATTGCCTAACTTAGTCTGTTCTATGAACTTCTCCATCATACTCTCTTGCTCCTAATCTCCCGATATGTACACAACACATCTTGGTTCTGGACATCTTCAACAAATCTTATTTTAGATACAGTTTTTTTTCAAGTTCTATTGATAAATCAGGGCTTTTAACCCACTAGCCGCCCACGTCGGATATATTCGCCAAGTATTTTCGTGTCCATTCCTCCTGACTCGTATTTATACGTAAAAAATCCTTCGTTTATCCAAATTGATTTCTTGGTTCTACTTTACATTGTTCCCGAAAATTCAGGCACGATAATAAATGTTCAGACGATTTTTAAGCTGGGCCCTGAGGGCACGGCAACTGATATAAAATCGGGCAGTTAAATCGAATGCTTCATTTAAAAAAAATTACATTCCACCAAGCTGAGGTGGATCATCATCATCATCATCATCATCAGGCTATACTAGTCCACTGCTGGACATAGCCCTCTCCTAATGAGCGCCATAGCGCCCTGTCTTCAGCTTGCCGCATCCAGCTGAGGTGGATCGATTACCATAATTGTTGCAACGCATGTAACCGATTGTTACTGAGCAATTAAGTCTTGCAATCAGGTCTCAGACTGAACCAGTCCATCGGCAACCGTGTTTAGATTTAACGAAACATCGATTATATTATTTCATTTGTGTGAACACACGAGCCGCGAGATTTAATGGACGTAGGTAGTCTGTGACGTAATTTAGCACAATACCGTTTGTTGTCGTTGCTTAGATAATAATGTATTGTTTAATTTACACAGATACTTTAATAGTTAAGGGACTGCTTCATTGGTGTAGTGGCTGTAAGATCTACTAGAACATACCAGAGTATTTGACGACCTAGGTGGCGCAGCGGGCGAAGGTCCGCCTGCAACGCAGGAGGTTGCGGGTTCGATTCCCGCCTTGGGACAAATGTTTGTACGATCTACAAATATTTGTTCCGGGTGTTTAGGGTATTTGCTATGTATAATAAAAAATATCTATCTATGTAATGTGTTGTATTAAGTATATCAACCATCTAGTACCCATAACACAAGCTCTGCTTAGCTTGGGGCTAGATGATGCTGTGTGGATTGTCCAGCATTATTTATTTATTTAATGGTAGTCAGCAAATGTTATTGGGATTTTCCATCTGAACTGTTTAACAGCCTGGAGTCTGGATTTGTGCCCGGCTGATAGCAATAAGCTAACCCACTATTACGCGTAATTTAAACACAACTGGTGAAATGTGGGTGTACTATAAGTAAACCTCAATCTAACGCGGGGAACAAGCATGATGTTACGAGTATGCTATGTACAGAGACCGCTAACCGCAATCTGTCAGATTTCGTTGATACTTTTTCAACTTTATTACAAAAGAATAAAGTTCATGTTCAATTGGGAAAATTTTACAGTTTGGGATAGCTTGATGTGCTGGCTTCTGTATAATTGAGGGACTAATTGTATTGTTCGCTGAATATTGTTTTTTTGGTACTAATACTTTAGTATATAATTAGTCTATTCACTGGCTTGATGCTATACTCGCTCTAAGCAATTAACCAATCGACATACTCACACATATTGTTACGTTAACAATTGGCTACACGCAATCCAGCTTGCGTTAGTCTATTTATTACAGAATCTTTATTTTATTTTTGCCTTACTTGTGATATAAGTAGTTATGATAAGATCTAGTTCATATATTGGCGACACAATTCATTTGTTTATTTCTCTGCGCCTATTTAACTGATCAGTCTGTCCCAGTTTGAACACCCACCTTTTGTTTTTTTGCCTACGCTACGCTAAGTGCGAAATACTGATTAATTACGTTGTGATCGTAGTTTACTATACACTATATACTCTTTGGACAGTTTAATCTAAACTACGAATAATGTTAATAATGTTCCAATATGGTAAAATCGATCGTTTTTTAATCAATCAATCAATATCTTTATTGTGGATCATAGGTAGGTATGTAAAACAGGTCTTAAATACTTACGTAGAGATCAGCTATGTGCCTCCCATACATTTAGTAGCAGGTAATCTCTGGAATATCCTATGTTCTTACATAGGATAGTTTTTAATCCGCGACTTCGTGTGCATGCCGTGATAACAGTCATTTACGCGGGCGAAGTCGCGTGCAAAAGCTAGTAGTACATAAATCAATGTAGGTTACCTGTTAAGGACAGCAGGTCTTGGTGGCGTGGGCTCCGTGGGGCCAGGAGCTGGGCTGGCGACGAACGGAGGTATCGTGGGGATCCGAGGTGGCACCAGGGGCGATGATGTGGGGATCGGGTTTCCTGTAGGACATAAGAAAATGCTGTAGTAACGAAGAGTTTGAAGGTGGAGTGAGATACAGTTAAGGTAGAGCCGACAGCGGTAGAAAATTAAAGGAAATACCTACTTTAAGGTATATTTGTTTAATTTTCTCTCAGAACATGGAGTTCTTGTCCCGTGTCTTGGAACGTGTGTCTCCGGTGTAAGCCTGGAGATTTGTGATAAAGATCCTGAACGCAGTGTATCTGTGGGTATCTGTATATCTTAAACTATAATTTTTGTTACCTACTATGGATCAAAATTTATAGGAGAAATAAAATCAACATCATATCAACATCGAGGCTTTAGTCCGAGCCATTTGTATTCTTTGACGGGCCGATATCCGCAACTCCACGATTCTGCGCGTATTTTGCGTAAAATAATCCGAGTCATAGTCTAAGCCATTACATATTGATGTTTTCCAAGTTAGGACGTTGATTTTCAGCATAAGAATGAGTTCTCCTTACTTATTATTATAATACATGCAGAATCCACTCCCGTTATCTCTTCACACTTTTGCTAATAGCTATAATGGCCACCACTCCTGACTTATGGTGAGACAGTTTTTTTTTACTATGATAAATTCATCCAAAAACCATCTTTGAATAATTTTCTCATCTATGACACACACACTCTTCAATCATACTCACCCTCACCTTCTAGACACCTAATCACATACATTCAATTCACTTGCCATTAACTACATAAATTATATTAGATAAAATATTGTAACTGAAATGTCATGGTTGGGTGATTTAGCAATGAAACGGAAAATCTTCCGTAACCTAAGACACTGGTCTGCGTACCTGGCCCAAGGGCCTAAAATTGCCTAAGGCCTACGGTATTTTGTAATTCCTATGTAAATTAAACAAATGAAAATTATATTGATGATTTAGGCTTCGCCTCTTGAGTACGACGTTATGGGTTCAAACCTGGGCAAATACCAATGTGACTTTTTCAATTCATGTGTACTTTCTAAGTTTATCTTGGACATCACTGACATTGGTGAAGAAAAACATCGTGAGGAAACCTGGACTTATAATTAATATAAGTCTGAGATCGCCAACCCGTCTTGAGCAAGCGTGGTGATTAATGCTCGTGCCTTCTCTGTACGAGAAGAGGCCTTTGCCCAGCAGTGGGACAGTAACAAGCTGGTATTATATTATATTATATATGCTGCCGAAGCTGCCGTCAAAAACTACCTAACCTCCTCATCTCAGGCAGAGACTACAGGCTCTTATATACTCGTATATATATACTCTCTGCTTCGTTTACTTTCATCCAGTTCAATCCGCACGCCGGTTGCGAGTCCTACGCACCTGACCTTTTTGAAGAACATCACCAATAAGGTATGTCCTTCTATGGTTAAATTATTAGGTTAGGTTAGGTTAGGTTCTATCCAACCTAATAATTTTAAATTCTAGTCTAATGTATTACACGAGACCAGCTTACCTTGCAGGAATGCAAAACTGAATGTATCTTCTGACCTCTAAGCTCTAACTTGTAAGGTTTAAGCCTGTACAAAGAACATGCAAGATCAATGCAAGTGACAATCCGCTCACAATACTTATTCATACTCCGATACAAGTTGCTCAAGCTTTCTCAAGGGTAAGCGCGACAGATGTTTTCAACAATAGGTTCTACTTGACGGATCTTGTGTCAGACAAATGTCGGTTGCAGCTCTAATCCATTCATAGATCTAATAGTCGTCATTTAAATAAAAAGACCAAGATATTATATTTTTTGCCTGGTTCTTTGGAAGAAGCGCAACAAAAAATTTAGTCAAAATGTTTTGAGACTGGTTTTTTTTCTATCTACGGTTAGATCTTTTTGTTTTGCGTCTTTATTTTTGCACGAGTCGTTTTTTTTTAATCTCGTTATTTCTTAATAAATAATAATAATTACTGGCTAGGCTATTACTGTACCACTGCAGGGCAGATACCTCTTCTCATACATAAAAGGCACCACGATTGATTTATTTAGATTTAGATTAATTGCTAGTCCAGGTTTCCTCACTCCTTTACCGAAGTTAGTAATGTCAGTCAGAAAAAAGATTACATTGGTAGGTACTCGCCCTGATTTGAAACTTCGTGCTTGGGAGGTGAGGCCTTCACCAAATAACCATGCCACTATCATCTGTCCAGACTTTTACCGACTATGTTGGGGTCGGCTTCCAATCTCTGGATGCAGCTGAATTTAGTAGGTAGGGTTTCTGGCTACTCGTAACGGCTGTCAAAGATCCACAAATAACCATGACATATTCCCACATATTAATCCTATTTTTGGTTTAATAAGACTTTTAAATGGTGTTCTTAAATATCAATATTAGAAACCGTTAACCTTGCTTGTCTAAGTGCCGTTAAGTTTTAAGTAAGTACTTGTCTGAAAATAAGTTTTATGATTACCTACTCACTAATTAATTTATTAAATTCAGATTATATTCTAGTTATAAATCATTGAATGAAAAAAACGTTGTAAGTTTTAAGCGTTACGTAGTGAAATGGCAAAAGCAGAGTCTTTATAATTATTGCGTCCTTTCCGTCCGTCCGGAAGGAACACAGCCATTTTACTCTGAGACTTTTGATATATTGATGGGAATGGTGTATTCAAATTTCGCTACGCCATTGTTTAGGGATAACGAAATTACGCTACAAATCCCATAAATTTAACAGAGGGATGAAAACAAAAATCACGTAAACATGAGCATAGGGGTACTATTGGATCCTATAATTAAACAGATTAGGTATTTATTATTTTATGTAACAAATAAATTTTTGAGACAATAAGTTATGACATACCATTGGTTCACAGTAGCAGGTCACAGTTTCTCACTTCACTCGATATAGCCAGAATATTATCGTTCATGCTTAAATATTCATCCCGACTACGGAACCTGTCACATATCGTTATACATCGTCCGACACGCATGGTCGCATTTTTGTTAAATTCAAATCTACTGGACTGAGATCATCACTCACAAAATATATTAAGGTAAAAAACGAAATAATGTTGCAAGTTTTGGCGGTCTCTCAGATGACATGAGCAATGTACGTTTTATTCTATTGAAGCCACATTTCCTCTAACTATGACTAAGTACAGATAAAACGGAATGAATAGGAACAAAACTTCAAAAGAGATTTTCACGTTAATTCAATATTCGTTACTCACAAGGTGTCGAAATAATGAATTTTAATTCATTAAAAAAAAGAGGCTTTGTGTAAAACAAACGATGTTTAACTAACGAGGGAATCCCCTTCAAAGTATATTTCTATTCACCCATGTGTTTCTATTAACCCCGTTTTACATACTTTCAAACTCAATATTTTCTTGCTGTTCGCAAAAACAAATAAAGGACATAAGGTGTGTTAGCTACCTGATCCAGGGATACTATTGAAGTGTTCTTTAGCTAGGAACTCCTCGAAGTATCTGGTGAAGTCCCCGGTGGGGTCCCAGCGGGAGGCGAGTTTGGCCCACTCGTCCGGGTACTCGTTCTTCAGCCGTTTGATCACCTTCACTGCTGCCCTCTTCTGCCGCTCTGTGCAGCGGACGCATTTCGTTCTTAACGCTTCGGGAAGTAATCCTGTAAAGAAGATAATTATAGTTAGATTTGTGCTTTTTGTAAAGATAATATGGATGTTTTCACATAATTATTCGAAATTTGCTGACTGCTTTTCTTTTCTTCTTTTTTTTTTTCTTTTTAATAAAACGTTGCCCCACACTAGGAATTTCTCCTGTATCGTGGGTGCGTTTTACAAACATTTAAACTCACATACACAAACAGCCAGACCCGGAACAACTACCTGTAGGTCATACAAATATTTGTTCCGTGCGGGGATCGAACCCACAACACGCAGCGCAGCAGCCGATGGCTCAACCCCTGCGCCAACCGTGTCGTGTCGTGCTTTTACTTCAGCATGTTTATAAATTAATTTGAAATCGCAAGCGCATGCGAAAAAATCACTAGAGGTGTCGAATGTGTCAAATAGTATCGATATATTTAAAGAGTATATAAGAGATTAAAAAGAGCAAGAGATTATTTAGGGACGTATTTAAAACTACAGGCTCAGCGCATCGGCTGGATTGAGCAGGAGCTGGGAGTGGGATGACTGTCTTGCTGTAGGACGGTGGGACTCTACCCGCGGTATTTTCGCCAAATTCAAGCTAGGAACAATGCTGGAGTCTGCAAGTCCTTGATATACAAGCATTTATCTTTTACAGTTTTAACATTGTTTTCCAACTAAAGGTCAGTGGAACAAGTTGATGATGGCATTGTATTTAAATTATGAAGGACGCCCTTCACTTTAAACTTGAAGTGATGTCAAGTTTAAACCGGTCAACTGCAAGCTTTACTTGTTGCCCTGCAACGGTGCTTTTAAAAACGGGGACACCGTATACAGAAGCCAGCACATCAAGCTACCCCAGTTTCTGTAAATTCTGAGATATTTTTAAATTTTATTTCAAAAGGTTCATGTGCAATTGGGAAAATTGTACAATTTGGGATAGCTTGATGTGTAGTCGTCTGAACATACACCGTCACATAAACTTTATGAATCAAAACTATATTCAAATGCTTGTTTTCCTAATTAATGTTACTTACACTCAAACAAATATTATCATCATCATCCGTCTGGCATTTTCTTAACTACGTGTTGGGGTTGGCTTCCAGTCTCACTGGATGCAGCTCAATACGAGGACTTTACCCATGTAAAGTACTCGTATTGAGCTGCATCCAGTGAGACTAGGCAGTCGCTCCATAGTGACTGCCTATCTGATCTCCACAACAAAGTTACTGGGCAACGCGATACCCCTTGATAAGATTGATTGTCTGACTTTCGGGCTTCTGACTTCCGACGCCAAAGAATGACACGAATGACAGCTGAGTTTTAACGTGCTTTTCGTAGCACGAAGGAGTCTCGGTTTCTAGATGGTCACCCATCCACAGACTAGTATTTGTGTTAATATTTAAAGAAAGGAATGAGGAACAGGGTGTAAGGTTCCTCATCCTCCACAGAAAAGGCAGGATCCTCCGACCAGACGCGTGATGTGTCTGGTGAGCTAAAGCCCGCCGGCAGTTGTCGGGTTCTTGTTTATTTGATCAGTCGCGCAGATAGCTTTAAAGTCGCGATGTAGGATCCGTCAGATTTAGTTCGAACGTGGCGAGATAGAGGTAGCTACAACCAGATCTTTTAACGTATGACTTTTATAAGTAACTGGACGCCACATAAAAAGGTAGCCGTCGAATTCCGTGACTTTTGCGAAAAAGTAATAAATAGCACGCATTTGGCATGTGTACTTACATATGTATAAACATCCCCCACCCATATTTTTCTGAACATAAAGTTTTATAAAAGCATGTTGTAAATGAAACTAATTAACTTTTTTTAACACCTAATCACTTTGATCTCGTAACAAGGCTTTTTTTTAACTTGAGCTAATTTTAGACTTCTTGTTATACCTACATATATGTATATACCTTGCTATAACATTTCGGGTTTGACCGTTTTTTCTAATGACACGTGCAGCAGCCTCTGTATAAAACCTGATATTAAATATTAGAATTTTTAAGAAATGCGTTTTTCCTGTTCATAATTTTAGATGCCCATTATATTATTTATGAGGAATTTGGGTAACACGGGCGAGAGGTTTTATAAAAAATATGAGCATATAAAGTAGTATTTATAAAATGTATACACACGTAATAATAATACCTACCAGAAAAAGAACAAAAACCACTTCTGATACAGAGGAGGCACGAGCATTAATCGCCACGCTCGCTAAAGGCGGATTTGCGATTTCAGACTTACATTTATTGATCATAAAGTTCAGGTTTCTTTACGATGTTTTTGGCCGGCTTCCAGTCTAACCTGGTGCAGCTGAATACCAGTATTTTACACGGAGTGACCGTGCTGACCTGCATTGTGCAGGACCAGCAACCCAATAGCTGTGCACAGCCTTTGGGTTGTAGAGGTTCGATAGACTGTCGCTACCCAGTAACTTTACTGGGTAACACGATACCCCTCGGTAAGTCTAGCTATCAGACTTTCGGGCTCTGACTACCCGTAACGACTGACAATGATCTACGAATTACAGCCGAGATATAAGTATCGGCTGTCATTTAAATGTCTGAGACCCCATGAAGCTGTTTATAGGTAATCACGAGCCCGTCATACGATATCTTACGAATGATGAACTCAAATTAGTTTAAAAGTTATTTAACACTACCACGTTGGTCTAGTGGTGGCAAGCGCTACTGCTTAGCATGAGTTCATGAGAGTGTTATTAGGCTTTTCTACCGAGATTTTCTCAGTAACATCCCAAGTCTAGATTTGTGGCAATAGGCTCGCTCCCTATTACATGGGACTTAAAACCTAACTGGCGAAATATGGATGTATTATAGGTACACCTCTCCCTGACCCAATGGCGAATACAAGCGTAATGTTATGTTATTTTAAACGAAAATCATGGTTTCCGCATGCTTGTATAACTTTACCAGATCGTTTAAAATAAAAACGTCGCAAATCTTCTACTATAAATATTTTGATCGTAATCAACGATTTGTATTCTAAAGACTATGCCCATTCGATCGCGTCCGCTCGATGACGGTATGCGCTGATTATTTCCTTGTTTATCATAAACAAAAGAGTCACCTGGGACAGGTTTTACATGTACAGAAGCAAAGACAAAAGCTAACGGTCAAATTTTCTTAATTGAACATGAATTTTATTCTTTTGTAATAAAGTTTAAAACTAACAAAGCAATTTGACAGTTTGGGGTGTGCTGGACTCTGTACTATGGAGTACAAGCTCAACCACTCCATGAATATCACTTACACTGCGAGGTATTTGTAAAATAATTACATACTCAACATTTTCGCGACACTTGAATGAAGCAGAAAATGTATGAAAGAAATTTGTGTGAAGCAAGTCTCATGTAACAGAGGGCGAGCCTATTGCCATCAACCGACCTGCTACTAAAAATTATATACGGCAAATCCACTACCCAACCCAGGAATCGAATCAAGGACCTCATATCAAAAAATGTCGGACTGTCAGTTTTACCTGTCACCTTTTAAAACATTTTAAAAGAATTTTAAAATAAAAATAGAGAGACCCCTCTTTCTTGCTCAACTAGTTGACTAAACTTTAGTTTTATTTGTTTTCGTTACAAATCGAGTTTTTAATGATGCCCTTGGCCTTTCATATGATGGCAAAAGAAAACAAACTAAATCTTACGTGCGTGGGATTATTTTAATCTTTCACAAAGAATGGTCAAGTTTAACAGCAATGCCTATTATTAAAACGCGTACATTGTTTTATCATTTCTACAGAAATACTTATATTGTTTATGTCTAAACTCTTTGCTCTGTTTATACCTAAATCAGCCAGCCCTTTCAGTTAGATTTTTCCTGAAAAACCCAAAAGCCTAAATAATTTATAATAGTAGTGTAATAGTATGACATAGTATAAATACGTTATTCATTTCATTGTAAGTCGCGAGTGTCGAAGGACAATGATTAGTTTTTATTTTTGAATTTGTTCTCATGTCAGTGAAATGTAAATTTCTTTATGAGATTTAAATGTCTTTAACCAGAAAAAGATCATGACTTTTATAACGGAAAATTAAAAGCCACGGGAGGATTGAGCACGGCTATTTGAGAATAACTCATGTCGAACCTCGGTTCGTCTGTTTAAGAGCAACGATGCCACAGACAGATACACACGTTAAACTTATGACACCGTGTTAACGACAGGAAATAAATAAAAAAAAATGAATGAAAGATGTCCAGGTTTCCTCACGATGTTTTCCTTCACCGATGTCAGTGATGTCCAAGATAAACTTAGAAAGTACATACCTATGAATTGAAAAAGTCACATTGGTACTTGCCCAGGTTTGAACCCACAACCTCGTGCACAAGAGGCAAGGTCTAAACCACTGGGCCATCATGACACATAGCTAATGTTGTTATAAACTGTTGGAAATCACGTACGTTCAACCAGTTAGAATTTAAAGTGATATTACGTCAGCGTGTTCGTACAAAATCGCTAAAACAAATTAGTGAAATTGTTTCTTATTTATCTCGACACTACTGAGAATGAGGTACTGGTTTCGATTCCCGGTGAAGCAAAGTGTTATTGGGTTTTTCCGTCTGGGATTTCTCAGTCGCAGCCTGGTACCTGAATTCGTGCCCGGTTGATGGAAATAGGCTCGCCCCCTATTACATGGGACTCAAACATAACTGGCAAAATGTGAACATACTCTAAACCTTTGCCTATCTCTTTTGGGAAAACAAACGTGATTATGTTGTACGTTGTAATTTATAACCCAGATTTGGAACACGCAAACGAGTGCGTTAACCTTAGCACTTACACTGACCAATGTCAGGCTGCGGATTAAAAGATATTACATGTTCGATCAAAAAGGCATTCGGTGGGTTCAAAAAGTGTTATAAATAACAGTAATTTAAGAATAAATTATGACCTTTTTTGGGGTTTTGCCTGAAATATTAAAAATCATATAATTTTTAAGTCGCGGTGGAGTCTGTTTTCTGTAAGTCGACTTTAAGAATGGATTGTAATTATCTGACTAATAAATGTTAAAAAATACTTACTTACTATGAAGTCAGGCCCATAAAAGTTAAAAATAAACAGAATAAAGAATTTTAGCAACTAAACTGGTTGTTTGAAAGGTTATTATTGTAGACTTGATAAGTACTTGTACTGCCAACCAATGCGACATAAAATAATCGTAAAAACGTAGATCTGGGCAATCAAGCAAAATGGAACGTGTTCATTGAAAAAAAAATTGCCGCCATCCCCATTATAAAAATGTATGATGATAATTTATAGCATGAGAATGTTAGGCGAAATAGCGGTAGACCACCAAGGAAGGGTGAACTTGCCTCCTTCGGAAAAGAATGGCTCGCAATGGTGGAGGGTATTGGACGATTTTGGTAGGGGGGGTCCGGAGACCTTTGCCCAGCTGTGGGACACAAGTCTAATTCTTTTAGATTGGATAACATTCTTATAGATACAAAACTCCATAGAAAAGTTGAGAATGCAAGAAGCTTCACTGAAAGCAAATTAAAAACTGTCATCACAATCTAGCTACACGATTTAAACGCATCTATTTTTTAATTACTTTGCAACAAAAAACAGACAGTCAATCATAAATCTATTGGCTTATGTAATGGCTGTTGAACTACGCACATGATACACACAATCTCTTGCATTTAATAGCAGCATTATCTATGGAAAACAATCACCTCGAGAAAGCATTGTATTAAAATTAGCAACGTCGCGAAAATTCCCATTGTTGTATGAAGCTGATTTTCCGTTGAAGTTTTTACTGACGCATGTTAGGTTAGTCTCGTGATGCTTTTTTATATTTAAAAAAATAATCAAGACGGGATATGTATGTACATATCAGGTACAGAGGCTAGCACATAAAGCTACCCCAATGTGTCAAATTTATTTGATAGTTTTTCAAGTTTATTGCAATAGAAATAAGGTTCATTGAACATGAACCTTATTTCTATTGCAATAAACGAATAGGGAAAATCTGATAGTTTGGAGTAGCTTGATGTGCTGGCGTCTGTACATATTCAAGTTTCACAAAATAATCTACATCTCATCTGCATGTATAATATATACAGGATGGCTATTTAATCACCTGCAGGACATAAGGAGGTGCATAAGCCCACGAAACCCTATCCGAATAAAAAAAAGGTACCATAATTTTTCATCAATAGGTACCTATATCGATTTCATTTTCTAATGCTGAGTCTACCTAATCTAAACCAAGCTCGGGTTAGTTACAGCATTTATAAATCAAGAACGGTTGGATCGATTTTTATGATCTTTGATTTGTATCGATATAAATTTACGAATAAAATTTTATGAAGTTAATTCATATTGATTCAGAGCCGATACGAAGTTCGCCGGGGACAGCTAGTAATGCATTAATTCCCCTTTATTAAGAGAGGGGGGGAGCGGGGGGGAGCGGGGGGGAGGGGGTACAAATTATGATCAGAAATCGCAAACCCGGAGCGATCATAGCTTACTCCCGTTTACAGAAAATTACACACTTAGGCAGTTACTTACATAAAGACCTTCTACATACATAAATTCAAGTCTTTTTCTTATGGGCGTAGGCAGGAACTACAGAAGGCCACCTGCTAGGCTGCTACGATATTAAAAACAATAATATTAATAGACATGAAATAATTTCATTGCGTAAATCATTTGCGTGTTAGAGAATCCTCAGATAGGAGCTATTGTCACAATTATAATCTTAGGAAACCACAGATTGCTTATTGTAGGGTCAGTACTAATGTATTCTTAGATTATTGCAATTCCGAAGAGTATATTGTTTATGCGCTTATAGTGTTGGTCAATAAATCTTTGTTACCTTGTATGACGTGCAAGGTTTTAGAGGAAGTAAGTACCTATCGCAATTAATTTATAATGAATTTTTAATTTCCGTCCTTCATTTTCTGGGAAAAGGTAGTACCTACCTACTCATTTTTAGAGGGATTGTTTGTTATATTTAAAACTGTCAGAGATTCTATATTATTATATCAATGGAAAAATCCTCTAATAGTAAGTGTGATGCCCTTTTGTACATATGGTTAAGGTCAAAGTGCGTTACGCTTGCCCCTTGAATTAGGGTTAATTAAAGAAAACCATAACTTGATTATTTAGCAAAACCAATATTTTACACTCAATACTTTTTTATTAAAAAAAGACCTTTTCAAAAGCCTTTAATCACATTCCTTGTCATAATTGTGTTCTTGAACGCCATTATGAAGACTATCAGACATAAATAATGTTGACAGCTGACCACAGACTATTTATAGGGTAACCACAGACTGCGCATTGGTAACCGCTAAACTAGAGCAATAATGTTGGCCGCACACATAGTAAAGTATTAAGTATAATGCGATGAAACCGCGACATTCATCATAATAATTGTAATTTATTCAAGAGTTAAGTCGTATTTGTTATTGAACTGGTTAGAATCATTATCTATTTTATTTTTATTATTCCAATACATTGAGGCCTAATTTCCGGCGCGAAAATGATCTCAAAATTAATGTGACAAGTTGTCAAACACGCTGTGATTGGTTGAATTAATTTTGGAATATATGTAATCCGTTGAATATTTATTACCCAAAACCGGGTTACCCTTTTTTAAAATTGCTGTTAGTCATACTCTAGAACCTTTTAGGGTTTATCTGCAAACTCGCGACCTGTTTTATAATTATAACAAAGATGATAAAAGTGCTTCAGTGATGCTTTAATATTAATTATATGATAATTGTTTCCACATTATTTTGACTTTTGTGTAAAGAAACGTTTAATTTGCACTTATAACTCTTCTAACACGTTTTGTATAACGATTGCAAGTCTCCAGGAAGTTTATTAACCTCTCATCCGCAGTAAAACCTTGAATATTATAATCTTCAAAATTAATTTAGATCGTAAGCAAACACAAATAGAGTGTAAAACTGTGCGGTTGGGGCGCGAGGTTGGTAGACATGTGGTATACCCAAGGTGCTTGACCGGAAAAAAAGATGCTAATTATTCTGCTACCCTCATCCCGTACCTGCACATCGTTGAATGTTGGTACAAATTATTTAAGTTTAAGTGTCTGTGTGTGTGTGTGTCTAAAGGAGCGACTGTGTGTATTCTGCCTACGCCCACTGGAAATAGTCGTGAGTTTATGTTTGCATGTTTCCTGAAGACAGGTCTTGGTTTTTCGGATAGACCATCGTATTTTTTTTAACACGACACCCCTTGTCATCCACCAACGGCTTCACGTACTTTCCGATGCACGGAGGGGTCTCGATATGACATTGATAACCTATCCACCCACTGACCTCGAAAAGCATAGCTAAACTTTAGAGACTCATGACCAAATAGGACAGCCGTTTTATTTGGTCATGAGCCCCTCGTAAATAAAACAAAGAATCAAATTTAAATTTTGTGACTACTGATTTCATAGTTAAAAGCGTCTGTTTCCTTTAAATCGAGATATCTACTTAATTACGGTAATACCCCCGAAACTCGATAGATCCATAAAATTAGATTTCGTAAGTGTACCAATGATTTAATAATTCGTAAGTAATAATCCACGTCTAGCCTGACCGCAAGAAGTATTTATTTTAATGTAACATTTTATTTTTCATAAGGTCACATCGGTTATTGGCTTATTTTTTTTTTTAATTTATTCATAAACGGTTTTTGTATTAAACCACAGATATGTTATTTGTATCTTTTACGTAATTAAGTTAGATACTGATTTAATTTAAGATGACCTACGATAATTTGATTGCGTAAGATTCTGAAAAATAATAAAGTTATGTGTAATTAAATTAAAACGGCACGGTTAGCGCAGTGGCAGAGCGATTGGCGATTGGCGCTTGAGTCGCGGGTTCGATTTCCGCACGGACTAAATATTTGTGTACCTACAGGTAGTTTTTCCGGGTCTGGATTATTGTGTATATGAGCTTGTGTAAACGCACCCACACTATAGGAGAAATACCTAATGTGGGCAATGTTTAAAAAAAAAACATTTATAATAAGAGGTTCTCTTTGAAATAAGTATCATGGAGTCATAATTTATCTGCCGCAGAGCTTAATACTTACTTGTTTGTCCACAAGTTTTTATACTGGTACTACTAATCATTCAAATTTCCCTAGTTTCTTTTTTTGTTTTTTTAATCTTATATTATGAAGAGGAAAGATGTTATTGTTTGTATGTTTATTTGTAATGGATAAATGCATAAACAAGTACATTTTTAACGAGTAACATGGGCTATATTTTATTTTCAAAATTATGCTTAATAGGGGTTGGAGATGGTAAAGGTCGAAGGGAAAAGTATGAAATCCAAGCGGGCGAAGTCGGGAGCAAAGTGCTGGTTTTAGAACATGCACGTCATGTTTGGCACATAAACCTTTTTTCTTTCTTCTTCCTTTTTGACATGAACGTGTTAAGTGCAGAAATAATCGTGAACCCCAGGTGGGTTCACGATTATTTGTGGGTGGCCAGAATGGGTCCAGGTGGTGCCCAGGTCACAGGTGGGCAAAATTATGGGTAGCCGAAGATAAAAAAACTTATTAGTAATCTCATCAGTTTTTGTTATTAAAATGTTATGTATGTACCTTTAGTGTAACTACGTATATTATTTAGCAATAATAGACACTATTGACTATGCCATTAAGACCAATTGATCTTACGATCCTCCAAAGAGAAGCCAGTAGGAAAAGTGTTGTATGGACACTTCGCCAATGGTAGGGCAGACTGGTTCAGAGCAAATATCTAAAAAAGCACAACGAAGGAAAGGAAAATACAATTGTGCATTGCTTGAGAAAGCAGGAAAGATACGCTTGATTAGATAACTGACGTCACTGTGCGATACCCTAAAGATATCCGTATCTCTCTGTGGTACACCACAAGCCACAAATAAAAAGATTTCTTCGTTACCAACAGCCTTTGGTAACTCCTGCCGACGTCTGTCGGTAGACATTTTCTATGCAACGGCCATTTCATTCGCAAACACGCTGTTAAAAACTGCCAATTATTGTAGCCAGCCTAGCTAGGCTGGCTACAATAATTGGCAGTTTTTTCAATTCAGGACTGGCTTTTTTATAATACAACACAGTAATTAAAAAAAAAGAACATTTTCGTGTCACTCCACGGGACACTTTGCACTATGACAAAATAAAAGTGCGTAGTAGGGATGTCGGAAATAACATCGTATCGATATTTTATCGCGTTCGAAGTTTCGAGTATTTATAAATGGATTAGGACAAGCCTACAGCTACATCAGCTCAGCTTCTGGGAACAGCAGTAAGTGCGTAAATTTCTTTATTTATTTGCAGATCCGGCCTGTATTACAAAATACATCGTTTTGCTTTAAAAGGATGTCGATACTATTTATTTTTAATATCGAACGAGAAATATCCACACAACGATGTTCTTCAATTGATGCGTGGTGGATACTTTTGCTGCATTTTAAATATCGAATGAGAAAACAACCATTTGACGACCGATGTGGCGCGGCGGGCGAAGGTCCGCCTGCGACGCAAGAGGTTGCGGGTTCGATTCCCGCCTTGGGACAAATGTTTGTACGATCTGCAAATATTTGTTCCGAGTGTTCTGGGTATTTCCTATGTATAATAAAAATATCTATCTATATAATGTATAGTATTAAGTATATCAGTCATCTAGTACACAAGCTCTGCTTAGCTTGGGGCTAGATGATGCTGTGTGGATTGTCCAGTAATATTTATTTATTTATTTATTTGTTTTTCAATAAGCCCAGTGAGTAGTTGCGCAGCACGCGCACCACATAAACTCACAATTTCCTTGATTATCCCTACTCACTCACTCGTGCGTCTATGCTTTATTCTTTATTACATAAATTCTATTTACCGATGCTTTAGACAATCTATTGACGTCTTTATGTGTCATACAAATGTACTGTATGTACCTGACATGCATACCGGTATGTATATCACCTTGTTTTTCCGTATTAGGACAACTGAACTTCCGACACTGTGTGCATGGAAACTGCTTGATACATAAGTACGGTGGCTGAATCGATAATTAGCAAATATTTATCTGAGACTTTTTGTTGTTAACCCTTAGGAACAATAAAAACATTACCCTTCCTTTTGCCTTCGCCGTAGTCGGGTATTGTATTGTATTGTTATACGGGCCGATTTCCGCAACTCCACGACGTAGCGCGTATTTTGCGTAAAGCGTAGTCGGGTAAAAAGGGAACGAATTTGTTTGAGTAACTGAAATCAGTATAGGTAAATTTTGCGTCTTTTTATGCTTTAGAAATTGTTAGAACACAAAAAGCAGGCATGGATATAATAGAGTAGTGTCCTTAAAAATTCTCTTTGGTCCGATAGTTGAATTACTGACAAACACTGGACACATTTTATTTCTTATGTCACGTAAACCAAAAATGACGACAATATAGTGAGTTTAAATTACGCCAGACGCACGCCTTGTTACACTTTTTACGTAGAAGTGACGTCACAAACCCCTTCTACTGATCTTTGCCACTTTTTACGAAAATATGAGTCCAATATTTTTCGGTAATCAAACTCTTGGACACATCCCTATTACCTATACGAGTTAATGCCTATTTCATAAAATCATGACATTTGAGCACAAGTTTCATTTAGAGAGGTTGCACATTAAATAAAAATAATTTCCGTGGGCTTCCGCGACGCATTGACCTTATAAGCGTCATTACTGTTCTTAAACTATGTACTACAAAAACTATATTTGCGGTTAGACAAACGTAGTTTTTCACAATACAGTACTGATTCATCTGTCTTAGTTCTAAAGTAACTGAGAATGAGTCATTCTTGTGTATATACTTAGGTAGCACCATAAGAAAAACTAATCGGTCATTATAATACTTAAATGTAGTGTTTACCTACGTAACAATGCGAAACTATCTTATTAAGTACACAATAACATTGTTTCCTTAAATCCTTAACATACAAAGTTTTTATTAAAAAAGCTGACTAAAAAAATAATTGAAGTAAAATTTAGCATGTAACCTAGATTCAAAATAGCACCGTTTCCGATAACTCATCATATATTTAAATATAGATAATTTCAAATGATTAAATATACCTACTTATAGGTAAATATTTAAAAAACTTGAGGCATTGAAGTATTTATTGGGAATGTTGTTTACATATGGCGCCTTCCCACAGTCCACGCCGATGGAACCATAAGATTAAATTGTCAAAGAAACTTGCATAAGTAGGAATGCTTAATTTCATCTCAATCGGACGCTAGCAAGACCATTCACAACGAATTTAAAAATTTTGGAATTTTCTAAACCTCCTGAAAATAAATAATAAATGATTAACTTAAGAAACGAGTCCACCCAATATCTCACTCTCACCCTATTTTCCAATGAAAGTAGGTTCGACAACTATCCCCCCCCCCCCCCCCCCACCCCGCTGTCACTCTTCCCAAATTCTTCGGCAGCGACCGAGCCAGATTTAAATAAAATCTTGTAAAAAGCACTAAGTTAGTTACGAGTAAATATCTGTATCGATTCTGGAACTATTCCTCGAGAAATGAAATATGTTAGTATTCACAGTGTGGCTAACTTCGTGGGATTTCATAGTACCACCGTTAAGGCAGTGTGAATCAGTCTACTAACGTCAATCTGTCATGACCTATTAAACAAGTATTCAGCATTTCCGGCCGGGTTTGTGAGGAGACTGTGAAAATACTTGCTTATCATTCCACTCACGGTTTGGGGACTAGGTAGATACCGTAGATACCTAGACCAAATTCTTATAGGGTGGTTCATGAGTTTTATTTGACTAACTCGTAAAACATTAAGTCTAGCCGGTCATTAAGTTACGTGAAGTGATTTGTCAATTCCTGACATACATAAGTATGGGATGACAGGACAGCTCACTTTGCCTTCATGACTTTTACAGATTTTGACAGAATAGCTCTGCAGTCGATTTTAATCTGTTTTCCTTAACAATGACGTTATTGATTAATTGTTATGTACAACCAATCACAGAAAGGACTGCAGATTTACAGATATTAGATTTTTAGACATTTCAGTACTTTTGCATAGTTAGGTACACTATGCACTATACACGTGATACAAAGCCCATTTACATTGAGTGCCAGAAATTTAGTACATTGGAAGTTATTAATCCTACTTAATACTATACATGTGAATGTAAGTTTGTTTGTTACGCTTTCACTCGAAAACTACTTAACCGATAATCATGTAACTTTGTACACATCTTCTTGTAGGAATCAGAAGTAATATTTTACGGAAAAAAAATCATGGCAAAACAACGTTTGCCGCTTCAGCTAGTAATACTATATTAGACAAGTTTATAACGTTAGGGTTTTTTGATAAATCTTGCTTAATCGATTCATGATCGAATGAAATATCTACACCGTAAATCGATTTTAATTTCCTAAATCTACTCAATCGAATCTGTAGATACCACCCACTACTCAATTCTCCTATTTATTTTCCCGTTGTTTCTAATTAATGGTTAAAATATTAAAATAAATTATGTTAATGGCTTATAGGCGCCAGTAGGTATTACAAGTTTTTATTGGTTAATAATTTATTAAGTATCTCGATCTCACTCAGTTATAGTGAGGCGTAAACTAAATCCTCGATACGAATTATAATTAGAAATTATATCGTCATAAAATATTGGAATAATTACAAATTTATGACATAGATGCGGTTAATCAAAACACGGTACGATGATCCTAAAGTTAATTAAGAATATATACAGAAATAAAATCTAAGTTTCGATTTGTGTAATTAAATCCATAGGTACCTACTATAATATTATAAATGCAAAAGTAATTCTGTTTGTTTGTTTGTAGGTTTTTTACGGCTGATCGGATCGTAATGAAATTATGCAAGTTGATAAATTATATCCTGGAGAAGGACAGAGGATAGTTTTTAATCTTCGTCTGCATCCGCGGTAAGCGACATTCTCTCGGACGAAGTCGCGAGCAAAAGCTAGTACAAAATACGTTAGGTCTAGCGACATGCACAGAAGGTGCCTTTTTCTTCGGAAAAATAAAATAGTATTTAAGTGCTAAAAAAGCTCAATCAAAAATAAAGAAGGTAAAATTTTTTTTTTCTTTTTGTAAATACATTGCCCCACACTAGGATTTTTTTCTGTATCGTGGGTGCCTTTACAAACATTTAAACTCACATACACAAACAGCCAGATCCGGAACAACTACCTGTAGGTCATACAAATATTTGTTCCGTGCGGGGATCGAACCCACAACACGCGGCGCAGCAGCCTATGGCTCAACCACTGCGCCAACCGTGTCGTCATAAAAATAAAGTTCATGGGTACACATTTTTTTTCGTTATTAGCAAATGAAAACTGAGATCAAGAAATGTGTTAGACAACTTCGGATTATCTTACCTCTAAGTAAGAAAATCCGAAGTTGGTAGGTTAGTAGATATCAAATCGGTTTTTATTAGAGGAGCTTCTTGTTTGTGTTTTTAATGTGCAGTTTTAATGTATTGAGCTTGTTATCTGACGACAACAAACACATTTGGATAGGTCTTTCGTATCTTGACGACCGATGTTGCGCGGCCGGCGAAAGTTGCGGGTTCGATTCCCACCCTGGGCCAAATGTTTGTACGATCTACAAAGATTTGTTTTCGGGTGTTCTGGGTATTTGCTATGTATAATAAAAAAATATCTATATATGTAATGTATTGTATTAAGTATGTCAGTCATCTAGTACCCATAATACAAGCTCTGCTTAGCTCGGGGCTAGATGATGCTGTGTGGATTGTCCAGCATTATTTATTTGTCTATTTTTCTAAGGGCGAATGTCACCTATTAAATTGAACGAAGCCAGCGAACCAAGACCGAAGTTTAATAGCTGTCAGTGTCAAAATTATTGTTGAATATTGACACTATGACTGACCGCAGAAAAATAAATGGTTCACATTTCCTTCAGCTGGAAATGTGAACCATTTATTTTTCTGCTGTTCTAAATTAAGACTCTTTACATGATATTATTCCCCCTCACGTCTGTCGTCCCCCCTCCGTTAAATGTCTTCTCTCCCTTGTGTGTTAACGTTTTGAATTAAAACTGGGCAAATTGATACAAGTAAATACAATAAAAAATTAACATGACACAAGTTTTATTTTTAGCTCTTTTTATTTTTTTTCTCGGGTAACACTTTTCAGAGAGAAAAAAAATATCATGTTCATCCTCCTGCCCTTATCCCAAATTATTTGGGGTCGGCGCAGCATTTTTCTTCTTCCATACATCTCTATGTGCCGTCATCTCAAGAGCCACCTCTTTTCTAGCCATATCATCTTTAACACAATCCATCCATATATTCTTTGGTCTCCCTCTACTCTTGTAACCCTGCACATTCATACTCAAAACTTTCCTCACAACATGGTCCTCATTCCTTCGCCATGTATGTATGTGCAGAAAAAGTGTTTTTTTTTTAGTTTTAGTCATTAATTATATTTATTTTCTTTCTGTATTACTCTGATATACTCTGATAGTATCTCCACCGTTTGATGGTCTATCATAGTACCTACGTGATATTGGCAAAATTGTGGTGTTTCTTCCACAAGAGCCATTAATGAAGAGTTGAAGTTTAAGTTGACACTGACAGCTCTTGAACACGTTTTACATTTGCTGATCGCGGTCAATTTAAATGATGAATTTAATAAGGGGATTCATGAAGCTATTGAACTCGTGGTATCAGGTTGTGCGTGGATGTTCCTTCCAGCCTGTATACAACATATTTTATCCACAGATAAGCAATGAATAAATTACTATGTCCTTAATTGTGAACATTTACCTAAGTGCCAGTTGCCCACACAGGTCAAACAGTAAAACCTTATAGGGCTTATTTAAATAATGGTTTCCAATATAGCCAAGCTCTTACATATTTGATTCAAGGACTTCTACATTCTTTATAGGGATAATCTTAGCTTCTGTGAACAGTATCTAAATGCGTATGCGCATAATTTCTGTATAATTTTGAGGAGATCTCTAACTAGTTGATGTTGTTGCTTGTTTCTTTCGAAAGGTATAAAATTAAAAAGAACCTACTTCTAGTTTTGTTTTAAAAGTAATCTTTTTGATACGTTTTCGAGATACTTGTTATTTTTATATCGAAATATCGGCAAAAATATTGATATTATGTTTTTAACAAACATAATCATTGAATAATCTTTGTTAAAAACATCATCATCTGCCTAGCCCTTTCCCAACTATGTTGTGGTCGGCTTCCAGTCTAACTGGATGCAGCTGAATACCAGTATTTTACATGATGACAGCTATGATGTCTATCTGACCTCCACAACCCAGTTACTGGAGCTACACGATACCCCTTGTTAAGACTGGTAGTCAGACAAAAATCAGAACAACAAACATAAAAAACCTATTATCAATATTTTTATAGGACGACATATTTCTAGGAACGGAATTAAAACCTACTTACTTGTTGAAGTGGGTATTAATTCCGTCCCTAGTTTATTTAATACGTATCTAACGGGTTTTTATTTAAATAAATGTTTGCATAGTTTTGCCTTCCTAGATGTCGTGACGACCCAGTGGTCAAGGCCTTGCCTCTCATACACGATGTTGTGGATTCAAATTCGGACAAGTGACAATGTGATTTATTCAACTAAAAACTTTCTAAGTTTATCTTCTTAGATATCGATGAAGGAAAACATCGCATCGTGAGGAAACCTGGACTTAAGCAACCTTGAGCAACCTTGGTTATTACTGATCGTGGCTTCTCTGTATGAGAAGAGGCCTATGCCCTGCAGTGGGACAGTAACAGACTGGTCATTTTATAAATTTTCCGACCTACTTAGTCTACAAAATCATTGTATTTATTATTTTTATATGTTTATATTATTTGTGTTTTTTTTTTCTGTTAAAACTTACTCTGCTAACTTATCACTAACAACCTATGTACTTTACGTGGCTGAAATAAAAGTTTTTCTTTTACCTGTAACTTTTAAGAAACCGTCACTTTTTTGAAATATGACCTATTTAAACAACTATTTTTGCAATATCGAGCAATGCATAAGCAGTACGCTTTTGTTTACACGTATCTAACATTTAGGCCTCCCATAGTGTTTAATAAAACGGGCATAAGTATCTAAGCTTCAGCAAAATCCAGGATACCAGAAAGTGTTTTTTTTTTTTTTGAGCAAATTTGTAATCGGAACACATAAGCACCAGCTAGTCAAAAAGTTTGTAATACCTACACGTCAAGTTGAAAGAAATAAAAAAAATGGCCAGAGTCTGTGGTTTGACACTTGTCGACCTTCACTCATTGACCTGAAGAAGACAAGTTTCAAATGAAGGTAATAGGTAGGTATGCAAATTATAATTCACGTGTAACACTGCTGTTATTTACTAGAAAAATGCAAAAAATATCATCCTTGTCCCGGTTGCGTTATAAATGTAGTTTAGTATTCTTTAAGGAGAACAGCTTACAAGTAGACATTTTTATTTTGGACGTATGGTAAATAGGTACTGAGGCCAGCACATCAAGCTACCCCAATCTGTCAGATTTTTGATAGTTTTTCAGCTTTATCGCAAATGTTCCCACTTGAACATGAACCTTTCCATGTTCAATTAGGAAAATTCGACAGTTTGGGATTTTTTTATGCCGTCTGTGCCAAAGGAACGGTAAAGTATTCGAACCTTCAAGGATTTTTAATAAATTATTTATTAATTATGTTATGAGGTAAACACTAATTCATATTTATTAAAATAAGAAGAGATAATTAATAATAAACATTCTGAAACATCATTATCGTTTAAAAGTTCTTCATTATCCTTTACAAATTGGGATCTTTTAGTACTTACAAAAAGTTCGACAACCGATCATTTAAGTGATCAAAAATGATAATTAATTGAAAAAAAACCCCTATCAAGATGGGAGACAGCTGTCAATAACTTAGGTAATGTTAAAAAAAATATATCTTGGTGCGCACACATCACGTCGTCATATTTATTATTATTATTTTAATCTTGTTCTTTCACAGAAAGACAATGTCAACTTGACTAGAACATAATCCAGCGACCTTGGCTCATTACACCTTTTCCTGTGCTCATGATCAAATTCAATTGCTTAGAATATTTTGTTGTCTCTGGCACGAAGGAGGAAACTTGTCAGAAAGGTCTGCTCCTGTCCAGTTGACGTTAATGTATGATGGCTACATTAACAGTAAAGAGCTACGAAATACATCTTAACTTGCAGAAAACGAGACACAATAGAAAACGTATTGTTTATCGGTCACTTGGCGTTTAACGTGTTAAGTATTCATATTGTCATAGATTTCGATGCCGGACCAATCCCATCATACAATCCATGCCCTTACTGGTTGGGGGCATTGTCCGGATAATTTAAATCGACAATTTGGGCCAAAGAACTGTAACACAAGTCATGTAGGGTTGGCACAAACTATACAAAAATAGAAGGATTTTAATTTGTTTTCTTTCCACACACTTAGTTCCTCAAAATTGGCTCTTATTGCACTGCTCGGTCTCTTAGTTTGACTATGCAGTGTATTTTACTTTGCGTTTTACCCGCACTCGTGCTCAAAGTGCCCCACTAGATTATGTAGAGGTGAAGTATATTATTTAGAGAAGCGCCCTTTTTTAGGCAATCTTCGCAAAGTAAAATAAGTTTTGATAAAATAATTATTCGGTTCCTAAAGATTCAGTTTTTATTTTTAGTATGCTAATGTTTGGTGGGTTCGAATTAGTCATTAAAAATTCAGTAGCAATTTAGTTCCCCCACAAATGTGATAAAAACGTCCATTAGGATATGTGAGCATTATCATTGCACCATTATAACGGTCTCGCCTTCGGTTCCGATTTCGAATCCACCACGAGTGCAATGACAAACTTTATACATTTGTAGCATTATGTACCTATTATTGTATCATCTGTTTTTGTAAATTAAACCAAAGCGTAGTAGGCACACTACTGGTTTTTATTTTTGTATTCTTGAAACTAGTTTTTACTTTTGTAATTTAAATACTTAGAAATACGTAAAAATAAAATATTTTTAATTAGGTTCTAGATAATAATTTTAAAATAATAGATACAATATATAATTTACTGATGCATGCACATTTTGTAACATTTACACTTTACAAAAATACTTTTATTTAATTAGCATCCATTAATAGTCGGGCTACCAACTTCTAGATATCAAAATGCCTAATAATATCAACTGAAATAAAAAAATGCTAAGATATCTAGTAAGTTATAAAAACAGTAATTATTTATGCTCATAAAATACTTAAATTTCACAACTTTTATAAATGAATTTAAAATATCGTATCTCTAAATAAATAATACATTTATAAAACATAAATACGAAATAGATTTAAAAGCATTATCTAATATCTTTACGAGCAATTGTTATACATACATATTATGTACATATGTACGAGTATAATCTGAGTCTCGGAAACGAATCCAACGATTTTCATTTCAACGAAATTTAGTATGCAGGGGTTTTCTGGGGCGATAAATCGATCTTGCTAGTTTTAATTTTTAGAAAACGTCGTTTTATCCGAGCAAAGCTCGATCATCGAAGCACTATAAATGGACTTACTCAGGAGGTTCTGGACCGAAAATGATCGCAAATTCAATGTGACAAATTGTCAAGCGCATGAGCTGCTGTGATTGGTTGAATGAAATATGAACAGCGAATCGCATAATTTGCGTTTAGTTCTTGACGCAGCTGATAATTTCGTTCCAAGAGGTCTTCAAAAAAAATTTTTTTTCTGTAGCCCAAAACGTCAGACGGTAACGTCAAAATGACAGTGACATTACATGCGGAAAGGAGTCACATGACATCTCTAACCCTAATGTCAACACCATGCAGTTTGATCTTTCCGTTGGCGCTATCGCATACGCTTAAGGGATTTTGTCTAGGCCCCCAGAACGGTTTCTGGTTACTATTGGGAGTAAATCCGGGTTCCTATGTTCTAAATTAACGTCCGTGTAAGACTTGGTGGGATGCCAACAGGATCCACTTTCCACTGTATCGTTTACCTCGTTGGGAAATTCAATTCCATGGCACGTTCTTATCACTTTCAATTTTAAAGTCTGCTTATTTGGTATTTGATGGTAACACTACACATTAGGTAGGTATGCCCGTGTCAACTTTTTATATAGAAAAATTGATTTTTGATAACCGATAAAATGGGGTGAATAGAAACAAAAGCTTGGAGGGGATTCTTACTAGTTTTCTTATTAGTTTCAATATTTATTTAAACAAAATGAAATAAAAAAAATGGAGTCCTTGTATTTTTTTTTACCCTGTTTTAAAGTTGGTACATCAATTCAGTTATAGTAATTATTTACATTTAAATAAATAAATAAAGAAATGAAAAACAGAGACCCCAAAGCAAAAGAAAATATTCTATGCTTAACACCTTAACTGTAAAACAATGAGACACAATAGAAAATGTATTGTTTGTCGGTCATTTGTCGTTCAACGTGTTAAAGTTTTTTACGTAAATGGTCTTTTTTTAGGAAGATTGTCAATTTGACGCGTACGATTTTGGGGGTTGGGAAGGGTGGGGGTCTTAGGGGGTCGACCCCAACTTATTAAGGAAAAGGCTAGACAGATGTTGCTTACATACGTGATGCTGTAAACGAAAGTGTCAGATAACATATTAATAATTATAGGTAGGTCACGATAGACACCATTTTTACGGTAATTTAAATAAATGAATGGACATTTAATTAAATATCTTGCCATTCCATTGAACAGTTATATAGACGACCTTGTTAGCACATTCTTAGATTATGACAGCACTCTAGGATGACTAGATTATTCTAGGCTGATTGACTGTATGTTCTTATGGTTCAATGTCAAAATTGTGAAAGATTCTTCTAATCGACGGCACGGTTAGCGCAGTGGCTGAGCGATCGCCTGCTGCACCGCGTGTCGTGGGTTCGATTCCCACACGGAACAAATATTTGTATGGCCTACAGGTAGTTGTTGCTGGGGTTGTTGTTGTAGTTGTTGTTGCTGGCTGTTTGTGTACATGAGTTTGAATGTTTGTAGACGCACCCACGCCACAGGAAATATTCCTAGTGTGGGGCAAAGCTTCAAAAGGAATACATATGTAGACATATTTCAATACTATCTGTGCCTCCCGGTTGCATCCGCTCCCCATTGTAGCTGCACAGATTAGAGAGTTAAAACAGATAAAAAAAACTCTTCAGATTTCTTATTACTTATTATTACATTATAATCGCAAATCCGTCTTGAGCAAGCGTAGAGATTAATGCGTGCCTTCTCTGTATGAGAAGAGGCTTTTGTCCTGCAGAGGGGCAGTAACTGACTGGTCTTTTTTTATAGTCAAATAAGAACTGAACATTCTCTTCCACAAATCATTAATCACAAAACTCCTCAACAGAAAGCGGAAGTAACTATGTACTCGTAAGGTAATTACCATAAACAGCTTTTACACAACCGGCACCCCTACTCTAATAACACATTTTACATGCGCCTGCGATCAATGATCGGCTCCAATGATCGGGCGGCGTGAGGCGCATGCGTAACACGACTGTGGCGACCTTACACGCAAGTGTGTCACCCAACGGTCTTTATGATCGGTGGAAATGTAAACAAAGGATTATTTGGACGAGATAATATGTATTCGAAATAATGGAATGTGATATCGATTAAATTGTTTTATTCGCGGAGTCTCGACTCGTGCCTAGTTTAGGTTAATGCGTAGCCCGCGTAATTAAAATTGTCTATGGTCTTTTGGTCGCGACTACTTTTTTCAATAACATGCAACCCAGTAATGAGCTTCAAGTTGCAATATACCTGTGAACATTTTAATTGCCAATACGCATTCGCCTTAATAGAAATAGAGTCGCCCCCTACATGGGACATAAACATTACAGGCGAAATATGGGTACGGTATACCGGGATCTCTATTTATTACAAATGTTAGGGCTTCACTGATTTTATGACTATTAACTAAGGAACGAACCTTGCTTTTCTAAAATACAACCAAGAATGTTCTTTGCCCTTGACACAGGACCCGTTCTAACTTTGAACCTTTCGAATCTTATTTGAGTGTTTAAATTTTAAAACCATAGGGAACCAAAGTTCTATCAGCCTGTATGCAATAAGGTCTGTTATAACATTAGACCTCTTACAGTGCGATATGTACACGTCTGCCTAACCCTTTGGGAAACACGGGCGTGATGTAGACATGTTCGCTAATTTAATAGAAATGTGTGGTTTGTAAGCGTAACCGTTCGATGTGATCAATACAACAACAGCACTCCACCGCTTCATTATGTTTTTGCTGAAGAGATAAAACCCGTCTAACAATCTTCCTAGCGCCACGGTTCATAGTTCTATCTTAATGTAACGGTTTCATGCGGTAATAGTTAACCACACACTAATTAGTGATGCTCTGCAGATAATCAATGATCTCTCTCATGTTATGTAAGCAATAATAGCAGCCCAGTATCCAACTGACATTTGTCATGACGTAGAAACTTTTGACACAATGGCAGGGCGAATACTCTGTGAGAAATCGATGCATGGAAAAAGGTAAGTGTCCTGTGTTCTATCTTCTTAAACTTTGTTTTTTTTTTACTTTTTTTGTCACTATTTTTTATTGTCATTGTGGGCTTAAAGCTGTGCTAAATAAATGTTTTTTCTATTTTTCTTTATAAGCCGCTAAGAATTTTCACAACTAAGTGGGGGTTTTCGTCTTCTTGTTGAAAGTGAAGATACCCATGGTATTTACGATGGTCTAAATATACCGTTTGGAATAAGAAACCACAGTAAAACTTTAATGAGGGGAAATTTAATTCTATAATTTACTAAAATTGAAAATGTTGGTAACGATAACTTAGTTATGGTTAAAATTGGCGATAAAAGTGATGGTTTTACCCGTTATGGTTATGGTGTCTATCTGTAGCGAAATAAACTTAAGCCACATTTACGATGCATGTTTCAATTAATAAATAACTTAAGCTTTAAATAAAACAAGGCGAAGAAGTAAAACAAAGATTTCCCGTATACTTATTATGAATAACTTAAAAAAAATAGGTGAATAGGAAAAACCTGTGCTGCCACACTTAAGTTATATATTATTATTAGCCACATTAATGTTGCATACATTAAAAAAAACAAAAAAGTTTAATTTAACCTTTTAAAAAATACTATGAATTGATATAATTATATATATACAAATTAGTTGTTATTAATTACAGTAATTTATAATATTTTATTATAACTGAATAAGTGTGCATACTGTATTGAACAATAGCTGTCATCGTGTAAAAACTGCTTAGACGGTGAAACTTCTATTATTGTTGTTTTATCTCATTATGGTATACCACAGACAATTTGACGACCGTTGTGGCGCGGCGGGCGAAGGTCCGCCTGCGACGCAAGAGGTTGCGGGTTCGATTCCCGCCTTGGGACAAATGTTTGTACGATCTACAAATATTTGTTCCGGGTGTTCTGGGTATTTCCTATGTATAGTAAAAATATCTATCTATGTAATGTATTGTATTAAGTATATCAGTCATCTAGTACCCATAATACAAGCTCTGCTTAGCTTGGGGCTAGATGATGCTGTGTGGATTGTCCAGCATTATTTATTTATTTAATTAAATTGCACCGTATAAGTCAGTCTTTAGGCGCGCGGCAACTTGCGAAAAACGGTACTAAGTCGGATACAACGATTTCACTTTGCGGAAATCCGCAGGTCGCACCTGTGCACATCACATTGTTCGTTCGAAATTAGGTGCGCACGCGCTGATAGTATGTCGTTGTTTGTTTTGGAATTTGGCACTTTCTTGCCTACTATTTTGTCAATCCGGTTTCGTTCGCGCTTTATTATTGTCTGGGTTTGCGTGACCTTAAATATCCAGTTTGTAACAGACTACTTTTACGACTAACGTCTATGAAATTAAGGAAATCATAAATCAAGATTTCAGTTGCAAACCGCAAGGATGTTATGGTACTTATTCCATGCTCTTTGTAAACTTTGACCACTGATGAACAATTCAAGTTACATTTGTTTCTTTAAGAAACTTCTTGCTCTATGTAGTGTTTATGAAAGACTATGAAGGGTCCGAAACTTACACGAAGGGGCATATCTCAAATGGCTCCCAGATAGTCGGATGCGCTTTCAGTCTAACTGGAAGCAGCTAAATACCAGTATTTAACATAGGACGACTTTGCCTATCTGACCTACACAACACGCACGACAATACCCTTAGGTAAGACTGGTTGTCAGAGAGTCGACCCACGTGGTTCAACTTTGTCAGTCGTTATGGGTAGTAGACAAAGATTGATCCGCTTGACGTGCTTTACGAGCCACGCACGGGTATGCAAAGTAATGTATGATCCCATGAGCAAGCATAGCTTAAGCTTCGATCGCCCCGCGTGGCTGTTAATATTAGCCACAAGCCCCTCAAATTATGCAGTAGGTAAATTACTTAAGAAAGAGTAATACAGTAGTAGTATAATGTAAGGATGTAGTTGATCATGACCATCGATGTGAGAAAGAAAACATGGTACAGACGCAAATGTAAAATTTTCCCAATTGAACATGTTTTTTTTTTTTAATTTCTTTGTAACAAAGTTGAAAAACTATCAAAGAAATTTAACATATTGGGGTAGCTTGATGTGATGGCCTCTGTACCCAACGAAATGCTTACAAGGAATACGGTGTAAATTAAATAACAGATAAACACAGGAAGCATTTTATCTTTAATCAAAATTCTCGCAAGCGCCCGGAGATGGGCGTTTTTTGTTCAAGTTTTTATCCAAGACGTAATAAAGTCGTATCTAAATGCTGATTTAAACACAGACGAGCAGACAGATTCAACTGTAGGTTTTTTATTTTGTTTTGTATAACGATGAACTATTAAAATAATAATGCTTAAGTGATAAATCGGACAGGTTTTATCCAATTTTGGCGAACATAAGAATCATTTTGGAATTTTCCTTTCATGTATTTCGTGTTATTTGGCTTTTTGTATTACATACTTATGTTAACTTACCATAATAAATGCGTGAATTCGTTATCTATTAGAATCGAATTTAATTAAAAAAAAGTCCGATACTGGATACAGCCAAAACAATCGCGATATAAGTGTAGTAGGTAGAACTTGCTGATGATTATTTCCATGAAATCAAATTGCTTAGGCAGGTAACTAAATTATCTTCGTATGTTCATAAATAGCAATTAATTTCTCAGAAAAAAAAACAAACTTATTAAAAGATTAATTATAAGGTATTAAAAGCTTAGGGAAAATTGTTTTTTGGGGTTTTCTAAGTACCTAGGTATAATACCACAATGAATTATAGGAAACCCATTTTTTTTTGTTGACGTATTGGTTTTTGAGCGTCATATTAATATTTATTTCAACCAACCACTCAACCGGTCAACCTATCTAGGTGTTTATATCAATAAATACCAGTCAGTTAATCTTAAATGTCATTGACATCGGTAAAAGCAGACATGGTAAGGAAAACTGGACTTACACTTAATTAAAATAAGTTTGAAATCCCCAACCTTTGCAAGCGTGGTGATTAATGCTCATAACTTCTCTGTACAATAGAGATGAAGAGCTAGGCCCTTGCCCATAAGTGGGACAGTAACAGATTGGTGTTATTTTTATTTTTGACAGCACGGTTGGCGCAGTGGCTGAGCGATTGGCTGTTGCGTTGCGTATTGCGGGTTCGATTCCCATACGGAAGAAATATTTCTACGGCCTACAGGTAGTTGTTCCGGGTCTGGCTGTTTGTGTGTGTGATATTAAATGTTTGTAAACGCACCCACGATACAGGAGAAATTCCTAGTGTGGGGCAACTTTAAAAAAACAATAATACTGTACCTATCTGGGTGAAACAGTATGCTATTACATAATATACTATATCACATACACCTCGTATGAAAGAAGAAGATTTGCTGCACAGGCCATACTTAAATTGGTATAAGGGCAAGTGGTTGATGACGTATCTGTCTGGGCAAAATGTGTTGTTGCCCATTAGTTGTTGTTGAACACGTGCGTGCGGGTAATATCGCCGTCGCTGTTTTTTTTTACAAAAGCATTTATTTTTATCTAATAACAGGTTATCTACACCGTCATTTGCATTTATTATCATCTAATTTATTAGAGCTACGGGCTGGCCATAAAGTAAATGTGTCAAATGTGAAGCCATTATGGGCGCACTTTTTTTTTATTTTTGAACGTGAATGCGTTTATTTTTTATGATGGATATCATAAGTTCAGTTCTTACCTGATACTGAATCCCAGCATGTAAAATTGTCGTCGGATTTTTCCTTATTTTATCATGAAAAAAATCTAGTACGACCGATGTGGCGCGGTGGGCGAAGGTCCGCCTGCAACGCAAGAGGTTGCGGGTCCGATTCCCGCCTTGGGACAAATGTTTGTACGATCTACAAATATTTGTTCCGGGTGTTCTGGGTATTTGCTATGTATAATAAAAAATATCTATCTATGTAATGTATTGTATTAAGTATAGCAGTCATCTAGTACCCATAACACAAGCTCTGCTTAGCTTGGGGCTAGATGATGCTGTGTGGATTGTCCAGCAATAAAAAAATATTATTTATTTAGTAAAAAGAACATCAGAAAGTATAACTTAGGACAAGCCGACGTATAATGTCTACCCTGAGGAGTCCAGAACACTAGGTAGGTACTCTGATCTCACAGTATCAGTTTGTATGTCGTTTTCCCTTCCACCTGTATATTATATCTACCCGGAGATCTACAGATGATTTATTACTTAGTAACATACGTAAAAACTGTGTAAAACGTGTTTTTTGGTAATTCATTATTTAAATCTAATTTAATAGAGATTGTATCTACTACATTACTTCACATAAGGCGAGTTAGCGGTCAAGCGCGAGCCTATTATTAACTAGTATCGCAGCCACCCGCGACTCCGTCTGCGTATTAATTTTTATAAGGCACCTTTAGCCTATGTGTTATTTTGAAGTAAAATATTATAAAATATTCACTGTAAACTGTCATCAAAATCCATTACATTACGTCAAATGCTAAATCTTTTTTTAATTCTGTAAATGCATATATTTTTAATACGTATTTATAAAAAAAACAAAATTTATCCTAACAACAATATGGCGTCAAAAAAATCCTCCGTATCTCTGTCAAGATGTAGGAAACGAAGCCAAAAGACTGCCGTTTTTGCGTTCTTTGGCAATACTTAGCCTCTGGGTAAAATATAAGCCCGCCCTTGGGCTACTAGAATTGTCAACCAAACGTTTCCAGATCTCTATAAAAAATATCAAATTAGGTAGTTGACCTAAAAAATAAAAGCTTTTTCTAGACGTTTGAATTTAGAACATACTTACAATGTAAGTCACGTAGGGCCACACTATGTGGCCCCCGAATAGAAAATACCGGTTTTACGTTTTTTGTTGTTTTTAATCCACAAATAGGTACTATTAAAGATATTTTTAGACGGTTTTAATTTTATGGTTTTTCGATGACGTAAAAGGTTTAATTTGTTAGTTACGATACCAATTATAGTTTTTAATTTGAAAGCAATGTTTTATCTTTGTTAATATTATCAAGGTCGATCGCAAAATATTTTAGAACTATAATAAGCCTAGGTCACTGACAACTTTTGGGAAAAAAAGGCTAGCATGTAAGTAGTATTTTAATACCTACATAATTACAATTTGATATTTATCTTACATTGTAATCGCAATGTGTGCACTGCACTATTATTTTAGTTTTTGTTATTAGCCTTACACTCTAACCGCCTTGATATTCATTTAAAAGACCGACTAGGAACAAAATATTTATTATCAATGCATAATTAATGGATCTGGGTTCTGTACCTCTCAAATAACTAACAAAACTGACCGTTACGTTTCTTGTATGGTATATAATTATATTATTTATTGTTATAGCGGCAATGAAATACATACTCTGTGAAAATATCAACTGTCTACCTTATACAGCCTGGTGACAGACGGTGGGACGGACGGACAGCGCAGGCGCAATATGATCTTGTTGGCATCCTTTGGGTATGCATCCCTAAAAATAAAGCCTTATGGTCTGACTTTGTCTGTCTTTCTGTGTTTCTGAAACTAATAAATTTTTTGAAATTGAATTTGGAAGAATTATAACTAATGCTTGCCCTTCTTTTTTTTTGCAAGTGAAATAATTTCTTAGGTTGTATTTTTAAGTTTTGTAAAGAAAACACACAGATTTTTACTAATCAACAAAAGCCCTTCACAAACGAACTTAGTTATGCAGTTGTTTAAAATTCATATTTATCTTAAATTTTGAAAATGGAATAATATTTCCTTTCAAGGTACAGAATCTTCGGTAGGCGAATCCGTCGAGCTTGAATTGTACCTAAATACTAAGTCTTTCTTAACGAAATTAAGTATTTTTATACGAAATTAAGTCGTGAAATCGCGGAATTATTTTTTCAACATAATAATCTTAATTGACATGGACATAAAGCCTTTATTTAATTAACCAGAACCATTGTCCACAGGTATCTCGTGGTCACGATTCCAACTAAAAAAAATATATTTTTCAACAATGGAATAAAGTAAGGTCTTCTCTTTTCGCAACACATTCTATACCTCACAGTTTCGGGCCACAAGAAATCAAACCGTCTTCAGAAAACCTGGTAATAATAATAATGCTCGTATTTTCTCTGTATGAGAAGAGGTCTTTGCTCTGCAGTGGGACAGAAACAGGCCGGTATTATTATTACTACAATTCGCAACGATCCCTGCAACCAGTCTCAGTGTGATGCAAATATACATGATAGTGATAGCGACTATAATATCTTGCACCATAACCGTTCAAAGATGTTTTGTTTTGCAAGATACGAACTACTCTACCAGTGTGTCTAATCGTAAATTTTCTGTTTGTTCATTAGTTTCAGGCTAGCGTCTTCACAAGAAGTTGTTCACTTTGTTTATGGTTTCTTTGTATCATACTACGGACCCGCCGTGGCTCTGCACGGGTGCAAACATTTTTTAATTGACATTTTTAATACAAAAAGTCCACATTTCTTCCGGCGGATTTTTTTAAATTTGTTTTCTTACAAACAAAATACAATTCAAAACCTAGTCCTAACAATAACGACCACAACGAAAGCCAAATCGCTCGAGCCTTTCTGAAGAAGGTAGGATCTTTCATAAATGCGGCAATTGATTTGTATTTATAAAGAAGATAGAATATTATAATTATGTATCATTCTTCTATGGCGATTCCTAGGTTCTACTAAAGGATCCTACAGAAGAACTTGCTGAGTAAGGGAATACGTTAGTATGTTGGCTTTAGAACACGTCTACTGATAGAATCCTAGTTCTAGTTTAGTGACATGGATTCTTGCACTCGCCGTTCGGTATTTGTAGGCCAGACAAATATTATGGAATGCGGACTCAAGTATGAATTCCATTAAGAATGCCAATAATGTGCGACACAAAACTCATAACAGAACACACGGTTTTCGCTAAAGACTAAGGCAGAGTTTTCTTTTTTTTTACTTTGCCCCACGCTAGGAATTTCTCCTGTATCGTGGGTAATTTTACAAACATACAAACTCACATACACAAACAGCCAGACCAGAAACAAGTATCTGTAGGCCACACAAATATTTGTTCCGTTCGGGAATCGAACCCACGACTCGCAGCGCAGCAGCCAATTGCTCAGCCACGTCGCCAACCGTGTATGTATTACCACATTTCGACAGAGTGCGAGCTTTGTCTCATCAAATGGGTACAAATCCAGATTCGGTACTGCTAGAAAACTTGTATCCATTTGCTCGACCTGAGAATCGTACCCTGGACCTCATGCAGTAGCAGTGCTTGAGACCACGAGACCAATGAAACAGTTTAGTTGGTTAAAGGAATATAAAATAATAATACTTAATAATAATTTATTTGTCAGAATATTGTTTTACAAGGTGTTACAAATTATAATATGATGTCCATAATATTCTGCTGTTTCCAGCGTACAAATATTGAAAATAATTTAAATGATCAGGATTAGAAAACAATGTCAACATTAAACATTAACAAATAAACAAATGTCAAGAAAAAGGGAAAAATAATTACCGTTACATGCACGCTCAGGAGTTATTAGTAAGCATACATAATACAATAATAAAAATATTAAAAATATTAAGAAACTCAGTAAAGGCACTTAAAATCATCACATGGGTACAAATCCAGATTCGGTACTGCCAGAAAACTTGTATCCCTTTGCTCAACCTGAGCATCGTACCCTGGACCTCATGCAGTAGTAATGCTTGAGACCACGAGACCAATAAAACAATTTAGTTGGTTAAAGAAAACTCAGTTGTAAGGTAAATGCCCTTTACAAGGAAATATGGTGGGTAGGTGTCTGTTTGTGACAAGACCACCTATAGGTAAGCGAGCGGCACAACAGTCTTTTGTCTATGAACAATGATTGTTAGTTTTTATCACAAGCATTATTAATGTAGGTACAGACGCCAGCACATCAAGCTACCCCAAAGTGTCAGATTTTCCCAATTGAACATGAACTTTATTTCTATTGCAATAAAGTTGAAATAGAATCCAAGAAATCTGATACTTTGGGGTAACTTGATGTGCTGGCCTCTGTACAAACCACAATAGATGGAACTCATTTGAAAATTCCACATTTTTAGTACATTCCTAGCGCCATAGTTTGTCACTTATTATTTTTTAACATAACGGGTTAATAATGGATTTTATAAACTGTATAAATCTGTAATACATTTTCATCTAAGCATACAAGACCAAATAACATACGCCTGTGTGACCGGTACTGAAATTAAATCTAGAATACTTCCCGTTGCTACGAAGCCATGATTAAAATCAGCCGTGTACCTACGACTATTTATAACGTAACCAGCAAATTACCATAGACAAGCATCAGATCGTAATAGCGCAAGTCTATCATTAGCTCATCAAGCGGTCGGCAAGTACTAATACCTTAACGACTGTTTTAGCATTCCTTCACAAATATAACAGAATTATATTTAAAATTGAGAAAAACAACAATTTAACATCGCATTACTCAAAGTGTTAGGCAGATCTCTATAATACACCCACCCCACATTTTGCCAGCTCTGTTTAAGTCCTATATAATAGGGGGTGAGCCTATTGCCATCTACCAGGTACAGGCAGTATAAAACAAAACCTGTTAAAACCTTTTTTTTAATTGTCCGCTAGCCACATTTTATAAATAAAAAAAGAAACTGGATTCTTAATTTAAATAAAAACGCATATTAGCTTTCAGACTTCCTAGTGATTAAAATATATCTTTTAATGTTATTCACTTTGTTTTTCTAGATATTCAAGTTTCTAAATAGCTTAAATTACTTCGCTTCTATACTAGTCTGTTTTTCTATCACAATAAGTGTCATTTAAATGAAGCACATTAAATATTAAAATAAAGTAGGCTAGGTATTTTAATTGCTTGACATTTCGATTCGGCTAATAATTTCTGCTTCGGTAGGATCAGTGAACGATATCTAAGGTAAGTAATGAAATCTATATTGTGACTTAAGTTCTTGAATCGAGAATCGTCCTTGTGCATAATTCTAGAATAGATACAAAACCTAACAAAAACAAAATGTTACTTAATTGGCATTAAAACTTAATTACTTACAACTTATCTAAATTAAGGAAACCTTGAAATGTAAATCAAAGAAGAAGTAATTACGTCCAATTAGCTACACAAAAGTATATGCTCGATATGGACAGAAAGTGTTCAAGTTACTTTACCGTAACACAATATCGGTGAAGGGAAGCTAAGTACATAAATACTTAATAGGGTCTTGGCCGTGCAGTATCGGCCCTTTCATACCTAAGTCACAACCGTTATACAGAGAGCCTATTCAGAAAATTGTGCTCTTACCGCAAAGAGGTCGCATACGAGTAATTCTGCTGGATGGTCGAGGGATTGTGGTGGATTGCGGTGCTTATGGTGAATTTCGCTCAATTTGAAGCAAGGAAAAGGCGTAAAAGGGAAGAGGTTTTGCAGTGAGACTAGGGACGACACAATTGTTGAATACGGGTATAAAGTCGATGTCGATAATTTGTCTCAGAATTGTTTTTAATAATGAGATAAGGTGGAGGATGCTGCATATTGAAGAGGGTAGATAACAAACAATTATATAGTCCTCCTGACTATATTTCGGTCAAGGCAACCAATCTCAGGGGATACCAGCTATAGACAAGGGAGAACTTATTGTGTAAACTATGTGTGGATCGATAATCAGACACGATCGGAGAGAGAACAGGCGCAACACTAACGGCTTAACGTGCTTTCCGAATCACGGGGGTATAGAACTGCCAACTTCAGTACTTCTAAACTCCGGGCTGCCACTGAGAAATTCTTTTTGAAAAAAAAGGACCCAATAACAATTTTTCCAACCTATTAATCAAATCCTCCTCAGCAATCGCGCTTGCGACAGCGATACCAACGGGCTAGTTAAAGAAGATGAATGAGATGATGGAAAATTAAAGAAAACAAACAGTCTTTAGGTATTTAACCGAATAAAGATAAAGACTTGCAAAGATTTAAAAAATAATTGCAAGCGCTGGTATGCATTGCATGGCATTTTCTTCCGCACCTACGATTCCTTGTGACGATACCTAAGTTGATGACGTAAGCTTGCCTAACAAGGAAGTGTTTTTCCCAACTCCGAATTTAAATTTATAGATATTGACCACAGTCAACCTATGCAAACAGGGCGCTGACATTTATAAACTTACTAGCGAGTAAACGTTTTTTTAATCAATATTTTCATCTTCCATAAAAAATGTTTCATAAAAACATTGTACTGACAATTACGATCATAATTTTATAAAATAGATTAGTTAGTTGATCGTGTTATATTGTTATTTGTTGTATATTGCATCTTGTATATTGTGTGTTTACCTACTTAGTTTAAGTTGTACCTAGTGTGGTTTCTTTATTAAAATTGTTAATAAGATTACGTTAAGGCCCTGCTATCGCATTAGATACCCACCGGATAAGGAGTTTTTAAATAGATATATAATTTAAAAAACACAGCCAAATCGGTCGAGCCGTTCTTGAGTGATGATCATTATGCGGCAATTGATTTTTATATATTTACATTTATAAAAAAAATAAGGTACTTAAACTACTATAATAATCCAACCATCAATAATATAATAATAATGCTGGACAATCCACACAGCATCAATGTTCAATACAAGATTATATGCCTAATTTAAGTAAGGTATCACGCAATTTAATAAATAAATACATATGGATTGTGTAGGTACAAATGATAGACATAATTATGCGTATGTGACGATAACACACCTGTATTTAAACCTGCACGTGTAGATTACTTATTTATGCACATATTTCTATAAAAACATCGAAATGGACAAGAATAATACAAAGTATCTTCACATAATTATCATAACCTGGCTTGAATGCCTTGTTTGTGTAATGGTCGCAATTGCTACTGCTGAGCATGAGGTCTTGGGTTCGATTTTCAGATAAGGCATGGTGTTATTAGGTTCTGGAATTTCCCAGTAGTATCCCGATAAGTGTTGATTGATTGATGATAAGAGGAAGTCTGAAAGTGGCGCCTGTGACAGAGAAGTTGTGTGGAAATCTGTTGTCATGGTATGAACATGCGATGCGAAGGAATGAGAATCATGGTGTGAGGAAAGGAGAGGGTTACAAGAGTAGAGGGAGACCTAGGAAACGATGGATGGATTGTGTGAAAGATGATATGGCTAGGATAGGTATGGAATAAGAAGACATGGTGCGCCGACCCCAAATAAATTGGGATTAGGACAAAAGCATGATGAAGCTATGGGTCCAACATACAAACGTAAGTGCATTATAAGTAATGGGCGTATATAAGGTAGCAGGTGTGTGCGTATAAACGTTTCCCTTGATACGATTACTAATTAGTTTTTTATAATAACTTGGTACTAATTAATAGTGGAAACTTTATTATAATGCAAATTTTAACAAAGTAATTATTATGTAGATAGCGTTGTGCCTAGTGTATATACTACTTACCGAAGTTTTCTTTTTATTCGCGAAAATATATATTTATTAACACTAACTGCCAAACAACGAGATACAAAAGAAAATGTATTATTAAAATGTATGACAACCGTTGTGGCGCGGCGGGCGAAGGTCCGCCTGCGACGCAAGAGGTTGCGGGTTCGATTCCCGCCTTGGGACAAATGTTTGTACGATCTACAAATATTTGTTCCGAGTGTTCTGGGTATTTCCTATGTATAATAAAAATATCTATCTATGTAATGTATTATATTAAGTATATCAGTCATCTAGTACCCATAACACAAGCTCTGCTTAGCTTGGGGCTAGATGATGCTGTGTGGATTGTCCAGCATTATTTATTTTATTTATTTATTGTTTGACGTTATTTGGCGTTCAACGTGTTAAGAAAAAATGGATAGGTGCGAGTAGATGTAATGCCTAGAGGATTCCGTCTCAAAGCTGTACCAAGATGCCTACATTTTCAATCAAGTGACACGGCCGTGACGTGTGAATTTCCAACGCCGATGTCGGCTGAAAGTGATAACTTTGGACTTGCAAAAAAACGTTTGGTCGAGCTCGCAATATCACATAATTAGAATTAAATAAACACTGAATGATACTTAAAAATAAAGCCTAAGAGTTTATAATTCCGGACATGAGTTTGTTAATCGAAAATACATATTATTATAAAAATTAACTGCAATGGAACAATTTTCTCCAACAAATTCCTTTCCTACTGTGAAACATTGCTACTTGCCAAATTTCATACTGCGGTCAGCGGTGAGTTAATACTGCATCTCTATCTCTTGGATTGTGTGGAACCCATTCAAGGGACCACAGACGAATTTGAGAATATTGTCAACTAAATACATTTTCCCGTTCCTGAGAAAAAAAGTCTTGACAGGACGACAAAGTGAACCTATGTTCAAATTCCGTTTTTTCCTTTTGAGCTACGCAACCCTAAAAACTAACAAATAGCAACGTTATAAATTAAAGGTTTAACCTACTATAGGCCGGTAAGTTTTTTGTAGCACTTATAACGGCAAAAAATCGAGTTGACAGATTCGCACGCGCGAATTTTAAGCGGTGCGACAGACTGGAGTGAACTTTCACTGTTATCTCACTATTTGGCAGAGAAGTGACAGTGTGCAGTGAAAATAATGGTGTTACGTAATGACTGCTAAAAGCAGACGTAGATTATGGTATGATATAATCAGAAGTAATAGCGGAACCTGATACAATATAGTACGCTACTATTATCCTAGTAGGTATTTACTTTCATCATTTTCAAACGTTTAAATGGAGTACCTACCGGTAAAATAAAATGACTACAGTAAAAATGTTACTAATAAGGTATTCAAATTAACAATTTCAAAATAGTAAACACAAGGGAGTTCTTGTCTTGGGTACGTTTTACGATTGAGCCTTAAATAAAAAAAAAAACCGGCATAAAGACAACTCTCATTGTTTGTGGTCGGATGATTAAGTGTTTAAGTACGCAAAGAGTATTTGCTAATTTCTAAAAAACTGTCCTAGCCAAAGACATTGTACCCACAATTGAACTATTTACCCCGCTTTAAAATTTTAACCTCCTTTGCGACTCTCTATTGCAATGAAAATAACAATATTTATTTTACTATGATATGTAAGTGTATAATACTAACTTCCTCAAATAGAAAAAACCGTGACAGACAGGCAGTTAAACGAAATCCCACAATACCTGCCAGTACCTTTTTTACCAATTTCGTACAGGAACCTAAAAACCGTGTGTGTCGAAACCGTGACTTGCAACTAACATGGTGTCATACCATAGAGAACTAAGAAAAGTAGATTAAGTTTCTAGTAACCTTCCCTCGTGAGTTGCTAAAGTCAATAGAAATGGTTTGCAAACAAGAATACTTGTCGCTGGTGTACTAGTAACCCGATACTTATGCTCCACTTCATATATATTTGAAGTATTTAGGTGATTGAATATTTCAATAATGGATTTGTGTTGGCGGAATGAGTGTGAGGATATTTTTGAGTATCAATTTGGAGGGTTAGATTACAAGAGAATATTAAACAAACTATTGATGTACTGTGTGGAAGATGATATGGTAGAAAGGAGGTAATTATTGAGATGATGGCAAATAGAGAAGCAGACATGTTGCATACATATTTTTTTTTTACCACAAAAAAATAACTCTAGCCCTAAACTAGGCAAACCTGTATCTTGGGTATCAATGTGCAGGGATTCAACAAATTAATTCTAAAGGAAACAACAATCGTAAATAAAAAAGCCAATATCAATGTTGTGAGGAAAGTTTTGAGTATGAATGTGCAGGGTTACATGAGTAGAGGAAGACCAAAGAAAATATGGATGGATTGTGTAAAAGATGATATGGCAAGAAAAGAGGTGACCCTTAAGATGACGGCAAATAGAGATGTATGGAAGAAGAAAACATGCTGCGCCGACCCCAAATAAATTGGGATAAGGGCAGGAGGATGATGATGATGATGATGAATATACTAAAATTGAACTGGGAATAAAACGCTTAAAAACAAGATAATTATGATGGATTTGAGTTGGCATATATTTTCTAAATGTAGCGCTGGTGCTTAAATTGCTATTTTTTATGGAGAAGGAAATCGACAACAGATACAATAGGTTTTCTGTGTAAGCTCCACTCCAGTATTATAGTTTAACACAGATGATGTCTTAGAAAATGGAAAAAGGGGCTTTTCAGGTAATATCAAATATATAATAATAATAACCTTTTTATTTCCGAAACCTGGTCGAAATCACAAGATGTCTCGAATTTCGGTGTGCGTCGTGGCATAGGCCTCTTCTAACAATTTCGTGAGGTACTCTCGTCCAGCTTGGACCTGCTGTCAGCTTTATTTTTTCCTCCGAGAGGGTAGGCTGCCTTCCCCGATTTCTTCATATCATACATAATAAAAATCGCATGAGGTTTTGTGCGGAAAAACACGTAAAAAGCCACGCACTTTCAGTCACAATTCTTGGCTGTTTTTAGCCAAGAATTGGGATTTGGTAGGAGCGGTAGTAAATCGTATTTTTATTTTATTTAGGCACCTCGCATACTAACTTAATTAATTATTAAATGTCTATGAAAACCATTCCCTCCCTAATCCCCGTAAAGCAAAAAATCTGTAAGAGATGTATCAGATGAAGGTTTATGCAAATATACAGAAAAAAAATGTATTCAATTCGTGCTAATTGAAGATTTCTATAAGCATACGTTCAATATAGTTCTTTGTTCTATTATGTATTCTAATTGCTTATTAGCTACTATATACATAGGTTAATACAATAACAAGCTCTTCTTACCATCATATCTTGTAATCTTATGATATAATCGGAGGTCAAGCTGTATGACGTCGAAAACTGGCGATTTGTTGATATTTAGGAGCTGTTGATTATATATATTATTTTTATAAGCAAATCTGCTTTATAAGCCGGCGTTTAGTTGTTCTAAGTAAGTATGCAATTATGTTTGTGAATAAATACTGTAGAAAACACAGTAAAAAGGCATACTCATAAATAAGTTTACCAATGTTATTGTTTCGAATTCCAATTTGATAAAATCAAAGAGCAACTTTAAAAACATAAATTTCAACCTTCCAGTTATATTTTTTTTTCTCCAACACCAGTTTGGTCGTTTTGCACCAAAATTACGTTTCTCACCTTGTAGTTATTAAATTAATAATTCTAACTATAAATTCATTTGCTTGACCTTTGGAATAATGTTAAGGTGAATCACCCAATGACTAGCACCGGCTGAGATGCACTAAATTATTTAAAAGTTAATTGAAAAGACTGGTTAAGTAAGACAGTCCACGAACGTTAATGGACGTCTGTGAATGTGACAGTAAATTATTACCTATTTGGTTCATGATCGACGACTGTGAATGTGACAGTAAATTATTACCTATTTACCAACATACAGAAATAAAAAACAGTTTCACACTAACTGTGAAATTTTATTAATTTTTGTATGCAAGAAGTGTGTGTGTGTGTGTATTTGTGTGTGTGTGTGTGTGTTTGTTTTTTTAATTTTTGTTTGTATGCCCCTATATGTGATTTACTGTAAAAGTTGTACAAGTTTCTGCAACAAACCTTTTTTATTTGTTATGTTGGCTTATAGTATATTGATAAGAAAATGATAACTTACTTTTCAAAGCTTTTCCTTCAGGAGTGCACCGAACAGCGTTTATTAAACAATCCACATAGTTCCTAACTAATCTCTTGTTAGTGAATATCGCGTCAACGTCCAAGTAATCATACCTCTGGTCGTATTTAGGCATGTTCACCATATCGTTAACATCTTGCCCCACCACTGCATACACACAAACACACATTAGCAACACTGCACGCATTTTCAATTATTTATTGACAGTAAAAAAAACGGATAAAATAAACTCATTCACACAATCTACTCTCGGAGGAAAAATGCGCGAATTCATGTGCGAAGGCGTGCGCGCGCGCCGGACTAGCGTGTTGTTGTGATCCGCGCGGGAGATCCGCCGCGTTATAAGGTAAAGCTGGGCACGCGACGCTCGGGACGCTTTCTTTGGTGCACTTCTGAAACAAACGGGTTATTTTTCAAGGGTGTGCTTTTAGACATTTTTAGAAGAAGGAAGTTAATTACATACATAAAATCATTACGACATAACATGACATAAACTCTACGCCTGTACACCCCCAAGGATTAAGCAGGGGTAATTCCAGATGGAAAACCCAATATCACTTGGCCCGACCCGGGAATCAAACCGAGGACTTCATGCTCAGCAGTAGGGCACCAACGAAGGAAAGAGTCGACTCAATTTTATCAAATTACGAAAATTATTTGTGGATTTTCTACAAAATAGGTCATAGTGTATCGACTAATGGTAGATGTAAAACTCATCGCGACTGCACAGTTGGGCGCAGTGGCTGAGTGATTGGCTGCTGCGCTGCGTGTCGCGGGTTGGATTCCCACACGGAACAAATATTTATATGGCCTACAGGAAGTTATTCCGGGTCTAGCTGTTGGTGTATATGAGTTTAAACGCACCCACGATACAGGAGAAATCCCAAGTGTGGGGATTTAAAAGAAAAAAAAAAGAATAATGAAAGTCAAGGAGATAGGCAGCGGGACCTGCCTGATGCTTGCCTGCATTGTGATCACCATTACTGGACTAAAACTACCGGCCGGTTCTGTAAAAATTGGAGTACTAAGTGTATTTTGTAAAAATTGTAAACAATCTCCTTGTGTAAACTTGCGTGGCGTAAGCTGGCAGTGTCCTGCTGGGAGCTGGGTTACCAAGTAAGAGACTGATAGCTCACTTCACCTCTCATTTCACCCAAGTTTAACAGGTTTTTTAGACAGAATCAGCATTGCTATTGATCATTCCGGTTTGACAGTTTTTCATTATACTAAGTTGATGTTTAGAAAGCACATGAAGTTGTACAGTATATCCGGCTGTTGACTGTACAAACTTTTACAGAGCACAGTGCTCAACTTTCACTCTGGGACCAACACTGAAATATGATAAAATAAAATGGAGCACATACGGTTTTCATTTTAAGGCAATATAACTTCGCTGTATAAAGAATAGCTGATCCATATAATGAAATTCTAAAAATTACATACACTCGATACAGAAATTATTGTAATAGCCTCATCAAAAAAATTAAAAGAAAATATGAAAGAGAATTGCTAGCAGACTCAGTCACGAACACAAAATTATTATGGAGAAATATAAAATCAATTACTTATACCAGTAAATCTAAAAATCAGCTCTAAATAATGCTTGCTCAACTATATTGCACGTTAAAGAACTCTACATTATGCCCCCCTCTCAAACTATCACAGTTTTTGAAAAAATAAACAGAAGCCCCTCACAGACAAAGTAAGTACGTAAACATTGAAAATGAATAATGTCGTACGGAATCCTCTCGGTGTGTGACTCCAACTGGATCTTTATCGGTTTTTTTATTTACCTCTGATATTTACTAAGTGAAAGTTGTTCATATCATTAAAATTATTGAGTAGGGACATGTGTTCATTAGGAAGACTGTAACCGATCTTATAAATGTATGTACAGAGGCCAGCTAACAACAGGCAGGGTGAGCTACCCCAATGTGTCAAATTTCTTTGATAGGTTTTCAACTTTATCACAAAAGAAATAAGGTTCATGTTCAATTGGGAAAATTTGACAGTTTGGGGTAGCTTGATGTGCTGGCGTCTGTACAATATCTTATACCTGTACCTACATTCATAGTAAATAAGGTTCTGATTCTGATAAGTTCGTAGAGTCAAATCAAGTCAAGTCGAGTCAAATCATTTATTTTAATTAGACCATTTCAAAGGCACTTTTGGAAATCAAATTTACAATTAAAATAAAATACTAATCATTCTAGTTGTCCCTCCCAAAAGGCAGTTTCGTGTGAAGAATAATTAATGGGTGAAAACTCCACACATGTCGATAATCGGACACTCCGTCAGTACAGGAATTACCCAATGTGTATATTCTAATACTTTGTCTATTGTAAGGCAGATGCTAATTAATAACTCTTTCCAAAATAATAATGCCCGGAGTTATAAATTTAAATAAAAAAATATCGACGACTGATCGACACTTCGCGTGACCAGAGGGCTGGCTCATTCTTTGCCCAAAGAATTAGTATTGCCATCCAACGTGGCAATGGTGCCAGTCTTTTCCAGATGACAGCGATGCGGAGGAGTATTTTTACGCCAGAGTGTCTTGGTCGGCTTTTTATTTTATTTTCTTTTTGGATATGTGTATATAGTTAGTTTTATATTTTAATTGAATACAAAATTCAAAGAAATTGCTGACTCAGTCACGTATTTCAATTATTTCAAGAACAAACTATAAGGTCAAGAAATAAAGATTTCTCCTTTTTCTGGGTATTGAAGCTTTACAGAATAAATTTCCGGCGGAAATGACATTTAAAAACTAGCCAAGCGCGTGTTGGTGCACGCACTGTAAAGGGTTCCGCAGACGAGACATACACTGTGTATTGATTAATTTATATTATTTTGTATTAATCTAAGAAACGGTGAAAAACAAAAGTGTTTTTCGTTTGTAACCGAAAATATGCCATAACTCAAAATCAACCTGACCTGTATTCTTCAAAACCATTTTTATTTAGTGGCAGTATGTTCGTGTTACTTTAGAATTTCCCACCGTAAATTTCAAAAGAAAGGGGACGGGAAAGGGTGGTCGTTTTTGGCAATTTTTTAAGAAGTGCATATCTCACAAATTATATATTAATGTGATAAAATTTACATATAACCACCAATTTTGTTTTTTTGTCATAAAAAAAACATCTTGGATACACATGATACACATAAGATTGCACTCTCTAATGAGATATTTAGACATATTTTTCGTAATTACACTACCTTCCAATTTACATCGATATTGTGCTAATACCTAGCGCCAAGGGTCGTGAAGTTATATTCCAAAGTCCATCATATGGAGACCTTTTTCAAAGAAGAGTTTTGGCGAGAAGGGTGTCATCAAAAAATTCGCGAAAGACTACGCGATAACTCGCAGATCAACATGACGACGAACAGGCAGGACAACATTATAAGGGTTCCGGTTTTACGCTTTAACTGTGGAACCCTAAAAAGTTAAAATCTCACATAATGTTTGACAATTTATTCCAAATCAGTGTCATTGTCCGCTTATACGGGGCGTTCAATTTTGAGAAATGTTTATTTTGTACTTAAATACCCTCAATCTTACTCGTTAAAAATCCCGTTAATTTGTTATTTCCTTTTCGAAGCCTCCGCAAGGCATCACCCGTACAATATGCTAACTGTAGATATAATGATTCACAGAAACCGATTTCAATGTTTTAAGCAGGTACTCACACGAAATGTTGACTTGATTTCAACCAAGGTGTGGACCTTGAAATCTTGGCTGCAATCTAGTCCTTGCCGTAAGAAGTATTGTTTGCAAAACCTACTGTTCTTCCCTACCCATTATATACGTTCTACAAGAGTGCTCCTTCATGAGCTTCCTTGGCTAACCTGGAAGTATCTTTACAGGCTCTACTAGACACAAGTTGGCTGGAAAAGACTGTTCAGGCACACTTGCAGACGATTTCAGCCAGAGGAGCTGAAGTTTGGTGCTGTTCCACAAACGATGGGCACCACATATTCTGTCCTGCGTGGCCTGATCCCTGCAGGATACAGGATTTGACGTACGTTCTAGGCTAACTTTATGAGCTAAGAAGTAGAAGAAGCTAACAACAGCACATCAAAGTAGATTGCCCCGATCCAATCTTAGTCGATTATTTATCGCTAAATTGCAGTTGCGTTTGCGCACAGTTTTGTAAACACTTATATGACTAGGAACCCCCATTGTTTGTGACCAGCGGTACGGAACCCACATGTATTTACATAAATTAGGCTAGTATAGGCTATGGACGTTTCGACAGCTGTATGGTGGTTGGAAATGGGAGCATCCCATTACAGTGGCTGTCGTAATATGAAAGAGTTGATTGTTGTGCATAGCATGTTGTGGTATTGTATTAGTACTGCTGGATTCCTAAACTAGAATAAATAAGAGAGCTATAATGATAATGATGATCAGCTGGTCGATTCTGTGAAAACTTTAGTGAAATGAACGGTGAAGCCAGCTGTCAGCCTTACTTAAGCTGGGTGACACTGCTATCTCACTTCATCATCCACTCAAATTATCACAGGGAGATCTTTTACAGAATAGCGCTGCTGATGCTGCTTAATTGATCTAGTGGACGCGACCGCTACCGCTGAGTATGAGGTCTTAGGTTTGATTCCCGGATCGATATAACATACATAACATCACGCCTGTTTTATCCGAAAGGTGGGGCAAGGAGCACCCACGAGGTGAAACCGGTTGATGGCAATATGCTCCCCCCCTTCCCTTACATGAGAACCCCCTTAAATTTGGATGTGCTACAAGTAAACCTCTGCCTAACCTATCATGGAATTAACTCATAGTGTTGTGTTAACCCATTGACCAGCCAAGTCGGATTTATCCAACCAATAATTTCTAATTCTAACCTAAACTTTTTTTTTTTTTTGATTCGGGTTGGAAAATCCTCATGGATGTCCTCCGCCCTGGGGGGGCGAAGGGGTCTATCAGACTCATACTGACTAAAAACCACCCCGGTGTTCCATCTCACACCTACGCCGGGGGTCGCGGGAACGTACGATCCTTCCGCGACCACAATTCTAACCTAAACAATTTCGTATCTATTCCGCCTGAGTCGTATTAATGCGACAAAACACTTTTGTTTGTCCAATTTGATTTTTAGGTTCAACTTTACAGTTTACACTAAAACAGCTAATTTTGGGCAAGATGAAGAATGTACAGACGGTTTATAAGATCGGCGCTGGGGGCAAAGAAACTGATATACCTAAACTCAGACGATTAAAAGGTTAATAAAAACAAGCAAGCATGGTACTAACTTACGCCGTAGAATATCATTAGAGGGCAGCACATCTAGCTACCCCGATATGTAAAATTTCTTTGATAGATTTTCTACTTTAATGCAAAAAAATAAGGTTCATGTTCAGTTGGGAAAATTTGACGGATTGGGATAGCTTGATGTGCTGGCGTCTGTACTGATGACGTGCTGGCAAACCAATCAACGGTACCTACACAAATAAGTACCTTTGATATGTTTTACAAAGATCATTTAGTATCCTTATAATATCTGTCGAAAAAACGAAACAGACGGCACGGTTGGCGCAGTGGCTGAGCGATTGTCAGCTGAGCTGCGTGTCTCGGGTTCGATTCCCATACGGACAAATATTTGTATAGCCCACAGTTAGTTGTTCCGGGTCTGGCTGTTTGTGTTTTTGATTTTAAATGTTTGTAAACGCACCCACAATAAAGGATAAATTCCTAGGGCAACATTTTATTAAAACAAAAAAAATACTGCTAACTTTCACAGCTAGGCAGCGAATTTGTCATTTTAGAGATCCGTACGGATCCGCAGAAATAGCAGAGAACCAAATTTATTATGAAAGATTTCCTGGATTCCTAGTACCATTTGATGTTCAGGTATTCGTGATATTGTTTTGCTGATTCTCCAGTCAAATGCAGTCGACGTCATTTGCCTCTATTTATTTTAATTGGGTTGATTTATGGTGTCATATAAGTAGGTATCAAGATACAGTTTAATTGTTCATTTATATTTTATTGTAGCCTTTCAATTTGTATTTAATAGGTATACGTAAGAGCTAAAATATATCTGTTGCAGCGAAGCAAATAATGAGCTAAAAAAAATAGGTAGGTAAGTAAAGAGGTTTTATATCGTACACATACAGGTAGGTATATACATACATATGTATATAGAGTTCAGAACTTAGGCTACTGCTTCGGGGGACGTATTCCTCACAAATTCTTGATAATTATGTATTTTCTCACAAAGTAAGTGTGTATAGCAATAATTTATGTATGCATCATTGAAAATGACGACGACCGAAGTGGCGCGGCGGTCGAAGGTTCGCCTGCGACGCAGGAGGTTGCGGGTTCGATTCCCGCCTTGGGACAAATGTTTGTACGATCTACAAATATTTGTTCCGCGTGTTCTGGGTATTTGCTATGTATAATAAAAAATATCTATCTATGTAATGTATTGTATTAAGTATATCAGTCATCTAGTACCCATAACACAAGCTCTGCTTAGCTTGGGGCTAGATGATGCTGTGTGGATTGTCCAGCATTATAATTATATAAAAAAAATAACCACTCGTCAGAACTTGACCAAGATAGGGACCAACCACTACATTATTTCTAAAATGTAATAAATGTACTATTAAAATCGGTTCACAATTCAGCCGTTTTGAGAACCTCTTACTTTTGAAGTTGGTTAAAAATGCAAGATTATATGATGACATAAGTACCGGCAGGTATTGCATAACATTACAAATCAACCACATATTCGGTAACAGTTTTTTATTTGTTTACCTATTTTTAAATATTTATGACGTGTGGGTTTTCTGATATGTGCCTCCTGATTCAAGTAATTTAATTTTTTACCTAGTTTCAACTTTTTGTTTTAATCACAGATAATTATTAGGCATCTTTTTAAGAATACATAGGTATAAGATATCAGCACAACATCCAGTTTGACTGGAAGTCTACAACAAGACACAAATCCAGTATGTAAAACTTACAGACAAAAGTTTTTTATCATCCCATAATATTCTTTATTATTCAGATCAGGTCAAATAGATAGGAATTTAGCACTGTCCATCAATGTTCTTACATAACCATTCACCTTACTAAGTTTCTCAAAGAATAGGTACCTATATCTAATAATTAAATAAATAAATAATAATGCTGGACAATCCACACTGCATCGTCTAGCCCAAAGCTAAGCAGAGCTTGTGTTATGGGTACTAGATGACTGATATATTTAATACAAAACATTACATAGATGGATATTTTTTATTATACATAGCAAATACCCAAAACACCCGGAACAAATCTTTGTAGACCGTATAAACATTTGTCTAAAGGCGGGAATCGATCCCGCAACCTCCTGCGTCGCAGGCGGATCTTTGCCCGCCGCGCTACATCGTCGTCGTCAATAATTACGTATGACACAATTTTGCATGAAACATTGAATGTCAAAATGATTTTGCACGGCATGCGCTAAGTTGATGAAATTCAAATATTTAAAAAAGAATAGCTGTTAATTGTGGAAAGTGTTTTCACAATTTCAAATAATTATTTATTTGTAAGAATTTGTAGGTATTCAATTAGAATAAAAAGAGTATTGAATTCTGATATCAGTATTATTTAAAATTGAAAAACCAGCTTCCGCAATATACTCACAGCTATAATTAATTTTATTAAAATGTTGGTGGTTCATTGTGTTTGCAAAAAAAAATCCTGTTGGCATGTATCGTGCAAACCCTCTTCGAGTGAATATAATATATTGATATTTAATATTTATCTACTTTTATACAAGCAAATAGTGTCAATACTAAAAATAATAACAACCTCTAATGACTCAGATTCCAAATTCAAAAAGTTCCTCGTGAGCCAAATATGGCAAAAAAAATTGTCGTAGGTAGGATTCGCACTTGACATTTCCGCACGGAGTTATTCAACTTGGCAAGCCGACGCCGAAAACATTTAGCACTTGGTCGTAAATGAAGAATTCCGTTCTTTAGAAAGTTTTGGCGACACACCACCGGTAAGGCTTGTTTTCCAAAATATTTATGGCGTTCTCGTTTAAGACTTGCAAATGCAGAATCATAATTATTTTGCCGTGATTGGTATCATGTAGATGGAGGTACAAGTAGTAAGAGATAGCACTCACATTCGATCACACTCCTTCATTATCACAATAACGTTGCGTGATGCGATTTAGTTTATTACATTGATAATCAAAATATATTTATCTAATTGAACAGGTGCAAAACGTAGTTCACATAGCTGGGATTGAACGAAAAGAGAAAATTAAAAACATGGAACGTCAGACGATAGTTAAAACAGGCATCTGACAGTGACAATGACAGTTATTTTTATTGTGAAATATACATAATCTAATACAAATAAATAATAAATAAATTTAACGTAAGTTTTACGGCACATACAAAAAAATCAATTTTTAAATTTGCACGGAACTAGAATTATTTTCTAAAATAAAAGTACCCAAGTAGTGCAAGTTTTTTTTTTGTATTATTACCGTATATACTTTCACATGCATTCAGTAAAAAGTCGTTATTTTAACATTACAAACAGACACTTCAATTTTAATTGTTTCTATAGATTAGGTACCTTCCATCGGACTAGCTTGCAATGGGGTATTTAAATCCTTTGTGGTCTGGTGGTCTAATATAAACTTTTCAGTCAAGAGCGAAATTGTATAACACTGGCTAACAGTAAAAAAAGTACTGACATATTATTTTAATATTTCTTTTTTCTTCTTAATGGTTTCGAGGCTTTAATTGAAAAATTACTTAGGTATAATAAACTTTTTACTGTAACTAGAAGTTACCTACATTTATTTTTATAGGTTCAATACCTACTTTAGTGCTAGGCGTATCAGGTGCCTACCGGCGTTGGCCTTGGCCCTATAAATACATGGGCTAATAAATATTGTGTTCTTCAATAGATTGCTTTAATTTATTTTGATTGAAACAGTCAACATCCATTATTAGTATTTATGAGACATTATTACATATGATTAACAAGTACTCCTAGGATAGATATGTTTCTTATTGCGTGTTATTTTTTCCAACTCGAAATTATGATGATTTATGAGTAAAGGCAATCCCATTAAAAAAAGCATTGAACATTCCTTAAATGCTTTTGTCTTTTTCGATTTCGCGATTCGTAAAATTCTCGGAACGATGTATGTACAGACGCTAGCACATCAAGCTATCCCAAACTGTCAGATTTTCCCAATTGAACATGAACCTTATTCTTTCGTAATAAAGTTGAAAACCTACCAAAGAAATTTGATTAATTGGAGTAGCTTGATGTGCTGGCCTCAGTACTTTCGACTTCATCAGCCATAAGAATAAGAAATAGTTACTTACTGGGTTTTAATATACAAATATTATGGAACGACGAAGAATAAGGGACAGAAACCACACAAATAACAAATAACTACTATTTTTTGTTAATCTGCGAGATTCGTTTGAATAAATTAAAACAGTACCTACCTATATAGTTTATTTACGATACCACCAAAAAATTCATTTGGATAGGTTAAGTCCTTATTTTTTACTGAACGGTAAATATTTTAGTTAAACCTCTTTTTATACCGAACTAATTAGTTTAAATTCAAAAAATGTTTTGAAACCTTCGGTTGTCCCTCTGGTTTTTCCTATACCTAAATGCATTTAATATTTATTATTTTCTTATACAGATAGTTATAGTACCTATACGGTTGTACTGATTCTCGGAAATTGAAGTATTTTTTTTTAAGTTTAGTACATCATCATCATCTACCCAGTCATTCCCCAACTATGTTGGGTTATTCTTCCAGTCTTACCGGATGCAGCTGAAACTCATCATTATAATAATAATATAATAATATATTTATTTGCTTAAAACACGGTATGAAAAGGTCTTACATAAAAATGAGATCATACATGTTTAGCTTAAAAATAAAGCATGCAAAATTGTTAAGCACAAGCAAGTGCAAGAACCAAGTGTTGAATGTTGCTAATATTAGTGTTCTAGGAACTCCTTAATACTATAATAATTATTTTCATTCAACCAATTGTACAATTTAAATTTAAATAGTCTACAATTACAGTCTATTAATTACATTGCATCCTTATATTCTCATTGATTGCATTTTATGTACCAAGGTACAGAGGCCAGGATATCAAGCTAACCCCATGTGTCAAATTTCTTTGATAGTTTTTCAACTTTATCACAAAAGAAATAAGGTTCATGTTCAATTGGGAAAATCTGACATTTTGGAGTAGCTTGATGTGTAGGCTTCTGTACAATGTAGTTCTATTTATATTTTTAATATTATATTGTGTGGTCACTGATCTGGCTTGAACTCATTTAACTTTCTTTCAAATGTCAAAGCAGACACATAATATCCTGCGCGCTCTGATACAATTTTGGGCACTCTAACCCTGCAGATGTACCTACCACAAAATAACTCAAGCAAATCTTACCTGAGACCTGTTCTAACCTTAATACATGTTTTACTCAGTTATGTTGGTGTTGGTGGATGATGCCATTGATATAAACAAATCCAAATCGAAGTAATAAAAAAAGGTTTTTTTATCAATTTGGGTACTTGCACCAAAGCTGCTTTTTAATTTTTAAAACGTCAGAACGTATGGACATAACACTTATCTGGACGCGAAATGAGTGTAATTATTATGCAAATTAGTATATCGACCCGATGAGCTTTTGAGGATATAAGATTATTAATCATTTGGTTCGTTGACGGCTCTCATCTCAAACTCAACGTGACAGTCGAAGCTGAGGTTTCTTCGACATATCTTATCAACTCATACGTCAAAGGATACCATCCTATAATCAACTATTAAAATCCAAGATGAAATTTTGATGAAGACAAAATTTTCATCTGAAGAATCTTATCCACTAACTGTTCTGTGACGATAATTATTCGATATAATCGATGAAGAACTGTCAAAAATAAGTACTAGGGTACTTATTTTTGACAGTTCTTCATTTCATTACATTTTATAATTTGACTTATAATGTCTTTGATTTATAATGTCAAATTGGGCTATTGAAGACATAAAAGGTCGATAGTTAAAAAATAAACATACTCGGTCTTCTCACTTGAGATCAAGATGGCCACCGAAAGGAGGATTGCTTTGCTAATCTGTTATAATCTCCCCGTGACAAAATGAAGGCGAAGCAGAAAAATTGTTACAGAATATATATATGCTGCTGCTGTTAAAAATCCTTAGTACAAAAAAGGTATGGCAGGAAAGTTGTTAAGTGTCGCTAAGATATATTCAAATAACAAACAGCCGAAGATTGCTCATCGTAAAAGCATGTTTGACTTTTAGAAAATTTATTATTATTGTTTGGATGGCCTGCATGTGACTTGAATTTGCATTAAAAATCACGAACTCTTCATTTGGTGATCGTTAATTCGTTTTGTACAAAAATAACGCTAAGGAATTAGGCACTTTGTGTACAGTTATATATTTTTATTGAGAAGATTCTTACTGAAACATCACCAGAACCTTAGATGTGCTGACTGAAAGGGATGATGAGAATGCTTATAAGTCTAGATACTCGTAGGTACATTCGTCTAGCTTTTCCCAAACTTGGTTGGGGTCAGCTTTCGTTCTAACCGTATGCAGCTGAATACACGAAGCAACCGCCTATTTGACCTCCACAACCCAGTTACTGGATAACACATTATTCTTTGGTAAGATTGGTTGTCAGACTCTGGGGCTTCTGACTACTCTTAATTAATTTAGTATACATATATCAGCGTAGCCTTATACTTAATTGGTAGCGAGGCATACCTTACATTAAATACTTTAGATATTTACAACAAACTAATTTGCCTTGCGGCGATAACTGCGCATTATTTCCGTATTGTTACATAAATTACTAACATTGTAAGCAAATAATTCTTTTACATAAAATTATAATTAAATAGTCGTTGATGTGGAATTCTGATTTAATTTAAAGCTTCTTTCTCTTAAAGTTTTATACGCCATTTTGGGTGGGATGCTTCTGCCAAATATAAATATAGTAAACGGTTTTTTAAAGGCCTTTTTAAACGTAGAACGACGTAAATATTCACCATTTTGAAGTTTGATGGTCGCTTTGAACTTTTGTCAGCATATTTTCATCAAGTTCAATGTCAGTCAGGTCAGATGTAAGCATCACTTTATATGCTGCTAAAAAGCTATGTTCAGTAAAATTAGAACACATTACAACATCTTTGTTTGTGCTTGGGATCAATCCATTGTAATAATTTACAATAGCATAGCATTGCATTTTGAAATATGTAATAGATAAGGATTGTCTTTGTTCAAGTAGTCAGGAATTTTAATGAAGAACTATGTACCTAGGTAATTAATGTAAACAAAAAGCTTAACTTACAATGCATTTTAAAAATCCATTTAAAAAGTTGTTTTTAAATAGATTCCTACTAAACCCTAATTATGTTGAGATCGGTTTCCAGTCTAACCGGATACCAGCATTTTACATGGAGCGACGGCCTATTTGATTTCCACAACCCAGTTACTGAGCAACATGATACCCCTTGGCAGGGTTGGGCAATCATTGAATTATTTGTAATTGAAATACAAATACGTATTTGGTATTTGTATTTCAATTACTTGCTTAAAATGCAATTTGTAATTCGTATTTCAAATACCAATATAATATAATATAGGTATATTGTAGTTAGTATTTCAAATACTTATGCTTCAAAATACATTTAAACAGAAATACATGTAACCTTAATTTAGCGATCTTATTCGTTATAATTTTGCATGTTTTATTCGTTCTCCAACAAGAGGCTGTTTGTCTGACAGTACATTTAAAAATGTAGTGTTAATGAAAGGAAAGGTTTTACTGATTAATCTTCTTTACTCAGCTTTGTAGTCCATGCTGGGCTGGATTACTTTTATTCTTAATAGTATTCTGTAATTAGTATTCCAAATGAAAAAGCTAAAAAGATGGATTTTGTATTTCGTATTTTAAATACATGCGATATAGTATTTTGTAATTTGTATTTCAAGTAAGGCAAAGCATGTATTTTTTTTCCAGCTCTTGGTAAGACTGGCTTTGGGCTTCTGACTACCCGTAAAGACTGTCAAAGATCTACAAATGACAGCCGGGAACAATAGCATAACCTGCTTCCCGAGGCACGGAGGAGTATCGATATGTTATGAACGGTCACCCATCCACATACTGACTTTGGCAAGGGTAGCTGAATCTTCGATCATCCGTGTGGCTGTAGCTAGAGCTATTAAATAAAAAATAACGAGCAAGCCTAACAGTACTCGCATGTGATTTGTAACATCAGACGCTGTAAGATCTCATCTTGGTAATAAAAGCAACATTAACATTATGTCCTGAAAAAAACCTGATTTTATGTAACCGCGCGCGCTCCTTGGTCAAACCAAAATGCGCGCTTTTTCTAGGCTTCCTGTAACACACTTCCGTCCCTTTTCACGAAATCATACCCACCATCCAGATTGCAGGAAAGCGAGAGGAAAGATGTAGCCGATGTTGACGAACGATGTGGCGCGGCGGGTGAAGGTCCGCCTGCGACGCAGGAGGTTGCGGGTTCGATTCCCGTCCTGGGACAATTGTTTGTAAGATCTACAAAGATTTGTTCCAGGTGTTCTGGTTATTTGCTATGTATAATAAAAATATCTATCTATGTAATGTATTGTATTAAGTGTGTCAGTCATCTAGTACCCAAAACACAAGCTCTGCTTAGTCTGGGGCTAGATGATGCTGTGTGGATTGTCCAACATTATGTTTTATTTATGTATGTATTATTTAACATATCAAAAAATGATTTTGAAAATTTAAAATTTAACTCCGTATTTCAGTTTACGCTGAGGTAAACAGTACGGTAACTTGCGTCGTTATGTGAAACGCGCAAACATAAGTTACGTTTACATGCGCAACCAACGGCAACAGAGTTTCTTTACTAGCGTTACGAAAACGTTACCATTTCCATAGATACGCGATATAGTAATGGAAACTGTTTTTAATCTTATTCCTTTCTTGTGCTAATAGCTATTACACACTTTCACGCATACTTAACATCACGGCTGTATTCATTGAAAGGTTAGGTAGAGGTGTACCTCTATACGCGTACCCACATTTTGCTAGTTATGTTTAAGTCTCGTAGAGGGCGAGCGATTTGCCACTTACCGGAACTAAATCCAGACCCCGGGCTGTTACTGGAAAATTCCAGATAAAATAACCCTATTTCACTTTGCCGAGCAGGGAATCGAACCCAAGACCTCATGAATAGAAGTGGCGCTTGCGACCTCTAGATCAACAAGGGAGATTGTCTTTAGAGTAACCGATGTTTCTTATATATAAAGTTGACAACGGTTTCATCTTCCTGTCTTTATCCCAATTTATTTCATACATCTTCTTCCATACATCTCGTCGTCGTCTCAATCGAATTCACAGCTCTATGCGTATCAAGTTTGCAGTTAAACAGTTAAATAGATACCTACTTTAACTCTTTCTATCGACAGGTGGTTTGGAAAGTCTGTCAGAAAAGGATACCATCGTTGCTGTTTGTTGAAAGCTACCAGTGTTGCCAGCTACTTTAAAAAATGATCATTGCAGTCAAAAGGTTTGTCTTAACTTGATGCAGGTATTTTCTGCATTTTGTTTATTAAATTGACAACCAAAAACATAGGCTGATAAAAACCATACCCTCCTTTGCGTCGAGCAGTCGGGTAAAAATATAATTATGCGTTTCCTTAAACACTAAACTAAACTACTACTAACTCTTACTACTACTAAACTCTGTGACATAGTTTTGGGCTCGACAAGTAAAAAAAACATTAGTGGAACGGTATCTCGTCAGTGGTAGCAAACGGGTGTAATCTGACCTCTTAAAGTCAAAGTGCCAGGCCTGCTCAAAGTCAAAGTGTTACCACAGACGTGCGGCCTAAAATACCGATATTCCAGTAGCTGTTTCTCTCACAAAATAGACATTGGTAACTCTCCAGTTGTGCCAACCGTTACTACAGTTAATACCAAAAACCTATCAAGATTTATGTAATGGGCAAAGAAACTGAACTGACTTGAACTTGAAACAGCTATAATGTTTACTCAAGCAAGATGGACGGAAGCGGTGATTTGTTATCATTACCTCGACGGAACGTCAGCTGTCAGTGTTGCCTAGCAATTTATTGTGTTGCCACTGCAATTAACTGGTCTTATGATGTCACAACTCATCTAGTGCATGGTACAACCTCATTTATTAGTCAGTGGATAGCTTATTGTGGTGATTATTATAAAATGTGGTGTATCATTAATGGAAAGTCCAATTTTCTAAATTTTCCACTTCAGAGGGAAAAGCTATGTACCTAATATGTGTAAGTATTTAAGTAATCGTGATCTAACCCCATCATAATCTTGAATACGAGGAAGAGATGGAAATATATAAATCTACCTAATCCGAAGAAACTATTGGAAATGGATTTTCCGGAGAGCAAATTATATTCTTCTCTGCTTCCCTGGAATCATTTGGGGGTAAAACAAAGATTCCGAAAAAAAAGAAAGATTTATTATTTCTCACCAAGCCAAAAATACTAGAAGAAAACTTGAAAAAACCAAATGCTATGCTGTCAATGGCGGTCCTACAGGGTTATGGGGGTCGTTACCCCCCAAAATCGTCACCTCAAAGCAAAAACCTCCTAAAAACTGTCAATTTTTTACTATTTTTGACGCCTGTGCCTGTACATGAAGTTATGTAATGTTCTGCTAATGTACATGAACATTGCCTGATTTAGCATCCTGACGAAGACTGGTTTACATATTACCTGGCACAGACACTGGCAAAAAACGAAAATTGGCTCCGAAGTGTGAGTGCCCATCTTGCGGTGGCAAAAATTCAGCTACCAAAAATGAGTATTGGAAAAAAAATGTTTTGCATTGTCTGGTAATCATTTTCTTCTCATAATTCTATAACATTACTCATGTATTCCCCGAAGGGTTCGACAGAAGTGTACCTATAATCACCTCTATCGAGGTGTAGAACAACAACATAATTACTGTTGAAAAAACCCAATAACACTATGCGCTACCGGGTAATCGAACCCAGAACCTCACGCTCGGCAATCGCACTTGGTACCTCGAAACCAACTAGTCTAGGTACTAAATATTCATAGTAGGCACAATAGAAGCATAATTCATCTGCCTATCCTTATCCCAACTATATCGGGGTCGGCTTCCAGTCTAACCGGATGCATCTGAATACCTGAGTTTTACATAGAACGATTGCCTATCTGACCTCCACAACCCAGTTTCTGGGTAACACTATACCCCTTGGTAAGACTGGTTGCTACACTTTCGGATAGAAGTTTATTGATGGCTATTTTATCTATTTCACTCTTGAGGTTAATTAAAAAACTAACGGTTACTTAATAAAAAAGTATTGCGGTACCCACATAAACACTATCTTGTATGTAGGTACCTACTGTAATAAAATCTTATCAATCGTCTCATTAATATCTATTAAAATGATTTTAAACATGCAGGTGAGTACTTACTGACATCTGACAGCCAACTGACATTTAAATCGATTTACTTTAATGATTAAACAGTATTTAGAGAAAAAACTAACCTTCAATCATCATCTGCCTAGCCTTTCTTCAAGTAATTTAGGGTCGGCTTCCAGTCTAACCGGATGCAGCTGAATACCTGTATTTTGCTTAGACCTTCATAACCCGGTCACTGGGTGATACGATACCATTTGTTGAGACTAGTTATCAGACTTTCGGACTTCTGACTACCCGTAACGACTATCTATGATTTACAAATGACAGCAACGTGCTTTCCAAGGCTCGTAGGGATGTCGATATGTAATAGATGGTCACCCATCCACGTAACGACGTAAGTAAGCGTAGCTTAACGTTCGATAGAACTGTGCGGCTGTTATTTTGACAACCAGCCCAAGTGTCCATTTTTAAGTTACATCTCTGTGCTAATTGGTCGATACCTCGCTGTGTTTCTTTTGGTTTTTGAAGTTTTAATTCAGCAAAATACAAGGACTAGGTTGACAGGTCATTCGTATTCGTGGCTTCTGCCTTCGGATTAAATATAAAAATATTTCGGGATCTGCCGGTCGATTCTGTTAAAACCTGTCCGAAGAAAAGATAGGTGAAGTAAACTGTCAATCTCTAGCAATATTATTTATTCATTTATGTTTTATAGTTAATTAAAAGAGTTTTACACCAATTACCAATTAACAAAGAAACAGATAACTAAACAAAAGTATGTACAGGCTGACAGCTCACGTCACCTACATTTTCACATAGAGATTTTCACAGAATATCACTGCTTGTGTACATGTACTTATTTTCTAAATAAGAAAGCACAATCTATCTACATTCACCGCTAATACTCTAACAATGTACGACCACACCTTGACAATACTGCCTGTATTGTCAAATTGTCATACTGTGCGAACAAAGAGATTAAGGACATCAAGAATGTTTGTCAAGCTTTTAGAGAAAGTCACCGAGCTCAAAATAGCCTTAACCGTTTCTACTTTTTGTTAGAAATGGTAATTTTATGTGGTCCTTATCACAAGCGCGTGCCATTATACGTGACCATCTATATTTATATATACTTATATATATATATTTGCATATTATCTAGAATACTGATCTTGATTTCACTCTCATTACTTCCGATTGTAACATTGCAAGACCGGTCGTGTTGTTATTTGGGTTAACTAGCAGTCTACATCAGAATGGTGGGATCTGGGAAAAAAACTCCTTAGATATCTCATCTCATCTGCCTAGCCTTTTCCCAACTATCTTAAGGGTCGGCTTCCAGTCTAATCGGATGCAGCTGAATACCAGTATTTTGAATGGAGCGACTGCCTATCGGACCTCCACAACCCAGTTACTGGGCAACATGATATTTCTTGGTAAGACTGGTTGTCAGACTTTAGGGCTTCTGACTACCCGTAACGATTGTCAAAGATCTACAAATGACAGCCAGTACAAACGGCTTAATGTGCTCTATCAAGCCGGAGGCGCCTTGATTTGTAATGGACGGTCACCCATCCACGGACTGTCGTCGTCAATCGTAGCTATACTTTCAATCGACACGTGTGGCTATTTTTATTAAGACACAAGATCCTAAATAAATAGAAAATACCAATAAACCAAAACAAAATCCGGAAGTAGGTTAATTCACTATTATGAAATGGAAAGAGAACTATTCCTTCGATGATCTCACATCATAATCCACAAAGTCATTGATCTAACGCCCTATTGACCCGTTCTGAAGTAATTAATTGATGATTTAGCAAAAAATTCGCCGAACACAACACGCATAGTGATGTAACATGGCACTATCGGGTGAACATAGACCTGATCCGCAAACTTTCCCCGGTTCGGGTGTCCGGTGTGAGTTTGTGACGTAATTATCCGACCACTTTGTGATTATCTAACTTATATCCGTGTAATTATATTAGTTTTGATGTCAAATATATGTGTTTGATGGAAATGGTGTTATGCTTGTTGATGCTCCACTGAATTCAAGTTCCGTTTAGCTTAGTTTTAAGTCCTGTGTATCAGATCTCATTTCAAATAATATATCTTAGAATATACGTTATTATTCTAAGTAATATATTCCTTGTCTCGATTACGGGATAGTATAGGTATACCTACGTCACTTTTCTGGTTTCGCGATACCACAAATTTGTAAATAGGTCATCCCTATCTTTCTGGCTGAGGCATCCGTGCGGTCTCATGGGCCAGGATTACTAAAATTGCTTCTGGGACTTTTAATTGACGACACGGTTGGCGCAGTGGTTGAGCCATCGGCTGCTACGCCGCGTGTTGTGGGTTCGATCCCCGCACGGAACAAATATTTGTATGACCTACAGGTAGTTGTTCCGGGTCTGGCTGTTCGTGTATGTGACTTTAAATGTTTGTAAACGCACCCACGATACAGGAGAAATTCCTAGTGTGGGGCAACGTTTTATTAAAAAAAAAAAAAAAATAATAATTAAAGGCTAGTCGAAACACGTTAATTTTGATATTTTATCATTTCTGGACATCATAAGAGACCTTTGGCCTCTGAGTTTGTTTCGCCATTTCTTCTTGACTACCTGTCAGATAGGAAATGTCGAGCCTTCTTAGTAACTTGTAGGTACCTAACATTGATTTCGATATCATGTTTTAATATTAGGTTACAAGAGTAGAGAAAGACCAAAGAAACTTTGGATGGATTGTGTTTAACATGACATGGCTAGGAAGCTAGTGTGTTGAAGACATGCTGCACCGACCCCAAAGGGACCAACCCCTCTCCCCCGTGGCATGTATTCGCACGCAAACGTTGCTTCTCCGTATTTGCTGCCTACTATAAATATGCTCTCTCTTTCTCTACCGACCGTTCGACCGAGTGTCTACTACTACTAACAACAACTTATAATTTCACTATGTACGTACATATTTATTTATTGGTTTTCTTTCAAAAACGAGGTAGGTATTATAAAATCAAGTATTATAAACAACTTATTTCATAATAGATAGTCGGTTATGTAAAAATAGGTAGGCAGGTACGTCATTATATCCATGATTAAGTATCCAGGGTCTAGTAAGAAATTAAATACCTAATTATCTGCATAGAAATTTGTAATCTACCGAAGGAAAACTGGTCATTGGTCAGGAACACGACTCGTGCATAATATAATAATTGGCTGGCAACATTTCCACTTTCTACGTTTTATAATATACGGAAATTACATTATTTGTGTAACTTTTCAATTAATATAGGTTTTACCTATCAATATTCCTTGACAGGTATATGATTAGTTACCTATGTCGCTTTTATATATTGCGTTCCTAGTGTCCCCATTTGCACATGTGGGTAAAAGAAAACATTACACATTATTGGTCGGGTAAGTCCTTTTTCTTTTCTTTTTTAAGAATAGCTATATATTTTTATTTGATACTAGCTGTTGCTCGCGACTTTATCCGCGTGCATTTAATATTTTTGCGGGCACCCCTATTCATATCTCAAAAAAAAGTAAGCTAATATCAGCTAATAAAACAGAAAAAAGAATATAGTTCTGCAAACGTCATCTGAAACTATTCTAAATTTAAAAAATGCATTAGTAGTTCTTATGATATCCAGCTGTGACAGACGGACATACAGACTGAGTCGAACCAAAAGGGTACCTTTTTACTATTTTGGTACGGAACCCTCAAAAGTATGTGCGTAGGTACATCCATACTATTTAATATTATAAATGGGAGAGAGTGTGCGTCTGTTTGTCCGTCTTTCACGCCTAAACCACTGAACGGATTGCGATAAAATTTGGCAGAGAGATAGATTGCACCCCGGGAAAGGACATAGGTTACTTTTCTTTATCAACAAACCACGTGGGCAAAGCCGCGGGCGGAAGCTGAAGAAGAAATATTAATATCGATTCATCAATCTTATTTGAACACAGCCGCATGACAAGTTGAAGCAAACTACATTTAAGAAGAGCACTCAATAGGTCAGTGATCGGATTCGGAATTCGCCCCTAAATCATTTTCTGCATAAAAAGTCTGTAGTTAGTAGTAGTTTGTAGTTAGTGTTGTATACTTTTTATTAAATTCGATTATTGACCCCACCTAGTCCTGTTACCAGACCGATCTAATCGTCGTGTAATGCGAATTCCATCTTTAAATTATTGAGGTTTATTTCGAACATAGCATCCTAGGTATTAATTTTTATTACTTCAAATTATGCCTGTAATCTAATCACATTTTCAAATTGCTGCAAGGATTAAAATATATACACTAACGACCCATAAAAATGCACTATAATTTACAGACACCATAAACTGGTTTTCGCAATCAATTTATTTAGAGAAAAATAATAAATTGATTAATTTTAAATTAAATTGACTATTTACGGTACTTTACGAGCAATAATAAATTTTGAATCACAAAAAAAAATATAGATAGATTGTATATAAAATATTTATAATCTAATGTAGATAAAATATATAGATGGATTGTCACCAAGGGGAAACAGGAAGCTCCTAAACATTGACATTATTATTAACAATTTAATCAAATATTAGCTTATTACGTTCGTGACGAAACGAGACTGACATCTCAAATATTATCGCCCCATTTCGCCCAATATGAATGAAATACTTCCATTTGTTTTGTGATTTCTGCTAAACAGCTTATTTTGCAGCACCCCCCCCCCCTGTCCCGTTGATAGCCCAAGACAAACAAGCAATTCGATGTTTAAATGAAAAAAAAAAATCTTCTTTTGCTATCATCTAAAAGGTTTTATAGATACATAGTTTCTGTTGAGGTTCCGGTGACGATCGGACGATGACGACGGAGGACTTACTTTGAGCTAACCCAAACTAAGTCATTGCTCAATTGGTTTACCTATTCCAACCTAAGTTTGCATGACATATAATTTGACATTCTCGAGGAGGTCGGGTGATTAATATTTTTTAACTTAAAATTTAGATGGCAGGAAAGATTCGCGCATCATTGCAGAATATTTCTAAGAAAAATCTTCTACAGCAACGTGATAACAATACACATTGCAACGACCACTTTCCCATGTATACGGATTAAGATTATAATATAACATTACGCCTGTAATCCCCGAAGGGTTAAACAAAGGCGAACCTATTGTACACCCACATTTCGTTAGTTATATTGAAGTCCTATTTAATAGGGGTGAGCCTATTGCCAGCAACTGGACACAAATCCAGTCTCCGGGCTGCTATTGAGAAATCTCAGAATGTCCCAATAACACTACGCCCAGTCGGGGAATCGAACCTTCCAACCACTAGACCACCAAGGTCCGTACGTTTTCCAATAACTACGTATAATCTGTGGTTGATTAGATAAGATCGCGTGATAGCAAATGGTTATTTAATTGTGTTTATTCCATAATTGCTTTATTCTCTTTAACCAATTATTAATTTGTACTTTTGGTACCGATTTGATTATAGGAGGTTGTTGTAATTAGTTTCCTGGTTTGACTCTGACGTTTTTCTTATAATTTTAATAACTACCTTTACATATTTGCAGGACTAATAAAAGCTATTATATTGGTATTACCTAGGGTTGAATGATAAGTGTAACAATTTCAATGAATACTTATATGTATAATAAAATAATAAGTTACCTAAGTATACGAACATAAAAGTACATATGACATTGTTTTATTTTTAAATGTCTCGTACTAATCGTTCTTAATCATATGACCACCACTGTACGTCAATAGGAAAACTTTCTTCCGCCATTTTTTTGTATAATAAACACATACTTGCTTAACATAATGATTCATCATTACTAACGAGGTATGTACCCACTCACATACCAGCACAGCATACCAGTAAAATCCGGACATGTGTGAGTATTACTCGCGCCCAGAGAGTTCCGTCTTAAAGCTGTAAAAAAAAGCTGTGTGTGTAGAGCCCGTGGCTCCACTTAAGTGACACAGCCTATGAGCCCGTCCCCAAGATACAGGCGCTGCCTAATTTGGGAACCACCGTATAGACCGAATAAACGTCACCAACAGTTACACGCCGACATTAAGTTAATAAAGGTTAAGGCAAAAATTATTAAATTAAGATAATAAAAAAATAAGTTTTAATGCATAAAGATTATTATTAATAATTCAGGCTTTTGACAAACTTAATTTTACAGTTGAATAAAAACATTTTATGTGGAGGGCTTATGGCCTATGCACATCCGATTCCGGCTTGAAGGCTGGATTTTATCTCAAAGTATCACCAAGCCTCGTTCTCGTCTCACGGTCGATGATTAAAAACTTCTTCTTACATTTAATGTAAGTAGGTAAGTTTTTAATTGCAGAAACTAATAATAATAATAGTTTTTGCGATTGCAATGTTTATACGACAAACAAATGAACAATTTTTCAAAGATTGTTTTCCTTTACTCATAATATAAAATCTTACTATTTGCCAAATTTAATGCTCCTAGATAAATAAATAAATAAATAATGCTGGACAATCCACACAGCATCATCTAGCCCCAAGGTAAGCAGAGCTTGTGATATGGGTATGTTGTGTTATGTCTGATATACTTAATACAATACATTACATAGATAGATGTTTTTTTATTATACATAGTAAATACCCAGAACACCCGAAACAAATATTTGTAGATCGTACAAACATTTGTTCCAGGGCAGGAATCGAACCCGCAACCTCCTGCGTTGCAGGCGGACCTTCGCCCACCGCGCCACATCGGTCGTCAATAGATTAATAGGAATCTAGATTAATAGGAATCTAGATTAATAGGAATTTACCCCAAAAGTGAGACAACTATCAAAATGCCTATAAGTACGTTACTTAACTGACCGTATCTCTTGATTGCGTTGACTAATGAAGCTTATTTTTTACACCTGTTCAAAACATTTCTATCAATTTTTCAACTTGATATCTCTATCCTTTTCTAAGAAAAACGGTCTTGACGTACAGTCTGACAACAAAGCGATCATAAAAAAGTTCCGATTTCCTTTTGAAGAACAGAACCCTAAAAATTTTCTCAAACAAGAGCACAAACAACACTCCTTCAACAATTTCCTCGGACAGAGTTGTAGCACTCCGGTGCTGATAATAACGTTGATTATGATAAGAACCAGTCTAGCACTTCGCTGAATCTCACGCTTATCAGATGCTATCAGCGCATAAGCCCGCCATATCAGATTAGCCCTTCTGAGTTGCCATGTTGAGTCTGTTATTAATACCAGCCTATTTATATCCCACTGCAAGGCAAAGCCCTCCTCTCATACAGGGAAAGCATAAGAGCATTGATCACTACGCTTGCTCAAGGCGGGTTGACTATTTCAGACTTATACTTAGGTATAAAACTACCTAAGTATAAGTCTGAAATCGTCAACCAGTCCAGGTTTCCTCGCGATGTTTTTCCTTCACCCATGACGTCCACCAAGATAAACAGAACACACATATTAATAGAAAAAAGTCACATTGTTACTTGCCTAGATTTGAACCCACAACCTCGTGCATGAGAGGCGATGCCTGAACAACTGGGCCATCACGCCGTGTTGAGTCTTAATTGGAAACTAGCTGTGCCCTGCGGTGTTACCCGCGGTTTAAATTCACCTTCATCAAAGTTAAAACAATCGTTAAGTTTTTTGAAACTGTCCAAATTTCTGCACAATCGTCTTAATTTTTAATTACGTAAGAACCTTTTAAAAAGTATTAAAAAACAAAAAAAAACTAAAAGAAATCGGAAAAGTCGTTCAAAGGTACCAAAGGGAAATAGGGATTCATTTTTATATATCTTCGATAAAAACATAATATATTCCGAACACCTGCATTTTATTAACGTTAACGCATTGTCTCATTAGATATACGATAAAATAATAATGATTGTTTATATAATATACTTACTGTACTTACGGTACTATGAAACATCGTAGGACTGAATCATCAAAGCAGTACATTCTGTCGGTTTACTGCCTTCAGTCACGTAAGCGCAGAATAGAAAATATTCTAAATAATCTTCATATTAATTTATATTCTTATGTAACGGTAAATAATGCAGATTAATAGAACCAGTTTTATTTAGTTTATTAGCTATTTTCTAATTCGAAATAAGTGTGTGTGTGTATGTACACACGTACGAAGTGAATCGTTTTCATAATATGTTAGTTATAAACTCTCACTTTCACGATATATTTACTTGAATTTCAATAAGTCCATTTATTATATCACTTGTTATCAGTAAAATATTTCTTTATAAGTCACTCCAAAATTTAAGTAAACACGCATGGCGCCCGTGACTGTCCAAATTGACAGAAAATGTAACGATATTCTTCAAGATGGCGTCGGAAAGTGCGTTTTTTTTTTTATATAGTGCTATAAGATTTCTCCCATACGTCGATACAGAAGTTTTACTTCAAAAAAAGTTTGTAGGTGACCATTGCGTGAACGACTCCTTATAAGGTAGTAAGTATCCATTACTTGCATGATACAATCCATTATTTTTCCGGCCTTCCTCTTTTTTCTCCGCAGTATGAACTCTATAATACTATTAAGTAAGTAAGTAAGATAATCTTTCTGCTTATAAGCAGATCATTAACCTTTTCCTACTATGTACAGCTTACACCATATCCACGTGATACAGGGTGGCCAACTCGAATGTACACATCTTGTGCCACCATTTCAATTTGGCGCCATTTTTAGCATTTGTTTGACGTCCATGATTTGGAATTTGGTTTAAATTTGTGAGCAACTGTTAACTTTAACATCCCCTCCACCCCCTTTATAGCGCAGTTTTGAAGGTAAAATTTACAAAATAATATATATTATATGTAAAATTGCTGACCCCAAATACAGTGGGATACGATTGTTATATACCTCAGAGTATCCACCACCGAGTGACCATCCTATATACATAAATGGTTATGACGTCAACCCATTTCTTGAGACTTTTCTATCTTTACATCAAAAACTATTACTTAACACGTTTTCTTTTACCAAGTGGTATAAACATAAAACCTACGATGTACGAGTAAGTAGATAAATAAATCTTTGTCACCACGCAATCTTATTTTGATAAGCATCTTTCCTTTAGTCTATGATAGAGGTACCTATAAAACACTCTGCAAATATTTCGTAAACCACATAAAGTTTCACACGACCTCCTTGGTTGTAACAAATATAAACATAACACCACACCTATATTCGCCGAAGGGCTAGGCAGACATACACTTATAGTGCACCTACATTTCACCAGTTAAGTATAGCGCACGCGTCCCAAGTAATAACGGGTGGCCGTCAAAACGTTTACATAAGACAGTCCCCAAGATTATTAACACAATAACAACAGACACAATTTGAACACAACATCATTTAATATTCACATACTTACAGATAATTATTATCTTTTGTTTTTTTTATTGGATATCTTTACCTCAAATTTGGACCCATTTAAATTTGAAAAGTAATAACAAACATTAGGCTTTGTAACTTTAATAAAATATTAACTGACCCACTGAAAAAGCGAAAAGTATTGTTTTTTAAGATTTTTTTGCGTTTTTTTTTCCATTTTTCCGAAACATTTTTCTGGAGTAGGTATATCAAAAGCGATAGTAATTTATTTAGAAAATATCGATATTATTTGTCGATACTTTTTGACACTTCCAACATTCCTCAAGTAGATACTACACGAGTTGGTGTCTGCTGTCCTTTGTCTGAATTGCATAAAACATTTTAACACGATAAAAACCATTTAATTACGTACGTTCAAAAATAGCAATGATTAAGACTAGGTACGTTTGAAAAAAAAACGTTTCTTGCTTGACAGTTTTTATCATATTCGTCATGGGTAATGATGGTCCATGAACAGTGCACACAATGGCTCCCATTCATTCACTTATGTATGATGCAAGGAGTATCTAAGAACAACAAAATACTCTTCACAAGAAATCTCAAAGACAATTACATATAATACAATTACATTTACATTCTTGAAGTAAAAACTTATTACGTGTTGAGCGATTTTTAGTAATGAAATTATATATATATATATATAGTAATTTGAATAGGATCTACTCAAGCCAAATAATGTGCCCAATCTATTGTACATAGCAATCTCCAGGTTGGACAGTCACTGATGAGCCCGACGCCACCAGCGTGAGACACTAGTTGACTTGCATTTGTTCTGAACTGGATTTATGGATTTATCGATTCAATTTGGTTTTTAATAAAAAAAACTGTTTTTTCCTTTATGTCTGCCTGCGCCTGTGCTCAGTATTTGGCTTTTCTTTCTTTCTTTTCGTTTTTTCAGCCTGGGCATTGATACGCCCAGCAACCAACCGCTTTACACCACAGCATGACCTATACACTCCGTCGTCCCGTCCAAAATTAGCAGCGTAAATATTCGCAGTGAAAGTACAAAGGCGTGTGAGCACTCGAGCGGCACTCTCTCTGTTCCGGTCGACGGCAATGCGCGTACGCATACCGTGCAATCCCTCGTACCTACATTATCGTAAATCCATTGATAACTATAATCACTTTGTGTACTTTTGTTTTCTGGAAGGATAGGACGTTGCTGGACAAATGTTTTGACAGGGTAGTATTGTAGATTTTTGACAGTCGTTACGGGTAATCAGAAACCCGAAAATCTGACAACCGGGCTTACTAAGGAGTACCGTGTTATTTACTACTGTACCGTGTACCTCTGAGTTTGTTTTGGTGTTTCCTGCCAGAGTAGTCATGTAAGGTTCATCAGAAGATTCCAGGTTCGAATCCTGGCAGGGTCGCCATGTAAGGTTGTGAGTCCGGGGAGATGAGTAAAAACAAGGTATCCATTAGGAATCGTGTTTAATACTGTCTTAATACTAGTGTACAATCGTTTATATAGGTTTAGGTACACATACATAAGTCTTACACACTACAGTCAGATAGGGAAATACCAACCTAGTTTTAAATTATATTTGAATGTTTCACGTGTGAAACATAACATAACCTCACGCACTATTCCCCGAAGGGATAGGCAGACGTGGACTTAGTGTCTAAACACACTATGTCGAAGTTACGCGACTGAAGATCAGCACAATTACGCCTGAAATGCTATTTGAATTACTGACACGCCGTGTCTTAGCGTACAGTCTAACTTCGGTCGGGCGTAAGTTCAGCGGCAACTAATTCTATGAGCACACATTATGCGCGACCGAAGTTCACTAACAAGAAGACACTGAATACACACAAAAAGTTGCTGAATTTCTGCCGCGTAAGTTCGGCACTTATGGTGTTTCATATCAGCCGAATACGTCGGAACGTAAAATCAGCCGCCGAATTTCTGTCGCGTCACTTCGGCATAGTGTGTTTAGGCACTTAGACACTTAGTACACTAGTAACACCCACATTTGACGTTTAAAAGTGTTTGTAAAAACCAATTGACTGAAATAAATATAATTAATCTTTTATTTAGGTTCATTCGGTAAAACTGGAAGCAAAGTGGGTGAAACGCTAGGCAGATGATGACAACCTATAACACCCTGGACTAGGAACTTGCCTAGTCCGAAATATGCTTTACAACTATAACAAATTTCATGTCGATCCCATAACAGTTTCTGAAATAAGCATCTGTGACAGATAGACAGACAGCCAGACGAAATGTTGACATGACTTGGGGGACAAGGATAGGGTCGAACATAAGGGTTCATTTTTCAGGGTTATGTACGTAAAGGATGCCAACGGTACCCTTTCACTAAGCGTCCGGGGTCCGTTGGACCGTCCGTCTATCAACATGAACCGTAGTAGTTGATAGTAGAAATTTTCACAGAGTGTATTCATAACTATTTGTATCGCGGCTATAACGAGAAGTTATAAAAAAATAATTCAATTTAAAATCAATGGGAGACTTTAGAAACCCCTTACAAGAAATGTGATTTTTTTGGCGTTTTTTGCTCGACCTCAACAATCGCTGTATCTCTGATCTTGCACGATGGTACGGAATCCTTTGAGTACGAGTTTTTAAATCTTGTACCATGGTACGGAACTTTACGTCCGACTCGCATTTAGCCGGTTTTTACTTACTTTGGTACAAATCCCTTATAAATTTAAATAAATTAAAATCCTGTTATAATAATTAAGTATTTCCAAATTAACGCTGTAATATTTTCTAGATCTACCTGTTTTTTGTTGCCGACCAAGAACTGACCTTAGTTTATCCGTCTTACTTACCTAACCGCGAAATAACCACATTTTGCACTTACAAATCTATTATCATCCACAATTATTGCTAGCTACATAGTTACCTGCATATTAACAACACTCTTATTACCTTTTTACCTACAAGATAAATAATTAATTACATAGCAAATGTTAACTTAACTATTTAATAATATGGAGACAAGGAAACTCTTGCGCATATTTTAGCGTTAGATCTGCAACTCTAATACTAATAAATACTCATTGACATGCATTATTATGCACCAGGTAATAACATGTGGTACAGGATATGTATCGAGAAGATGCGCATGCGCAACCAGTTTCCTTAAGTCGTACTAAGTTAGTGTAGATATGTTTCAATTGTCTAATCATCATTATTACAAGAGAATCAAATTGAGACCACTTCTCAAGTCTTGACATAGTCGGAAGGTGCAAATAACTCAACTAATTAACGAAAATAACACACCACACAACACATAGCATCATTAAGTCTGTGTTCCCCGATGGTTTATGCAGAAGTGTACCTATATTTATTTATTCTTTTTATTTTATGTATTTAGGTAACCAACAGCGATATATAATAATGTTTTACAAAATATGAGTATTACAGTTTATATGGCCAATTATAGGTTTCCCTGTGTAACTATATTATATGTTTACATGCGAACGGACTAATTCCGGTTATTTAGATTTAATGATTACAATATTTAATATGGCTCTTATTAATATTGCACCCACATTTCGCCAGATATGTTTCAGTCCCATGTTATAGGGGGCGAGCCTACTGCCAAGTACCGGGCACAAATTCAGACTTCCAAACACAAAAACAAAAAAAAATCCTGACCCGGGAATCGAGCACAACAGTAGTACTTGAAACCACTAGATCAATTAAAAACACGAACGCCACAATGACCTTTAATAAAATCAGATAAAATAATTAGATAACTAATCAAATACGTCTTAGCAAAAAATCTAGAAATAGTTTATGATGAATCGTGAGTGATATAGCTGGTCTTTTATTTATTTTAATTAAGTACACAGGCCAGCACATCAAGCTACCCCAGTCTGTCAAATCTCTTTGATAGTTTTTCAACTTTATAACAGGAGAATAAGGACCACGTTCAATTGGGTAAATTTGATGGTTCTATATAGTTTGATGTGCTAGCATATATACTCTGACACACAGTATCCTCCGACAAGTCAGCTTATATACATCATGTGGGTACTATTTATTCATATGTATGTATGTCACTATCCATAATAACTAGTGGTCGAAATTTTTATCTTTCTGAACTCCCATAGGTATATACTTTAAATATTTCAAATCTCACACGCGTAGTATTCTTAAAAAGGGTTTTAAGTTATCGCTACACGTATCGTTTACCTTTAAACGAGCAATGAGTATATATATAATCTGAATCTCGTAAACGGCTCCAACGATTTTCATGACATTTAGTATGCAGGGGGTTTCGGTAGCCATAAATCGATCTAGCTAGGTTTCATTTTTAGACAACGTCGTTTTATCTGAGCAAAACTCGGTCATCCAGGTACTTAATATAATAATAACTACGAGTAACAGCATGCATTATTCACAAAAACAAAATAATAAAGGAGTATGCTAAATAAAACCAAAACACAAAACTACTTTTCTAAAAATAACTTCCAAGTCTTTATCCTTCACGATACTGTTGGGGGGTCCCAACAGTATCGTGAAGGATAAATATGAGTTTTCTTATTTTTAACCCCGACGCAAGAACGACGGGGTGTTGAGAATAAGTTTGACGTGTCTGCGTGTGTGTGTGAGTCTATCTGTGACATCGTAGCAATCTCCCAAACGGATAGGTGAATTAGTCGGGAGTGTTCTTAGCTATGTTTGATAAAAATCGGTTTAGCCGTTCAAAAGTTATCCGTATTTTACTTTTTGAATCTGGGTTTTTTTATCAAATCGTATCCTTTCTTTGACAGGTACACAGCAGGCAACCTTCACATGTTTTAATTATAAAACTGTCTACATTATCAAGGTGAAACTGTTTTAGAAGCCTCCCTTTATATTTCTTTTTTTTAAACTGACAAATTCGTAACCCGCGTTGTGCGATTTTTGGTAGGCTTGTGGGTTCACGTCACCACGACATGCAAATATGACCTGTTAATGTGTTGCGCCAGACCAACAGTTTTTTTTTTTAAGCTTTTACTTCTGTCAACAATCCCCATGGTTGCCTATGGAACTACCAGTCGGATTAAAGTTTAAAAACTTTTTTACTTCAAACGTTTCCCCACACTAGGACATTTCTCCTGTATCGTGGGTGCGTTTACAAATATTTAAACTAACATACACAAACAGCCATACCCGGAAAATATATCTGTAGGTTATAAAAATATTAGTTTCATGCGAGGATCGAACCCGCGACACCCAGCGTAGCAATCAATCGCTCAGGCACTGCGACAACCATGCCATCAAAAAAGAATGAGATGGTTAGATTGTATGAGGAATGATATAAATAAATAAATAAATAAATAATGCCGGACAATCCACACAGCATCACCTAGCCCCAAGCTAAGCAGAGCTTGTGTTATGGGTACTAGATGACTGATATACTTAATACAATACATTACATAGATATATATTTTTTATTATACATAGCAAATACCCAGAACACCCGGAACAAATATTTGTAGATCGTACAAACATTTGTCCCAAGGCGGGAATCGAACCCGCAACCTCCAGCGTCGCAGGCGGACCTTCGCCCGCGGCGCCACATCGGTCGTCAAAAAGAAAAAATATGAAAAAAGAGTAACGTCTTGCGGCGACCCTAAGATACATGGGACCAGAGCAGGAAGGTAATAACGACTATGCTAATTACAAAATAAAATTACAATTACTTCGTCTATGAAAATCTGCATTCATAACCTTTTTAAATTTGAATTGGTCAAATTTTGCTTTATTCTAAAAATAAACGTAGGTACCTAGTTATCACAAGTCAAAAAGGTTAGCAATGCTGAATTAATTATAAACTATACATATAATACAATTTTGACAGGCCGATGTCTGTACATTATAGATATTGAAGAAAAACTATTAGGGCAGATCTTTATTAGAGCAACAGAAGCCAAACAAACAGTTTTTATGACTTTTGTCTGTCTGTCCGTATGTTTGTACACGCACCACGCAAAAACTACTGCACGGAATTGAATGCAGTTAAGTTTACACCGATGTATTGCTAGAGTTCTAACCATTCTAAATTTACCATTCTAAATTCCGCGGATATAAAGTCGCGGGCAAAAGCTTGTCGTAGATAATAACATTAAATGAATATTCTAGTCTAGACAAGGTAGTCTTAAGATTATATCACTGCCGTGCAACGGATCAGAAAAACTTCAATTACAAAGGTATCATAAATTTTTATTGCTGTAATACGTAATTAGATTGAATTAACACACGCAAAAAGTTTAATGAAGACTAAAGTTGGCACTACAAAACAAAGCTTGGTGCAAAGATAATTTGAATGTCAAATCAAATCAAAATTCATTTATTCAAATTATGCTGAGAATCAGCACTTTTGAAACGTCTAAACGTTTTCATAAGATAGTCACCCAACATCAGTAAAGGAAAACAGCGTGAGGATACCTGGACTTTTAATTAATATAAATTAATGTCTTGAGCAAGCGTGGTGATTAATTCTCGTGCCTTCTCTGTATGAGAACAAGCCTTTGCCCTGCAGTGGGACAGTTACAGACTGGTATTATTATTAATAGTCCCCCAAAACGCCCACCCTTCACCTTTACAATGCACAAACGCCAGCACATCCAGCTATCCCAAATGGAGAGAGGGGAGTCGAAGTTGTTAAAAAACGTCACGTGCTGTATTTAGAACCCTAAGAAAAGGCTAGGCAGATGATGATACCACAATTATTTTATTTGTTCCAGGTACGGTTTGGGAAAACCCAGAAAATATGATCACTTGAAAAATGCGATTCATTTCGACTTATCGACTCGGCAAAGTCTAAGATGGCCAACAATTATGTGCAAGAAACCAATTTTGTGGATGATTTTTCCGTGTTCACTTATAAATATTTCATTAAATATAAATCACTCTTTTAAGCACTTTGTTTTCCTCGTCCAATTTAGTAATAAGTTTCGCCGAATTGGGTATGAACGTCGTGGGCAGATTTTATAAGTCTTTGTTATACAGCGTGGATGGGACACATACACGATTCTGATGATTTGGTACGGTTGGCGCAGTGGCTGAGCGATTGATCGTGGGTTCGATTCCCGCACGGAACAAATATTTGTATGGCCTACAGGTAATTGTTCCGGGTCTGGCTGTTTGTGTATGTGAGTTTGAATGTTTGTAAACGCACCCACGATACAGGAGAAATTCCTAGTGTGGGGCAAAGGCTTCAAAAAAAAGAAAAAAATATATGACCTGATACCATAATTTCAGTACCTAACTTATTCTGGACTCACCAGCGTGCAGCATGGAAAATGTTCGTGGGCATCACTTTTAACTGTACAAAATCGTTATTTATATCTAACAGAACGATATTTTTAATGAAAGTAGTGAATTTATTCAAAAATATAGAATTGGGTCAGTTAGAATTAAATCATAATTTTGTAAATATCAAAAACGTAAATATCCAAAAAATTCAGTCGGAAAGAGCCGATGAAAAATTACAACACTTTACAAAGTCCTGTAGATACTGAACTTGTATGGTGCTGTTTGTAGATGTTCCTTCCACCCTGTATATAGGGCGCCGACCGTGCAACAATCATTTTTATTCCATAGTATTAGGTATAGGTACCATCTCTTATTATACATATTATTATAAATCATTCCCTATTTCCATTGATCACGGCATCGTGCTAGAACGACTGGACCAATTTCGTTTATTCCATTTTTGTTGTGTTTGTTATTGTAAGGTAGGTTGAAAATTGCTCAGAAAATTGGAATATTTCAGAAAACTTAATGACTATTTTAAGTTCTCGTGTTTAAAAGGTCGCGCCATTATTAACAGGACAGCGGCTGTTAGGTCAGCTAGTAGGTACGTAATAAAAAGATATTCGCGACCGTAACAAATATGCATTACATACACTTCTGTAAAAATGCATATTTGTTACGGTCGCGAATATCTTTTAATCCTCAATACAACACATTACAGTAAGAATCGACCTCAAACAACAAGTTTTCATAAAATATTCCTATATTCGACTACATAACATAACACGACTGTTATCCCCGAAGGGTTAGACAGAGGTGTACCCTACAGTACACTTTTGGCCAGTTATACTTATTCGACAAATGTTGTTATTAATAAACAGTTTATTTCGTTGGTATAATTATGAACGCTAATAAACAATGACAGGTCCTATACCTACCCTATAGTTACAATAATTTATGACCATCAACATCAGTCTTCTTCTTAGGGGTAGCAGAGGAATTCTACACCCACATTTCACCAGTTATTGTCAAGTCCCATGTACCTACTGAATGTAATAAAGGACATAATCCAGATACCGGCTACAGCTATTTACTCTGAACTAATGGATGAACCCAGAAACACTGTTCAAACTCAGAATCCAACCCAGTAGTCAGGAACTGAGGACACCCTGCTCATCCCACTCTAGGCCATAGAGTATTAACCCTCGAAAATCGGTGTGTATAAATTATTATCGGGCTTTAGTAAAAGGTACAGTGTAAATGACAGTGACCTAAGTGGTAATACATAAAGCCATTGCCAAGACCATGTAACGAGTGTTAGAACAAGATGAATGCGTTAAATTGCCTTTCGATTCGCGATAATGCAATGCAGTGAAGACAAAGATAAATTTGACAGATGTGTAGCTGTCATCCGTTAATTTTGTAGCAATTACTATAAAAATATCGTTTGATTATGTGCCGCCTTATAAGGTGTACAAATATTGCTTGCGCAATGGGTGTAGCAGGTCAAAATTACAGCAATTGCAAACAGTGTAACTTTTTTGGTTCAGTGGGAGCGTTTTCGCATAGCAATTGTGAGGAGGGTGGGGGTTAAAAGACGAGTGATCCTATCAAATGTCTGGACGAGAAACCCACTGTTAGTGGTTACTCAGTGTTAGTACTGTCCGATTCTTCATCTAATGGATGAAGAAAACCTTTAAACCGTGGTGCTGGGCAACTGGGCCTAATCCAGTTGTAAACGTCACCTTACGTGCCTATTGGCCTAGCTCTGTTCTGTCTCCTGCTTGATATGGAGGGAAGTGGAAATTATGTATTTTTCTAACTCCTCCGCTGTTCTTTTCTGATTAATTTCGTTGCGGGATCCAATACAGTTGAATCGTTCCTCCAGGGCTCGTCGGGCTTCATTGTCTCGACGCTTTTCTGGTGGTCGCCACTGTTGATTCTGGTTTTCAGGAGTGCCGAGAAACTGTGAACGGATATAACCTGGCAACCAATCAGTGTACTGCAAACAATCCGATTTTCTGTTCACAATTTTTGTTATTTGTCTGTTATTTATCAGTTGGTTTAAAAATGGGTAAACCTATTTTCTATTTAACGGAAAATGTCTTGTTTACGATTCACAATATAAAAAGATAAGATCATAAATTATAATTATAAACTTGAAACAAAGATTTATCCGATATTTTTATTGCAGGCGGACTTTTGTCTTTTATTTGGTTGGTATGCAGGCAAAGGTCAGTAAAACACCTTATTGTATTTGTGCCTTCAAGCACCAAGTCTCAGGGCTTGCCCTTCGGTAAAACAATGTTGTAAAGATCGATTTAACGAACGGGCTTACCTTCGAGTAATTTTCCTATATTACGATATGCACCCGTGAACACTAAAACAATAGGTGGTATTTACTAATTAAAATTATATTACTAGTTACCTGCTTATCTCTACAATGTCACCTTTAAGTAACTTCTCGAACCAAGATACATACTGTAAGCATTTGAACCTTCTTGGATGTTTGTTTATGGTCAACCAATGAGAAAAACACTAATTCATATTTAGAAGACATTAGACAGCCTTCGGCTGTCAGGCGTTTCACGTTGACTAAAAATAATCTGTAAAGGAATAACTGATACTTTTTCAGCTCTATTCAGCTTATATCCATAGACAACAACGATTTTGTATGGAGACGCATGCGCATCCGTTCAGCTGAAAGGACCCGTACGCATATTGTACGAAACTGGTGTTTTCTATGGGCAAAAGCTGAATTGAGCTGAATAAGTGTAGTTAGTCCCTAAATCCTTGATTCAATACGCCTTTAACACCTTAAACGCCAAGTGTCCGAGAAACAATAAATTTTCTATTGTGTCTCGTTTTCAGACAGTTACGGTGTTAAATGATTATCCGGTACCTCATTAACCAGTAAGGTTATTATTATTTCGTTAAGTACACATACAAATTGAAAAGGCATAATGTGCGCGTTTCTACACGACATTAGTTGACCTGTCACGGAGTGTCACGTCTGGTTCCCGCTTGCTCTGTGCCCGCGGCGAGGTACCTACATTAAATTGCACGGAATCTAGTCTATCTAGTCTGGCGGCATCAAGGTAAACGCCAATGTACGCTGGTTCCATTCCATCTACTTAATACCACCTTAAGGGGGGTGTGATAATTGCTATATGTACATTTTTCACATACTGTAGGAACAGTCAAAGAAAGAGAAGGTCAAAATCCCTTAAGTTGTACTCGTATATTTATACTAAAGATATCTAGGAACAGTCAAAAGAAAAGAGGGACAAAATCCCATAAATTCTATATTTTTACCAATATCTGTCTCTTCTCCCTTCCTTGTTCTATCTTCTTGTTTTTTGTTCTTCTTCTTTTCCTTTAATATCTATATATTATTTATTTTCTACCAGTGTCGCTAAACTGAAAAGTTATTATATTACGACTTCTTCGAAGATTGACCGCAAGTAATCCTCTCCAAGAGCTTTTTTCTTCCACTTACCTGTCTGCTGTCTGTTGCTTTCCTACATGTATTATCAGTGGAAACTTGTAATTGGCCTTCATCAACTTATTATTTTACTATATGTATCCTAAAATAAAGAGATTAATAAATAAATATTATTAATATGAAAGTTGGTCAGTATTATTTTAGCTATGACCCGTGGGGTCCAATTGTAAATCTAAACCATCCACGGACCTACTCAAACACACACATTGCTTTTTTGTTAAAATGCATTGAGCCATTTTTGAGATTTTGCGAGAGAAACGCAGGGTTATTGATGTTTATAATGTATCGAAGATACAATTTTAGTAGATATTTATGAGTATGCCTGGTCGTGCAAAGAATTTTGAAGAGCTCGAGACCTAAAATCATATTGCGATAAATATCGCGTCACTGGCAGACCTTTTAACTTTTTGTTCTGTCGCGCTGCTAGTAATCACGTCGATACAAAGCAATGTCCTGCTGTTCCCCGTTTCAATATATGTATATGGGAGTGGAAGAAACACAGTTATTAATTACATGTATTTATATTATACGTAAGCGAAAAATAAGGAACCCTTTTTAAAAAATTGCGCGCATGAATGTGTCAAATTTGGCATAAGTAGTTCATATTATATCGTCGCCTTATTTTGAAAACCTCGTGTATCCTGTTTATATTTCTATTTATACCTGCATTTAATGTTATTTTATTTTATTACCACAGCGTGCACTGGCGAGTTTTAACGAGGTTCTCATAGTCATTAACCATATGTATCATCATACATATTATCATTACAGGTTTCTAACTTTTTCTGTGAAACTAGGGCGTGCGTCTCGATTCCGAGTCCCGTTTTCTTTCCAAATTTGTAAGAAAACAGAAATGAACAAAATTGCATTCACTCGATACGATGATATGGAGAAGAAGTGAAGAAGGCTAAAACAGTCAAATTTCGACTACTGTCCGACCTCTAGTACTATTAAATTCGTTTCTTCGGAATAACGGTCGGTTTCGGTCAATAACTCGAAATGTATAACTACGAGTCATAATAGTAAAATATTTCATTAGACCATTTTTGTTATAAGATCTTGCCTCCATGACAAACAGCTGCGCTACGTGTCTGGCTGTTTGTGTATGTGAGTTTAAATGTTTTAAACGCACCCACTAAACAGGAAAAATTCCTAGTGTGGGGCAACGTTTAAAAAACAAGGAACCAAAAAAAACGCGGATTAAAGTTAGAACCCGTAGAACCTTCAGGCTTACTATTCATTTTTCGAGGTTTAAATTTGGCACAACGTTACGCCGCATTTATTAATGGCTTCAATCTGTCTTTGAGGGTAGTTGACGGTTCCTTTTGCCAAGGTCACCTCGCTTATCTTGTGCTCCTTGTCTCCCGGAGCCAGTACTGGTACTGAGGAGTCCACCTGCAAAGTAAGAACGTGGTAGAGATTGTTCGCAGGTTCCTTGCGAAACCTAGCCAGTTAAACAGCTGATCAGAGAGAAACCAATTTGAAGAAAATTCTGTGCCGAATCCCTAACCCTGAATCCTTTGCAAGACAGGCCACTTAACAGTTGTAGCGTACAAGTCACAAAATCGCATGACTCTTCTCTTTCAGTCTCTTAATGTTTAAGAGTGTTTGGAAACTACTAGAACACTTTGGAGCATGTGCTTATTTCAAGCTCAGCATTCCAAAGAGCCAGGAGCGAAGAAGTAAGGCTTAATGGCTGCGAGAGAAAAGTTCCGCTTTGTCAAGCTTTGTCTGTCTCACACATATATGTGTGACTGTCTCTTTCTATCTCCATGTTTCATATCAACACCGGAGCTCTGTTCTGATTCTCATACTTTGAATAATGTCGTGTCGGTATTATGCACTTGAAAATAAGTCAGTATTCTTACCTGGAATGTGTCCAGTGCCCACGCCAGCAGTGGACGTCTGCGTCAACTCCACTGCAGAATTTCTCCATCATAGTGGCGAGGGCATATCCTTTGTAGCTGTTTGTTTTCTCTTATCATCGGGATCAGATAGCCGGCTTTGAGCGCCTGGTGATAATATATTAGTTAATTATCTTTTATAATCAACACATCATCATCAGGCTATATTAGTGAACTGATGGACATACCCCTCTCCTAATGAACTCCATAGCACCCTGTCTTCAGTTTGCCGCATTCAGCATCTGCTTGCAGTCCTAATCAACACCACTCGCGTATCCAATATTAACATTACAACCGTTTATGCCAGTTATATAGACTTTTAACCTCTTTTATAGGGATGCGCTTATTGAATAATCATGCTCAGCTGTCACGCTATCCAGCCCGTAATTTAAAATCCAAAAGGAACAAAATTATATAACTATCTCCTTGAATAATAAGAAAAGTTATCAAATCTGTTTGCGCCTGAATGTAGTAAACAAGCAATATTCGTGTTGATAGAAGGTAACTGATAAAGTGGAAAGTAAATAGGCGTTCGCCACAATAGACATGTAATGTGTATGTCATTGTATATACGTGGAACAATACGTTAAATAAAGAACAGTTTAAAAAGTTAACAAACACCACATTTTTAATAAATAAAAAATGACGACCGATGTGGCGCGGCGGGCGAAGGTCCTGCGACGCAAGAGGTTGCGGGTTCGATTCCCGCCGTGGGACAAATGTTTGTACGATCTGCAAATATTTGTTCCGGGTGTTCTGGGTATTTGCTATATATAATAAAAATATCTATCTATGTAATGTATTGTATTAAGTATATCAGTCATCTAGTACCTATAACACAAGCTCTGCCTAACTTGGGGCTAGATGATGCTGTGTGGATTGTCCAGCAATATTTATTTTATTTATTTATTTTATATTTAATCTTTCTGTGAAATTATCTTAGTTTCACAAAGCGTAAGACGATTTACGATTTAATTATGCGCACAAAATGATATATGTATGTACCTGGCTGTTTGTTTTTTATTAACTTTTTTTTTCAAATTAATTTTCAATACAAACTATATTTTTTATAATTTTAAGTGATATATACATAATAATAGGTCTTTACCTATGAAATTGCCGTTTTGTATGAAAAAAATTAAATGAATTTTTTTCATGTATTTTTTATTTGTATTAATCGAAGTAATCACCCATGCAATCAATGCATCTTTGCCAACGCAGTGGCAGTTTATTGATGCCCTTCTTAAAGAAATCAGCTGGACGGGAGGCAACAAATTCTTCAAAGGCATTTTGTACTGCCTCTCGGGTATTGAATTTTTTTCCCGCCAAGAAGTTATCCAAATTCTGGAAAAAGTAGTAGTCTGTAGGCGCAAGGTCTGGTGAGTAGGGCGGATGACGGAGAGCTTCCAACCCCAGTTCTTGCAACTTGGAGACCGTCTGCTGTGCAGTATGAGGTCGCGCGTTGTCGTGCAGGAGCAGCGGAGACGAGCGATTGACCAATGCTGGTTGGAGATGTGCCAGCTTCTCCATCATTGTGTTCAATTCTTCACAGTACACATCTGCAGTAATGCTCACCCCGTTTGGTAAGAAGCTGTGTTGAATCACACCGGCGCTAGACCACCAAACAGTGACCATCACTTTTCTTGGGGTAAGTTTTCGTTTAGGGCATTGTTTAGGTGCTGAACCAGGATCCAACCAACTTGCTGAGCGCTTGCGGTTATCAAACAGAATCCATTTTTCATCGCAGGTAACAATGCGGTTCAAAATTCCTTCATTTGTGTGTCTGTTGAGCAGTGCAAGGCACGTCTCGACGCGTACTTCGCGCTGGCGATCATTGAGTTCGTGGGGCACCCATTTGTCAAGCTTTTTTACCTTGCCAATTTGACGCAAATGGACCAATATTGTTTTGACGCTAACGTCGAAAGCTGCTGCTAATTCAGCCGTAGATTGTGTATCATCAGCTTCCACAATCGCCTTTAATTCGTCATTGTCGACCAAAGTCTTCGGACGACCGCGAGGTTCATTTTTCAGGTCGAAATTTCCAGAACGGAAGCGAGCAAAGCAATAACAGGTAGTGCGTTGGTTTGTAGTGTTAGCTCCGTAAACGTCGTTGATGTTGCGTGCCGCTTGTGCCGCGTTGCTGCCACGACGGTACTCATATTCCATAATTACTCGAATTTTTAACGTATCCATGATGACGAAAAAGATTTAAATGCGATGAAAATGTAACACTAATCAATAAACAAATGACTACTTTTGGAAAAAAAAATCCATGTTTTTAAAATAAAATTAATTTGAAATTAGAATTCTTAGCCAAACAAAAAATATTTTGATTTGAAATGGCCAGTACTGCAGAACGGCAATTTCATAGGTAAAGACCTAATATATCAAAACTGACAGCGTAGTTGTTAGGTATTTCAAGTACCTATATTTCACTTTTTACTTTTAAATCTTACTAGGACATAATAAGAAGTGGATTTCTCTTGCAGTTAGTAAAGTATAGAAAAATAAATGAATATAAAAAGGAAGACTGAAAGTGACGCCGGTGACTGAGAAGTACTCGTAGTGTGGACATAAGTTGGCAAAGTAAGTATAGCATGATATATAATGCGGCGAAGTAAGAAGCATGTAATGTGGATGGCTTTGAGTATGATAATGCATTAGTAGATGACTTTACGAGTAGGGGAAGGCCAAAGACATTGTGTGCACGATGATTTAGCTAGATAGGGTATTACCTTATATTATTATATTAGTATTTATAGTACTGCGTATTAACTGATTGTATAAGTCTACAATCACTTAATACGCAGCGCTATATTTTTTATTACTTAATTTTATTTGTGTACTAGGTGCTATTCTAATTTATTTATTAATTACCATTAGTCAACAGTTTTGTCGATTCCCCAAGGATCTGTCGGCATGTTGGATAGATTATAACATGGAATATGACTCTATGACATATGCGTACTCACAGGTTGTATAAATTGTATGCAAGTCTGCGCACCTTCCTTGAGTCGTGTATGGGCCACTGGAGGACGGTCTTTTACGATTTCTCGGCTATCCACGATGTTGACAGATCCAAGGAAATGATGAATCTACAATAAAGATTAATTAAGGATTAGTATTTTAAGGGTGACAGTTTGAGTCCACTTAGATTCAGCTTAGCCCTGAATTCTCTAAGCATATGCGGGAGGGTTCGGGTCTAGGCTATAGGAAGGAGGTAGTCAGCATATCACACCTCCTTAACATGGATGACTTGAAACTCTTTGCTCCTTAAAACTTGCGAGTCATCAAAAAGTGATAGTACTTCGGATTAACTGATTGTACAATCAGTTAATACGTAAAACCTACTATAAATTAATTATAATTATACCTAATTTGGTGACTGGCGAAAATATAATCGCAGCGTGGGTAGGCTCCCCCGCAAGGTGGACTGACAATCTGGCGGGGATCACAGAAAGCCAGTAAATGAGGGCAGCGTAGGACCAATCGTTTAGAAAATCTTTGGGGGAATTCTATATCCAGCAGTGGACGTCTTTTGTCTGAAAGGATGACGATTCCTTATCTACATTTGACTGCCACGTTGGTCTCAATGTTATGATATAGTAGAAAGTGTACGGATTTGTTCCCGGTTGTTGGTTCGATGGAAATAGACTTGCCCCGTATACAGTGGCGGTCTGAGGAGGAAGCGGGGTGGTCAAATCAAGAAACCTCCAAAAACTAGGTTTATTTCCTTTGTGATTGATTTCTGTAAGTCATCGTTTACCGCCCCCCCCCCCCCTGACCCCCGCGACCCTACCCAATGTTCTTGGCTGCGACCGGGCCTGCACCTATTACATGGAACTTGAACATATCTCACTTAACAATAAAATAACATGTTCGATTAATTCGCCACTTGCTTTTTCATAATAAGCTCATTTCATACACAATTGAAGTATTTTGTACGTATTAGTACACTTTTGAAAAGACAGCGTGTTTGTATATTCAAAACTATTTTTTATTTAACGTGTTATCACACGGTACACATTACACGTTATTATGGCGAACGCCTACTTAATTTTCCACTTTTTGAGTTACAATTTACCAACAGGAATATATTTAAATTCAGGCGCAAAGTTATTTCTTCTACAGGCAAGTCATTTTGTAGCTTTTGGATTTTAAATTACAGGTTTGAGAGCTCGATAGCTGACCACGGATTGTAGGTTCGATAGCCGTGTAGGGTAAAATGATTTGAGTTTACATTTGAAAAAAAAAAGTTTAATTTACCATCGCTATTGGTGGCATAAAAAAATCAAGTAATCAAGCTTTTCTTAAGTCTTAAGTTGAATGCACATCTTAGAATACAGAATTTATATGATGAGTATGATCGATGCTTGTTGCATGTTGTTTGCTTGATTGCTTGCTTACTAGCTGACACAAAACCAGTGGCCATTTTAGTTTCATTTTCCGCCCCGTCAGAGTAGGTAAGTCAGTGCTTAATAATATTCATAATAAACATATTATGTTACATCACAATCATATTATTTTCCGGTGACGGTTATCTCAATGTTATCATACTGCTTGTGTAATAACATTACAAAACAGAAATATAATTTGTTCATTGGAACAACTGATATGCTATTATTAAATCAACCACACCTCAACATTTTTCTTTCCTAGCAACAACTTATAAAAGTCAAAGACAACAATACTTCCATGCAACTAGGAAGGAGGTACAGTGCGAGCAACATATCTATGCAGGCGGGAAAACAGAATTAAAATTAAGTGCACCGATTATTTCACTAATGGCATTTTTATTTGACAACCAGTGACACCCTGAACTGCATTCTTAAAAAGGGCATACTGTACACTGTGTGTGTGTCTGTAACTTTTGTCAACCAGAATGTGCAGCGACGACAAACCTGAAAAGCACAAAAAAAAAACTTTATTTACTAAGCACAGGCACTCAATACTAAACAAAAACAAAACAGTATTAAAATAGGTATGACAAGAAAAAAAATGATGTGCCCAGACAATAGTGCCTGATTCTGAAGCTTGATGAATCCCACAGACTCCTTCTTGAGGATCCCTAGGACATGGAGAAGTTCTAAGATCATATTTTGTACTGGGTATCTAATACGTTGGGATTTTGCGGACGGGTTCCACATTGAACCAATTTTATAATATATTTGATAGAGTGACACGTAAGCATCTTTTTGTTAATCAGCAAAAAATCCGTGGTTGACTCCTTTTTTAAGCTAAAGTGAATGGACTATTCGTATACTTCATGTCTTTCTAACTAAACAAGGATAACATAAAGATAAACACTACTACCTACTGTAGAGAGTCCGTCCAGTTTTGTACGATCAAGTTCACCGTCAATGAAACTGGCTAAACCTTGACTGTCTCAAGGTGAATGTCGATGCTATTTATACACATGACATTACTGCGTCATAGCGAGCTCATCTGCCGATAACTATATACAGAGAACGGCCTTCTATGTTAACAATCCAGCCTTTCTATACAGGTGATAAGTAGAACGAGGGACATACATATGTACTTTAAGGGAAGCTAGTAGTCATAAAAACGAACCACCTATGGGATCGACACTAAAATAGCTGTTTCTCAAACTTTGTCAAGCTGTGCCAACATAAATGTATGGAGTAGCTGATTATTTTACCTCGATTTCAGGGATTGTTCCATTGTCAAAGTTGTTTATTTTCATGACTACTACACGCTATTAAAGTATGTCTCTTGTTGTACCTAACACCCTGTATAATACTAGCCGGTAGCCATAGCTCCTTGGTACGAATTCAAACCCATACTGTCTTTTACTTTACTTTGTGGCTTTGTGCAACTGTTTTAAACTATCCTGCAGTACTTACTTGTTAAAAAGAATTACAGTTAAAATATAGGTGAAGATAAGGCGAAGTGACCTGTCAGCCAGAGAGAGAGAGGTACAGAGGCCAGAACATCAAGCTACCCGATCTGTCAATTTTCTTTAATAGTTTTTCAACTTTATTACAGAAGACTAAGGTTCCTGTTAATTTGGGAAAACTTGACAGATTGTGGTAGCATGCAATGCTGGCGTCTTTAATAATGCTAGATATTGACAATTCATTTCACAGTCACTTCAACTAACTTTAACAGGAATATTTTTACAGAAAAGGAAAATATCAACGGTGAGGGGTCTAGAATAATAAATAAATAAATAAATAATGCTGGACAATCCACACAACATCATCTAGCCCCAAGCTAAGCAGGGCTTGTGTTATGGGTACTAGATGACTGATATACTTAATACAATACATAACATAGATAGATATTTTTTATTATACATAGCAAATACCCAGAACACCCGGAACAAACCTTTATAGATCGTACAAACATTTGTCCCAAGGCGGGAATCGAACCCGCAACCTCCTGCGTCGCAGGCAGACCTTCGCCCGCTGCGCCACATAGCTCATCAAAAAATAATGTGCTCATGGTGGATACCATGAGCACATTAGTTTGTGCTCGATGTCCTTTCACCCTGTCCAAAGAAAAAACGAAATTCTTGAAACTATGCAGTCCTTGATAGACAGTAGACTTGGCTTATGACAGCTGATGATGGATGCCAAGTACCTATAACCGATTCAGTGTCACCGACAAACTGGTGCCAAGTATACGCGATTCAGCGTCCCCGACCGACTGGATCCCAGTATACCCGATTTAGTGTCGCCGACCGACTGGATCCGAGTATACCCGATTCAGCGTCAACGACCGATTGGATCCGAGTATACCCGGTTGTAGTAGACATGTGACATACAGCAACCCGCACTAGGCCCGGGTGGTGCACAATTGCCCACTGAAGGCCTGTGTACCAGCACTGGAAACCTTAAAGGCGGATTTATAAGTGGAAGGAAGTATTTTCACCTCTATACCAAAGACTTTATACGACTGTACGTAGCGCACATCTTGTAGTGCAATCCGTAGCGATTGATTACTCAGAGCAAATTACCGAAACTACCCATTATCTAAACGTCAGGAATTTCATTTAAAAAGTTAATTTCTAGCTGAAGGTGATAGGAATGGTTGGTTTCTCAAGTCATTGTTGGGAAATAATCATGAATCGCACTTGCAAGATATAAACAGATTATCATGAGCGCATTGCACACGTCAATTGTATTTCTTAGGGTTCCATAAAAACAAAGTCGGAACCCTTAAAAAATAGTAGGGGTTATATAAAGCAGTTTAAGACTTCTACTGTTTTGTTTGACGGGCTCGGCTGTTACTGAAACCTGCTTAGGCTTAAACACTAAGAAATTGTGAACTTTAACAAAATTATTGCAAGTTACCATTCATTTCATAAATAGTCCCCTTGGCACGGTTTCTTTATTACGGTAAACGCGAACAGTAAGTAACTTAGTAAGTATTTATTTAATTGAGTCCGTCATTAGAGTAAGTACTCATTAGATAGGATAAGAAAACAGTACAAGTGGCCTTAGTCCGAGTATTTTTACCTATTCGATCGCGTTAACGTTACCGTTCACTTAAATAAATAAATATTGTTGGACAATCCACACAGCATCATCTAGCCCCAAGCTAAGCAGAGCTTGTGTTATGGGTACTAGATGACTGATATACTTAATACAATACATTACATATATAGATATTTTTTATTATACCATAGGAAATACCCAGAACACCCGGAATAAATATTTGAAGATTGTACAAACATTTGTTCCAAGGCGGGAATCGAACCCGCAACCTCTAGCGTCGCAGGCGGACCTTCGCCCACTGCGCCACATAGGTCGTCAAACTTACTTACTTTACATACATAAACTCACGCCTTTTTCCCATGGGGGTAGGCAGAAATCACAGAACGCCATCCTCTCCGATCCTTACATACCTACTCCTTTTGCTTATATGGAATAATGGTTTGCCGTTATTATCAAAAGATGAATAAGCGCTATTCAGAGAGCCCAGTGCAGGTTTTACAATCACCGAGCTGTGGGCACGTATAGTACAGAATAATTGGTGAACTGAAACAGCGCCACGGGGTCGCGGCAGACCTCGAATGAGGTGGTACGAAGACATGAATGTCTTGTTTGTATTGGAAAGAGTGTCTCTGATTCAATTCTTGTATATATGTATGTACGTATGATCTTAATCTCGGAAACGGCTCGAACGCTTTTCATGATATTTACGAGTAGTGTGCAGGGGGTTTTGGGGCGATAAATCGATCTAGCTATGTTTCATTTCAAGAAAACGTCGTTATATCCGAGGAAAGGTCATCCAGGTACTAAATAATAAACTCGCACTAAGGCCACTGAAACTGAACAAGTGGCTCTCACAAGTATATCGATCAAAGTTATGGCTTCGTTACAGACTAAGGCACGTTAGTCATTAAAGTAAAATCAATAACAAATAAATAATGCTGGACAATCCACACAGCATCATCTAGCCCCAAGCTAAGCAGAGCTTGTGTTATGGGTACTAGATGACTGATATGCTTAATACAATACATTACATAAATAGATATTTTTCTAGTATACATAGACAAATACCCAGAACATCCGGAACAAATCTTTGTAGATCGTACAAACATTTGTCCCAAGGCGGGAATAGAACCCGCAACCTCCTGCGTAAAAGGCGGACCTTCGCCCGCCGCGCCACATCGACGACTGATGTGGCGCGGCGGGCGAAGGTCCGCCTTTTAAATAATAATGTTGTAAGTAATAGTGTAATGTTGTAATTGTAAGCAATTACAACATTACTTGTTCCTGACTACGTAGGTTATCAGTAAGAGCCTTGTTTGCATTCCACTTATCTACATGCACATTCAAACAACTTGTCCAAAGAAATAAATTCAAGATTATGTCACAATATGGTAATGACCACAGCAGTCTGGTATAGTTAGCTATTAGTCATGAATGATATTAAGAAGGATAAATTATTATTTTCCTTGTTGAGCTCCGGTATATATATTTTACTATTTGGAAGATTAATAGACGTCCCTTCTCTGTATGAGAAGAGGCCTGCAGTGGTCAGTAACAGGCTGGTATCATATTATGTATTTTTATTTAAAACATAATACTACACTTCATAAAAAAATATGTCCCATTCCTGATTCATTATCTGCCTAGCCTTTTCCCAACTATATTAGGGTCGGCTTCCAGTCTAACCGGACCAACTTTTACAAGTGTTTTACATGGAGCGACTGCCTATCTGACCGCCACAACCCCTTGGTAATACTTGTTGTCAGACTTTCGGGTTTCTGAAAACACACAAACAAACTAAGTAGTACTAATGACAACTGGGACCAACGGCTTAGCGTGCTTTCCGAAGCACGGAGGAGTCTCGATATGTTACGTACGGTCACCCATCCGCAGACTGACCTCGGCAAGCGTAGCTTAACCTTCGATCAAGGCCGTTTTTATTTAACCACGAGCTCCTCAATGTTCCATTCCTGATTAAAAACCCAAAAAAAACAACCAACAACACAACTCTTTGATTCTACGTGCTTATAATAGCAGGATAAAACAGACATGCTCGCAAAAACGTAGGCGCGATTTCCAGAAATACTTTGGTCTGTACATGCACACAGAAACGTAGGCCAATTTTATTATTAGTGCAATCAATTCTCCTCCACACATTACTTTCCGACCGGCACAGCGGCAAACCGGCAACCGCGCGACCGAACGAAACACCAGTTGACCGACAAGCGTCGTCGCGAGCTCACGTACCGTGTCTGTGACAGTGAAAACAATTCATATACATTGTTTACTCATTTAAAAACAAAACATATAACAGTACCGGTTTCGAAGACTACGTACTTGAGTTACGTGAGTATGCAAATAACACTCTTTCAAACGCCAATTAGGTTAAAAGGGCACGAGTTGTTGGTAAATACTCGTAATGCCACAAGATACTAATGTGTGTGGAAATACTGGTGTGACATGTTTTATGATTGAAACTGGTCGCGTATCAACTTAATTAGGTGCTCGATTTGAGTAGTTTTTTTTACTGTATTAAGCATTTTTATATTATGTCCTTGATACGACATTTTCTGCAATAGAGAGTGTTTTATCGATTCGATTTTTCTGCTGACTCTAGAATTTACTGTTACCTTGAGTTTGTTTTGATGTCTTCGTGCAGTTAAGTAGCAACGGTTCAGCTATAAGCATACATATACCTAAATGCTTGTTGCTTCACCATAAAACCATTGCGCACGTCTCTTCATAATTACGTATTGTACTCCTGTTTATTTTGTAGGGGGGATCGTGTTATAACAGCTGCACAGAGTTATGTGCAACTCTGTCATTTTATTAGGTTGGGTAACCTCTCTCTGCCTCAGAAAGCACATTAGCAAGTGGGTCCCGGTAGACGATCTTTGACAGCCTTACGACAGGGTATCGTGTTACCCAGTAACTAGGATACGGGGGCCAGATAGGCAGTAGCTCCATGGAAAATACTGGTATTCAGCTGCATCTGGTTAGACTGGAAGCCAACCCAAAGTAGTTTGTTTGTTTTCATTTTTTGTTTTTTTGTGGTTTTTTTTTTTAAAAGAAACATTGCCCCACACTAGGATTTTCTCCTGTGTCGTGGGTGCGTATACAAAATTTTAAAGTCACATACACAAACAGCTAGAACCGGAACAACTACCTGTAGCAATACAAATATGTATTAGTTCCGTGTGGGAATCGAACCCACAACACGTGGCGCGGCAGTCGATCGCTCAAACACAGCGCCAACCGTGCCAAAGTTGGGAAAAGGCTAGGCAGAAGGTGACTCCTGTTAATTATATACCTATTGAGATGTAGGACAACGAATAAAATTATTTATATTTTGTGTGTATTTTAACATAATCCTGCACTTTCAGTAGATTACTGAATCTTCAAAATGTTGTTTTAGGCGTTATTGCTTTAATGTTGTACAGAGGCCGGCACATCAAGCTACCCCAATTTCTTTGATAGTTTTTCAACTTTATTACAAAAGATAAGGTCCATGTTCATAATCATTGAGAAAAGTTGATATTTTGGGATAGCTTGATGTGCTGGCGTCTGTACTCTATATATATAAAAAAGTACCCCTTTAGAAGCAGTCAGGTACAATAATAGGTGGTTTTGCATTTTATCACATCTACAACATACATATGTACATATAGAATGCATATAATTGAAAACGCAAATAGACTTTATCCCAAGGTATTGAAATAAGTCTGACTTCATACTTCTAAAAGTGTTGATAACAATAACCGCTAAATGACCGTTATGCGTATAGTGCCTAGCAGTGCTTATTGCGAGCACGTGAGTATGTAGGTACTATTTAGGCGTTCAGGGGAGACCTCTTAACCGTCTCCTCAGGGATGTGCCCTAACAGGCGTCGCACAGAGGAAAAAAAAGGTACTGTTTAGGCAGATATGTAAATGCAGTCTTTGGTGGCCTAAAAGCTATTTAAGCAAATGCTTAGGCCATCCCGTGTAGGAGGGCAACAGAGATACAAGATATTTTATTTTGTAAAACATGAGTGTAGAATTATACAGGTCTTAAAAATAATAAGAGGTGCTACATGTTTTGCCAATCATGGAGTACAAAATTAGTTGCACTAAGACAACTATTACAAAAGACAACCGTCTTGTATGGATCCCAATGTTAGGCAATATAAGGGATGAACCAAAAGCGGTTCCATGCAGCTGAGATGAGAATGCTGAGGGGAATATGTGGTTTTACGCAAATTGATAAATTAAGAAATTAGTAGGTATCTAAGAGGAAGTCTGAAAGTGGCGCCTGTGACCGAGGAGTTGTGACGAAATCGGTTGTTATGGTATAAATATGTGATGCGAAGGAAAAAGGATGCGTGTAATGAAGAAAGTCTTAAGTATTAATGTGGAGGGTTACAAGAGTAGACGAAGATCAAAGCAATGATGGATGGGATGGTTTGTGTGAAATATTATATGTCTATAAAAGAGGTGACTACCAAGATGACGGCAAATGGAGATAGAAGAAGACATGCCATGTCGCTTTTAATTAAATTGGGAAAAGGGCAGGGGGGCGATGGTGGTGCTGATGAAATGTCAAAATAACTAGGTACTACGCTAGCTCAAGGCCAAATTGTTACCACCAGCGTGGTCGGCGGTACGTCTATTTTACAGCCAACGTTTTAGTGTTATGTAAGTTTGTTTGCATCTATTTAATTAGGTAGACGTATTCGTTTCCATGCAAATTATTTATGCCAATTATTTTTACTGTTGTGTCATTTCCTATCCAGTTTTCCTTTTGCGGTTTACCTGTCATTATATTCAAGCTATGGGTGTGTTATAAAAACAGTATCCTCATTTAGTTAGCCCCGTAGATATGTAGGTATCCTGTATTTGTGTTGAACATAATGTTCTTTTTTTGAATTTCGCGCCCATTTCCGCAGTTATTTGCGCGCTCTAATATATAAACATCTCTATCTACTCTGTAACATCAAGCGACCGGCATATTACAGTGTTTATTTTTGTATTTAATAAATAAATATTGATTAAAACCTAAGCGACGTCTTTTAATTAAATAATTTTCAATTTAGCTTCCAAAAATGGAAACAATCTACCTTTGACAGTCACTTCGGGTAGAAAACCAAAAGTCAAAGTGTCAATCATGTGTAAGACTAGCCATACTTAGTAGTAACGGGGTTGATGTGATCAGATAGGCAGTCGCTCCATGCTAAATTCTACTGCATCTGGTTAAACTGGAAGCCGACCCTATCATAGTTGGGAAAAGGCTAGGCAGAAATAAATAAATAATGCTGGACAATCCACACAGCATCATCTAGCCCCAAGCTAAGCAGAGCTTGTGTTATGGGTACTAGATGACTGATATACTTAATACAATACATTACATAGATAGATATTTTTTATTATACATAACAAATACCCAGAACACCCAGAACAAATATTTGTAGATCGTACAAACATTTGTCCCAAGGCGGGAATCGAACCCGCAACCTCCTGCGTCACAGGCGGACCTTCGCCCGCCGCGCCACATCGGTCGTCTAGAAGATGACATGCTATCACTCTTACTTTTAAGCCGCTTGCTATTGACCTTAAACCATGAATAATAGAAAAGTCAAATGACAAATCTGAAAAGAAATACAAACAAAACAGGTTAATTTCTTAAAATAGGCTAAATATCCTACCAGCGCGTTTCGGCAAAGTGTAGATTAATCTGCACGATTACAACACGATGTTGATTTTTTATTTCAGTATTTGAAGTATAAAACATGGATAAAACTTGAATGTGGATGTACTGATATTGTATAATTTTACCACAGAACAATAAAAACGGTTTATAATAAAAACCGTTTTTATTGTTCTGTGAATTCTACAAATGCTATTCAAATGAGAGTTGGATCTTCTTTGCGCCATATTATGACGTCATTGCTGTCAATTCAAAAAAGTTGGGTAAGGTGGGCAAAACAAGAAATTGTTAAATAACATTTGATTTAGTTTTTTTAACTAAACTTTTAAAGTTAAAGTTAATAAAAAAACGAATATTGACTTCAAATAATTTAATATTTTTATTTTTTAAATTAAAATTTGATATCATGTCTTTTTCAAACACAGTAAAATAAACTGATATGAAATGCAAATAGGATCTCTTTGCAAACCGTACTTTTCAAGTGACATTTGACTGATAGTCGTCATTGACGTTACTATTCTTATTTGAATAGCATTTTTATAATATTTTTAAACTTTTACGTTATTATTCTTATTTTAATAGCATTTTATAATATTTTTAAACTATACAATCTTAGTGTAATAAATTTGTAGTAAAAATCTGTGACAGCAGAGGAACCAACTTTCTTCAAACATGGGTGATCATATTTCAAAAACACATTTCAGAACAGATTCTAAGTAGTCTAAACATCTCCAACAATTTTCAAACTATTTGCCCGTTGTCATCACATTGTTCCAGTACTAGATAGAAATGGAATAAATTATAAATAACAAATACGAGTAGCGCCATTCCTTTCTTGCAACGGGCCAACGGCACAACGACCACTACGACTTTTCTTGATTATTGCCCCTATAAATGTTATAGTATCTACGTTTCAGTTGCAGGCAAATTAAAAATGGGGAAAGTAGTGACTGCTGATGCTCAGCGGTTCATGGTGGACTGTCTGAAAGCGGTCGGTACTGGAACTAAGCCAGCTGAGCAGCAAGCCGAGCTGCTGATCACAGCTGACAGGTTCGGACACCCCAGTCATGGACTTAATAGGTTAGGTGAGTAAACATTACATGCGGAGAAAAACAGGATGTAACCGACATAGGACAAAAAATCGCCAAAATTAATGCGATTTGGCCAAGAAGAAGATTTGGAGCAATGACTGCATACCAAATTGGTGACATGGGTGGCCCTCCATAAGATAGTCCGATGGTCTGGTCAAGGTCTTGAGGATTCGTTGGATACGAGAAAAACAGAGGCGCTGCGACGGTGGCGGATTAATTACTTAATATATATATTGAATTATTATTCAAGAATCAAGAATCTTTATTTGCTAAGAATGTAGGTACAAGCATAAGATGTTACATATAAATTAGTGAGATCCACTACAATCTACCTTACGACGTGCAAATTATAATTTAATTTATACAAAAGAAAAAAAAAGAAAATAGCACTTAATTAGTACATAGGTATTACAATTATTATAAAATTATTATTTTTGCGTCTTAATCTTGAATGTCAAATATTAGTATTTATTTATTTAGTATTAAGGCACATCAACATCATAAACACAAACATTAATAAGAGACACGACACAGAGACATATGTCTCTGTTTCGTGTCTCTGCTGGTGTTTACGACAGTTACAGACGTGCACAACATTTAAAACAAAGTAGAAGAAAAATACAGTATTCACATTACAAAATAGAAGAACAAAATATACAACAAAATATAAGAACTAAATATAAGAACAAAATATAATATCAAAATATAAAGGCAAACAACCACAAACTACAATTTACGTAATACTTAGGGGACTTAATTTCTATAATTTAATTATATATATTAACTATAGTGACGTATAATATAGCAAGTATATAACAATCATAATTATTCATTCAATGTCGTTCAGGATGGTGATTTAAGGAAGTGAATCAGCCGATACCCTACCTGAATCAATAAAAAAAACAGAACCTTAATTTTTTATTAATATATCAATTTAATTTCCTAACCTCGTGCACCACTCTCCTTCGCGTCACTCGCGCGCGCTTTCCTATCGTTGCTATCCCCGCGTTCCCACAAATACGGAAAAAATATTGAATAATGTAATTCGGTTATGTCTTATTGTATACGCGCTACCTAATAATATTTTTACGCAAACGCCCTTCCCTTATCATTATCTAATGACACGTGGCGGATCGGCGTCAAGACCCGCTAGATCACTAGATTTAAATAAATAAATAATGCTGGACAATCCACACAGCATCATCTAGCCCCAAGCTAAGCAGAGCTTGTGTTATGGGCTCTAGATGACAGATTTACTTAATACAATACATTACATAGATAGATAGATATTTTTTACTATACATAGCAAATACCCAGAACACCCGGAACAAATCTTTGTAGATCGTACAAACATTTCGAACCCGCAACCTCCTGCGTCGCAAGCGGACCTTCGCGCGCCTCGCCACATCGGTCGTCCGACTTAACGCCCTTACACTATTTTTGTGGGCCAAAGTCAAACGCTTCGTGTATAACAGTGATCGCGATACGAAGAATTCAACCGGACAATAGTATCCGCGTTTCAGAAGGATACAAACAATAATAATATTACATTGAAAATTAGTAACTAAAACAAAACAAAAAACATTAAATACACCTATAATACATATTTGAATGACGGTTTGTGTACCGCTATCCGAATTAGGCCATCCACCCTGCCGGCTACAGTAGCCACGCGGTGATTGGGGCTGTCGCGCATCCTACGCATCAGTGATGCGATTCGCAGATGCAGCAGCGAGCCAAAATCCGGGAAACGCGCGTCCGCGAACATTACCCCAGAATTACCCGGAACGCATTAATATATTGTATTCGTAGAGCAATGTATGAACAATGATGATGATGATGTGGTGTGTAAACTGATAATCTCCGACGTGTCTTGCGTATTGCGCAGAGTAGTTCACATTTTGAACATTTATTAAAGTATACACGTATTTACTCGTAGGTTGTACAAAATTTTATTGTTTATTAATGTATAATTTCCAGAAATGTATGTGAACGACGTCAAAAAAGGTGCATGCACGCCTAACAACGAGCCAAAGGTGCTTAATGAGACGGCCAGTACGGCGTGGGTTGATGCCATGAACGTGCTGGGAGCTACTGCCAGCCACTTTGGTATGGACTTAGCTATCAAGAAGGCGAAGAAAACCGGCGTAGGATGGGTCGCAGTAAAAGGTCAGAAACTCTGTGGATACTTTCTTTAAATTTTAAAGACATTCATGAAACTTAAGTAATTAAGTAAGTAATTTATGTTAAATGTCCAGACTAGCTTTTCATAAAGCTGCGTCTCGGCTTCTGCATGGTGTTCATGCGATGCTTGTCAAATCATTGTGGTGTAAAAATCTATTTGTAGTAGTAACAATAGAGAACAAGACAGACGTGACTGAAAACAACGGGAGGGGATAACTTAGAAGAACATTTTTAGCAATTTGGGATATCAAATGAAGAAAATACTAATTTACCAACTCTGTAAATGTTCCAGGTTCCAATCACTTTGGTATAGCTGGATTATGGGGTCAAAAGGCAGCAGATCAAGGCCTCATAGGCTTGGCTTTCACTAATACCTCACCTCTCCTTGCACCTACCAGGAGTAAAAAGGTCAGTCTTTAGACTTAAAACTACTTGTGTTGACGATTAGGCATTTGGTTAATATAAAACAGCTATGATCCTCCTGCTCCTACCCCAATTTATTTGGGGTAGGAGCAGCATATCTTCTTTTTCATACATCTCTTTTTTGCCGTCATCTCAATAGTCACCATTTTTCACGCAATCCATCAATCGGTTTTTTGGTCTCCCTACTAACTAGTAGGGATTATCTCGCCACATTCATACTCAAAACTTTCCTCACAACATGATCCTCATTCCACCATGAATGATTATTGATTTCGACTCAACTGCTCGGTCACCGGCGGCATTTTAACTTCCTCTTACATACTCATTTCTTATTCTATCCATTTGCTTTACATCACTTTTCTATCACAAAATTTTAGTTAGTAATGTATAGAAGGTACTATGAAACTTATTTTTTTGGCTAGGGTGATTTTCATTGCTCTAGTTTTCATATTAATACATCCAACGTACATCAACTTAGTAGAAAACCTAACAGGCGTCTATTTCTCTGTTTCCAGGCGGCATTGGGTACTAATCCCTTAGCATGCGTTGCTCCAGCTTCGTGCAATGAATCCTTTTACCTCGACATGGCTACTACTACGGTCGCTGTTGGGAAGGTAATGGTTGAAGAATTAGACGGTTCTAACCCAATGTACGTGGTTACTCGGTAGTAACCACGTACATTGGGTTCCACCACTTATATTTTAACCCCGACCCTCCGCACGATTGCTCTCACTGAACCACCGTCAATAGTTACACTGTGGTCCTTTCTTTCTAAATTACTGTAATTTTGACCTGCTACACCTATTGCGCAAGCAATTTGTACACCTTGATAACCATAATCAAACGATACTTTTATACTAAGTGCCACAAATTTTAATTCGAAAACATTTCCATTACTCCTGCCAGCACTGTTGCTCTGTCGGAAGCTATTTTCATTGATTACACTCATTTAAACAGGATTACAATCTTCTCGAATAGCAAATCTATGACCACATAAGTTTTGACTTAAAATCTACTGTGAGCCAAATAGAGGCCAACCAATCCACAGCAGAATGGGGCGGGCGGTTGTGGACAGATGATGCAGACAGTCCGTCAATGTGGCTAGTGGAGAGTTACTTAGATAGCTAGATTACCATACTCACATTATATGCAAGCTGTTTATTGATTATTGATACCTATTGATTATTATTACTTTACAGATAGAGATGCAGCGTCGAAAAGGGGAGCCGTTGCCAGCCGGCTGGGCGCAAGGACCCGATGGAAAGGAAACAAAAGATCCCGAACTGGTATGTTGATCGTTAATATCGTAGTGAGTTTATTTTCATCCTGGTGATCTGTAATTTAATTTAGGCTTTACCTTTAATAGACACCAGCACCAGATATCCTTGTATTTTAATGTCTTGTTTTTGTGAGAAGAAATCATATTTATTATTATTATTACACATTGTTAAGCCGTAGCCACGCCTTTACCGCGTTACACTAGACAGTCGTGTGAACTCGTGTGCCTGTCTTCCACTGGCGTTAGTATATTGTAGCCACGGAAAAACCCGCCGAACACGTCGGAACTTAAAATCAGCCGCCAAACTTCGGCCGCGTAACTTCGGCGTAACATGCGTTTAGACACTAATGGCCAAACCGCCTTCACGCACAAAGAAACAATGTGTATGTGCATCCTAAAATCCTACACAGTACACACTTAACGACAACCGGCGTTTATGAGATAGTTCCGTACAAGGTTATGTCGTTAACATAGGTCAAAGGAGGTGCATAGGCAACGCGGCACTCACGTAGTTCGTTCATATGCTTCATGACAGATAGTGCTACTTTTTGCTTGTATGAAGATGTTTTATGTAAAATGTTCATCAGATGCGCGTATCCTTACTTTTGAATTCCGGCTGATGGCTTAAATATGAATTCCAATAAAAGCTTGCATTTGTTTTATGATTTATGTTAGTCAAATTATTTTGCCAAACCACCAATATTGACAAAGTCTACGAGCAAAGCTGCGACCGCGCCAGCTTTGAAACTCAAAAAAGTATACAGAAGAGCAGTGCCTGGGCACTGTAAAAAATGCTGCCACATTATTTAAATTTTGGCACTTATGTATTTTTCATATAGCAAAAACGTCATATAGCCCCTGCGAGTTGGCTTCGGTCCCTCATACGCCTTCCAATGGTCTGGGACACAAGTGCCCCGAGAAATTTCAAGAAATAATAGTTATAAATTTAATTCTCACCACAATAAATACAGACGTGGCTTACAATGAAACGGCCGTCATTCATTATTTTATTCGTTTTCAGGCGATCAAAACCAGTTGTCTGATGCCCCTGGGTGGCAATGAGTTGACAGCTGGATACAAAGGGTTCGGACTAGCAGCTATGGTAGATCTGTTAAGTGGAGTTTTATCAGGTTAGCACTAATCAAGCTTCATCACTTTCATAAGAACCATCGTTGTGACTACAAGGCTAATATAAACGATAAAGAAACAATTATGGACATACTATCATATAATTCAAATAGACTGCTATGCAGTGTACAGAGTTTCTGTTAACTGCAAAAACAAGGCCGATTGAAACAAACAAAATATCAATTCAGGACGTGCCTTCTAGCCAAAATGAACTGGTGACGAGAAAGTAGAAACGTTATTTGCCGCCAAAAAACCTTGAATCTATTCTATGTACTCTCTCCGGACAGGTTCCAAGTATGGCCACCACATACGGTCATGGGCACACACTGGAAAGGGCGGGCCAGCCGACTTGGGCCACTGCTTCGTCGCGGTCAACCCCGACTGCTTCGCTCCTTGCTTTGGAGATCGCCTCCTTGACAACATAAGACATTGGCGACAGATGGAACCAGTGAGTAACATAATTTTGGTCTGTAAATTCCTAAATTGAGCTTTATATTACTATGTCAGTCATATAATAATAATCTGTGGCCCGACTGTCAAGCTGACTGACGCAAAAAAAAATATCTACGATTTTATCAAAAAGCAAGCAAAATGTCTGTAAATGAAAATTCAACAAGACCAAAATTCCAGGAATGAAAAACTAATTTATTATAGTCCAAATCTAACATTAAGATGTCAAAAAAAGTTAAACCAACTCAATAGACCATGTGTTTAACCACAGAACAACAAAAACAGTTTTTATTGTTCTGTGTGTGTAACCGTGGTATTTTTGTAAATCGGAAGAAAGTCTAAAATGCTGGCGCAAATAATGGAAGCGCATCTCTTACGCATTACTGTATAAAAACAATCTACGCGGGCTTCAGCGAACATCCCTGAAGCACTACAAAAACGCGGCAACCCCATGAGCACCCTAAACACGTTATTATATTGGACTCGTAGGGCGCTGTATGCCTTTAGTGTAAAATAAATATATTGAATAAATATTGCTGGACAATCCAAACAGCATCATCTAGCCCCAAGTTAAACAGAGCTTGTGTTATGGGTACTAGATGACTGATATACTTAATACAATACATTACATAGATAGATATTTTTATTATATATTAGCAAATACCCAGAACACCCACACCAGTTAAAATGATTTTATATTATACATAAACTATGATTTTCTGAAAAACTAACCCAGATGACAGCTGCCATTATGTAACTACTTTTCTAACTGTTGGTTATATCAAATCTTAGAGATTAAAATAAGTGCTAGCTACTGCGTCAGCCTGCACGAAAACTGGTTTTGTTTTTACAAAGTATGTTTCTAGTTGTCTTTGCAATCGCTATTTTTTTTATTTTCAATTATTCTTTTTACAATAAGTACGGACAAATACACACTAGTGGTGACACTTTTATTTGTGTAATGGCATCCTACAAATGAGGTTCCTGCGCGGACTATAACGAATTCCACCCTTACTGCTTACTACATTTGAAGAACAACCCTCGTCAACACCAGATACTGTATCTCATACAATCTCTCTTTTCAGACGGATCCCAACCTACCTGTGATGGCTCCAGGAGACAAAGAAAAGAAGGCGGCCGCGGAAATTGACGCCAGAGGATATGTAATGTACCTCAAACAGCAGATCACAACCGCCAGCGCGCTAGCCAAAAGACTTAACGTAAAACCCATGAAAGTAGAAATGGAATGCTAGTGCTAATGCTAATTGTGACAATTGGCTATTTAAGGATATATATTAGACCTTTGTTATTATTACATTATTGGTTGTTAAAATTATAAACCATTGTACAACATAATACATCATCATTTAAGTTGATATCGAAATTGAGCATAAAAAGACTGTCGCTCAGGTATGAGTGAGATAGATGATGTTCTACAACGAACGTTTTGTTTACAGCCGGATATTAGTATTCTATCCTGTCATTGACACATTTTTACCTCTGATAACAACCTTATAACAACGAGAATAAAGCACATTTCTGCGATGAAAAATCAGAAGTAAAATAGCTGTAAATGGACGTGTGAACATTTTATTGTCTATAGACAAGAATCTAAATGATCGATTGCTGCCATTGCATTGAATAGTTGTACAACGATCTTTTAGCGCGCGGCCGAAATTGTAACTATTGCCATCTTGTTTTTACAATACAATTTCAATAAACATTTTTACAAATGTTTACCACCAGCGCTACCTGTCAGTCAATGTCATTCGAAATCAAACCCCAAAAGATTATTGTAGCATTTTATTTAATTGGCACATGGTACCGCACGTGGATGGCACTGACCACATGGCTGTGATAACTGAAAGTGCCTTCAAAATGATGTAGAATCAAAGCATTGTACCTATTTGCCTGATAATTAAATGATGTTACCTATTATTTTTTTATTTTACTTGCATCTTCAATTTATTTGTTACCCTAGCTATAAATAACTCGACAGCAATTTCTTAGGAACAACAATAAAGAGTCAAACGGAATGCCAGAATAGTATTTTGTATTTGGATACCAGTGCTGCTATTATAAATTACACTCGAGGCACAGGCACAGATTACTGAATAGTTATGGCACAGGTGACAAATGCTCACGTGTATTAAATTACTTTTCTCGACATACTTGCGAGAGAAATATCAATTAAATTTCATAAGCATACACAATATTTTGAAACGAATGTTTGAGAAAAACATTGTGTACCTAAAAGCGGCTGATAAAAGTCAGGTGACCGACAAACAATACATTGTCTATTGTGTCTGGTCTGGCAGTTAAGGTGTTAAGAACCACTTTACGGGCAAGTGACTTGAAAATTAATTAATATAGGTACAGTCCGTGCATGCAGCATTAAATAATCCCTTCTCTACTTGCTTCATTCTGAGAAGGGTCAGGTAATCCAACGCACTGATTGTACTTTATGGATTTATCAGAACACAACAAAAATGGCCAACAAAGTCAGTGTTACCACTGATATACTTACGAGGAAATGTAACTACTGCAGGTAAGGTAACGTAGCTTAGTACGGTTTTTTAATAGAGTACGCAGCCAGCTTATACTGGTTTTGTTACTTCTAACGTGCCACTTGCTGTATATGGTCTATATGGCAATATGGCGACCGTGCTCTAGGAATCTAAGGCGACCGTTAGCAATATTTTAGCCTAGATAGAATTCTAAAATCACCTATTTTATTGTCACATGAGGTACATGAGAACAGTGTTTGTTACATAATTTAACATAATTATTGCTATGGACTGGCCGTCTGGCGAAGCGTAAGGGTAAACGTTCGCCGAGCGCGTGCACAGTCTGCCGGTGATTATAATCGACTAACGTCTTTTTTTTTGGAAAGTTCATCACGCAGTTTATCCTTCAGGGATATCTACTGCTTAACTGAGCTTTCCTGTGGGGACTTAATAAGAAATTAAGGCCTCCAGGCAGGGCGTAAAGAACAAAAACTTAAAAGCTAAGCGACCAATCGCTATGGGCATCTCCTGTGGGATTCGAGCTTCGACTTAGGACATCGCTGGGAGAGGAGCAAAGGGACGGGCTGGATCTAATAGATATATTATTTAGGATACTAATTTAAACAGTTACTGGCCCAGCGACGCAGGCTGACTCGAGCAAAGGGCGGGGGGAGGACATTGGCGGGGTCGTCGCGACGGGCATCAGCGGCGACGACGGAAATAACGGCGGTCAGTGTTTACCACAGAAATCTTAATAATAAGGCAATATTAAGATTTCTGTGGTGTTTACGAATAGTTGAACAACTACCGTCATACACAATATAAGACTACAGTCGTGGCTGCGTTCGGGTACGTGATAGAGTTGTGCCCAACTGTAACTGATCACGTAACCGAGCAGGCACACTACGGACTCTATAGGTACGGGGAGTCGACTCATAAAAGGGTTTCCTACTTTTTTATTCAAATAATTAATGAGATTTTTTTTATCTTCAGTTGACTCGTGTGGCGCTCGAGACTTCGCGGTTTAATTACTAGTAGTAGGTATTTTCTTTTGTCTCTCAGAGTTAATTATACATAATCATCTATGTATCTAATAAAAGGGAAATTTAAATTATTTTATTTGTAAAAATGCAATCATTATTCCTTTGTTTTAGATGATTAAAAAGTAGGTGTCCGGCTTTGGAAGGTTTAGTATTCACGGACGTATGACGCTATTTCTTTTTTGGATACTAAACTATCCACGGACATTTGAATCAGAATCGGAATCAGAAAGATTTATTTTTGAACATGGATCAAGTATAGTGTGAGGTGTTATAAATAGGTAGATCCTCCATGTTTTGCCCAGAGGCGTACAAATATAATTTGTTTTAGTTGAGATAACTTAACCAAGTTACCTGAAGGTATTGTTCAAAATTTCCACCACTACACTATTGGCACAGTCTAGCACGACGGCGCTTATTTTATCAGCTTACGCGACACTATTATAACATAAATTAATTTGTCGCAAGTATTGTTCATATTTGCACGTAATCGTCCGACACTTGTACAAAAGTCCAGGGGAGTCGGGTTTAGCGCACGCGGAAGCCAGAACACAGGTTCACCGCGGCCGATCCACTGGTACACTTACACACATTAATGTATGGCAACCGCACTTGGAGTGCATGTCCTTGAGTCACCAGGTTATGGTCCCGGTGAGCCCACCAGTGTTCGTTATGAACATTGTAGACACCAGCTCGAGTAAATAAACATTCTTCCGGCCACAGGATAATTACGTCTTGGTGCTCAAGCAACCAGCGGCCAAATGTAAGCCGTACAGCGTCATCACCCGGGTGTAGGTTTTACACCTTGTGGTAATGAAATGGGTGCTGCTGTTCACGACTCAGTAGTCGCCACACTGTTGAGTGGTGCACTCCAAACCGTAGACCGGCCACCCGCGCGCTTGCCCGTGGCTGGAAGTAATCCAGGATATCTTCCTGCAAAAGGCGACAGTAGGCCTTCACTGCCGCAAGCTTGACCGTACTGGGGAACGTCATATTACCTATGATCCCGCAGTCTCTGCGGAGCATGACGCTCTGTGATGAGGGTGCCGGATTGGGAAACAGTTCCACGAACATATGTATGGCTCGACGTAGGCTCTCCCCAAGCGCGGGGCCAGCCTGCCTGGCGGCATGGGGGGACAGGCTTATACGCCCTACCGCCGACCTCGCAACCATCGAGGCGATCCAAACAGTGCCCGACGAATAACTAGGGAGAAGGCACGGCTCCCTGTCATTTAGGGCGACACAGGTGCTCTCGGGGCATGGTTGTTTCGGGAAGTACCTGTGTCGCTAAAACAGGGAGCCGGACGCTCGGTGTTATCACTGCTTTCACTGTCGTTAGGACATGGCGTGGCATACGCTGGCAGAGTGTGCCGCGTGGAAGGAGCTGCGCCGTGCCCTCGTAACAGAAGTAGGAACCGCCGTCGCTGCCAACCGTCACTCGATCGATGGTCGGAAGCGCAGTCATGAGATGTGGTGATCTCCTTCTGCGATAACGTGATTTCGCAGAAGGAGGCCGTGGAAACGTTGAAAGAGGTTGAGACCGGTTTCCTAAACCGCAATAGACGTACCGGGCGTCGAAGGACGGCTGGAAATGCCCTCTTCCAGCCCCCCTAAATGGGTCCAGGGGCGACGGACTTAGAGACGTCTGTCGCCCCCTTTTGATTTGTTTCGGTTGTCGCGGGGGGGGAACTTACTCCCCTCGCAGACCTGAGGTGGCCCGCGGAGGCGGGCCGCACTAGCCGGGGATTATGGAAGGCATGATGCCCGGTGCAAGTGTAGGATGGGAACACCGCGGTGGTTTTTAGTCAGTAAGAGCCTGGAGGGCGGAGGACATCTATGAGGTTTTTCAAATCCGGCAAAAAAAAGAAAGTACCTTCTTTAACGATATGTACCGAGGCAGGGAGCAGAATTTAAAAACGCCTATACGATTCGGCGACATTGCAAAAGAAATGTATCGATAAGTTTAAAAACCAAGCGAGTAGTTGAATGAGGTTGTAGTAGTTGCAGTTGTAGAACGTTTAAAATACAATTTATTGAGATGATTGATGAAGATTGATGAATGATGATTTTTAAATAAAATATGGATAATCATCATTTTATTAGATTATATTTCCCTGTGTAGGTCGGTATATGTTTCCAATGTGTTTAAGTAATCTACAGGACGGAATAAAACAATTTTTTGTCATCATCCATATTAGAACTAACGCCGCCATCTTGTTTTTTCAATAAAATTTCAATAAATAATTTTACAAATGTTTACCACCAGCGCTCCCTGTCAATGTCATTCAAACTCAAGCCCCAAGTGGATCGCACTGACCACATGGTTGTGTAAAATTATTTATTACAAAATATTATATCTACTTGTCTAGTTATTAAATGACGTTAATGTTAACATTTCCTTTACTTGCATCTTTAATATATTTTTTACCCTAACCATGACAGAGAACAATATAGGTAAACGATATTTCAAAACGTATATTACCGTTCGTCCCTACGACCTCGTCCACCTCGTGGGACAGCGGGAATTCGTTATTTTTATTCCCGATCGTATTTTGCTGGTCGGATTTTTTTTTGTGTCCGTTGCTCCCCCAAATAATTTTAGACTGGTTGATTATTGAAATTAAAAGCGCCGCAATACTCCGAGCACGGAGCAGACATGTCAGAACACTGTAACGATAGTGTATAGCTGTCAGTGGCCTAGGCCTGTCGATGCACACGACGCCTCCACTCGGGCCGATGTTGTGCCTGCTTTTCCCACCCTAAGGGGTCAATTTCTCATCTTTTGAAGTGTCTATTCTAAACGAAAAACTGACCACCACGTTTCCGTCCCCTGCCTCCGTAACCTGCCTAGTTCAAAATAGAAGATGCGCTTCTCTAGTCTCTTCGTGCATTCTAAAGACATGCCAATACCATCTCAGCTGACGTCTCGAGTTTCCCCCTATTTCTAATACGGTCCAACTATCCGATGTTCATGATGATTCGGAGGAATTTGGGTGACGGCACGGTAGGCGCAGTGGCTGAGCGATCGGCTGCTGCACTGCCTGGCGTGGGTTCGACTCCCGCACGGAAGAAATACTTGTTTGGCCTACTGGTAGTGGTTCCGGGTCTGGCTGTTTTTGTATATGAGTTTAAATGTTTGTAAATGCACCCACGATACAAGAGAAATTCCTAGTGTGAGGCGACGGCTTAAAAAATAAAACGAATTTGTCCAAAGTCCTTATATGTCTACGATAGAGCCCACGCTTCAGACGACTAAAGCAGATTTGGCAGAACTATTGCCATGTACATTGACAGTTTTGGATCGAGCGAACTGAAAACCTTATGCTACAATTTGCCTTCTGAAATACGTTTCAGGGTTTCTCATATGTCGACGGCAAAGATTGTTGGAGCAAGAACATATTCCTGCTTCACGCCATAGGTGATATTAAAAAAAACTCCGATTGCACGCCTTTTAATCCTGCAATAAACGTGCCCAATTGATTTACCTGTTGTGATTTTGCTTTTTTTTCTTATTGTTTACTTTTATAGCCAAGGTATTTTTGCACTTATACGCGCATTTGTGGGTATTTTCTCGTTCGAGACTTGCAGATAGTATTTTGACAGATTATTTAGTAAAATAATTATTAAATCCAACCAAGTAACTCACTTGCAAAGTAAACTGCAAAACAGCAAGTAACATTTCTGTTATGGTGACAATTCGTCTCATTCGCTATTTTGTCGCTATCCCATTCACTAATACGTCACCATGTCCATCTGGTCTGTTTTCTTAACTCTTCTCATGATTTCATGCAATACAGTGGGACTAACTTCACTTACTAAGAAAATATTCCCATTCGTCCCTCTAAATCCCGAGAGCGTCAATCGGGACAATATTTAATATTATTTTGTAAATTCGCGTTCGTCCCTATGTGAACTAACTGACGAAGTCGTGGGGACGAACGGGGATAAACGTTTCAATAGCATATACAATATTTTGCAACGAATGATTGAGAAAACCAAAAGTGTGAATAAAAAATATTACATAGTGAACGTAAAATCGGCTAAGAACCACTTAAAGGGCAAGTGAATTGAAAATAAATGAATATAGATACAGTCCTTGACTGTCCTTACATGCAGTGCCCTGCATTAAATAAGCCTTCTTTTACTCGCGCTACGTCGTGGAGTTGCGGAAATCGGCCCGTCAAACAATACAATAAAAAAATGATTGTATTTATGCTCTCTCTACATGTTACAATTTTACAAAAAAAGTTCACTGTAAATGACGGTAGGTCAATATTTTGAAAACAGTTTAAGTATATTGTGGTGTACATTGGTTTAAGTTGCCCAACGTGTAGAGGAGACTTTAAGGGTGCAATACAACACTCTAGGTAAAGTGAGAGAGGGGAGAGGGGTGAGGGGTCAGATATTGCAACGCAATTATTGTACTTTATGTATCACTCATCGACACCAGCTTGCTGACACAACGAAAGCAGTACCTAGGTACAATCACACGTACATCAGTGGTTACACTGACTTTGAGCACGCCTAGCTTAGTACGGTTTCAAATAAAATAATTAAACGGCCAGCTTAAACTGGTTTTGTTACGAGTACCAAGGACGTGTGGCGACGTCGCTTTATCAAATCGAAAACCTCTTGCTTATTTGCGTTCCAGTTGGTTAAAAAATTCTGATGTAGAGGTTATTTCTAAGCGATTTTCAACGTCTTCGCATTGAGTTTCTTCTATACGAATTCTGACATTATTTATCACTAATCTGTGAACGTATGCAATAATGTAGTCTGTGGATCAAATGGATTCTTTTGATAGTCATACTGTCAAAATTTATTAAACTTCATTAAAAAACCCAAAACACCAAAAAAAAAATAAACACGTATAAATAGATGGTTATAATAATTAGATCACTGTAAAAATATAACTTAGAACTAAAATATTGGGCACATCAGCATTCCATTTACTGTTTATAAATGAGGACGTGATTGGTTCAAGAAAATATTCGCCACTAGTTAGGTAAGTACCTGATAAAACGGCTCAAGCCAAGCTCGCTTAGTCCAGTAGAGTGGACCATACCCACATTTAGGGTGCGTTTCCACATAGTAAAAGATGTGCGAGAATGCTTAGCCAGAAAGGTGTGCGATACCCAGTTACCTACCAATAGGATTGATTATTTTCCCCAGCGTCGCACAGCTAATAAGACTCCAATTGGTTGCCTCCGTTAAGCCTTTTTTCACCAGAGTCTGGAGAGAGATTGTGTACGTATGTACCTACTTACAAAACAAATGTCTCGAGAATCGCGCCCAAGGAAGATATGGCTTTCTCGTGTCGCCTGTTTTGTGTGTACAAGATATGCCTTGCACATCAGTCCGCGACGCATCCATACACCACTAAGCTGAATTTGGAAAGAGACACACCGTTTTACAGCTCCACGACGCATCCACGTATCACTTACTAAGCTTACTTTGGGATGAGACACGGTTTTACAGCTTCGCGACGCATCCACGCACCACTAAGCTTACTTTGGAAAGAGTCACACCGTTTTACAACTCCACTACGTCTCCTTGCTTTACCCAGCTTCCTCACGCATCTCTCGTAGGTACGAGAAGTAACTTATCTACCTACTTCAGGGCCTGCATAACACCTTTGACCTGATGTACATACATATTTAATAGCTCCTTTCGTATGAACTTTTGCAACCTTACAAACGGAAGGTCCTGTAAAAGGGACGAATGTTTGTATAGAAGTAGACGTCATTTTTGCAGCGAGAAATACCATCACGCACACGGCTTGTATACAGAGTATCCATCCGTCCATGATAATTTAATGCAACTGCACTGTCCGGGAACGATTCTGATGCAGAAAATATTGCTTCTGGATTTTTTATGTTTGTTTGTACCAGCACCACCAACAAAAAACCACTAATATAATCTATTAAATTTTACATAAATACTAAGGAGTATTTATGTAAAATTTTACATGAAACATTTTTTTAATGGTCGTCTAGGAATACTGCGTGTATTTGAGTGTGTCTAAGTTTCAAAGTAAGTACCTTTCTAGGTAAGTTTTAGCGAGCTCCGGAAGAGGTGTGATAAATCAACAATAAGTAGGTGCTCCGATCAGTGGCGGACTAACAGGGGGGCGGAAGGGGCGGCCCGCCCTGGGCCTCCGGTCTTGGGGGACCCTCAAATGCCTCCACGTTCCCCTGATCAAATCCTAAACAAGACTTTAAAAATGTGCTTAGTACCCACATAATTACATCAAGATCAAAACACTACCGCCTTCTAGACTTTTACGCGGTACTAATATTCTTTTAACTTTGCTGAACGCGTCCAATACATTGGGAGAATTCCTGTCTTTGTAGCGGGTACTTTGAAATTAAATTTCACAGTGTAAAGGTTCATGTAAAATCTGACAGTTTGGAGTTTCAAACTGTCAGATTTATATCTATCAAAGAAATCCCAATTAAAATTATTTATTATAATTATTTATTATTATTATTTGCAATATTAAATTAGGAGTTTCAACGATACCCGTCCCTGTGTCTACCCCTTTTTTATTTCAGTCATGTCGTCCAAGGTAGCGTCGGTCGAAGTCGTGCGTTTCATGACGGAATGCCTGATGGCCGCTGGCAGCCCTCGCAAGCCAGCCGAGCAGCAATCCGACTTGCTCCTGGCGGCCGACAAGCTCGGTCATCGCAGTCATGGACTGAATAGGTTAGGTAAGCATACAAATCATTTTATTTTTATAACATTTATAACATCGCGGCGGTTTTCCCAGGAAGGTTAGGCATAGGTGTATATATCAGTAGTAGATATGAGCGCCGTGAGCACTTTTAACGGCGGCGGCGTTATGGTTTAGCAAGCGTTATTTAGACATTTTCTTTATTTCAAGTCAATAGCGTTAGTAGTTCCTAAAATAAGCAGCTGTGACATACGGACAATTGGACTAACCGACAGACTAAGCACCCTTAAAGTCTCCTCTACACGTTGGGCAACTTAAACCAATGTACATCACAATATACTTAAACTGTTATCAAAATATTGACCTACCGTCATTTACAGTGAACTTTTTTTGTAAAATTGTAACATGTAGAGAGAGCATAAATACAATCATTTTTTTAATTCTGACTAATTCTCAATAAAGATGGTCACTCACAGTCACGGTACGAAGTAAAGTCAGCGTCGCACGCAGTCGAATATGAGCATAGTATAATCACCGGCAAATAAGATGGCAAAAGTCGTTAGATGCGCACAAGTCGTTTTTTAGGTCTCTTTGGTGGTCAAGCGGGACGCGGGGTATGAGGTAGCGTCGATCCGAGCGCGCGATTGGTGCATCAGTCGACCCTTGCCTCCCGCACCGCGCCTTCGTCCCGTTCGCTCCCGATTACATTTCAGTGCACGAAAATTGAACCCTTTGTTTTTGTTGTGTTAAACTTAAGTGTTGTTATTGTTTTTAAATTTAGGATAGAGTTCCTGAAAAGGCATAGCATACGAGGAAAGTATGCTCAAACCAGAGTTATACAAATTAATAAAATTGGAAAAAGAACAATTTAAAACATACAGCATTGACCAAACACTTGCAGAACACAACCATAGTGTTCTGCGATTGCGACTTTCAATATGATGCCAAGGGTAGTTTTATTAACGGATAGTGACGACGACTAGTTATTTTTTTTTTTTTTTATATAAACTTTTTTGAATTTTAAATGCACGTTATTTATAACTCCTAATAAACTTGTATTCCTCTCCCTTCTTTAACTTTGTTCTATACAGACATGATTAAATATTAATGATGGCAATAACAGTAGAATAATGACGATCAATAAAAGTTACCACTTTTTTGTGCCACTAAGTGTACGATGCGCGAACTTACCCCCACTACGCCAAAATCTTGCCATCTTATTTGCCGGTGACTATACACGAAACATATATGTTCATATTCGCTTACACAAATAAGATATTTTACGGATAAAAATAAGGTTCATATTCCTATAAAACGCGTACTCAGAAAAGTGATTCATACGACGTGTCAGTGAATCTTGCTGCATGGCGCTCATATCTCATACAGCCTTGGCAAAAGGATTGAGCACCTTACAAATTTCGCTCGTTCACGGTAAGTATGGGAGAAAACCAAATCTGCTGTTGAAGTATTCTTTTGTCGGTCATCTACAAAGATTCAAAAACAATTACCCACGCCGCAGCTAGCAATAAAACACCTGGGTGCAATCAAATGTTGTAGCAGGTTTGTACGAACAAACACAAGTTAAAGCAGAACGTTGTTTATTGAAAAAACACACAGTAAACAAACTATAAACTAGTACAGTACAGGGAGCGGGACCCCGTGCGTGTGCTTGCGTAAGACTGGTTCTCAGATCTGTCCGAACAGGAAAGTTGAAGCAGACCGAGAGCGCAGGGACCACTGGCTGCGCACATTTTTTTTTTTTTGAATGGGCGTCTCGCAGTTTATCCTTTAGGGATATCTACTGCTTAACCGAACATTTCTGTGGGGGGCTTAATTAAAATTAAGTGCTCCAGCCAGGCGTAAAAACTTAAAAACTAAGCGACCGATCGCTAAGGGCACCCCCTGCGGGGTACGAACCTCGGCTTAGGACGTCGCTGAGAGAGGACAGCAAGGGACGGCTGGATCAAATAGATATATTATTTAGGGACATTTTTAATCATTTACCGGCTCAGCTTCGCGGGCTGGCTCTATCAAAGGGTTGGAGTGCATCGACGGGGTCGTTGCGACGGGCCTCGACGGCAAGGACGGAATGACGGCGGTTGGTGTTTACGAACAGTGCTGGTGGCCCTATCGCTCTCTTGATGGAGAGTGATAGGATCATCTGGCTCTGTGAGTGTTTGTCTTGGTCTACAAACTGTACTTATACGCGAGGGAGTGTATCGGGAGAGCGGGTAGAGCAGTCCATAAAGCGCTTCATGAACTGTTTCACCGTGGGTATTTTTAGATCTACATGGAGAGTCTCATTTTGGACGTAGACGGGGGGCTCCCGTGACTCTGCGCAGGAATCGGTTCTGGACGGTCTGAAGCCTATGAATATGATACGGCTTGGAGTGAGCGAACACTGCGCAAGCGTATGTCATGATTGGTCGGATGACCGAGACGAAGAGCCGCAATTTGCACCTGAGTGACAACTTGCTTTTCTCGTTGGTCAAAAAACAATAAAGTCAATAAAGCCAGCCAGGTACAATAAAGCCTGCCGGACGCGAAGACGGCGCGCGAGCGCGCCGCCTTTATGTGTTCGGCGAACGAAAGTCTGTGATCGAGTATCACACCTGAGTATTTGGCTCGCTTATCCCAAGGGATAGGCTTGCCGTACATGGCTAACGGACTAGACGTGGGGACATTGCGGCGTCCGGGTTTCCTAAAGAGAACCGCTTGACTTTTGTCGGGATTGACCTCGACTCTCCATTTCCGGAAC